>CM038039.1:76919466-78319466 GCA_021397845.1 Areca catechu | reverse complement strand
GCATGGTTGGAGAGGGGTCTCGGAAGATGGATATCTCAGGAAGACCGGAGTACATCAGCAGAGGCGGTGCCAGGGGTAGCTCAGGAAGACAAGAAACAGTCTCAGGGAGCGCCGGAGGTATCGGACAATCGGGATTATCCTGGTATGGCAGCATTGGCCTAGGGACAGAGACTGGAGCGGATAGAGATGGCAGCTCAAGGAGACCAGGGATAGGTCTCAGGGAGCGCCAGGGACATCATGCAGCCGGGAGATAGGCTGGGACATGATGGAACAGCCAGGTGGAGATGGTTGCTGGGTTCAGTCGCTGGGTTAGCAGAAGAGTTGGGATAAGCTCTTGGTTTCGGAGGAGCCTGTAGGATGCAATGTATCCAAAAATGGTCTCGAAGAGGTACGCGTGATGCAGAGGGTCCGAGGAGGCAGCGATAGTGTTCGAGGTGTAGCGGCAGGCTCAGCAGGGCAGCGTTGAGTGGTTGGCCTCGGGATTTCTTTCTGTGGCGTCAGTGGGACTTCAGTTTCAGGTGGAGCACCGGAGAGAGATGGCTTCACGGGTGGAGCAGGATTCGATATGAGTTCAGAGCGGGAGATGCAAGGATACTGGCCATATCCTAGCATGAGTGCCAGGGGTGCACTTAGCCAGGTAGAGCAAAGTGTGCAGAGACTAGCGTGGCTCTAAGGAGATGGTGTCAGGTAGAGCTCCAGTTACAGCGAGTGCCGGTTCAGATTCGCTATGTTCTCTCCAAGAAAGTCCAAGAAAAAGTCTAATGCAGCTGCCAGGCAGAAGGAAGGCTACAATCATGGTACAAGGATACAAGTGAGGATCTTCAGCCATGGAGGCAGTCATCTTAAAGGCCTCCAGGTGAGCTCAGTCGCTGAAGGGTGTTGGCAAAGGCAAGGATATTCGCACAGTGCTGTCAAGACACGCAATTACAGCAAGGTTGTGCGTTGAGGACATTACCAGGTTTGCTAAGACTTGGGGCACCGAGGTGGAGATTGTAGGATTTTGTATGGTGCTCCCAAACCTTCGAGAGACTTGGGAGACCATGGCAGAGATGCTAGAGGCGATCTCTAGAGCTTGGGGGTGTGTCCCAAGATATCTTGGAAGTGTTCCAAGAGATTTCTGGGGTTTTCCCCAGGGGTCCTTCTAAGTTATGCTGGGTCAAGGGGTTTGACCTAGGATTGAGAGTTTTTCATTGAATGGAAGGGAAGAGTTTTTTGAGAGATGTATCATAACCCAATTAGGTTATTGGGTTGGGTTCAGGTTTGTTAAATTGGTTAGGAGGTTAGCCCAGTTGGTTGGTTAGTTAGTTGGTTGTAACTAATTAGGAAGCCCAACCATGTGAGGTGTCCTAATCAGTTTATTATTGGCCCAAGACAAGTCCTAACCGCCCATGTGATTGAGTCCTAATAAGATTCAAGAGGTAGTTGCATTCCAACAAGAAGTCCAAGATTAGATGCCCAATCTAAGAAGGCTTCAACGCCCCCATGCTCTATAAATATGAGAGGATGGGGTGTGCGGTTTGAGGGTCCAAGAGGCCGACCCCTTTGGGGTCTCACGGTCATGTGAAGACCGTGGAAAAATCAGCTTGAAGGTCTTGGTTCGTGGGGCTTGGCTCATGGTTCCAAGATGGAGCGTGAATGCTTGGAGCGCTCCTCATGGGCATGGAGACCGTGGGAGACTCCTGGATTATAAGGAGGGCCATGGTGGAGGCTTCTTGGAGACCACACGTAAGGGAGCCTGCATGGGAGACATGGCTGTGGAAGGATCCTGCATTAGGAGTCTGCAGGTGGAGCTCTTTCCAATGAGAGGAGGCATGGCCATGGTGTCGGGCTGCAGAGAGGCACACGTGAGGGAGATATCACGTGGAGGGCTTGTGCCGTAATAGTATTTCACGGGACTTTGGAGAAGGGACGCACGTTGAGTATTCTCCGTGCATGGCGTACGTGGATTCTTGGGGTATGAGGCCTGCAAGAGAGAAGACATGCGGGACGGCGAGAAACTTCTAGGTTTTCAGAAGGGCTATCGAGTATTATCTTGTTTGTTATAACAAGGTTGTTCTCCAAAGGAATAAAGCAAACACTCTTTTTCTCCGACATCTCTTCCCTAGTAATTGTTTCCTTTCCGCCATGGCGGCATCAAGGAGGATCCCGGGCATTTCATGGAGTGGGTTTGCTCCAACAATGCCTGCAGCCATATCCACAACAAGATGTCACAAGGAGAGGGTTATGATAGGGACTAGATGGCCTTGGATAATAGATGCAGAGATCTTCTCAAGTCCCTTGAAATGATTCCTAGCCATGTGTAGACCTTCTCATATAGCACTGGTAAATTGAGCTTGGGTTATGGTACAGTTCGTTGATATCATCACCTAAATTCAGTAGATAATACTTGATCAATGTGATTCCTTGATATAAAGCCACCACTAGTAGAATCAACAATTGATCCATCCAAAATTCAACCATATATACCAAGACAAGAGGATAGGCTTGAAGAGCCTATTTGACTCCATTAGGAAGATATGCATCTTTATCCATGAAAATGCTCCGTGTATTGTTAACTAGCATCATTTCATATCGTTAGTCTTGAAGTCCACTCGTTAATTTTTGAAAGCCCATGTCATGCTCTCTTTCATCTTGCTTTTCCTTCCCTATAAAGAGAAAAACGGGTTCGATCGAAGGGTTGTGCTGAAGGAGCGGTCGGTGTCTATTGGGTTTCGTGCCGTCGTCTCCCTCGTTTTTCTCTTGTTTTAGGGTTTGGTCGAAGGGTTGTGCGAGTGGGTTTGTGCTACTGATCTTCAGCGAGTGAGTGCAGCATCAGCGAATGGCTAGTCTGGAGGTGGTTCAGGGCTCTGGAGCATCCGGTACTGAGGGAGATGGAGGAAGGGAGCGCTCATGGGCGGAGGTGCTGCAAGGGCCGCAACGACTGCCACAGTGGACTCCTTATAAGCTAATGGAGGAGGAGATCGACCGGCTCCAGCACAGTTTCACCAAAGTGCTGGTCATGCCGGACTCCTTTTTGGAGGAAGCCCGAAGTAAATGGGAAGGGTTGGCGGTCATTTTTCGTAGTCTTGGTCGGAGGGTTCCGGCGGCCCAGGTGGGGAAGGAAATTAGGTTGAAGCTCCACTCCCAACAGATCCTGAGGTTTTCCCAGTGGGGGACAACCATATGGTGGTGCGGGTTGGGTTGAAGGAGGTCTGTGCCAAGGTTCTCAGATCTGGCCCATGGTTCGTTGGTGGCCAGCTGATGGCCTTCGTGCCATGGAGAGCGGATTTCCACCCCGGGAGGAGTCCCGTCAACACCACCGTGGTCTAGATGAGGTTGCCGGACCTGTCGCTGGAGTACCGGGACACTGCAGCGATCTTGAAGGTGGCTGGAGAAGCAGGTAATCCCCAGTCCCTTGATAACTTCACCGATTTGAAGTGCAAAACCGGCTTCGCGAGGGTCAAGATGGAGTTAGACGCCACCAAACCGCTTCTCCCAGGGGTTTTGATCAAGGAGGGCAGCATTCTGGCAGCAGTTTGTTTTCGAGAACTTGCCGCCAGTGTGTTTTCGGTGTGCGAGAATGGGTCACTTGCAGGAGGTATGCAAGTACTGGGAGGGGAATAGCAAATCAATGACTCGGCATTCTTCGCTGGGTCAGGAGAATCTGGTGGTGGAGCAGGAGGCTGCAGCCAACCAGGAAGAGGAGCCGGAAGCTCGGGAACCCAGCTCACTGAAGGACGGAGACAACCTCCCATTTGGGCCTTGGCTGGTCACAGCAAGGAAGCGTCAGCCTAGACCGGAGGGAATGGAGAGGAGGGCGCCTTTGGTCTCGGATAGAGGTAAGGCTCCCCTGTCTTCACCTGATCTGTTGTCTTCCTCCCCTACCAAACCTTCCCCAACTCGTCGTTCGTCATCACCAAGGTCGCCACCTGATTCGGAGGGGTGGCAGAAGCCCTCCAAGGTGGCCAGGAGACGATCACCGGAAGCCTCTGCTTTGGATTTGTCGGAGGGAGGGGGATCGCAAGGAGAGAAGGGGTGTTTTTTTGCTGTCTTGGCTGATGGGATGCAGATTGTCCCGCTTGAGGAGGGTCACAGGGATCAACTGATGGTGGAGGTGGGCACAGTCTCCCTCAAACATAGCAGAAGCCCGTTTGGGTCCTCTTCTCCTTCCCCTAACAAGGCATCCTCAACTCTGCCGGACCAGGTTAGTGTCCCTTCCCCTGCTTTGAATGTAAATGAGGGGGGGAAATAGGGTGCTCAGGGGGGGTTCATCCTCTGCAACTCTGGGTTCATCTGGAGGTAGAAGGAGGGATATTAAAAAGGAGTGGCGGAGGGTGGAGGGGAAAGTTGGTTTGGAAAGGGAGGCTTCTGTGCTCTCGGCTGAGGCTGCAGAGGGGGGTGCCGTGCAAGCTTCTCCTGCTGGCTTCCGACCAGCTTCTGCTGATGTGGTTGTGGAGGGGGTATAAGAGAAGGGATGACTGTCCCGTCGTCTCTCAGACGGATAGGGCATTTGAGGGAGGAAGAGGTTGAGGGGGGGGATCGGCTGCAGGCCCTGGTAATGCAACCAGGAGTAGTTGTGGACTCTAGGGAAACGGTTGGTGTCGGGGGTGTGGCTCATTCAATTGAGAAGGTTCAAAGGGGACTTGCTAAAGATGAGGGCAGGTTGCTAGACTCAGGGAAGCAACCTGCAGTGTCCAGGGGTACCTCAAAAGAATCCACCCTACAGGACTCTGCTGGCCGGAAGCGAGAAGCTAAACAAGGAAGGGCCAAGGGGGGACCGAAGATGCATGGAGGGGAGGGGGGAATCCAGCAAACAAATGGACCAATCCACTGGGAACACAGCTGTCTCAGGTCAATGTCCTGTTGTATCTCAACTCCCGGATGCCTTCAAATCTGGGGGTTCCAATGGACTGGTGGATCATGCCCAGCTATGCATCAAAGTCAAAGATGCTCTTGCTTTGGTGGGCACTAATTTAGCAAGGCCGGGTCCCATAGATGATGCTGGGAAGTTAGGGGAAGTTACTACTGGGAGTTTAATGTCAGAGGTCAAGGAGAAAGGGGAGAGGGTTGGACTAGGGTCCGATCCTTGTGTTTGACTTTTTCTTGATGAATGTTTTTGTTTGGAATGTAAGGGGGGCTAAAAAACCCTCCTTTTTATCAACTTATTATAGATATCTTCAACTATGTAATCCTCGGATTTGTGTGTTGTTGGAGACAAGGATAGCTGGTCCAAGTCTCGAAGGCCTCAAGCATCGTTTTCCCAGAGACTGAGGTTTTTTCTGTGTGCCTTCCCAGGGGCTGTCTGGGGGTATCATTGTCAGTTAGGACAAGGCTTCGGTGAGGGTTGATGTTTTTCACCGATCTACCCAACTTGTTGCTATTGTTGTTTCTGAGCCTGATAAACCGTCTTGGCTCCTCTGTGCCATGTATGCTAGCACTTCTTACAGAGAGAGGACGGTCTGGGAGGAAGCTTCTGCTTTGATTCAGCAGGGCATCCCTACGGTGGTGGTAGGGGACTTCAATTCTATTGACAAACTGGAGGATAAACGGGGTGGCAAACCCTTCGTCCAGGATGTGGATTCAAGGGAACTCTCCAGTTTCATCCAGGATAATGGCCTCTTGGACTTAGGGTTCCTGGGTCCTCGTTATACCTGGTGCAATAACAGGTCAGGGCAAGCAAGAGTATGGGAGAGACTTGATAGATATTATGCTACCTCTTCTTGGATTTCTAGCTATCCGGAGCATAAGGTATGCCATCTTAGTCGGATTGCTTCTGATCATGCTCCTATTCTTCTTGCCTTGAATACCTATCCTAGGAGATCGCAGCCCTTCAGATTTGAAAAATTCTGGCTATCCTATCCAAAGGCTAAAGTCATTGCTCGTGTGGTCTGGTCGATACCTGTGAGGGGGGATGCTGCCTACAGAATTACTAGGAGATTCAATCTTCTTAGGAGGCGTCTCATCACCTGGAACAGGGTGGAAGTTGGCAATCTTATGGACAAAATCCAAGGGGTCGAAGGTTCCATTCTGTCTCTGCAGGTTAAGGAGGATGCTGATGGCTTCTTGACGGAGGAGGACCTGGATGACCTTAGGTGTCTCCTTGCTCGGCACCATGCTTTGCTTCAGAACCAGGAGGTACTCTGGAGACAAAAATCCAGGGTCCAGTGGCTTCGGGAGGGAGACAGGAATATCCACTATTTCCATAATACCACTATTGTCAGGAGACACACAAATAGGATCCAGGCTATTCACTCCGACTAGACAGGCTGGATTGAGGATGAAGATGATATCAGGAGAGAATTTTATAATTACTTCGCTGCCAGGTGGACTGTTCCTTCCACTATATCCTCTTTTTCTACTTCCTTTCCGCCTCGGACTACTGTTTCTGCTATCCAGAATTCTTTACTTCTGACTCATGTTCTCGAGGTAGAAGTAAAAGCAGCGCTCTGGTCCCTTGCAGAGGACAAAGCCCCTGGTCCTGATGGCTTCCCTCCTTTCGTATTTCGGGCATTCTGGGATATTATTCGGGCGGATATAGTTGCGGATGTCCAGCTCTTTTTCAATACGGCTATCATGCCTTCTACTTGGAAGCAGACTTATATCGTCCTGATTTCCAAGCGTGCTGATCCAACTCAACCATCTCATTTTCGGCCTATTAGCCTCTGCAATACCCTATACAAAGTCTGTGCCAAATTGATGGCAAACAGGATGAAAGTGCTTCTACCCCAGCTTATCAGCCCGGAGCAGGGTTTTTTTATTGGAGGTCGCAACATATCGGATAACATTCTTATTGCTCAGGAATTCATGCATGATCTCCACATTGCATCTCGGCATCATAGTCTCATGGCTATAAAGCTGGACATGGAAAGGGCTTATGATTGTGTGGATTGGACCTTCTTACACAAAGCTTTGGAGGACTTCGGTTTTCATAATGGCTGGATATTGAAATTAATGGCCTGTATTACGGCCCCGTCCTTTTCTATTCTCCTCAAAGGCTCTTCTATGGATTTCTTTCAATCTGTTCACGGCCTCCGACAAAGTTGTCCCCTATCCCCTTATTTATTTATAATTTGTGCTGACTACCTTTCCAGATCACTTGCGCAAGCCACGACGACCTTGGAGATCACTCCTTATACTCCTGTGTCGGGTGCTTCTTCTATCTCGCATCTTCTATTTGCGAATGATTGTCTTCTTATTGGTCCGACATCTCTAGTGAATCTTCGGGATTCAGGAGAATTATTGAGCACTATTGTTATGCTTCTGGGCAGAGGATGAATCTTGGCAAATCTGGAGTTCATTTTAGCCCTAACACTCCTCCTATTCTCCGAGGTAGGATCCTTCGTATTCTCGATATTCAGGAGCGTCAGGGTTCCCTCCATTATCTTGGTATCCCTATCTCTGGAGCTAGGCTTTCCAGAAATGAATGTGCTCAGATGGTGGCGACAATTACTGATATGATTGTCAGTTGGCAGGCTCGTTCGCTATCGACTATGGGTAGGCTTACTCTCATCCGCTCGGTCCTTGCCTCTCTTTCCATCTATATGCTTACTAATTCATTCGTTCCCAAGGGTGTCATCAGCAAGATTGAGCAGGTGATTCGCTCTTTCCTCTACGATTCCTCTGTCGCCCGGAGGAGAATCCATCTCATGAGGTGGGAGATTGTCTGTAGGCCGACGCAGTATGGAGGGTTGGGTATCCCTTCTCTTATTCAGAGGAGAGAGGCTTTGCTATCTAGACATGTTGCCAGGTTTATTTTATCTCCGGATAGTTTGTGGGCTTCTTTTATGAGGGCCAAGTATGGTTCCATCCACACTTCTCCTGGGGACCACCGACCTCCTGGCAGGAGATCCTCAGTTATGTGGCATGAGATGATTGCGAGAGCGCCACTCATCATCCCTCATCTCTCCTGGGCGATTGGTGATGGTCGATCGATTAGTGTGTTGTATGACCAGTGGTTATCGGACATCCCTCTGATTCGATGGCCCACCTATGTATCTGTTCTTATGCCCCCTGGAATGACTATAGCACAGTTGTTTCAGACGGGACAGACGTCTTGGGATACGGAGATTGTTCTTACCATCTTTGGGGACATTCTTGGATCCACGGTCCTTTCTTTAGCTCTTTCTGCCCACCCCTGCCCGGACACCAGATTATGGAGGTGTACTACTTTCACCCGTGTGCCGATGGCGGACCTCATTTCCTATCCTCTTGGGGAGATCGATACGGTTCGGAGCTATCGGTGGATATGGACCCTTCCAGTTCATCCTAGGGTCTCTCAGTTTATGTGGAAACTTGTCTGGCAAAGGCTCCCTACTCACGACTTTCTTGCTGCTAGAGGTGTTCACATCACTTATGCGTGCCCTCATTGTCTGACTATGGGGGAGTCACAGGTACATATTATTTTTCAGTGTAGCCGGGCGGCCGGAATTTGGAGATTGGCTGGGTTTTCTGACTTGCCCACCCAGCTTGAGCATGGACTTGAAATCTTTTATACCCGTCTCAGGAGCTCCTCCACTATTCAGTCCTCCTTTATGGCTTACCTGGCCTATCACATCTGGATTGCCAGGAATGAGTATATATTTGCTTCCAGAATGAGCTCGCCCATGATGGTTCTGGAAAGAGCTAGATATGTAGTTGACGAGTACTGGAGGACGGCGATGACCTCTTCGGAGTCCTGGGGTTCCATTCTTGCTCGTAGAGCATCTTCTCGGGTCTTTGTTTCCTGGGAACCCCCTCCTCCGTCGGTCATCACCGTCAGCTTTGACGGGAGCATTCGTTGCAGACTGGGAGGGGCGGGCTTTGTTATTCGGGACTCTTGCCTTGGATTCGATCTCCCACTCTTGGACTCTTCTATCCCGGTTGCTGAGTTACATGTTGCTTGGGCGGGAATAAGGTATGCCAGGCAAATTCTTCACCTCGATCGTCTCATCATCGAGGGAGACTCAACTACGGTCATATCCTGGATTTCTCGCATCTCGCTGGACATAGTGGCTCATCCCATGCTCCGGGATATTAGGATACTTCTTCAGGGATATTCCTACATCTCTATTAGATATATATATATAGGGAAGCCAACTCAGCTGCTGACTGGGTGGCTTCCTATGTTGCTCAGCATTCAGGTTCTGTATTATGATTTGATTGGCATGTTGCTTCTGTATAATTTAGGAATTTTATTCTGTCTGATTTTTTAGGTTGTGTTCATTTTTGGACTGTATAATGAATACACCGTTCTATTGGGGAAAAAAAATAAAAACGGGCATTCAAATTAACGTGCCAAGCGGAGTTGAAGCTATTATATTGCCATATGAGCGAGCAGGAGAAACAGACATGCCCGGTATATTTAAAAAACAATTCAAGATAACTTTATCCACATCCCTTCATTGGCTCTTGGAGGCACCGAAGAGCCTCCTCACCGTCCCTCCTGTACCACCCTCTCTCTTCTCCAAGAGCCCCTCTGTCTGTCTCTGTCTCTGTCTCTGACTCGTTTACGATCGACCATATATACTATAGTCCCTACCTCCCTCCTTCCCTCACCCAAACTCTTCCTTCAAATAACGAGAGAGAGAGAGAGAGGAATGGCTGTCCAACACCAGCCAGGTTACTACAATAGTCTGCGTGGTCCAAATAAGACCACCACCTCTTCCTACTGCTACAACTCATCGTTAAGTCCACCATCTTCTATTCCAATTCTCTGGAGGAAGAAGAAGAACGGGAATAAAGATGATGTAGCTAGTGTTGGATTAAACAGCAGCAACAGAAGCCGGTATGTCATCCGATCGAGTGGCGGCCTCAGCTGGGGGAAACTGCCCGAGAAAGGACTGCCGGCCCCAAGAGTCAGCCTTAGCGATGTCGTCTGGCCTTCAGCAGGTGCACTCTCCTATTCCAGAATAAGGTTTCTCTTCACGAATCGGGTATAATTACCGATGCGTGAAAATGGCTTGAATATATGGTAAATGATGATGGAGTACTGGAAGATAAAAAGAAGGATGTGTGGGTTTTGGATTGGATGGGGCATGCAGGTGCTTTTGCGGCGATGGCGTTGTTGGGGAGGATGGACCAGATGATGGCTCCAAGGGGCTTGTCCTTCACCATTGCACCTTTGGGGGCTGTATGTGCCGTGTTGTTTGCCACTCCCAATTCCCCTGCTGCCCAGGTAAAGACTATATTATATCATCTCTTAGAATCAGCTTCAAAAATGTGAATTGTGTAATGAAACTTTTAGGCTGTTCTTGTATTAAGAAATTTTGAATTGGATCGACCGTAACAAAGGGACAACATTCTATTGGGTATTTTTGAGTTAATTACTTCACCTAAAACTATAGGAGAGGCCACGCTTACTATGAATAACTGAATAATCAAACATCAGGTAATTCACTTGGTGAACTCCTTTTCTCCTTCTTTCCAAGTTTCTTGCGCTCCATCATTGTGCAACCCTGCAGTGAATTGCCGAAGATTACCATAAATTATATCAAGTTGTCAGATTACTCACCATCAGAATACTCACTAGAATGAACAACACAAACAGTGGAAGATATGTTAACAAGATTTGTAGTTACCTAAAATTCCATGCCAGGCTGTTGGTTGTACACTTCAGCATCAAGTGGGCACTATAAAGCTTTATGTTAAAAAGTGGGCATTATCATAAATCATATATGGTAGAATTAACATTCATGTGCATATCTAATGCAAGGCATCTATTTGGTCATCCATAATTTGTTTGCATGAACTAAAACTGATCGTACTACTTTTCAGACAGGAAGATATGAAGGCATGCGACACAAAGGGATCTATTTTAGCTCAATGGATTGTTAAACTAAATTATCTAGCCAACAGTACTAACTGTTTTATTATATGATGATATCTTGAAGTTGGATGGTGGTGCAGAAATACAATATGTTCGTTGCCCACATTGGTTGTGCAGCATTTGGTGTACTAGCATTGTCAATATTTGGGCCAGGTTGGTTGGCAAGAGGAACTGCTCTTGCTGCATCTATAGCATTCATGATTATCACAGGTGCCACCCATCCTCCAGGTACTTCTCTCACAATTTGTCAATATGTGTTGTAATACATCAAGATTACGCCTGCCAGTATGGCTTGAGATTATTGATGGGTTCTTTCAACCCACACAGGAAAAACTACAGCCTGACTTGACCTATTAATTGAAGGCATGTCCAAACTAAGCTTAACAGGTCCTATTGGGTAATCGAGTCAATTTCAAGCAAAATACTTAATAAGATCCTGGTCTTTCTTTCAGACATTCAAAACATTTTATGGTTAGTAAAATATCTAATATAACACATTCATTGAGGTAAATAATTATATATATATATATATATATATATCATATAATGCATTGCAGACTTGATAAGTTCTTATGGTCTGACATTAGTTTTACCGGAAGGATGATACATATATTAAAAACAAGCTTCTTTGGTTATCACATCATCATTCTTTTAATCATCCTCTAGTTTATCAGTACACAGAAACAGATGTTAATGAAAAATGATACATATGTGGAATGCCATGCACAACTTGGTTAATCTTATTCTCACTGAACAAAGGGAGCTAAAAATCTTTACTATTGCTTGGTGGAACAAATCAAAATTTAAATAGTTTTCAAACCATAACTATTTATTCACTTGACCCAACCTTTTATCAAAAGTAATTTGTTTCACTTGAAGTGCGGCTTGCTCCAGTGGTCACACCACTTTAGCAGGTAGTAACCATGGATAATTATAGTGAGGCTAGAAAGAAATAATTGTTTTACGTATAGCATTTCCCTGCTACTTATGTATTCAGATTCCCAAAAAGTTTCAGGCAAACCGTTTGTGATATAGCAACAGGGTAAGATATGTGAGTTCGCCCACAATATGGTGTTGTACTAAATATTATACTAACTGTCTACAGTATTTGTGACATACAGGACAGCTTCCTTTATTAAAAAGATTCTACCAGTTCATGGCCTCAGAATTTTAAAGATTCTTAATATCTTGCAGTGTTTCAAGAATTGAGAGGGCATATTGCATCTCATGCATGAAGTTAGAAGAATATTCCCTTCATGGAGACTAAAAAGCACAAAATCAAAATTGCACATTGTGTGTTTAGTGGAGAAGTGCGAGTAAGAGTACAAATGCTATTCATCATATTTATATGGTAATATGTGCGCTTGGGGACCAGGCCCTAAATTTGACCAGGGCTAAGGATCATATCTTAGAAGTCCAAGTGCATCCAAAATTCAAAGATCAAAAATCCAGACATCTTTACTAGGTCTAACCAATTCCTCGTTTGAATCTTGGCATTCTCGCAACTCGGTAGGGTAAATGAAACTAATACATACATCAATTGGTCATGGCAAAGCTAGTTATAGAAAAAGTTAAGGAAAAGAAGCCAAGGCCTCTCCAGGATCTTAATAGCTGCTTTCATAATCATAAATGATCAATCAGGTAACCAATTCAAATGCTTGTTGCATTAAAAAATTAATGAAGAAATGCTAAATTCTTTGCATAATTGCATGGTTTATATTCTAAGGATCAAGGTGATTTAGCATTTGAAACCACTGGATGGTCGATATTTTATTTTCTTTGCAATGAAGAAAGACATAATGGCTTAGATGTGAATGCATCCATCCAGTGGAATTAGCTTGATCCTGTCCAAACCGTTAAAATAAAGTTAGTATGGATCAACATGAAGTTAATTAACTGCCTAAGCTTTGCATGCCACAAAAACTAATTTGTAAATTTTTTGAGTCTTAAACCAATCGGTTGCCTTTGGCCTAATATTTTAGCTTGCATTATATGCTAGCACTTCTTCACTGCATAACTGATTGTGATTTTACTATTGTGTGGGGAGAATTGTAGCTGCAAGCTTACCAATCTTGTTCATCGATGGTGCGAAGTTCCATCAGTTGCATCTTTGGTATGCCTTGTTTCCTGGGGCAACAGGTTGCGTGCTTCTATGCTTAATGGTAAGCAACAGTTCTGCACTTGAACTTCTCAATATAAAAATTGGCTCACTAAAGCATTCCATCTTCTGATGGCTGCAGCAAGAGATTGTCATTTTTCTGAAGAACAGCTGCAAATTTTGACCAGAGGAGCAAGGTTCCACTATTTTCATTTCATCGGTTTCC
The DNA here is from genome assembly GCA_021397845.1 of Areca catechu. Taxonomy (NCBI): domain Eukaryota; kingdom Viridiplantae; phylum Streptophyta; class Magnoliopsida; order Arecales; family Arecaceae; genus Areca; species Areca catechu. The sequence continues at coordinate 78,306,359 of CM038039.1, read as the reverse complement.
AAATGACCTTATGAGTGAAGGGCTTCATTTTGTCTAGCACAATTGCCAAGATGTCTTTAATTTAGACTGCCATAATTTGGCATGTACATCACAGCATGCCTTCTCCAACGACATCTATTCATTGTAAAACACTTGTATTAAGATTTTCAATCATCCATGTAATCTTCTTTCTTCATTACTGGTGGAAGATAATTAAATGACAAAAAGTCGACAGTATGTCAAAATAGATAAGCTTCTAACATGTGCAGACACACCAACATACTTTTGGAGAAATGAGAGGCCATCATAAACCATTCCTTATCGATTCTCGTCAGTTACTTTGGCATGGATGGTTATCATACATGCGAGCTAGCTTGCTTGCATAGCTTTTTCACGAAACATTGAATGTTGAAGTCAAGTTGGCATTCTGATGGTAACTGAACATTTAACAAGGAAAATTGGTGATTGAAGGTCTGGACAAGCATATATTGATAAAATGACAATACTGGGGAACACAGTAAATATATTACCTCTGAAAATAATCTTACATGTTAAATAGTACAGCAGTCTATACTCCCCAAAATAAAAAATAACACAAAAATAAAATACAGTTATAGATGGAAACTAGAGTAACAGGATGGAATGGGCAAAATTGTAGACAAAACTATGCCTAGAGCCCATGTTACTATACATCCCAACCATCTTTCCGGCTATCGAAACCCCATCTGTTGGCAGCCAAATTCCCATATAACTCTGAAAACTTAACAAGGCACTCACTTCTTACTTGATAATGTGCCTGTGTGTTCCGACTGATGGCTGCTCCGGAGAGTTTTGATGTGTCTATAGCCCAGGAAGGCTTCACATACTCTACTGCCTTCTTTGACTCGCTTGCATTCACATATAAGAAATTTAGAAGCACGTCTTCACAGTTAAAATTTTTATCAACAAACTTCCTTCCCTCCTCTGCCTCCTTGCTCCAATATCTTTTAAATGCCAAATTATGATCCATGAACGCAGCTCCAGTTAATATCATGTTATACCCTCCTCGTCCACGAGCATACTTCTCATCCCGATACTTAAGTGGGCTCCCTTCTGCGAGTCGTGGGTAGAATCCCACAATTCTATCAGGGTGATCACGCCAGACCTTGAATCCACGCTCCACATCATCACATGTCATCATGATATCATCATCGAGTTCAAGCACTGCTCGTGTTTTTATCAGTGGGTCTGCATTGAACCTGTTGTTCAAAGAGTTCTTCTTCTCCACTCTGATCCTAACCGGCACGGTGGAATCCAAGTCACTTAGATTTGGAGGCTGGCCTTTGTTCCACACTACCACGATCTCCCCTACTGAAGAGCATCTTGAGTAATGCTTCACGAACATCTTCAAATTCCACAGGCGGGCATCATATGTCATGGTGAGCAGTGTGAACTGAGAGAAATGTCCTTTCATCGGATAAGCCTCTTCTGCACCATTGCCTCCATATATGTAATAGGTCCCAATACAGGTTAATGCAAGTATGCACAAAAATATAACAGCTAGAGCTGACCGGCCTGTACATGTGGTAGGCTTGATTTTTCCTTGGAGCTTGTTCAGATAAGCAAACAGCCATCTAAACTTCGAATATAGATGACGATGCTTCTCTCCTGCCTGCAATGCATCACTTCGCTTTCTTGAGATGGGAAGACACCGGCTAAGGGGCAAAATGCACTTGATTACACCCAACAACATCCCTGATAATATTACTAGAGTAACAGCTGCCCCAAATGCCGTGTAGCCCTTAATAAGCCGGCGAACAGAATCACCTGAAGGAACTCGATCACCATCCATCACTCCAACCCATTCATCTGATTGAAGCTCTTGCACATCTAGGTGATGATAACGAGCCCCATTCCAAGAATTACGGCCTTTTTGGGGCTCATCAATGCCAAGTGGGACTTCAACTTCCTCAAATTTGTCTGTGGTGAGAACTTCAACTCTAAAAACACGTACCCGCCGCCCATATGTGCCACCACAATCTTGCCCCGTACGATAGAGTTTGCCCTTGTAAAAGAATGGCCTGCCTGCATTTCTAGCACCCAAGCTCTTATCAGTGTTATGAACTGGGTTCTGCTGGTGGGGTTTCCAAGGACCAAGAGGAGAGCTGCTATACCAGATTTCAAGCTCTCCATTCTTTTTGGCACCAAAAGCACTGAAATCTGACCCAAACAGCCAGTGGTAACCATCATACTCTATAATGAATGAATCTATAAGGGGCTTCTTCAGAATGACCTTTTCCAATTCCCACTTCAAGGGAAAATTCAATGCTCGATACAGCCGAAGCTCCCCTTTCTTACTGCCTTCAGGCATCATGTAGATCTGAGAATTCAAAAGATGAAAAGGAAGAAACATATAGTTATCAAAAGTTGAAGCTTGAAAGCTTAAGGAATGTTGGTTTCGACCATCAAGAATCTAAGCAATGACAATTTCACATTCAATAAAGAAGAAATTTGATCTTACCTGATCCTGGTAGCTGAAAATGAATGGATAAGAAAGATGCCATTCCTCATCCAACGCAAGACCAAGGTGCTGCCATGTCGCACCCTTATCCTTGCTCATAGCAACACCAATGTCTCCTTGCAATGTGACAGAGTTCTTGGTCTCAAAAAACAAATAAAATGTATCTTCCTGAACAAAAGCTACTATCAGAGACTATCAAAAAAGGAACTAGAGAACGACAGAACTGGTCTAAATATACTAGTTTGGGGCAACTAAGGGATGGTGAACTTCATTTCTTCAGGATAAAAGAATTGATGAAGTATCTCCATAAACATGGAAAGTTCCTTTACTTATGACCCACACACCAAAACATGACATTAATCTGCAGACTCAGAGCAGTTAGAAAGACGGAGCTTATGAGATCAAACCTTATAAAACCAACTAGAATTCAAATACGCTTAACATCATATCCCAAGTTGGGCACATCATATCCAATGCATCAGACAGTCTATAATCTGTGATCATCACAGATAATGTGGGTCAATTGCAGTGTGATCAGGGCCCAGTGCAAAAAAATAAGAGGCAGAGTCCAACCAAAAATGATGAAAGTTGCGAGATAACAAGCAAAATAATAACAATGCATGCACACATAAATATGAAACACACCACCCTCCCTCCCCAGATTGCCTAAAAGAAGATGCAGGGCAAGTTGCATTACTCTTGGGTCAGATAACAAAGCAATGTTGAGGAGTGAAAAAATGCTATAGATTCTTGAATTTCTATGCATCTTAAAGGAACAGGTCCACAACCAATTATCATATATGTACACACACATCCCATATATGTCACGCCCCGAATCCAACACCGAAATCGACTACGTAACTAACCGCACAAATCCTAGATATCATCCTAGAGATCATGCTAAGCCTAAATACACAAGACCCTCATCATTTACCAAAATTAAAATATAATTTAATTAACCAAATATCATTGAAATAATTTAATAATGACTAAATAATCAACTTGTTCAATTCATGATCATTAAATGATCAACTTATTCATTACATAGGTATCAGAAATATGACTAACTAAATAAACAAAGATCCTGATACTCAGACTCATGCTCGTCCCCATCGCATGCTATGTGTTCTGCGATTTTAGAAAAATAAAGAAATGGGAAGTGAGCTTTACAGCCCGTAAAGATCCCTACACACTCATACCAGTATAATACAATATAATTCAAAATAACAGTAAACAGTATCAAGTAGAATATAAATCTTAAAATCTCATGTCAAGTAATCAAGATAACTCAATATCAAAAAATGCAAAGACATGCATCAATTAATACCAATTATCCATCTCATTCAAAATTTCAATACCATATATGTCATTAAGTAAAATCTCTCTTTTTACTTAATTATGGCTCCACTTCTTATTATCCGTATCTCATTAACATAATCCGGATTAACCACTATTATCTTTTAGAATTTTGGACTAATCACAGTCACGCTTCAACCTGTGACTAGTAATCTCAAGATCGACCATGTACTATCCATCCGTGGCTAAGCTAATCCACGTACTATCCGTCCGTGGCTCGGTTATTCCATGTATTATCAGTCTGTGGCTCGGCTATCCAACGTACTATCTGTCCGTGACCAACTATTCCATGAATTATCCGCTCATGGCTTGGCTATGCCACGTACTAAGCCCATGGCTTGGCTGTCCCATGTATTATCTGCTCGTGGCTAGTTATTCCATATATTATCCGTCCGTAACTCAGCTATTCCATGTATTATCCGCCCGTGGCTCGACGATTCTCTATTTAACGTGGTTAGTCCAAACCCTTTCTTCTTGATTATTATTTTATCAAATCACAAACACATTGTCAAATCATATTTTTTTCAAGATTTACATTAACCGGTATCACAATCCAAATTATTCAAAAATAATCACGTTTGATACAAACATATACGAAACTATGAATGATCATACCGACAATTTGTATAATGAATATATACCACGAGAAATTGAAATCATACTTTACATAAATAATCATTCATGCCAATGATCGTATCCAAGGATCAAATCATGCAATGTAAATATATATATAAATTTGTGATCGTGTCCAGAAATCCTTACCTTTACTGGAGACAGATTTAACATGCCCGATATTAGTCTGCACCCGAATCCTCAACGTAGGTGCTACGAAATTCATTCAACACCCTCTTTTCCAAAAATTGTCTTTCTATAATGATAATTTTATTTTATTTTTTTAATAACTTTATGGTGCAACAACTATAAATCCAAAACTTCCTATCCAGATTCCATCCGTTGATATTCTAACTTCACAATTTTTCTAGAAAAGAAACTCTTAAATCACCCTTTTTCAATATTTATTCATTTGACTTGCTCCTTTTATCTCTCTTTCTCCTATTTCTCTTCTTTCTCCCTCCTCTTCTCTCTCTCTCTCTCTTTCCTCTTTCTCTCTCCTCTTCTTCTCTCTTATCTTTCTTTCTCTTCTTTCTCTCTCATCTTCTTCTCTCCTCTTTCTCTCTCTTTTTTCTCTTCTCTCTCTCCTCTTCTCTCTCCTCTTCCTCCTCTTCTCTCTCCTCTTCCTCCTCTTCTCTCTCTTCCCTTTCTGTCTTTTTTTCTTTTTCTCTTTTCTTGTCTTTTTTTCTTTTTCTCTTTTCTTTTCTTCTCCCTTCTCTTTTTCTTTTCCTCTCCTCTACTTCTCCACTGAAGAGGTAGGTCTCCCCTCTTTCTTTTTTTCCTTTTCTTTTCCCTTCTCTTCTTCTTCTCTTTTCTTTTCTTCTCCTCTTCTCCTTCTTTCCCCTTTCTCTTCTTCCTCTCTTTCCTCCCCCCTCTCCTTTTCTTCTCCATCAAAGAGGGGGACTTCCCTCCATTTTTTCCTTCTCTTCTCCTCTTCTCTTCTCCCCCTCTCTACTTCCTCTCTTTCCTCCCCCTATCCTCTTCCTCTCCTCGGCCGAGTCTGACGCGTGTCTTTTTCCAAGGGTCTCGAATCTCTACCGCAAACTGCTCCCACGGCCACTTTCTCATGTTGCAGAATCGTGTCTACTTCATCGATGCAGCACCGGCCATCGTCGTGGTCGTTGCCGCCTTCCCCTTCTACATCGTCGATCGGACTTCCAAGGACAGAAGCAGAGATAGATAAAAGAGAAGGGAGAGGGATGGAAGGGGTAACAAAGAGATGAGAAATTTGGATTCTGTTTAGAGTCGATTTTTTTCCTTTTTTTTTTTTACTGGGTAGTACAAGATGCACACTGCTCGCCACACTTCCATTCAAATTCGGATAGCTTTATTGTGTCTTCAATAAGTCCTCTGGATCGGTGACACTATACAATCTTCAAGAATAAGGTACAAGTAAGCACTGAAAAGAAAAAAGGAAATGAGAAAAGAAGCTCAAAAAAATACAACTAAATAAAACCAGAACAATAGCATTTATTCATAGTTAATAGCTGACAACATACTAAAGGACAGTGAGTGCATATTTGTTCTTGGGATGGGTTAGGTAAAACCAAGGCTCGCCCTTCACTTTCTATCTAAAAACTTGTTATTAATTGATGTTTTGAAAGAGAGAGAAAGTAAGAAGGAGCGCTGCCTCACAGTTCTCTTAAAATACTCTTTCTTCCAGAATCACCTCGACTGCAATATAAACATGTACAGCAAGAACAGAGATCAGAAGCAGAAGAGGATAGAACACAGTATCATCCACTAAAACCAAGCATTCACAAACGTCAGAACTCCAGAACACAGGATGAAGAGATGATATCTGGACACGATCATTCCAGCACCTTTCAATCACATCACCCCGCATCACTGGTCAACTATTCCTCAAGGATATGAATTTCTTTATGTTTAAGTTCTTGTAACATTACACGACAGAGGACTGAACGATCCTAAGCTCATTTAGACAAGAGAACAAACACATGATACCCTCAAAAAAAATTGGCTTTTATATTTTAAGGATAGTGAAAATAATTTATACTTCCCACAACCAGAAGTCTACGGTCAATGCAACTAAATCCAATATCCTCCACTAAGAATGCTATGGAATAAGCTTTTCTCATTGCCATGGCAAGAATCTAAGATCAAATAACGCACTTATAATTGTTACCAAGAAATAAAATAAAATAACGCACTTATAGTTGAATTCCATACTACAGGGCAACTCCGAGCTCTAAAAGGATTTTTTTTTTTAAAAAAAAAAAAAAAAACTCAGATTCTACTAAAAGTGAATTGCCTAAAGTCCTACATCAAAAAATTAAATAATATGTTCTTAAAAAAAAGAAAAGAAAGAAGAAAAATAAAAAGAAATTTTGACCTCAGTATTTTCACATATCCAGCACACACAAGTTCATACAAGATGAAGATTCACTCCTTCTCAGATACTAGACCATTAAAATCGGTTCCCACAACTTCACAGCAGCATATGAACCCAAGATCCCGCCACCAATTAACAATAAAACAAACTTACTCATACGTGCTTAAGAACCAGGATCTCCAGTCTTCCAGAAAACAATCAAAAAAACACAAGAAGCTCGATACTTCCGCTGTGAAATCTATCACGCACCTGGATATAGAGGAAGGGATCGGCGACAAAATTGCTCGGAGATCCAGCATCCGAAGCTGAAGCGCAAGTAAACACAGGATTCGCCACCGGCCACGCCGCGCTTTCGTTCCTCCACACATTCCTCTGTCCAGATCACCCGAATTCCAGTCAGTATCCATACCCAGATTAAAAAGGGTTGGGAAACAAATAAAGAAGCGAAAAAGGAGAATATTCTCACGGATTCGATGGCTTTGAGGGAGAAGGGGGAGTCGCCATAGAAGATACCGATGGACCAGGATCCCTCGCCGTCGGGGCGGCAGCCGAGGGCGGCGGTGGAGGAGGAGGTGATGGGTCTTGGAAAGGGGGAGAAGGTAAGCCACGCGAAGAGGACGGCGACCGATCCGAGGAGGAGGGCAGCGGAGAAGAGGAAGCCGAAAGTGGTCGAGCGGAGGCACAGCTCCCACCTCCATCTCGCGACCATCCTTCCAGCCATTCACCCCACCATCCCCTCTCAGTCTCCACCCACGATCCCAAGAAAGGAAATAAAATAGAAATTTATAGCCAGGGACCTTGAGGTCAAATTTTTGTTCCGTTCATACCCGTTCACACCGAGATAAATTATTATTATTATTTTAACCGGGAGGACTCGGGTTCCCTTCGCTTCCGCCTCCCGGCGGAGAAGCCGAGATCGGAAGAAAACGGATAAAACAAGCGGCGGCGAGAGCCTTTCTTCGTCCCTTCCTTATCTTTATCTTTTTTGGCCGTTTGTGGAGCATCGAAAGGGAAAACTAGGAGCGAAAAAGAAAGAAAGACGACCGGACCCGGTCCGCCTAGATATTTTGACCAGAAGAAGACGTCAGCGTCGTGGATTTATGGAATCAAGAGTGGGTCGGATCCGGTTGGCTTCTCTTGTTCGTGGGTCCGCGACTCCACCACGAAAGCAATGATGGAAGGAAGACGCCGGAATTGGCCTGTGAAGGATCCCGCGCTCGGAAAACGGGTTCAACGCAAGAAAAAATAGAAGGGAATCTCTTTATGAAAGCAGATGAGTCTTTTTGGTGAGTTGTGGGCATATACGATCATCGTTGGGAGGGCGAATACTTAGCGGAGATGCAAGTGGGCGATCCCGAAAGGTCAAACCCCGATCGATCCGGCTTCGGAATGATGTCGGGCGAGAATGCAAGTATGCTGCCTTTGGAGGGACGGAGATGCTTTCTGGGGGAATGTTATCCTCGGTAGTCAAGAGGGGTCGATAATTAAACAAGAGAAACGACTTGTTGGATAAGAAGGGTTACCTGTTGGACACGTCAGTTGAACCACTCAAAAGGGAAGACAATGCGGAGGTGACATCCACAAAGTAGATAGATTATGGACTGATTTGGTAACGCAAGAGAAGGACGGGGAAGATATGTTCTACGGCAAAATAAAGATTCTACATCTATGATGTTTTGTTTGGTTGAAGGTCTCAAAAGGAGAGGGATGAGAGTAAGTTTCCGATGTTTCATGAGAAAAAACAGTTCATGTAAGGAGGCCACTTTTCTATGGACTAAAAATTAAGATAACTTTTTTTTTAACCAAAATACCATTGATTTATCATGATCTTTTAATAACTATTTCTAATAATTAATTTTAGATTATTAAAAATATGCTATTAAAAATTATCGTAAGATAAAAGTTGTCTAATGATTAACAATTATTAGAATTCTAAAAAACAATCTTAATAAATGTTTTTGACACCTATTTTTAAATATTTAAGTATATTTTAAAATATTTTGGATTTAAAAACTTTAAAAATAGTTATTTAAAATTATGCATCGGATGTTTTTACAACTACTTTATACAACTTTATTTAAGGCGTAACATGTATTTTACATAATTTTTGTAAGAAAGTATATGCTCGACCAAATATAAGTTTTTTCAAAAGGTATTATTTTTAAATCATTTTTTTCATGATCAACCGAATATGTAAAAATTACTTTACTGAATATTATATATTCGGGCATCAACTTTCTAGGAAAAATGTCAAAGTGAAGTAAGTTTTTTTTCGGTAACTGATGTAGAATCTGGTTTAATATAAAATAATCACCGGTCCATTAATTAAGCCAAATTCAATTTTTTATATATTGGCTATATCAGTGCTCCTAAAACCTGGTCTGAAGAGAACACCTTTGAATTATGTTATCATTATTTCTTTCAACTTCATGTCTTCAGCCAGGTCCAAAGAGAACGCCTTCTTGGTTAGCTTATTGTAAAACCAAGTGAGGTTATTGGTAAGCCTTGAAAACCAATTAGGTTGGTGGTTAGCCTGCAAAACCACAAAGGTCCTTGGTTAGCCCGAAAAACCAAAGGGGGTTGTTGTCCCTCAGACATGAGATCATCATGGTAGCTTGCGAGCAACTCACTGTACTTTGGTGCTGGACTATCTGGATTTCTAATCCAGGGATGGAAGGTTTCTGGGTACAGTTAAGTACTCGTGTAGCAGTGATCGGATCAAGATGGGATTGATCCCTCCAAAGTATTTGGAGCAAATATCTTACTGTGTTTCAATTTAGTAAAACCTTGGTCAGGATAGTCTCTGTAATGTGTTACAGGACTTGTGAGGTTGAGACACATTGTTGATGGACTTTATGGGTTGGGCAGTTTAACCCTAAGTCTTCCTGAGCATTGAGGTCAAAGGGACTAATTACAGAGTTGCCGTATTTCCTGGTTCTTGATTGTTGCTCTGCAACTTCGACCTATCCGGACGTCGGGTGTCATTGCTAGGTGGCGACTTTGACTGGTATTAGAAATGTTCCAGTGCTACCGGCTTAGTGTTCGAACCTATGGGGCCACACACCATAGGGGTTTCTACTTGATCTAGTGATCGGAGAATGATTAAGAATCGTTCATGGACTCACAAAGGAAAAGTGTTTTTCTTTATCCTAGTGTCGACACTTGATATTCTTGAAAGTGTCGACACTTGTGTAGGTGTCGACACTTGTTGATTTCGCAAGTGTAGATACTTGATGCCACAAAAGTTGTGACATAAAATTTTTCACTAATAGTTGGTGATGCATGAAGGTGAATTAAGTAATGTGATTACTTGATAGCCCAATTTGATTGAGCTATAAAAATCTGGAATAAATCAAATGGAATTTGGTTCAAAATAGGTTTAGGTCCAATTGGGTTGAACCCAATTTATGCACACTTGACCCAATTGATTTCAGTTATGAACTGAAATTAATTGAGACATTAATCTGAATTTAAATAAGTTTAAATTCAGTTTTTGGGAGTTATGTAACTTTCCATGACCATAACTTTCCATAACTATCCATAACCCCTCCATTATCATCCATAACTCCCCACTCTCCCTCTCCACCTACATAATGGGCTGAAATGGGAGGACGAAAATAAGGAAAAATTCAACAAAGAAATGCTGGAAAAATAAAAAGGACAAAAAGGGAAGAAACTAAGAAAGGTTCTTGGTTTTGTGTGGATGTGAAAACTTTGGAAAAGAGTGTGCATATTTGTACTTAGTGATCTAGGTCTAGGAATTGAGTGTTTAGGAAGGGTTTGAACAACTCATTCTCCACCTCTTGAGTTTCTTCATTCATTCGGAGAGTCCGGCATCGAAAGAAGAAAAGGAGTCCCGATCAAATCGTTCCACAACAAGCTAGCACTTGGAGTGAAAGTAGATTTTGAAAGAGCCCTGGTGTAAACCACCTGTAGAGGCCGGATACGTGTACGGCTAAGCAGAGTTCTTCTACCTCCTTCTAGATCTTCCGTAGCGGAGAACGTCTCCACTTCATACGAGGTATGGTTTTACATATAGAGATATGTTGCTTTGAAATGTTCATAGCATAAGTTCATGATTTCATAAGTTTATATTACTCATTCATGCAAGATCTTGGGTTAAGTAGTATAGAAAAGTTCTAAAAGCATGCTTAGATTAAATGTTAATCTACTTTATCATGCTTCCGCTGTGTGTTATTTTGAAAAATTTAAAAATAGAAAGCATGCTCGCTATTAGTTTTCCTTTCAATTGGTATCAGAGCAAGGTTGCTCTAGCATGAATGTTTAGTATAAATATTATGAAATCAGTTTAATATCTTGCAAGTACTCGGATTGAGTGCCTCACCAGGCCGTCCGGTCATAGGAGAGAAGTAGGGCTGCAAGACCCTCACTTCTCATTCAAAGGAATCTCCTATGGCGTGTCGGGGTGCCATTGTGAAGGACTCATGAAGAAGAAAAAGAAAAGAAAACGTAAAGATTAAAATATTTTGATCTTTATTATGTTCTAAATTTGAAGTCATAAAATGTTTTAGAAATGTTCTAAAGTTAGTTTATGATTGTTATGTTAAATAGTTTAACATAAAATTTAAGTTTAGAGAAGACAAAGTTTGGGTTTCTGCATTTCTGTGCTCGGGTTGGATCAAGTGTCGACACTTGGATGTCTATGTGTCGATACTTGGGCTTCTGGGTGTTGACTCACGAACAAAAACACAGAAATTGGTTTACTGTTTTTCACTTGTGTCGACCTGTCTCAGAGTAGTGTCGACACCTTGGTGTCGACACTTGCTACTGAAGTGTCCACACTTCACAATGAACAGAAATTCAAAAGTTGGATTTTCTTGTAAAAAATATTTTATAAAGTTTATTGAAAATGTTTCAATCTGATGTATGATTAACTTAATTATGAATTAAGTAAATCTAAGTGACTAAATGATCTAGGGATATGATTCTAAGATCTAAGTCATATTCATAACTTTGGATTAAATGGGTTAGCTTGAATTAGGTCATAATTGGGTTAGACCTAAGTTTAAATGAATTGGACTTAATAGAGAATTAACTTAATCAAATGTTGAGTTAAGGTTCTTCTCTAGTATCTATCTAATAGTTAGATTGATTGGTCCATATATCTAAATGGACTTGATCTTGGCTTCGTGGTAGGATCCGATTCCTTAGGCTAGCCTAATCGAAATTGGTGAACCAATTGGTGTCTAAGGTAAGTATGGCTTTTGATCTATGGCTTTTGGGGCTACCTTTTTCCTGGCCAATGATATTGGTGTCTAAGGAAAGATGGTTAATGGCTTAACCCATAACCTTGATCTCACTTACCTGGCCAATATGGTCAACCAGATTTGATTAGTTAGCTCATTGATTCGAGTTAGCCCATGCCAATAAGGTTAATCAGCTTGACTGATTTAGGTGCCCATGGATTTTGTAGTTCATGTAACCCTTTCATTAACATATGAAGTTAGTGAAAAATAATCCATGACTTATCCTTTCTCTTCTGTCACAACATGTATAAAACCTCTAAATTATTAGGTCCTTAAAAAGATAGAAATTATATGATATTTTTTTTCTTAGCCTCCCATTAAGGTGTTTGGTAATGAGTCCAGTAGTGGGGTGATCATCGGCAGATCCGTAGATCGGGTGGTCATCATACTATTGGAATTGTCATTCATTATATGATGACATAGTGCAACTTTCTTAAACAGGTGGTCAGGTTAGCCGGCCAAAGTCGGGCTTCATCATTTGTTACCTAGAAGCATTAAGATCAGTCATGTTAATGGTTGGACCTAACTGGGACCTTCTTTACCAGGTAGCCCCAAGGCCGATTGAAGTGTTCCTGGGGCAAAATAAATTACTAGGAGTTGTTTAGAGAAACAACTGGTTATGAACCTACCTTTAGATGAGCATGGTTTGGCCGACCATAGTCGGGCTCATGCATTGTCTATTAGATTCTGGTACCCACTAAGGGATAAATGTTATTCTTCGGATTGGAGGTAGAGGCTACCAGTCTGAATAAAATAGTGGAAGGAGTTTTTAGACAAAAGTCCATGTCTTTAAGTTTTAAATAATTCATATACTAAATAGTCTTGGTTTTCTCTTTTTCAGATAATGTCTACTAATCTGTCACTCCGGTCATTATTAGATAATGACAAGCTCATGGGACCCAACTTCGATAGCTGGTATCGAAGACTGAGAATCGTTCTCGAGCACGAATGGATCCTTTATGTATTAACGGATCCGGCACCTGAGGGGCCAGCCCCCACCGCACATACTGCAGTCAGGGATGCTTATCAAAAATGGATCTCTAACCTACTACGGTGCGGTGCATTATGTTGGCGGCTATGAACGACGAGTTCAGTCATAGATTTGAGGAGGCCCAGCCGGAGGAAATCCTTCAAAAGTTGAAGGAATCTTTTGGTGCCCCAGACGACATTGAAAGGTACAGGGTTTCCTCTACCATCTTCAACGCTCGAATGACTGAGGGGTCCTCGATCACTGATCATGTATTATACATGATCGAGATGATCGAGCGCCTGGCCAAACTCAGATATCCTTTCCACGAGCAGCTTGGGAAGGATGCGATTTTGAATTCTTTGCCTCCCTCCTACTTAACTTTTCTAAATCACTATAGATTAACAAGGCCTGTAGTCAACTACCATGGGTTGATGGGGTTACTACAGACTTATGAAAAGGATCACCAGCTCCAAAAGAGCTTGGTAAATTTAGTGGGAGGCAGTGCGGCAAGGCGTCGTCCCTTTAAGAAAGGGAAGAAGAAGAATAAAAGTAAAATGGTGCAAAATGCTGGGCCCAGTCAGACTAAGAAGAAGGCTGACCAGAGTCAGGCAGAATGCTTCTACTGCAAGAAGCCGGGTCATTGGAAGAGGAATTGTTCTGCTTACCTAGCTACACTTGACCCGAACAGGCCGAAGAAGAAGAAGCAGCAAAAGGTTGCTGGACAAGGTATTTATATGATAAATCCTTGTTGTTTTTCTATTTGTGATACTACTAGCTGGATATTGGATACTGGTAGTCCTTATCACATTTTTAATACGTTGCAGGGACTACAAGTTAGTAGAAGATTCGAGAATGGCGAGAGATTTTTGAATGTGGGGAATGGAAGTCAAGCTCCAGTCCTGGCGTTGGGAATTGTCAATCTATTTTTCGAGTCTTGTAAAGTTGTTCTTAGTGATTGTCACTATTGTCCATCATCCCTTGTAAATATCATCTCTGTAGGCCAGTTGGCCAGTAATGGTTATGAACTATTAATCAAGAGTGATTTTTGCAAAGTCATTATGAATGATATTGTGGTTGTGACTGGACATATTAAGAATGGCATTTATGTTTTATCACAACCTGTTGGTGTAATGTACATTTCATGCAAACACCCTAAATTAGATAATGTCAGTGATACTTATCTCTGGCACTGTAGGCTAGGTCATATAAACAAGAATAGAATCAACAGGTTAGTGGGAGAAGGTCTCCTAAACGTTGGTGATTGTGAATCACTGCCAACCTGTGAATCTTGTTTACTTGGTAAGATGACCAAGTCACCTTTTACTGGAAAAGGTGTACGAGCCGATGACATTTTGTGTCTAGTACATACTGATGTATGTGGACCAATGAATGTTGATGCCAAGGGTGGGTATAAATATTTCATTACATTTACAGACGACCTCTCAAGGTACGGTTATGTCTTTTTGATGAGACATAAATCTGAATCGTTTGAAATGTTCAAATGGTATCATAATGAAGTTGAAAAACAAACCGGGAAGCTTATTAAAATCCTTCGATCAGATTGAGGTGGAGAATATCTTTCTGGGAAGTTTTTGACTTATCTTGAAGAGAATGGGATTCTCTCTCGATGGACACCTCCTGGAACGTCCCAGTTAAATGGTGTATCTGAAAGGAGGAATCGGACTCTGTTGGACATGGTCAGATCCATGATGGGATTTGCAACTCTGTCAACTTCCTTTTGGGGGTATGCTTTGGAGTCGGCATGCTATCTTCTAAATAGAGTTCCGAGTAAGTCTGTTAACAAAACTCCATATGAGATATGGAATGGGCATAAGCCGAGTATTTCACACCTTCGGGTTTGGAGGTGTCCGGCTTATGTCAAGCGTTTGGAGACAGATAAACTTGGACCTATGTCTGATAGGTGCCTCTTTGTTGGGTATCCTAAAAGAGTCTAAGGATTATTTCTTTTATATTCCTGGGGAACAAAAGTTGTTCGTTAGTCTTAGAGCTACCTTTTTGGAAAGGGAGTACCTTACTGAAGGTGCTCAAGTTGCCAAGGTTGAGCTTGCTGAAGTTCAACAGATAGAAGAACCAAATCATTCAAGGACTGCTACAGAATCAGTTATGATAAGATCAAACCCTGAGCCTATTGACCAGTCATTAAGGAGATCCGGTAGAATACCGCATCAACCAGACATATACTACGATTTTCTGGTCCGGGACGGTGATCCCATTGAGCTCGATGAGAACAACGAGGATCCAATCACCTATATGGACGCGATGCAGAGGTTTGATTCTGAATAGTGGCTGGGAGCCATGAAATCTGAAATGGAGTCCATGGAAATCAACAAAGTATGGACTTTGGTTGATCCACCTGAAGGGGTAAAATCCATTGGGTGCAAATGGGTCTTCAAAAGGAAACGGGGCACAGATGGGCAAGTAGAGACCTATAAAGCCCGTCTGGTTGCCAAGGGTTATCGTCAACGTTATGGTATTGACTATGACTATACGTTTTTCCCTGTGGCAATGCTCAAGTCCATTCGGATTATGCTTACCTTAGCTGCATATCTGGACTATGAAATCTGGCAAATGGATGTCCGAACAGCTTTCCTAAATGGTGAGCTAGATGAGGAGGTGTATATGATGCAACCTGAAGGGTTCACATCCACAGATGAATCTAAGGTATGTAAGCTTAGTAGGTCCATCTATGGACTAAAGCAGGCATCTCGGAGTTGGAACATGCGTTTTGATAAGTGTATCAAGACGTATGGTTTTGTTAGGAACAAAGAAGAACCCTGCATATATAAGTGGGCAAAAGGTTCTGTAGTTGTACTTCTTGTGCTGTATATGGATGACATTCTCTTAATCAAGAAAGACATCCCTGCATTACAGGGAATAAAGGTATGGTTGTCATCCCAGTTTTCTATGAAAGACTTGGGTGAAGCTTCTTTCATACTAGGTATGAAGATCTATAGGGATAGATCAAGGAAGCTTCTAGATTTGTCCCAGTCTACGTACATTGATACCGTGCTGAAAAGGTTCAGCATGGAGAATTCCAAGAAAGGCTATCTTCCGATAGGCCATGGAATTTCTCTTTTCAAGAAGGATTGTCCGACAACTCCTGAGGAAAGAGAGCGTATGAGTAGGATTCCTTATGCTTCGGTAGTAGGGTCCATCATGTACGCCATGACATGTACTAGACCAGACGTGGCATACTCATTAGGAGTAGTGAGTCGATACCAGTCTGACCCAGGTGAAGCACACTGGAAGGTTGCAAAGACCATCCTGAAGTATTTACAAAATACTAAGGACCAGTGGCTTCTTTTTGGAGGACCTGACTTGAAACTTGTGGGGTACACTGACTCCAGTTTCCAGTCAAATAGGGATGATAGCAAGAGTGTGTCTGGCTTTGTTTATACCCTGAATGGTGGAGCTATCTGCTGGAAGAGTTCCAAGCAGCACACTGTAGCAGACTCTGTATGCGAAGCGGAATATATTGCAACATCTGATGCAGTAAAGGAAGCTGTTTGGTTGAGAAAATTTCTTGGCGAGCTGGGAGTGGCACCTTCCCTGGATGGTCCTGTTCTCTAGTGTACTGTGATAGCACTGGAGCCATTGCTCAAGCCAAAGAGCCGAAGTCCCATCAGCATACCAAGCATATTCTGCGCCGTTTTCACCTTGTGCGAGAAATCGTGGAACGAGGTGATGTCGACCTTCTGAAGATCGACGGAAAGGAGAACCTGGCTGACCCCTTCACTAAAGCCGTTGGAATTCAAGAACTCAATGATTGTAGATGGAAGATGGGTATACGATATTGTTCTGATTGGCTTTAGTCCAAGTGGGAGTTGTTGGAAAATGTGTTCCAAAGCCAATTTCTACTGTAGACAGTTGTACATTTAATATAATTATATATGAATTATATTTTTGAATAAAATATTTATTCTGGCAGTTCATCACTATTTCATCTTTCTGTAATGAGTTCTTGAGTGATGAAGTCCTTAGGACTATTTGTATGTGATATAGAGAGGATATATCATATAGTCCTAAAATTGTTCGCAACCAAATGATATACTTATTTCAGGATGATAGTATATCAAGTATAGGTCGTTGTGTGCCATAGTCGTTGGTTGTCCTCTTAACCAAGGAGTGTGGAGACACTGGTATGGCATGCAGATGTTATGTTTGACATTTCATCGAACATGACCCGTCTGTATTTTTTCTGCCTAGAGTTTTGGTATGGTCGTAGTTATCCCTCAGACATGAGATCGTCATGGTAGCTTGCGAGCAACTCACTGTACTTTGATGCTGGACTATCTGGATTTCTAATACAGGGATGGAAGGTTTCTGGGTACAGTTAAGTACTCGTGTAGCAGTGATCGGATCAAGATGGGATTGATCCCTCCAAAGTATTTGGAGCAGATATCTTACTGTGTTTCAATTTAGCAAAACCTTGGCCAGGGTAGTCTCTGTAATGTGTTACAGGACTTTTGAGGTTGAGACACATTGTTGATGGACTTTATGGGTTGGGCAGTTTAACCCTAAGTCTTCCTGAGCATTGAAGTCAAAGGGACTAATTACAGGGTTTCCGTATTTCCTGGTTCTTGATTATTGCTCTGCAACTTCGACCTATCCGGACATCGGGTGTCATTGATAGGTGGCGACTTTGACTGGTATTGGAAATGTTCCAGTGCTACCGGCTTAGTGTTCGAACCTATGGGGTCACACACCATAGGAATTTCTACTTGATCTAGTGATCGGAGAATGATTAGGAATCGTTCATGGACTCACAAAGGAAAAGTGTTTTTCTTTATCCTAGTGTCGACACTTGATATTCTTGAAAGTGTCGACACTTGTGTAGGTATCGACACTTGTTGATTTCGCAAGTGTAGACACTTGATGTCACAAAAGTTGTGATATAAAATTTTTCACTAATAGTTGGTGATGCATGAAGGTGAATTAAGTAATGTGATTACTTGATAGCTCAATTTGATTGAGCTATAAAAATATGGAATAAATCAAATGGGATTTGGTTCAAAATAGGTTTGGGTCCAATTGGATTGAACCCAATATATGCACACTTGATCCAATTGATTTCAGTTATAAATTGAAATTAATTGAGACATTAATCTGAATTTAAATAAATTTAAATTCAGTTTTTGAGAGTTATGTAACTTCCCATGACCATAACTTCCCATAACTACCCATAACCCCTCCATTATCACCCATAACTCCCCACTCTCCCTCTCCACCTACATAATGGGCTGAAATGGGAGGACAAAAATAAGGAAAAACTCAGCAAAGAAATGCTGGAAAAATAAAAAGGGAAAAAAGGGAAGAAACTAAGAAAGGTTCTAGGTTTTGTGTGGGTGTGAAAACTTTGGAAAAGAGTGTGCATATTTGTACTTAGTGATCTAGGTCTAGGGATTGAGTGTTTAGGAAGGGTTTCAACAACTCATTCTCCATTTCTTGAGTTTCTTCATTCATTCGGAGAGTCCGGCATCGAAAGAAGAAAAGGAGTCCCGATCAAATCGTTCCACAACAAGCTAGCACTTGGAGTGGAAGTAGATTTTGAAAGAGTCCTGGTGTGAACCACCTGTAGAGGCCGGACACATGTATGGCTAAGCAGAGTTCTTTTACCTCCTTCTGGATCTTCCGTAGCGGAGAACGTCTCCATTTCATACGAGGTATGGTTTTACATATAGAGATATGTTGCTTTGAAATGTTCATAGCATGAGTTCATGATTTTATAAGTTTATATTACTCATTCATGCAAGATCTTGGGTTAAGTAGCATAGAAAAGTTCAAAAAGCATGTTTAAATTAAATGTTAATATACTTTATCATGCTTCCGCTGCATGTTATTTTGAAAAATTTAAAAATAGAAAGTATGATCGCTACTAGTTTTCCTTTCAAAAAAAGCATTTGAAAACTTTCTTAATAGCAGCTTATTCACCTTCAAAATTTTAATTTTAATTTCTAGCTAGGATTATGAGTCCGACCATACTTTTTTGGAAATATGGAGTCTAGAGAATGTAATTGATACACGTAATAGTACTCTCATCCTTTTTTTAAAAATATTAATTTTTTTAAATAAAAAAAATAAATTCATTCACATTTCATTTATCCCTCTATGCATTATATATGGTTTAAAG
This sequence comes from Areca catechu, assembly GCA_021397845.1. NCBI lineage: Eukaryota > Viridiplantae > Streptophyta > Magnoliopsida > Arecales > Arecaceae > Areca > Areca catechu. The sequence continues at coordinate 78,287,171 of CM038039.1, read as the reverse complement.
CTAATTAAATTGTACAAGGAGAAAATTAAAAGCTTGATAAATAAGAAAAGTATTTAGGATAAAGAAACTCAAATTATTAAGCTTAAATGCAATATTCTTTAGTTTCATAACATAAACCCTGATACCATCATACTTTATATTGATTAATTAATGAATTAGTTATTTAATCTTTATTTTATTAGATTCTATATGCCTCTTATTAATAAGGTCAAAGAACTACTTCGCATTACCATTCTCAAGTATAATATTTAGGATGGAAACAAAAATAACTTTTCATGAACTTTCATGAACTTTAAGCTAAGATGATTTGCTTTCTACCACTTTTCATAAGCAATTTTTATTCCAAGTACTCTTACTACTGACTTGAGATGAAGGATCATCATGTAGTATTTTATTCTAATCCATCAAATCTAGTGCTAGCTTAATGTCATATATTCATATTTTGTAGTTTATTACGATCAGTCTTAATAGGAACATTAATATTATTCAATGTAAAAATACTAATTACTAAATAATCTTTATATAATAAATAAATAAATAAATATGGATAATGTATATACTTGAAAATTTTTATTAGCATGATTTCAATTAAAGCTTTAACTACAAAAAAAGTCATATATACCCGTGCATTTCAATTGGAGTCCTCGAAGCATCATTTCCAACATAATAAATGGCCTGTAAGTTTGACAATGATCAAATGTCCAGGATATTATGGGTTCTAGCCTTCTAGGAATTCAAAAGAAAACCTACAATATAATTTTTTTAATATTTAGATATAAATTTTCATCCAACTAGTATAATTTGAAAAGTCAACAAGCTTTTGTTCCCTAAGACCTAGGTTTTAATCTTGGCTAGGATTGTCTCTTCTTTTTCCGAAGCTAGATACTGGGCCCACGTGATGCATGAAATATAATAATTTTGATGTTTGATATGATTTAAAATTTATTATTTATTAAATTTATTATTTTAAATTTATTTTAAAATGTTGATATTTATTTTTTTAAAAAAATTAAGTTAGAAAAGTTTAGTACAAAATTTTGAATTTCTTTTTTAAAAATTAAATGAGATTTCTTTATAGATTACTCATAGCCTCTCCCTCCTTCTTGAAAACATCTAATTATTCTCCACACAGTTTATTTCATGGAGCCGACCATTCTAAGACCGCGAGAGAGCGAGCCAAATATTCGTTTTTCGGCTCATTGACGCATGCTTGGAGCAAAATATTCTTAACCAATCACTGCGACGCTAAAACATCAAATCCTAAGAACACGCGAACAGCACGTGACACATTTCGCCGGCTCGGTTTCCCGCCCGATTATCCCCTTCTTATTATTCGGGTGGGGGAGGGGGGGGGAAGCTATGAGGCGAGCAAAAGGGGAACAAGGGAAAGAGGAGAAGAGGGAAAGGGGAAAGATCGATCGATCGGGGTTGGGAGGGAAGAGAGGCCGATCGATCGATCGAAGAGGAGTTGGGAATGGGGATCCAAGGGCTTCTCCCCCAGCTTAAGTCGATCATGGCGCCCATCAACGTGGAGGAGCTCCGCGGGCAGACTGTGGCGGTGGACACCTATTCTTGGCTCCACAAGGGTGCCCTCTCTTGCAGCGTCCAGCTCTGCAAGGGCTTGCCCACCTCCAAGTACGGTGCCCATTCTTCCATCTCTTTCTTTTGGTTCTAGTTTCATTTCTTGAGAGAAATTTTGTGATTCTTTTTCACAATCCATGCACTAATACGGGATAAAGAAGGGTGTATTTGTGTTCTTTTCGCAATCTTTTCTTTTTTCTAATCCTGGCTCTGTTATTGATTCATTTTTCCTCAATCTTTGCCTCATTTGGCCGTGAGTTTTTGTTTCATTTTTTTTTTCTAATATTTTAATGCGTCGAGGTTTTGTTAATTAAATCTCAAAGGGAAAAAAAGAACAAAAAGGTAGAGTTTATAACTTGGGTCAGTGTTATTTCCTTATTTTGTTACGAGTTTTTAATCTTTTGGCATTTTTCTATGTTTTTCTTACGAACCCATTTGAAGAAGGAAGAAAAGAAGGGAATTTTGGTCGTCTACAGAAAGTTTTACACAGGTCTTCCTTTCTTAGAGTTGGGTGTTGGGACGAATTCGGTTTGAATATTTTTTCTCTTTCTCTATGATTTTCTTTTTGAACAAACCTGTATGGAAAAGAAAAAGAGAAGAAAATGAAGAAATTTGTGGTCACAGATAGATGATTTCATATTCTCTCTTTTTTTGGGGATAACTGTTCAGTTCCTTTTCCCCGTCTTGTTATACTTTTGCTGAGAAAAAACTCTGTTTTAAAAATAAGCAAGAAATGAAAGGAATACGCACCCTCCACCCTTACCGAAAGGAGAAGAATAATGAAGTTGTTAGTTGTGATGTATGGAAAAAATAAAATAAATAAAATAAATAAATAAATAAATATATATATATATATATATATATATATATATATATATATATATATATATATATATATATATATATATATATAGACATACATACATACACACATATATACATACATACATATACATGGATTTATATATAATTTTGAAATATTTTAAAAAAAGATTGTTTGTGGTGTGTGTGGTAGAACAAATTTGGTGTAACAAAATAATTTTAAATACAATAGAATAAAGTTAGGAAGTCTAGCCTAGGAGGCGGATAGAATCACTATCCTAAAGAAGATTTGGTTTCTTTCTATGATTAAATCACACACTCTTCTCTGAGATGTAACCCAGAAGCAAAAGCTTCAATGCCCATCGGTGGCACGATCTCGAACGAACGCCGATTAGCTCGTCTTCAGTCCAAGAATTTCAAAGTAGAAAAATAAAGGAGAGAGAAAGAATTTAAAAACTTTTTAGAATAAAGAAATATAGGCGAGATAGAGTTTAAAATTTTTGGATGCTCTATAGGGCTGGGATAAAGGCCTATTTATAGGCTCAAAACTTCAGAGAAAATCTCCAAAAGGCCCTCAACCAGTCATTATGATTATTACAAAATTAAATTTAGAATTAATTAAAAATTAAAAATAAAAAAAGGGTATAAAAAAAGGGTAAAAGAAAAGCAAAAATGCACGGGCATGCGATCCATGCGTGCCCGTTGCATGCAATGGAGGGTTTTTTTTTTTTATTTTGTTTTATATAATATAAGGTAACGTCAACAATCTCCCACAAAAATAAAATAAAATAAATTAAAAATTTAATATTATTAAATTTAATAAATAATTTAAAAGTTTTGGATTTTTATTGTGCTTAGTGCAAGTACTTTTTAGGTTTGAATTTATATTTAGTATAAAATATGCAGTATAAAGATAAGCTGATCATAATGTGGGGTAGCGTTATCTAGGCCATGCACTTACTTTGATTTTTATGAGAGTTACAAGGAATTCGCTTTGATCCCATAATTATGGCTTCACGACTACTCTCACTAAGGTAGATCCTCAAATGATACGTGTAACGAAATCGTATCTTGCTGAACTCATAGTCTTGGATCTATTAAGAGCTATGCTTAACCTAAACATCATAATAGAGTACCACACTATAGGGATGGGGTGGAGATAGACTCCAAGTCGGTGCTCTTAGATGTCATCTCAGAGATCATTTTCTTTTGAACCTTAGTCATGGGATTGCCATGATGATAGGGGTCTATTTGGTAACTAATATATGGGCTTAAGCCTCATCCCCTCGATATCTCAATTACTGTAGCTTTTGAAAGGACTTTGATCAAAAGATCTGCCAGATTATTTTTTGATTTTATAAATTGTAGTGATATTACTTATTTCATTTTGTTTCTTACAGTTTTATACCTGATTAGGATATGATTATTCATTGTTTATTAGTTGTCTGTCGATTTAACTGATCAATTATAGTTCTACTATTATAATTTACATAAATTTTTTAGATTTTTGGTAAAAGAATCTTTATATCACTAACCTTTGATTTTATTACTAAGAATCTATAGGCATTGCTATTTTGGACATTGCCTATAAATACAGTATTTATAGTCTTAGATCCTAATTTTCTTTTTTTGGGTTCAAGAATATTAATCTTGTTTAGGCACCCCTACACTTTGAGGAATTCTAGGTTAGGAGTCATTTCTTCCAAAGTTCATAAGGAGTCTTTTGGATCTTTAACTATATGAGCTTGGGGTTCAAAGGAAGCAGAAGGTTTGCGAAGAGGCTCATTTCGATGAAAGCAGTCTCTTGCAAGATGGTTTGTCCTTCGTACATAAAACAAAACCTTTCACTTAGACCTTGGATAGGCTTGTTAGATCTAGTATTATTGACTTTAAAGGTTTTATCCTTGGGTTTGAACTTGTTTGGATCAGGCCGATTAGGTTAGTTTGATTGATATTGGTGATTTGGTTGAAATCTAGGCTTTGATTTAGGTTTAGTGTTGTTGTTGGTTTGGTATTATTGGATTAGATTAGCTTGGACATTTGGAATTTTAGTTTGCTGGATTTTAGACCTATGTTGATTTTCTCTCTTGATTGAGTTTAGAAGTTGGGCTAGGATTAGCTCTCCTTATTTTTGGAGTTGACTTTTGACAAAGCCATTTCAAGAAGACATTTTATCTAGAAGGCTGGAAACCTTAAATCCTTCAAAGAATTTGTCTTCATTGACTTAAAGTTTCCTAAGGTACTCTTGGAATTGGTGAAGTTGGTCATTAATGGGTTTGTCTTCTACCATATTAAATCTAAGAAATGATGCAATGTTGAATCGTTCAACCCCAGTATCATCAAGGCCATACTTAGACTCAAGGATATTTTTCAATTCCTTCGCACTCTTAGTCGATAGGTAAATATCGTAGAGTGAGTCGGATATGGTACCAAGGATTCTACCTTTACATAAGTAATCATTTTCTGCGGTAGTTGGTGTGGTTCAACTAGAGGAATAGGTTGATTGATCAATCACTAACCAAAGTTCTAAGATAGTTAGCCAAAACTTCATTTAGCTTTGCCATCTCCTAAAATGGGATCCATCAAAATTTTTAAGTTCAAGACTAATGATGTCATCATTAAGGATTGCCATTGGGTCCAAGCCAAGTTCAGAGAGGAAGATCTGGAGAACATAAATAATTTTATTAAGGATTTGTTTAAATAATTTAAACATTTTTTTATATGTTTCTAAAAATGTCTTCTATTTTTTATTAAATTAAGATTTTATTAAAATGATTACTAATATGATCGGGACCTGTGATTTGTTAAGATTTTTAATTGAGTTATTTATCTATAAATCCTAAAAGCTTTGATTAATTTGTTTGTGTAATCTTTTAAAGATTAATTTGCATGCTGCAGTACATGTTCAATGAGGATCTTCAATTAATTTTGCGTAATATAAAAGAAATAGATATTATGCTATAAATAGCTAAAAATATAATTTTTTTAAAACAAAATATGCAAGGTAAGTAAATTATAATTAAGTGCAAACAATTATATTTTATATTCATACACTACAAACTATACCAAATCTCCTTTAGACTGTTAGTTGTGATGTATGAATATATATATATGTATTTATATATAATTTTGAAATATTTGAAAAATAATTTTTGTGGTTTGTATGGCAAAACAAATTTGGTGTAACAAAATACTTTTAAATATAATAGAGAATAAAGTTATGAAGTCTGGCCTAAGAGGCAGATAGAATCATTGCCCTAAAAAAATTTGGTCATTTTCTCGTGCAAAGAATGATTGGACCACACGCTCTCCTTCAAGGTACAACTTGGAAGCCAAAACTCCAATGCCTGTCGGTGGCATGATCTTGAACGGACGTCGATCAGCTCGTTTTCAGTCCAAAAATTTCAAAATGAGAAAATATAGGAGAGAGAATTTTAGAAATTTTTGGATAGAGAAATATAAAAGAGAGAGCTTGGAATTTTTGGATACTCCGTAGGACTGGGGTAGAGACCTATTTATAGGTTTAAAATCCTAGAGGAAATCTCTAAAAGATCCTCAACTAGCTGTTATGACCATTACAAAATTAAATTTAGAATTAATTAAAAAAAATTAAAAATAAAAAAGGGTAAAAGAAAAGCAACAATGCATGGGTGAGCGATCCACGCGCACTTGTTGGGTGCAATAGGGGGGTTACTTTTTTTTTTTTGTTTTAATTTTGTTTTACGTAACGTAAGGTAACATCAACAGAAGTAATCACGAAAAAGATAGTGCAACATGCATCTATTTTTTTTCCCCCTTTCCTTAGGTCTAATTTCTTAAATTTTTCTTTTTTCCCCTAGTGCCTGCTTATATACATATTAAGACAAACTTGTACACAAAGAAGACGGATATGAAAAGGAGCGAACTTGTAATACTGAATAGATAACCTGATCTCATAATTATACACTACTTCCTTGCTACTTCTTAAATGAAATAATGAGTAAGATATCGAACCTTCTACTGGCTCGCCTCATGCATGAAAACATGCTTGTGCGAATAAACTTAGACATTTATGTGGACTATAAGAATGCTCATGCTACAAATTTTCTTGTTGATAATTATTGTGATTTGTGAATGATGAAAAATGTACAAGGAGCCCTTAAAAACAGAGATTGGAAATTTCTATTCTGATTATGTTAGTTTCATGTATGCGAATGTTCACATGTTTGGACTTACAAGTTTACAATGGATAATTTATACTCTTCTGGCCTCTTTTTTTTTTGTAAATTTACACTATCCATTTTCCTGACTGACAACATTCTGCATTATGATAAAGCATAAGAACCCCTGCGAAACTAGTTAGTTTCATGATCTCCAAGTCACTTCAATGTCTCTGTTTCAACCACCCTGCTAGAAACTAAAAATGTCCTAAAAAACCAAACAGTTGCATGCGTTGCATGAGAACATAACAGTGGCTTTAAACCTTGTTATAAAGTGTCAATTTCTTCCCTTACGACACCTTTATTTAGATATATAGCTGCCAATTATCACTGCTCCATAGTAGCAAATATGCCCTTTTTTTCTTTCAATTCGAAATTCTTCTTAGAGCTCCTTTTATATTCTTTGCAATAATCACCAACAAGCTTATGCTTTTTTTTTTCTTTTCTATTTTCATCACCAAAAACTTCCCTCTTTGACCTCATCTTTCACTAATTCTTTTTTTCATATTCACCAAATGTAAGCCAGCAAGTCTGTCCCAAAGGCTTCTATAGTTAGGATTTGTGTCTTTCATACTTTCTTCTTTTCATTGTTGTCCTTCTTAAAGTTTAATGTTGTCATTCATGCCTCGTTTTTAATAGAATAATTTGAAGTATACATGCCAAGGATTCAAGTTGCAGTGGGACATCCCGCAGGACATTGGAATGAGGTACCAACTCATGAGTTAGGATCATCTTGCCATCATCATAGCATCTTGATCGGCACATCTTAGGACATCCTATGTTTTAAATGTTGGGGTGGAATGGGACAGTGGCATGTCCTATTCCATGGAAAAAACGAGACGGCCCAATTCCATAGGATTTAAAACCTTGAAGGTTGAAACATGGTAACTCAGTGGTATCATCTTTGTACATCTGCTATATTGGCTATGTGAGAAACAAATTTGTATATCAACCTATAGCAACTATTTTGATATTTTATTTATACAACATTAAATAAAATTAACTTTGATCTTGAATTTCCAGGCATATTGATTATTGCATGCATAGAGTGAATATGTTACGGCATCATGGTGTCAAACCGATTCTTGTATTTGATGGAGGGCTTCTACCAATGAAAAGTGACCAAGAAATGAAGCGGGCAAGGTACTTGTCAAAATTAGTCATGTGGTTCTGGTTTACAAGAACAAAAAAAGAACTTTAGAAGATACAGTTGTAACATCATACCCTGATTTCGATTGCATGCATTGAAGTATAATAATAAAAGCTACAATCTTGCTGTTGAAAATGTTGCTACATTTTGAACAGTCTATTAGGTACAAAAAGAAAAGGTGCAAGTTATACAATTTTTTTCAGTGTATTAACTCTGACACTATTGATAGTAATAATGTTTGCATTTCGTCAGTTGTCAGGGAAATAAATCCTAACTTATGCTATAAACTCAAATTATAATGCAGGGCAAGGAAAGAAAATCTTGAACGTGCAATGAAACATGAGGCAACTGGCAATTCTTCCACCGCCTATGAATGTTACCAAAAAGCTGTTGATATCTCACCTTCTATTGCTTTTGAATTAATACAGGTAGGGTAAAAAAATATTCTATAATCTTGAAGATACACTATTTGAACTGGACTGTTTATTCTTGGTATGGAAATTACATTTTTTGCCATTCTAAAAGCAACCATTTTATGCTTTTCATAATGGACTCTGTCTGCATCTTCGTTGACAAATAATTTCATGCAATATCTACAGTCATTTACAAATGCTCTGTTGCAGGTCTTGAAGCAGGAAAAAGTTGATTATATTGTGGCACCTTATGAGGCTGATGCTCAAATAACATTCCTGTCCATGAACAAGGTTGTTGATGCAGTCATTACTGAAGACTCAGACTTAATTCCATTTGGCTGTTCCACAGTAAGTATTTGTGTTGTCTGCTAGTTCATAAAAATGTGCTATGGCACCTTTCCCACTTCCCCCCTTCTTTCTCTTTATATGCTCCCCTTTTCTATGTGAATCTGTCTGTTTTCCTATCATTGCTTTGTTTTCTGGGATGCTAATTCTGAAAATATTTCTTCTAGATTATCTTCAAAATGGACAAATTTGGGCAGGGAGTTGAGTTTCGGAGCTCAAAGTTAGGCCAGAATAAGGAGCTAGACTTTACTGGATTCACTAAACAGATGTTACTTGAGATGTGCATTTTTAGTGGGTGTGACTACCTGCAGTCATTGCCTGGTATGGGTGTCAAAAGGGCTCATGCACTTGTCCAGAAGCTAAAAAGCTATGAGAAGGTAAAGGAAAAATTTCAGGTTTCATCATTTGTTACAACAGATAAATAATATTTTGCTAAAAGAGTAACTTAGCATTGAATTTCTGATGCACCCGTAAGAATGAAATAGTTTGATCGATGCATTCTTTAGTGTTACATGAACTCTAATTTCCTATGATAATTATAAAATTCCGACTGTTCACATAAGCTGAATACATGAAGGGATGCATCAACACTTAAATGCATGTGCTTGTGGGAGGGGTTTGGTATGTGTGGCTATGTGTAGATGCTGAGTGCATTTATGTGTGAGGGAGTGGATGTGCATGCTTGTTCATTTTTGTTCATGTCCTTGTTGCCCATTCTGTCATAATTGCTCTCTTAGTTTAATTTAATTATTTTATCTTCATTGCCCATTTCTGATGAATACTCTCAGTTGTAGGATAGTGTTAGTCCAATTTGAAAGAACCAAGCTGGAATAGTTTTTTTGTTTGTACCTTTTAGTTTTTTCCAATAGCACGTCTGTTCACAACCAAAACACAAAGTTTGTCTACTCTGTCATCACTGCTAGTTTTTCCAGTTGCATGGCTGTTTTCTCTATGCTAGGTTACAATTTTAGGTGTTTAATTAGTTAGCTGCTGTATGAAGAACAAGAAAAGAATAAAGAGATCATCAGTGTACTAAAGACAGAAGCCAGATCTAAGTTGCCTGAATTGAGAGTGGTCTGGGAAGGGGAAGTGGTGCTTTGGAAAAGGTTGAGATGCGAGAATACTGGGGAAGAACTTCTATATGATAATTTAATAATATAGCAACTATGATAATTTAATAATATAACAACTTAAACTGTGCATTCATTCTTTTCCAACAATGCAAGAGCCTGCATTCTCAAATTTCCTTGGGTCACCATGTCTATGTGCATGCTTTTCTTCATTTCCTTCCCTACCTAAGTCATATGTGATCAATAAAGCTGGTTAAGCTGAGCGCCTGTTGATTGGTGTCGTGCTGACTAAACACTACAGTCAAGAACTAAGAAATCTGAAAGAGAAATATGCATAATAGTATCAGGATTCAAGGTGATGGTCAATAAATGTGAAGTGGCATATGGGAAAACAATGATTACTTGCCTTTTAACTACAAAAAAGGGCAAGATTACTTGTCTTTCTCATCCCTCTAACTTGGATATTGCACTATCTAGTTATGGACCTCTTGAATGTGATATTTGGACTGAAATGGTCGACTATCTGAATTTTGTATAACATGTTAAACCTGGCAGCAGTGATGTATTAACTGCAGTGAAGAACCGAGGACAAATATACATCATTTATCCCTGTTGGTTGTAACTGTTCTTCCATATTGAAGCTACACCTTTAATTTCTAACTTCAGTGTGTTCAAATGAGTGATGTGTTTGATGGATTATTTATTTCAGGTAATCAAGCACTTAAGGTACAGTGCTGTCTCTGTCCCACCTCTTTATGAAGAAACTTTCAAGAAAGCGATTTGGGCTTTTCAACATCAGAGAGTTTATGATCCTGTAAAAGAAGACATCGTGCATCTATTGGATGTTCCTCATGACCTTGGCGAAGACTTGGATTTTTTGGGCCCATATCCTTGATATCATGTTTGATTAATTCTTTATAGATGCATCACTTCATTGTGATGACATTTTTTCTTAACTTGTCATACATGGTTACCACAAAATGTAGCTAAAGGAATAGCTCAAGGTGATCTTGATCCATTAACAAAGATGCTATTCCAGGTATAATTGAATCAGTTTGATTTTTTTTTTGTGTTGAAATGATGGATTACACATTTATTTTAGTGCTTATTATGAACTTCTGCTTCATAAAGTTAGTATCTTTCATCCATTACTCAGTTCAGACATTCAATATATGTCATCATCTAACTCCTTGATGGCAGTTTCTGTGCAAGCATCTGCACAGATGTGTACTCACTGACAACCATCTTCCCTTATCAAGGGAAGCACCATCCACTGCATGGTCTAATTCTTTGTATTTAACATCTTTGACCTGTTTTTGTCATATACTAATACCATTTCTTCATTTGATTATTTTTTCGTGTTTTCTTATAAGTTATAAAACTTTTGTGATAGAATTACCACCCTTTTTAACATGCTATTAATAAAATAAGCTATGGAATGTAAGGTATTCCATTATATCGTAGTTTCTTGATGAGCCATCTACTTTCTGCAAGTTTATGGGTGACGGACTTATGTTTTATACTTGTTAATATTGTACCTTGTGCCTGGTGTCATGTTGTCATATTGAGCTCCATGAAAGAACTGGCCTGTTTAAGTTGAGTAGTTGTCCTATGTGAACAGTCTGCATAAGAGATTTCACTCCTTTGAACTTACTCATGCCTTGAATGTATGAAGAATTTGGAACTGTACAGATGCCGAGGCCTGAGGTGATGTGGAAAGGATAGATAACTGACCTTAGGTACTCATCTAGATTTCCATGCATGCCATTCGAATAGGATAATTGTGAGTTTTTGCTTGCTGGGTACATTGTTGTATTTGATTTTTTTTTAAAAAAAATTTTCATTTTTTATTTTTTATAGAAAAAATCCCTTGATAGCTTATCATCATAAAGGAGCAGTAGCTTAACCAATCAATTAGATGCTGTGAATTGAAGCCTTCGTGGTGGTGTTAACTTTTCTCTGTCACTTGTTCTATCCTGTGCTTTTCTTCAAAACCATGATATCTTATGCTCCAACACCACCAATGCTGGTCCCAAGCTTGGATGAAGAAAGATGGAGGTTGGCATTTGGTTGGCAGATAGCGGTAATAAATATTTCAAACTAAAAGAAATCCAAAATTCAACATTTGAGAATCCCATGGCATGCCCTTAGTTTAGATGATGCCTCATCATAGCCTAATTGTGGTGGAAGTAGGCCAGGGTTGTCTAGGTTGTCTCTCGTAATAACATTGAAGGTAACTTTAAATAGGAATTCTTGGCTAATGAATATAAATAAAGCTGACCCAAATAGCTGGGACAAGTCTAGCTCTTTATGGTATTCTGTGCTTTGTCTTTTTCTATTTTACCTATTAATTGCTTGTTAAGTTTTATCCTTTGCTGATATATAAGGATGGAATCTTGGGGATCCTTCAAAGATTTTGGCACTGACCATATATTGAAGTATATGAGAAATATTTCTGTTATATTAATAATATCATTGCATACTAAGAGGAAGAATTGAGACTCTATAGGTTGTTCTGGAAAACCAGCTTTTCAAAATTATTCTATGGAGAACTTGTAAGGTAAACCATTCTTGGTGATATTAATGATTGAGCTAGTTACTTCTGAAATACAGATATATTGTACTACAATTGACAAAGTATAAGGAACATGAGAACCATGCTTGCACAAGTGATCTTCAAGACAGATGGTCCTTTCAACTTTATTGTGTTTTTAAGATGTCTTTCTTAGGATTGCTGGCAGCACAAGCACTATAGAAAATTCTGGCAGCCCACTCAAGTGACTCAACAATAAAGGCCATTCTCTGAATGCCTGTGATGCAGTGGTCTTTGGTTTTTCATCACTAATCATGTTATTCTGTCCTCAAGAAGGCAATAATAAATTTTTTCAAATCAAGTTATACAATTTTTCCTGGAATTTCCATTGATCAGATGGTTTTTTTCGGTTTTACGTTGCTGAATTTGTGCAGTTTCCATACTCTTCTTTGTGATCCAGTACTTTATTTTACTATTTATGTATGCATATAAATTATGCACACCGTCCCATATCTTTTTGGGTCACCAGTTTCTGTTTGAGGGTCAAGCTATTCAACACTACAATGTTCATCAAGTCACAAGTACTGTCTATAAGGGTCATCAAAGATGCTGATGCTGATTGATTCTGATACATGCTGATTGAAAAGTTGCTCTGACCAACAGTGTTGTAATATGTAGTTAGTACTCAGCATTTTCAAATGTTATTTCAATTTATTCATAGCTTCAGCTCTTGCAGGACTTGAACTTATTTGATTATGACAGGGAGATTAAATCTTCTGCAATATTACTAACGAAATGTCCTAAATTTGTTCCCTAACAGAATTATGGGCTAATAGCATATGTCATGATTGATCAACATTGAAAACTTCTGGGAAGCAGTATTTATCAATGTTTAGCAGTCTAACCATGGTCTCAAAGTAAATTATTTTGATGAATAAGAGTTGGAATTTGTTGGCCTGTATTTTCTAAATACAGGTAGCTATCCTATGTGTATTCATTTTCATTTTCCTTACTTCATGTAATTTTGTATGCATTTTTTTTTACCATGTTCCTCTCTTAATTTGCTTCTCTATATTGTCATGATTATCAACTGCTACTATGTTATGCGTATCTTGATGATTCAATAAACTTTAGGGACTGTTTTCTACATCATTTATCCCCTGATTCTGCTATATACTGTTTGATTTACAGGGGAACATAACATGCACTAGATTTATGCTTGATGGGAAATACTCGATGAAAGAATCTGCTCCTGCAAATGGACGGAAATGGATAGATTTGCCTGTGCAGAAGAATGTGTTGACCAATTACTTCTGTATCCATTCAATAACTTTTACTTTTTAACTTCATTCATGTGTATTACAATTTAGTGGATCTGAAACTCTTTGAATCAACCTGGAAAAAGTTGGTTTACATCAATGGTCAAGCCTTGTCATATAAATCTACCAGCTGGGTAACCATGCTGCTGCTTCTTCTGTAGCCATGATGATTATAAGTTTATGGGCTCTGTTTGCATACTCCTAGAACTGTCATATCAAGATCATCAGTCATACTTTTAGATTCCTCATTTTATTTCCATTTTTTTCATAGATCTCTCTTATTTTTTTATTTCTTTCTTTCTGTTTTTGCTTTGGTGATATGATCACTCACCAGTTTGTCTTCTGTTTGGTTACTCTTCTGAACTTCAGATGTCAAACCCTAATTCTTATTCTATGCATATGTGACTTCATAATATTGTAATTAGTAATTTTAGCATTGATTTTGCTCCAACTAAATTTTCTTCTGCACCTTTTTTATATTTTTGAATTTTTAACTGATTGCCAATTACAAAATCTAATAGTTTCAGATCAACAATCAGAAGTTTGACTCCTGTTATTAACAATATACAAATATGATTAATTAAGCAAATGATTTGTTTAGCTGACGTGATCCATTATGTTTAGCTGGAGCAGCTTTTACTGTTCTTCAAAGAAATGAAAAGCTGCTACCCGTTGACCAGTTGTTCATCTGTAACATGATAAATGATATTGCTGCTTTATGCTACTCAAACTTCAAGGATCTATTAACAACTGTTTGTCAGATTTCTTTATTCTTGTATTTTTGTTTTTATAAATGCATGATTATCTGAATTCAGAATATTGTTAAGAAAATTGTTCATCACATTTATAGTAAATTCCTATACCTGGGAAACTTTACTACTGCTTTTGTCCCTTAATTTTCCTTGCCACACCATCTCTTTCATAGATTACTGTTTGTTGCATAAGCACATTAATTTGTGCGTATATGCTCTGTTCACATAGTGATATCCTTTGACATTGAAAGGTCTAGCATCACTGGAAGCAAAGCGGAAATTCAGGGCCCCAAAGGTCATGAATAAGCAATTGGTGATGACGGAATCATCTTCTCCAAGCTCTGAAAATAATGATTCTGGTTCACCTATTTCAGCTGAAGAGGCGGTTACTTATGCCATAAACCAAACAGAAAGCTCTTTGCCTAATTCTGGAAACTTTGGCTGTAAACTTCCTTCAAAGGATTCTGTCAGTATATCAATTCAGTATACATGCTTTCATGTTCATAGTTAAATTGTTAAAAGGATCTGAATCAAGCTATTTTTCATGGTGCTATCAGATGGAAGTCAACTTTTCCAGTAAAAGTGAGAAGCTTGTGGGTTTATCTTTAAATGGTAAGTTTGAATAGCTTATGGGGTTACCTTTAAATGGTTAGTTTGAATATTTCTCATTTATCTTTAATTCTAGGTATTAACTAGTACTTCTTTGTCTGTTTATGTGACATCTGTGCCAGGTGATCTTTTCAGTTCACAATGTCCTTCACTGGGGCCAGAGCATGAGAAATTAAAACCATTTTTAGCATCACACAATGAACAAAGCTGTAACTCTGCATTGGATGCTGTTGAAAATAATATGAAATCAGTTAACAGAAAAATGATAGTACGAAGCAAATTCTTCAGGAATAAGTTATTGGATGCCAATGATTGTAACAGTCAAAATGAGGAGCCCTGCATAAATAAAGAAAATGCCCGTGAGATCCCTGAAGACTGTCCAGCTTCCAAGATGGCCTCACCTCCTAAGAAAAGAAAGTTAATTGATGTCCCTAATGTGCACCGAGTATGTTTCTTAATTTTTCTTATTTTTTTGGGGATACTGATTCATGGTTTTTCACCCAATTATGCTCTTGCGCACTCTTTAATGCAACATATCCATTCAGGGACCTCTGCCATTGAAGCATGCACGAAGAGCTATTAGTGGTATGTAATGGTTTTAATTATGCATAAATTAAATCATTCTTTTATTTGATCATTCTAAATTATTATTATTTTTTTAATTCTTGACCAATTTTTTTGTACCTGTCTTCATTGGTTGTAATATGCTTTTGTCAAACTACAAAGTTGTCTTACCATCATGTTTAACCAACTTTTGATGTCTCCTAAAATTTTGTTTCATAAATATAGGCTTAAGTAATTTTTTTGGTGTACTTATATTTGACTGATATCAGCAACATGCCTAGTTCTTACCCATGCTCATAGATTCTTATTCCTACATTATTTTGAAGGTATATTATTGCAACACTTTGATGCTCCCCTTCAAACTTATCAAGTAACTAATCCTTTAGTTTCATGAAATAATAGTGATGTACTAGAAGAGCAAGGAGTCAGTACTTTTCACGATGCTCAAAACAGGAAACAACTTGATAAACACATCAATGGATATTCTTGTAGTGATCAATGATGTTGTATTATCTTATTCAGCGATCATGCTTATGGATTTATATTTGACTGATGTCAATGACATGCACATGCTCAGATTCTTGTTCCTAAATTATTTCAATCTTATCAAGTAACTTAAACATTTTGGTTCATGAAATAAGAGTGATGGTAGGACGAGAGCAAGGAGTCAGTACTTTTCATAATGGTCAAAACAGGATAAATGTGAATGGATGTTCCTGTAGTGATTAGTGTTATATTAGCTTATTTCTTAACATGCTTATGGATTTATGCATGTTAGAGACATGTATACGTAATACATTTTCATTCACTATCAATGGAGAGATGAGTGCCTATTGCAAGCAGACATGTATGGTATTTGCTTACCAGCATATGATTTTCTAAAAAATTCAGGTTTTGCTTGTGTATTCTCTACGTCTGACCAAGAGGGCATGGATGCCTGCAAGTGTTGGCGTGTCCAAATGTCTTATCGAGTTCTTATCTTCTCAATGAAATAATAATTACATTTATCTTTTTGAGTAAAAAAGGACTGGAAAGCCCTCCATAATTTATTAAATAAGAGAGAAGAGGGATTGCAAGAGAAGAAAGATGAATCCCAACAATCATATTTTGGAGTCCCACACACTCAATGGTAGGACCCCAACATGACCTCGTAAAGCATTGAATTTTTCCTGCTGTCTAGAATTACCCGAGTTATCATACTCCTTGAACAATAGTAGGGTGGATCTAACGAAACCAAAAAAAGACCACTTCTTCCCTGTGGGAAAATCCTTGCATTCTGGTCCTTCACACACTAAACTGACGGTCATCGCTAGCTGAGCCTACACACTTAAAAAGTTCTGGTGAATACGAGCTTTACTTCTCCATACCAACCATAGAGAATAAACAGTAGTTCTACAGATAAACCAAGGCTAATTCTCAACAGCTGCCAGGACTTTTGACAAATGAACTTCTAAAGAAGAACTATTATATTTGTCTTGAATACTAATTTATCTGTCGGGCTTAGAACTGTGTAGGATCCCATATATCTTGCTCACAGATTTGATCATAGGATCTCAATCTTTAACGTTACCTAATAATCATTTTCTTACATTATATAAGCTATTCAGATGCAATATATGTTGAAGTAGTTTGCATTCATTTTTGTACATAATCTTTAATATTTTTATCTTTTTTATTATATATGTTATGAATCTTCATCTTTTTGTGGCTGGCTTCCTCGGTTCCTCCAGTCCTAGTTCTCAGAAAAAGAAAAAAGTTTATATGCTGCTGTTTGATAAAAGGCATTGCTCTTGATATATGTGCTCCTATCTTGCAGGTAGTAATGTTGCTAATTTAAACAATAAAGATGCAAATATTAAAGCCGAAGGAAATTTTGGATGTGACATTTCCCATTTGAACAATTATACTGATATAGCAGAAAAATCAATGGAAAAATTTGCATCACTCATATCCTCCTTTAGATACTCTTCCTCTGGTTCTCGTGCAAGTGGCCTCCGTGCTCCTCTAAAAGATGTGCAAAATGCATGCCCAGTGAGGTATAAATTTTAGGATTTTTGTTTTTGGTTACTCTTTAGATAGTTTAAAAGCTATCCAGCACATGACTCATTTCTTTTTTGTTGAAGGACGGCTGTTGCATCCATTGATATCAGCAAATTTGCATATAAACCGAGAAAATAACTGTCTGAGACCTATTGCAGTCCCCCAGGATGTGATGATTGCCTTAAGCTGAGCTATGCATTTCGAAGTTCACATTTTGTTTGTATAGCAAATGTTCATGTTCATTTATCCATTGCATGGAAGTAGGCTTTGTATAGCCTCTTCTTAACCTTTTTGTTGTGCTGCTGTAGTGCACATATGCAAGTAGAATTGTGCTGCTGCAGTGCACGCATGCAAGTAGGCGACTAGTCAGGAGTTCATAATTATGGAAATAACGTATGAAGGACATGTACTCCTAAAAATTTTCATTGCATGTATTCAAATTCTAATTACTAGCTTTTCTGACTTTTTGTTTCTTGAAAGGCTTGCAGGACTCCTTTAACTATAGTCAGGACTCTTGATTCAATGCATCAGAGCTTATCAAACTCTTTCTTTTTTGCTTTAAAGATTGCACTGCTAATATGTTAATTCAATTTGAGGAGTAATTTTGAAGCGGCATCTAGCCAGTCGGCTATGGAACTCTGCTATTCCAAATACAATGCTTTTTCAAAAATTAGATAAGAAATTTCAGGGAGTGCTTTTATTCTCTCTACCCATGTCTAGTGTGAAGGAAACAACGTGGCTGACTGGTTAGCAGGCCATGCAATCTCCTTGGCTTGCAGCTTCCTCGAGTCTGGTGATTACTATAGGAAGCTGAAGGACTTGCTGTGTACCAATTCTGGTTGTGTTCCTTGTGTCATGAAAGCCTAGGTTTCCTATTGTTTCTATGCATGTGGGCTTGACAAAAAAATGAAAATTAAGACCTGGTCTGATATACAAGAAAAAAGGTTGAGGGTTTGCAGGATGCTACCTCGTATTACCACATCTAAAATCTCTCAAGGGTTGCTAGGCCTGCCATTCTTCAAAGACTTGACTGTTGCACTTTTCTTTTTCCTCCTGGTCCTGGAGAACAAGGAAGGCCTAATCCATCCAAATAATCCTTCAAAGGTTTACATACTTATAAATCAACTTCATCCATCTCATTAACTAACAGTTCATGTTTGTATTTTCTTAGAAAAAGCAAATTTTATGTTTGTAATATAATTACGAATCACCACTTGGACATCAACGTTTGATTGACCTGAAGTGTGTAGACAAGAACATTAGCTGACCGTTCATCAATCCCTACCTGTCTAATCATGATAATAGTAATTTTTTGGATTTCGTTTGGTTCATGAAAAGTGAAGGGGGAAGGGAGAAGACAATTCTTGGAAGGTGAGAAGACAATTTTTTGAAAGTGGAGAGAAGTTTTTTTATTTGATTGGTGTTTTAAACAAAGAAACTGAAAATGGTTTTTTTATGAGAAGATATTTTTTTACGTTTGTATGGAAGGATTGGATTTCAAAAAGCTTGTTTGCATATATGAATGTGAGATTGTTGCCGATCCCAATTCCAATGCAATTCAACGATGAAAAATTATTTTTGCATGTGCAAATGTTTTTACCATAATATTATCCAACAAATAAAAATTTATTGAGGAGATGAGTTTTAGAACTTTTCACGAGATGAAAATTGATGGTCAATTTTTTTTTCAAAAATATTATTTTAAGATTCACGATTGAAATTCTATAAAATAATAATAGATAGTTAAGATGAAATATTAAATAATGATATCATCATCATATTAATATTTATAATATTAAAATATTTTGTTAATATTTATACTAATATAATATTTTTATTAATATTAATATAGTATTTATATCAATATAATATATATATATATATATATATATATATATATATAAAATATATATATATATAATATATTTATTATATTAAAATATTAAAGATGAAAAGTAAATAACCCTCTATATTTTACATCGAGTTGCAAATGACATCTTTGGTTTCAACCATCTCAATCCTACATTTTATATAATATTGCAATCTCTCCATCCAGCCACTTAAATTGGATCGGTCCTCGATGGTGCATACGTGGTAAATTATTGAGTGGTGTGATTCGACATGTAAAGTTAATAGCTACATTAAATACCAACAAGGATTAAAATCTAGGTGGAAAAAAATTGCCATCGTCCCCATGAGCCAAAGTATTTTTGTCCTCTATCATCTTTGGTCCATCGCTTTCAAGGATATCCCTTTCCCTCTATTTTTTCTGAAAAAACTGCTATATTATAGGTGATTTCTTTCGTGAGTTACTTCAAACGAGCAAGAATCAACTATACTCTATTTTCAATACCATTTTGGTTTAAGAAAAATCTGATTTGAAAGGAGGTATGCCATCTATTTTCTAATTTTACTATTCCAATGAGGAATTCTAAATATTTAAATGATTTTTTTCAAGTTATGTTTCAAAATTTATTATCTATTTTCTCAATCTCATTTCTATTCCACTAGTTTTTACTTTCTTGTTGTTTGTTTTCTAATTTTTATTGAAATTAGAGTTTATAATTTGGATTTCTTTTCTGCAAGCTTCTATTGTGCATGCATGTTTTGTTTTTGATTATATTGAATATCTTGTTTAGTTTTTATACTTGATTTTATATTGTGGTCAGTGTACATGTTCAAATTAGTTGGTAATATGCTCACTGTAGACTATGGACACAACGATCATATTATAATATTTAGTTAGTGCATTGCCTGATGATTATCCTATTCTTTATCCTTATTATTAGATGATTAAGATCATTTGTTTATACTAATGTGCATTGCTTGTATTATGTATGTATGTTTTGTTTAAACTATGCTAAAGACATCTTATTCACATTTTGAATACTAGTGCTTTTGATATAAATAGCATGAATATGGTCCCTTGTCTGTATCAACCCTTGTAAACAACTAATAAACTCTTGTTGTTTATCCCATTATTTATGCTTATTGTTGGCTAATATGCTTGTGTGCATGTCTTTATCAAATATTTTATACAAAACTATAAGATATATTCTAATTTATGTAAATACATTGATTAATTAAATGCATTCTAAGTTTATATATATATATATATATTAATTAACTAAATGGTCTTTCTTTTGTCTTCATTGTAGAAATGTCAGATTCTAATGTAATATCTTTTCGAGTGTATCATAGAGGAAAGTTTGTTGAGAGGCCTTGTACGAGGTATGTAGGTGGGCAATTGAAATTTTATTATGAATTTGAGAAAGGCTATATTTCTTCTTTGAGATTAATGAGAGGATTATAGGAAACTTTGGTTATGTAAAGAAAGATATACTATCCTATTTATTGCTACATAGGCCAATTTAAATTGGTTTTTGACCTATTATAGACAATAAAATTGCATGAAGATATTAGCTTGTCATGAGGGTAAGAAATTCGTTGATATATATATACAGTCTGCTCAAACAATGGGATACGATCAGGTAGGAAACTCATGTATAACTCAAAATCTTGCTGTATCTGATATGGACCTATAGGAAAATAAATATTTAAGTGATAATGATGCTAGCAATGAACAAGAATCAAGTAATATTAAATGAGAAGATAGTAAAAATGAAATAGAAGAGAGTGAAAAAGAGGACGAAGAAGTAACTGATAAGGAAGTTAAAACAGTTGCATGTACTGATAAGAAATTGAAGAAGATAATCAAGCTGCTGAAGAATGCGATAACTATGAAATACACTTTACTGAAGAATCAATTGATAATGAAGATCTATTTGATGCATGGGCTAAACAAGCAGCTAAATAAGCTTTAGTTGGTCCTTGTAGTAGATTGGCCAGTAATGTCAAAGATAATAGGATAAAGAACCCAAGATAGATGTAAATGAAACAAAAGAGAAATTTTTAGCCAATGAGTTATACAGTCCACCACATTTAGATGATAATATCCTCAAAAGCCGTATGAATGTTGAATTTAACTTAAGAATCATGGATGATCCTAAGTTTTGTTGGGATTATTATTTAAAGATATATATCAATTCAGAGAAGCTTTAGAAAATTACACTATCAAGGATAGTAGGAATATAATATTCATCAGAAATGATAATAATAGAGTAACTATTGAGTGCAAGAATAGATGTAGATGGAGGCTTCATGCTTCCAATATTACCAGAGAAATGGTTTTTTAAATTAGGACTTTAATGAGGTTAATAACTGTGGAAGAAGCTTTATGAATAAACAAGTCACAATAAAACGGTTAAGCAAGAAATATATAGAGAACTTGAGCTCATATTTTGATTAAAAAATCAAAGCATTCAAAGATCAAGTTAGGAAGGAATACCAAGTGAATGTGAGTAAGTATATGATCTATAGAGCAAAAAAGCAAGCTATTGATGATATACATGGAGATAATTTGAAGGAGTATACTAGAATTTAAGATTATACCGAGACTTTGAAGAAGCATAACCTAAATAGTTGGATAAAGGTAGCCGAGGAGAAGCCTAAAAGATTATTGCATTTTAAATTTCGAAGGATGTTTATATATTTAGAAGCACATAAGCAAGGATTCCTAGTAGGTTGTAGATCTTTTATAGGTTTGGATGGATATTTCATCAAGAATGAATTTGGTAGACAGATTCTTAGTACAATGGACAAGGATGGGAATAATAATTTTTTCTCTCTTGCATATGTAGTTATGAAGGTGAGATAAGAAGCTCATGGAAGTTTTTTCTAACTTATTTGTTAGAGTATATTGACACAGTGGAGCAACATGGATGGATTTTCATGTCCAATAAACACAAGGTATGTACTGCAAATTTATAATTTTGTGTTGAGTTCAAGTGATAATTGTTTGTTTAACATATTTTGTTATTATGTTGCAAGATTTGATAGAGATTTTTGACAGCGTGGTTCCCATTGCAGAGTAGAGGATCTGCATGTAGCAAATATATGCCAACTTTAGGGATAGAGGCCATAAAGATACGGTTTTAAAAGATAATCTATGATTGGCAGCATGTGCATATATAGAGTTTGACTTTACTATAGCTATGGACAAGTTGAAAATAAAATCGAAGTTTGCTTATGATTATGTAGTTAGCATTGAGAAGGAGACATGAACAAGACACATTCAACTAGAGGATCAAGATTGATCTAGTAGTTAATAATCTTTGTCATTTAATTATTAAATATTAAAGGCAAGGGATAAACTAATATTGACATTGATGGAGTGGATTAAAACATCACTTATGCAATAATTCCAAGTGAAAAGAGATGGGTGCAGAGAGATGGGTGTAGGAGCATTTCATGGAAAATAACATTAAGTGCATGTACGATGCTTGAAGAGGAGAAAGCAACATCAAATGTGTATTTACCTATATATACCGGAAATCTAATATATCAAGTTAGTTGTTTAAATAGAACATTTTTTGTTGACCTGAATAAATGGTCTCGTGGGAATAAGAAATGGAAACTTAGAGTTCCTTGTAAATATGCAATTGCTGTTATTCATGTCTCAAAACACAATCATGAGATGTACATAATACATTATTATAGGAAGGAGGTATATTAAAGGCATATAAGCCTATGATATATCTTGTTCCTAATGAGGAACAATGGATTAAAACCAAATTTAAACCTTTTGATCCTTCAACTGTGAATAAACAACTTGAAAGACCTAAAAAATAGGAAAAGAGATCCTAAAGAGAAAAAAAGATAGGTTGGAGTGAGACTTAATTCCACTTCGTGAGGTGCTCTAATTGTTTCTAATATAGGCACAACTACAAAATATGTAAGAAGCCAAGAAAACTTGACTTGAAAACTTAAAAGAATAAGAAGAGAAAAGGTAGGGATGCAAATATAAGTTCATTTACAAAAACTATTACTAATTCTGGTCCTACATGTATTTTATATGTAATAGCTAACAAACTATAATATGCCAAGTTGCAGGTGAAAGTACTACTAATCCTGGCCCTAGATATGTTGAAAATAGTACTTGTTGCCGATCTCGCCGCCGCGCATGTAGCTTCAGAGCTGGTGACTTGATCAGGCCATCTCGCCTCGAGGTCTCCGGACTCCCGATCCTGCAAGACAAGGTCAGAAACCCTGGCCGGGGATCCCGGCGAGGGGGCTCTGACGGCCAAGTTAGAAAACGACGAGATGAAACAGAGTCTCCAAGATGGGCCCCTCCCGGAGTCCCAGGCTTGGAGATTATATTTGCAAAGAAGATCTCAGGAAGAATAGAATTTGGGCCAGGTTCCTCCACCGAGCTTGCACCAAGGGATCCCTCTCGGGATCTTGGATCCTGCTCTTGGTGTCTTTTCTTTTCCCAGCCCTTTTTTTTCCTTACCTAGTCGTCCGCTCTTCCCATCCTTTTATCCATCACGCTGCCTCCGGCTTCCTGCCCCTGGGAGGCTCCCTCTCGCTTTCACCTCCTCTCCCTCTCTTTCCCCTTTCCCCTTTGGGTCTAAGAACCCGGCGGCCTCCTTGTCTTGCTTGCCGAGCCTAGCGAGGAAAGGGTAGAGGGAGGACGCTGGCCAGATCTTGGGGCCGAGCGCGAGCGCTCTCTTTCCCAGGCACCGACAATGCCCGTTACCGGGTCCTGTCTTGCCAGGATTTCGCTTCTCGGCTGCGGAACCTGTCGGGCCGATGTAAACGAGGTTTCGCGCGTTGTTGTCGACCGTACCGGCGCTCCTCTCGGGGTTCCGGCTCGCGCTGCTCGAGGGGCGGTCTCGGAACTCGTGTTTTTGCTCCTCGGCGGCCTGACCACATGGGGTAGCCGGCCTCGGCCGAGGTGGACCCCTCCTGGGCGGATACCTGGCGAAGGAGCAACAGAGGGCCCGGCTCGACCTTGGCCGAGGTGGCACCGTCTCAGGGCGCCACCCGGCGAGAGAGGAAGGGGTCGCCGGCCTCGGCCGAGGTGGACACCTCCTGGGCGGACACCTGGTGAAGCGGCAGAGGGGCGCTCGACTTCGGCCGAGGTGGACCCGTGTCCGAGCGCCACCTGGCGAAGGAGCAGCAGAAGGGCGCTCGACTTCGGCCGAGGTAGACCCGTGTCCGGGCGCCACCTGGCGAAGGAGCAAGAGGGCCCGGCTCGACCTCGGCCGAGGTGGCACCGTCTCAGGGCGCCACCCGGCGAGGGAGGAAGGGGCCGCCGGCTTCGGTCGAGGTGGACCCCTCCTGGGCGGACACCTGGCGGAGTGGCAGAGAGGCACTCGACTTCGGTCGAGGTGGATCCCTCCTGGGCGGACACCTAGCGAAGGAGAAGCAGAGGGCCCGGCTCGACCTCGACCGAGGTGGCACCGTCTCAGGGCGCCACCCAGCGAGGGAGGAAGGGGCCGCCGGCTTCGGCCGAGGTGGACACCTCCTAGGCGGACACCTGGCGGAGCGGCAGAGAGGTGCTCGACTTTGGCCGAAGTGGACCCCTCCTGGGCGGACACCTGGCGAAGGAGCAGCGGAGGGCCCGGCTCGACCTCGGCCGAGGTGGCACCGTCTCAGGGCGCCACCCGGCGAGGGAGGAAGGGGCCATCGGCTTCGGCCGAGGTGGACACCTCCTAGGAGAACACCTGGCGGAGCGGCAGAGAGGCGCTAGACTTCAGCCGAGGTGGACCCCTCCTGGGCGGACACCTGGAGAAGGAGCAGCAGAGGGCCCGGCTCGACCTCGACCGAGGTGGCACCGTCTCAGGGCGCCACCCAGCGAGGGAGGAAGGGGCCGCCGGCTTCGGCCAAGGTGGACCCCTCCTGGGCGGACACCTGGCGGAGCAGCAGAGAGGCGCTCGACTTCGGTCGAGGTGGACCCCTCCTGGGCGGACACTTGGCGAAGGAGCAGCAGAGGGCCCGGCTCAACCTCGATCAAGGTGGCACCGTCTCAGGGCGCCACCCGGCGAGGGAGGAAGGGGCCGCCGGCTTCGATTGAGGTGGACCCCTCCTGGGCGGACACCTGGCAGAGCGGCAGAGAGGTGCTCGACTTCGGCCGAGGTGGACCCGTATCCGAGCGCCACCTGGCGAAGGAGCAGCAGAAGGGCGCTCGACTTCGGCCGAGGTGGACCCGTGTCCGGGCGCCACCTGGCGAAGGAGCAAGAGGGCCCGGCTCGATCTCGACCGAGGTGGCACTATCTCAGGGCGCCACCCGGCGAGGGAGGAAGGGGCCGCCGGCTTCGGCCGAGGTGGACCCCTCCTGGGCGGACACCTGGCGGAGCGGCAGAGAGGCGCTCGACTTCGACCGAGGTGGACCCCTCCTGGGCGGACACCTGGCGAAGGAGCAGCAGAGGGCCCGGCTCGACCTCGGCCGAGGTGGTACCATCTCTGGGCGCCACCAGGCGAGGGAGGAAGGGGCCGCCGGCTTCGGCCGAGGTGGACCCCTCCTGGGCGGACACCTGGCGGAGCGGCAGAGAGGCGCTCAACTTTGGCCGAGGTGGACCCCTCCTGGGTGGACACCTGGCGAAGGAGCAGCAGAAGGGCGCTCGACTTCGACCGAGGTGGACCCCTCCTGGGCGGACACCTGGCAAAGGAGCAGCAGAAGGGCGCTCAACTTCGGCCGAGGTGGACCCCTCCTGGGCGGACACCTGGCGAAGGAGCAGGTTTGCCCGGCCCGACCTCGACTTCGGCCGAGGTGAGCCCACATCTGACCTTGCTGGACCGTCCCCGTTCTGCCGAAAAAATTTTACGTGGCTCGAATCACGCCTGGCGGAATCTGAGACATGCCATGTCATTGTAACGGCCGTAACAGTACTGAATTCTGCATTGTATATCAAGTCAGCAAAAATAATATATTAATTTATGTTGGTTTTACAATGACTAATAAGTTTGCCTTTTTATGTAGCAACCTAGAGAGAAAAGAGACATAAATATTGGACCAAAAGAGGTAATCAGGTTAGGGGTGGCACTAGTAGAGGCATCAATCTAAGTCAAGGCAGTAATTTACCTAGTCAAGATAGCCATGTAAGTGGTTATCAAAGAAGACAATGAAAATAGTACTTGGATAAATATTTTGCCTATTTGTCATTGTTGATGTATTATTGTGATGTGATAGTTTAGTCTTTTGATATAATACTTTGATGTTATGATGTAATATTTTAGTTTATAATATACTTATAAAAGTGATCCACTGACATCCTTATGAATGTAATATTCATGTTTTGTGAAACTAATGCAATATTATCAATATGATACTTTAATTTACATATTGAATGTGATACAATGTTTAATGTATCACGATGAATATTAATATAAATCAAATATGTGAATGCCATATAATTACTATGATTATGAATATGAATGTCTATTTGATACAAGGGTTGATATGAATGTGATACATTGATCGTGGACATGAATTTATTTGTTATGGGGACTTATTGTTATAGAAGCTGATTGTTTTACATTAATTTATTTGATACAAAGGCTGATGTGAATGTAATACATCGATTGTGGATATAAATTTTTTGTTATAGAGACTAATTGTTACAAGGATTGATTGTTGCATATCAATTTATTTAATACAGGGATTGACTTGAATATGATACATTGTTTGTGGATATGGAAATATTATTATAGTAATTGATTGTTACAGCAAATGTATATATGGAAATTCCTTTTCTATTTAACTTGCAACATATGTATATCTTTAACATAGACTGATTGTCATAGATGTATATGTGGGAATTCCTCTTTTGTTTCAGAGGGATTGATTGTTACATATGTATATCTTTAACATGTAGCATGTTAAAACTTGTGTCAACAAATTTTGATACATAGAGAGTGCTAAATGGTGCCAAGCATTTATACTGTTCTATGTTAATATGTATCATCAAATTTTGATGGTTTTATTCAAGGTTCAACCGCTCAATTGACTATAGGCAATCTATACCTCTGATGTAAATGAAAGTTGGAATCATTCTATCTTGATCTTGGTATTCTGCCATTGTATACTGACAGTGATTTTTTTAAATGTATTTTCTATTTTAGTTGAGTTTTTTTCGAACCTTAAGGGATGATTGAACATGGATATATGTAAGCTTTTTTAGTTGAGTTGGTATAAATTAATATTTTCTAGTATATCAAACAATATGTTTTTATGTCAGTTGCAACTCTTTTAATGTCTTGTATTAAAATTGAAATCACTTTCTAAAGTAATCATAAATAATAGCGGTTGACTTGTGAACTGGGTAGTAAGCTGCTTAAAGTTTGTTGGCTTGATTACTGGAAGGTGTATTCTCCAAATATATCATTGTATAGGTAAAGATCTCTTTCAAAAAAACAAGATCAGTCAACTTGCAAGACACAACAGTCCCTTTTTAATATTTGGCCTTCCATCTGGAGGATTTAGATTCATATATGTGGGTTAATTATGATACCAATTATCCTGGTCTCACATGTATTTGTGTAATACAGGAAAAAAAATTTTAAAAAATCTCTATAGAATTTCTTGAAGCACATGATTGCAAAAACTAGCATATGCAAACTAATTATAATTTTGCAAATTAAAATCTCACTGTATAAATTTGAAGTACCAGGTTTTAGTTCTCAACAGCTATAAGATGAACCTAATTTTATCACCATACAATATCTTTAAATATCCAAATTTATCATTGTACAATATCTACAAAGCTCATATCTTGTTATTATACAAGATCTCCATAGCTCTAGTCTACTGAATTCAACAAAGACAATAATGTTGATGCTGAAACAATATTCATATAAAATACTTGATTTCAAAGTAGGCTAATATCAATCCAGGTAAAATACAACCAAAACATGGTTTAAATAAAAACATTATTTATATTATTGTTAATAACTTTTACAATAAGTCAAATACATTGTCATCATAACTAGGATTGACAAACAGGTACATTAAGTCTATAAGCTAAAAAAATTAGAACAAGCATGATCAAACAACCAATAATACTAAGTCTATTACATTTGCCTCTATCTTCCCTTAACCTAAATTATCCTTTTAGATCACTAAGCTACTTTTCAAGTTCGGAATACTTATATTCCACACTTTCTTTCTTAAGCCACAATACTTGCTTATCAACCTCTAACTTGCTTTTTTTTTTTCTGTAATTTATTGATTACCTTGAATGCACATTCGGACTGTTGGAAATTGTAGTATTTCAACAATATAAAAGGTTTCTTTTTCCCTCCAAAATAAATTCCTTTTCCCTCCTCTTGAATTGGTACAAATGAAACATCTTTAGTCCCACATCGGATAATTTGTTTTCCATACTCCTCTTTATATAGAATGTCATTCTTTTGAGTTGTTGAGTGATTCTAAGAGACTCTCTCGCACGCGCGAGCTGAGTCAAAATCAGTGCAATCTGATTCAGCCCGATTTCGAAACTCTTTAACCGGGCGCGTCGCACACGCGATCATCGCGCGCAGGGGGGGTGCAAATCCATCCGAGACGTACTCCGGTCGTATGTTTTTGGATACCGTGATACGCCGTATCATTGTTTTGATACGTCGTCTATTTCTTTTTTGCACTGTTGATTGATACGGTGGCGTTAGGGCTGAATACGACGTTCCAATACGTCGCGTCCGCATCCTTTTATGTTTTATAAAAAACTTTCGAAGACGCGGTGGTAAAGTATATTCCTCTTCCTTCTCCTCTCTCGCTACTCTCCTTCAGAAACGGACGGATCTCTCTCGGTTGTTCATCGGGCTTCTACATTGGTGTGTGCACATCGGATTGAAGCCTTCTTGCTGTTGAATCCTGGAGGGTAGCCGTGTTGGGATCTTCTGCACCAAGACATTGTCTCAGAGAGGCACGGATCTACTCTTAAGGACAGTGCTGTGATCGTTTGCACGCCTCAGCAACATATATATGTCCAAGTTCTCCACATCAAATTCCTAAATCGGGTACCATCTAATCCAAATTTTTCCTACACGGACCACTTTGGATCTAATCATTGAAAGTAGTTGCAACCTCCATCAACTAGTAAAATTAATTTTGATTTCTATTATCCTTTCCATTGTAACAACAAATCATATAAAACAAAGTCAAATGAAGCAAAATCCTTACATTATAATTAGGGCATATTGAAAATGTCTTACCCAGATTTGTAGTGGTCCAAGATGTTTTTATTATAGTTGGAAGATGACAATCGCATCTCTTTGGACTTCCACTAAAGTTAAACGCCTCTCCTTCCCAAATACTCAAACTTGAAGAACTCGTTTCTAGTCGTGAGAGAGATACAAAAAGATAAAGAGAGAGAGAGAGAGCAAGAGAGAGATCAAGAGAGCTGGAAAATATACAGAGTAAAAGAGATAAAAAAATCCATTCCTTTATCAACCTTTTGGCCAGAAAAATGGTGCCAAGTGACTATACATGCCATCGTATCATTTTCCATTATTTCAAAAAAATACCAAACAAGTCCACATAAGTTACTAATGATAAATAACTTGCCACGGATGTACCACCGGCAAGGTTGGATCCAATTTAGGTAGTCGAAAAGGGATATTGCAATATTCTATAAAATATAGGGTTGAAATTGCTGAATTAAAGATGTGTAAGGTTATTTGCAACTCAATATAAAATATAGAAGATTATTTATTTTTTAAATTATATTAATATAATACTAATATATTAATATAATATAATATATTAATATCATATTATTAATATAAATATAATATTATTATTTATATAAAACTTGGGAGAAAAAAATATGGCCCCATATCTTTCAAGGATATATTAGATATTATACATATTTTTCTTAGAAAAATGAATGTTCAACTATACACAAGTCCAGAAAAAAATATATTTTCGTGATCAATCAAATATGCCAAAATCCAATTTTAAGGAGTTGCTTTTATAAAATTAAAATTTTTCTTGTAAACCAAATAATTTTTTGTGACTCAACATAAACTCATATTTTCTTCGTGGAACCTTAAAATACATTTTTTTTGTTTTTAGATCTTACCAAACAAAAACTCATGGACCTACAACAACCAAAAAAAGAAAAGGAAAAAAAAAAAAAAAAAAAAGACTCGAGGCATTTTACCATGAGCTTTCTCGTTTAGGCACATTTCTTTCCATTCTGTAAATCCCCATATGATTTATCTAAGAAAAACATAACTTCACCTTCTAAAAATTTGCTACCGGTCCAAATGATTTTTTCCGAGAAATGAATGGGCGCACCTGCACAAAATCCATACGTGTATTGAAGCGTCACCATTGCCTCGCATCAACTCATGGATTGGACGGGGAGAGATTATAGCACTCGTTAATCAACAGAAACCCCATTCAAAGTATGCAGTAAATGCGGAGGAGCACTTCTCTCCTCGTTCAAAAGTCCTGCATCTATCTCGATGGTGCAGGCGAAAGACAGCTGCTTTACTATTTAAATGCATCGATGAAACATGAATAATAACCCCTCTTTCCTGGTATGTTGCAGATAAACCAAGCATTCTACATGGAGATGGTACCAGATGGTTGTGTTAAAAATTTCCAAAGCCTTGGGGGTTAGAAGCAAAACTTTCTGATCATCATTCAATCGAGGCTGCTGCTACTCAGGTAATAACCGACCATTCTAGCACCTCGACATGTTTACATTCTAGCCCTCCATATTTTGAGTAATTATCACATCCGAACAGCTTGAAGGCCAACATGTTAATCTTCCACGTGCTTTTTTACCTTGCACTGGTTGCGTATATTTTGTGGGTGCATGGAAGTGACAGTTAGTACAAAGGAAAAAGTGGATGGCATTCATTGCACTCGATGCCGCTGATATGGATATCTAGCTACGTGCCCGCATGGGATCCCTACTGCTACCAGTATTTGGACTTTAAGGCTGCAGGTATCCACATGCATGTCATGTATTAAACCAGCCCCGATGGTGACCCATTGTTTTATAGGTTATGGGATTGCGATACTGTTGTTGAACAAGATTTGTATCGATTACATGCACGGACCGAGATTTTTGAATTTGTTAACAAGAGAGTAACCCTTTCAAGTGATGAACCACCATTCTGATGAAAGTCATATATTTTTCATATCAGATAAGATTGGAGGCATCGAACCACTTACCTTGCTTCAGGTAAATAAAAATTTAACTATTTTTAATACATATCTATATTAATTAACTTTTATATACTGTGTTTTATTGTTATATAAAAGATATAAATTTTAACAGGAAAAAAGACTAGAAAAATTGACACTCGGCAACTATTGAATCCAAATAATACTATTTTAATTATATATAATAGGATATAATGGATGATAGATGAACACTCTACTAGAAGAATTGGATCTAGAAGACCTACAGTTAGAAAGTTCATTTACCGTTTATTTATTCAGCTCCAAAAAAAACCGAAGAAGAGATAACTTTGGAAAGAACCTTCAGGATAAGACATTAGAATCCAATGAAATGCCAACGAGCATTAGAATGTCATAGGAGAAATTAGTGAATCAGGCCAGTTGGCTTAGTTGGAGATATCATGAATATTAGCAAAAAGCCAAATGATTGAAGGAAATGCATTCTTGTGTTCATCTCAATGAATAAAAGCGACCTACAAAAATTACGTCCCCTATTGTGCAATCAAATTATGAGCTACGTGCAAAGTAATGACCAAGTGAGATCGGACTAGGATCCGATGAAATTATCAAGCAGTCCCATCTGCTTGGCTATTTAATGGGTTCTCCATGCTTTCATCTCACCTAATAAGCTAACGTAAATAATCAATACACACTCATTCTTGTTTGAGGTTTATCCAGTCTACCTCGAAGTTCTCAAATCATTGTGATCCAAGGGGAACAGTACAAGACATAAGCTAACATGAATGAATATTGCAAGAATGATATAAAAAATCCAGCAACAATAGACAGAGATATCTCTTGCACGAGTTCAAAAATTCCAAATTTAACCAGAAAATGGTTCGAAATAGGTTATTGCCATTAAAAACAATCTAGGTCATCTCTGTAAGCGTTTTACAACTTCCAGATTCCATAGGCCAGATCTTGAACCATAATTCCTTAATGATTTTCATATTCAGAAAATATGAGAAAAATGAACAAAAAGATATATTGTTTCTTTAACCCATGGTTTGTAATTTGATGGGTCTGAAGATTTAAAAGAAAAATCAAAATCAACAGATCCATGATAATCTACAGTTTTAACAAGCAACATATCTTTGTCTGACTATTGGCATAAAGATATTTCATAAAGACAATCAACATATGTGTCATTCAGGAGATAAAGAATTTGAGTTTAGCCTAAAAGATCTATTATATTTTGTTAGATGTTGATGTTTGACTGATGAAGTAGAAAATTTAAACTCATAAGTGACAAACACAACAAAAGTAACCAGAGAAAAAAAAATAGACATGGAAAGGGTGTTAAAGGGAAGTTTCCCTCAATGCTTCCTCTTCTAAACTCACAAACTGAAAATTGCACATGGTAATCTATGTACTACCCTGAAAGATCAATCGCAGTTCATGTCTGCCTACCAAAAATGAACTCAGTACACAGATTCAGAACTCAAAAAATGAAAATTGGAAGACAAGAAGTCCATTAGGCTAGAATCACAGGAAAATAAAAAATAATAGACCAAGTTGTCAGCTTGAGTATATCACTTCATAAACAGGTTCTTTGATGCCAAGAGAAATTGTATCTGCAGAGACTGCAGTCCTTTGTTGTGAAGGTCAGGCATGGGAACTACAAGTGGCCGAATCACTTGCACTATTCTCAATGGTATCAGAAACAGTCTGCTCAGGTTCAACAAATTCCTCTTGGACAATGGCCCCTCCATCACCCCACCTTCCCTCCGCCAATGACCTTAATGGGGGATTCTCGACAATGAGATCCCCAGTCCAACAACTATGGGGAAGGGAATTGTTGTTTTTCCTTCTTTTATTTTATTGCATGGGGAGGATATAATCTAAGAGGAGTTAGCATTGATTAAGGCAGGAAGGGAAAAGAGGGTGGGAGTGGTGGTGTGGATGAATCCAGGTAAATGAAGGAAAAGGAGGAGGAAGCAGAAGCAGCCCCCATCGCCACCAGGTGGCAAGTAGCAACAACTCAATGATTGAAGCATGTGGTGATGAGGGAAGAGGAAGAACAGGTCCTAAACCACAAGATTTGTTTCATCTCATGATAAACTTCGTTCATCTCATAACGAAGTCCAAGTTGGAAGCTTTTACTATCTAACAGAACAAATTGAGTGACGAGCATGCACGATTTATTGTAGCAGTTTAGATTGGCACGCTCGTAATGAAGTCTTGGTTGCATTACCATGTGTGAAAGCAGCCACTCGCCCTTCACATTCACAAAACTCCACAAGCTGCATTACCAAGTTTGATAAGCAATACACCAAGAACTCAGAACCTTCAACAATTACTGTAGCAATTGCCGTAAAACTTAAAAGTTCTATTTGTCTCTTGGAAAGTCCTTTTAAAGACAGCCTAAACAAAGCAAATATTAGTTACATGTCGAGTATGCATTGCTAGGCTGGAAAATTTGGATTGTTATGCAACTTTCTGAGGCATTATTCAAGATGGGATATAAGATGATTTTTTAAAGATAGATGTATAAAGAAGAAACTGCAAATGTCATTCCACTGAAGGTACATAGAACAATTTATAAGCCTCAATGACTTCCAAATGCCACATTGCTTCCCTGTCAGGGTATGCTGAGAGATCGACTATCTTGTGAACCTGCATTTTGCAAACCAGAAATTCGAACTGACAAAAGCAATAACAAAACACCATATAGGTGATTTTGGTGGAACAATAATATAATCATTCCTTTTATAAATATTCAGTCCCTGAATCACGGAAATAAATAATTAGAGCTTGTCTATTATATCTGTGTTGGGGCAGGATCAGGATATATCAGAGTGGAGCATATCATGGTTCAGTGTCATGTGCAGATTTCCGTGTTAACTACACCACACCCCCCCCCCCCCCAAAAAAAAAAAAAAGCTAACTTCAGAAAGGAAAAGGCACATACAATAAAAAGTTGTGTTTAATCTATATTAGCTATTCGCTGTGTCCATTAGATCTTTTTTTAATGAGAAATGAATGTTGTTCATATTCTCACATGAAAAGAAAGTTTTGTCTATCTGAATCATTCTATTATACACTACTTTTTTCTTTCCAATTAGGAACTAAAGGAATGCAATATTATAATTGTATAATTTAGCAGTAGATGGGGATAAAGTAAATTAGTCTAATTAGAAAGCTCAGTAGACGATGAACCATCAATGCTTTGACATGAAACCAGCTATTACATTAATTAAACTAATTTGCGAAGAAAAATAAGTTTCTTTATCTATTCCTCAGTTCTTCTAACAGTTTCTTCCATAGGGTCGAAGAATCTGCCTTGTTTATTGAGGAAATTGACTTCGAAGCCCGCCCATATTCCTCAAATATAGAACTTAATTTCATGTTTGCATGGACTTCACTCAAAATGATGATCATTATCAGATGTAAACACATTGCAAAGGTGACTTTTTTCAATCAAGTTTAAACAAGCTCATTGACAAAGTTCATAACCAAATTGTCTACTTCTCCCATCTTAAAACTAATACTCCCATTCCACCAAGACCATCTAGATCTGATATTCTTCTTCCACATATTAATGGGCCTTATTAGATAGCAAAGTCCTAGCCCCGCATAACTGAATTTTGATATCAGATGAATTCAGCATGGGTAATGATAAGATAACCATCATCTTTACTTGGAACCCAACTTGTTGCCTTCAGAAATTAAAGAAGTATACCAAAAAGAATTATCCACTACCCCTAATCATCAAATTGAAGATTTTGGTCCCACCAAAAGAGAGTGAAGTATATTTGTAAAAATATAATGAGTCATAACTGATGTACCTATTTGTAATGCTCAATTCCTTGTTTTTCAAAAAAAGAACGATGAAAGAGAAGACCCAGTTCACAAAGATTGTGAACCAAGATCTTGCTTGGTTTCCTAGAGTGAGAAGGTGCCTTCTTAGGTGCGTGAAACTGGCACCATTGCACCTCTATCTGCAATCTCAACCCTATGACCTCCACATGATGCACTCCACACACTCGCCCTCCCCGCCCCCCAAATTTTGTCGCTTTATCTCTCTCAATTTCTTTCATTCCCTCTCTCATTTCTTTCTTCCTTTTTCTCTCTTTTACTACCCAAACCCAGACCAAGACCTAAACTCTAGCCCTAAACCCAGCAAATTGACTCGACCTTATGCAATTCACTTGTCCGTGCTCTCTCTCTCTCTCCCCCCCCCTCCCTCCCTCCTGGGTTCTTTTCTTTTTCCTCTCTTGCCCCAACTCCTCTCTCACACTCTCTCTCTCTCTCATGCCTCACCACTCAAGGCATGGATGATCATATCTAGTTAAGAGCCTAAACCCTTTGCTCGCAGGACTCATGGTGTTTTTGCTAAAAATCTATATTTATAGGTAAAAATCAGTCTTTTGCATATCTATCATGAGTATCTCTTCATGTATATCTTAGTTGTATAAATTTTCTAAGTAAATAATTAGGGGATCTAATGTATTTGATGGGGAAGATGGGGAGGCTTAGATTTCAGCCCTAGGCTAATAAGTAATAGTTTTTCTTGGTAAGGGCAACCATTTCATAGTTGCTTTAAAACATTTTAGCCCCAGGTTATAGTATTTGTGGTTCTAATTGAATACTATGTTGTATTATCTATGATTGTGATAGTGTACCCTTGGCATCTTGTTGAAGGGTTCTTTCGATTATGTAAGTACTTTATCATCCTAGTAATTTATAGATATATTATATATATAATTTATTAGAAAATTTAAAATTGAATCTTGTATCATGATTCTCATTGAAATGAAGATGGTTTTTGAAAATCAATTTTACATAGTCATGATTTGATATAAATATTATGCTTATGTTTACCTTGCATAAATAATAGTTATAAAATATGGATCAAGCATGAAATATTTTTAATTAAACATGCTAGCTGAATGTATCATGATATATATATATATGTATGTATGTATTAAAAAATATATCATATTGGTCCATGAAGTTGAGAATATCTTAAATGGAATTACTAAATTTTATCATGATGGAGATATTTTGAAAGCTTACGAGCATTTGGAAACTTGATAATTTGTGTATGGCTGAAAATTGGTTTCCATATTGACATGGAAAAAATTGGTTTTTAATCTCCAGATCAGTTTGCCTATGATTTGGGCCTACCCAATAGGGCTGATTGCTAGCAAAACATGTGTTCAGGAACAAATTTCTTTTGGGCCTCTATCATAGGACTAAATATGATTTCAGACATACATCACATGGCCAAAGTGGTTTTGGGCCTTGTGATGTGGCTAATCATGGTCACAATCACAAAGAGATTGAAAGAGATTTCATAATCATCTGATTGGATTAGAAAATCGATTGTTTGCTCAATAGTTCTTTTTTTATATTAAAATCTAGCTATTTTACTCCCATTTTAGAAATAATATCCATTTCAAATTATTTGAATATTCATAAGCCAGACATGGAAATAGTTTTCTTTACAAATTCATAGAGCTGTCAATCTTTATTTAACAATTTTACTTTACATGCTTGATCCAACTAGAGGTGTTCAATGCATCTTATTAGGCTGTTAGCTCATCATTTTATTTTCTTGTTAATTTTCAAATGCTGAGTTTTGCGATGTTATGGAATAAAATTCATGTCATACTTTGTTAGTACTCTTAAGGGACAATGTTTTATGAATTAAGTTGTGATGGATGTTCCTTAGCTTTGATGCTTTTTGAGACTAACATTGGATGTTTACCATTAAAGTTATTTTATTAGGGACTAGCAGATGGTCTGAAGTTTTTTACCACTTCCTGTATGGTGATAGTAAAGAACTCTTTCTTGGAAGTCCTGTTGAGGAATTACAAGCATGCCTTGAAAGTTTTGTCAAGCTATACCCTATGATATATGTGGCCATTTGTCATATGCTTGGTTTATAACATCGGGCAAGGGCATGACGTATTTAAATTTGATGTGCTAATAATTTCTTCTAAATGTGACATAATTTATAAATTATGAGAAACAAAGTAAAGAGAAGAAAAGGGGAAAGGCTAAATGCAACATTGAATGGAGGCATTCTACTATCCAAGTAGAGAAATGCATGAACACGGAAGGATGCAGATCCTAGAACTAATAAACAGCTACATATTGTCTTGATAAGCTGGAGAAGACATCAGGGTTCAAGACATCCAAGTCCTCCTCAATAAAGTTCCATATTCCTCAACCCCCATTGAATCCATGACAGTCTAAGTTACTTTAAATCCTATAAGATTCAGAGTTTATAGAACCATTGTCCAGTCTAAGTCATTCGGACTTCCAATAACTCATTTGTGATCCTTCGAAATCATTTACTACTTACTAAACAAAATGGTAACGTTCTGATAGAGTTTGGTCATGCAAGCAAACTCCTATTTTAGCAGAATGATATATAATCTGGAGGAGGTCTCCCAATTAATTAACATCGATTCGTATAATATTTTAAACAAACAGGAGAAAGGCACGGCAACCTTGATTAGAGGAAGGCCACCAGATTCAGCAGGAGCAGCGACGAAATGCCCCACAACCATAACATACATCCCTGAAATGGAATCAGAAGTCCGGAACTTTATTACTCGGGACTATCGAAAGCAAGAAGTGGAGATAAGAAATAAAAGCAAGAAACTCACCCCTCTTCCACTCCTGAGGCCGGGACTCAGAGAACATGCTCAGCTCGATGACATCGGACCCGTCGTCGAGCACGAAACGCCCCTCCTCCCAATCTGAAACCAACACACCCTGCGTTCGCCCATAGTTTAGCAAGCGAAAGAGAGAGAGGAGAGAGAGAAGAGAGAGAAAGAGAGAGAGAGAGAGTGAGAGAGAGGTGGGGGAGCGAGGGAGGGACCTGGAGCCAGGCGCGCTGGAAGAGGATGCCGTAGAGGGTCATGGCGGAGGGGGAGGAGGTAGTCGGGCGAGCATCTTTTAGCTGGCAGCACAAGAGCTTCAGCGCTGCTAGGGTGTAATCCATGGCCGGATGGGGTGGAGGGATTTTCGAAACCGAGTCCTTCCCTCCGCGGCTCCGGAGACTCCATCGCCGAGATCTTTATTTACAGGTAAGGATTTATGCGTTATTTAAATAATGTATCAGGGGCAATAATACCAGTAGCTTGCATTAATGTCGGCATTATTCGCCGCTCTATGTGATCATGCTTGTGTTAGTATTTTAAGTAAAATAATGTCTGACAATTGTTTGCCGACTTCAGGTTTGGTTTTACATTTTGCCCGGAACACCCTTGGACATAATAATTTTGTACGAGTGGTTCCGTGTGAACATGCTTATCCGAACGTGATAAATCGTACAGGGCTTCTTATGTAAATAATCACGGCAAACTAGTTACCGACTTTGGTCAACGTTTTAGAATCTTGCGCGTAACCCCTTATCGAACATCAATTTTAGCAGTATCTGAAGCAGTTTTAGTTCACATTTCTGCGCATAACCCCTTACTAATAATACTGTTGCGTCCGAGGCTTAATAATGCCGGGATTGGGCCACCGTGATTAGATAAAGTTTTATAACTTTTGCACATAGATATCAAGAGTAATTCTTTGTGCACCGCGCGCAGTGCAGCAAATCCAGCATGGCCTGCACCGTACGCTCTTATTGATCAAAAAATATTCACTGTAATATGATGGGACAAAAGCTGAGATGACTAGCATTAATTGAAATTTTTGTCCAGACCAAAATACCCTTACGACACCCTAGTTCAAAACTTACAATATCATAGTTCAAAATCTACGACACTCTGGTTCAAAAATGACCTAAAACAGTATTATGATACCCTAGTTTAAAACTTACAATATCCTAGTTCAAAACCTACGATACCCTGGTTCAAAAATGACTAGAAACAGTATTACGACACCCTAGTTTAAAAGTTACGACATCCTAGTTCAAAACCTACGACACTCCTATAAAAATTATAAAATAAAACCAAAAACAGTATTACGACATCCTAGTTCAAAACCTACGACATCCCTGCAGAAAAATATAAAATAAAACCTGAAACAATATTACGATACACTAGTTCAAAAGTTACGACACCCCAGTTCAAAACCTACGACACCCCTGCAGAAAAATATAAAATAAAACCTGAAACAGTATTACGACATCCTAGTTCAAAAGCTACGATACCCCAGTTCAAAACCTACGACACCCCTGCAGAAAAATATAAAATAAAATATGAAACAATATTACGACACCCTAGTTCAAAAGGTATGACATCTCAGTTCAAAACCTACGACATCTCTGCAGAAAAATATAAAATAAAATCTGAAACAGTATTACGACACCCTAGTTCAAAAGCTACGACACTCTAGTTCAAAACCTACGACACCCTTGCAGAAAAGGGACTGGAGGGAAGGGTATTTTGGTATGGACAAAAATTTCAAATAAAAGCTGAATAGTAATTAATGCTAGTCACGCTCAGCTCCCATCCGTCATGCTACAGTGAATATCTTTGGACCAATAAAAAAGTACGGTGCGGGCAAGGCTGGATTTCCCGCACCGCACGCGGTGCACAAAGACTTTCTAGATATCAATATTCCTGGATGGAGTAATTCTTTGTGCACCGCGTGCGGTGCAGCAAATCCAGCGTGGCCCGCACCGTACACGGCTATTGGTCCATGCTGGCACCACGTGGCATGACGGATGGGACGGGATATGGCATGACGGGAGGGGTATATGTAAGCTGCAGACGTCGTCCTGCAGTCTTTCCAACCGTGCAAATGACCATTTTGTTCTCATCGTTTTCGATATCGGAAAAACGGTTCTTATTCTGCAAACAGGGAAAAAAAAATATTTGACACTACGAAGCCCCATCCCAGAGTTCGTCCATTATTTTTGGACATCCCAGATACCTATATTTTGTATTTTTTGCTCCTCTTTGGTGGTCGAGAAAGCGTTGGTGATCTTCCTTCAACATTTGATACGCCTTCGAAATCTTGGAAAAATGGAGACAAGTGGTTTCGTCTTTAAACGCAGACGACGAACATGAAAAGGACACAAGAAGGAAACGCAGATAGAGGAAAGAAGTACTGCGATCGTTGTTTATTCAGGAGGTGATGAGACCCTCTTAAGATCCATCCCCAAGAATGCTACAAAAGCATAAACATGTTAGGAAAATTTTTGATTCCTGCTTGGATTTGATATTTAGCATCTGAACTTTTTTTTTACAATTTCTGCAAGGGTATCGGAGTTTTTAAACCAGGGTGCCCCAGGTTTTGAACAAGGATGTCGTAGGTTTTGAACAACGGTGTCGTAGGTTTTGAACTAGGGTGTCGTAGATTTTGAACTAGAGTGTCGTAGGTTTTGAACTATGATGCCGTAATTTCTATTTTACTATTTTAATGTCAATCTTTGAAATTTATCTCTACAGAGGGATGTCACGATAATTTTTTAAAAAATATTAAGTCTTCATAGTATAAAATCATGATATCGTAGTTTAGATATTACGACATCCTAGTTCAAAACCTTCGACACCCTAGTTCAAAACTTACGACATCCATGCAGAAAATATGAAAAATAAGTTTTTAACCCCTCTACCTCTAATACATGGCAACCGTAGCTTGTTTTATGACTCCCAGGGTGTCATAAAATTGCCACGGATGCTGTAACATTAATCAAAATGGCCAAAATAGTATTACGACACCCTAGTTCAAAACCTACAACACCCTAGTTCAAAACTTACGACACACATACAGAAATTATGAAAAACAAGTTTTTAACCCTTCTACCTCTAATACATGGCAATCGTGGCTTGTTTTATGACTCCCAGGGTGTCATAAAATTGGATAGGATTCTGTAACATTAATCAAAATGGCCAAAACAGTATTACGACATCCTAGTTCAAAACCTACGACACCCTAGTTCAAAACCTATGACATCCTAGTTCAAAACCTACGACACCCATACAGAAATTATGAAAAATAAGTTTTTAGCCCCTCTACTTCTAATACATGGCAACCGTGGCTTGTTTTATGACTCTCAGGGTATCATAAAATTGCCACGAATGCTGTAACATTAATCAAAATGGCCAAAACAGTATTACGACATCCTAGTTCAAAACCTACGACACCCATGCAGAAATTATGAAAAATAAGATTTTAACCCTTTTACATCTAATACATGGCAACCGTGGCTTGTTTTATGACTTCCAGGGTGTCATAAAATTGCCATGGATACTGTAACATTAATCAAAATGGTCAAAATAGTATTACGATATCCTAGTTCAAAACCTACGACATCCTAGTTCAAAACCTACGACACTCTAGTTCAAAACCTACGACATCCATGCAGAAATTGTGAAAAATAAGTTTTTAACCCCAGGGTGTTATAAAAATTTTTATTTAGAATTTATTGCTTAACTTACATTTATATTTTACTTATGTTTTAGGTAATCTTGCAATGCTTCGTCTGTCCAGATTAAAGGCTTCATAATTGTTTAAAAACCATTGCAAGCCAGCAGTGTATGCTGAACAGGTTTTGAAGATGAGTTTCTCAAGTTATCATTTAGAAATAATCCGAAAGACTCTTTTCAATGCGTTCGTAGACATGCAACTGTTTGTTGTCGACGGGCGTCTACTCGCAGAAATTATTAGATGCTATAAGGGAGGAAACAAGTTTATTTTTTGTGGCAAGGAACTTATATTCAGCGTGGAAGACCTGGCCCTGATTTTGGGTCTGCCATGCCACGGAAAGAAAATCAAAATGGAAGATCAAGTTAAGAAGGGCCGGTTATTCAGAAGATTTCGAAGACAATTAAATCTGCAAAATAAGGGCCTGGAGAAGTTAATTTCCCGACTTCATTCATCTAATCTACAAGAGGATGTCAAGGACACAGTGAGATTATGGATTGTATTTATGTTCACAACGTTCTTGTATCCAAAGTCAAATCAAAGTTGCCCAAGATTTATCATCCCTTACTTGGATGATTTATCCCAGCTGGGTAAAATAGATTGTGCTACCATAATAATGGAGTTGACTCTTATGTCTCTCCCAGATGCTGCTTTTTGCTTGAGATCCGACCAGCCAGTCCTAACCAAAAGAAGCGACAAGGTTAGGAGGCAGCCAACCCTGTATGGGTGTACAGCTGCTCTGTTAGTAAGTGTCATTAATATGCAGTAAAAGTATAATTGCTTTATTTTAAATCTTCCATATATTTAACATACATGATTATTATGTACAGGTTTTGTTCCTCGAGTATAGTACCTTGAGAGCCCCAACATATCCAAAAAAATTGCTTAGGCTGTTAAAATGGTATGACAGCCAGGTGAAGACAAAGAGTGTCGACCTTACAAACTTTAAACCTCATGAGTTAGTAAATAAAAATATTTTTTCATTATAATATTAATGAATAATATATTATTATGATTAATGTATGGTTATTTTGTTATTGTTCATGGCTTGCAGGTGGAGGGAGCTATTGAGCCAACAATAACGGAACAATGGCTTCTCCCTAAAGAAACAGTAACAGCAGCATCCTCCGAAAAAGAAAAAACTTGTGCAAGCTGTGCACAGGTGAAGGTTGAACTTGAAGATATAAAGAAGAGGCTAGCCATAGTTGAAACTCTTCTTAGTTCATTGGTAAAAAAAGGTACCAATGCCAATAAAGAAGGCCAGAAAGAGGCGGAGGGAGAGGATACTGAAGATACTGAGGTTGAGGTGGAAGAAATTTTTGATGAAAAATTTAAG
Source organism: Areca catechu (assembly GCA_021397845.1). Lineage (NCBI taxonomy): Eukaryota > Viridiplantae > Streptophyta > Magnoliopsida > Arecales > Arecaceae > Areca > Areca catechu. Next base: position 78,244,059 of record CM038039.1, on the reverse strand, counting down.
GATACCCTTGTAAGTGAGAAAGTTGATGGGGAAAAAGAAGAAATCCAGATTCCTTCACTTATCAAGAGGGTAAAAAAAGAACCTAGGCTGCGGAAGGCCTCTTAAATCGCAGCTGATTCTGCTTTCGAAACAGGCCCATTGAAAAAAAAATTGAAGATGGTGGGCACATCTCAGCCTGAGAAAATAAATTTGAATTTTCAAATTGAAGATGATGAAAATTTGATCAATACATTTTTGAAAGAAAAGATGAACTCGTAAGTTACACCTATTTTTTCTAATATGTATGCTAATTTATAATCGAGAATATATAATATCATTCATGTTTATTAATTTCAGGGATGTCATGTACACCAACAAATTCGGAGGCACTATCACTAGGAAAAATCTTTTTGATCTCATCAACAATGACATGATAGTTGATGATATAAGTAATGGAGTATTACATCGTTTTGTTGTTAATCTTTATATATGTGCTGATATATTTTTTAATAATTATTATATTTACTTTATAATTAATCAGTTTAAATTGTATTGACAGATAATTGATGCCAAGCAGAAGTTCATTACAAAGAACTGGGCTGAGAATGCAGAAAGATATCATAAGAGTATAGTTGCTCAAATAATGACTTCTAGCATGTGCCTAACCTCACCATCACTATGTCATGAACTTGCTGGAACAGCCGGCAATATAATTTTTGATGGAGTGAGTGATGCAGATAAGAAGGAATTTCGATTTCTCTTCACTATCACAAACTCCGAAAATTCTCACCGGCACCTGGTAGTGGTGGACATGCAAGAGAAGATTTTCATGCATCCGAATTTGATAAAGCGCAATTCTAAGTACAAGGCAAATGCTAGGAAGTGGCACAAGATAGTAGGTGCAATGTTCCACATATTCTGTGATAATAGTGAGGTATCCAAATGGTCCATGATAGAGAATAGTGAATGCCCTTCCCAAGCTGCAAGATCACTAGACTGTGGGTTGTTTTGCTTGAAATACATGGATTTTATTGCTCGCAGGGATAGGCCTGATCTTGGAATTTCACAGAAAAAGATATCAGCATGTACCGCCGCCAGTTAGCAGCAAGGATTTTGAGAGAGAGAGTATGAATCAAAAGATTGAAAGTGCTGTTAAATATTAGCCTATGAAAGCAAATTATTTGTTATGTACTCTTTCTTTTCGATTCATTCACTTCTGTATTATGTTACACAAATTTGTAACTAACTCGAGGATTATATTTTAAGTATCATTCTCAAAGAAAAAATCTTTTGATTCATTCAACCATTATTATTTTGAATATCATTATCTTATTACATATAGTTTTATGTAATTCATTCAATCAATATTTTATAATTCTTCATTACTGTGATGATGATATAAAGGAATGTAATGTTTCTTGACAGGGTATCGTAGTATTTATACTAAAGTGTCGTAGCATTTGAACTAGGGTATCGTAGGTTTTGAACTAGGGTATCGTAAGTTTTGAACTAGGGTGTCGTAACTTTTGAACTAGGATGTTGTAATACTGTTTCAGGTGATTTTATTGATTTTTAAGCAGCCGGGACTATTTTGATTATCTGGGAGTCAATAACCAATCCAATGATGACATGTACCACAGGTAGATGGGATTAGAAACATTTTATCTTATATTTTCTGTATGTTTGTATTTTTTGAACTATGGTGTCGTAACTTTTGAACTAGGGTATCGTAACTTTTGAACTAGGGTGTCGTAATACTGTTTCAGGTGATTTTATTGATTTTTAAGCAGCCGGGACTATTTCTGATTATCTGGGAGTCAATAATCAATCCAATGATGACATGTACCATAAGTAGAAGGGATTAGAAATATTTTATCTTATATTTTCTGCATGTTTGTATTTTTTGAACTAGGGTATCGTAACTTTTGAACTAGAGTGTCGTAATACTGTTTCAGGTGATTTTATTGATTTTTAAGCAACCGGGACTATTTCTGATTATCTAGGAGTCAACAACTAATCCAATGATGACATGTACCACAGGTAGAAGGGATTTTTTGTCAATCTGGGAGTCATAAACATCCTGTATGAAATTTCATTCGATAATCTAAAAAACATAGGACTGTACATATATAGGACTATACCATAATTCAGGATTTTATATCCTATCCTGTGTTAGTTAACTGCATACATAAACATCAAATTCATCTAAAAAAGGGTCTGAAGAAGGTACAATGGGTTCAATTACTGTTTCTGGTAATTCCACTACAATATGGGAAGTCTGCCTTTTGCTAGTACTACATCTTCTCTCATTTTGCACAGGAGTGTCAACAGAAGCCTTATCCAAATTTTTCTTTGATCTCTTTGATTTCTTCTCGACTCCACTCTTAATTCTATTCTCTCGTGGACGACCTTTCGTAGTAAGTTGGTCAGAATCCTGAATTAGAAGTTCTCTGCTTTGCTTAGCTGCACAATTAGCATCAACAGCTCTTCTGAATAATAGTGTAAGATCTTCCATCACCAAATTGAATGCATCTTCAGACATGGAGGCTATCTCTGCAAGCTTCATCATCCGATGACTCATCAAAGCATATCTACGATCAATAAAACATAATATTCGTATTAGGATTTCATGACATATGATAGGTTAATGTAAACTTAAAATAAGACATCTGAATTTAAATAATTTCTTGAGTGCGTACCATGATTTTCACGTGCTTTTATCACAAAATTGAGCGTTGCATTCGAGATCATCGAATTGATATTTCATGTCCTTGCACCATCTATTCAAAAAGTACTTATATGGGATATGCAATATCTCACTTTGATGAAGAACCAATAAGGCATGCCTATACAAGTAACCTTTATACTCAAAGGATCCACACTGGCATTTAACATCCTCCAAAGTTTTGTCATATGAAACCTCATAATTTTTAATAATCTTCTTATTGATTCTATTAACTTCAATTCTTTCAAATGATTTAACAGAATATACATCACGATTATCAACTTCTTTAAGTAATCTGGCATTTGATGCAGCCATTTCAAGGACCTCATTCTGAAATTTTTTGAATATGCGCCTTGTATATTTTCCTGCTGCTTGCCTCTCAAAAGAAGAGGATGCCTTTAGGAAAGTACTTGTTTGTAATATTTTATTGTCTTCCTCATTTTCTGCTTCATATCTTTTCTCCAAGACATCTTCGTACTTATCGATGAATTTCTTGAGCGTAGTCTTCGAGTTTATAAACCCATCAAAGAAGTGATTGATGCTCTCACTCCTTTGTGAAGTTGACATCTCAATTCATAATTGTTACGGCCGTGACAGTGACGTGGCCAGGCTCAGATACCGCCGAATGCGATCGAGCCGCGTGGAGGTTTCTCCGGCCGAGTTAGCGCCACGTCTTTAAGACCAGGTTCGGCAAGACCGCACCGCCCGACGACTTTCTAAGACAAACTGCCCTCGCCGAGGTCGAGCTCGGCTCGGAGTTCCTCTACCACCTCGTTGGCGCCCAAACCCGGAGGGGTCCACCTAACTGAGGTCGGCCAAACCCAGGCGACCTCCTGCCACCTCGCCATGTGTCCACCCAGGAGGGGTCCACCTGGGCCGAGGTCGGCCGATCCTTCGCCCCTTTGCCAGGTGGCCCCCCAGAGACGGGCCCACCTTGGCCAAAGCCAGGCGACCTCCTGCCACCTCGCCAGGTGTCCACCCAGGAGGGGTCCACCTGGGCCGAGGTCGGCCGATCCTTCGCCCCTTTGCCAGGTGGCCCCCCGGAGACGGGCCCACCTCGGCCAAGGCCAGGCGACCTCCTGCCACCTCGCCAGGTGTCCACCCAAGAGGGGTCCACCTGGGCCGAGGTCAGCTGATCCTTCGCCCCTTTGCCAGGTGGCCCCCCCGGAGACGGGCCCACCTCGGCCAAAGCCAGGCGACCTCCTGCCACCTCGCCAGGTGTCCACCCAGGAGGGGTCCACCTGGGCCGAGGTCGGCCGATCCTTCGCCCCTTTGCCAGGTGGCCCCCCGGAGACGGGCCCACCTCGGCCAAAGCCAGGCGACCTCCTGCCACCTCGCCAGGTATCCACCCATGAGGGGTCCACCTAGGCCGAGGTCGGCTAGTCCTTCGCTCTTTGCCAGGTGGCCCCCGGAGACGGGTCCAACTCGGTCGAGGTCAGGCCGCCCGTACGGAGAAGGTCCCAGGAAAAGAGGTGCAGGCCCCGAGGCCGTCCCTCAGGCCGTACGAATCCCAGACGGTGCCCCGTACGGAGGGCAGCGGCACGCGGAACACCACTTGCATCGGCCCGACAGGTCCCGCAGCCGAGAGGCGCGACTCTGACAAAACAGGCCCTATAGATGGATGGCGCCCACGCTTGGGAAAGAGAGCGCTCTCGCTGGGCCCGAGGTCTGACCGGCCGCCTTACCAGCGCCGCCCCCCTCATTTTCTGTCTTTGCCTTTTCCCCGTTGGGCTCGGCGAACGAGGTCGGAAAGCTGCCTGGCCCACCTCGCCGAAAAGGGAAAAGAGAAAAGGACGGGGGAGGGGAGCCTCCCAGGAGGAGAAGACAAGTGCACGATGAAAGGAGATAAAAAGGGAGGAATCTGGGGACGACAAGGTAAGCAACAAGCCTGGGGACAAAGAAGAAGCAGCGGCAAAAGGCCTCGCTCCGAGAGTGAAACCTGAGATCCCGAGAGGGGATCACTTGGCGTGAGCTCGGAAGGGAGGCCCGGCCGAAGTTCTGGTCCCCAGAGCGACTCTCTCACCAGTAAACTCTCTAAGTCTGGAACCCTCTCGGGGGGACTCGTTTGGAGAGTCTGTTCCCTCTCGTCGTCTACTGACTTGACCGTCGGAGCTCCCTCGCTGGGATCCCCGGCCAGGGTCTTCTAACCCCTTCTTGCAGGTTCTCCGCAGCCAGGGAGGCTCCCTCGCCAGGCGGTCAAGAGGGATCGGCGGATCCGTGGCACGGGCACGGCGACGAGGGCGGCAACAGATTGGCGTGCCAGGTAGGGGGGCAGGACACTGAACCCTAGCGGGAGCTAGCTTTCTGCAGGTATCGCGCTCTCCGATAATGGTGGTCACTCGTGGTCGCGAGGCGTCCACCAGCCGTGCGGGAGAGGTTCACTCCCCTCCGGGGGCCCACAGCCCTGAGAGGGAGCTTCCGGCTCCCCCTCCTCTTCCACCACAGCCTATCCTGGCGGACGGATCCCTTGCGGCCGTCATCCAACAGCTACAGACCTTGACCTCGGCGGTCCTGCAGCTTCAGCACCAGCAGCGGTCCCTGGCCACGCAGCCGCAGCCAGGGACCCCCGCGGCACGAGCCACGGGGCAGCATGGGAGCCTACGCTTAATTCAGGGCAGGCCATCCCATCCGAGGGCCGTCTCCAACCCCCGGGGGAGCCACCAAGCTCCCGCAAAAAGAAACTACTTCGGTTCGGAGGATCACGAGAGCCGATCTCCGGCCGACGGGGCCGAAACGGCGCATCGCAGCAGGCGACGCTGAGGCCAGACTTCGCGCCGAGACCGATCGGCGCCCCCTTCACCCGCAGCCTCGATGGAAGACTCCACCGACGAAGCCATCAGGCGCCAGGCCGAGAGGCGCCTGGAGGAGCATGAGCGCAAGCTGGTGGAGTTCACCCGCCGATTCGCCGACCTGCAGAACTCGTCGGCAGACCCGGCGGGCTACGACTCCCGCCCTCCTTTCTCTGAAGAAATCCAGGCGGAACCGATCCCAAAACGGTTCCGCATGCCGCAGGTGGATCCCTACGACGGGACCACCGACCCCCTGGATCATCTGGAGAGCTATAAGGCTCTCATGAGGGTCCAGGGGGCCACCGACGCTCTTCTATGCATCGCCTTCCCGGCAACCCTCCGGAAGGCCGCTCGAGTCTGGTTCACCCGTCTCGAGCCCAGATCCATTTGCTCCTTCCATCAGCTGGAAGGAAGGTTCGTGGCACACTTCGATGCTTGTCGAAAGGTGCCGAGAGAGGTGGATAGCCTCTTCTCCATCCGCCAGCAGGACCAGGAGCTGCTCCGGGACTACATCACCCGGTTCAAGACCGCAGCCCTGGAGATCTACAGCCTGGACGAGCCCGTCGCCATGCTGGCTTTGAAGCGCGGGCTCAAGACGTCCCACCTGACGTACTCCCTGGACAAGAAGCCGCCCAGGACGTACTCCGAGCTCCTCCTCCGCGCCCACAAGTACATCCGAGCGGAGGAGGCTAACCGCACCCGTCGAGAGTTGGACGGGAAGACTCCAAAGAGGCCGCCCCCGAGAGATACCCCGGGAGCTCGGAAGCCCGGGCCATCTGCCGACCCTCGCCCGAATTCAAGGCCGAGGGGCGAGGCCACTCCCGAGCGAAGGTACACCCCTCTCCTCGCACCTCGGACGAAGATCCTCATGGAAATCGAGGGCGAGCGCTACCTCCGCCGACCTCCTCCTCAGAACCCGAGAGCCGTCCGGGACAAATCGAAGTACTGCCAGTTCCACCGCGAGCACGGGCACGACACAGAGGAGTGTCGCAACCTGAAGCGGGAGATCGAGGAGCTGATTAGGAGGGGCTGCCTCAGGAAGTTCGTCAAGAACGAGGCCCCCTCTGAAGGGCAGCCGCTCGCGACCTTACCGCCCGTCCCTGCGATCGACAACCGCCCAACGGAAAAGCCCGTGGGCATGATCTCGCACGGGGTCGGTCGAGCGACGAAGAGAGCCCGGGAAGTCGGGAACCCGGAGAATGTAATCCCTCCCGAGGGGAGGAAAGCTAATGATAATGTAAACAACGATGCCGTGGTGGTCGAGATGACCATCGCGAAGCATCCTGTACATCGAATTATGGTGGATAGTGGAAGCTCGGCTGACGTACTTTTTTACGACGCTTTCTCTCGGATGAACTTGTCCCCCGATCAGCTGAAACCGGTGCACATCCCCCTGGTAGGTTTTACAGGGGACTCCGTGGGGGTCGAGGGGGAGATCACTCTCCCGGTCACCACCGGATCCCCACCCCGGCAGGCGACCGTCCTAATAACATTTATCGTCGTCAGGCTCCCTTCGCCTTACAACGCCATTCTCGGGCGTCCCGGGCTCAACCAACTGGACGCCACAATCTCCACGAGAAGGTTGTTGGTAAAGTTCCCCATGCCATCCGGGCTCGGGGAGATGAAGGGGACGACCCAGCCAGTCCCGCTCTGCCTCCAGATGGTCCCGAGCGCCCGGGGCGCGGAGCTCGCCCCCGGTATCGATGACCTCGACCTAAGGGAGAAGGAACCCAGGGAAGGGCCTGTAGAGCGCCTGCTGACTTTTCCCCTCGGTTCGGATCCCCTGAAGACGGTGCAGGTCGGGGCCCAGCTCCCTGAAGAAGAACGAACCCGCCTGCTGGAGTTCCTCCGCGCCAACGCTGACGTGTTCGCCTGGTCAGCAGCCGACATGCCGGGCATCCCGCCCGAGGTCATCATGCACAGGCTAAACGTGGACCCAAGTTGCCGCCCGGTCCGCCAGAAGAAGAGAAGCTTCGCCATGGAAAGGCAGAAGGCGATCAACGAGGAAGTGGAGAAGCTCCTCGCCGCTGGTTTCGTTCGAGAGGTCCAGTATCCCAGTTGGCTGGCAAACGTGGTCATGGTAAAAAAGAGTAGTGGTAAGTGGAGGATCTGTGTGGACTACACCGACCTCAACCGAGCTTGCCCGAAGGACAGCTTCCCTCTTCCAAAGATCGACCAGCTGTCAACACCACCTCGGGGCATCGCCTCCTGTCGTTCATGGATGCCTTCTCAGGATACAACCAGATCCGAATGAACCCGGAGGATGAAGAGCACACCGCCTTCATAACTGACCGCGGAACTTTTTGCTACAGGATGATGCCATTCGGCCTCAAGAACGCGGGGGCGACGTACCAACGCCTAGTCAATAGAATTTTCAAAGACCAGATAGGCCGCAACATGCAGGTGTACGTAGACGACATGCTAGTAATGAGCAAACCCGATTCGGACCACGTGGCTGACTTGGCGGAGACGTTCGGCAACCTCCGACGCCATCAGATGAAGCTGAACCCGGCGAAGTGCGCCTTTGGCGTCTCCGCTAGGAAATTCCTAGGATTTATGGTGACCCAAAGAGGAATCGAGGCCAACCCGGAGAAGGTCCAAGCAATCCTGGATATGGAGCAGCCCGCCTCCAAGAAGCAAGTGCAGCAACTAATCGGTCGAGTTGCGGCCCTCAGCCATTTTATCTCAAGGTCGGCAGATCGCTGCCGTCCCTTCTTCAAGGTGCTGAGGAAGATGAATGACTTTGCTTGGACCGAGGAATGCCAGCAGGCCTTCGAGGAGCTGAAGAAGATGCTTGCATCGCCACCGTTGCTGTCCAGACCCGAGGAGGGAGAGGAGCTTATCCTCTACGTAGCGGTTACCCCGGAAGCCGTCATCTCAGTCTTGGTTCGAACCGATGGCCAGGGGGTCCAGCGGCCGGTGTACTATACCAGCAAGCTTCTCCGTGACACGGAGCTCAGGTATTCTCGGCCCGAGAAACTCGTTTTTGCGCTAATAGTGTCTGCCCAGCGTCTCAGGCCCTATTTCCAAGCGCACCCCATCGCTGTCCTGACGGATCAACCGCTGAAAGCGGTGCTCAGCCGACCCGATACTTTGGGACGATTGGCCAAGTGGGCACTGAAGCTCAGCGAGTTCGACATTACGTACAGGCCAAGGTCAGCCATGAAGGCACAGGTGCTGACCGACTTCTTGGTCGAATGTGCAGGCTTGGGCAAGGAGCCCGAGGAAGGCCCCCCGGTCCAGCCGATGGAGGTTGGCACCAATGAGCCCGGAGAGGACGCTTGGATCCTCCATGTGGACGGAGCCTCAAAATCCGGCAGGAGCGGAGCTGGGCTCATCCTTGCCAACGGCGACGGGGTCGTCGTCGAATGCGCACTCCGTTTCCAATTCCCCGCAACAAATAACCAGGCGGAGTACGAGGCACTTCTTGCCGGACTGAGAGTCTCCCGCGAAATGGGCGTAACCAACCTCAAGGCTTTCACTGACTCCCAGCTCGTGGCGGGACAGGTATCCGGGGAGTACATCGCACACGACCCCCAAATGGCGAAATACTTGGAGCTCGTCAAGGCGGGCGCGTCCAGATTCCGGCGCTTCAACATCTTCTATATCCCTCGCGGGGAGAACGCCCGCGCGGATACTCTCTCTCGACTGGCGACCCTGCCGGACTCGATGTTGGGACGCGCTCATATGGAGCGTCTGGAGATCCCAAGCCTCGAGGCACCGGTGGAGGTCCATCAGGTCAGCCATGAACCCAGCTGGATGGACAAGTACACCACATACATCACCAGTGGCACCCTGCCAAAGGACCGCGAGGCGGCTCGCCTCATCAGGAAGAAGGCCGTGCGTTTCGTCCTGATGGATGGGCAGTTGTATCGAAGATCCTACTCCTACCCCCTCCTCAAGTGCGTAGGACCCACGGAAGCCAAGCTTGTGCTCCAGGAGATTCACGAAGGCGTCTGCGGAACCCACGTGGGGGGCAGGGCATTGGCGTACAAGGCCCTCCATCAGGGCTACTTCTGGGAGACAATGAAGGAAGACGCCGCTGACTTCGTGAAGAAGTGCGACCGGTGCCAGCGTCACGCCACGGTGCAACGGCAGCCCTCCAACCCAATCTCCCAGCTCTCAGCCCCCTGGCCGTTCGCCCAGTGGGGGATGGACCTCCTGGGCCCATTCCCACCGGCGTCTGGACAGCGAAAGTTATTGATAGTGGCCATCGACTACTTCACAAAGTGGGTCGAGGCCGAACCCATGGCGAGGATCACCGAAGCAAACGTCGCCAAGTTCTTTTGGAAGTCCATCGTCTGCCGCTTCGGCCTCCCCCACACCGTGGTCACTGACAACGGGCGCCAGTTCGACTGCCGGGAGTTCGAAGAATTCTGCAGCGACCTCGGCATCAGGCATCGCTTTACCTCGGTGGCGCACCCCCAGACCAATGGGGAGGCCGAAGTCACGAACAGGACCATTCTTCAGGGCCTCCGCACGCGGCTGGACCAGGCCAAGGGCAGGTGGGCCGACGAGCTCCCCAGTGTCCTCTGGGCATACCACACCACCCCGAGGACGGCTACCGACGAAACCCCGTTTAACCTCGTCTTCGGAGCCGAGGCAGTCATCTCGATCGAGCTCAGCCTACCCACACTGCGTGTGGAGCAATATGACGAGACAGAAAACCCAGCCAGGATGATGCTCAACCTTAACCTTCTCGAGGAAACGAGGGACAAGGCCCGAGTTTGAATGGCGGCGTATAGGCAACGTGTGGCCAGGTATTACAACTCCCGAGTGCGGCCGAAGGTTTTTCGTCCCGGAGATTTGGTCCTCCGGCGCGCTGAAGCCTCCCAGCCACGGGAATGCGGCAAGATCTCACCCAACTGGGAAGGCCCATACCGGGTGGCAGAAGCCCTCCCTCATGGCGCATACTACTTGGAGGAGTTGGGAGGTGCCAGGTTCCCCCGGACGTGGAACACCTCGAACCTAAGGATGTACTATCAGTAATGTAAGGTTCCCTGCGCCCGTAATAAAGTTCCCCCACTTCAAACGCTCCCTTCTCACTTCGATGAAAAAGCCTGCGGCATCGGGTTCAGTTCTGAGATCCTGGGCTTCGGCTTGGAAGGTGGCGCAGAACCCAGTTCGCCCACGCAAGCCCGGAGAACAGCTCAGCAAGCCGCGCAAGGCTTGAGAAAGCCTGCGGCATCGGGTTCAGTTCAGAGATCCTGGGCTCCGGCCTGGAAGGTGGCGCAGAACCCAGTTCACCCATGCAAGCCCGGAGAATAGCTCGGCAAGCCGCGCAAGGCTTGAGAAAGCCTGCGGCATCGGGTTCAGTCCGGAGATCCTGGGCTTCGGCCTGGAAGGTGGCACAGAACCCAGTTCGCCCACGCAAGCCCGGAGAACAGCTCGGCAAACCGCGCAAGGCTTGAGAAAGCCTGCGGCATCGGGTTCAGTCCGGAGATCCTGGGCTTCGGCCTGGAAGGTGGCGCAGAACCCAGTTCGCCCACGCAAGCCTGGAGAACAGCTCGGCGAGCCGCGCAAGGCTTGAGAAAGCCTGCGGCATCGGGTTCAGTCCGGAGATCCTGGGCTTCGGCCTGGAAGGTGGCGCAGAACCCAGTTCGCCCACGCAAGCCCGGAGAACAGCTCGGCAAGCCGTGCAAGGCTTGAGAAAGCCTGCGGCATCGGGTTTAGTCCAGAGATCCTGGGCTTCGGCCTGGAAGGTGGCGCAGAACCCAGTTCGCCCATGCAAGCCCGGAGAACGGCTCGACAAGCCGTGCAAGGTTTGAGAAGGCCTGCGGCTCCGAGGCTCAATCCGGAGGTCCCGGGCTTCGGCCTGGAAGGCGGTGCAGAAACCATGTCGCCCACGCGAGTGCAAGGCAATCCCAAAGACGGACCCGCTTAAGGCCTACTCTGCCGCCGCGCGATCCGAGAAGCCCCAACCTTCGATTTGAGCAATGGAAGGACTGGGCCTGCGATCGTTTCAGCATTCCATGCCAACATCTCAGAAAAAAGGAAAAAGAGAAGGGAGATGGGATGAACTCGAGGTTTGGTCAAACTAAAGCTTCATTAATTCAAGCGACCTGTACAAGCCGGGAGTCCCGACAGGCCGGGAGTCCCCAAAAAGAAGAAGAAGAAAAAGTGGAAAAAACAACTACAAAGCGGGCGAGAAGGCAATGGGCTCAGTGTGGTGCGGGGTCGGAGCCCTCCGCCGGGGGTGCTGCCGCTGCATCTTCGACTTCTGCGGCGGCCGGCTCTTGAGGCTGCTCCGGAGCCACGGCTTCGCTAGTCGACAGCGCCGCAGGAGTGGTGTCGGCCGCACCGGAGGCCTTGCTCTCGACTCCTTGCCTCCTGCCTCCGAGTACCACCCCGCTGAGGTCGAGCTCGGGGAAGAAGGCCCCCACCTTCTCCCGGCACATCCGAACCCCTTCAGGAAGGAGTCCACGGCAGCCTCTCGAACCTCCGACGTGTACTCGTCGGAAGCTCGGAACTTTGGGACGGCCTCCTGTGCCTCCCGCTTCGTGGCCTCCAGAAGTCCGTTGATGTACGCACTCCGTTCCTTCGCCGCGCTCGCATCTCGCCGGGCCTCCTCCAGCTGGCGCTCCAGCCACTGGGAGTGGGCCTGCAGGCGAGCCTTCTCCGCCGCGTCCTCCTCCGTACGACGCTGGTAGGAGATCCTCTCCTCCGACAAGGAAGCCTCCAGCTCCTTGTTCCGCCCCTCAGAACGCGCCAGGTCGGACTGGAGGGCTTGGTTGCTGGCTCGTAGCTCGACCCCCTTTTCCATGAGGTCCTTGACATCAGCCACGAGCTTGCCGAGCTTCTTCTCCTTCTCGGCGTCCCTTTTTGCGTTCCCTACGAGGAAGTTCCTCAGTAGGAGAACGTCGTTCCCGATCTGCACCAACAAGAACAAACCAGGTCAGGAGAAAAGGAGACTAGGTCTCGAAAAAACAGAGAAAAAGGCGCTCGAGCTTACCGTGAAGAGCTGCGGGAGAATCCCGAGCAAGGCATCCGCATAATCCCGGCCACCCCGAGCTCGGCGGTCCCGGGCAGTGGAGGCATACTCCATGATCTTTTTCGCGAGCCCTTTGTCGCGGATGACCGAACACCGGTGGGTGATCACCGGTGGCAGAGCTGTCAGGCCAGCTCCTGCGGCGGCTGCCCCCTCAGCTGAGGCCGCGGTCGACGGGCCGGCGGTAGCCACAGGCTGCGCCGTCGAGGCAGCGGCGACAACGGGACTGGTGCTGGACGGAGCTTCGGGCGATGGAGCCCCCTCAACAGCGGCGCCACCAGGTCGGGCAGCCGAGGCATCAGCGGCCCCGCCCTGAGGCAACCTGGGCGGGGGAGCGGCGGCCATCGGGCTGGGTGCGGTCGCCGGCGCGATCTCCCAGCCAGCCTCGGTACGAGCCCTCTTGGCCGCAGGCTCTTCTACCTCGGGGACATCTCTCTGGGCCGCGCCCTCCAGGAGGCTCTCCAGTGAAAACTTCATTCCTGTAATACAAAAGAACAGAAGGTCAGCCGGCTCGGTCATAAAGAAAATGGGGGCAGGAGTCAAAGTAGGGCCGAATCTCACCCGTCTCGCGGATGGGACTGATCCCGGCCTCAAAAAGATTATGCTCCGAAAGCAGAACCTCGAGTGCCGGGACCACGTCGCTCAGGAGCTGGGAGTAGGCCTCCTGGTCCGCCGACTCAACCCGAGAGTTCCGGTTCGGAGACCGGTCCGGTTCACTCCAGGCCCAGTCGACATCTTCGACTGAGGCGAAGAAAAATCGGCTCTTCCAGCCCTTGACCGAGGAAGGGAGGTCGAACCGGAGACACCTGGGCCGGGGCGAAATATACCACCAGCCGTCATCGGTGGAGCACTTCTTCAGGGTGAACATGGCCCTGAAGAGGGAGAAACGGGCAACGAACCCGTGGAAGTGACAAAAGACGATAAAAGAGAAGATGACCCGGATGGCATTGGGAGCCAGCTGGGCCGGGACAAGCCGGAAATGGTTGAGGAAAGAAAGGAAGAAGGGATGCAGAGGAAACCGAAGACCCCCAAGGAGGAAGTCTTCGTAGAAGGCTATGCGGCCGGGGCCACTCATGGTGGCGCGCTCCCCGGACCGCGGAACAGACAAACGAATTGACCCCGGGATACCATAGGCATCCCGGAGCAGAGAAAGATCGCCTTCGGTCATGGTGGAAACATGACCGGAGGGACCGGCGGGAAGAAGAGGCGGAGCAGGAAGAGAACGAAGGGGCACGGCAGGAGCAACCGGAGGAGACCGGATCCCCCTAGGGATGCCAATGGTGACACCCCCGGGTTGCAGACGCCGGCGGATCTCCTCCGGGATCGTCTCCTCATCTGAGGAGGAAGAAGATGGAGTCCTCGGCCGGGATGGACCGGCCTCATCCGGGTTGGAAGAGACATGGCGACGGCGCGCCATGGAAAAGAGAAGGACAAAGGATCAAAGGGAAAAGAAAGAGAAGGAGGGGAACCGGAGAAGATGGAGGCACTCACCGAAAATACACCAGACGAGCGCAGGGCAACAGGAGTTAGCCTGCAGCAAACCGCCCACGGAGCAAGGGAAAAGGCCTCGTTCTTGAAAGTCCCCTCCCTTTCAAACTCAGCCGACAGCGGCCGTACCCGTCATTCCGCCTTGGGCCACTGGATGATCGCCACGTGGACGCACGCCCGACACCAACGCCTCGTTAGCAGGGTAACGGCCTCTGCCTCGAAGCGATGCATTTATTGCGGGCAAGTGGGCGACGCGTGGCGGCTTCCCATAGGGTTTCAGGTGCATCGAGCCACGGCGACGAGGATCGTGGTAATTATGATGCAAGATCTTCGCCTCCCCACGTCATGTCCGTATTTAATCCCGACGTTCCGTTCTACGACGCCTCGATGGAACGGCGGGCTGGGGGGCAACTGTTACGGCCGTGACAGTGACGTGGCCAGGTTCAGATACCGCCGAATGCGATCGAGCCGCGTGGAGGTTTCTCCGACCGAGTCAGCGCCACGTCTTTAAGATCAGGTTCGGCAAGACCGCACCGCCCGACGACTTTCTAAGGCAAACTGCCCTCGCCGAGGTCGAGCTCGGCTCGGAGTTCCTCTACCACCTCGTTGGCGCCCAAACCCGGAGGGGTCCACCTAAGTGAGGTCGGCCAAACCCAGGCGACCTCCTGCCACCTCGCCATGTGTCCACCCAGGAGGGATCCACCTGGGCCGAGGTCAGGCGATCCTTCGCCCCTTTGCCAGGTGGCCCCCCAGAGACGGGCCCACCTCGGCCAAAGCCAGGCGACCTCCTGCCACCTCGCCAGGTGTCCACCCAGGAGGGGTCCACCTGGGCTAAGGTCGGCCGATCCTTCGCCCCTTTGCCAGGTGGCCCCCCGGAGACGGGCCCACCTTGGCCAAGGCCAGGCGACCTCCTGCCACCTCGCCAGGTGTCCACCCAAGAGGGGTCCACCTGGGCCGAGGTCAGCTGATCCTTCGCCCCTTTGCCAGGTGGCCCCCCCGGAGACGGGCCCACCTCGGCCAAAGCCAGGCGACCTCCTGCCACCTCGCCAGGTGTCCACCCAGGAGGGGTCCACCTGGGCCGAGGTCGGCCGATCCTTCGCCCCTTTGCCAGGTGGCCCCCCGGAGACGGGCCCACCTCGGCCAAAGCCAGGCGACCTCCTGCCACCTCGCCAGGTGTCCACCCAGGAGGGGTCCACCTAGGCCGAGGTTGGCTGGTCCTTCGCTCTTTGCCAGGTGGCCCCCGGAGACGGGTCCAACTCGGCCGAGGTCAGGCCGCCCGTACGGAGAAGGTCCCAGGGAAAGAGGCGCAGGCCCCGAGGCCGTCCCTCAGGCTGTACGAATCCCAGACGGCACCCCGTACGGAGGGCGGCGGCACGCGGAACACCACTTGCATCGGCCCGACAGGTCCCGCAGCCGAGAGGTGCGACTCTGACAAAACAGGCCCTATAGATGGATGGCGCCCACGCTTGGGAAAGAGAGCGCTCTCGCTGGGCTCGAGGTCTGACCGGCCGCCTTACCAGCGCCGCCCCCCTCCTTTTCTGTCTTTGCCTTTTCCCCGTTGGGCTCGGCGAACGAGGTCGGAAAGCTGCCTGGCCCACCTCGCCGAAAAGGGAAAAGAGAAAAGGACGGGGGAGGGGAGCCTCCCAGGAGGAGAAGACAAGCGCACGACGAAAGGAGATAAAAAGGGAGGAATCTGGGGACGACAAGGTAAGCAACAAGCCTGGGGACAAAGAAGAAGCAGCGGCAAAAGGCCTCGCTCCGAGAGTGAAACCTGAGATCCCGAGAGGGGATCACTTGGCGTGAGCTCGGAAGGGAGGCCCGGCCGAAGTTCTGGTCCCCAGAGCGACTCTCTCACCAGTAAACTCTCTAAGTCTGGAACCCTCTCGGGGGGACCCGTCTGGAGAGTCTGTTCCCTCTCGTCGTCTACTGACTTGACCGTCGGAGCTCCCTCGCCGGGATCCCCGGCCAGGGTCTTCTAACCCCTTCTTGCAGGTTCTCCGCAGCCAGGGAGGCTCCCTCGCCAGGCGGTCAAGAGGGATCGGCGGATCCGTGGCACGGGCGCGGCGACAAGGGCGGCAACAATAATTATTCAAAAAATAGAAGCATATAAGATAAAAAGTTTGTTCAAAAATTTTAAAAATGAACATTAATCATTCATAATGACTAACAAACTTGCAAAAAATGTATCTTTAAGATAAACTGGAACCCATTTATCTTGACATTTATATATGTCATTTAACCAATATACGGCCTTGCATTCTACATATTTCTCCATTAAATGTGTTCATCTTTCCTCGAAAGATACTATGGTAACTGAATCATATATCGCCTCGTCAAACTCAACCATAAAGTTGGGATTTGCAATGCAAATATGGCCAATCTTTTCAGGAATCTTCTTCAAAATATGCCAAAGACAAAATCTATGTCGTGCATTGGGAAAAACATCCCTGACAGCAACCTCGATTGCCTTATCTTGGTCAGTTATAATGGTATTAGGTGGTTGACTACCATTTGCATCCAGCTATGATTGGAATACCCATTTAAATGTCTCAGTCGTCTCATCTGATAACAATGCGCAACCAAGCAATATGGATTATCCATGATGGTTAACTCTGACAAATAGACAAAAGGGCATTTGATATGTATTTATCAAATATGTTGAGTCAAATGTTAGTACATCACTAAAGTAAGTGCTTGCCAATCTTGACCTAGGATGGATCCAGAAGACAGTCCTGAGCTGTCCATTATCATTCATGTCAAAAGTATAAAAGAAATTTGGATTTTTAACTTGCATTTGTGTGAAATGGATTACCATTGACTGTGCATCTCCTTCTTTCAGCTGACTCTAACGTTCTCGGCAGATAAAATTATGAGCATCCTTTTCTGTGAAATCTAATTGTCTTCTACCCCCTTTCCTTCTAGCCATGACAGAGTATATTTGACTTGTGGGAACATTCATGGCATGTAAATTGCTGATCTCTCCCTTTTCTAGTGTGCTGATCCTCCTATAGAACCGTAGATAACCAGTTGATGATATGGATAGCTCATGGTTATGTTCTAGGAAAACATCAACCAATATCCACTTACCATTTTTAGAATTTATTCTTGCTTTTATCGAAGCCTTATAATCAATTTTGCTAGTATCCCTAGGATTCATGGAGTTATTAATTTTTCTAGATTTTCCTTGCCTCCAACATGCCAGGTGCTTGAAGTATATTTCTTTGTTGTTGTTGGACCTACTACACACTGTTGTGATTCCAAAACCTACTCTCATTGCATATCCATTGTAGAAATTGTATAAATCATTTGCAGAATCGAACTCCATACCAATTTTAGGATCAACATACTCGTTCTCTGTGATCGGGGTGATAGGTGAAGGTGCATTCTTCTGAACAACATCAGCAACCTCATCCAAATTTCTAATTTCAGTGCCATATGTAGAAATATTTGCATAAAAATTCATAAACATTGATATACATAGTTTTAGATGACATTTTATCTACAACAAAATAAATAATGAGTTATGCATTGGATAGAATATGACATGACAGTGCAATAACAAGACATGGATGCAAAAAGTTCATAAATATATGCTGAAACAGTATTATGACACCACAGTTCAAACACTATGACACCCTAGTTATAAAGCTACGATATTCCTATACAAAAACTTAAACTGGATGTTTTGATCCTCCGTAACAGAAGTGTTTCGGTATGCATTGATGATATATGATACCCTCAATATAGTAAAATACTTCTGGAAAAACTTGGATATCAAAAAAATCGAAACATTAACAAATCGGTACAAAACAGAAAATGAAAGCTTTTATCCTCCATCATGGGACATTTCAACCATGTATTGGCTTAAATAAGATTGTTGGATTGTGATAAAAAGATCAAGAAGAAAAAAAATTTCAAAAAAAAGGGGTTTTCAAGTTACGACACCCTAGTTCAGAAGTTACGGCACCCGATCATGAAACATGAAACTACATATACTAACCCCTACTATCTCGAGAACCTATCACTTATGGACTGAGTTATGACTCCTAAGAAGTCATAACATGACATGGATACAAAAAGTTCAGAAATATATGTTGAAACAGTATTACGACACCCCAGTTCAAATACTACGACACCCTAGTTATAAAGCTACGACATCCCTGTACAAAAACTTAAATCGGATGTTTTGATCCTCCGTAACAGAAGTGTTTCGGTATGCATTGATGATATATGATACCCCCAATATAGTAAAATGCTTCTAGAAAAACTTGTGTATCAAAAAAATCGAAACATAAACAAATCGGTACAAAACAGAAAATGAAAACTTTTATCCTCCATCATAGGATATTTCAACCGTGCATTAGCTTGAACAAGATTGTTGGATTGTAATAAAAAGACCAGGAAGAAAAAAGATTTTCAAAAAAAGGGGTTTTCAAGTTACGACACCCTAGTTCGAAAGTTACGACACCCTAGTTAAAATATTACGACACCCGATCATGAAACATGAAACTACATATACTAACCCCTACTACCTCGATAACCTATCACTTGTGGACTGAGTTCGACTCCTAAGATATCATAACATGACATGGATGCAAAAAGTTTAGAAATATATGTTGAAATAGTATTACGACACCCCAGTTCAAACACTATGACACCCTAGTTATAAAGCTATGACAACCCTGTACAAAAACTTAAACCGGATGTTTTGATCCTCCGTAACAGAAGTGTTTCGGTATGCATTGATGATATATGATACCCCCAATATAGTAAAATGCTTCTGGAAAAACTTGGGTATCAAAAAAATTGAAACATGAATAAATCGGTACAAAACAGAAAATGAAAGCTTTTATCCTCAATCATGGGACATTTCAACCGTGCATTGGCTTGAACAAGATTGTTGGATTGTAATAAAAAGACCAGGAAGAAAAAATATTTTAAAAAAAAGGGGCTTTCAAGTTACGACACCCTAGTTAAAATATTACAACACCCGATCATGAAACATGAAACTACATATACTAACCCCTACTACCTCGAGAACCTATCACTTGTGGACTGAGTTACGACTCCTAAGATGTCATAATATGACATGGATGTAAAAGGTTCATAAATATATGCTGAAACAGTATTACGACATCCCAGTTCAAACACTACGACACCCTAGTTATAAAGCTATGACAACCCTGTACAAAAACTTAAAACGGATGTTTTGATCCTCCGTAACAGAAGTGTTTCGGTATGCATTGATGATATATGATACCCCCAATATAGTAAAATGCTTCTGGAAAAACTTGGGTATCAAAAAAATTGAAACATGAATAAATCGGCACAAAACAGAAAATGAAAGCTTTTATCCTCCATCATGGGACATTTCAACCGTGCATTGGCTTGAACAAGATTGTTGGATTGTAATAAAAAGACCAGGAAGAAAAAAGATTTTAAAAAAAAGGGATTTTCAAGTTACGACACCCTAGTTCAGAAATTTCGACACCCTAGTTAAAATATTACGACACCCGATCATGAAACATGAAACTACATATACTAACCCCTACTACCTCGAGAACCTATCACTTGTGGACTGAGTTACGACTCTTAGGATGTCATTATATGACATGGATGCAAAAAGTTCAGAAATATATGCTGAAATAGTATTACGATACCCCAATTCAAACACTACGACACCCTAGTTATAAAGCTACGACATCCCTGTACAAAAACTTAAACTACATTTATTATCCCTTCCTACTATGAAGACCTATAACCTATGGACTGAGTTATGACTCCCAGAGTGCCATTAACTTTCTCTAACTACCAAAACAGTTGGTATAATAAAGGAACTATAAAAATAAAACTAAAAAATATTTTATTTCCCGTTGGAGAAGATATTTTATCTTAAACGTATAGAAGAACTCTTCGGTGCCTTATTCAAAACTCAGATCAAAAGAAAAGAAGCCTTCGGTGCCTTATTTCAGCCTCAGACCAAAACAGAGTACTTTTTCAGATAGAAGGAGGTTGATTTCTGCAACAGAACTCTCAGAGCAGATTTTAGTACGAGGAAGATTTTTTTTCAAGCTTTATTGGTTTCTTGGATAAAATTCAGAGCATATTTCAGACTGAAATATTTCCATAAATCCAAGCAAGATGACAGATAAAATAAGATCGGAGAGAATAGGCTAAATAAATATTTTAAATAGAAACTGAATCCTATTTAATATTAAACATATTTAAATTAAAATCTATTATACCCTTTTCATCATGTCACATGACATCAATGGACCGCGTGCCGTGTTGGCCATGCTGGATTTACTGCACCGTGCACAAGGAATTTCTCATATAGGCAACGCCGAGGCTCCGGTGTACTTCTATTCGCTTTCCTCCCACAAAAAAACCTACCAAACCCACTCGCTTCTCTCCGAGCCTCCCAACTCGGGCCTTCCCTTTCTCTGTGGGAGTCCCTCCCACTCCCACTTGCAGCCACTTTGACAAGGCCAATGGCGACAGGTCTAGAACAAAGACCAACAGAAGAAGACGAGGAGGAGGCCCCAGTAGAAGAAAAAAGAGAAGAAGAAGAAGAAGAAGAAGAAGCTCCTTCGCACCTCCCACTCGCCCCTTCTTCTGAGGTAAACCATATCAACCCCACTGTTTAAGGTCGGTAATGCAAAACCCTAGCCTCAATTTTTTGCTTTCTGTTCACTGTTTCAAAACTCTGCTATGGATTATAGGAAGAAAACAAGAAACACTCCCTTTTAGTCATTATCTCAAACATTTGATGGGCAGTATTTAACAGACGATAATAGAGTTCTTGTCTTTTTTTTTTCCTTTTCATTTCTTTAAATTGACGAGTTCTCACGCTAGGAGGCGAAAAACTACGAATATTGACTACACATACTCTTGAAGCTAGTATAATATATTACAGTGTATGTACACTTCATATTGTAGTTTAGATGTTGGTATTTTTTTAAAAATTTTTATTAAAGGTCAGAGCATTTGATCATTTATGGAGCTCTTTATAGCAGCACCGTCCACAAGTTTAAAGAATTTGGTTCACGGGTCCCTGGGAATTTCAAAGAGACATGTCTTTTCCGAGTTAATATCCTACCCACACATACATATTGGCTTCACTGTTAACATCGGTACATCATCCATATTTTTATGGTTTTATTATATATGGTTTAAAGTTACTTCTTAGAAGTTTTGAAACAGACCTTATGTACGTGGATTCAAGTTGGGATAATTTTGAATTTCTATAAAACTTCTTTTCAAATATACCATCTGTGGTTGCATTACTTTCATGCAGTTTCTTTAGCATGAAATAGGGTCTCTTCACCCAAAAAAAAAATGGTTCTTAATGATGCATGCTGCGTTCCCAGCCTTTTTAAATTTGAACTATTTTTAACATCTGGGAATATGCTTGTTAGTTTTACTCTTGACATTCCATGTTTAAACTGTCCACTGTTGTCAATTTCTTTGATAATGATGACTCTTCTCCCTTTAAAAATAAGTTTTTGACATTTTTATCATCTACAAACAAATTAAGACAATGTATTCTTGTAAATCAAATTCGTTTCACCATTTTTGCTGCAGTTATTTGATGTGTCAACAACAGTTGATCCCAGTTATATTATCTCTCTCATAAGGCGTCTTTTGCCATGCAATTCAAGCATGGAGAAACAATGTCAGGGGGGAGATGATAAGGATTCTTCTGTCCAAGAATCGGAAATGAATTATCCGGAGCAAAACTTAAGGAATAAAATGACTGCTACACAGGTGCTTGAGGATCTTGTTTCAGATAAAAGTTTGGCTGATAGTTGCGAAGAGAAGCCTGATCACCGAATTATTAACCCAGAAAATTCCTTTGCTTCCTCTAAGAGCAATGTGATGCACCATGAATTTGGAAAGGAAGAAAGGAATGATAGTTTCAATGATGAACGATCTAAAGTTGCGGAAACCAAAGACCCTTGGGAGGATTGTGGCTGCACCCTGTGGGATCTTTCTGCTAGCAGGACTCAAGCTGAATTCATGGTATTATCTGTGTTCTTTTTTTAATTCCACGTGCCTTTTCTTTTCGAAACTTATACTTCTTTCACTTTAAACATTTCCAAAGAACTTCTAAATTTGATGCCCTATTTTGATGCTTACATGATAAATTGCTAGATTGATTTAAATCTTCCATTTAGCTTTCGTTTTTTTTGGGAAAATGATTGATCAAATTATACTTGATTCTTTTTTTTTTAATGCATGGAAATATATTTTGTAATCTTGTCAGTTCTGCATTTGATTGACCACTAAAGTTTTTGTGGGCTTGTAATTAACATCGTACAGGTGAATAATCTCATAGTTGAAGTGCTTCTGGCAAACATACGCATTTCCAAATCTTCACGGGTGACAGTAAGTTGTGCTGATCATCAGTCAAGTAATTTATACATGTTCTCTTATTGAAATATTGATATTTGAAACCATTGAATGGTTCTTGGCTAATTTTCTTGGAGTTTTCTTAGTCCATTTGATAATTTGAGCAATGGACATGTCCTCTCATTTTGATATTTTTTATTATCTATTATTCACAATGTTGCCGTGTTTATTTTCACGATAATTCCTCCAACGCAGCAAAAAAAGAATTAAATTATGAATGCTAGTAAATAATGCAACAATATATTTCAATCAGAGTAGATTGAAGTCTACATTCTCTCTTTTGTAGGGAGCATAGGATTGGTTTTTTGGAGAGAATAGGCATGTTCTTAGATACTTGATTTCTCATTTTCTTACTTCGTATGTGGTGAGATATGTAGGTTTCAGTCTAATGTATTATCTGGTCCAGATGTCTCATTCTACAAAGCTCATGGACAAACGACACATAATTGCACTTACCAGCTATTTATCCATGGTTTCTTGGGTGAAGTAGGCCTTCATGAGGCAGTAAGCGAGTGCGGGAGAGGACAGATATAGGTCTTTTGCATGGAAAGCCAGCCAAGTAGGGATAATCATGGGTTAAGTAAGTCAAGATGATGTATACTAGAGAGCGCCATTTTCGATCAGGTCATGTCAAATATTTCTTTCAGAAGTAAAAGGGAATATGGATGGTTGCTTCTAGTGAAGGACACTAAAGAGGAAGACGAAAAGGATTGAATAGTGTTTCCATAGCTTGAGAATACTGATCACTCAACAAAGTTATGTGATGGGAAACTATGTATTCTGAATGAAAATTCTGGTGACAGGAATGTCTGTTGAAACTTTGAACTTGGAGAGTGTTATCTTTCAATGGTAACAAAAACTGCCTATTACCGTTTTGGATATTTCTGCAGGAATTGGGCCTGTTGGCCAGTATTCTAAGGGCTGCCCAAGTCCTAGTCTAAGTCCCAGCCTGTGTGCTTGTTGGTCTGCAGGAAAAAAAGACCTATAGGGGGTGTTGGGTTGACATGGTTCATGCCCAAATGGGCTGTCCAATCCATAAATCCGGTAGGAAATCAAACTGAAATCTTGCTGCATTACCCAAACAAGTCCTAATTAAGTAATCAAACAGTGTAAAGAGAAGATGATGAACGCCATCACAGGTCACCGTATAAGTTTGAGGGGAAAAAATGTATATCTTGTTTGAAAGCTCTCAAAATTGTCCACCAAATGCTAAGGCTATAAATGTGCCAGATGTTTGGAGTAACCTCTCTTCAGCCATTGTGAAAACCTTGGTAGGTGAAGGCGATCTTATATCTTAATATTTTTTAGTGAGAGAATTTACTGAGATTAAAAAAACCAAAGAAAACCGGTTTTAGGCAAAATTGACTCTAAATAATCTAGATTCAATGACAAAGTGATGATCAGGGGACAAATCCATCCTATCCTTAAACTTGTTTCAGTGTTGGTATATATTACTGCTGATAGCCAGAGATAAGGTGCACTGTGTATGTTTGCAAGTTTCCTTCTGTAAAGAGTCTTGCATTCTTCCAATAAAATTTCTATTGCAATATTAACATGCCTGACTCAGATCAGTAGGTTTCGTCTTCGATTCATGTCTAGTTCAATTCCTAAGCGCTACAATTTAGAGGGCAGACTTGGGTGCAATGGTAGGTTGCTCCATTATAACTTAGGTGTCATAGGTTCAAAGACACAAAAATAGCTTCTCTGCATGTAGGGTTGAGGCTGCATACATCTGATTCTCCCCAAACCCCGCACTGGCAGGAACCTTGTGCACCAGGATGCCTTTTCTAATTCTTACATGAGAACCTTGAAACAGGTGAACATTATCACCTAAGATTGTATTCATTATCTTTACCACATGAGCACCCTTCAATTCTGCTTTGCTAGACTTACACCTCTCACTTCATGGGCTTCCAACATTGGATATCACACATCATAATAATTAGGGTCAGCAGTATTGTATACATCAGAATTTATTGGCTTCCTGAAGACATTTGATTTGTGTTACGTCCACTCTGAGAAATCATGTTAATTATCTGTGATCTTGCCATCCACAATCAGCATCATAAAATTTTTTGAACTTCACAAGAGGCAATATATTTTATGCTGGCAGTTCTTTCATAACAGCAAGTCTTAGGAAGAAAATGTTCAAAAGAAATTATGATCTAAAATCATTTTGAATTTCAACATATTTATTTATTTTAATTTTGTGGTGCGAGCCATACATACTGAATGTAATAATTGTTAGTGTTCGATGTGATCACTTTTTTTTTTTTTTTTGTACCTATCTGATTTTTTTGCAGGAAATTTGCTTGGGAATCATTGGGAACCTAGCATGCCATGAAGTCCTAAGCAATGTGATAGTTTCTAAAGGTGGTTTGATTGAAACAGTCGTTGAACAGTTGTTCCTAGATGATTCCACTTGCCTTTCTGAGACGTTCAGGTAGTAATTTTTTTAGTTCTACTATCAACTTGGAAGAGGTAGGCATAGGGACACTACCGATTGCCACCTGTTAATTTAATCAAATGCATTTAATGAGCAGAATTAGATTGATTGTCTCAGCAGACACCATGTTCAAAACCTATACCTGTTAAAAACACATGCTTTAGAACAATTGATATATTAAAAATTATGGATGATCCAAATTAGTATGAAATATTTTTCTGTCATAGCAATGTAGTATCTAAGAGGTTACAAATATCTTGTTTCTGTTGCGTACTGTGAGGTGCTTTAACCTTATGTTCATTATTAAAAGGTCACATTTTGATATGATGGTTGAATCCCTCTATCTAAAGAATTGGCTACAATCGATGGAAATTTTGTCACAAAATGGTCAAGTGACTTAGAGATAACAAATAGAGTATTCATATTGATACTACAATGTCCTTCCACATTGCCCTATGCATGGAAATCCATATATGCTTTTGCTTGCATCACATGATGTCGCATCCTCTTATATTTTATTGCATATATACCCTTAAATTTAACATTAAATTTGAACTTTTTTGTCAAACAGAACAGCAGTACCGAAGTTTATATGTGGTGAACTTGGTGGAATACCTTGCCAGTAGTTCTTTGTAGATTCCTTGCAGGCAAAAAAGATTGATATTAGAGAGAAAGAAGGAATTTGTTCATTTGATCTTGCCTTTCACTGTTTTTCTTTTCACTTGGCCATTTGCCTCTATACTTAGTTCTTCTTTCTTTCCATCGATGCCGATCATTGATCAGAAGTCAGAGATCAATACTATATCTTGTTCTGAGAGTAAAAGTAAATGGCATGTATCTTCCAACAAACAATCCATCATATATCCTTTCTTTTGGGCAAAAAGAGATCCTAAGACCCATTTATTTATGCTACAAAAGCCTTGACACTTAGGTTCTAGTTACAGTTCCAAAGTCTATTTATGCTTCATTCAATGATTCAAGCCCCTGAAAGTAATTATTGCATGGGAGATCAGATCCTGAATTTTCTGAGACAACATGTAGTCTATATTAAACCACTCCAGACAAGTTTGTAGTCAATCCTTATTCAGTGATAGATTTCATGATTTTCTTGGCTGCTGCATCTATTGTTTATCTACATGCTAGGCTGCTTTATACATGATTATGTGATTTCACAATCTCCTCTATTGCCTTTTGATTATTTTAAATTGTTTTGTATGTCTTTCTTGCTATCCTCCGCCCCCCTCTCTGTGTATGTTTATGCATTTCCATCCTTCCTTTGTTATGTCACTACGAGTCCTCATTACCATAAATTCAGGTGGTGCCTTTTCCAACTCTCCTTATATCTAAGCAAGGGGTTAAACTTTTTATTGTGAAGGCATCTTAAAGATTTGAATGATACTTTTGTCATTTAATTGCTTATCACAGTTATTGTTTGACACAGGTTGTTAGCTGCTGGTCTTCAGGGTAGTGGGTCCATTTCTTGGGCTGAAGCCTTGCTACCTGATCAGATTCTTCTACGTATACTCTGGATAGTTGGGAATACATTAAACCCTACTCTATTAGAAAAGGTATTGTGGCAGTTTATGCATGAGTTGTCTGGTGGATTTGTCATATGCATCACCATTAAACAACACTTTAAACTTATGCATTGCATTGTTAGGTACCTATCTACTTTAATTAAAATTCATCCTAAAGTGATTTTCATGTTTCTTTTGATGTTAGAGCTAAGAATTTTTTGAACTTGTTAAAATGCAGAGCTTTTGCTTCAATTACCAGTATAATTATTAGTTGATGATATGACTTGAAAATGAAGTTCCTCCTTGTAAATGAAGATAAAACTATCGTTGCAGTTTTCATTTCTAATTGTAGTCTATCCTAGATCTTGATTATCAAGTGAATGTGAAAGGGTCTATGGAAAGCCATTGTTCTTCTAATTGATGCCTATGAGTACCAAACACAACATAAATCAGAGGGCTTATCACATCTATTTGGGTTGCCAGAATTCCTAAGGTAATTGCAAAAGATTATAACATTGGATTATTGGAAGCCCTGCAACTTGCCAATAGGACTAAAGGTGAGAGAAATGCTTATATTATCATCCTAGTTTATCAATCAATCCTTTGCTGTTTATGTAAGAGTTGCACTGACAAAGTGATCTCCTCGGAGCACTTTCTATTTTTGTTGAGAAATTCAATTAATTAAATTGGAAATTGCCTGAATTTTGTATTGTTTGTGTTCCTTTTTATGAAATTATAAATTAGTGTTTGGCATTGTTCTACATCCCTGATGAAAAGTTATTGTTATTGACAGAGCATTGAATTTTTGTTGGCCGTCATTGATAATCAAGAAGTGGCAACCATTCTTCTTCAACCTTTAATGAAGTTGGGTTTGCCAGATCTTGTCATTAATCTATTAGCATGTGAGATAAGCAAATCAGGTGATGATAGCAAACAGGATAGGTGAGGTTAACTGCTCTATTATGTTTTTAGGATTTGACAAGCTCGTTTGGCTCCCCTCTCTTTCTCAGATCAGTCCCTTAAATCTAACGAGAAGCATTTAAGCTGTGTACTGCATGTCTGGAGATATTGATAATGCTTCTTCTTTCCTTATTTCGAAAAAACTACTCCCTGGCCTTTTGTTGGGATTGTCATTTTATGTGTTTATACAAATGCAGATCATGTCATTTATCTGTGAACATAGAGATATTTGCATCTTCAACATCTGTATGACTATTCGCATGTCCTTGCAATCATGTCTGCAGATGTCTTTGTGCATGTATGTCTGTCTGTGCTTACATGGGCTTGTGTTTGTGCCCGTGGGTTATGTATTTGTTATGTATAACACCAGGTATCCATTGCAAGCGCATTAAGTTTTGAATGAAGTGGAAAGAAAAAGGATCAGAGAATGGTGCTTGGGACGTGGGAACTTCTATTTGCAATATATGCATAAGTTGCATTTATATAAAATTATATCTATTCATCAGGTTTTAATTGGTGCATGACACATAAAATGAATGAGTGTAGCATGTGGGTGTTTTAAAATGACAAAGAAATGCAAAAGCTTTTATGATTTAACACGTTATAAGTTCATTTGCGTGTATATTCTTTTTACTTTAAAAAAATACAGTTTTTTCCTTTTTCTTGGAGAACTAAGATAATTAGGAATATTTAAGTTGTGCATTTGGTTGTTTTCTTTTCCTAACATGTTGCTTGTGATCCTAGGTAGTTCTTGTATAAAACTGAGTTCAAGCCTGGAGACACTAGTTTAGATTAATGTATACAATATTTTAATATGTTTATGATTAGCGGCATATTATTATATACAAATGATGCTGATTATTTTAGCTTGTGATCATCTTAGGTCCTCTGTTCTTGATCTAGTCCTTCGCCTGGTTGAAGCAATTTCTGTTCTTGATAATTATTCACAAGTGATATCTTCAAATGAAGAACTTTTCCATTTAGTTTGTCGCGTGGTCAAGCTACCTGATAAATTTGAGGTGAGCATGCTTCTAGAAGATGCATTGCTTGTGGTATATTTATATCTTTTTCATGACTTTTTAATAGTTTACTTCCAGATACTGATGTTACGAAGTTCATTATTTGGCCTGCATCTCAGCAGTTCACTCAGAATATCAAATATTGGTGTTCTTTGTTTCAGTGAATAACTGCAAATACTGTATTTTGTCATCCACTACTATTCAAATATGCAATATGAGAGAACATGTTAAAATAAAGCTAATCAACATTTAAACATTATTTTAAGCAATGTTTGCGGTAGTGCTGGCCAAGAGCCAGTACGGTTCACCTATAAAAAATGGTCCGAAATGTTGGACCCTTAAAAAAAATAAAAAAAATTATATTCCATAATGGTACGGTATGGTACGGTACTGTACCGGTACGTACCGCCCGGTTCAGCTTGGTTTGGACTCGGTTCGGCTCGGTTCTTGTCCGGTTCGTACCCGATTCAAGTCAAACAATTTTTTCATGAAGGAGTTTTTTTGAGATTTTATGGGCCCAGTACAGGGCCCGGTACCAGTTCGGTATTCCTTGATTTTAAGCTTTCTTTGAGTTTTTTTTTATCATAATCTTGACCTGAAATAGTTGGATCCATCTGTCAATTATTCATTTGATCAACTAAAGAGCCAGCACCTTCAAATCACCCATTTTATGCAGACTAGAGCTGATAACATACCCAATATGTAGATATCCGGTTACTTTTATAATATATACTAAGAAAATCTGTAATTTTTTTATTATGAGATAGAAAACAGTGTCAGTTTTATGCATTAAGGTAGTATTTTACAGCTAGATTATATATGTTCAGTGTAATTCACAAAGTATATATTGAAATATTGTTATTTTCAAGATGAAAGTTAATTGTGCACATGTCATTATAATCACGTATAGCAAGCGTTAAGAACTTAAGATTGTTCCCTGGCATGTGCATGCTCATCATTCCTTTACCATCTTGTTCACTCTAGGTGGGGAAATGCATATATAGCAATCTGTGTAGGTTTATGTATAGGTGCCCATGAATCTATGGTTCCTCGACATAGTTCATGCACTGAATTAAGAAAATATTTATAGAGAGAGATAGAGAGTTGCCAATTGCTAGAGGTATGTTATCCATGCCTACACGTGTGCATAAACATGTGCTCAGGCTAACAATGTAAATCATGGTGGCAAGCCCAGAATAAAATTGTTGTATCCAATGTATGCCCAGAATAAAAATAGACGCCAAATGACACCACAAAATCATGTTAAACATGACTAAATCTCAATAACCTTTTATTTTCTTTCTCCTTTGTTTGTAACAGGCTGCTAGCTCTTGTGTTTCTGCTGTTGTCATAATTGCCAATCTTTTAGTCGACATGGAGCACCTCATCTCAGAGCTTTCACATGGTTTGTAGAGTTGTAAACAGGAGATATGATGCCTGAAGAAATAGTTTGGTTTTCATTTTCACTTGCAGAACTATTTCTGATTTAATATTTTATTTCTGGTGTCAGATTTTTTATTCCTCGAGGGCCTGCTGGACATCTTTCCTCATGTTTCAGATGATTTGCAAGCCCGGAATGCACTTTGGTGCATCCTTGGAAGGTTGTTGGCTCACATTCAGGAGAGCAATATCAGCATATCAGCTCTGCACCAACTTGCGTCACTCTTCTTGGACAAATCTTACCTTATAGAAGAAGACCTGGAAGGTCATCCAATACATGTAGACTTGGAGAATTCTAATGCTCACGAGAAATCAGATGCAACGGCCACTTCTGTATCCTTAACACATCTTGCACCAAGAGATTTTTTTTTTTTTGGTGAGATTCCATATAACTATTTGAGCACAAATTAGCCAAAAAAATAAAGTTGGGTACGGAATAAATTTCCTGTTTACCTTGACCTTGAATACAGATTAGGAGAATTGCCAGTTTAATAGAGAAATGGATGGCAGAAAAGCCTTCTGTTTTGGAGAAAGATGTTGCAGGGGCCGACCAAAATGATGGCAAAGCCCACAGGTTGCTGAATTGCTGTCAGAAATATGGTCCATAGCTGATCTCTTTTTTCCCGTCATTTTGAAATGGATGCAACTTCAACTTTGGCACACAACCTTTGTTTTTGTACATGCTAATATATGATAAATAACACTGTAGACCTTTGATTTTTGTTTGCAAAACATAAATCAAAACAAAAAAAAAAAAAAAAAAAAAATCTAAGACTGCGTCCATGGCATTGCTGTCACCTTTTTTTTTTTTTTTTTTCCTCAGGTTTTTAGTAACAAACATATTTGGTAGTTACTATTTTTTCTCTGACAAAAGGCAAAAAAAACTGTTTGATAAAAGCAAAAGTAAAAATTCAAAGCAATTGTATTTTTTCTACTATTTTCTAATTCAGCTACCGTGATACCTACCATGAATTATAGACATCGTGCTTAACAAGTTCAAATTCAAAACCTAGTGACAGCGAAAAATGTTTTAAAAAAATAATTATTATTAATATTGTAGTTATATATATATATATATATATATATATATATATATATATATATATATATATATATATATATATATATATATATATATATATACATGCAAAAGTGAAAATATCAATCAGTTTGGATGATGCATCAAACAAACTTTGCTGGGGATGATGAATACCTATAGCTAGGTTCATAACCATCATTTTATATCACACTTGAATGTTTATGGACAATAATAATGGAGAGGCAAGATATGGTACGATGAAAGAGAGAGAGAGAGCATAAGACTGGAGTAGGCTCTAGGAACATCAGCAGTAGATATCATATATATTATGCCAAATGCTTAACTTCCCTCCCGCACAAAAAACAGATCAATTGCATTTAGAACCCAAGAGGAAAGAACAACCACACTGATAAGCAGAAACTAGATCATCAGGCATGTTGAGAAATAATCGTAGATGAAGAACTTGAATAGGTGATGTTGACCCGTTGATATTAAAGTACCAAATGGGAAATAGGAGACCGAATCGTTCTTCAAAAGAAAAAAAGTTCCATATAAAATTTTGTTGGCCTGTGCTGCCGATTTCATATGAAAGTTGTAACTCATCTCCTACCTGGGACTTTCATTTAGCTACCAACTCATCACCATTTTATATATAAAGCGAAGTCGGGAAGCGATCGCCGAGTTCTCAAGGAAAATTGTAACTTCAAACTTGTCAGTCAGTAATTTAATATTCCATTGGGATTGTAAATGATTTCTGTCAAATATCGTAAAAAAAAAAAAAATTTGTCAAAACTTTTCATCGATTGGACTTCAGGTCTGCATAGCGATCTAGAACCGGTGATATTTTGTATAATTTCACTAAAAAAAACAAAATTTTGTATAATTTTGTTAATATCGTTTTTGCATGCCCCTACATATATCATATTGATGCATGTTTAGATTTGTCTAAGCTCAAAAAGGGTAGCACTATTAATCCAGCATTGAATTCAGTATGGGTTGGTGGTGGTCCTTCATATTCAGATGTTGTCATAACTTGCAAATTTGCTTTGGTTGCTTAGGATGGTTTGGACCTCAATATTAATGATGGATGAAAGAAGCTTTAGCTCTTCTTCCAACTGCAAAGTTTTTACTATATTCAGACATTTTCATCAAATCTGGGCAATCGAATTATGGGGGTACTACCATCTTATGTCGACTCTTTGTCTGGCACATATGCATCTAGCCATATTTTAAGTATCGGTTTTTGAAGCTTCCATCTGAATGATGTGCCTATGGTATAGTATTTGCTCCAACCTAATTTAGGATATCGGGATACTTGGTCTTGATCGGTGGAATGGTGATGCAACTTTATGCTTTTTTTTTTTTTTTTTTTGGGTAAACAGGCTTTGCCCAAGCTGTATTAAAGCACAAATTTAGAGTTTACAAGCAGCTAAAAAGTTTCCCATACTAACTTACAAGGAACAAAATTAACTTCAGAGCCCAGACCCCTATTTTTATACAAGCTAATATGATAACAAATAAAGAAAAAGACATCCCAAAAGAAGCTTAGCAGACATCGCAGCAGCTAAATACATCCAAGGAGATAACATGTTGATGCCAGGGTCCAGGTAAAACTCTGTTGAAGACGTGCTGAGGATAAATATATGATAGCAGCTTCCAGGAACAACACCCTTGAATATATAAAATATAAAGGAGCAGTGTAAAAGATGAAAAAGAAGAATAAATTGCCCGGCTCCTTCGCCAGGTGGCTCCCCAGGGGTCGAGCCCATCTTGGTCGAAGTGGAGCCCTCTCCGCTTCTTCGCCAGGTAGCTTCCCAAGCTTCGAGCCCACCTCGGCTGAAACGAAGCCTTCTCTTTGAAAGCATTGGGAAGAACGAGGGAGCTAGCACCAAGACTGCCACCAAAGTTGGTGCGCGCAGTGCGGTACGTCCAGTACGAGGCCCCAAAGCTAGAAGGGTGCACCTAACCTCGTTTGCACTAGTTGGAGAAGGGTGTCCCGATCGAGGTGTCAGATCTTGCAGCCGATCACCTGAACCGCCCGGAAAGAGAAGGCCGTGCTAGGGGCTTCAAACCCGAAAGTGGCAGCCCCCGGATCGAGGCCTTGCTAAGTTTTCCCAGTTGTGAAAACCCACCGGAAAAAATGAGGCTCACGACTTAAATCCCTGCCATAAGAGGTAATGACCTCGGGAGTGCTTCCAATGGGCTCCGTTGACCCCTGAGCCCCTTCGGGAGGCAAGAATCGAGGCAGGAGAAGGACCGGTGATCTAAAAGGGGATCGAACGGGGAAGTTGAGAGAAAGAGCTAACTCCACCAGAAAACACAAGGACAAGTTCGAGAGAAGAAAAAGCAGGCGAGGAAAAGGCACAGAGACTTCCCGAGAGACTCCCGGAGAGAGTTCCAATGGATAGAACTGCCACAGCTTGAGCATCGCTCCTCTCTAACCTCTTCTTCTCAATTCTTTGTTGAAAACTCTCCTCTAAGCGTGGAGCCCAAAATGGGATCCGTCTTGGAGGATCTGTTCTTCTTTACCGTCTGCTGACTTGATCGTTGGAGCGCCCTCACCCGGATCCCCAGCCAGGGTTTCTAATCTTGTTTTGCAAAATTAAAAGCAGCAGGATTTCGGAGTAAAGGGGTTGACGTCCGGTGCCACATCACAACTGCAGGCCACGATGATAAAGTCGGCAATGATAAAGTCGGCAATAGATTGGCACACCAAGTAGGGGGAAAAGCCCCTGTCCAAACAAGCCCCCCGCAAGCTTGAGAACAACTCCACTCGAAGCATGGTGGTAACTTGTGCACGAGAAGCCTCCACCAGCCGAGCAGGGGATGCCCCTTCTCCATCGGGCCCGCACAACCTGGAGAGGGAGCATCCAGCTCCACTATAGCCGCCCTCGGTAGATGGCTAGTACGCTGCACTTGTCCAACATATGTAGGTACTGACCACGACCGTGAGGCATTTGCAGCACCAACAACGCTCCTGATCACCCAACCTCAGCCAGGGACCCCTGCAGCCCAAGCTGCAGGCCCCCGCGGTAGCCTACGCTCCATCCAAGGCAGGCATACCCCTCTTGTGAATTTCACTGGAAATTTTGTGGGAGTTGAGGAGAGATCACTCTCCCTGTTATAGCCGGGTCGCCATCTTGGCAGAGCACGGTCATGATGACCTTCGCTATCGTCAGGCTTCCATCAACTTACAATGCAATCCTTGGCCGTACAGGGCTTAACTTACTTGATGCAGTCATATCCACCAAATGACTGTTGGTGTAGTTCTCGACCCCCTTCGGCATGGGAGAGATGAGGGGGCCACCTCAATCGGTCCAACATTGCTTGCAGGCCATCCCTGATGCCTGAAGCGCCGAAGACGATCCCGAGGACCTCGATCAAAGGGCGTAGGATCCCAGGGGCGGCCCCGTCGAGCATCTTTTGAGTTATCCCCTTGGCTCGGATCCACTGAAGACGGTGCAAGTAGGAGCACAGCTACCAGAAGAGGAGCGAGCTCGCTTGTTGAGTTTCCTCCGAGCGAATGTAGACGTGTTCACCTGGACCGTAGCTGACATGCCAGGGATTCCCCCCGATGTCATCACTCATAGGTTGAATGTCGACCTGAAGTGCTGTCCAGTCCGGCAAAAGAAAAGAAGTTTCAACTCGGAGAGGCAGAAGGCGATCAACGACGAAGTGGAGAAGCTTCTTGTGGTCGGGTTCATTCGCAAAGTGCAGTACCCTAGCTGGTTGGCGAACGTCATTATGGTCAGGAAGAGCAACGGAAAGTGGAGGATCTGTGTAGACTACACTGACCTCCACCATGCTTGCCCAAAAGATAGCTTTCCCCTTTCGAAGATCGACCAGCTTGTAGATGCCACCTCGGGGCACCGCTTGCTCTCCTTCATGGATGCATTCTCTGGATATAACTAGATCCAAATGCATCCAGAGAACGAGAAGCATACTGCCTTCATTATGGATCGCGGGACCTACTACTACAGAATGATGCCATTCAGCTTGAAGAACGCTGGCGCCATGTACCAGCGGCTAGTCAACAAGGTCTTCAAAGACTAAATTAGCCGCAACATGCAGGTGTACATGGACGATATGCTCGTCATGAGCAAGCCGACCTCAGACCATGTCGATGATTTGGCGGAGACCTTTCGCAACCTTCGCCTTCACCAAATGAAGCTGAACCCGGTGAAGTGCACCTTCGGCGTGGCGGCTGGAAAGTTCTTGGGCTTCATGGTCACCCATAGGGAGATCGAGGCCAACCCGAAAAAGGTCCGGGCAATCCTTGATATGGAGCAGCCCGCCTCCAAGAAGCAAGTCCAGTGCCTCACCAGCTGTATAGCGGCCCTGAGCCATTTCATCTCAAGATCTGCTGACTGCTGCCAACCCTTCTTCAAGGCATTACGGAAGATGCATGACTTCACTTGGACAAAGGATTGCTAGGAAGCCTTTGAGGAGTTGAAGAGGACCCTAGCATCACCACCGCTGCTCTCTCGGTCGGAGGATGGAGAAGAGCTTCTCCTGTACATGGCGGTTACCCCGGGAGTTGTCAGCTCGGTTCTGGTTCGCACTGATGGGGACGGTATCCAGAGGCCAGTTTATTACACAAGCAAGCTTCTCTGCGATACCGAGGTCAGGTACTCTCGCTTCGAGAAGTTAATTTTTGCACTCATCGTGTCTGCCCAATGACTTAGGCCCTACATCCAAGCACATCCGATCGCGGTTCTGATGGACCAGCCGCTGAAGGCCATATTGAGCTGCCCCGATACCTCTGGACATCTAGCGAAGTGGGCGCTGAAGCTTAGCGAATTTGACATCGCCTACCGATCGAGGTCATCCACGAAGGCTCAAGTATTGGCTGACTTCCTGGTCGAGTGTGTAGGCCTGGGTGAGGAATTAGACGAGATCCCCTAGAAGAAACAGACAGGACCTGATCAGAGGGCGACATATGGGTCCTACATGTGGACGGAGCATCCAACTCCGGGAGAAGTGGAGCCTGACTCATTCTCACCAATAGCGAAGGAGTCCTCGCCGAGTGTGTGCTCCGCTTTTAGTTTACTACCACCAATAATCAGGCAGAGTATGAAGCCTCCTCGCGGGACTAAGAGTCTCTCGTGAATTGGGCGTACCTAATTTGAAGGTCTTCACCGACTCACAATTGGTGGCCGGGCAGGTCTCAGGAGAATTTGAGATCCGGGACCCTCAAATGTTGAAGTACCTGGAGCTGGTATGCGCAAGTGCAGCGGGTTTCAAGCACTTCAGCATCTCCCACATTCCACGTGGAGAGAATGCTCACGCTGACGCCTTGTCCTGGTTGACGACCCTGCCGAACTCGTCCCTAGGTCGTGCCTACATCAAGCATCTCCAAACTCCAAGCTACGAAGCACCCGAAGAAGTCCAGCAAGTTACCCCAGAGCCTAGCTAGATGAATAGGTATGTCAAGTATGTCACCGATGGTACGTTGCTCAAAGATCGCATGGAGGTCGGCCTCATCAAAAGGAAGGCCACGCGCTTCATGCTGATGGACGGACAACTCTACCGAAGGTCCTACTCCTATCCACTCCTGAAATGCTTGAGGCCCTCAAAGACGATAGTCGTACTCCAAGAGATACACGAAGGCCTCTGCGAAACCACATGGGAGGCAGAACTTTGGCATACAAGGCCCTCTGCCAGGGGTACTATTGGGAAACAATGAGGGAGGACACAGCCGACTTCGTCAAGAGGTGTGATCACTGCCAACATCACGCTATCATGTAATGCCAGCCGGCTGCACCACTCTCCCAGCTCTCTGCCCCATGGCCATTCGTCCAGTGGGGCATGGACATCCTTGGTTCTTTTTTTCCTGCACCCGGGTAGTGCAAGTTCCTAGTAGTTGCCATTGACTACTTCACGAAGTGGATTGAGGCCGAACCACTGGCACAGATCATAGAGGCTAACGTCAGCAAGTTCATCTGAAAGTCAATCATATGCTGCTTTGGACTCCCTCACACCATCATCACCGATAATGGACGGCAGTTCGACAATCAAGAGTTCAAGGAGTTCTGCGATGACCTTGACATCTGCCACCACTTCACTTTGGTGGCTCACCCTCAGACCAACGGGGAGGCTGAGGTGACTAATCGGACCATCCTTCAAGGACTCTGGACCAGGCTAGACTAAGCCAAAGGTAGATGGGTCGAAGAACTCTCTAGTGTCCTATGGGCGTACCATATAATGCCTCGAACGGCCACCAATGAGACTCCATTCAACCTCATCTTCGATGCAGAAGCAGTGATTCCGGTGGAGCTAAGTCTGCCAACACTACGAGTGGAGCAATACGACGAAGCTGAGAACCCATCTCAGCTCCTGCTCAACCTGGACTTCCTTGAAGAAACAAGGGACAAGGCTCAAATATGGATGGCGGCTTACCGGCAACGGGTAGCCTGATATTACAACTCGAGAGTGAAGTTGAAGACTTTCCATCCGGGTGACTTGGTACTGCAGTGGGCAGAAGCCTCCCAACGTCGAGAATGCAGCAAGCTCTCTCCAAACTGGGAAGGCCCTTACAGGGTGGTCGAGGCCCTCCCTCTCGGGGCCTACTACCTCGCCGAACTTGATGGAGCACGACTCTCATGGACGTGGAATGCTGGGAACTTGAGAATGTACTACCAATGATGTAAGACTTCCTCCCATTGATAATAAAATTCTCTTTAGCACAATGGTTACGTCTGTCTCGCAGGAATACTATCGCCCGACCTCGAGTCTGACAAGCGAAGACGGGATGCCAAAAGTCTC
Source organism: Areca catechu (assembly GCA_021397845.1). Lineage (NCBI taxonomy): Eukaryota > Viridiplantae > Streptophyta > Magnoliopsida > Arecales > Arecaceae > Areca > Areca catechu. The sequence continues at coordinate 78,206,492 of CM038039.1, read as the reverse complement.
GCAAACAATCCGCTGGAACCCAGTTCGACACCTAAAGACCAAAAACTCTTTAAGCCTGGCACCCAAAGACCGAAAACCCCAGCACCAGAAACTCATGAAGCCCGGCATCCAAAGATCGGAAACTCTTTAAGCCCGGCACCCCAATGATCGAAAACCTTGGCATTGAAAATTCCTGAAGCCCGACATCTAAAGACCAGAAACCCAGGAATCAGAAAAGCCTAAAGCCCGGCACCCAAAGATCGAAAACCCTGGCACTGAAAACTCCTGAAGTCTGGCACCTTGAGACAGGAACCATAGGAGTTCTGCACCAAAGCCAGGGAGCTTCCAAGAATCTGCACTCGAACCCAAAACCGAGGTCGAGCTACCCGCCGAAGTCATGACTTGACTACTGGCACGGACAGAAGAATCCTAGATGGGCCACCGACCTCAAGCAAATTCCAGAGTCTTCTAGCGGCTACTCCAGCGAATTGGATCCAGGGAGGATCAAAATTTAGTAAGACCAAAGTTCATATAAGAAGCACAACGAATTGGAGCAAAAGATTGGAACACAGAAGTGAAGGAGGGAAAATGTGCTTCATAGATTCAAAGTCTCTTTTTACAACTTTGAAGGATTCCCGACAAGCTAGGCGACCCCAAAGACAAAACAAAAACCCTGTGCTAGATACAAGGAGGATCCCAAAGTTCACTGGGTCACCGGCCCCTTCCCGGACTGGCACACCGGTGGGCTATCGACTCCCTGAACCTCCACCGGTGTGGCTCCTACTCAATCGGCTGCTCGACGGCCGCCTCCTCAGCCGCTCTCGAAGAAGCCCCCATCTCTTCAGGCTGCTCTTCAGCACCGTCGATGACGATGCCCTTCAGGTTGAGCTCCAGGTTGATTGAGGCCACCCTTTCTCGGCAGGCTTCTAACCCTTTGATGAATGAGTCCACGGCTGCCTCGTGGACCTCATCCTCAAATTCCTGTGATGCCCAGAACTTAGGCATGGTTTCGAGGGCCTCCTTCCCTCCAGGCGAGAGATCTCCACCATAGCCTCATCAGCACGGCGCTTTGACCGTGCCCTCTCCTTGGACAGGGACACCTCGAGGTCCCTGTTGTGCCCTTCGGTCCGGGATAGATCTTGACAAAGGAGCTTGTTGTTCTCCTTCATCTCCTGCCCCCTCTCAATCAGGTCCTTCATGTCAGCTGCAAGGTTGGCCAGTCTCTTTTCCTTATCGGCCTCCCTCTTCGCTCAACCAGCACAAAATTCCTGGAGTAGTAGCACGTCGGTCCCAATCTACATCACAAGAAAGGGTTAGTTCCTTTGCAGTTCGACTGGAACATCAAAAAACCAAGTGCTTACCGAGAAAAGCTAAGGGAGGATGCCCTGAAGTGCCACCGCGTAATCCCAGCCTCCCTTCATGCGGCTATCCTAAGGCTGGACTGCATACTCCATCATCCGCCCCGCTAAGTTAACATCCCGGATGATTGAAGCATCCATTGAGATCCCCGTCGGAGCATCCCTTGGTTCGGAGGAAGTTGGTGTCGGGGCCTCCTCGATGACTGACGGCAAAGACCGTGGAGGGGCCTCGATCGCTACTGGAGGGGCAACCGCCTTGGGCGGCCGCACCGAAGTCGAAGCAGGCTGCTTGCCAGCCATTTGCTCATCGACGTCAACGATCTCCGGGGAAGGAACTTGCTGCTGGAGGGGCCGGGGAGTGAGGTCAGCCACCCTCGATTGAACTTGTTGCTGAGGGGGCCGGGGAGCGGGGTTAGCCACCCTCGGCTCCGAAGTCGAAGTGGGCCGGGCCTGTCGACCAATTTTTGTCTAGGCCCTCTTTGGCATGGTGTCCCTGGGACTGACCAAAGCACTCCTCTTGCGGGCGGACTCCATCAGGCTTTCTGCAGAGTACTTCATCCCTACAAGAAAGGTAAAGAGGGGTCAGTCCCGGGTATAAAAAAAAAAGACGTGGAGACCCATCTAGTGAAGACTCACCGAGCTCTCGGATCGGGCTAATCCCGGTCTCGAACAAGTTCTACTCTGTTAACAGAACTTCAAGGGAGGGAAGCTCATCGTTGATAAGTTGGATGAAGACCTCCCGGTTGGCCGGCTCTAATTGGGAGTTACGGTCAGGAATCGGTCTGGATCGCTCCAGACCCAATTAATGCCTCGACCGAAGCCAAAAAGTACCGGTTCTTCTATCCCTTGATTTTAGAAGGGAGGTCGAATAGGAGGCACTTGGGCCATGGAGAAAGAAACTACTACCCATCATTGGCCAGGTGGTGTTTCAGGGTGAACAGAGTCCTGAACAGAGAGAAATGGGCAACAATCCCATGGAAGTGGCAAAATACAATGAATCCGGAGATGACCCTAATGGCATTAGGAGCCAAGTGGGCCGGTACGAGGCAGAAATGGCTAAGGAAAGAAAGAAAGAAGTGGTGGAGAGGAAAACGAAGGCCCCCGGCAAGGAACTCTTCGTAGAAAGCAATTCGACCCGGACCACTTGAGATGGCTTACTCCCTTGGTCTCAAGAGCGAGAGCCAGATGGAATCCGGGACCCAACAGGTTTCCCGGATCAGGGAAAAGTCCTCTTCGATCATTGTCGAAACAATGCCAGAGGGACTGGTCGAAGCTGCTGGCACCGGAGGGGCGACAGCAGGGACGGAAGGAATGGTAGGAACCCTAAGGCTTCCTATAACTATTCCGTCAGGATGTAGGTGCCTCCGAACCTCGAGGGGAACTTCGTCCTCCTTATCGGAAGAAGACGGGGTCCTCAACCGGGAGGGGCCTGCTTCGTTCGGGTTGCTAGAAGGTCGAGGGTGTTGGCCCAAAGGAGCCTTTCAAGCAAGGAAGGATGATGATGAATGAGATGAAGACCTAGGGGAAGAGTTTGGTCCGCTTAAGAAGGGGGAAAGAATCTAAACACTATCGAAGGAAGAGGAAAAAGAAGAAGGCCGGGATTACCAACCTGCTTGACTTGGCGAAGGGGGACAACCAGGAAGAAAAAGAAACTATGAATTGCTGGCAAAGCGCGAAAAATTCGAAAGAAGACAATTTTCGGAAAGTCTCCTCTCTTTTCAAACTCGATGGATAGTGGCTGTACGGTCCCTTTTGCACTCCTGCCATCGGATGAGCGCCATGTGTGAAGACGACCGACATCGATGCTTCGGTTTGTTAAAAACCACCTCGAGTCTGGCATGGTGCAATTGTGGTTCCTCAGTTTTGCGGATGTGGTGCCCATGCATTTAATCTCAAGGCACGATGTACGGAGCGGTGATGATCATGGCAATAATTACACCAGATCTTTTGTCTTTCCATGTCAGTCCCGCATTAACACCCTTTATCCCATTCAGATGCTTCGACGAGATTTGGGAGTGGGGGACAAATGATGTGGCAAGACTGCTGACATTGAGTATACCTCGGATCCAATTGACGATAAAGGGCGAGGGGCATCGCCACGACAGACTTCTTGTCAAGCACCCTCGCCAGGTGGCACCCAAGCATTCTGCCCACCTTGGCTGGGGTCAAGGTCTGCACCTCCGCTCCTTCGCCAGGTGGCTCCCCATGGGTCGAGCCCACCTCGACCGAAGTGGAGCCCTCTCCGCTCCTTCGCCAGGTGGCTCTCCAAGAGTCGAGCCCATCTTGACCGAAGTGTAGCCCTCTCCGCTCCTTCACCAAGTGGCTTCCCATGGGTCGGTTCCATCTTGGCCGAAGTGGAGCCCTCTTCGCTCCTTCGCCAGGTGGCTCCCCAGGGGTCGAGCCCACCTCGACTGAAGTGGAGCTCTCTTCGCTCCTTCGCCAGGTAGCTCCCCAAGGGTCGAGCCCACCTCGGCCGAAGTAGAGCTCTCTCCGTTCCTTCGCCAGGTGGCTGCCCAAGGGTCGAGCCCACCTCGACCGAAGTGGAGCTCTCTCCGTTCCTTCGCCAGGTGGCTGCCCAAGGGTCGAGCCCACCTCGGCCAAAGTGGAGCCCTCTCCGCTTCTTTGCTAGGTGGCTCCCCAAGCTTCGAGCCCACCTCGACCGAAACGAAGCCTTCTCCTTAAAAGTGTTGGGAAGAACGAGGGTGCCACCACCAAGACTGCCACCAAAGCCGGCGCACGCAGTGTGGCGTGCCCAGTACGACACCCCAAAGCTAGAAGGGTGTGCCTAACCTCGTTTGCACCAGTTAGGGAAGGGCATCCTGATCGAGGTGTCAGATCCTGCAGCCGACCACCTGAAGCACCCGAGAAGAGAAGGTCATGCTAGGGGCTTCAAACCCGAAGGTGGCCACCCCCGGATCGAGGCCCTGCTAAGTTTTTCCGGTTATGATAACCCACTGGGAAAAACAAGGGTCACGACTTAAATCCCTGCCATAAGAGGTAATGACCTCGGGAGCGCTTCCAACGGGCTCCGTTGACCTCTGAACCCCTTCGGGGGTTAAGAATCGAGGCAGGAGGAGGACCGGTGATCTAAAAGGGGACCGAACGGGGAAGTTGAGAGAGAGAGCTAACTCCACCAGAAAATACAAGGACAAGTCCGAGAGAAGAGAAAACAGGCGAGGAAAAGGCACAGAGACTTCCTGAGAGACTCCCGGAGAGAGTCCCAACAGACAGAACTGTCACAGCTTGAGCATCGCTCCTCTCTAACCTCTTCTCCTCAATTCTTTGTTGAAAACTCTCCTCTAAGCATGGAGCCCAAAGCGGGATCTACCTTGGGGGAACTGTTCCTCTTTACTGTCCGCTGACTTGATCGTCGGAGCGCCCTCGTCGGGATCCCCGACCCAGGTCTCTAACCTTGTTTTGTAGAACCGGGAGCTGCAGGATTCTAGAGTAAAGGGGCTGATGTCCGGCGCCACATCGCAGCTGCAGGCCACGATGGTAAAGTCAGCAACAAACCCCACATAGAATTAGGCCAATTTTGTTTATCAACCAGCGATGTAATACCAAGTCCCCCTTCATTTTTGGGGATACAAATATTTTTCCAAGAAACTAGATGCATACCTTTCTGATCAGTTGGATGTCCCAAGAGGAATGCTCTTATGTCCTTTTCCAGATGCTTTAGAATAGAGTTCGGAATATAAAGTGCCACCATAGTATAATTGACTAAAGAGGATAACACTGAATTGATCAAAGTCAATCGCCTAGCAAATGATAATGCTTTTCACTTCCATGATTCAATCTTCTTATTTACTACATCAATAAGATAATTAAATTCATTAGTTACTAATTTGTTTGTCGAAATTAGAAGTCCAAGATATTTCCAAGTTCCTCGCTTTTCCAATATTTGCAAAATAGAACAAATACTGTTTTTAGTATTTGCAAGGATGGAGGGACTAAAAGTAATATAAGATTTGGTGGCATTAATTGATTGACTCAACATCATATTATAAGCTTCAAGAATGGCTTTCAGGCAAATAGCATCAGTAGAAGTTGCATGGGTAACTAGAAGCATATCATTTGCAAAGAGCAGATGCGAAAGGCCCATTTGCACCCAGAATAAATGGTTTAAGTAACTGTTGTTGAAATGTATAATTAATGAAGTTAGAGAAAATATCAGAACATAAGATAAATAAGTAAGGGAACAGTGGGCAACCTTGTCGAAGTCCTCTGGCTGGTTGGATCCAAGGCGTCAAGGTTCCATTAATTAAAATGGCGTATTGATAATTAGTAACACAAAGGAAGATCATGTCAATGAATTTAGGATGGAACCCAAAATGGTGCATTACTTTATTAAGAAAGGACAACAACATTTTATCATACGCCTTCTCTATGTCCATTTTCATGACCATAAGACCTCATGTCATGGGAGCCAGATGTAAGGAATGCATAATTTCCTGGGTAAGCAGAATATTTTCAGTAATGCTATGACTTGGAACAAAAGTACCATATTCCATAGAGATTAATGAAGGAAGGATGGTTTGCAAACGGTTAGCCAAAATTTCAGCCACAATTTTATAAACAGTGTTACATAAGCTAATAGAGCGGTAATCAGTTATAATAGACGGATTACTCTTCTTAGGAACAAGAGTAATAAAGGTTCTTTTTTACTTATAAAGCATATTGCGCTGATTAAAGACAACAGCTTGCAAAACTTAATTATAAATTATGGACCAAAAATTTTGGACGAAGAGAGCCTAAAACCCATCCAGACTCAGCACTTTATCAGAAGGCATCTCCTTGATGACATCCAGGATCTCCTGCATAATAACAGGTTTAATTAGCATATTATTTTGTAGTTGAGTCACTGTGGAAGTTGAAGGAAAAGGCCTCAGTGTCTTCAGATTCCTCAGTCAGCCATCTATTAATGAAATGAGAATATACAAGCTTTCGTATCCCCTCCTCCTCCTTGACTTGGTTCCCTTGTTGATCCATCAGGTTATGGATAGAATTTTGTCTCCTTTGAATAATAGTCAAATGATGAAAAAACTTAGTATTTTGGTCACCCTCTTTCAGCTAAGTTATCCTTAATTTATGTTGCCAAAAAGTTTCTTGAGCTTGCATATTCGCATTGTATTGGCGAAGCAAAGTTAATAGTTGATTATGGTCATTTTCAAAAAAGTCATCCGTGTTAGTTTCAAGTTGTAGGTCATAGATACTTTGTTGCAACTGCTGACCTTTCCAGAAGATATTTCCTAAACATTTCTTCTATTTAGTCAAAGCAATCTTGGTTTTATAAAGAAGCTTAGATAACTTTACTGAAGGGGAACCCCTAACTTCAGAATTCCAAGCTTTTGCAATTGTATGACGAACCCCCTCACACTTTAGCCACATCTTCTCAAATTGAAAAGGAGTTCTACTTCTTTGATGCTGCACCACTACCGATAAATGGATAGGACAATGGTCAGAAGCAAATCAAGTTAGATGTTGTAAAGTAGAATCAGGGAATAATGCCAACCAACTTAGTGACACAAAAGCTCAGTCTAGTTCTTCCCACACCCTTGCATTGCCAATTCTGTTGTTGCACCAAGTGTAAACAGGCCTCGTAAAATAGATATCAGTAAGGCTCACCTCGGATATCAGTAAGGCCCGCCCTGGAAATGAATTGGTTAAATTCTCTGATATCTCTAATAGGATGATAGGATTTGCCACCTTTCTTGTCTTCCCTATTCAAGATATAGTTAAAATCTTCAATAATAAGAAAAAATAAATTTATAGAGCTTGCTAACAGAAGTTGATCCCAAAGTAATCTTCTTTCAATACCTTTAGTGCTAGCATAGACAAAAGCCATCATCCAGGGTTGACCAATGCTAGGCGTAATAATTTCAAAGGCTACCTGTTTGTTGGTATGCATGAAATCCAATTGGCCTAATTCAAGTTTCTAAGAGATAATGATACCCCCAGACAGGCCTAATGAGGTAATCATGTAAACCCTCCAGTTTGAGCCCATAATATGCTTAATGCGGTCAAGAGCCTGGCCAGACAGTCGGGTTTCTAAAAAATAATCAATATCAGGATAATAATTATGTAACATATTTTTCAAGTAATTAACAAAAGGGACCTTAGCAGTGCCCCTACAGTTCCAGACTAAGAGTTTCATTTTGGAGATATGGTAAACTTTGCCTCTCTGGGCCTCTCTAAAGTAGAATGTATGATAAATGAAGACTCAACAATTGAAACATTAATTAGTTATGGATCAGGGTCATGTGAAGATAAGGAGTGACATTCCCCAAGTTTTGTTGGATTTTTAAGAACATGCGATAATTGAGTAACATACTCGTGATGCATATCTTTGCCTTTTGATTGATGTACCAGACTTTCATCTTGACTCACTTGTTGGGCTTTGTTACGGCCATAATGATGACGTGGCCGGTCTCAGATTCCGACAGGTATGATCGAGCCGCGTGGAGGTTTCTTCGGTCGAGTCAGCCTCGGCTCCCACGCTACCGAGGTCGAGCTCGGCCCTTTCCCCCCCGGCTACCTCGCCAGGTGATATCCCGAGACGTTACCGCCCTCGCCGAAGTCGAGTTCGGTCCGGGTCCGCTCCTGCCACCTCGCCAGGTATCCACCCAGGAGGGGTCCACCTCGGCCGAGGTCGGCTGCTCCCCCGCTCCCTCGCCAGGTGGCGCCCATAGACGGTCCCACCAAGGCCGAGGTCGAGCCGGGCCCCTTCGCTCCTTCGCCAGGTGGCCCCCAGAGACGGGTCCACCTCGATCGAAGCCGAGCGCCCTCCTGCCACCTCGCCAGGTGTCCACCCGGGAGGGGTCCACCTCGGCCGAGGTCGGCTGCTCCCCCGCTCCCTCGCCAGGTGGCGCCCATAGACGGTCCCACCAAGGCCGAGGTCGAGCCGGGCTCCTTCGCTCCTTCGCCAGGTGGCCCCCGGAGACGGGTCCACCTCGACCGAAGCCGAGCGCCCTCCTGCCACCTCGCCAGGTATCCACCCAGGAGGGGTCCACCTCGGCCGAGGTCGGCTACTCCCCCGCTCCCCATAGACGGTCCCACCGAGGCCGAGGTCGAGCCGGACCCCTTCGCTCCTTCGCCAGGTGGCCCCCGGAGACGGGACCACCTCGACCGAAGCCGAGCGCTCTCCTGCCACCTCGCCAGGTGTCCACCCGGGAGGGGTCTACCTCGGTCGAGGTCGGCTGCTCCCCCGCTCCCTCGCCAGGTGGCGCCCATAGACGGTCCCACCGAGGCCGAGGTCGAGCCGGGCCCCTTCGCTCCTTTGCCAAGTGGCCCCCGGAGACGGGACCACCTCGACCGAAGCCGAGCGCTCTCCTGCCACCTCGCCAGGTGTCCACCCGGGAGGGGTCCACCTCGGCCGAGGTCGGCTGCTCCCCCACTCCCTCGCCAGGTGGCGCCCAGAGACGGTCCCACCAATGCCGAGGTCGAGCCGGGCCCCTTTGCTCCTTCGCCAGGTGGCCCCCGGAGACGGGTCCACCTCGACCGAAGCCGAGCGCCCTTCTGCCGCTCCGCCAGGTGTCCACCCGGGAGGGGTCCACCTCGGTCGAGGTCGGCTGCTCCCCCGCTCCCTCGCCAGGTGGCGCCCAGAGACGGTCCCACCAATGCCGAGGTCGAGTCGGGCCCCTTCGCTCCTTCGCCAGGTGGCCCCCGGAGACGGGTCCACCTCGACCGAAGCCGAGCGCCCTTCTGCCACTCCGCCAGGTGTCCACCCGGGAGGGGTCCACCTCGGCCGAGGTCAGGCCGCCCGTACAGAGAAGGTCCCAAAGAGCAGAGGCGCAGGTTCCGAGGTTGGCCCTCGAGCCATGCGCACCACAGACGGTGCCCCGTATGGATGGCGGCGGCACGCGAAACATCACTTACGTCGGCCCGGCAGGTACCGCAGACGAAAGACGCGGTTCTGGCAGAACAGGGCCCGTCAACGGACAGCGCCGGCACCTAGGAAGAGGAGCACCCACACCGGGCCCGAGGTCTGACCAGCCGCCCTGCCGGCGCCCCCCTCCTTTATCCTTTCCCCGCTGGGCTCGGCACCCGAGGTCAAAAAGCTGCCTGGCCCTCAAAACCAGAAGGGGAAAGAGAAAAGGATGGAGAGGGGGCGACGAGAGCGATAAGGGGAGCCTCCCAAGAGCGGAAAACAGGCAGGCAGTGGGAGGAGATAAAAGGAAGGAGAGATGAGGCGACCAGGTAAGGTGGGACGGGTAAGAAACAGAGGCTGAAGGCTCCGCTCCGAGAGTGAGATCCAGGGCCCCGAGAGGGGATCGCTTGGCGTGAGCTCGGCAAGGAGATCCAGCCGGGTTTCTGGTCCCTCTGGCACCTTTTTTGCTAGTAAATTCTCTGAGTCTGGGACTCCTTCGGGGGCCCATCTCGGAGAATCTGTTCCTTCTCGCTGCCTACTAACTTGACCGTCGGAGCTCCCTCGCCGGGATCCCTGGCCAGGGTCTTCTGATCTTGCCTTGCAGGTTCGTTCCATCGCCAGGAGGCCCCAGGAGCGAGGCGGTCTGGTAGGATTGGCGGTTCCGAGGCATGGGCGCAGCGGCGAGATCGGCAACAGGCTTCATCACATTCCATCATCATGCTTTCTTTCTTTGATGTAGCGGAAATAATTGGTCGCCACATTTCTCGTACCTTATTATTCTTCCTTCCTTGCTTTGGCATATAAAGCACCAGTTGTGTACCCGGGTCATGAGCCTGACCTCCTTTTTTCTGAATAATCACCTTAGAGAGGGAAGAGAGTCAGGTCTTGGCGAATTATCTTTAGTGGTTGATTTAATAGGAGAGCGCTTCCTTTCTCCTTGTTGGTAGCTGTAACTGAGGTCTCACCCTTTCCTGAGGAGAATTGGACACCTCCATCCCCCGGATGTCATTATCTCCTGAATCTTGGCTCAAAGGAGAAAACCTAGAGCTCTTAAACAGTTCCTCCTGCTACAGTGGATGATGTTTGATGGGAGAAGTCCTTTTTGCAAGTTTGTTTGTATGAATCCACTAATTAGTAGCCTCCCCTTTCTTAAAGGAAATATTAATCTTAGTGCGTGTGGCTGATGCTTGGGGCTGCATTAAGACCCTTGCAGCGCGAATCCAGGGACCATACATAGGTTTGGTTCTTAGGTGTTCTAGTAACTCCGAGCATTTACAATTAGCAGAGGGGTCTAATTGAATATGTCCACAAGTATAGCAAATTTTCAGTAACTCCTCATAGATGAATGCTTGCCACTAGCATTCATTGTTTACCATAATTTTGATGCCCAGATAAATAGCATGAGAGGCATCAATAAAAACACAAATTATAGCATAGCCTATACGTGTAGAGTTTGCTGTCCATTCATCAAGGAATAAGGGCGCCCCACAGCATAGGCAACTTTTAGGATCTTTTCCTTCTCCCATGGTTCCACTGGTAAGTCCGGCAGCCTGATCCAAACCCTAACCTGAAGGATTCCATCATGGCTAGGTTTGAAATTCGGCCGCCAGTCCTCCAGGGCCAGGAGTTGACCAGCCAGGGATCAAGGCCCATTCTCAAGGATCTTGGTTTTGTTCTCCTCATATTATAACCGAAAGAGAACACCCTCAGACAGAGAGGAGATATTAAGATCCCCTTTTAAACCCCAGCGGAGCTTAAGCCCCTTTTGAATAAATTCCAGAAGGAGACCCCGTCCCAAAAATTGACCAAGAAGCATATATTTAAGAAGGTGTCGAGCATGACTGACCTCATCAGACGAGAATGTATTTACCTTCGAAAATCGTTTCTCCATAGCAGCAATATCAGCTGTAGTAACTCTCGTGGACTCCCAGTAAAATCGCCTAACTCCTTGAACAATCTGGGACCAGCTACGTGCTGAGTCCGAAGACAATCCTTTCACTTTTGCATTTGCCACTGTTGCTCCTAAACTGGAACTGTTGAGCTTGAAGGTTGATCAGAAGCAATTTATTTTTCCTTGACCTTGCTTGATCGGACTTCATTCTTCGATTTACTGGTACTCGATGCCATCTGCCTTAGATTTTGGAGGGAAAACAACCTCGTACCCTTAGAATCCCCAGAACCCGAGCTCTTCTCATGGAGATCAGAGCTCTCGAATTTTTTCCCCTCACCCCCTGGCTCTTGTCTCCCACAAGGGAGATTAGATGTAACCCTAATTGGTTACTTTCCTTTCTCACCAATGAAGACGCGGTCGCCAGACTTTCTCTCACTAAACGAACTCCTACACTGGCTAGATACTCACTTTATTGCAAATCCATATACCTTTATGTTAGGGACATGCTTTTAAGACAAATCCATGTACCGGTGGCACTAGGGGTTTAGCCCCATTTTGGTGCATACTAGAAATTCCTTGTCTTAGTTTTCAATGCAGGTGGTAGGTTACATCCATCTAAATTTTCTCTCTCCTTTTATTTTAATATAGCTTCGGCCCTTAAAACCAATTTTTTTTTAATAAAAATTTTTTTTGGTAAGAAAAAAAAAGTAGAGGTTAAATTCAATATAATTATTCCTGAAGGTCCTCGTTCCATCAAAAAGATATTCAATACAAAATACTAAATTTATACAATTCCTCAATCATCCTATCTAATACAGATTTTAAGAATTAATTCTGAATTTAATCGAATTAATCATGGCATTTTTTCTTAAACTCATGCCAAATGAATATAGGATAAGACTTTATCCAAAGCGGACCAGCACCTTGCCGGTAAAGCTAATTTTTTTTAAAAAATAAACTCAGCAGACTTTAAAAATTAATTTATTAAAATTTACGAAACTTCTAAATTACTAACTTAGAAAGCGACATATAGCTCAACAGGGACATCCAAAAAAACTTAGCACCAAACTCTTACAGCCGGCGCCGTCTCGGTATGCAACCCTTACCTCCCTTTTTATATCCTAACCCACAAAGATTCAAAGAATAACATTCATCGATCAACCCAAACCGGGTGTTCAAGTGTAAGCAACTCGCATATCATGCAAGATACCATTGACTCCCGTTTGGTGCAAAGAATAACATTCATTGATCAACCCTGTTCCAAGAGTATAATATTTACATACAAGATGGTATCTAACACCCATTTATTGCAAAGAATGGAATTCATCGAATTACGATAAAAAATCAAAAAAAATAAAAATAAAAAAAATCAGTGAGACTAATAACATATAACACGATCAATCGAACAATTATCACTTCACTTCCCTTCGTATCTGCATCTATCAAGCTTTTCCAATGTACCAAAACTCCATGTTATTAGAAAAGAATTAATCCTGGGGATGAATCCGAATGTTTAGTCTCCTCAGCCATATCGAGTGAAGGATCATATGATACAAATCAAACCTCCGTGGAGGGTCATTCATCATGAAATGCTTCTGCACCGTCTTCAATCTCCTCTGCATCCTTATATACTGCCTTGGTGTTATGCTCATAAGAATCTTCTTGAGGTTTGGAATGTCCTCGACCGAGACCTGGACCGAGAAGGCCTTCCAGTTAAGAACATCACTGAATGGCAGCACATAATTGGCATTAATGGTAACCGGCACGCACTCGTAGTAGATTGCCTCCATGATTCTTGGGCTAGCAACTTCATATCCACTTGGGCAAAGGCAGAACCTGCTCTTCTTCATCAAGTCGACGTAGGACACTCCTTTGGGGAGGTACTCGTGGACCTGAACATCATTGTCCTGATCCTTCCAGTGCTTCAGAAGCACCGGCCGAACCGGCCCATGGTTTCCTCCGGCGAAGAAGGCAAGGATTGGACGGCCCGAAGCAGATGGTCCTCCGACTTTGATGGCATCGGATTTCACGTTCATCTCCGGCAGTGATACATCTCTCGTAGCATCGAACAACTCCGATGTGTTTGCATTGCACAAGACTCGAATGGAGTTGAAGAATAGATCGTGATGACCACCCGAGGCATAAGGCCCCTGAAAGAATTGATAACACAAGCATCACTACTAGCAATGTGAAAGCCCCATCCATGGAAATGAACAACCTCCCATTACTTGACATTATTTTTGGTTCATGAATGAACAATCTTCTACTACATTAACCATGACTAAACTAGGATATAGATTGGATATTATTCAAGGAATGAGAGGTATATTTTACCCAGTCATGGCACGAAAGCATGAAATGATCTGCACCAAGACTCCTGTTCCAGTATGGGTATCTTCCAGAAATGAGATTGATATAATCCAGGACAGTCCGTCTCAAGGGTTTCATATCACGGTGTTCTCTGTGGTAAATGTATTGAACCATCCTTACTACACTGAATGGAAGGAAGAACACATGAGCTCGGTCAGGATCTCTCGTTCTCTGCCGGCTTTCCATTTCCATGGTGTTTATAAAAAATCCCTCCGTGGAATATATACTCCTGCAGGGGCCATCATGAAATATTGGTGGTTCACCTTCTTCGTAAACATATACCTTGAACGACTTCTCCATTTCCAAGTAACTCCTGTTGGAAATGGATCCATTACATTATTATATTCGATACATTTTTTTTGATGGTAATCTAACTTATTTGATAATATATATTATTTTTCAAAAGACAATCTAGATTATCTCTAAAAATATGGTAATATAGATTACCATCTTTCAGATAATCTAAATTATCAAATTATTTTTCGCTTTGCCTTCCACTTCCATTACATATAATATATATATTATATTTAATATTTTATAATAATATAATATATATTTTATTTATAATATAATAAATATATTATATAAATATAATATTTATATATTATTATTTTATATTTTATAATATATAATATATTAAAATAATATTAAAATTTAATATATTATTTATTAAATTTAAGTAATATATTAACTTTATTATTTATTAACTATATAATTTTTTATATTAAATTTATTTAATATGAAAATAATTTATTTAATTTTATATAAAAATATAAATATAAAATATTTTTTATATTTTTTATATAAAATATAAAAAATAAAAAATATATTTTTAAAAAAATAGATAAAATATAAAAATTATATTTTATAAATAAAATATATATTTAATTTAATAATATTTTAAAATCTTGATTTTATATTATATAATATTACCTGCATGTATCAAACATAATAATCTATATTATCTGTTAATCAATATTGCTGATAATCTATATCACTAGTAAATTATATTACCTTTCAAGATTGCTCATCAAATGCAACCTTAGGCCTAGATTACATACAATACACTATCATAGGATATAAATTATATAAAATAAGTCATTGTCATGTCAATTATCAAGACTGGAAATTAATGGGCCTGAGCCTGCTAAAGACACTAATGCCATGCTGATTTTGGATCAGGGTTGGGCCTAAGAATAGTGCCAAAAAATTATAAATTCTTAGTCGAGGTCTCAAATCCCAAGGCCCGAGCTTGGAACCAAGCCTGATTCTGGCTCGAATTCACAGAACATTTCTTTTACGAGGTTTTGACAGGCCGAGCATTTTAGGCCAATGGGCGGGCAAATAACTTGGGGCAACTAAGAATTAGATCAACTAGGGTTGGGGCCCATTTATTAGCCCGGACCAACTTATTAGGGTTGGGGCCCATTTGGGCTTCAATCTGGAGGTTGGGACATGAAAAGAAATGTTAGGCCTAAGCGTAGGCAAGTTCAATTCTAGCCCTATTAACAATCTATAAAAGATCTTATACAAATTTCTTGTTTATATTTATAGATAGTAGAGCTAATATCTTGGTACCCATACATCAATCGAAATAAAATAAACAAGGATGAGACGACCAAGTGCATCATGCTAGTGATCTAATCTATTGGATAAGATGTACCATCTTTGAATCACTAATTATTAAAAAATTATATAATTTGGAGATCTCTAGATTTCACATCTCTAAATTGTATGGCTATTGTCAAATTTAATGTTGGTGATCCAAAAAATAGAAATATAAATTATGGGATATAATCTAGAAGATCTAAAATTTTCAACTCAAGAAAAATTAAATATATTCTAAGTCTCTAGCTTATGTATTAAGTTATCTTAAAATAAATATATTATATTATCCTATTATGGCTACATATTGGGATGACTTTTTGATAAATTAGAAATTTCTAAAATGAGATTTTTTTTATACGGATATTTAAGCTTTTTAAAATCATATTCTACTATTTATTATAATTTTATTTTCAACCACTAGTATTGAATTTGACAGTAAATATAAAGTCATTTTTATACCCCTTATGTATTTTAAAACTGCATCCACACACACATACACACACACATATATAAATATAAATATAAATATATATATATATATATATATATATATATATATATATATATATATATATATTATCTTAAAATAAATATATTATATTATCCTATTATGGCTACATATTTGGGATGACTTTTTGATAAATTAGAAATTTCTAAAATGAGATTTTTTTTATACGGATATTTTAAGCTTTTTAAAATCATATTCTACTATTTATTATAATTTTATTTTCAACCACTAGTATTGAATTTGACAGTAAATATAAAGTCATTTTTATACCCCTTATGTATTTTAAAACTGCATCCACACACACATACACACACACATATATAAATATATATATATATATATATATATATATATATATATACACACACATATATATACGTATATACATATGCATGTATATACATACATGCATATATAAATATATATATATATAGACTTGACTACATTCAAGTTGATTTGAAGTCAAATTTGATTAAGTTCCTTATTATCTGATTTACACAGATCCTCATATAAAAAAAGTAAAAAAATAATAATATATTAATGGTGTAGAATAAATATAAACAGAAATAAACAAAAATATTTTAGAATAAATACAAATGTTTCAAAATAAAAATAATTTTTTTTAGAATAAACATAAACACTTCAATCTTTTTTGGTTTGAATTTATTTTGAAATATTTCGGTTTATTCTAAAAAGATTTGTATTTATTATGGGAAACATCTGTTTTTATTCTAAAAAAGTAGACTATCTCATTATTAATAATTCCAACAACTATCAGTAACCATTAATATATAATTAATGTAGTAGAAAGTTTGTGTTTATTGTAGAGTATTTTGGTTTATTTTGTTTGTATTTATTTTGTACCATTAATACATTACTAACTTTTTTTGGTTGCATGTGAATATATACAAATCAGACGGTAGGAGACTTGATTGAATTTGATTCCAAATCTATTTTAGTGTAGCCAAATCTATCTCTCTATCTCTACATATGCATGTATTTATGTATTTGCGTGTGTGTATGGATGTATGTATAAAGATCAAGATCAAGTTGCATCTATTATATAGGAATGGTAATTTTGATCGACCCACTGGATGCCTGAAATTTGATCCGATCCAAATCGAGAAAGCTTTATATATTCGACCCAATTAAAATTCAAAATGAATATGGGTTCTATAAAAAAAATGCTCGAAGAAGGTTCGAGTTAGGTATGGATAATAGCATGCCTCATCTTGAACATGATTCGACATAATCTTAATCTAAATTACTATTTTAAAATTATAATTATTTTATAATATTTACATGATAAATTTCTTATCCAACTTGACTCGTCTTGTTTACCCAACTTGACCTGGCCTATACCTCTATTTGATCAACACGATTCATATATATACCCGATCCATTGCCATCCCTAGTTTTATAGAATTACAACCTTTATTTATTCAATCGAATATGTCGAGAGTTCTAAATCAATGATCCAAATTTCTAGGATGTGATATGCAATCTCTGAACTGCACTATACGATTCAGCTAAAGCTAGTTGGCAAGGTTTTGATTAGGCATCGAAAGTACAAGTAAGATGAGGAGAATTGGCTTGGTTTTTTTCTTTATCAATTTGGTGGCTAATACTATTAATAGTATGGTAGGTGGGTTTTCCCCATCTTATCTATTAAAAAAGAAAGAGATGGAGGTTTACATTCGATTTAGCATGAATTTTTAGAAGTTTCTAACTTAAAATTAATTTTTTTAAAAAAAATAAAATTTGAATTTTGAAAATTTAAAATAAGTATTAGGACAAGAAGGCCCAAAAATAAAAGAAAGAAAGAAAAAAAAAATTTTGACTCAGAAGAAGCCTAGAACGGTCTGCAAGGACCCAGTAGGTCGTGCACGGTCGACTCAGGCACATGCAATGCGCGGGCCAGCATGTGTGCGTGTGCCTAGTGCAAGGCCCAAGTAAGTTTTTATCCCTGTTGTCATGGTGTTTGGTGGACTGCCCAGTCCACGGTGACTTCACATGGTCTACACATCATGATCAATGGCCATTTATCGACATCTACATGCATTTCTTGCATGATCCAATGGTGGTGCATGCTCTCAGGCAAGATTAAATGGTGTAGGGCATCTCCAACTCCATTTGGGCTCGATCTGTACAATTTATAATGCAATCAATGCCAATCGAGCAGTCAGAAAATGTTTTTGGGTCAAACAAGAGTTGGGAAGGGAATATAAGTCCTTTTCCGATATGGTTTAGATCATTGGACTCTTGTTGAGATACAAAAATGTGCTTGAGACTATAAAAAAGAGACAAATATCTAGGGACTATGTATGAAGATCCAAAGAGCTTCTAGGAGGTGTGCAGCGACAGAAAAAGCCTGTAAATGCTAGAGGGTCTTCTTGAAAGTTGAAAGCTTTTTATAAAAAAAAATATGATTTTTAGCTGAGAGAAATTATACGTAATTAAGAGTGTGAGTTCCAATCTTGTAAGTGTTTAATTTTTTTATGGTGAAACCTTGCATGCCTAATTAGATTGTGTCTTTTATTTTATTTTCTCTTCTTCCTTTTGTAGCATTAATATTGACATTGTGATTGTGAAAACGAGAATCCATTTTCTGCATGAAGGATTTCCCAAATAAGTGGTATCAATGTAGTTGGTACTACAATAACTGGTATCAAAGCTTTGGATTGTCCATGTTATCTATGTTGATTGAGATAGAAAAAAAT
This sequence comes from Areca catechu, assembly GCA_021397845.1. Taxonomy (NCBI): domain Eukaryota; kingdom Viridiplantae; phylum Streptophyta; class Magnoliopsida; order Arecales; family Arecaceae; genus Areca; species Areca catechu. Next base: position 78,188,191 of record CM038039.1, on the reverse strand, counting down.
AGAAAAGATAAGCACAATCAAGATGGAGATCAATTGGTTCGATAGGAAAAGTAATTTCTCTCTTTAACAAGTGAGGATAAAAGACATGTTGACTCAGCAAGGATTGATCGATGCTCTTATATGTGAGGAGAGGCCGGCCACCATGAAGCACAAGACCTAGAAGTGGTTCCAGATGAAGGTGATGAGTACAATCTATTTGTACTTGACAGATGACATGATGATTCATGTACTGAGTGAGACTTCTCTGATGATGCTATGGATGAAGCTCAGGAAGTTGTACATAACAAAATCCCTCATCAATGTGCTCTTTCTTTAGAAGCAGTTCTATCAATTGTGGATGACCGAATGATATAGTGTGCAGAGTATTTGAACAACTTATAAAGGATCCTCACGGATCTTTTCAGTATAGATAAGAAAGTTGAAGAGAATACTAGGATGTTTGTCTTGTAATCATCACTACCGTACTCCATCGAGTTCTTGGTAATAACTCTTCTAGTAGAAAAGAGCATTATCAAGATGGAGGAGATCACATCGGTGCTATTCCAAAATGAAATTCTTAGGTGGGAGAGCCAAGCATTTAGTTTAGGCAGAAACTCAGCATTGATGATTTCTGGAGGAGCTGGTAGAAGAGGGTGGAGCGATAAAGGATCACAAGATGGACAGTCTAGGTTGAAGGATGCTAGTAAATCAAGTACTACCGGTGCGACGAGTTGGAGCATCGTATCACAGATTGCCCATGGTTCAAGAATAGGATGAAGGCTATTTGGTGATGGTCGATGGTAGTGAAAGTGATAGATTCTATGGTGACATACTTATGGTATCCGATGACATATCTCTTTCATTCCAATAGTAGATTTTAAATTCTATATGTCTATATTATATTTATCGTAGAGAGAAATTTTTTGACTCTCTAAAGAGTAGAGAGGGTTTTGTCCACCTGCTAAATGGATCGAGTTGTGTGATCAAGAATGCCGAGATAGTTAGCTTAAAGATACATGATAAGACAGTGAAGAAATTGGATGAGATCTGATACATATCCAGTTTTATAGAAATATAATCTTACTAAAATAATTGGATTCAAACGACTACATGTGGAGAGCTGGTAATGGAATCCTGAATGTTATCTATAGTAGCAAGGTTATCTTGCAAGGAAAAAAGCATAAAAGATACTATTTTTTAACAGGGAGTCCAGTACAAGGTAGAGTTCCTAATACAGATAGGAGTCTAGTGCCAGGTAAAATTATGGGAGTAGATGGATTGGGCACGAGATGAGAGACTTGGAAGGATGACATATGATATCGCATGATAAAGTTCCTATTACTATAGAAAACTTTCTAGAGCAGGTCTTAGATCAGGCAGAACATAGCAAATGACGGAGATGGGATTAAGTGGCTTGGCTCGACTTCCATGTTTGCCTATCCATGAGCACCAACTATTTGCACCAAGGCATTAGAGTGAGATCCTTTAAGAGCTCTGAAAGTTAGGTTGAAGTCGAATATCGAGTCGAGATGGAGATTGTTAAAAAAATATATCGATTCAGCTTAAAAGAAGCCCAAAACTAGATCCGTGAGAGGACCCAACAGGCCGGCGCATGGCCAGCCCAGGCACACGCGATGCACGGCCCAACATGTGCACGTGCACGTGCACCTAGCACGCGGTCCACACATGGCCTAGGCTAGTTTTTGCCCCTGTTATCACGGTATTTGGTGGACCGCCTGGTCCATAGTGACTTCGCATGATCCACACAAGGGATATTGCAATCTATGTCCATTTATCATGGTCTACATGCATCTCTTTCATGATCCAATAGTGGTGCATGCTTCAAGGCAAGATTAGATGGTGCAGAGCATCTTTGATTTCATTTGGACTTGTTCCACGTGATTTACAGTATGATCAATGCTGATCAGGTGGTTGTTGGAAAAAGTGAATAGAAATTTTTTATTCCTAAACTATCCTTTAGGATAGGAAACTATCCTGTGGGATGGGAAACTATCTTGTGGGATGGGAAACCATCCTGTAAGATGGAAACTATCCCGTGGGATGGAAACTTTTAGTCCCACATGAAAAGCTTGGAAAAAAAGAAGGCTCTTTATAAGAAAATCTTTTTTCAAGCTCCTACTTCTAGGCTCACCATAGGTGGAGAGCTTGAGGGTGATGCGAAGCATTACCCGCACGCGTACATGCACGCGCATATGCGACGGGCGACAAGGGCACAATATGCACTTTGTAGGCGCACTTTGCACTTCGCACGTATGCATCGTCTTGAGAAGCCTTTAAATTTTTTCTGATCAAACAGATCAGACGGTCGAGATTGATTGGCACCAGATCAAGGTTGCAGGGAGACGAGTCGGCTCAGTTCTGATAGGAGCTGACTCGGATGACTGGCTGTGTCGACTCGAGTGGTTCGAGTCGACTCGGATGACTAGGAGTCGACTCGGATCCGCAGAACGAGAATACACGGTCTGGACAAGTTGACTCGAGTGGTTCGAGCTAGCTCGGATCCATAGAACGGTATCATGCGGTCTAGACGAGTCGACTTGAGGGAATCGAGCTGACTCGACTAGGACACTCTCTGCAGTAAGGAGCCGACTCGAGAAATTCGAGCCGACTCGGATGACGGGATTTCAGAATCGCGAAATAACGGATCACGTGTTTGGAGGCGTAATCACACGTCCGTTCACGGATCAACGTTTCTTTTGAGATCAGGGGTGCTATCGGATCATGAAATGATGCATTGAGAAGCGCACTGATCGCGTGATTTAGAGATCACAGTACGAATCAGCGTATCATGGTGTTCGATCGCGATTGAAGAAACATATTGATCGCGTAAAGGCATATCTCACTATGAAAAGATATCAGAAACTCCCTCCGATGAAATCAGAAGGTTGCTTCCAAGGGGCACCTTAAGGCTATAAATAGATCCCCATTCTTCATTCATTTCATCCCATTAATTCCAGTTTTTTTCCTTCTTTTTCTTAGACATTTGCATACTCTAAAAAAACAGAGTATAGCTATAATACATCGTAAGTCTCTTAGGCATTTGCATACTCTGAAAACAGAGTATAGCTATAGTGCATACAAAAAAAGAAAAGCATTCCTGGTTTAAATTTCTGGTGAATTATAATGCTGCTTTCACCAGAAGAAGATCGTTGTATCTTGGAAGACAATCGTCATAAAACCGTAAGCACCATTGCGGGACGAAATTATCTTAAGGACATAGAGTGTAACTCTAGACTCGATCTTATCATTTAGATAGCCATTGTTCATATACATCCACCAACAATCTTAAGACAATTTCTCCATTCTGAAGAACTGCTCAAGTGATGGCAACAATGGCTGCACCAGTTTAGGCCAAGAAGCTGGAGAAGTTTGCCGGCACTGACTTCAAGAGATGGCAACAGAAGATGATGTTCTATCTGACAACTTTGAATATGGTAAAAGTTCTCAACGAAAATCCACCAGTCCTAAAGGAATGAGAGAACGACAAGCAGATTGTCACTGCTGTTGATGCATGGAAGCATTCAGACTTCTTATGCAAAAACTACATCCTTAATGGATTAGAGAATACTCTGTATAATGTGTACAGTAGTATAAGCATAGCAAAAGAGCTGTGGGCATCCTTGGATAAGTACAAAATTGAGGATGCAAGCCATAAGAAATTTGTGGTCGGCAGGTTTCTTGAGTACAAGATGGTAGATTACAAGACCATCTTGGAGCAAGTTCAAGAACTGCAGATCATACTGCATGAGATACATGCAGAAAGGATGTCTCTGAGTGAGTCATTTCAGGTAGCCGCTACAATTGAGAAGCTACCTCCATCATGGAAAGACTTCAAGAACTACCTGAAGCATAAGCCGAAGGAGATGGAACTTGAAGATCTGATTATTCGCCTAAGGATCGAGGAAGATAACAAGAGCCATGATAAGAAGATAGGAAGACATCTTGCTGAGCCTAAGGCCAATCTCATGGAAGGAAAGGTCAACAAGAAGAAACGCAAGTTTCCTGGAGAAGGCTACAAATAGAAGAAAGACAATCCTAAGAAGTTCAAAGGAAAGTGCTTCATTTATGGTAAAATAGGCCACAAATCCAAGGATTATCATTTCAAGGAAAAAGAAAAGAAGGAAGTCAATACTACTAAAGATACCCTATCCTGTGAGTGTCAGGGATGATGTTGTCAGCAGTTGTATTTGAAGCAAACATGGTCGATAAATCAAATGAATGGTATGTTGACACTGGAGCTACTCGACATGTCTACTCTGATAAGAGTTTGTTCTCATCATATACTCCTATCAGAAGTAGAAATCTGCTGATGGGTAACTCTGCTACGTCGAAGATAGAAGGAATTGGCCGCATTATTTTAAAGATGACATCTGGCAAAGAGCTTCTACTGAACGATATACTCTATGTTCCTGACATCCGTAAGAACTTGGTATCAGGCTCCCTCCTAAGTATACATGGATTTAGGATGGTGTTTGAGTCTGATAAATTTGTACTTACTAAAGGAGGATCTTTCTTGGTAGAGGTTACTTGAATAATGGATTATTCAAGATGAATGTAATAACTGCATATCGCAACCTTGAAAAGAATAAAGATTCTTCTTCTGTTTATATGGTTGACTCCTTTTATCTATGGCATGATAGTTAGGTCATGTGAATTTTAATTCATTACGGAAGTTAATGAATTTAGAATTGTTACCTAATCATGAAATCGATCCAAATTATAAATATGAGATATGTGTTGAAGCTAAGCTAGCCAAAACACCATTCCACTCAATAGAAATGAATACTGAACCTCTAGATTTGATCCACAGTGATCTATGTGACTTGAAGTCAATACAATCTAGAGGAGGTAAAAAATATTTTATAGCATTTATTGATGATTCAACAAGATACTATTATGTGTATCTACTAAAGTCTAAAGATGAGGCTTTAGATATATTTAAATGTTATAAGAATGAGGTTAAAAATCATCTTGGTAAAAAGATCAAGACTATAAGGAGTGATAGAGGTGGTGAATACGATGCATCGTTTAATAATTTTTGTTAAAAACATGGCATTGTTCATCAAACTATAGCTCCTTATTCATTTCAATCTAATAAAATTAGTGAACGCAAAAATCAAATATTGAAAGAAATGATGAATTCCATGTTGATAAATTCCAGTATACCACAGAATTTATGGAAAGAAGCAATTCTCTCGGCTAATCATATTCTTAATAAAATATCTCTTAAGAAGAAGGACATCACTCCATATGAGTTATGGAAAGGAAAAAAGCCTTCTTATAATTATCTAAAAGTGTGGAGGTGTCTAGCTAAAGTAGCTATTCCAGATCCCAAAAATGTCAAAATAGGACCTAAAACTGCTGATTGTATTTTCATTGGTTATGCACAAAATAGCAGTGCATATCGCTTTCTTGTATATAAATCAGATATATCTGATATACAGGAAAATACAATTATGGAATCAAGAAATGCAACATTTTTTGAAGAGATATTTTCTTGTAAAGGGATATCTGGTACAAGTTCAAATAAAAGAACTTATGATAATATGGCAAGTAGTAGTCATCAGGAAAAATATCCTGAAGATGAACCTAGACGTAGTAAGAGACCTAAAGCTACAAAATATTTTGGTCCTGACTACATTACGTATATAATAGAAAATGTACTTCAGACATTCAAAAAGGCAATGTCTATATCAGAAGCACCCTTTTGGAAAGAAGCTATTAATAGCGAAATTGAATCTATCATGCATAATCATACATGAAAATTGGTAGATTTACCATCAGGTATAAAGCCTTTGGGGTGTAAATGGATTTTTAAAAAGAAGTTAAAGGCTGATGGATCAATTGATAAGTATAAAGCCAGATTAGTAGCTAAAGGCTTTAAACAAAAAGAAGATCTAGACTTCTTTGATACTTATTCATCTGTAATAAGGATAACATCCATAAGAATATTAATCGCTATTGCAGTCATTAACAATCTTGAAATACATCAAATGGATATAAAAACAGCTTTCCTTAATGGTGAATTAAAAGAAGAAATTTATATGGAACAACCTGAAGGGTTTGTGATTCTAGGCAAAGAAAAGGTGTACAGACTTGTGAAATCCTTATATGGATTAAAATAAGCACCTAAATAATAGCATATAAAATTTGACAATGTCATGTTGTCCAATGGATTCAAAATCAATGAATGTGATAAATGTGTGTATGCCAAAACCATACCTACAGGGTATGTGTTAGTCTGCTTATACGTGGATGATTTGTTAATCACAGGTAGTGATACTGATATGATTAAACAAACAAAGAAAATGTTGATCAAATATTTTGATATGAAATATATGGGTATCACAGATGTTATACTAGGGATTAAAATTACTAGAACGTCTGATGGAATAATATTATCTCAATCTTATTATATTGAGAAAATTTTAGATAAATTCAATGAGTATGATACCGGCCCGCTTAGAACACCTGTAGATATTAATCTATATCTTGCTAAGCATACTGGACAACCCATATCACAATTTGAATATTCACGTATAATTGGCAGTTTAATATATGTCATGAATTTCACCCATCCTGACATAGCATATGCTGTCAATAAGTTAAGCAGATTTACTAGTAATCCAGGTTCAAATCATTGGATAGCACTAGTAAGGGTATTACGATATCTACGATATACTCTAAATTCTGGATTACATTATACAACATATCCAGCTGTACTAGAAGGATACAGTGATGCTAACTGGATATTTTATTCAGAAGATACTAAATCCACTAATGGATATATGTTCACCTTAGGAGGAGGTGTAGTGTCATGAAAATTCTCAAAACAAACTTGTATAGCTCGGTCCACTATGAAATCAGAGTTTATAGCTTTAGATAAAGCTAGAGAAGAAGTAGAATGGCTTCGAAATTTTTGGAGGATATTCCATGTTAGTCAAAACCTGTGTCTGCAATATGTATCCATTGTGATAATCAATCAGCTATTTGTAGAGCACAGAATAAAATGTATAATGGTAAGTCTAGACATATACATCGCAGACATGATACCATTAGGCAATTACTTGAAAATGGAGTTATCTCTATCGACTATATTCAGTTAAAGAAAAATCTTGCAGATCCACTGACAAAAGGTTTATCAAGAGATCAAGTAAATTGTTTATCGAGGGGAATAGGTTTAAGCCTATTAATAAATCTTTATAGTGGATACCCAACCTAGTTGACTGGAGATCTCAAAATCTATGTTCAAAAGGGACAACTAAATTATGAAGAGGTCAACGGAGCACCAAGGATGTAAAATCCTACTCATTCCTATGATAATCAGTACTACCTGCTAAAGGTACTAGGATAAGTATAGCTTTTAATGATTCTTATGACATGAATATCATGTAGAGTATAGCAGGATACTCTTAATAAGAATCACCTATGTGAGTGTAAACTGGGCCAATTCTATGAAAATTTTAAAGGCTTTAATTCTCTAAAGCACTCATGAGACCAGGAGTTGTTCAGGGCCAAAATGAATACAACTATGAAAACCAAAAGGAATGCTCAGAAAGAAGTTGTGTAATTGTTATTATTTTAGTTTACATCAAACGCTAAAAGCTCAAGACATCATGTTTACTTTTAGCAAGTAAACTCGATAACAAAACACTAAGGAAGGTTCAAAGCCACAAGCTATCTATCCTGATGCAACTTCATTTCACTTCTCTCTTTGAGTGTCTGCATATTCATTTGCATTTAAAAATCCATGTTTGTGGGGGATCGCCTTTACTGATCTTTGATCTTGGTCCAAAATTTCATTCATGTGGGGGATTATTGGAAAAAGTAAATAGGAGTTTTTTTCTTAAACTATCCTTTGGGATAGGAAACCATCATGTGGGATGGAAACTATCCTGTGGGATGGGAAACCATCCTATGGGATGGGAAACCATCATGTGGGATGGAAACTATCCTGTGGGATGGAAACTATCCTGTGGGATGGAAACTTTTAGTCCCATATGGAAAGATTGGAAAAAGAGAAGGCTCTTTATAAGGAAATATTTTTCCAAGCTCTTACTTCTAGGCTCACCATAGGTGGAGCGCTTGAGGGTGATGCGCACGCGCATGTGCAATGGGCGACAAGGGCGCAATGGACGCTTTGTAGGTGCACTTTGTACTTCGCACTTACGCATCGTCGCGAAGAGCTTGAGGAGCCTTTAAATTTTTCCTGATCAAACAGATCAGACGGTCGAGATTGATTGGCACCAGATCAAGATTGCAGGAAGACGAGTCGGCTCGGTTCTGATAGGAGCCGACTCGGATGACTGGTCGGGTCGACTCGAGTGGTTCGAGTCGACTCGGATAACTAGGAGTCGACTCGGATCCGTAGAACGAGAATACACGTTTTGGATGAGTTGACTCGAGTGGTTCAAGCTGGCTTGGATCCACATAACGGTATCATGCGGTCTGGATGAGTCGACTCGAGGGAATCGAGCCAACTCGAGAAATTCGAGCCGACTTGGATGACGGGATTTCAGAATCGCAAAACAACGGATCACGCATTCGGAGGTGTAATCACACGCCCGTTCACAATTCAACATTTTTTCTGATATCAAGGGTGTTATCGGATCATGAAATGATGCATTGAGAAGCATGTTGATCGCGTGATCTAGAAATCACGATATGAATCAGCGTATCATGGCATCCAATCGTGATTGAAGAAACGTATCGATCGCGTAAAGGTATATCTCACTACGAAAAGATATCGGAAACTCCCTTCGATGAAATCAGAAGGTTGCTTCCAAGGGGCACCTTAAGGCTATAAATAGGTTCCCATTCTTCATTCATTCCATTCCATTCATTCCAGTTTTTTTCTTTCCTTTTCTTAGGCATTTGCATATGCTAAAAAAACAGAGTATAGCTATAGTGCATCGTAAGTCTCTTAGGCATTTGCATACTCTGAAAATAGAGTATAGCTATAGTGCATACAAAAAGAAAAAAACATTCCTGGTTCGAATTTCTGGTGAATTGTAGTGCTGCTTTCACCAGAAGAAGACCGTTGTATCCTAGAAAATAATCGTCATAAAACCGTAAGCACCATCGTGGGACGAAATTGTCTTAAGGACATAGAGTGTAACTCTAGACTCGGTCTTGTCATTTAGGTAGCCATTGTTCATATACATCCACCAACAATGGTCAGTAAGTGTTTTTGGATCAAACAAGAGTTGAAAGGGAATAGGAGTCCTTTTCGACGTGGTTTAGATCATTAGACTTTTTAAAAAAAATAAAGATGTGCCAGAGGCTATAAAAAGGGAACAGATAGTTGGGGACCATATGCGAGGATTCAAAGACTTTCAGGTATGGCAATGGTAGAAAAAATTTGTAGGGACTAGATGATCTCCTTGAGAGTTGAGAGTTTTTATAAGGCATTTACGATTTTTTGTTAAAAGAAATTGTACAGGATTGAGAGCGTGAGTTCCAATCTTATAAATTTTTAATTTTTCTCATAGTAAAACTTTACATGTCCAATTATATTATATTTTTTATTTTATTTTCTCACCTTTTTTTTATTATGGCATCAATACCAATGTCATGATCTTGGAAATGAAAGCCTATATTTTGTACATGAAATTTTTCAAACAAATAATATCGGTGCAATTGGTATCGTAACTTGTATACCTAAAATCTTAACCTACAAAAAATAATAATAATAAAAACCTCTTAGTTGCAGATAAATTCTGTATGCATGCACTCCACATATACGGATATATGGTTTCACAAGTTCATCCATTCCAACTAAAAAAGCTTAACCCTTTATGTACCTCTTACAACGGTTCTTTAATTCCTTTAATTACGATGGAATCCAATTAATAAAAACAAAACAGAAATTAATTTAAAAGCATATGACTTTCCATTGAATACTTTCCCTTAATCCGAGTTAAATGTACGGAGTGGCGGACGAGGGAGTCAATATTCATATCTCCATGCATGCAAACAAGAAGCAGCACTGGAAATTAAAAGAGCGAGAGAGAGCGAGAGAGCGAGAGAGAGCGAGAGAGCGAGAGAGAGAGAGAGAGAGAGAGAGAGAGAGAGAGAGAGAAGATTATTAATGATGCGAAGAAACCAACTCGTATATATACACGAAAAAAATACAGAGGAGAGAAGAATTGAGGTGCAGAAAGACTTACGGGTTCTGACGCCGGCCTTGGTGCACTGACAAGTGGGGGAGAAGTATAATTAGTAGCATGGGAGTTCAAGAGAACTTCTTCCTCTCCCTCTCCTCCTCCTCCTCCCTTAGCATAAGTAAGAGCAGAGGAATCCAATGGAGGATCACCACCTTCCAACGAATACCCAGAGAAGGTAGGGTACCAGAGGGAAGATGTTTTGGAGTCCGAGGTGAGCACCACCAAGGACACCAAAACCAAAGGAACCAGCATACACACCACCACCAAAGAGGTAGACCTTGTGCTCCAACAAGTATAGAAGCTGGGAGTAGACGAGTCCCCCATAGCCACTCGATCTCTATCTTCCCCGCTTATTGGATAGTAGTATTCTGTCTTCCTCCATTCGAACGGTATTCCATTCACTTATATATAAAGGGTGCCTTCCTTGCTTTGGTGTTATTCTTCTACTTTTTAGTTTAGTTTAAACTAAAGATGAAACGGTCCGGGTGGGACAAAAAAATGGTAGGAAGAAGAGGAAGGGAAGGCCGGGGAAAGGAACCAAGCTAACTTGATGGATGCAATGCCAGGACTCTCTCTCTCTCTCTCTCTCTCTCTCTCTCTCTCTCTCTCTCTCGCCTTTTCTTTTCCGATGAGCTACCTTCGATCCTCTCTCAAATATTCTGTAAGGAATAATATTTTAATCTCGACCGATGCCGCCGCTTGTATTAATCGGTATCGATGGGGTACCTCCCTTTTTATCTCGATGCCAAATATTTTGACTGATAAAAATTAAACCACCAGAACTTTCCACTGATATGATATAAAATCATAAACATATCAATTGAACCGGTGTTCATGGATCACCCTTCTATCATCTTACATAATTTTTTCAAGGAACGATTACAGAATCTGTGATTTAAAATAGTTATTAACATTGTATTTAGTACTACATATTGGCAAGATTTTGACGTCTCCGTTGTAATTAAAATAATGACCGAGATCTTTGACTTTTTTCCAAAATTTCATCCTTTCCAAAACATGTTGACTGAGATATTGCCTTGTTCTTTTCTTTTTTCCTTTTTTTTTTTTTTTGGGGGAGGGGTTTTTTTTAAAAGATATTGATTTTTTTAAAAATAACTTGCTTGATTGTAGAAAATGGTATGCTGGGTTATATCTTTTCCTGATCAACACGTAGATCACAGAATAATAATGGATTGCTTTTAAGTGAGAGACTTGCAAATTACATTTAGAAGAACTTTTGCTTGCATAGTTTGAAGGTTTAGCACCTATTATGCAAAAAAATATACTTTCTTGATAATTTAAGATACAATATAGAAGGTCGAAACTGGATTGGATATTAGTGTATCCATGTCCATATTTGTTTTGTTAGACGAATATAGATATGGATATATATATCAGTTGGATACAAAAATTCATATCTATATTTATTTTAAATGGATATGAATACAAATTAGATATTAAAAATATAGATACAAATCCAGATATAAGTTAGATAATTAAGTTTTATGGCTATAAAATCAAAGAAATTACTAGGTAGAGGATAAATTAAGTTAATAGCATATTAATATATTAATATATTTTTTAAAAAAATTAATGAGTATTATATAAAATTAAATAGAATTACAAGCAAAATTAGATATTCGGATATGGATCGGATAGTTGTCTATACATATATCCATATCCATTTCTTCATCGATATGAATATGATTATGGATATTAGCCGGATGTTCAAAATTTATATCCATATCCCAATAGACCCGAATATAAAATTGAATCCGATTAAATATTATCCATACTATTTTTGGTAAGTAAGGTTAGAAAATGCATGACTCCTCAATTCTTCCAATCTTTGCAATTTTCTTTTTTTTTTCTTGGAAATACCAAGAGAAGCAAAAGCTACCCTGATCTTTGCAACTTGTACAGCATTCAGTACAAACTACCAGCAAATGGTATGGTCAAAATATGCTACTTATCTATATAGCATTTTAATATATGACATGTTATAGAAACTTTGGTAAAATTTGGCAAATTACATTGGCAAAATTATCGTTGTCTTCACAAATCATAGAGATCATACTTGAATATAAGCTATAGGCATCACATCCTATTTCTTTTTTTATCAATATTTGATCTAATCTGTACTTTATTCATATTTTTTTCCATCTTAATTTGGCTTACACATCCATCATCATGTACGTGGGTGACCCGGCGTTCCATCTCTTTATGTTTGGCTCGCATTTATTCCATCAGTGTGTATTTTGAGGAGAGTGCTTGATTGCTATCATTGACATTGTAATGCCATCTTTGATGTGCAATAGTTTTATGAACACAAGTTAATTGGTTGTTCCTACATTGAATCGAACCCATGTCATGTGCATCGGAGGCAACATTTAAACATGCATGCGGAACCAATTCACCTTGGGTAGCAGCTATTTGAATTAATATTATGAATTAAAAGAAGGGGAAAAAAAAGTTTGGTGACACAAGCTCCTTTTTTGCAGTTCTTGGACCGGCGTTAGGAACATGAAGGGCATGCGTGCAACAACCATTTATTCTTAGAGATAACAATTTTGTAGCTACCAAAAATAATTTATTCTCGTGAGCAACAAGTTTAATCCATTTTTCTCTTAAATTTATCGATGCACTGGTTTGTACGTACTCGTCGATCTTCAATTAATATTACAATTCGAATACTTGTTTGGACAAAATCAATACTTCAAATTCATTCCAAAATTGCTGCTGGATAAAGTTTTATAACCAAGTCTCTACAATATATCAAGCAAATAAGCTATTAATTATTTTTCTATACTTTTATAATAGCATAGTTTTAATAAATATAAATTGAAAGAAATCTTAATCTCAAAATTACAAACTTTTTTAAAAAAAAAAAAAAAAAATTTCCTCATGCAATTACGTATGTAAGCATGAGTTTCTATGGACCATGGATATCATTCAAGTGAATGGCGTGTGCTTGTGGCGTATTTTTTATATATATTTTTTGATGTAACTCGTGGGACATACTGCTTCACCGTGGCCAACAAGCAAGTTGAGATGCGCTCAATCTTATTTCAGCAACTCAATTTGGAGGTAAAAGGCCAGGCCACGTTCAACCGCCCACCCACGCGAGATCCAATGGTCTTTGATACTCTGCTACGTATACGCTAAGCATCCTTTTCTTATGAGACGGAAGCTTCGATCCCGAGGTTGTACGTCAAACCCCCGAAGCCCGAAGGTCCGACTTTTTGTCCATCACGACAATCTTGTAATTGGAACTTATTTTTTTTTATATAAAAAAATTAGACTTACTAACTTTATTTTATTTTTGGATATTAAAATTCCTCCGCATCCACGTGTTTCATCCCTAGAAGAGGTTATGATTTCCCATACATCGAGACTTAAGTTTTTTTTTTTTTTTTCTCTTCTTCTTTTGCGTACGCGCACGAAAATCGAATTTTTTTTAATAATATAAAATATATATTTATTATATCAGGTGTCCTGCAGTATAATTATAAAAATAGATATTTTTGAAGATGTGGCAAGCTAGATGGGGCCGGGGAGCTAGATTGCGGGACCGCTCGGAGTGGTGAAGGGAGGGAAGAAGAAATCGGCGAGAAAATAGAAAGAAAACCAAGAGAATCGGGAGAGGGAGATTTACGGAAAGAAATCATCTTTGCCAAAGACGATATCACCGATCGACCACCACGTATCCAGGACTTTTAATTAATTGTCACCGGGATTTGCCGAGCATGGGCCACGTACACACCTGAAATCGTCTTTGCTAAAGACGATTTCAGGCATCCATGTGTCGCCACGTCGCAACATGTGTCATCGATTTTTGCCGGTGTCACAGTTTTTTCGGTCAACTGGACTAAAAATACCTAGTTTCATAATTATACTACAGAACATCTAATATAATAAATATTTTTTTATATTATTTTAAAAAAAATCTGCGAAAATCCACTCTTTGGGCATGTCCTTAATCAGTTTTTTATCATTTTAATGAGTTCTTGAGTTCTCCTGCTATTATACCGTTATGAAGTTTACCTTACTTGATTGGATATGGAGCTTGGCAAATGGAACCTCTTGGTGACAGCTATGAGCTCTGTCAGCTACTCGTACCATGGTCCGTAGCAAAAATGTTCTCGTTTGACATAAATATATAATAGTTTTTCACTATAAGTTATTTCGTATTATTAATTAGAGATGTATATTCTTTGATGTCTTGGAGGGCTCAAGTTCCATTAATTTTATCTTTGTGGAAGTCTTTTCTCTGCCTTTGCATTGAAGCTATTTGTTGCTAAAATATCACATGTTGCAGTGACTGTGATCTTATATGGACCTATTTCTTGGTGGGAAATTTTATTAAAGTGACCCATTTCTTTGGTTATATATTATAATTTTTTTTAAAATGATCATAATGCTAGAAGCTTTATTTTTTTCTAAAAGAAACTTGTTTATTATTTTTTAATAAAGAACCTAATGTTTATTTGCCATATTTTTTTGATAAAAAAACATTTCTTTGCCCTATCAATTCAACTATAGAACCAAAATTTATTGTGTATTTCTAAAGCTTTATGCTTCCATCCACCCAATTTTTTTTTTTCTAGATGCATGAACTGCATGCGTCATATTCTAATAGAATTGAATTCAATTAACTCCTATGTTACATGATTATAAGATACACATGAAATTGTAATTTGAAATGTGGTAGTAAAAAATATTTTAACTTGCATTTTTACTTGGTTGCATGAAAAATGTTTACCATCAAATCATTTGTGTTGTGTAAAAAGACAGAATTTAGAGGTTGCAAAGTAAATAAAGAGGAAGAAAAATATAGAGATTTATATGGTTTGGCTTATGACTTCTGTCCATGAGTGAACCTGATCAAAGAACTTTCCTTGATGATTATTTAAATACAAAGAGCGGAAAATCCCAATTGCAAAGTCCACTCACAACCTCCTGAATGCTCCAAAGAAAGTGTGATCCTAAAGTACCTAGGATAGGAAAAATACCTATGTATATGAAGTTCAAATTGGGTCTCGGATTCAGGACTAAATACAAGATATATTGTATCAACATACAAAGAAATTATTGTTAATTGATCTTGATCTTTTGTACAATAATATATCTCTTAACTCAACATAAAGAAATATTATTGAAATTTGGATCTTAGATGTGTACCACTAACAAGTATGATTAACTTCATACATGCTTGACATGAGATTTGCATTCTTCCACACAATAATTATCTCTCAAGCCTCATGGCACTAGAATTCAAAGATTGGCAACTAGCTATGCAACAAAGTGAGAAGGTTTGAGTTCCGATTGATAACAAAGATACAATACATTTTATTTCCTGGTTCTCATTATTATACTTTTTTTCAAAAAATATAAATGGGAGCAGCTAAATCCTCCTTTCATTCTACCTTCAGGAGATGGATGTAGCTTTATAATCCAGATATTTGTATGCTTTTGGAGACCGATCTCTCAAGTTAGAGCCTTGCACTCATGCAAAGCGGTGCTTCCCAGCTTCTTAGAGCTTGTATGCTATTAAGTCCCGAGGTTTGGTAAGGGATATCATTGTAGTTTGGAAGTTTGCTATTGCATATTTTGATGTATTCAATAGATGAAATCAGTAAATTTGTACTGTCATTTTTTAAATGAACAATTTTCCTTGGCTATTATTTGGGTTTTATGCAAATACGGATTATAGAGAGCAAAGAGTTCTATGGCATGAGATCTCTAACTTGTTAGGGCAAGGTATCTTCATATTGGTGGTTGGTGATTTTGATTGTATGGAGAGCTCTCAAGAAAAGAGGGGTGGAAAGGCTTTCATAGATGGAGTGGAGTCTAGGAAGTTTCAGGGGTTTATTGAAAGGAATGGTCTAGTAAATCTTGAATTTGTGGGGCCTCGATTAAGTTGGTGCAATAATCATCATGGAGAGGTGATAGTTTATAAAAGTATAGATAGGGCTTTTGTTGGGGTTGATTGGATCCGGATGCACCTGAGTTACCGAATGCTAGAAAAATATCTCGATTCGATCCACTGGAAGAAGCCCAGAACCAGACTCGTGAGAAGGAGCCAGGCCAAGCCCGGCCCAAAGCGATCGCATCCCAGACCCATGAGTGGCCATGCGCCTGTGCATGACCCAGCACGCAATCCATGCACGGCCCTCCTCTTCCTCTGTCATGGTGTACTATGCACCACCCGGTCCATAGTGATGTTATGCGGTCCATGAGCGGCTGAGTGCAATCTATGGGGTGATATCACGGTCTAGAGGAAATTTTTTGCATAATCCAACGAATCAGCACGTTCGACGGGCATAATCTGATAGCTATCATTGATTCTGACTCCGATCCAGGTTGATTAGCGATGATTGCGGTGTGATGAAAGGTGATCAGATTGCTAGGAATCCTTTTGAGGTCAAATAAGAGTTGGGAAGGGAATATGAGTCCTTTTTTGATGTGGTTTGAACCATTGAATTCCTGCTAAGGTACTTTTTAGGTCAGAGGCTATAAAAAGGAGGTAGGTAGCCATAACCAGTGGGTGAGGATCTAAAGGACTTCTAGGAGATGTGGTAGCAGTAGAAAAGTCTATGGGGCTAGAGGGTCTCCTTGAAAGTTGAGAGCCTTGTGAAAGAGATTTGGGATCTCTTATTGAGAAAAATTATATAGGATTGAAAATGAAAGTTTCGATCTTGTAGGTATTTATTTTTCTCATAGTGAAACCTTACATACTGAATTGATTGTATCTTTTATTTTATTTTCTCTTCTTCCTTTTCTTGGGGCATCAACATCGATGTCATGATCTTGAAAACTAGGATCCGTATTTCATATGAATTTTTTTTAAATAAGTAGTATCGGTATAGTTGGTACCATATCAACTGGTACCGGAGTATCGATTGTCCAAATTGTTTGTATTGATCAAGATCAAAAAAGATGCAGAGGACAAGCACAATCAAGGTGGAGATCAACATCATCGATTCAAGTTCTTCATCTATCATTATTTTTCAACATGCCTGACGGTCTAACTTCTACTTATCAGTGTAGTTGTTCTTTCCTCTTAGGTTCTAGATGTAATTGATTTGTTTCTTGTGCAGGAGGGAAGTTTGGCACAATATATGATATATGCTGCTGATGTTCCTAGTGCCTACTCCAGTCTTATGCTCCCTCTCTCTTTCACCGTATCATATCTTGCCTTTCCATTATTGTCCAAGACATTCAAGAGGGGTTAAAAATAAATAAATATACCCATGATGACATGGATATTGGATAAAATTAAGATGCAGTTTTTGTAACTACAAAGAGATATAGTTTAAATGTGTTGCCCCAGTAAGCAACCCAAGAGGGGGGTGAATTGGGTTTGTAAAAACTATTTTCAAGTATGTGTGCCAATTTAATAATCAATTCAAGTTCTAGTGTAAGTGTTGTGTGCTCTTAAAGAGTATGCAGCAGAAATTTAAATTGCAATGAAGGTAAGAGCAAATAGAAAGAAACAATCAATCATAAACACAAAGCAAGTATAGTGGTTCGGTGCTCTCAAAGGCACCTACGTCCACTCTCCAAGGTTCACTCGGGAATTCACTATAATCACTCATGATTAAAGATGATTAGTTTTCCGAGCTCACTAATCAAAACCCCTTTTGGTTTTCACTAGGCTCACTAAAAGAAACCTCTTGGTTTTCAAAGGCTAACCAAAAACCTCATTGATTTTCAACTAGGCTAACCAAAAATCTCCTTGGTTTTCAACTAGGCTAACCAAAAATTTTCTTGGTTTTCAACTAGGCTAACCAAAAACCTTGATACAACAAAATATGAATTGAAGTAAAAAATACAAAAAAAACATTCTAATAAAAAGATGTTATCTCTTTGAAGCTTGATGAAGATGCTTGTTTTCAATTCGATGAAGCCTCAATCAATGATCAAAAATGGTTGGACTTGAATACTTTTGATTACTTTGAATACTTGAAGGCTTCTTTTACTTGGAAGTAGTTGCTCTTAATGAATATATGAGTGAATGCTTTTCTTTTTCTTTCTTTTTTACTTCCTTTTCTTATTCTTTTATGTTCCATTTGAATTTAATTCACTTAAATACCATCCGAAGGCCTAAAAGATTGTTTATGACCGTTAGAGATATGGAACTAGTCGTTGGGGGTAAAAGGGACAAGTTTTGTATTTGAAAAAACTAGCCGTTACTGTTTCCAGAACTCCAAGTGTCGACACTTCAAGCTGTGAGTCGGCACTTAGGGTCAATACTTAAATTCCATGAGTCGACACCTAGTTCAAAATTCTGCATTGAAGCTCTCTAGAATTCTCAGGTGAGTCGACACGTCATCTTGTGAGTCGATACTTGAGGTAAGTCTTGAATTTTAGCATGTTCTGTAAAAAATTATCTCAGGCTTTGAGTCGATCCTTGAGTTGATACTTAGGCTTGATACTTGAAGCATGAGTCGACACTTCAAGCATGCCATCTGAAACTCTTTTCTACGTACCGGCTTGAGTCGACACTTGCACTGCCGTGAGTTGACACTTGAACTGTAAGTCGACACTCTGAGTCGACACTTGCTGAAACTTTTTGAAAAATGACTGAAACTCTGCTGAAACCTTTTTGAACTTGACTCTTTAATTTCTTTCAAGCAGATCTTAAATATTTAAGTCCATTAATGATTGGTGTTTTATCCATAGAAAGGGCTTCTTCAATCATTTAACAAGCAATTCAATTTAGCTGATTTGATGAGTACCTTTTTCTATTAAAAATATACTTCAAAGAACTGTTAGTACTCAAATATACATAAATATTTGTTAATCATCAAAATCAATAATAGAGTCAACAATCTCCCTCTTTTTGACGATGACAAAATCTTTGAGTATAGATACTCTCCCTCAACAGATGATTCAAAAAACTGATTTTCAAAGAGTTTTCATAAATCGAAAAGCTGATTTCAGAGATTTTGCAAGAAATTTCAGCATAGGAAAGATTACTCCCCCTCACTCATTGCTCTAATATTTTCTTTTTATTAAACTCATTATCTCATTTTACTCTTCTTTTACTCTCACTCTCCTCCTTTTTACTTTTATTTTTCTCTCACATCAAACTACTTTTCATGTTATTCTCCCCTTTACCATTTACCATTTATTATTCATTCTTTTCTCCTTAATCTCTCACTTATCTCTCCCCTTTTTTGTCATCATTAAAAAAGGTTAGAGAGAATAAAGGATGATAATTACAGAAATTGAGCAATAATCACAAGAGTTAATATCCAAAGACAAAACATTGATATAAAAATTTCATTCATTAAAATTAAAATTTTATATATTTCATGCATTGATACAAGCATAGATACATACAAGTAGTGCTGAAATGTAAACTAACTAACATAGAGATTACCCTAAAGAGTACCCTCCTCATCAAAGGATGAAATCTCAATCAGTGTAGTATTAGTAGATGGACGAGATCGTGGCCACATCGATCGGAGATCAGAGATTCTGGTCCGGGTAGGTCTCGATACATCATGATGGCCTCGTCCTCTGTGTCTAACATATGTCCTGCCTTTGGCTGGTGCAGAAGAGGTGGAGCCTATATCAGTAGTAGGAACAACACTGACTGGAATGACTGTATCAACAGGAAAGGATGTATGGTCAAAGATGGGTCCGGAATCAAGATGGTGGAAACCATGGGTATAAAATTTCAATTCCCTGATAAGGAAAGATGTATGCATAGATGAAGAATGTATCATAGGTGTAACAAAAGATGGAATAATAGGAGTAAGTGTAGGAATGGAAGGAGGATGTGGATCAGATCTGGAAGTTGAGGATAAAATCGGAGTCTGAAGATATAATCGGGAAGGACCAGGAATGGGGCTCCTAGGAACATCTGCTACTATCTCCGACTCTAGCTCCGTCATGAAATCTATCACATCAAACTCTATAGAGTCAAACTGATCATCTGCCATATTAGGTCCTGGAGCAGATGGTGCTGGAGGTGGATATGATGTAGATGAAGGTGGAGGAGCTCTGCTCGATGAAGATCTAGCTAATGCAGATAAAATAGCAAATATGCCATCACTCAATCCTCGATGGCTCTCCCTCATCTCCATATGCATATGTCAACTCGCTGTCTAACAACCATAATCTTAGTCTCTATGTGAGTGACCCTGTCCTCTAAACTGTCTCTAGCACTAGGATATCTGTCTGTGTAGGAGTGGCTGGCTCGGGCTGAGGAGCATGCTCTAGCTGTGCCGTAGGCTTGGGTTGTGCCTCAGAAGTCTCTGTGTAGCTCAGATGGCTCTGCCTCATCTGAAAAGATACACTCCTCCTCTGTTGCCTCATCATCTCTGTCAGTGGCCTGACCAAATATATGCCATCTCCACTGGCCTCTGACTAGATAGTACTCCATTTTGTGAAGAGATCTAATGTCATAGATGTCTGTGTAGTAGCTATCTGTAAGGCTCATCATCTACGACCACTCCATAAGCTCTAAAGAGTAATGTCAATCCCATCCCGTAAGGCAGACAAAGTCTCTGGCTGATCGACGCCTCTGTCAATTGATGTACCATAAGCACTGGAAGGAATATCGGAGTGCGCTGTACTAGAGACACCATGACCAATAACTCGCGCTCTGTGATGAGGTCAAATCATTCAATCTTCGATAAAAAAATTTGGACTACAATGTGGTGCAGTAATCTCATCTCAGGCGATAATCTCGAAGTAACTACAGTGGCTTCCTCAAGAAGATCGTCTATCTCAAAAATACCTCGGAGTCCACTAAACCTGTCCATTAAAGCATCCACAACAGATCCTCTCATAGGAATGTCCCATACTTGGCTTAGAATCTCTGCAGATATGGGAACATCTCTGCCATGGACCAATGCTATCCAGCCATCACTACCTCGGGCAAGTGATCCATAGAACTCTCTAATCAGTCCAAGATAGAATCTCTCTGATAATGAGCAAAAAGGTGCTAAACCAGCATCCCTCAGCCACTGGCCAATCCGGAAGTGCGACCGGTCTAGGAAATCGAAGTCCACTCGATGACCAGCAATGATAGTCTTCGAGCACATCATATTTGCTACAGAAATAGGGGGTCTAGCAGGAACATCAGGCTTATCTGCTACTCTATCCTCATGCCTAGCCTTAGTTCTTCTCTCTTCCTCCTGAATGGACAGTCTAGGATGCCGAACAACTTGTTTTCTAGGTCCCATTCCAAGGAAATAAGGGAAGAAAGCAAGGAAGGGAAGAAAACTAGGATTTCTTCGGTGAAAAAATAGTGAAACATGATGAAGAACAGTAGGAAACCGAAATGAACCTGTCCCAAATGAAGAATCGAACGGTTGGAAATGAAATTGGAGGGAAGGAGACAATGGAGCTCTGTTTAGGAATGAGTCAGCTCGAATTAGAATGAAAAAAATTGAAGAAAACATTTCATTTTTCCTATTTTAACTCGGTCTGTCACCGTTCAAGTGTCGACTCACGACACAGGATCAAGTGTCGACACTTCCAAGATTTGACACTTCAACTTAAAATTGAAAAAAAATGAGAAAAAGACCATTGATCAAAATAGAACAGGATTTCAAGGAATTTAGAGAGATTAAACATGATTTACAAGTAATTTTGATCAATCAAGAGTTAAAGATTGTGAAGAGATGGAAATTTCAATCAAAAAAGTTGATGACCCATAATTCTCTTCTAATCATACATAATCGATCATCTTGGAGAGGTTTAGTCTATATGTCAGCTAGTTTCATTTCAATACATACAAATTCAAGCATAATATCATTATTTTCAACATGATTTATAATAAAATGATGCCTAATTTCAATGTATTTACTTCTAGAGTGCTGAACAGGATTTTTTGTTAAATTTATAGTACTAATATTATCACATCTTATGGGTGCCTTAGTTAGTTTAATTCTAAAATCTTTAAGTTATTGCTTAATCCATAAGATTTGAGCACAATAACTTCCTACTGCAATATACTCAACCTCAGCTATGGATAGTGCAACTGAAGTTTGTTTCTTGCTAAACCAAGAGATTAAGTTAACTCCAAAAAATTGGCAAGTTTCACTTGTGCTTTTTTTATCTAGATTACACCCAGCAAAGTTAGTATCTGAATAACCAATTAAATCAACAAATGAATCTCTAGAACACCATAAACTAATATCAATTATACTAGATAAATATTTAAATATGCGCTTAACAGCCAACAAATGAAATTCTTTTGGATCAGACTGATATATAGCACACATACAGATACTAAACATGATATATGGTCTACTAGCAGTCAAATATAATAAAGAATCAATCATTCCTCTATATAGTTTCCGATCAATAGATTTATCACATTCATCTTTATCAAGTTTACAAGTGGAGCTCATAGGTGTACCTATTAATGAAGATCTCATCTTTGGTTTGCTTGATTTGGAGTCCAAGAAAAAAGTTGAGTTCACCCATCATACTCATCTCGAACTCATCCTGCATAAGTTTGGCAAACTATTGACAAAGAATTTTATTAGTAGCACTGAATATAATGTCATCAACATAAATTTGTACTACTAATAGTTTATCATTTTTTCTTTTTAGAAATAATGTAGCGTCAACATGGCCTCTTAAGAAATCATTTTCAATTAAGAACTTGTTGAGCCTTTCATACCATTGTCGGGGTGCTTGTTTTAAACCATAGAGTGCCTTGTGTAGTTTAAAAACATGATAAGGATGTGCATGATTTTCAAATCCAGGTGGTTATTCAACAAATACTTTTTCTATTCTATAACCATTTAAGAATGCACTTTTAACATCCATTTAAAATAATTTGAAGTTTATAAAATATGCAAATGCTAAAAGTAAGCTAATCGCTTCAAGTCTAGCTACAGGTATAAATGTTTCATCAAAATCAATACCTTCTTCTTGATTATAACTTTTAGCTACCAGTCTAGCCTTGTTTCTATTAACTACACCATTTTTATCTAGTTTATTCCTATATACCCATTTTGTGCCAATAATTGAAACATTGGATGGTCTTTCTATTAGTGTCCAGATATTGTTTCTTTCAAATTGATTAAACTCTTCTTACATTGCATTAATCCAAGTAGGATCTTTTTCAGCTTCTTCAATATATTTTGGTTCAATTTGAGAAACAAAATCAATATAGTCACATTCATTTCTAATTAAAGATCTTGTCCATGAGCATACCTCCACTCTTTGGATAGATCCGAATGCTTTGATGTGGGTTGCATGACTTCTTCTCTTTCATTCTTGTATTGATCTTATTCATTCTCTTGAGATGATTTATTATCCAAAGTTAGTGTCTTTAGTTCTTCAGCACCTGCACATGCATCAGAAGTATCCTCTTTGTTAGAGGATTTATAAGCAGATTCTTCAAATGCTATATATACAGATTCTTATACTACTAAAGTTCTCTTATTAAAGACTCTGTATACCCTACTTGATATAGAGTATCTTAAGAAGATACCTTCATCAGACTTGGCATCAATTTTTTCTAGATTATCTTTACCATTATTCATAATAAAGCATCGACAACCGAAAACTCGAAAATATTTCAAAGTAGATTTTTTTTGTTTCCAAAGCTCATATGGAGTTTTCTTTAAAATCGATCGAATTAAAACACGGTTTAAAATATAGCATACAGTATTTACTGCTTCAGCTCAAAATATCTTGACAAATCATTTTCATAAAGTATTGTGCGTGCCATTTTTTCTAAAGTATGATTTTTTCTTTATACTATCCCATTCTATTGAGGTATCCTAGATACAGAAAAATTATGTTTTATTCCTTTTTTATTATAAAAGATTTCAAAATCTTAATTTTCAAATTCAGAGCCATTGTCACTACGAATACAAATAATTGAAGTACCTTTTTTAGGAAAAACTTTTCGATAAAACTTTATAAAAGCTGAAAATGATTCATCTTTATGAACCAGAAATAGAATCCATGTAAATCGTGAGAAATCATTCATTATAACTAATCCATATCTCTTACCTCCTAAGCTAGATATCCTAGTTGGTCCAAAGAGATCCATATAGAGTAGTTCTAATGGCCTAGAAGTTGAAATAAAACCTTTAGGTTTGAAAGATGCTTTTACATGTTTTCTAAATTTGTATGCTTCACAAATTTTATCTTTCTCAAAACTAAGTTTTGGCAAATCTCTTACCAAATCCTTTTTGTATAATTTTGATAGTAAATATATGCTTGCATGACCTAATCTACGATGCCACAGCCAACTAGTCTCATTAATAATGGAATCCATTGCAACTAGGCATTCACCATTAGGCAAAGATATATTAACCAAATCAACTAGACAGATATTACCATGCTTTTTTCTAATAAATTTTACTCCGTTATTATCAGGACTAGCAATTATGCAAAGAGATGATTCAAAAACAACTTGAAAACCTTTATCACAAAATTGGCTAATACTAAGCAGATTATGTCTTAAACCTTCAACTAAAAGAACATTATCAATCCAAGTAGAAGGAAAGATGTGAACCTTACCGATATCAATAATCTGTCCTTTACCATTATCACCAAAGGTTACACTCTCTCCATTTAGTGCATCAAGAGAGGTAAATTACTTCACGTCTCCTGTCATATATCTTAAGCAACCACTATCGACATACCACAGTCTTTTCTTTTTTTTGGTTGCAAGAGACACCTATAAAATAAATTAAGTTTTGATTTTAGGTACCCAAGCCAACTTGGATCCTTTAAGGTTAATACTAAGAATGGTTCCTTTTGGAATCCAAATCTTTCTAGAATTATTAATTTTTTCTCAAATTACATTGGAAAGCTTTATGACCTAACCTTTTACAAAAAAAACATGTGATGCTTGATAATGCAGGTACAAAATTTTTTTAAAGTACTTTTGCTATTTTTAAGGTCTATAACTTAATCCAGCCTTGTTAAAAATAGCTCTTTGATTATTCAAAAGAAGATTCAACTTTTTAGAACTATAGGTGAATTTTTCAACAAAGGGTTTTACCTTATCAAGATCATCTTTATATTTCTTGTTTTCTACTTCAAGATCTTCACTTTTCTTCAAAAGCTCATTGTTTGAAATATTTACTTTGGATCTTTTCAAAACTTCATTTTTTATTGATAAAACTTTGTTTTGTTTTTCTAAAACATCAATCTTATTTTTCAAATCATTAACTTCATCCAAAAAATAATTGTTTTCATATGAGAAAGAGTTTGCATGCTTTTTCAACTTTCTATTTTCAGATATTATTAACTTATGATCATGCATTAACTCATCAAATGCAGTTCTTAATTCATCAAATGTATAATCAACTTCAAGATCAGAATGTATTTCTTCTTCATGTTGTGCCATGAAGCAAAGATTGGCGACTTCAATTTGATCTTCTTCTGAGTTCTAGTCTTCACTGTCACTCCAAATTGCCATCATTACTTTCTTTCTAAGCTTTTTCTTTGATTTCTTTAGGAGAGGGCAGTCATACTTGTAATGTCCAAGCTTCTTGCATTCGAAGCATATTGGTACCTCCTTTTTCTTGTCCTTTTCTTTCTCCTTTTCTTTTCCCTTTTTCTTACTTGGTTGGAACTTTTTCTTGTAAGAAATTTTTTTTTCCTCATGAATTTTCTAAATTTTCTTGGTAATAGTGCTTCATCACCCTCATTCTCTTCTTCTTCTGATTCCTCATTTGAAGATTCTTCTTGTATTGTGGACTTGAAAGCAATACCTTTCTTCTTCTTATTCATATCCATTTGTTTTTGTTTCAAGTTCAACTCATAAGTCATGAGTGAACCTACTAGCCGCTCCAATAGAAGTTTCTCAACATCTTTGGCTTTTCGAATAGCTGCCACTTTGGGATCCCAAGATATTGGAAGAGATCTGAGAATTTTGTTCACAAAATCGACATTAGACATAGTTTTACCAAGGTTTCTCATGCCATTAACAATATTTGTGAACCTAGTGTACATGTTAGTGATTGATTCATTTGGTTTTATGCAAAACATCTCATAAGTATCCACTAGCATGTTAACTTTTATATTTTTTACTTGATCGGTACTCTCATGAGTGATCTCAAGTGTGTCCCATATTTTTTTAGCTGAGGTGCATGTAGAAATCTTATTGAACTCACTAGGATCTAATGTACAGTAAAGAAGATTCATTGCTTTCGCATTGATCTTGGATTGTTTAATATCATTTTCATCACAATCCTCTTCAAGCGTTGGGATGAAAACATCATTAACCATAACCGAAGGAATATGAGGACCTTTATCCACTACTTTTCATAAATTATAGTCTATAGAGTGCATGTAAATTCTCATTCTTGTCTTTCAATATGTGTAGTTAGTGCCATTAAAATAAGGTGGTCTATTTGAGGCTTGTCCCTCAACTACACTAATACCAAAGGGGGCTGCCATAGATCTTTACTCAAGGCGGTTAGACCTATACACTGAGAACGTGGCTTTGATACCACTTATTGCCCCGTAAGCAACCCAAGAGGGAGGGTGAATTTGGTTTGTAAAAACTATTTTCAAGTATGTGTGCCAATTCAATAATCAATTAAAGTGCTAATGAGATGTAAGTGTTGTGTGATCTTAAAAAGTATGCAGCAAAAATTTAAATTATAATGAAGGTAAGAGCAAATAGAAAGAAACAATCAATTACAAATACAAGACAAGTATAGTGGTTCGGTGCTCTTAAAGGCACCTACGTCCACTCCCCAAGGTCCACTCGGGAATTTACTATAATCACTCAAGATTACAGCCGATTAGTTTTCCAGGCTCACTAATCAAAATTCCTTTTGGTTTTCACTAGGCTCACCAAAAGAAACCTCTTGGTTTTTAAAGGCTAACAAAAAATCTCCTTGGTTTTCAACTAGGCTAACAAAAACCTTCTTGGTTTTCAACTAGGTTAACCAAAAATCTTAATACAACAAAATATGAATTGAAGTAAAGAATACAAGAAAAGCTTTATAATAAAAAGCTGTTATCTCTTTGAAGCTTGATGAATATGCTTGTCTTCAATTAGATGAAGCCTCAATCAATGATCAAAAGTGGTTGGACTTGAATGCTTTTGATTGCTTTGAATGCTTGAAGGCTTCTTTTACTTGGAAGTTGCTGCTTTTAATGAACGTATGAGTGAATGCTCGTTTTTTTCTTTCTTTTTCACTTCCTTTTCTTATTCTCTTATGTTTCATTTGAATTTAATTCACTTAAATATCATCCCAAGGCCTAAAAGACGGTTTATGACCGTTAGAGACATGGAACTAGCCATTGGGGGTGAAAGGGACGAGTTTTGTGTTTGAAAAAACTAGTTGTTACCGTTCTCATAACTCCAAGTGTCGATACTTCAGGCTGTCAGTCGACACTTAAGTCTGA
Source organism: Areca catechu (assembly GCA_021397845.1). Taxonomy (NCBI): domain Eukaryota; kingdom Viridiplantae; phylum Streptophyta; class Magnoliopsida; order Arecales; family Arecaceae; genus Areca; species Areca catechu. The sequence continues at coordinate 78,160,667 of CM038039.1, read as the reverse complement.
CACTTAAATCCCATGAGTCGACACCTAGTTCAAAATTCTACATTAAAGCTCTTTGGAATTCTTAAGTGAGTCGATACTTGAGGTGAGTCTTGAATTTCAGCATGTTCTGTAAAAAATTTATCTCAAGCATTGAGTCAATCCTTGAGTCGACACTTAGGGTCAACACTTGAAGCATGAGTCGACACTTCAAGCATGCCATCTGAAACTCTTTTCTGCATACCGGCTTGAGTCGACACTTGCACTGCCATGAGTCGATACTTGAACTGTGAGTCGACACTTGCTGAAACTTTTTCAAAAATGACTGAAAGTCTACTAAAATCTTTTTGAACTCGACTCTTTAATTCTTTTCAAGCAAATCTTAAATTCTTAAGTCCATTAATGATCGGTGGTTCATCCATAGAAAGGGCTTCTTCAATCATTTGATAAGCAATTCAATTTAACTAATTTGATGAGTATCTTTTTTTATTAAAAATACATTTCAAAGAACTGTTAGTACTCAAATATACTAAAAAAATTTGTTAATCATCAAAATCAATAACGGAGTCAATAGAATGTATAAAAGTGGTTAAATCTATTTAAATCTCCTTTTCTCTCTCTCTCAAAAACCCGGTCCAATGTCAGGCCAGCCCGATGCCCATCGGGCCAGTCTGAGCCCACTTCCAGCCCTAGCTAGGAGACACATCGAAGAGGGGTACAATGCTAACCACTTGGGAAATGCTGGGAAGTATGCGTCGGCCTTGCTTGAGTAGCGCCAGGTGCAAGTATGAACTACTTCACTGTGGCTGGCTGTTATCATCATTTCCCGCGAGTGAGTAGCCTTAGGATGGCAACGGATCGGATTTGGATCGGGTCACTCAAAATTCATACTCATCTCATTAAAAAATTTTCCGTCCCATACCCATCTCAGGTCGGCATAAAAAAATCATGTTTGGATCGGATTGGATCGGGTATACCAGATCTCATAAAATCTAATTTATTTAAAACCTAAACGGGTCGGATCAAGTCGGTCAATCAGGTATATCCATCCCATATCTAATTTACTTAAATATTTTATAAACATAATTTTTTTATATATAAACGGGTCGGGTTCGGGTCAGGGTGTACTACTACCCGTACCCGACCCGAATCCGAGTCGGATTTTTTTATATAATCCATATCCATTTATAAATTAGGCGGGTCGGGTTTTACCCATCCCATTAGGGTCGGATCGGGTCGGATATCCATCGGGTCGGAAAAAATTGCCATCCTTAGACTAGCCTAGATCCCTGCATGGCCCATCATGCGTGAGCGCGTGGGTGGCCCAGGCCCAGGCGGTCCCCCATCATGCCTGGATGCAATTTTCGGTCATGGTGCACCAGGAGGTGGTCAGGGGGAGCTGTAGCATAGTCCACATCATTTCAATCACGGCTCATGAGCATTGATCACGGTCCAAAGTGATTGTTGCATGATTGAACGGTGGCACACAATCCATGCAAACATCAAACGGCCAGGACACGATCCATCTCCAATGTATACTGATCAGTGTGACTGTGATGCGATTGAAGGTGATTTGATGGCCAAGAAGATTTTTGGAAATCAAATGATAGTTGAGAAAGGTATAGGACTTTGTTTTATATATAGTTTAGATCATTAGATTTATGTTGAGATACTCTTCGTGCTAGGGATAAGGCTGCAAATGGATTGGATTGACCCGTGAGCCGACCCGATCCAATCCAACCTATTTTTATGGACTCGGAAATTCGGATCAGATCTTAAAATTAGATCCGTTCCATTTTTCGGGTCAGGTCTGGGTTTACTGAATTTAGACCAAATCCGATCCGATCCGATTCGAATATACTAATACTGTTAGGATCATATCTATTCGGACCCTTAAATTATAATTTAAAATTCATATGAAACTTATTTTTAATATAGAAATAGAGTTATAATTATTTTTATATCTTAATTTATTTTTAAAATAATATTATTTGTTATATATTTTATGGTTAATAGTAATTGGTTATGCAATAATTGAAATATGGTTATCTATATTTTATCTAGATCATATTTAGATCTAATTTTTTAGATTAGAACCGAGTTATTCATGGATCCGATCCAATCCAAATGATCCGTTGGATTGAAAATTTTAATAATGAACCTGACTCGACCCGATCTGATTTTCTAGTAGGTTGAGCTGGGTCTAATATTAAGACCCGATCAAAGAATCGGGTCGGATCGGTATCACTTATAATCCGATCCGACCCGATCCATTTGCGTCCCTAGCCAGAAACTATAAAAAGAGGGTCATGGATCAGAGGGTACGATAATAGTAGAAAAGTCTATGAAAATTAAAGAATTTTCTTGAAAAATAAGAATTTTATGAATAATTTGAAATTTTATTTTGTTTTATTATATTTTACTGGTAGTGTCAATATCGATATTGTAGTCTTAAAAATAAAGATCTATATTTTATACTTTTTAGTAATATCAATATGGTTAGTACCATGACAGTTAGGAGTAAACTGGTCTTTGTAGCCGCTCTTTATCTTTCATGCTTATCGATAATAGTATTCTGTCTTCCTCCATTCGAACGGTATTTCATTCACATATATGCCTAAAGGGTGCCTTCCCTTCCTTTGGTGTGTTATTCCTAAACTGTTTAGTTTAGCCTAAGCTAAAGATGAAACGGGGTGGAGCAAAAAAAAGAATTAATAATATGAAGAAAGAAGAAGGGAAGGCTGGGGAAAGGAACCAAGCTAACTTGATGGATTGTAATGCCAGCTCGCTCTCTCGCACCTTTTCTTTTCCGTTGAGCTAACTTCCTCTCTCAAATATTCTCTGATGAATAATATTTTAATGTCAACCATGCTACAGCTTGTATTAATTGGTATTGATGGGGTACCTCCTGATGCATTATGTAAAGCTGCAAATGGATCAGATCGATCCATAATTCAATCCGATCCGATTCATTTAAATCTAATCCAATCTATTTTTAGGGATCCATAAATCTAGATCAGATTCTAAAATTGATAGATTTTATTTTTCGAATCAGATCTAGATTTATTGAATTTGAATCTAACTCGACCCGACACAATTCGAACATACTAATACTATTAGGATCATATCTATTTGAATATTTAAATTATAATTTAAAATTTGTATATATTTTTTTAAAACATAAATATAGAGTTATAATTATTTTTATATCTTAATTTATTTTGAAAATAATATTGTTTGTTATCTATTTCATGATTAATAATAGTTGGCTATATAATAACTAAAATAAGTTATCTATATTTATTTGGACCATATCTAGATCCAAATTTTTAGATTAAAATCGGGTTATTTATGGATCTGATCCAATTTGAATGATTCATTGGATTGAGAATTTTGATAGTAGATCCGACCCGACTCAATATAATTTTCTAGTGAATTGAATCTGGATCTAATATTAGGATCTGATCAAAAAATTGAATCGGATCGAGATCACTCATGATCTGGTCTGATCCGATTCATTTACATCCCTTGTAGTATATCTTGATGCCAAATATTTTGACCGATAAAAATTAAACCACCAAAACTTTTATATAATATAAAATCATAAACATATCAATCGAACTGGTGTTTATCGATCATCCTTCTATCATCTTAAATAAATCTTTCAGGGAACAACTACAGAATCTGTAACTTAAAATAGTTATTAATATTGTATTTAGTACTACGTTGGCAAGATTTTGATGTCTCTATTGTAAATTATTGGCCAAGGTCTTGAAATCTTTACTTTGTTTCAAAATTTCGTCCTTTCAAGTCGGGCGATATAAAGCAAAACATGATGCCTGAGATACTACCTTTAAAAAAAAAAAAAAAAATGGATGAGGTTCTTTTTTAAAAGATATTATTATTATTATTATTTTTGTAAAGTGAAGCATTCACCTACAATTCTAGAGTAAATAGATCCAAAAAAGACAGAAATAACAATACCACAGAGAAATACATGGGCTTCTTCCAACTGAGTCCACAACACTTCATCAGAGTGATTGGCCATATAAGAGACCACCCAATCAACAACATAATTAGCCTTCCGATACACATGCCTGATAACAATTGCTGAGCAACCCTGCAAAAGAAGAGCAATATCATGAATAAGGAGGTGAGAGGGCATGAACTTCATAGCCTCTTGAATCCAGAAAATGACAGTAGTCGGATCAACCCATCATTAAGTCAAATCACCCTCAATGATGGGTTGATCCAACTGTAAGATCCGACGGGCGTACAGAATACCAGCTCAAACACCTCGAAGCTTCGCTGTCGGGACTATCGGGTCTAGGAGATGGCAACCCCTAACAGCAACAATGCTGAAACCAGAATCACGGATAACAATTCCAGTACCCCCTTCCCTATCCCTAACACTCCCATTGAAATTGACCGTGAAGAACCTTGGAGGAGGGGGATTCCAAGAAATGAAAATCCAACAGGGCACTCGAAGAGCAGAATCGAAACCCCCGGTCTCCGGAGTTCGCGATCAACATCTGGTACTCCTCAACATGGGCCCGAGCTCTTTCAACAATAACCCTGGTGGTGCTAAAGACAATAGCATTCTGGGTAAGCCAGATATTGTAAGTGATGTGGCAGTATTTGCTAACGTGGAGGCCATGTAGATGTTAGCTGGCAGCCGTACGGGTGAAGAGTGCCACATGGACGCAGTGCCCAATTGTTGCCAAGGTCGGAGTCGTGCTCATACTACCAAGGCAAGCCCTCCTGCCGAGGTCAGCTCCCGGTCGGAGTCGTGCTCATGCTACCAAGGCAAGCCCTCCTGTCAAGGTCAACTCCCGGTCGAAGTCATGCTCATGCTGCCAAGGCGAGCCTTCCTGCCGAGGTCAGCTCCCGGTCGGAGTCGTGCTCGTAAGGCCAAGGCGAGCCCTCCTGCCAAGGTCAGCTCCTGGTCGGAGTCGTGCTCATGCTACCAAGGTGAGCCCTCCTGTCGAGGCCAGCTCTCAGTCAAGGCCGAGCTCATGCTTCCTAAAGTGGGGCTCCCGAAACGAACCTCCTCCCTGCCTTGCGGAGACCAAAATTCTCGCCAGCAACGAAGGAGAAAAGGATTGATGGAAATTCAAATCATAGCAAGGGGAGCCCCTGTCCACCTGCAACCTCTAGCAGGTGGCGCATGCCCCACCATCAGTCCAAGCTCTGCAGCGCGTCACCCGCGTGCTTTGCACAAGGCATGCTCCTCTAGGCCCCAGATCCTGTAGCGTGCCGCCACGTCAACAATCATGCAACCGGGGGGCCTCAACCCTCCCGACACGAAACCTGAACCTTCCCAAGAGGAGTACTCTATTAAGGCCACAGGCCCTGCGATGCTCCGACGGTCCCCCCGAAAATAGAAATGTCATACCGTGGCTCGGGGCCCGGCGGTACGGTGCCCGCCTCTCCCACGGGGAACCACACCATCCAGGGGGTACCGGGGAAAAGGACAACTCAAGGAAGCCCCAGACCAGGTCTGGGCCACCATTCTCATATAGAACAGAGGAGTAATTGGTAAGAGAGAGGAGAAATGGACGAGGGACCCCCAGGGGATCTCTCCAAGCTCTTCGAACACACTTCTACTTGACTTTTACATCTCGTTTCCACTACACACCCTCTACGCGGAGAGTCCCCAAGTTCTCCACCACAGAGGTTCTGTTCTCCTAGATCATCCTACTAACTTGACAGTCGAAGTGTCCCCACCGAAATCCCTGGTCCGGGTCTCCTCATTTTTTCAGGGCCTTCAGACCAAGCAGCCGACCCGGGAAGGAAAGGCGCATCCGCGACCCGACGAAGCTGCGGGCCAAGCTGAGACCGGAGAGCTCCCAAGGCGATGGCAATTTTAGACCGGGCTCGCGTGGAAGATGCCAACTGGGAGAGCCGCTAGCCAGTACCATGCAAGAGCTGCAGCGGGGAAGCCACCACTAGATGTCATGCAAGAGCTGCATGCCACGACGATCCAGGCGGCAACAGATTGGCATGCTAGGAAGAGGGGACGGAGTGCCAGGACTCCAATGGCTGTGGGAAGTCCAACCTAGAGTCCCCCCACTGCCTAGAGCTCCATGGTGACGACAAGAGCGCACGAGGCTTCCACCAACAAGGCAAGAGCTCCCCATCACGGCGATCAGAGCCCAAAAAAGGGGCTCCCCACTTGATGCGGACATCGAGATGAATATTGAACCTGATCAGTTGACTCATATAACAGGATAGCCCGGTGATAGTTCGGCGAAGCCCAACCCAGACATTTCGGTTCAGCTTCCGGCCCATGACGATTTGGGGCCGCCAGCCTCGCTAGCAGGAAACGTGCGTAGGTCCAGACGCCTTCAAGGGAAGCAAGTTTCAAATCTGACCCATTTTTGGGATGAAAACAATTAATTGGGAATTGGGCCGAAAGCCCAATACGCTAATTGCGTCTGTGAAGTTTCGGATTTGGGAAAACACCAAAGTCTTTAGTCTTATTATTATTATTATAATTATATTAGTGGCGTTATCTCTTGATTTTTTTTATTAAAAAAAAAAATCCGTTTGAAGAGTTTCACGCAAGAGTCAGCGTTTGGATTTGTTTACATTAGTGTTTAGTTTTTTTTTATTATTCCCCTCCCTTGTAGTCACGTGGGGGACATTAATACCTTGCATGGCTTTGTTTTCTTAAAAACCGAACCCAAGGAATGAAAAGATGCATTGTTTTGTTTTGGATTTTACACATTGGACGTTGTGTTGGTTTCTTTGTTTTGGAAAACAATTGCACGGACGATCCTGGTGTATTGGACGGCGTGTTTTTGCTTTGGAGCGTCTTTGTTTTGGGAAAAACTCCATTGCACGATAATTTTCTTTTGGGAATACAATTGGACGGTTGTTTTCTTTGGGTGATTCCGTGGAAGGCCGCCGGCCATCTTTTTTCCCTTGCGCACACCAGGCCGAAAGCCTGGTTGGAAGAAGACGATTCCATGAGGAATCTCTTCCTTCTATTCCAAGTTCCTGATAAAAAAAAAAAAAAAAAAGAAGAAACAGGGACTTACGGTGAGAAACCCATCATTCGTCCCTTCCAATCTTGAAGACCCGGATTGAAATTCGGTAGAGGGCTGACAACGTGAGGAATCACGCGGCCCTTCCAGCGCTTGATCATTGCAGGTTTCAAAGGATCTTCCCCATCTTGCTCAATCCTAGCATCAAAAAAATTTCCAGAACCCATTCTCCCTGAATCGGGGTTTTGGTCGCTGCAGGCGTTTGACAACCATCCTGCACCATCTTGGTATCAGAGCCTTGATCCATTCTTGATCTGTCCTTGATCCATTCTTGATCAGAGCCTTGATCCGTTTTTGATCTGTCCTTGATCCGTTCTTGATTAAAAAAAAAAATTTCTGCCGGCAACCATGGAGCGGAACAACGGGGAGCCTTCTCTTCGTGACGTTGTGGAGACCCAGCAGCAGATGATGGCTATTTTGCAAGCAATGATGGCATGGTTGGAGGTGCAAGAATGTGCTATACCTCATCAAGATCGTAATGTACCTGACGAACATCGAGAAGGTGATGCCGACCCTTTCCAGAATATTGAAGATCCTCCACCATTGCAAAGAGGGCAGCAACCGCGGCGTGATGTAGCGCTTCCCAGGGATTTCAGACCGCCGCCTATGCATGACAATCAGACTCGTTGGGAGTCCAAGTTTCGGATTGAAATACCGGAGTTCAGAGGTGGTTTGAATCCTGATGAGTATGTGGATTGGACCCTGCAGGTTGATGATGTTTTCCAGCTGAAAGAAGTGCCTTTGGACAAGCAAGTGCCACTTATCACAATCCGATTCCGAGATCGAGCAGCGGCTTGGTGGCATGCACAGCACTACCGGAGGTATATGGATGGGAGGCCACCAATTGCATCATGGGCAGCCTTGAAGCAGGAGATGAATCGGGAGTTCCTTCCTCAGAATCATGAACAGGTCCTTTATTCTAAATTGCATGGTTTAACACAAGGAAATCGAAGCGTGGAAGATTATACTACAGAGTTCTACCGACTGGTGGCTCGAAACCGATTGATGGAGTCAGAACCGAGGTTGGTAGCTATGTATTTGCTTGGACTGCGATTCCCGATCCAGGATGCGTTGGCTCTGCATCGGATTGACAGTGTTGGTGATGCGCACATGCGGGCGCAAGCAGTGGAGCGAAGCTTGATGCAGAATAGAGGGTTCTAGAGTAGAGGAAAATTATCTGGTTAGTCTTCGGGGCAGAGTTCTGGTAGTAGGAGTGCACCTCCTGTGGTGAGGCAACAAACTTCGGCAATTCCTCCAAGACCTACAGTGCCGAGTGGGGCTTCAGGTCCCCAGCAGAGGGTGGGCAGCAATCGAGCCAATGTTCGCTGCCATCGGTGTCATGACTTAGGACACTATGCCAATGAGTGCCCCAAGGCGCGTACCCAGTTACTTATGGAGGAGGAGCAGGAAGTTGAATTTCCCGAGGATGAAGAGTTCGAGGATGAGATGTATGTGATTGACCCAGACCACATCCAGGGAGAGAGTCTGATCATTAGGAGGATGTGTCTTGCACCAAGAGCTGGTGGAGATTGGCGTCGGCATGATATTTTCTCAACAAAGTGCACTGTAGCTGGTAAAACTTGCAAGGTAATTATTGATTATGGAAGTTGGGAGAATGTGATTGCTGAGGAAGTTGTGAAGAAATTGGGGTTGATGACTGAGCCCCATCCTCAACCATACAAGCTCGGCTGGGTGAATCGGGATGCAGATATTCAGGTCAGTCGACGTTGTAGGTTGGCCTTGTCTTTTGGTCCTCAGCTTGAGACGTTAATAGTAGCTGATGTTGTACCGATGGATGCGACACACATCATTTTGGGACGACCATGGCAGTTTGATAATAAAGCAGTGTATAATGATTACACTCATACTTATATGCTGCGACCAGATGGGAGAAAAGTGATCTTGAAACCACTACAGGACATGGATGAACAGAAGGTAATAATTTGTTTGCCAAGCAGGGAGTTTGAGGCGAGTTTAGAGGGAGAAGATTTCTGTTTTGCCCTGATTAGTAAGCCAGAGGAGTTTGGCCAGAATGGGGAACAGGAGCTACATGATCTTCCTCAGGAGTTGGTGTCAGTTTTGGAGGAATTTCGGGATGTTGTACGGAGTGAGCTTCCTGCGGGTTTGCCACCACTTCAAGATATTCAGCATGAGATTGATCTGATTCCGAGTTCTGTGTTTCCGAATAAGGCTCATTATCGAATGACCCCGCAGCAGCATGAGGAGCTGAAGAGGTAGGTTCAAGATCTTTTAGACAAAGGCTTTATACGGAAAAGCATTAGCCCGTGCGCGCGGTACCAGCACTTTTGGTGCCTAAAAAGGATGGTTCATGGCGTATATGTGTTGACAGCCGGGCAATAAACAAAATTACTGTGAAGTATAGATTTCCAATACCGAGGCTGGATGATATGCTAGATCAGTTGAGTGGTGCCGTGTTCTTTACTAAGATTGATTTAAAAAGTGAGTATTATCAGATCAAAATGAAGCCAGGTGATGAATGGAAGACAGCCTTCAAGACAAAGGAAGGCCTGTATGAATGGTTGGTGATGCCATTCGGGCTATCTAATGCTCCTAGTACGTTCATGCGAGTAATGAACCAGGTTTTGCGTCCATTCCTTAGTTCTTTTGTTGTTGCATACTTTGATGATATATTTATATACAGTAAGACAGCATAAGAGCATGTTGAGCATGTTTCACAAGTTCTAACAGTATTACGTGAAAATCAGCTTTTTGCTAACCCAGAGAAGTGTATTTGGATGGTAGACAAATTAATTTTTCTGGGATATGTTGTTACTGGTGATGGGATTCTTCTAGATGAAAGTAAGGTGCGAGCGATAGTGGACTGGCCAGCACCTACAACTCTAACTGAATTGAGATCCTTTTTGGGTCTTGCGGGTTTTTACAGAAGGTTTGTGAAGAGGTATAGTGAGATTGATGCACCCTTAATAGATTTGTTGAAATTAAATCAGTTTGGATGGAATGACACTGCTCAGGCAGCATTTGATGAGATGAAAGTCAAGTTGACCCAAGCACCACTGTTGGTTCTTCAAGATTTTGACAAGGCATTCGAAGTAAATTGTGATGCTTCGAAGACTGGGATTGGCGCAGTATTTAGCCGAGATGGAAGACCTGTTGCTTTCTACAGTGAGAAGCTTGGAGGTGCCAAACTGATGTATTCGGTTTATGATTTGGAGCTATACGCCATTGTGAGGTCATTGCAACATTGGCGACATTACTTGATCCAGCGAGAATTTGTGCTGTACTCAGATCATCAAGCATTAAAATTTCTACAGGGATAGCATAAGTTGAGCTCCAGACATGCAAAATGGGTAAGTACTCTACAGGAGTATACTTTCAGCATCAACATAAATCAGGCACTTTGAACAAAGTAGCAGATGCTTTAAGTAGACGGAGTTTATTAATTGGTGCTATGCAAGTATATACCCTTGGGTTTGAAAGCATGAAGGATGATATCCGTGTAGATGAACATTTCCAGAGCATTGTGACTGAATTGGAAGCTAGAGGTCGATCTGACTTCATCCTACATGATGGATATTTGTTCCGTGGTAATTGTCTCTGTATTCCTAACACTTCACTACGTGTATTGATTATTCAGGAACTGCATAATCAAGGACATTTTGGAAGAGACAAAACTGCATGGTTAATTCGTCAACGGTTTATTGGCCTGGGCTTGACCGAGATGTCAAAACCTATGTGAAGAGATGCCATTTGTGTTAGGAATCCAAAGGATCAGATACAAATCAAGGTTTATATACCCCTTTACCGATTCCAGATGAGCCATGGCGAGAGGTATCTATGGATTTTGTTGTAGGTTTACCACAGACAGTGAGAGGTCTAGATTCAATAATGGTAGTCGTAGATCGGTTCAGCAAGATGGCTTGTTTCTTGCCATGCAAAACGATATTTGATGCGTCGAAAGTAGCTGATCTTTATTTTTCTGCAGTTGTCCGATATTATGGGTTACCATCGTCAATAGTTTCGGACCGAGATAGCAAGTTTATGGGGCATTTCTGGCATGAATTGTGAAAAAAACTGGGTACAAAATTAAAATTCAGTAGTCCCTATCATCCTCAGACCGATGGGCAAACCGAGACTGTCAACCGAAGTCTTGGTAACTTATTGAGAGCCAATGTTCAAGAATTTAAAAACTAGGATGTATGTTTGATAAAGATTGAGTTTGAGTTCAATTTTTCGGTGAACCGTTCTACTGGTTTTGCACCCTTTCAAGTATTGTATGGATTTCTGCCAAGAGGACCTCTTGATATTTTACCTATTGATGTGCCAAACAAATCAAGTAAGAAAATTGAAGATCGAGTGGCTGATCTCCGTGAGGTGCATGCAACTGTTAAAGCCAATCTAGAGCAAAATTATGCCAAATATAAGGCTAAGGCTGATCAGACGCGTCGACAGCAGACTTTTGAGGTTGGTGATTTGGTATGGGTCTTCTTGCCAAGAGAACGATATCCACAGGGGGCCTACACCAAACTCAAGCCAAAGAAAATTGGTCCTTGTCAGGTGTTGGAGAAATTTAGTGACAATGCCTACCGAGTTGAATTACCAGACGATGTCCTTATTTCTGATGTATTCAATATTCGACATCTAACCCCTTATGCAGGTGATAATTCAAGCTTGAGGACAAGCTTTTCATAGGAAGGGAAGAGTGATGCGGACATCGAGATGAATATTGAACCTGATCAGTTGACTCATATAACAGGATAGCCCGGTGATAGTTCGGCGAAGCCCAACCCAGATGTTTCGGTTCAGCTTCCGGCCCATGACGATTTGGGGCCGCCAGCCTCGCCAGCAGGAAACGTGCGTAGGTCCAGACGCCTTTAAGGGAAGCAAGTTTCAAATCTGACCCATTTTTGGGATGAAAATAATTAATTGGGAATTGGGCCGAAGGCCCAATACGCTAATTGCGTCCGTGAAGTTTCGGATCCGGAAAAACCGGAGTCTTTAGTCTTATTATTATTATTATAATTATATTAGTGGCGTGATCTCTTGATTTTTTTTATTAAAAAAAAAATCCGTTTGAAGAGTTTCATGCAAGAGTCAGCTTTGGATTTGTTTACATTAGTGTTTAGTTTTTTTTATTATTCCCCTCCCTTGTAGTCACATGGGGGACATTAATACGTTGCATGCTTTGTTTTCTTAAAAACCGAACCCAAAGAATGAAAAGAGGCGTTGTTTTGTTTGGATTTTATCCATTGGATGTTGTGTTGGTTTCTTTGTTTTGGAAAACAATTGCACGGACGATCCTGGTGTATTGGACGGCGTGTTTTTGCTTTGGAGCGTCTTTGTTTTGGGAAAAACTCCATTGCACGGTAATTTTCTTTTGGGAATACAATTGGACGGTTGTTTTCTTTGGGTGATTCCGTGGAAGGCCGCCAGCCATCTTTTTTCCCTTGCGCACACCAGGCCGAAAGCCTGATTAGAAGAAGACGATTCCATGAGGAATCTCTTCCTTCTGTTCCAAGTTCCTGATAAAAAAAAAAAACGAGAAGAAGAAACAGGGACTCACGGTGAGAAACCCATCGTTCGTCCCTTCCAATCTTGAAGACCTGGATTGAAATCCGGTAGAGGGCTGACAATGTGAGGAATCATGCGGCCCTTCCAGTGCTTGATCGTTGCAGGTTTCAAAGGATCTTTTCCATCTTGCTCAATCCTAGCATCAAAAAAATTTCCAGAACCTGTTCTCCCTGAATTGGGGTTTTGGTCGCTGCAGGCGTTTGACAACCACCCTGCACCACCGCTCCACTGTCGCCGTCTCCGGTGGACCTCCAGATTGCTGTACTAGCCCAGTAGGTCCATGCCCTGGCTGTGACGGTGCACCGCTTCATCAAAGATACCGGTCCATAGCAGCACAGTAGCAACCAGGGGCGCCAACAACTCACATCGCCGATCTCCGTACCAGCATTCGATCCTTTTGGGAGGGATCGTTGCATGCAGTCTCCCTGTCGAGAAGAGACCACCAAGTGACCGAAAAGAGCCGCACGATGGTCCGATCGACCGGGAGAGCCGCTCCCCGGTCTCGGACTGTGGTATGCACTATCACTAGCGACATCGACATGGCCAGGAACTCATATGAGAGTTCCCCCACTCTGCGCCTCCTTCATCCTTGACGACCTCTACCGAGGGATCCACTGATAAGGCCATCCATCGCTAGGCAGAGAGATGCCTCAAAGAGCAGGAGTGCAAGCTGGCTGAACTTTTCCACTGGTTTGCAGAGATTCAGGGCTTCCCCAATGAGCCTGCGGGTCACGATACCTACCCCTCTTTCTCCCACAGGATCCAAGAGGAACCGATCCTCAGCCAGTTTCGCATGCCCCGAGTTGATTCCTATGACGGTACGACTGATCCCTGGACCATTTAGAAAGCTACAAGGCCCTTATGAGGGTCCAGGGGGCCACTGATGCACTCCTTTGCATTGCCTTCTTAGCTACCATACGGAAGGCCGGTTGAGCTTGGTTCTCCAAACTCGAGTCGAAAAGCATTGACTCCTTCCAGTTGGAGAAGAGATTCGTGGCGTACTTTGATGCATGCAGGAAGGTGCCACACGAGGCAGACAGCCTCTTCTTGATTCGTCAACAGAATCGAGAGTCTCTCCGAGACTACGTGTCCCGTTTCAAGGCCACAACCCTGGAAATTTACCACCTCGAAGAGCCGGTCGCTATGCTAGCCCTGAAAAGGGGATTGCGAACCTCCCGCTTCACCTACTCCCTCGACAAGAAGCCTCCAAAGACTTATTCGGAGCTCTTCTTCTGAGCTCACAAGTCATTCGTGTGAAGGAGGCAGATCACACTAGGAGGGAGCTCGATGGGAGACCCCTCAAGTGGCAAGCTATTGGGAAAACATCTGCTCCCCAAGCCCAGAAGTTGGTGTCGGCCCCATGCCCGAGGTCGAGACCCAGAGCCGACCCCGCCAAAGAAGAGAAGTTCACTCCTCTCCTTTCCCCAAGAGCGAAGATTCTTATGGAGATCGAGGGCGAGTGCTTCCTACATTGACCTCCTCCTTTGAGGCCATCCGCTGGATGTGATCGATCCTGATACTGCCGCTTTTATCGGGACCAGGGCCATAATATGGAGGAATGCCGCCACCTGAAAAAGAAAATAAAAGACCTGATCAAGCGTGGCTACCTCGGGAAGTATGTGGAAGGAGGAGTTTCTCTGGTAGTCTAGAGTGAAGAGCCCCATCTACTCACCATCGACAACTGGCCTACTGAGAAGCCGGTAGGGATGATTTCCTAGGGGGAAGGCAGAGCCCTGAAGAGGGTTAGCGGGAGAGAAGAGAATGATGATGTACTCTCCCGCGGGGGAGAGGGGTCAACTGGGGTGGATAACCCTAATAATGATGCTGTCGTCATGGACATGACGATAGCATGGCATCCTATAAAGAGACTCAATTGGAGTTGAGGGAGAGATTGTACTCCCAATAACTGCCGGGGCCCCACCTCGATAAAGGACTGTGTTGATGACCTTCACCGGAGGCGAAGGCTAGGTTTTTCTTCGGGAAGTCTATCATCTACCGGTTCGGGCTTTCGCATCCAATCATAACGAACAATGGACGGTAGTTCGACAACCAGACTTTCGAGGAGTTCTGTGTCGACCTCAGCATCCATCACCGCTTCACCTTGGTAGCTCATCCCCAGATCGATGGAAAAGCCGAGGTGACCAACCGGACCATCTTGCAAGGACTCTGCACCAGATTGGATGAGGCTAAGGGTCGATGGGCTGAGGGGCTACCCAGTGTGCTGTGGGGCCTACCACCTTGCCGGACTTAACGATGCCTGGTTCACACGAACATAGAATGCGAGCAATTTGAGAATGCACTACCAGTGACGTAAGCTTCTTTCTCAATCATTAAAATTCCTTTTTGGTGCAAACTTGTTTTTCACCAGCGCAGGAACATCTCCGTCTGACTCCAAGTCTGGTGGATAAAGTCGAGAAACTTACGAAGCCCTACACCTAAAGCCAGAGAACTTACGAAGCTCCGTACCTAAAGCCTGGAAACTCTAGAAGCCACGGATCTACTGCCTTACTCACAGTCCACAGATGCCAGCCGGAAATCCAAGGAATCCTGCCACTACCGCCTGACTCACGGTTCGGCACCTCCAGCTGAGAAACTTACTAAGCCCCACATTTAAAACCAAGAAACTACAAAAGCCCCGCATCTACTGCCTTACTCACACTCCGGAGATGCCAGCCAGGAAGTCCCAGGATCCTGCCATCTACCGCCGACTCACAGTTCGGTACCTCAAGCCAGAAAACTTACAAAGCCCTGCACCTCAAGCGGGAAACTCCAGAAGCCCCGCATCATTGCCTTACAGTTCGGAGATGCCAGCCGGGAAATCCCAAGAATCCCACCATCTACTACCTGACTCATAATTCGGCACCTCAAGTTGGAAAACTTACGAAGCCCCGCACCTCAAGCTGGGAAACTCCAGAAGCCCTGCATCTACTGCCTTACTCATAGTCCGGAGATGCCAGCTGAGAAATCCTAGGAATCCTGCCATTTATCGTCTGACTCACAGTTCGGCACCTCAAGCCGGGAAACTCCAGAAGCCCCGCACCTACTGCCTTACTCACAGTTTGGAGATGCCAACCGAAAAATTCCAGGAATCTTAACATCTACCGCCTGATCACAGTTTGGCATCTCAAGCCAGGAAACTTACGAAGCACCACACCACAAGCCAGGAAATCCCAAGATCTCGCCTTCTATCGCCTGACTCACAGTTCGGCACCTTAAGCCGGAAAACTCTAGAAGCCCCGCACTCAAAGCTAGGAGATGCCACCAGTCCCGCCTTCGAGGTTAGGAGACGTTGTTGGTCATGCCTCCGGGGTCAGGAGATGCAAACAGCCCCATGCTCCAGAGCCGAAGATCCCAAAATCTTTGCTCCTAAAGCTGGGGCGCTCAAGGAGTTTGGCATCCAGCAGCCTCTCTCACAGTCCGAGGATGTCAGTTAAAAATTCTAAAGATCCTACCATCCACCGCTTGACTCACAGCTTGGCAAATCAAGGAGCTTCAGCAACCTTGCACTTGGGTCCGCAAGATTACGAGGCTGAAAAAACAAGGACAAAGTGTTCCCAGAAACCTTCATACTAATTCTAAGGCCACAGAATCAATCTGCAGCAACTGAGTTCTGGGAGAAATGCACAACTAAAGTGGCCATGAAGATTGTTCCCTTACCATGCAAGCAGGTAAAGGAATTGAAGAGAAAAAGAACAGAAGACAAAGCAGGAAAAACACAAGGCAATTCAATTGAAGGGATAAGAAAGATTGCATTCATTAAAGTATCCTTGACATCAAGAAGAGGCTCCCAATAGCCTGGGAAACCATGCAAAGAATTCAAGCAAAAAAAGAGAGAGAAAAAGACATGCAATGATTAAGGGAAGAAAGAGCCTTCATTGATCAGAAAATATCTTACACCGTGGCGACCCCCGATAGGGCGAGAGGTCTCTTAAAAACTCAGTTACAATATGAGAAAGAAAAAGAAAATAAGCTTAGGCCTCCCTCGCCACTTCTTGCCCAACCAATGGGCAGGTCCTCTCCGTGCTAGCACGGTGCCTAGGGCTCCGGCTCTAGACTCTACCCCCGGGACTTCCCCAAATGGAGGCATTCTAGTCCCTTCTACCCAAGAAGGCAGGCACCCCATCCTCTGGAGCTTTCTGGACCCCTAATGGCAAGGGTCCAGCATCGCATCCACCACCTCGTTCTCGAAGGTCACCGATCTTGTGGGCCTGGCTTCAGCAGCTTCGTGTAAGGCTACCTCCATTAGCATCGCGACGGCCGTGGCCTTCTCTATAGCGACCACAACCTTGGCCGCCCCCTCATCCGATTGCACCTGGAAGGCCTGTGGGTGGTCCACCTCTGTCACTGAGGCGGCAACCTTTTTGGCCTTCCAGGGGCTCTCCCTTTCTCCTCTTTCAGGGTAGCTTTGAGCTCGATGGATTTCTTCCCTAAACCAGATGCCCTCATCCTGGCACCGGCCGATTGCTCCTGAAGAGCCTTTACTTGGCCCTTCAGTTTTGGGGCTGAGAACCTGAAGTCTACTAGAAGCCCTCCCTCAGCACAGGCCGAGGGAGAAGGGTTGAAGAAGAAGAGCATGAGAGAAAGAGCCTAGCCCAAACCCTGGAACATGAGGGGGACTAGAGGAGAAGAAAAGGACTCTGTGGAAGCTTGGTCGCTCGTGCTCGAAGATCCTTTAAAAAGGCGAGGGGATAGGTCCTTTGTAATAAAGCCCACCGCCCACCGTCGCCTCATGCCAATCGAAGGCGTGCACCTCTTCAACTCCCTCGCCAATCAGGAGCCACCACGTGCCAGCATCAGATGGTCCGATGCTTCGGATCAAGGGCAATCGCTTCTGTCCAAATGAAGCATTTATGATCCCTTTACCGGAAGACTAGGCAAAACGTCACTTTGTTAATATGAGAGCGCGATCTAAGGGATGCGGGCGCTCGAGTCATTGATGGCACAAGTGATGCGCCCCCCCACATCAACATGATCATTACTCTCCTTACCCCGAGCACCGCATCGTTCTCTGGGCTTGAGAGTGGGGGGCATTTGATGTGGCAACATCTGCTGATGTGGAGGCCATCTAGATGCTAGCTGGCAGCCGTGCGGGTGGAGAGTGCCACCTAGATGCGATGCCCAATTGCTACCAAGGCGAGCCTCTACTGAGGTTAGCTCCAGGCTGGAGTCATGCTCATGCTGCCAAGGTGAGCCCTCCTGCCGAGGTCAACTCCTGCCGGAGTTGTGCTCATCTGCCAAGGTGAGCCCTCCTGCCAAGGTCAACTTCGGCCGGAGTCATGCTCAGCAACCAAGGCAAGCCCTCCTGCCGAGGTCAGCTCTCGGCCGGAGTCGTGCTCATACTGCCATGGTGAACCCTCCTGCGAGGTCAGCTCCCGACTGGAGTCATGCTCATACGGCCAAGGCAAGCCCTCCTGCCGAGGTCAGCTCTCGGTCGGAGTCGTTCTCATGCTGCCAATACGAGCCCTCCAGTTGAGGCCAGCTCTCGACCGGGGCTGAGCTCATGCTTCCTGAAGTGGGGCTCCCGAAACGAGCCTCCTTCCCGTCTTGCAGAGACCATAATTCCTGCTAGCGGCAAAAGAGGGAAGGATCGATGGAAATTCAAATCACGGCAAGGGGATCCCCTGTCCACCTGCAACCTCTAGCAGGTGGCGCATGCCCGCCATTAGTCCAAGCTCTACAACGTGTCACCTGCATGCTCTACACAAGGCGTGCTCCTCCAAGTCCTAGATCCTGTAGCATGTCGCCACGTCGACAATCATGCAATCGAGGGCCTTAACCCTCCTAACACGAAACCTGAACCTCCCCAAGATGAGTACTCCATTAAGGCCATAGGCCCTGCACGCTCCGACGGTCCCCCCAGGAATAGAAATGTCACACCGTGGCTTGAGGCTCGATGGCACGGTGCCCGCCCCTCCCACGGGGAACCACATCATTTAGGGGACACCGGGGAAAATGACAACTTAAGGAAGCCCCAGACAATGTTTGGGCCACCATTCTCATATAGAATAGAGGAGCAATTGGTAAGAGAGAGAGGAGAAACGGATGAGAGACCCCCAGGATCTCTCCAAGCTCTCTGATCACACTTCTACTTGACTTTACATCTCGTTTCCACTGCACACCCTCTACGCGGAGAGTCCCTAAGCTCTCCATCACAGAGGTTCTATTCTCCTAGATCATCCTACTGACTTGACCGTCGGAGTATCCCCACCGAAATTCCTAGCCTATGTCTCCTCGTTCTTGCAGGGCCTTCGAACCAAGCAGCTGACCTGGGGAGGAGAGGCGCATCCACTACTGGTGAAGCTACGGGCCAAGCTGAGACCGGAGAGCTCTCATGATGGTGGTCTCGGATCGGGCGCGCGCGGAAGATGCCGGCCGGGAGAGCCATAGCCAGTGCCATGCAGAGCTGCCGGTGGAAAGCCACCATCCAACGTCGCGCAAGAGCTGCAGGCCATGACATCCAGGCGGCAACAAAAAGCAAATACACTAAAGGAGAAGTGAGGACTAACCTGATCAAGGAATCTTGCCCATAAAAGATAAGGCTCTACCTTGCCATCCCTCCACCCTCTCCTGAATTGCCTGCGCCACCCTAGCACACTCCATCTTACAGAGTCTTTCTCCTAAAATGGGAACCCCTAGATACCGAGAGTACACCCTCATGCTCAGCAATCCCAAGGATATTCCGGATCAAGCGTTGAAGGTGGACAGGAGTCTTCGAACTAAAGTGAACCTTTGATTTAAGAAGGTTAACTCTCTGTCCCGAAGACAAAGAGTAGCACTCGAGAACCCTCCTGAGTCCCTATGCAGAGGCCATTGAGGCCCGACCCAATAACAAGTAATCATCTATAAATAATAGATGCGAGATCGGGAGAGCACTAGGAGCAGGGACATACGGCTAGACGACCGACTACCGCACCGCTACCTGCAACGCTCATGATAAAGAGTCAGCACAAATAATAAACAAATACAGGAAGAGGGGACAACCTTGACGAAAGCCAACATTTGAATAGAAAAACTTCAAAGGGGTACCATTAAACAATAGCAAAGAAGGTCTAACAATGCAGGCTATAATCCAGAAAATCCAGCAACGATAAAAACAAAGTCCCCCAAAGCTTTTCTAGAAACTTCTATTGCATCCGATCATAAGCCCTCTCCATATCGAGTTTGATGGCCATCAAATTGCATCGAACATGCACTATCTAGAGATCATACATAAACTCCTATGCTATAAAACATTGTCAAAGATACACTGACCCCCTACAAATGCATCCTGCTCAGATAGATAAGATTCAGGAGAGTAGTCTTCATCTTGTTAGCCAATAATTTAACATACAATTTATAAAGAGTATTTACAAACTGATAGGCTTGAAGTGGCTCGGCTCACAAGCATCATGACATTTCAAATAAGAGTATCAAAGGTCTACTTCAACAATCAGGCATCTACCAGAAATAAAAAATTCTACACAGCCGAAACCACATCACGCCAGATAATGCACCAATTAGAGCTGTCAATATGGGCTGGCCCGGCCCGGCCGGTCCTAACCCATATGGGCTTCCATTTTATGGGCCGGACCGGGCTAGGCCCACTTGCATAAATGGGCTAAAAAAATCCAACCTGGCCCGGCCTTATATGGGTCGTGGGCTAAGGCCGGGCTAGCCCACTATATGGGCCATGGGCTAGGACCGGGGCTAGGGCCATGGGCTAGGACCGTGGGCTAGGGCCGTGGGCTAGCATTAGAGCTGTGGGCTAGAGCCATGGGCATTAAATCATAAAGTATATAGCCATCACCTCGCATGGAAGAAGCTCTGGTCACTAATCGATGTCGCAAAAGAGTTGGTGTCACCGCCGGCATCACCGGTTATTCCTTCCTCCACCAGAATAGGTGAGCAGAGCAGCAGCAAAGCCCCAGTCGGGCGGTTCCGAACTCCCGATGAATCAAAAATTCGGAAGTAGTTTGAATCGTCGGAAGCCCGGAACTATCGAGTATTGTCGTATCGAAGTGGAAATGGAATGAAAATAGCGAACATTGCAAACAGGAAGGGAAGTGGGAACGACGTGAAAGATTGAGGAAAAAAATCAAAATATCTTTTCGTTTTAAGTTAAAGTTTTAAACTTTTATTTAATGTGGACCGTGGATTACTCTACTAAGTGGACCTGGTAATCCAAACATGTTGCCATTTTTCATTTTGAATATTTAATTATATATTTTTAAAAAAAATTCTTGGTCCATGGGTGGCCGGCCCTAACCTGTTAGCCCCTAGGCTACAAGGGCAGGGCTAAAAGCCCACTTATATAATGGGCCAAATTTCTCAGCCCGGCTCGGCCCATTTATAGGGCCAAATGGGCTGGCCCATGGGCTCTGACCCATTTTGACAGGTATAGCACCAATATCTCCTAAAGAATATAAAGGAAATCCATCAAGACCTGGAGCTTTTTCCTCATCCAAAGATCAAAGGATAGACCGAACCTCATCCACTGAAACCGAACTGAGAAGGATATAGTTCTCCTGAGGAGAAACCAAAGCCTCAGGAGGAGAGTTAAAGGAGAGAAGACCCTTGATGGACTTAGTCCACCAAGATCTAAAGAAATAGTAATCTCCTACCTGATATCATCATCATCCTCTATCCACAGCCCCTCAGAAGATCGCAATGCTCTTATCCGGTTTCTATGCATGCGAATAACAGTGGCTTGGTGAAAGAAACAAGTATTATGTCCTTTTTCTTAACCACTGCACTCTAGATTTTTGCCTCCAAATAACCTCCTGTTGACTGAGAAGAGCATGGTGCATAGAGAGATGGCTCGAAGAGTAGCCGTATCACTTATCGCCAAACCGCCTTCCTCTCCTCCTACTCTTGAAGGTCATTAATAGACCTCTCCACAGATTCCAATATAGAGAAGATATTACCACTTCCTCCTTATTCCATCGAAGGAAATGTCGTTTGACTAAGTTCAACCTACGAGAAATTCGATACCTTGCATCACCATGGACTAGCATCTCCATACCTCCCTCACAATCTTCCAAGATCTAGGATAAGCCAACTAACTTCTCAAACCTGAACGGAGCATGATAAGGGGCCAAAGCAATAGTGGTAAGGAAAAACAGACTATGGTCAAAGGCAATTCTGGCAAGATGCTAGGGTTTAGTTGGAGCCAGTAAGGAGTAGCGAAGATTTTGTCAATTCTCCCCACATCCTAGCTCCACCGGATTGATTATTACACCAATAAAATGGGGACCCACAAACCCCAAGTCCACCAAGCCATTGGATTACAAGAACTAGGCAAATTCTCTAGAAGTAGTATCTTCAATAAAAGTCTACCACATTTCTTATCCTCACTCCTATAACACAATTAAAATCCCGCAACCACCGTTGGAATACCCTGATCAATTAAAGCTAAGACCTCTTGCCACACTATTTCCTCTCCATGTAACTCGTACTTGCATAGACCCCCGATAGCAACCACGTAGGTCCTTAGCTTCAGAAATAACAATGGCCACATGATGAGAGCAACAATGAAAAATTCAACTTTAGCTACCCCCGGTGCCAAGACATAATAATACCCCCGACAACCCTTGGGATTCAATAGCATAAAATGCAAGTCACCTGGAAAATGCCATCGAAAGCGATCTAAATCGGGTCTATAAGTCTAGTTTCTAGAAGAATATAATTCAGGATTATACAACTGCCTCAATCTACGAAAAGTAGAATAGAATGAGGGTTCCTACCCTCGAACATTCCATACAAGAACTCTCATTTCAATA
This sequence comes from Areca catechu, assembly GCA_021397845.1. Classification (NCBI taxonomy): domain Eukaryota; kingdom Viridiplantae; phylum Streptophyta; class Magnoliopsida; order Arecales; family Arecaceae; genus Areca; species Areca catechu. The sequence continues at coordinate 78,138,334 of CM038039.1, read as the reverse complement.
CAATTATCTTCGCTTGGTGATGCTTTCCCCCAACTCAGCATCCTCCAGACTAACATCTCCCAAATCCTCCCCTGTTGTAGGTGGCCCAGCATCAAACAGGCCTCTTCAGCTTCCCTACTACCTCCTCAGCCCAGGGCACCATCATTACCACCAACACAACCCTCTAAGAGACCAATCGGAGGATCATGGCTGCAGGGCGTTCCATCCTAGCACTAGTAGTGACCCTCGAAGAAGATCCACCAGCTACCCCCTTTTGTAGATGAAGTAACAGGCAAAGAAATGGACTCCAGAGTAGGGATAGGAGACTCTTTAACTAGTAGGGGCACTTCAACACCTTTGGACCCTGCCCCCCAGATCCCCAGCCATGCAAGGTGTAGAAGGACTGACCTAAGTAGAAGCCGAATCCACCGGAGATGAGACCACTTTTGAAGAAGAGATCCCATAGGAGGTTGAAATGGGCGGCTTCGATGGGCTACGACCCCTTTTCAGTGACAAGGCTCCATAATCCACCATTTGCATGTCTCGTGGGCTAGACTTCTCAGTGAAGCCAACTTCATTCTATCCCAACAGGCCAAGGGCACCAAAACCAGTAGTCGGAGCTCCACCATCACCGGAGAGGTCCCCGTTGCTCGCTCCCAGCGAGCACCGATGAACCACCTTTGTCAGTTTTTGCAGCTGTCCGAATCCGACTGTGAGTTTGAGAAAGAGATATTGGCTATTGGTGAGTTCATGGGCAAAGACAACGAGTATGGGTCCGATGATGACGGACACTGCACACCTTCGCCTTCTCCAAATCTCTCCTACCCTTCATAGAGACTCTGGGTGCCGAGGTTGATGGATCCGAGAAGTGACTAGCACGGACCAATCTCGGTCTGCCCCCACCATCACCACCCTTCCCCTCCGCCCCCATGGGACCAGAGCTTCCAAACCAGCCTCCCCAGTGCGGTAACGACATTCTCCAGTAGGAGTGAGCAATCACCACTATCCAAAGTAGGGTCCCTTATCAAAAATCGGCATCACTCTCGGCGGTGTCTTAATCCCCACATTGGTAGTAGACCAGTGGAAGATTTTCGTACACAAATTGTTGCCAAAAAGCTCCCTTTTTCTTTCGGATTAGGATACCTAGTTATGTGCTTCCCGACATCTATTTTGATCCTCATACAAGCATAGCCCATCTTCTTCAACAAATCAGTAAAGCCATCAATTGATAGTGGCCTACTTACTTTTGCCGCTATAGCTCTAGTATGGCCGTCGACAACCAATACTCCAACGGGAGTCCTGGCAACCTCATCCAAACCACAGCCTTCTGGATAACCCTACTGACCGGATTGAAATCAGGCTCCCAAGTTTCATCGCCAGAAGTTGCTGACATGTGTCGGCAAGCGTACCGGTCGTGCAAGTAATATAGGGTAGTAATCCAATGTCGTCCTCTAGGATCAGAGACAATCATCCAAATTATAATACCTACTTATATTATTTGGAAAATTGATTTCGGGTAAAAAAATTAAATTAAAAATAAAACAAACTATCAAACTAAGGTGGCAGCAAACTTTCAGAATTAGATAAAACTAAAATAGCTAAGGCATCGAGAATTTAACTAAATAGATGCGATAATTCTTCTAAATATGTTAATTTGATTTCTGGTTTTATAAGCCAGCAGGTTTTCTAATGATTAATGCACTTTCATTCAACTTGCATTAATCCTATCCCAAATTATTAACCACGATGGTTAAGACATGATTTAAATAATTCAGAGCATTAAATTTTATAATCCTATCACTGCAGAGATCAGTCATAGTAATTCAGGTAGGATTTAAATTTATGAATTTCTTTTACTTTCAACCTAGAATTTAATAAATCAATTAAACTCTAGATGAAATTCATTGAGGAATTAATCAAATCTTCCAAAGCAATACGATCACAAAAGAAATCTCAAGTAAAGAAGGAAATCAAATAACCATTAAAATCCATAATCATCACATCAGTTAAATCCCTAAGCCTTGACAGAAACAATTAGTTTCACATATTCAAATTGAAAACAATATAAAGATAGGAAAAATATAAATCAAATAATCCATGGCTAATTAATTTCCCTTTGTCTCTTTTTTTTCTTCTGATTTTCTGCTCAGTTTTTCTTTTCTGCATCCGTTTTGCCATTTTGTTTCTTCGCGCACGTTCTTTTCTTCTCCTCATGCGCTGCCTCTTTTTCTACTTCCAGCATCCTTTTTTTTCCTTTCACGTTGCCTATTTCTTTCTTATGTGTGCTACTCCCGTCGCTGGATTTTTTGCATCCACTGGCTTTTTTTTTCTTCCATTCCATATGTCCTGTTTCTTTCTTTCCACCAATCTCGCTCCCCCCTCTCTCGAAGGCTATCCACCTATTTTTGTTATGCCAGTCCTTATCTTTTCTCTCTGTTGCAAGGCCACAGGCTGATGGATAGATAAGTGGTGGCCGACTAGCATGAATCTCACAAGTTTAGGTCCATAGTCCGTCAACGGCTCGTTGTAGTTGCTTGCAATGTAGTTCATGAACATTTGGCCCATCCGGATGCACCTTCTATTTTCTTTTGGAGGGCCTTGACTCTTCTAATGCATGTAAATTAATTTGGCAGCCTCCTTTTATTCTTGATCCATTTTGCTTCCGATACTCTCTTAGCACGCATACCTGAAATAAATAAATAATTAAGCATAAATAAGCTGCAGATGCTACTAAATTAATAATAATTACACAAATTTTTATATAATTAAGATCCAAATACTTCTATATAAATCGCATTCATCAAATCCCCCTAACTAAAAGCAGACATTGTCCCTAATGTTTGAAGATAATAAAGTAAGATAATATAGAAAAAAGAGAAAATGATAGGATACTCCCCTGGTTGCAAGACTCAATTGGAGATAGGTAATATGTGATCGTGCCTATGCTTGTTCACTCCAACCTCACATGTTTCAGTTGCACCTTTGATCACCAAACTTAAATGGCAGCCACATCTAACAAGAAAATAACCAAAATCAATAGATTGAAGTAGTAGAAAACATAAAACAAACTGAAGCAAAAAAGGAAAGATGGTGGGGTGCCTCCCAACCAGCGCTATATATTAGAGTCTATAGCTAGACTGTACTTTCTTTATGGATCTCATCATAATGAGGCTTTGAAAGATTCCAAGCCACCACTAACATATGGTTTCAGCCTCTGCCTATTTAACTTGAAAGTGACACCTTTTTGATCCTTCACCTCCACTACTCCATAGGAAAAAACTTGTGTCACAGTATACGGTCCATACCATTTAGATCGAAGCTTACCTGGAAACAGCCTTAGTCTGGGATTAAAGAGCAAAACATGTTGTCCTACTTCAAACTCCTTTCTCATGATGTGTTTGTCATGCCATCTCTTGGTTCATTCTTTATAGATCTTGGCATTCTCGTAAGTTTTCTCTCTAAACTCATCCATTTCATTCAGTTGTAATGCTCTTTTCTCACTTGCTGTAGTTAAATCAAAATGTTAGTATTTAATGATCCAATAAGCTCTATGCTCTAACTCTACAGGCAAGTGGCAAGCTTTTCCAAACATTAATCTGTATGGAGACATTCCAATTGGTGTTTTAAAAGCTGTTCTATAAGCTCACAGTGCATCATCAAGTTTTTCTGCCCAATCTCTCATATGCAAACTGACAGTCTTTTTTAAAATTCGTTTCAGCTCACGGTTAGACATCTCAACTTGTCCGCTAGTTTATGGATAATAGGCTGTAGCAATTTTGTGAGTTACCCATATTTCTTTAATAAGTTGTCATTTGTTATTACAAATATGGGATCCCCATCACTAATCAGAGCACGTGGTACAACAAACCTAGTAAAAATATTCTTTTTTAAAAATTTCATTACAGATTTGGCATTATTTTTCTACAAAGCTACAGCCTTAACCCATTTTGAGACATAGTCAACCGCCATTAAGATGTATTCTTTAGAAAAAGACTTTGGAAATGGTCCCATAAAATCTATGCCCCGCACATCAAAGACTTCACACAAAAGTATATTATTAAGAGGCATCTCATGTTTATAGAAATGTTACCTGTGCGTTGACATCTATCACATGCAATGACATACCTGTGGGCATCTCTAAACAAGGTTGGCCAAAAGAAACCTGATTGTAGGACCTTAGCAGCTGTACGAATTGGTCCAAAGTGTCCTCCTACCTCTATGTCATGACAGTGCTACAAGATAGAGTACATCTCCTCCTCTGGTACACATATCCTGATTATGCCATCTACACATACCTTAAATAGAAAAGGTTCATCCCAAAGATAGTGGTTAGCACTAGCAAAAAATTTCTTTTTTGTTGATATGAAAAATCATGAGGTAATACTCCATGGAAATAAGATTTGCAAGATCAGCAAACCAAGGTTGCTAACTTACCTGCAGCTTGAATAAATGTTCATTAGGAAAATACTCACCAATCTCATGTTCTTTTACTATCCTCCATGGAATCTCCTTTAGCCTCGACAGATGATCTGCCACTACATTCTCTGCTCCAGATTATTCCTATTTCTATGTCAAACTCTTGCAACAGCAAAATCCACCGTATCAGCCTGGCTTAGCATCCTGTTTAGTAAAAAGAAACTTCAAAACACTATAATCAGTGAAACAATACTTTTGATAAAATCAGATAAGATCTAAATTTATCAAAAGCAAAACTACAGCCAATAGTTCCTTTTCAGTTGTAGTGTAATTCCTCTGAGTTGCAATCAGGTCCTACTGGCATAATATATTAGCTGAAATTTCTTTTCTTCCTTTGTCCAACATAGCCCTACAGCTCATCACTAGCATCACACATTATTCAAAAGGCTGTCCCCATTCGGGAGCAACCACTATAGGAACATGGACCAGCTTCTGTTTCAAAACATTAAAAGCAGATAAGCAATCAGCATGTGTAAACATAAAAGGAGTATCTTTCATCAACAAATTAGATAACGAACGTGCAATTTTTGAAAAATCTTTGATGAATCTTCTGTAAAAGCCAGCATGTCCTTAAAAACTCCTAACTGCTCTCACTGATGTCAAGCGAGGTAATTTTTCAATACTTCCATATTATCTCTATCTACTTCTATCCCCATAGAAGATATCCTGTGGCCTAAAACAATACCTTCTGTACCATGAAATGGCACTTTTTTCAATTCAGCACTAAATTGGTTTCCTCACACCTCTGCAGTACTAAATTCAAGTTATGCAAGCATTCATCAAAGACACACCAAACACAGAAAAATCATCCATAAATATTTTTATGAAGTGCTCAATCATATCATGAAAGATGGCATCATGCAATATTGAAATGTTGCCGGTGCATTGCATAGTCGAAAGGCTCTACGGTAGGCGAAGGTACCATAAGGACAAGTGAGGTAGTCTTCTCTGATCCTCAGGTCACACGGAATCTGGTATATCCTGAATATCCATCTGAGAAGCAGTAATACGCATGCCCTGCCAGTCTTTCTAACATTTGGTCAATGAAAGGTAAAAGGAAAGTGATCTTTCTTTCCTTAAGCATCATTCAGCTGTTGGGAAATGTGTCCCAAAACAATTCTACTGTAAACAGTATACAATTTGATGTAAATATATGAATTATATTATTGAATAAAATGTTTATTCTGGCAGTTCATCACTATTTCATCTTTCTGTAATGAGTTCTTCAGTGATGAAGTCCTTAGGACTATTGTATGTGATATAGAGGGATATATCATATAGTCCTAAAATTGTTCGCGACCAAATGATACACCTATTTCAGGATGATAGTATATCAAGTATAGGTCGTGGTGTGCCATAGTCGTGGTTGTCCTCTTAACCAGGAGTGTAGAGATGTACTGGTATGCAGATGCAGATGTTGTGTTTGACATTTCATCGAACGTGACCCGTCTGTATTTTTCTGTCTAGAGTTTTGATATGGACGTAGTTATCCCTCAGACATGAGATCTCATGGTAGCTTGCGAGCAACTTCACTGTACTTTGGTACTGGACTATCTGGATTTCTAATCCAGGGACGGAAGGTTTCTGGGTACAATTAAGTACTCGTGTAGCGTAGCGTGATCGGATCAAGATGGATTGACCCCTCCAAAGTGTTTGGAGCAGATATTTATCGTGTTTCAATTTAGCAAAACCTGGCCAGGGTAGTCACTGTAAAGTGTTACAGGACTTGTGAGATTGAGACACATTGTTGATAGACTTTATGGGTTAGGCAGTTAAACCTAAGTCTTCCTGAGCATTGAGGTCAAAGGGATAATTACAAGGTTTCCATATCTCCTGGTTCTTGATTGTTGCTCTGCAACTTCGACCTATCCGGACGTCGGGTGTCATTGCTAGATGGTGACTTTGACTGGTATTGAAAATGTTCCAGTGCTACCGACTTAGTGTTCGAACCTATGGGGTCACACACATAGGGGTTTCTACTTGATCTAGTGATCGGAGAACGATTGGGAATCGTTCGTGGACTCACAGAGAAAAAGGATTTTCTTTATCCAAGTGTCAACACTTGATATTCTTGAAAGTGTCGACACTTGTGTAAGTGTCGACACTTGTTTATTTCGCAAGTGTAGTAGACATTGATGTCACAAAAGTTGTGACATGAAATTTTCACTAATAGTTGGTGATGCATGGAGTTGAATTAAGTAATGTGATACTTGATAGCCCATTTGATTGAGCTATAAAAATCTGGACGAATCAAATAGGATTTGGTTCAAAATGGGTTTGGGTCCAATCGGGTTGAACCCAATGTATGCACACTTGACTCAATTGATTTTAGTTATGAATTAAAATAAATTAAATATTTAATCTGAATTTAAATAAGTTTAAATTCATTTTTGGGGAGTTATGTAACTTCCCATGACCATAACTCTCCATAACTACCCATTACCACACCTATAACTCCCCACTCTCCCTCTCCCTCTCCACTACTTAAGGGGCTGAAATGGGAGGACGAAAATAAGGAAAAATTCAGCAAATAAATGCTGAAAAAATCAAAGGGAAGAAAGGGAAGAAACTAGGAAAAAGTTCTAGTTTTTTAGGTGTGAGGTTTTTGAGAGAAAAGTGTGCATTTTTGTACCTAGAGATCTAGGTCTTAGGATTGAGTGTTTGGGAGGGTTCCAACCACTCATTCTCACCTCTGAGCTTCTTCATTCATTCGGAGAGTCTGGCATCGAAAGAAGAAAAGGAGTCCGATCAAATCGTTCCACAAAGCTAGCACTTGGAGTGGAAGTAGATTTTGAAAGAGCCCTGGTGTGAACCACCTGTAGAGGCCGGACACGTGTGAGGTAAGCAGAGTTCTTCCTCCTGCTCCTGGATCTTTCGCAGCGGAGAGCGTCTCCATTTCATACAAGGTATGGTTTACATATATAGATATGTTGCTTTGAAATGTTCATAGCATGAATTCATGATTTCACTGTTTATATTAATCATTCATGCAAGATCTTGGACAAGTAGCATAGAAAAGTTTTAAAGCATGCTTAGATTAAATGTTAATATTTTATCATGCTTCCGCTGCATGTTATTTGAAAAAGTTTTAAAATACAAAGCGCTCGCTACTAGTTTCCTTCATCAGCTCCTATAATTAATGCAGACTCTCCATCCAGTTACTTTCCTAACTGAGATTAATTCATGTTTTTCATTTTCAAACACCGTAAAACCTCCCTTTTTAGGAACTACTTGTACTGGACTAACTCAATTACTATCTGAGATGAGGTAGATAATACCTGCGTCAACAATTGATCGCCTCAGCTTTAACTACCCTTTCATGACTGGGTTGAGTCTTCTTTGAGACTGCGTGATGGTTTGAATCGCTCTTTCATGAGTATCTTGTGTGTGCATATTGTTGGGCTGATTCATGTAATCTGCTATTCAACCAATGATCCTTTTGTAAGCTCTAAGCACCCTCAACAGCTTCTCCTCCATCACATCTATCAAAAGAGAAGAAATTATAACAGGTAACTGAGATGGAGGTAATAAAAATGAATATTTTAAATGTGAGGGAAACTATTTCAGTTCTAATTCTGGTGGTTGGATAATGGATGGTATGAGATGAATGATAGCTCTTCTCTCCAACTCTTCAAATGGTCTCCTCTGTGTGTAAATATGTCTGCTATCCATCATTGCTGCATATGGCTTTCTCTTCGCCTCCTCCTTCATTTCTGGGTTGAAATTAAGGTGTGTCGCAATTCATCGTCAGTCATCATCTCTCCAACCTTCTCCTTTACAAGACAATCAATGCAGTCAATTTGAAAACATGATGCTACATCTTATGGCTTTTTCATAGCTTTAAAAACATTGAATGTTACTTGTTTATTATGAATTCTTAATATCAATTTGCCTTCGTGTACAATCTATTAATGCTTACCTATGTTAAAAAATGGTCGCCCTAAAATGATAGGTATAGCATGATCTTCTTCCATATCCAGGACTATAAAGTCAACTGGCAAGATAAAGTTGTCTTCTTTGACCAAAACATCTTCTACTATTTCTCTGGGGTAGGTTATAGATCTATCTGCCAATTGCAATGATACCATGGTTGGCGTAGGCTCACCAAGTCCTAGTTTCTTAAATATTGTGAGTGGCATTAAGTTGATGCTAGCTCCTAAATGATTAATGCATTTAAAAGTGCAACTACCAATTAAGCAAGGTATATTAAAACTCCCTGGATCCTTAAGCTTCTATGATAGTTTATTCAATAGGATGGCTGAACATTCTTTATTGAGTGCCACGTCTCACAATCTTCCAGCTTCATTTGTTTAATAGGATCTCCTTGAAGAACTTGGCGTAGCTGGGCATCTAAGAAATAATATCAGGAAACGGAAGATTAATATGCAATTGTCTTAAAATTCTAAAATTTTGAAAATTGCTTATCCATTTTTTGCTGATGTTGTCTCTAGGAAAAAGGCAGTCTTGGCTTATATGGAGCAACTATAGGAGCTTTTGTTGGTGTCTCATCCTTTTATTCTTGTCCCCTCTTCATCAACAATCTCTCTACATCAGGCTCTTTGTTGCACTTTTGGCTCCTCAATCTTTCTCATGTTGACCCCTGGAATGCGTTTGATGATAACAAATATTGGAGCATGTATTGATACTAACCCTTCAAATTGTTTAAGAAGTTTTGCAGGAAATGGTTACCTTTAGTTTAAAATAGTTTTCAAACTGATTGGAAGGTAATTCAATTTTGTATAAAGTTTTATGAACTTGAACTTGTAAAAGCCCTAATTTTATTAATCTTGTAATCTTGTAAAATGGGCTGAAAATTGTAAAATTAAAGAGTATGTAGATTAGCTTCTATTTGATTCAATGTTGAAGACTTTTGGAAAAGCTGAAGCATTTTTGAAGATTTGCAAGAGCTGACTCTTGGATCAAGAGCTGACTCGTGGTGGCACGGCACGGAGGAAGTTTCAGTGTTTCAGCATCAAGAGCCGACTCCCATCCTAAGAGTCGACTCATGGAAGAAAGCTTTTTTTTGAAGCTTGAGATCTCGAGCCGACTCTGCCCCAAGAGCCGACTCGTCCAGAGTTATGTATTTTGAATGTCTGAGAGCTCGAGCCGACTGTGCCTGAAGAGCCCGACTCTAGGTATTCATGGTTTTGACTTGACGAAGGAAAAAGTTGACTCTAGCCAGAAGAGCCGCTTTACAGGATTTCATTTTGGGCTATCTGAGACTTCGACCGCTGACGTGGACCTCGAGCCGACTTGTGGAACGGTTTTCTACACTCCAACGACTAGTTGCTGAAGTTAAATTGAACTCCAATTCGTCTCCAACAGCTATTTCACGAATCCCTAAGCCCTACAACGACCATATCTCTTGGAAAACTATAAAAGGGTTATTTTTTAAGGATTAAATAATTATTAGAGCTTTATTATGAAATTATCTTGAGATATTGAAGAGCTTTCAAGTCATTCACCTACCTACCTCAAAGAACTTTCAAGTTGGATTCAAAGCTTCACCAACTCTACTCCATCATTGAATCCACTCATTGAAGAAGGGAAGAAGCAGCTTGAAGAGCACTAAAGAGTATTCAAGGCTTGACCTCATCTTGATCTAATCGGCAATACTTAAACAAACTGGTTTGTTGTAGTGCTTGTTATCATTTCTTACCTTAGTTTTCTCTCTAAGAACAGCAAGGGGCTGTGTTATAAGAGGGTGAAGGTTTTAGGTAAACCTTATAAAACCTAAGTTGGGGTTCTGTGGTGATCCCGGTATAAAACCAAGTGTTTGGATTTTCTTTGATGATACCGTTTAAAACCAAAGGGAGTTTGGATTTCTTTGGTGATCCGATAAAACAAAGTGTATAGGTTTGGATTGTGAGCCTGGTAAAACAATCCGATGTATTCCGATTGGGGGATATAGTAAAAATCTCAAATGGTGCTTGGGTAGGGACGTAGGAGCCGGTTGCTCCGAACCACTCTAAATCTCTTGTTTTTGTGATTGTGTTCTTATTGCTTTTACTTAATTACTTCCGCATTGTATATTGCACCACAATACCAAAAAAAATTTGAAAGGCATATTATTGTGAAAAGTTTTTAAGCCCAATTCACCCCCCTCTTGGGAAGCCACCTGGGACAACACTTCCACTTCAAAGGCTAATAGCTTGCACATGCTCCCTAGGATTCTTTCTATATTGCTTGGCAAAGTTTCAGGTCCTCTGTTAGCCAAATGTCACAACTATCTGCCCAACTTGGTCTCCAAATTTTTGAATGTTGCCTCATTGCTTGGAATCTAGCCTCATTTTGTTGCATGTATTTCCACATAATATCTTCCAAGATAGGCCTTCTCTTCTTGACTCGGTTGTGAGGTTGTAGTGGTGGTGGGCATTGCTGAAAACCAGGGGTTGATATGGCCTCTAAAGTGGTGGTAGATTCTGAATGTTCTGGCTTCTCCAAGATAAGTTGGGGTGATTGCAAAGTTCTGGATTGTATGTATGCCTATCTGGTTGTTCCTGAAATTACCAAACACATAATTAGCATTTTCAGGTATTGAATTGAAAAGTTATCTTGTGGGCAGTTGGTGGGACACCAAGATCAGACACAGATCACTGGATCCCATTGGTTACCTGTCTATGTGTCAAAGTTTTGAAAATTTTGTAATCAATTAAATTGAGTCCTATAATAAGTTGAGGTAGTTCATTTGTCTCAACCTTAACCTAGTCAGTATTTTGAGTCATGTAATCAGTATGAGTCCAGTATGAGCTCAATTTTTGTATAAGAGAGGAGGTTACCCTATCTTGGAGTCTCACCAAGCTTATCCAGGAGTCAAAGACCACTACATCAGCCCATTGGATTTGTGTGTGACAATCCAGGATCCAAGATGCCTCTAGAAACCTTGATTCCTTCCAGATGCACTCCAGATGGCCAGATTCCCTCTAGATGCTTCTGGAATATTCCATATGCCAGGAGCACATTTTTCCCAGGTTATCCCAGCACTCCAGGCTTTCAAATTCAAGTCCAAGCATCAAGCCCAGGTCCATTAAGAAGCAAGTTCCAAGAATATTCTCCTATCAGGCCATCTCAGCTTCCAGGGTCCAAGCTCAAGCGCCCAAGCCCCCTGGCCGGCCCACTTGCTGACCATGAAGCCCAACACGCCATTCAAGAGGGCTTAGGCATCCTCACATGTTGACTTGGTCCAAAGCCAAGTGGGGAGAGGAAAGAAGAGAAGACTAGGTCAAATTCTAACCTAGTTGTGATTCCTAATCCTTTTAAGTCTTGTAATTCTAACCTAGCTAGGAAAAGACTGAAGTCTAACTAGGAAGAGGACTTGGAACCCAAGTGTATAAACCCTAATTAGAGGATATGAGAACATATAAATACCCCACCCTCCCCCTCTTGTAAGCAATTTTATTCATGATATCAAAACACTATTGTGAAATTTATTTGAGCTTGCGAGCTTGTGTTACTTTTTCTTGATTTTGTTTTGTGTTCTTTTGCTTGGCGAATTCCTTGCTGCCCTAGCATCCTTCTACGCCCTAACTCACTGCCATCAAGCCTTCACACATCAAGAAGGAGTGCCCTAGGCTGCCAAGCAGGGAGATCTTCAACAAGCTTCAAAACAGCCCTTCTAATCCCTAACCTAATTCATTCTAAACCTAGTTTCCTTTCTTTTTCTTACTTGCTATTTTGATTGATCGGTGGATATTTTGCAGATCTCCGAGGTGTTCACCTCCCTAGAGGAGACTCCTTGCCTCCAAGACCACCCAAATCAGCCATCTAATCAAGAGAACCGAATTCATCATCCAGACTCCAATCAGAGGCTATGTGATCTCATCTTCATCGAAAGTTCTTCAAATCATGATTGGTAACATCCTTCCTGTCTTTAATTTGATTTGATGAAGATAAGCTACCTAAATCGGGAGTTTCTCAACTCATGGATCCTGGCTACTTATTATCTTCATGAGTTCTTTGCGATCATGATGATTCTTAGAATTGCTGATTACTGCTGTCTTTACTTTACTTTGGAATTTAGCCTAAAAACATAAATTAAAAAATCACAAAAAAAAATTTTACTATTTTTCTATATGTTTAGAAATCTTAGAGTCATCCCGCATCAGTTTGGATCAGAGCGGGTTTAGGATAGTTTTTATCTGCTTTACATTCACAAACCCTAATTCTGTATCATGAACACTGCATTAGGTATATATTTAAATCTGATTTTGACCATCTAGGAATTTTATTTTATAAAATTACATGAATTGTTCTTAGTCGTGTCCTCTATTTATCAAAATTTTTAATTAATTTTACAAAAATCCTAAATCATTAAAATTTTGCATATTAAAAATCCTAACAGAATCTTGATAATTTCTGTACAGTCTAAAAACCTTAGGATTTGCATTATCATAGATTTTGTTCATGAAATTTGGTAGGTATCATCATCACGTCCATCCTCTGTTCCAGGGTTTTTTATTTTTTTCCGCATCGGGATCTATGTCAAATCCTGCATCAACTGAAACCCTAATTCTCTATTTTCTGCTGGTTTGCACTGACTAACTCAAACCTAATCAATTTCTAAACCCCCAAATCCCAAGCCAAACTTTGTTTGCTATCCCAGTAAACTTAAACTTAACTGGACATCTAATAAATAATTAAAAATATTTATTTTTTATTATTTTAGAGTGCATTAGGATCATCGATTTTCATCATCTTGTAATCTAATCTTAAGGACAATCAATATAACATCAGGGCAGGATTTTCATCACTGTCTTGGGCCAAAACAAACCATCAGCATACTGACTTAAGCTTAATTAAAATTGATTAGACCTGATTTGCCATAGTGGGCAGGGGTGACACCCAACAGGTCGGGTCTGAACCATGTGGGCTAACTAGTGCATTTAATCCTTTAGTATTACTAAAAGCTGGTGTCTAAGGCTGGGGGTCCAGAGTCAAATGACCTAAGTGGTGTTATGGTTTTTAATTGGGTCCCTGCAAAAGCAGGGGGGCCTCCCACACTCCCACCCCCTACCTAGCTAGTGGAAGGATAGCTACTGGGGTTAGGGTAAGTGAGCGGATCCACCCAGTTTTGGCTCTAGGTCTAGGAAACACTAGATTAAGTAACCTATTGCATGCTTGGCTGCACCATTTCATTTGGCTGATTGTTTGATGTATGACTACTAGATTAGGAACCCAATACGAGAAGAAGCCAAAAACCCAAACCGATTCAGCCATGAATCTAATTTGGAGGCCATCCTGACCCAGCTTGCCCAAGTAACTACCCAATCCCAAACCAGTTGTGCCCAACTAACCCAATCCAATATCCAGACCCAAAATCAACTTACCCAAATGAACCAAGCCAATACCCAAATCCAAGCCTAGCTGCCCAAATAGACCATAGGTTTGCAGCCGATCCGATACTAAGCTGACCAACGATCCAATCAAGTAATCAAGCAATTCATAGTTTTGACCAAGTAGGAGACCAATTAGGAACCCAGGCAAGACCCATAGAGTGAACCCTTGCCACTATAGACCCCAGGACCCATGTCCCTAGATATGAACAACCAATAGTAACCCACTATCCCTCAATCAACCTGAACCCTATAGGATTGATACCCCTAGATTGAACCAAACCTTTAAACCCAAACCTTAGTTTACCCACCCCTATGACCCAGACCTTAGTCAATTTTTCGTTAGCCAAACCCCTCTTACCACCCATTGGTTCACCAAGATGACTTAGAAGAAGAAATATATGAGGCTGACCAAGTTGGTAGAGGAGTATGAAGATAATGAGTCCATTGAAGATCTAGAAGAATACCCTATAGAAGACCCAGGATTAGTTGATATGACCAACACTAGATAGAAACCAATCCAGTGTTAGTGATCTAATAGAAACCTAGGTAGAAGCCATCCTAGAGTTAGCTGACTTTAACTACACCCAACCTGTAGTGGAAGAACCCTTAAAGGAAGGAGACCATGAGAAATCCAATCCTACTTTAGAGCTTTACCTGAGGAACCTAGAAGAAAGCCCAATTAGAGAGCCCAGTCCTTTGATTTATAAGCCAGAAGAGTTTATTAAAGACTTGACCTCTTTGAGTCAATAACCTCAAGATGAAGTCACCTCTTTGACTCCACTTGAGATTTTCCTGAAATCAACAACCCTTTCTTCCATTATGCGACCCTTTAGATATGCCTCAAACCCATAAGGTAAATTAATAGTATAGGACTCATCCTTGAAACACTTTCTTGTCTCTTAGTTTATCTGATTAACCACGACCTTTTCCTACTTTCCACCCAATCAGACAACCCTGAACCCACATCTTATTTTCTACCTTTTCTGAAACTTCTCCTAATTTTCTCATTATTAGATTGCATTTTATAGAAGTCGGTATACTGCATACATGCATTGTGCATATTAGATTTGCATCTTACTTCTTGCATACCCTCTGGCATTTAGTAAGTTACATAGTAAATCTCCTATGCGTGCCATGCTAGGGTCAAAACCAAAGAGTTTATAGTCTATTAGATTTTGTCCCTTAGAGAGTCTAATAAAATTTTCTTCGATAGGAAAGTCGAGTCCAATAAATTCACAGTCCTAAATTACATATCTACACTTACACTAGCCTCTGCATAGGTATGCATCCATGAAATTAGTCAATAGTTTGAACCTCAGTAATGAACCAAATAACAACTTGGCTAATTTCCAAGAAAAGGTAAAGAATTTTTTGCAAAGGATTTTGTAATTATAAGAAAATTTCTGCTAGCGAAGCTGGCACACCAAAATAATGAATAGCAGTGGACCCATTCCTATGTGCCTGAGATATCAACTGATTTAGGTATTAGCTCCACCTTTCATCATCTTAGACTTTGTAAAGTCTAGGGAGCCGGCACGATACCCAACGAGCCCTTGAGCCACTCCTTTCTTGTGAGAGAAAACCATCCCATAGCGACCACATACAATTTGGCCTTTTGGTGAGGAAAAAGATTGAGAGAGCTCGGATGATCAAGCTATCGGTACCAGGATAGAGACTGTCAGCGATACTTGGTCCGGTGGCAAGGGTAGCTAGAATTGAGGACTTGTGGAACGCTGATGCAGATCTGCAGCACCTTAACCCAGACCTCCTGAACCAAATTGACCAATACTCGACGAGGTCGGGTTCCTCCCTCCTCGAGAGAATTGGTGGGGATACCAGGATCAGACACAGATCACTGAATCCTATTTGGTTTACCTACCCATGTGTCAAAGTTTAAAAATTTGTAATCAATAAGATTGAGTCTGTAATAAGTTGAGGTTAGTTGATTGTCTCAACCCTCAAACTAATCAGTATTTTGAGTCCTGTACATCAGTATGAGTCCAGTATGAGCTCATTTTTGTATAAGAGAAGAGGTACCCTATTTTGGAGTCCACCACAGGCCACATCCAGGAGTCAGAGGTCACTACATCAACCATTGGATTTTGTGTGACAACCTAGGATTCAAGATGCCTCCAGAAAACCCTGATTCCCCTCAAGATGCCCTCTAGATGGGCCAGATTCCCTCTAGATGCTTCCAGAATATTCAATATACCAGGAGCCTAGTTTTTCAGGTTTAATCCCAGCATCTAGGCTTCAAATTCAAGTCCAAGCATCAAGCCCAGGTCCATAAGAAGCAAGATTCCAAGAATATTCCCCTATTAGGCCATCCCAGCTTCTAGGGTCCAAAGCCCAAGCGCCCAAAGCCCCCATTAGCCGGTCCACTGCTGCCCATGAAGCCCAAACATGCCATTCCAAGAGGGCTTAGGTGTCCTCACATGTTGACTCGTCCAAAGCCAAGTGGGGAGAGGAAAGAAGAAAAGAATAGGTCAAATTCTAACCTGGTTGGGATTCCAATCCTTTAAGTCTTGTAATTCTAACCTAGCAAGGAAAGGACTTGAAATCTAACTAGGAAGAGGACTTGTAACCCAATCCAGGAGTCAGAGGTCACTACATCAACCCATTGGATTTTGTGTGACAACCAGGATTCAAGATGCCTCCAGAAACCTGATTCCTTCCAGATGCCCCATAGATGGCCAGATTCCCTCTAGATGCTTCCAGAATATTTTATATACCAGGAGCCTATGTTTTCCAGGTTATCCCAGCACTCTAGGCCTTCAAATTCAAGTCCAAGCATCAAGCCCAGGTCCATTAAGAAGCAAGATTCCAAGAATATTCTCCTATTAGGCCATCCCAGCTTCTAAGGCCCAAAGCCCAAGCGCCCAAGCCCCCTTGGCCGGTCCACTTGCTGCCCATGAAGCCCAACATGCCATTCCAAGATGGCTTAGGTGTCCTCACATGTTGACTTCGTCCAAAGCCAAGTGGGAGAGGAAAGAAGAAAAGATTAGGTCAAATTCTAACCTGGTTGGGATTCCTAATCCTTTTAAGTCTTGTAATTCTAACCTAGCAAGGAAAGGACTTGAAATCTAACTAGGAAGAGGACTTGTAACCCAAGTGTGTAACCTTAGTTAGAGAACATAGGAACTCTATAAATACCCCACCCCTCCCCCTCTTGTAAGCAATTTTATTCATGATATCAAAAATCCTGGTGAAATTTATTGAGCTTGCGAGCTTGTGTTACTTTATTCTTTTGGTTCTTTGGTTTGTGTTCTCTTGCTTGGCCAAATTCCTTGCTGCCCTAGCATCCTTCCGCGCCTTAACTCACTGCCATCCAAGCCTTCACACATCCAAGAAGGAGTGCCCTAGGCCGCCAAGTAGGGAGATATTCAACAAGCTTCAAACAGTCCAGCTTCTAATCCCTAACCTGATTCCTTCTAAACCTAGTTTTCTTTTTTTTTTTACTTGCTGTTTTGATTGACCCTTGACATTTTGCAGGATATCTGAGATGTTTCACCTCCCCAGAGGAGGCTTTCCTTGCCTCCAGGACCACCCAAATCAGCCATCTAATCAAGAGAACCGAACTTCATCATCCAGACTCCAATCAGAGTGATGTGTGATCTCTTCATCGGAAGTTCTTCAAATCACTGATTGGTAACATCTTTCCCTTCTTTTAATTTCTGATTTGATGAAGATAAGCTATCCTAAACCGGGAGTTTCTCAACTCTAGGGTCCTGGCTATTTATTATCTTGCATGAGTTCTTTGCGATCATGATAATTCTTAGAATTGCTGATTACCTGCTAGTCTTTACTTTACTTTTGGAATTTAACCTACAAACATAAATTATAAAAATCACAAAAAATTTATTTTACTATTTTTCCTGCATGTTTAGCAATCTTAAAGTCATCCCGCATCAGCAGTCATTGTAGGTATGAGGTCCTCCGCATAGCATACACTCCATTACTGTATTTGATGCCTGTGGTTAAGATACTGTCAAAGCTTCAATCTTTTTGTTCATTGCATCTAGTTGAGCTGAAAGTATCACCACAGCATCCACTCCAAACACACCACTGGATCTCCTGTGATTCAATCTTTCTAAGTTCCAATTCACATTGCTATCTGCCATATCTTCTAATAGGCTATAAGCTTCATGGCTGTACTTCTTTGAAAATGAACCACCTGCAGCTGCATCTAAAACTGCTCTCGCAGAAGGAAGTAAGCCATGATAAAATGCATGTACTTGTTCCCATATTTCAAGACCATGGTGGGGACACTTTCTACATAATTCCTTAAACCTCTCCCATGCCTCACTAAAGCTCTCAGTCTCATATTGTGTAAATGTGGAGATGTCTAATCTAAGCTTTGCTATTTTGGAGGGGGAAAAATATTTGTTTAAGAACTTATCAGCTAAGTCATCCCAAGTAGTTATGGATTTAGTTAGAAAAGAGTTTAACCAATTTTTTTCTTTGTCTCTCAATGAAAATGGGAACAGCCTAAGTCTAATGGCATCTTCAGAAACTCCATTATATTTAAAAGTGTCACATAACTCAAGAAATTGACTTAAATGCTCGTGAAGGTCGTCAGAAGGCAAACCTGAAAATTGGAGCAAGTTCTGGATCATTTGGATAAAGGCGAGTTTTATCTCAAAATTGTTCGCCTAAACTGGTGGCCTCCTAATGCTTGATTGTGCTCCCGTGACTCTAGGCCTGATGTACTCAAACAAAGGTCTGTCTCAATGTGGGTTTTGCACCTCCTCATTGGGTACATGTGGGAGATTCTAGGGTTATGTTCACCAACATCTTCCATGGTTATGCTGTTGATATCTACCAAATCTGTACTTAACCCTTCCAATAGTTGTCTAAGTCCACGTCGTCTTTCCCTAAGTGCTCTTTCTATTTCCAGATCAAAGTCTTCCAAAGTGTCTGCAGTTCTCCGGGACATACAAAGTTAATAACACAAAATAATAAAAGATGCAATAAAATAATTAAAAAATCCAAATCAATTAGCAGATATGAATTTGAATGTTGTCCGTTACTGATCCCGACAACGGTGCCAAAGACTTGACACATGCTCAGCAAGCATACCGGTCGTACAAGTAATACAGGGTAGTAACCCAATGTCGTCCTCTAGGATCAAAGACAATCATCCAAATTATAATACCTATTTATACTATTTGAAAATTAATTTTGAGTAAAAAAAAATAAATTAAAAATTAAACAAACTATCAAACTAAGGTGGCAGCAAACTTTCAAAATAAGATAAAATCTAAAATAGTTAAGGCGTCGGGAATTTAACTAAATCGATGCGATAATTTCTTCTGAATATGTTAATTTGATTTTTTGGTTTTATAAGCCAGCAGGTTTTCTTAATTGATTAATGCACCTTCGTTTAAATTGCATTAATCCTATCCAAAATTATTAACCACTGTGGTTAAGACGTGATTTAAATAATTCAGATGCATTAATTTTTTATAATCCTAATCACTGCATAGATCAGTCCTAGTAATTCAGGTAACATTTAAATCTATGAATTTCTTTTACTTTTCAACCTAGAAATTTAATAAATCAATTAAACTCTAGATGAAATTTATTGAGGAATTAATCAAATCTTCCAAAGCATTACGATCACAAGAAATCTTAAGTAAAAGAAGGAAATCAAATTAATCATTGAAATCCATAATCATCACATCAGTTAAATCTCTAAGCCTTAGCAGAAACAATTAGTTGCACATATTCAAATTGAAAACAATATAAAGATAGGGATAATATAAATCAAATAATTTCATGGCTAATTAATTTCCCTTTCTCTTTTTTTCTTCTGATTTTCTGCTTGATTTTTCTTCCCTGCATCCGTTCCGCCATTTTGTTTCTTCCGCACGTTCTTTTCTTCTCCTCATGCGCTGCCTCTTTTTCTACGTCCGTGCATCCTTTTTTTTTTCTTTCATGTTGCCTATTTTTCTTTCTTCTGTGTTCGCTTACTCCACGCCGTTAGCTTCCTTGCTTCCGCTGGTTTTTTTTTCCTTCCATTCTGCATGTCCTGTTTCTTTTCTTTCCACCAATCTCACTCCCCCCTCTCTTCCGAAGGCTATCCACCTATTTTTGTTATGCCAGTCCTTATCTTTTTTTCTTCGTTGCAAGGCCACAAGCTGATGGATAGATAAGTGGTGGCCGGCTAGCGTGAATCTCACCAAGTTTAGGTCCATAGTCTGTCAACGGCCCGTTTGTAGTTGCTTGCAATGTAGTTCATGAACATTTGGCCCATTTGGATGCACCTTCCTATTTTCTTTTGCGCTGGGCCTTGACTTCTTCTAATTCATGTAAATTAATTTGGCAGCCTCTCTTTTATTTCTTGATCCATTTTGCTTCTGATACTCTCTTAGCATGCATACCTGAAAAAAATAAATTAATTAAACGTAAATAAGCTGCAAATGCTACTAAATTAATAACAATTACACCAAATTTTTATATAATTAAGATCCAAATACTTCTATATAAATCGCATTCATCAGTTGCCTAGCCACAAACCACGACCCGCTGTTCTTCACCAGCGAGCAGTACTTTTCCAACTGGAGCTGAAGAATGAGATGGTCCTCCACGATCGGAAATACCTCTGGATCGTAGTCAAATTTAGACTTCACCCTTACCTCCTCAGAAACCCATTCCGTCGGAACCCTTCAGCCCAAGCTCCTCATTACCATCACCAAACTCTCCCACTACTGATGAGAATCATCAATCATGGCCTTCGGTAGCTCAAGAACCTTGGAGAAGTACAATTGTGGCTTATCAATATCCTCTTAGGTGATCTTATACGAGGTACAGGAAGGACCATGCAAATGGCCCTGGACAACATGAGCCCATGTATGGTCGCCATCCCTCGAACCGGCCAAACCTTGGCCATCATTTCGTTGATGAACCCCCTCCACCATATGCCCAAGACTTGTGTGAAGAAAGCACCGACCAAGCAAAGGAAAGAGCACGATTACCAAGACTAAGACTGCAAATGAGTCGGGTTGACCCGTGATCCAACCCGATCTGACCCGTTTAGACCCGATCCAACCCATTTTTATGGATCTATATATCCGGGTCAGGCCTAAAATTAGACCCGTTCCATTTTTCGGGTCGAGTCTGGGTTTATTGAATTTGGACCCGACCCGACCTGACTCGAATATATTAATACTATTAGGATCATATCTATTTGGACCTTTAAATTATAATTTAAAATTTATATGAAACCTATTTTTAACATAAAAATAAAGTTATAATTATTTTTATATCTTAATTTATTTTGAAAATAATATTATTTGTGTTACAGCCATGACAGTGACGTGGCCAGGCTCAGGTGTCGCCGAATGCGAACAAGCCACGTGTAAGTTTTCCTGCCAGAATCGGCGCCACGTCCTCAAAGCTGGGGTCGGCAAACCGCTCCCGCCGAGGTCGAGCTCGGCGCAGAGTTCCTCCACCGACTCATCTGCGCCCGGGCCCGTAGGAGCCGACCCAAGTAAGGTCGGCCGAGGTCGGCTGACCCTTCGCCTTGCGCCAGGTGGCCACCCGGAGACGGGCCCACCTCGGCCGAGGCCAGGCGATCTCCTGCCGCCTCGCCAGGTGTCCACCCAGGAGGGGCCCACCTAGGCCGAGGTCGGCTGACCCTTCGCCTTGCGCCAGGTGGCCACCCGGAGACGGGTCCACCTCGGCCGAAGCCAGGCGATCTTCTGCCACCTCGCCAGGTGTCCACCCAGGAGGGGACCACCTAGGCCGAGATCGGCTGACCCAACGCCTTGCACCAGATGGCCGCCCGGAGACGGGTCCACCTCGGCCGAAGCCAGGCGACCTCCTGCCGCCTCGCCAGGTGTCCACCCAGGAGGGGTCCACCTAAGCCGAGGTCGGCCGATCCCTCGCCTCTCGCCAGTTGGCCCCCGGAGACAAGTCCAACTCAGCCGAGGTCAGACCGCTCGTACGGAGAGGCCCCCGGGGAAAGCGACAGGTCCCGAGACCATCCCTCGGGCCGTACCGACCCCAGACGGCGTCCCATACGGAGGGCGGCGGCACGCGGAACGTCACTTACATTGGCCTGACAGGTCCCGCAGTCGAGAGACCCGATCCTGACGGAACAGGCCCCGTAAACGGATGGCGCCCACGCTCGGGGAAAAGAGCACTCTCACGAAGCCCGAGGCCTGACGACTGGCCGCTCTGCCAGCGCCGCCCTCCCTCCTTTTCTCTTCTGTCCTTGCCTTCTCCCTGCTGGGCCCGGCGGACGAGGTCGGAAAGCCGCCTGGCCTCCTTCACCAAGAAGGGAAAAGAAAGGAAGACTGGGGGGAGGAGTTTTCGAGGGAGAAAAGGACAAGCGCACGACGGAGGGAGATAAAGAGGGAAGAATCCGAAGACTGCAAGGTAAGCCAACTAGCCTGGGGACAAGGAGGAAGCACCGGCACAAGGCCTCGCTCCGAGGAAGAAACCAGAGATCCCGAGAGGGGAATACTGGACGTGAGCTCGGCAAGCAGGCCCAGCCGAGATTCCGGTCCCCGGCGCACTCCCTTCACCAGTTAACTCTCTAAATCTGGGACCCTTTAGAGGGCCTGGGAGGGAGAGTCTGTTCCTTCTCATCGTCTACTGACTTGACCGTCGGAGCCCCCTCGCCGGAATCCCCGGCCAGGGTCCTCTAACCCCTTTGTTGCAGGTTTCTCGCAGGAAGGGAGGCTCCCTTGCCAGGCGGTCAGGGAGGATCGGCTGATCCTCGGCACGGGCGCGGTGACGAGAACGGCAACAGATTGGCGCACCAGGTAGGGGGGCAAGACACTAACCCCCAGTGGGAACTAGCTTTTTGCAGGTGTCACGCTCTCTAGCAATGGTGGTCACTCGTGGTCGCGAGGCGTCCACCAGCCGAGTGGGAGAAGCCCACTCCCCTCCAGGGGGCCACACCCCCGAACGGGAGCTCCCGGCTCCCCCTCCTCTTCTGCAGCAGCCTACCCCGGCGGACGGATCCCTTGCGGCCATCGTCCAGCAGCTGCAGACCTTGACCTCAGCGGTCCGACAGCTTCAGCATCAGCAACGGTCCCTGGCCACTCAGCCGCAGCCAGGGACCCCCGCGGCCCGAGTCGCGGGACAGCATGGGAGCCTGCGCTCAATCCAGGGCAGGCCGTCCCATCCGCAAGCCATCTCCAACCCCCGAGGGAGCCGCCAAGCTCCCCCGAAGAGAAACTATTCCGGCTCGGAGGATCACGAGAGTCGATCCCCGGCCGATGGGGCCGAAACGGCGCATCGCAGCAAGCGACGCCGGGGCCAGACCTCGCACCGAGACCGATCGGCGCCCCCCTCACCTGCAGTCTCGGTGGAAGACTCCACCGATGAAGCCATCAGGCGCCAGGCCGAGAGGCGCCTAGAAGAGCACAAGCGCAAGTTGGCGGAGTTCGCCCGACGGTTCGCCGACCTGCAGAACTCGTCAGCCGACCCGGCGGGCTACGACTCCCGCCCCCCTTTCTCCGAAGAGATCCAGGCGGAACCGATCCCGAAACGGTTCCGCATGCCGCAGGTGGACCCCTACGACGGGACGACCGACCCCCTGGACCACCTGGAGGGTTATAAAGCCCTCATGAGGGTCCAGGGCGCCACCGATGCCCTTCTGTGCATCGCCTTCCCAGCAACCCTTCGGAAGGCCGCTCGAGTCTGGTTCGCCCGTCTCGAACCCGGATCCATTTGCTCCTTCCAGCAGTTGGAAGGAAAGTTTGTGGCGCATTTCGACGCTTGTCGAAAGGTGCCAAGGGAGGTGGACAGTCTCTTCTCCATCCGCCAGCAGGACCAGGAGCTGCTCCGAGACTACATCGCCCGGTTTAAGACCGCAGCCCTGGAGATCTACAGCTTGGACGAGCCCGTCGCTATGCTGGCTTTAAAGCGCGGGCTCAAGACGTCCCGCCTGACCTATTCCCTGGACAAGAAGCCGCCCAGGACGTATTCCGAGCTCCTCCTCCGCGCCCACAAGTACATCCGAGCGGAGGAGGCTGACCGCACCCGTCGGGAGCTGGACGGGAAGATTCTGAAGAAGTCAACCCCGAGGGACGCCCCGGGAGCTCGGAGGCCCGGGCCATCAGCCGACCCTCGCCCGAATCCAAGGCCGAGGGCCGAGTCTGCCCCCGAGCGGAGGTACACCCCTCTCCTCGCACCTCGAGCCAAAATCCTCATGGAAATCGAGGGCGAGCGCTACCTCCGCCGACCTCCACCTCAAAACCCGAGGGCCGCCCGAGATAAATCAAAGTACTGCCAATTCCACCGCGAGCACGGACATGACACGGAGGAGTGCCGCCATTTGAAGCGGGAGATCGAGGAGCTGATCGAGAGGGGATACCTC
Organism: Areca catechu; assembly: GCA_021397845.1. NCBI lineage: Eukaryota > Viridiplantae > Streptophyta > Magnoliopsida > Arecales > Arecaceae > Areca > Areca catechu. The sequence goes on along the minus strand of CM038039.1, from coordinate 78,114,211 downwards.
CGGAAGTTCGTCAAGAACGAGGCCCCCTCCGAGAAGCAGCCGCTCGCGGCCTTGCCACCTGTCCCTGCGATCGACAATCGGCCAACAGAGAGGCCCGTGGGCATGATCTCGCGCGGATCCGGCCGAGCAGAGAAGAGAGCCCGGGAAGTCCCGGAGAATGTAATCCCTCCCAAAGGAGGGGAGTCTAACGGCAATGTAAACGATGATGCCGTGGTGGTCGAGATGACCATCGCGAAACACCCTGTACATCGAATCATGGTGGATAGTGGAAGCTCGGCCGACGTACTTTTTTACGATGCTTTCTCTCGGATGAATTTGCCTCTCGACCAACTAAAGCCAGTGCACACCCCACTGGTAGGTTTTACAGGGGACTCCGTGGGAGTCGAAGGGGAAATCACTCTCCCAGTTACCGCCGGATCCCCACCTCGGCAGGCGACCATCATGGTAACCTTCACTGTCGTCAAGCTCCCTTCGCCTTACAACGCCATTCTTGGCGTCCCGGGCTCAACCAACTAGACGCCACCATCTCCACAAGGAGACTGCTGGTGTAGTTCCCCACGCCTTTCGGGTTCGGGAAAATGAAGGGGACGATTCAGCCAGTCCCGCTCTGCCTACAGACAATCCCAGGCACCATGAGCGCAGAGCTCGCCCACGATGTCGAGGACCTCGACCTGAGAGAAAAGGAACCCAGGGGAGGGCCCGTAGAGCGCCTGCTATCCTTTCCCCTTGGTTCGGACCCCCTGAAGACGGTGCAAATCGGGGCCCAGCTCCCCGAGGAGGAGCGAACCCGCCTGCTGGAGTTCCTCCGTGCCAACGCCGACGTGTTCGCCTGGTCGGCGGCCGACATGCCGGGTATCCCGCCCGAGATTATCATGCACAGCCTGAACGTGGACCCAGGCAGCCGCCCGGTCCGCCAGAAGAAGAGAAGCTTTGCCATGGAGAGGCAGAAGGCGATCGACGAGGAGGTAGAAAAACTTCTCGCCGCCGGTTTTGTCCGAGAAGTCCAATACCCCAGCTGGTTGGCAAACGTGGTCATGGTAAAGAAGAGCAGTGGTAAGTGGAGGATCTGTGTGGACTACACCGATCTCAATCGAGCTTGCCCGAAGGACAGCTTCCCTCTGCCGAAGATCGACCAGCTGGTCGACACCACCTCGGGGCATCGTCTCCTATCATTCATGGACGCTTTTTCCGGATACAACCAGATCCGGATGAATCCGGAGGACGAAGAGCGTACCGCCTTCATAACTGACCGCGGGACTTTCTGTTACAGGATGATGCCCTTCGGCCTCAAGAACGCGGGGGCGACGTACCAACGTCTGGTCAATAAAGTCTTCAAAGACCAGATAGGCCGCAACATGCAGGTGTACGTGGACGACATGCTGGTAATGAGCAAACTTGACTCGGACCACGTAGCCGACCTGGCGGAGACGTTCGGCAACCTCCGGCGCCACCAGATGAGGCTGAATCCGGCGAAGTGCGCCTTCGGGATCTCCGCCGGAAAGTTCCTAGGGTTCATGGTGACCCAGAGAGGAATCGAGGCCAACCCGGAGAAGGTCCAGGCCATCCTGGACATGGAGCAGCCAGCCTCCAAGAAACAAGTGCAGCAACTGACCGGCCGGGTTGCGGCCCTTAGCCATTTTATTTCCAGGTCGGCGGACCGCTGCCGTCCCTTCTTCAAGGTGCTGAGGAAGATGAATGGTTTCGCCTGGACCGAGGAATGCCAGCAGGCCTTCGAGGAGTTGAAGAAGACGCTCGCATCACCACCTTTGCTGTCCAGGCCCGAGGAAGGGGAGGAGCTTACCCTCTACTTGGCCGTTACCCCGGAGGCCGTCAGCTCTGTCCTGGTCCGAACCGACGACCACGGGATCCAGCGACCGATGTACTATACCAGCAAACTCCTCCGGGACGCGGAGCTCAGGTATTCCCGGCCCGAGAAACTCGTTTTTGCGCTAATAGTGTCTGCCCAGCGTCTCAGGCCCTATTTCCAAGCGCATCCCATCGCCGTCTTGACGGATCAACCGCTGAAAGCGGTGCTCAGCCGACCCGACACCTCGGGGCGATTGGCCAAATGGGCACTGAAACTCAGCGAGTTCGACATTACATACCGACCGAGGTCGGCAATGAAGGCACAGGTGCTGGCCGACTTCTTGGTCGAATGCGCAGGTTTGGGCAAGGAGCCCGAGGAGGACTCCCCGGCCCAGCCGATGGAGGTCGGCACCAACGAGCCCGGAGAGGACGCCTGGATCCTCCATGTAGACGGAGCCTCAAACTACGGCGGGAGCGGAGCTGGGCTCATCCTTGCCAACGGCGACGGAGTCGTCGCCGAGTGCGCGCTCCGTTTCCAGTTCCCCGCGACAAATAACCAAGCGGAGTACGAGGCACTTCTCGCCGGACTCAGGGTCTCCCGCGAGCTGGGCGTGACCAACCTCAGAGCTTTCACTGACTCCCAGCTCGTGGCGGGGCAGGTGTCCGGGGAGTACGTCGCTCACGACCCCCAGATGGCGAAGTATTTGGAGCTCGTCAAGGCGGGCGCGTCCAAGTTCCGGCGCTTCAACATCTTCCATATCCCCCGCAGGGAGAACGCCCGCGCGGATGCCCTCTCTCGGTTGGCGACTCTGCCGGACACATTGCTGGGACGTGCTCATGTGGAGTGACTCGAAGTCCCAAGCCTCGAAACACCGGCGGGGGTCCATCAGGTCAGCCAGGAGCCCGGCTGGATGGACAAGTACGCTGCGTACATCACCGGCGGCATTCTGCCGGAAGACCGAGACGCGGCTCGCCTCATCAGGAAGAAGGCTGTGCGGTTTGTCCTGATGGACGGGCAGCTGTATCGAAGGTCCTACTCTTATCCCCTCATCAAGTGCATTGGACCCACAGAAGCCAAGCTTGTGCTCCAGGAGATTCACGAAGGCATCTGTGGGAACCACGTGGGGGGCAGGGCATTGGCGTACAAGGCCCTTCGTCAAGGCTACTTCTGGGAGACGATGAAGGAGGACGCCGCCGACTTCGTGAAGAAATGCGACCGGTGCCAGCGTCACGCCACGGTACAGCGGCAACCCTCCAACCCGATCTCTCAGCTCTCAGCCCCCTGGCCGTTCGCCCAGTGGGGGATGGACCTCCTGGGCCCATTCCCGCCGGCGTCCGGCCAGCGAAAGTTCCTGATAGTGGCTATCGACTACTTCACAAAGTGGGTCGAGGCCGAACCCTTGGCAAGAATCACCGAAGCAAACGTCGCCAAGTTCTTCTGGAAGTCCATCGTCTGCCGCTTCGGCCTCCCCCACACCGTGGTCACCGACAACGGACGCCAGTTCGACTGTCGAGAGTTCGAAGATTTCTGCAACGACCTCGGCATCAAGCATCGCTTCACTTCGGTGGCGCACCCCCAGACCAACGGGGAGGCTGAGGTCACGAACAGGACCATTCTTCAGGGCCTCCGCACGCGGCTAGACCAAGCCAAGGGCAGGTGGGCCGACGAGCTTCCCAGCGTTCTTTGGGCATACCACACCACCCCAAGGACGGCTACTGACGAAACCCCATTCAACCTCGTCTTCGGGGCCGAGGCAGTCATCCCGATCGAGCTCAGCATACCCACGCTGCGCGTGGAACAATACGACGAGACAGAAACCCGGCTAGGATGATGCTCAACCTAGACCTCCTCGAAGAAACGAGGGACAAGGCCCGAATTCGAATGGCGGCATACCGGCAACGTGTAGCCAGATATTACAACTCCCGAGTACGGCCGAAGGTTTTTCGTCCCGGGGACTTGGTCCTCCGGCGTGCAGAAGCCTCCCAGCCACGAGAGTGCGGCAAGCTTTCACCCAACTGGGAAGGCCCTTATCGGGTGGCAGAAGCCCTCCCTCACGGAGCATGTTACTTGGAAGAATTGGGAGGTGCCAGGTTCCCCCGGACATGGAACCCCTCGAACCTGAGAATGTACTACCAGTGATGTAAGGCTCCCAGTTTCTCTAACAAAGCTTCTTCACTTTAAACATTCTTCTCTAACTTCAACAAGAAGGCCTGCGGCATCGAGCTCAGTCCGGAAGATCCTGGGCTTCGGCCTGGAAGGTGGCATCGAACCCAGTTCGCCCACGCAAGCCCGGAGCACAGCTCAGCAAGCCGTGCAAGGTTTGAGAAAGCCTGCGGCATCGAGCTCAGTCCGGAAGATCCTGGGCTTCGGCCTGGAAGGTGGCGTCGAACCCAGTTCGCCCACGCAAGCCCGGAGCACAGCTCAGCAAGCCGTGCAAGGTTTGAGAAAGCCTGCGGCATCGAGCTCAGTCCGGAAGATCCTGGGCTTCGGCCTGGAAGGTGGCGTCGAACCCAGTTCGCCCACGCAAGCCCGGAGCACAGCTTAGCAAGCTGCGCAAGGTTTGAGAAAGCCTGCGGCATCGGGCTCAGTCCGGAAGATCCTGGGCTTCGGCCTGGAAGGTGGCGTCGAACCCAGTTCGCCCATGCAAGCCCGGAGCACAGCTCAGCAAGCCGTGCAAGGTTTGAGAAAGCCTGCGGCATCGAGCTCAGTCCGGAAGATCCCGGGTTTCGGCCCGGAAGATGGTGCAGGAACTGTGTTGTCCGCGCAAGCATGAAGGCAGCCCAAAGTCGGACCTGCTCAAGATTCTTGCCTTGCCGCGACACGGCTTTGCAGACCCCGTCCTTCGATTTAGTATAGAAGGACCGGGCCCGCAGCTGTCTCAGGTGTCCCAGACCGACATCTCAGAAACAAACAAACAAAGAAGAAGAAGAAGAGGCAAAGATGATGGACAAGTTTTTGTAGAAAATAAGTCTTCATTAAAACAGGTATCCAGTACAAACTGGGAGCCCCGACAGGCCGGGACTCCCCAAAAAGAAGGGTAAAGAAAACAAAATTACAAAGTGATGGTCACTGGAGCGCAGGGTCGGCGCCGTCCGCCGGAGGCGCGGGCGCCACTTCTTCAACCTCCACGACGACAGGCTCCTGGGGCGGTGTCGGGACTGCGGCGTCATCGGTCGGAGGTGCGGCAGGTGTCGCCTGGGTGTCGCCTGGGTCGTGCCGGAGACCCTGCCCTCGCTCCCCGGCTTCCTGCCGCTGACGACGACCCCACTCAGGTCCAGCTGGGGGAAGAAGGCCCCCACCTTTTCCCGGCACATCCGGAACCCCTTCAGGAAGGAGTCCACGGCGGCCTCCCGGACATCCGACGTGAACTCGTCGGAGGCCCGGAACTTGGGGACGGCCTCCAGCGCTTCTCGCTTCGCCGCCTCCAGGAGCCCGTTGATGTAGGAGCTCCGGTCCTTCGCCACGGCCGCCTCTCGTCGGGCCTCGTCCAGTTGGCGCTCCAAGAACAGAGAGTGGGCCTGCAGGCGGGCCTTCTCCGCCGCGTCCTCCTCAGTCCGGCGCTGGTTGGAGGTCCGCTCCTCCGCCAAGGAGGCCTCCAGTTCTTTGTTCCGCTCCTCGGAACGCGCCAGGTCGGACTGGAGGGCCTGCTTCTCAGCTCGCAGCTCGACCCCCTTGTCCATTAAGTCCTTCACGTCGGCCGCGAGCTTGCCAAGTTTTTGCTCCCGATCGGAGTCCCGCTTGGCGTTCCCTACGAGGTAGTTCCTCAGTAGGAGGACGTCGTTCCCGATCTGCAAAGGCAAAAATAACACACGTCAGTACCAAGGCAGAAGGCCTCGGATTGAAAAAAAAAAAAAGAATCGAAGCTCAGACTTACCGTGAAAAGTTGGGGCAGGATGCCGAGCAGCGCGTCCGCATAATCTCGGCCGCCCCGAGCTCGGCGGTCCCGGGCGGTGGAAGCGTACTCCATCACCCTCTCCGCCAGTCCTCGGTCGAGGATGACCGAGTCTCGGTGCGAGATCACCGGCGCTGGACCCTTCGGGCCGATCCCCGCGACAGCTGCCCCCTCTGCTGGAGCCGCAACCGACGGACCGGCGGTCGCCACTGGCGGTGCCGTTGGGCTGCTGACAGGAACGGGCCCGGCGATGGGCAGAACGGCGGGCGCCGGGGCTCTCTCGGCAGCGCCGCCAGGCCGTGGGGCCGAGGCGCCAGGGGCGCCGCCCTGAGGAGGCCTGGGCGGAGAAACAGCAGCAGCTAGGCCGGGCACGGTCGCCGCTGCGACCTCCCGGCTCGTCTCTGTGCGAGCCCTCTTCGCTACGGGCTCATCCACGTCGACGACCTCCCTCTGAGCCGCTCCCTCCAGCAGGTTCTCCAAGGAAAACTTCATCCCTGCAAAGTGAAGAAATCAGAAGGTTAGACGGTTCAATCTTAAAAAGAGAGGGGGGGGCAGAAGTTAATGCGGGGCCAAATCTCACCGGTCTCCCGGATGGGACTGATGCCGGCCTCAAAAAGATTCTGCTCAGAGAGCAGAACCTCGAGCGCCGGGACCACGTCACTCAGGAGCTAGGTGTAAGACTCCTGGTCCGCGGACTCAACTCGAGAATTCCGGTTCGGCGACCGGTCCGGTTCGCTCCAGGCCCAGTCGACGTCGTCGACCGAGGCAAAGAAAAACCGGCTCTTCCATCCCTTGACCGAAGAAGGGAGGTCGAACCGGAGACACCTAGGCCGGGGCGAAATGTACCACTAGCCATCATCGGTGGAGCACTTCTTCAGGGTGAACAGGGCCCTGAAGAGTGAAAAACGGGCAACAAACCCGTGGAAATGGCAGAAGACAATGAAGGAGAAGATGACCCGGATGGCATTAGGAGCCAGCTGGGCCGGGACGAGCCGGAAATGGCTGAGGAAGGAAAGAAAAAAAGGGTGCAGAGGAAAACGAAGACCCCCGAGGAGGAAGTCTTCGTAGAAGGCAATGCGACCGGGGCCACTCATGGTGACACGCTCCCCGGACCGCGGAGCAAACAGACGGACAGATCCCGGGATGCCATAGGCATCCCGGAGCAGAGAAAGATCACCTTCGGTCATGGTAGAGACATGACCGGAGGGACCGGCGGGAAGAGATGGCGGAGCCGGAAGAGAGGTCAAGGCGGGGAGTGAACGGAGGGGCACGGCAGGCGCAACCGGGGGGACCGGATCCCCCTGGGGATGCCAATAGTGACACCCCCAGGTTGCAAGCGCCGGCGGACCTCCTCTGGAATTACCTCCTCATCCGAGGAGGAAGAAGATGGAGTCCTCGGCCGGGATGGACCGGCCTCGTCCGGATTAGAAGAAACATGGCGACGGCGCGCCATGGAGAAGGAAAGGAGAAAGAGGCTGAATAAACAAGAGAGAAGGAGGGGGGCTAGAGAAGGAGAAGAAGACACTTACCCAAAAATGCACAGACGGGCGCGAGCAGCAGAAGTTGTTAGCCTGCAGCAAACCGCCCACGAAGCAAGGGAAAAGGCCTCATTCTGGAAAGTCCCCTCCCTTTCAAACTCAGCCGGCAGTAGCCGTACCCATCATTCCGCCTCAGACCACTGGATGATCGCCACGTGGGCACACGCCCGACACCGACGCCTCGTTAGCAGAGTAACGGCCTCTGTCCCGAAGCGACGCATTGATTGCGGGCAAGTGGACGACGCGTGGCGACTCCCCATAGGTCTTCAGCCGCATCGAGCCACGACGAATGGAGATCGTGCCAATTATGATGCAAGATCTTCGCCTCCCCATGTCATGTCTGCAATTAATCCCGACGTTCCGTTCTACGATGCCCCGACGGAACGGCGGGCTGGGGGGCAACTGTTACAGCCGTGACAGTGACGTGGCCAGGCTCAGGTGTCGCCGAATGCGAACAAGCCACGTGTAAGTTTTCCTTCCAGAATCGGTGCCACGTCCTCAAAGCTGGGGTCGGCAAACCGCTCCCGCCGAGGTCGAGCTCGGCGCAGAGTTCCTCCACCGACTCATCTGCGCCCGGCCCGTAGGAGCCGACCCAAGTAAGGTCGGCCGAGGTCGGCTGACCCTTCGCCTTGCGCCAGGTGGCCACCCGGAGACGGGCCCACCTCGGCCGAGGCCAGGCGATCTCCTGCCGCCTCGCCAGGTGTCCACCCAGGAGGGGCCCACCTAGGCCGAGGTCGGCTGACCCTTCGCCTTGCGCCAGGTGGCCACCCGGAGACGGGTCCACCTCGGCCGAAGCCAGGCGATCTCCTGCCACCTCGCCAGGTGTCCACCCAGGAGGGGACCACCTAGGCCGAGGTCGGCTGACCCAACGCCTTGCGCCAGATGGCCGCCCGGAGACGGGTCCACCTCGGCCGAAGCCAGGCGACCTCCTGCCGCCTCGCCAGGTGTCCACCCAGGAGGGGTCCACCTAAGCCGAGGTCGGCCGATCCCTCGCCTCTCGCCAGTTGGCCCCCGGAGACAAGTCCAACTCAGCCGAGGTCAGACCGCTCGTACGGAGAGGCCCCCGGGGAAAGCGACAGGTCCCGAGACCATCCCTCGGGCCGTACCGACCCCAGACGGCGTCCCGTACGGAGGGCGGCGGCACGCGGAACGTCACTTACATTGGCCCGACAGGTCCCGCAGTCGAGAGACCCGATCCTGACGGAACAGGCCCCGTAAACGGATGGCGCCCACGCTCGGAGAAAAGAGCACTCTCACGAAGCCCGAGGCCTGACGACTGGCCGCTCTGCCAGCACCGCCCTCCCTCCTTTTCTCTTCTGTCCTTGCCTTCTCCCTGCTGGGCCCGGCGAACGAGGTCGGAAAGCCGCCTGGCCTCCTTCACCAAGAAGGGAAAAGAAAGGAAGACTGGGGGGAGGAGTTTTCGAGGGAGAAAAGGACAAGCGCACGACGGAGGGAGATAAAGAGGGAAGAATCCGAAGATTGCAAGGTAAGCCAACTAGCCTGGGGACAAGGAGGAAGCACCGGCACAAGGCCTCGCTCCGAGGAAGAAACCAGAGATCCCGAGAGGGGAATACTGGACGTGAGCTCGGCAAGCAGGCCCAGCCGAGATTCCGGTCCCCGGCGCACTCCCTTCACCAGTTAACTCTCCAAATCTGGGACCCTTTAGAGGGCCTGGGAGGGAGAGTCTGTTCCTTCTCATCGTCTACTGACTTGACCGTCGGAGCCCCCTCGCCGGAATTCCTGGCCAGGGTCCTCTAACCCCTTTGTTGCAGGTTTCTCGCAGGAAGGGAGGCTCCCTTGCCAGGCGGTCAGGGAGGATCGGCTGATCCTCGGCACGGGCGCGGCGACGAGAACGGCAACAATTTGTTATCTATTTTATAGTTAATAATAGTTGGCTATATAATAATTGAAATATGGTTATCTATATTTTATTTAGATCATATTTAGATCTAATTTTTTTAGACTAGAACCGAATTATTTATGGACCCGATCCAATCCAAATGACCTGTTGGACTGAAAATTCTAATAGTGAACCCGACTCAACCCGACCCGATTTTCTAGTAGGTTGGGTCTGGGTCTAATATTAGGACTCGACAAAGAACCAGGTTGGATTGGGATCATTCATGACCCGATCCGGCCTGACCCATTTGCACCTCTAACCAAGATAGAGCCCCTGATGACCGCACTCAGTGAGCAATTGCAAAGCTAAAACCTTTCACCAGAGAGAACTGATCTTTTTTTTGAAAAAAAATAACTTGCTTAATTGTAAAAAAATGGTATGCTTGGTTACATCTTTCCCTAACTAACATGTAGATCCTAAAATAGCAGACTACTTTTAAGTGAGAGACTTGCATATTTCATTTAGAAGAGCTTTTGCTTGCATAGTTTGAAGGTTTAATATGTATTATACAAAAATTATACTTTCTTGATAATTAAAGGTACAATATAAAAGGCTGAAATTGGATAAGATATTAGTGTATCCATATCCATATTTATTTTGTTAAACAAATATAGATATGGATATGGATATTAATTAAATGCAAAAATTCATATTCATATTTATTTTAGTGTATCCATATTTATCTTTCCCTAACTGACTCGACAGAGTCGAGTCCTCCCCATCCCAAGAAAAATTGATGAGGACATCACCCAGCACGAATCTTGAAGACATCACCCAGCATGAATCTTGATGCAGATAGATATAATCTTTTTTAGATATTTTTATGGGTGTATGGGATTTGGGATATCTCCAACTCATTTGAATTAGAGTTTTTAGGATAGTTTGTTTCTTTGTTTTAAGATTTATTTTTATCGGAATCCCTTATTTGTTTCGGTTGTTTAGAGTTTAGTTTAGGATTTATTTTTTAGGATTGGATTTTTGATTGTTATTTAAAGGGTTGTAAACCTCTTCGGAGGGTCATCAATCTTTTGGAATAAAAGAAAACTTCTACTCTTCTATCTCCGATCTTTTTTCTTCTCCTCTCTTACTTCCTCTTCCTCGATTCTTCTTACTCTCCTCTCCCTCACCTCTGTTTATATTCCCTCCTCACTTCTTCTTCCTTGAACCACCCAACCGAAGCAACCCACCTTCGCATCTCCCATGCTCCATCGCCACCATCATATCCATCGGATCCGCCGCTCCTCCACTCTCCATCGACCTCACCTGCGAGTGGGAACCCATCATCGCCCTCCCCTTCCACAGGACCGAGTGAAACCCCGCCACTTTGGCCGTTCCCAAGTCGATCATTAGCAACCAAGCCGGACCTCCGTCCCTCCAGCCGGTAACCACCATCGTCTCCCCCTTCTGATCGTCGACCCACCCACCAAATCACCTCCCTCTGACGCCCGATGACCGCCCCATCTCCACAACGCCCGACGCCCCGGCCCACCTCCATGTTGCTGTGACGCCCTTCCGATTGTCACCACCGACGCGTCCCTTCATAACCAAGTTCACCACCTCCTCGGCTCCGCTTCCTTCCTCCTGTCCGGAGTCATCCATGATTGGGCCAACATCCATTGCCCTTCCCCCCTGAAGGACTCCTCTGGATGCCCGTCTAGGCTAAGCTAGCCCTCATCGTTCACTGCCTTCCTCCCGATCGGAGAGGTCCATGACTGGCCAAGATGATCACCGTGCCAGCCTTCTTCCCGTCCATGCAGCAATCTTCACCCCAATGCCATCACTGGCAAAGCCTTTCCGCAAGCCCTCCTCTGTTCCACAGCCACGATCCTTGGAGAAGAAGTATCCCGCATGATGGTGAAAGCCATTCCAGCCTATGTTGCCGACTTCAAGCCACTGCACGGATCTCAGAATTGCACAGATCTCAAAACAATCCCTAAAGATCTATGAAGCATGGATTTCGAAGCAGATCAAAATTAAAACACAGATCTCAAAGCATTGGGATTATTGGGTTAAATTGATTTATTTATTTTTATCATTTTATTTTGATTTTGGGATTGATAGAACCACTTATTTTTGGTAATTCAGGTTCGATGACTTCTGATCCACCTCGCTTATGAACCACTGGCCCAGAATTTTTGACCACCTCCAAGATGGTCTCCCTCTTCCAGGAATCATGACATCCCGTGTTTCGGGTGAGACCTCTTTGATAATTTAGTATAAATATAATCAATTGCTGGAATGATATTAATTATCCTATCTTTTATTTAATTAGATCTAATTTCATTGAAATTGGATAGCCCTAACTTAGTGGTCGTTCCTTAATGATCAACGGTCCAATTTCTTAAGATTTTGACTATGTGTGCCAATCGGATCAATTCCTAGATTGGACCTTGATTTGACTAGGACCATTTCTTAGTTTAAATTTTTACTTGCCTTGATGACCTGCTAATATTATCTTTAAATATTTAGTTAATTACTTCGCTGATCTCATTAAGGGTCCTCAGGTCTAGGATTTATTTGACCGTCCCATATCAAAATAATCACCAGTCCTCTTGGACTAGTGTGTGACCTCCCATAACTATAGCTACCTTGATGCATAACTTAGTTACAGCATCTATATTAAATAAATAATAAATAAATAAATTAAAACATACAAATGATCAATTTTTAATATGAAATTAATATAAGTATAATTTTTTACCAATCTATCTGTCACCACATTTATACCAACGAAGCCGTCGATGTACTTAATCAGATCTTGCTGGACGATCCGATTTTGCCATGCCCTCTGCTACCTATTGAAGTACTCCTTATTGCTTCACTAGTCTACATCTAATGATCTCTGAAAGACTTCCAGTCTGATGGTGACTCAGAACTGGAGTGTTCTATAGCAAACTATTTAAGACTATATAACCCATCCTGGAGCCTACATGTCGCTATCTTCTTGAAAGTTGGATGGCTAGCCTTCTCATCTTGAGGAGTCTTGAATTGATAGAACTCATACAAGTAGAAGCAAATATGTATTAATAAATAGAATAGAAATGTATTGCTAATTTAAAAATTAAACATATTTGACTTATCAAGAATATTTTCTAGGCTGCATTGCAAGTTCCTAACGGTCAACTAGAGAACTCATTCACCGGCCTTGGCATCAAACGGCGGATGATCCCAGTAACTACACGAGATATCTCAGGTTCTTTGAATGTGTTGCAAAATTGATTTTGATTTATAAATATTAACTTTAAAATAACTAAATTTTAAACATATTAATTAAAGATGTAGTACTTATGAGGCGGCTCTGAATATGAATGAGCTCTACATATTCTGATCAAGTTGGAAGTGCTACGAGTCAAGTGGATCCTCGATCAATAGTACTAAGTTTGAGAGTTGTCGCTGCTCCATGTGACTTTGGGGTCAATGGCGATCTCACTTTATCTAAACCTAAGAACAAAATATCTAATATAAAGAATGTTGTATTAGATAATAAATGATAAATTAATATAACATATAATATCTTAAATTTTTGAGTTTATTATGTAGTCCGAGCAGTGCAGAACCATGCGAGCTGGCAACACGATTGTTTAGTCCTCGAGAGCTTTTTCCTCGACCGGTGCGGCTCCAATCTCTAAAAAACATGATATATAATCTCTAAAAAATATACATATAATTATCAAATTAATTATATAATTATATATGGTAATGCAAGATAAATAATTAAAATGATTCAAGAATTATATACTAAGCACTACTTATCGATTTTTTTTGGATACTTGATATCTTCCGATTTTTTTTAAAAAAAAGTTTCAATTCTTCCACTTCCATGGACCATGGATATCATCCAAGCTAATGGCGTGCACTTGTGGCATACTGTTTATATATATATTTTTGATGTAACTTAGCGGGCATCCCACTTCAAGGTGCCCAACAATCAAGTGGAGATGTGCCCAATCTTATTTCAACAACTCAATATACAAGCAAGGCCAGGCCACGTTCACCACCCGCGAGATCCAATGTCTTCGCTAATCTGCTGCGTATACGCTAAGCACCCGCTCCCTTGAGACGGAAGCTCCTGAGGTTGTACGGCAAACCGCGAAGCCCAGAGGTCCAACTTTTTGTCCATCACAACCATCTTGTAATCGGATCTTTTTTTTTAAAAAAAAAAATTAGACTTACTAATTTTATTTTATTTTCATTTTATCGAGTTCTTGAGTTCTCCTACCATTATACCGTTATAAGTTTACCATGATTGGATATGGAGCTTGGCAAATGGAACTTCCTGGTGATAGCGATGAGCCCTCTCAGCTAATCCGCATACCATCTCATCATGGTCTATGACAAAAATGCTCTCGTTTGACATAAATATATAATAATTTTTCACTATAAAAAAGTAATTTCGTATTCTCCGTAATTACCGAGAGCAATATTATATATGGAACATTAATTAGAGTTATATATTCTTCAACGTCTTGGGGGACTCAAGTTCCATTAATTATATCTTTGTGGAAGTCTTTCTCCGCCTTTGTATTGAAGCTATTTGTTGCTAAGATGTCACATGTTGCAGTGACTAAGATCTTATATGGACCTATTTCTTGGTGAGAAATTTTATTAAAGTTGCTTCCTGTAACTCATTTCTTTGATTATATAATATAAATTTTCTTAAAATGAGCATAATGCTCGAACCTTTATTTTTCTAAAAGGAACTTGTTTATTATTTTTTAATAAAGAACATAACGTTTATTTGCCACATTTTTTTTTGATAAAAAAATATTTCATCGCTAATTGTAGGACCAAAATTTATTGTGTATTTCTAAAAGCTTGTGCTTCCATCCATCCACTTTTTTTTTCTAGATGCATGCATTGTATGCGTCGTATGTTAATAGAATTGGATTTAATTAACTGCTATGTTACATAATTAAAAGATACATACAAAATTGTAATTTGAAATATGATAGTAAAATTTATTTTGACATGCATTTTTACTTGGTTGCATGAAAAATGTTTACCACCAAATCATTTGTGTTGTGTGAAAAGACGGAATTTAGAGAATGCAAAGTAAATAAAGAGAAAGAAGAATATAGATATTTATATGGTTTGTCTGTCCATGAGTGGACCTGATCAAAGAACTTTCTCTGATGATAATTTCTATGCAAAGAGTGGAAAATCCCAATTGAAATCCACTCACAACCTCCTGAATGCTCCAAAGAAAGTGCAATCCTAAAATCCCTAGGATAGGAAAAATACCTATGTATATGAAGCTCAAAATGGGTCTCGGATCCAAGACTAAATACAGGACATATTGTACCGATGCAAAAAGAAATTATTGTTAATTAATCTTGATCGCTTGCACAATAATATATTTCTTAGCTCAACGCTCCTAAACCATTCATCTAACATTGCATAAAGAAATATTATTGAAATTTGGATCTTAGATGTGTACCATTAACAAGTATGATTAACTTCATACATGCTTGACATGAGATTTCTTTAACACAATAATTATCTCTCAAGCCTCATGGCACTAGAAATTCAAAGATTGCCCATCTTGTAGAACTAGCTATGCAACAAAGTGAGAAGGGTTGACTTCCGGTTGATAACAAAGATACAATACATTTTATTTCCTGGGTCTCATAAATATATTATTTTCTCAAAAAATATGAACGGGACAGCTAAACCCTCCTTTCATTCTACCTTCAGATATTTGTATGCTTTTGGAGACTTGTCTCTCAGGTCAGAGCTTTGCTCGTGCAAAGCGGCACTTCCCAGCTTCTTGGGATTTCTATACTATTAAGTCCCAAGGTTTGATAAGGGATACATTGAAGTTTGGAAGTATGGTATTGTAGATTTTGATGTATTCAATAGATGTAATCAGCAAGTTTGTATTGTCATTTCTGAGATGAACAAGGTCCCTTAGCTAATTTTTGGGATTTATGCTAGTACGGATTATAAAGAATGTAGGGTTTATGGCATAAGATCTTTAACTTGTTGGGACAGTATATCCCTATTTTGGTGGCTGGTGATTTTAATTATATCGAGAGCACTCAAGAGAAGAGGGGTAGAAAGGCTTTTATGGATGGAGTGGAGTCCAGGGTGTTTTGGGGATTTATTGAGGGGAAAGGTCTGGTGGATCTTGGATTTGTGGGCTTCAGTTTATTTAGTGCAATAGCCATCATACAGGGGTGAGGGTTTGGAAAAGCATTGATAGGGCTTTTGCTAAGGTTGATTGGATCCAGATGCACCCGAGTCACCAGGTACTTCACTTGTATAGAATTGCTTTTGATCATAAGCTGGTGTTGATTATAACTAAGGCATCCCACTCCCCATCAAAGCCCGTTCCGATTAGAGAAGTTTTGGCTTTGTTATCCTCAAACCTAGAACATTGTTTGTGAGGTCTGGAGACTCTCGGTACGAGGCAATAAAAGATACCGGGTGACTTGAAGATTGGAGCTTTTGAGATACAGGTTGCTTTGGTGGAATTGTGAGGAGGTGTGGGATATCTTCAGGAGGTTGGAGGCCACGGAAGTTGCTATTGCTAATTTACAAGTCAAAAGGGCTAGGATAAGGAGCTTTTTGATGAAGATCTTGTAGATCTTCGGATGTTATTATCTTTACACCACTCTCTTTTGTAGCAGCAAGAGATATTCTAGAGGTAGAAATCTAGAATCCAATAGATCAGGGAGGGGGACAAGAATACTAGATTTTTTTACCAGGCCACTATCACCAGGAGACGTACAAAAAAGATTAGTGTGGTGAGGAATAGCAGGAAGCAGTGGATGGATATAGAAGGAAGCATTAGACATGAGTTTGTCTCCTTTTTCAGATCTAGATGGTTGGCTTATGTGGAAGGGGGTGATTCTTATGTTTCCCGAGCCTTTAAGCTAAGTCACTATTTAAGAGAATTCGAAGCTAATCAAGACAGTATCGATTGAGGAGATTAGGAAAATACTTTGGTCTATAATCGAGGACAAAGCTCCTAGATCGGATGATTTTCCCTCACTATTTTTTAGGAGATTCTGGCCTATCATGTAGGCTGAGGTGGTTTAGGTAGTGATGGAGTTTTTTGCTATTGGAGAGATGCCATCAGCCTGGAAGAGGACTTTTGTTACCTTAGTGCCTAAGAGGTTAGATGTTGTTGAATCGAGCCATTACAAACCTATTAGTTGGTGTACTACTTTATATAAAATCTATGCCAAGCTGATGGTAGAGAGGATGAAGCCCATTTTACCTCGACTAATTCGCTCCAAGTAGGGGGCATTCATAGGTGGCTAGAATATCACTAATATTATCATGATTGTCCAGGAGTTTATGCATGATCTTCGATGGGCTTTAGGCCAGTGCTGTCTTATACTAATTAAGTTGGATATGGTGCGGCTTATGATCATTTGAGCTAGTCTTTCTTGGAGCACACCCTACAAAGTTTTGGCTTTCATACTAGATGGATTAGTTGGATTATGGCTTGTGTTCGGCACTCATCCTTTGCTATTCTTCTCAATGATACTCCATCAGATTTCTTCTAGTCATCCTTTGGGATCTACCAATATTGTCCCTTGTCCCCTAACTTTTTATTTCTTGTGCTGATATACTTTCCCGGGCACTTCGGGTGATTGTGGGTAAATCTGACCCGGACCCCTATATGCTAGCCTTGGGTATCCTGGTGATCTCCCACTTATTATTTGCCAAGCTTCCATCTGGAATATGATGGCCTTTTCCAGGAGTCTTGAGAAGTATTATCAGGCTTTGGATTAGAAGGTGAACCTCTTCAAATCTACTATTATGTTTAGTCCCAAGATAAAGGCCCACCTTAAACATGCCATTAGGCAGAGATTGGGAGTGGAGCAGGAGGTACTTTGGCACCACCTAGGTATTCCCATCTCTAATTAGAGGCTGAGGGTGGATTGTTCGAGACTATAGTGTGCCATCCAAGAGCATCTTTAGGGGTGATAGGCCAAGACACCTTTTATGGTGGGTAGAGTGACCCTAGTGATATCTATTCTCAATTCTATACCGGTATATTTATTATCTAATACCTTAGTGCTGAAGATGTCTTTTTAAACTTAAGTAACTCTTTTGATGCTTCCTTTGGGGTTCTTAGCAAGGGAGAGGAGGTGTTCATCTTCTGGCCTAGGAGGAGCTTTGCCAATCAGTGAGGATGGGGATTTTGGGATCCAATCTTTGTTGGTGAGGTAAGAGGCCATTCTTACAAGACATGCAGCAAGCATTCTTCTTTGTTCTGATAGCCTTTGAAGTTCATTGATAGCTGCCAAGTATGGCCCCTGAATGATGACTATAGACATCAGACCACCATAGAGTAGTTCTTTCATATGGTGGAAGATATGTGCATGTGCTATAGGAGTTATGATTTAGATTCATTGGGTGGTTAGTGATGGACGTACTGCTGATTTTCGTCATAACCCATTGCTCTTTGACCTCCCATTAAGCAGGTGGCCCATCTTTGTCAACGTGGAGATGGGAGAGTTTATGACCATCTTGGATCTTCTACATACCAAGGGGAGTGGCTGGTGAACTACTATGTAGCTCAGCTCTTCGGTCTAGACCTTGCCGCGAGAGTATTCTCTATTATTGTCCCTTCTCATAGAGTCCGTGAGATGAGGGTATGGAGATCCTCCTATGGGTAGAGGGTGGGGGTGTGAGATCTTTATATGATGTACTATGGGACACCAGTTTGTAGACTTAATGCAGCCTAAATCTGGAGGTTAAGAGTCCATCTGAGGATCAGCTTATTTCTCTGGAAAGTAGCCTGGGCTCGTCTTCCCACCAGGTCCATCTTGAGATCGGGGGGGCCCCTATCGACTACTTGCCCGTGTTGTGAGGCAAGGAAGGAGACGGTGGATCATGCCCTCTTTGGGTACCCAAGAGTAGTTTAGATTTGGACACTGACAGATTTACTGTCTAATAAGGGTAGTTTGATAGACTATTTAACCTAGCTCTTTGTAGAAACCTAAGATCTAGCATGAATTCGGTGTTAGCGAGAATCAATGCTATTTGGATGGCTTGTGGCATATTATATTTGGTTATCTAGGAATAGTTGGATATTTGATTCAAGAAGGCTTTTTGTGAGGTTTGTCTTGGAGCGTGCTTGGTTTCAGGTAGCCGAGGTGACTCAATTAGAGTTAACTGATATGACCTTTAGGACGTTGGATTTTTGGGACTCCCATTTAGTGCATGGAGTGACATGTAGGGTGTTTATCTATTGGGAGCTCCTATCCTTGACTTTCTTCAAAGTTAACTTTGATAGCAGCATGGTGGGTATAGATGAAGGAACATGCTTTGTTATCAAAGATCCCGACTCGAGATTGGCACCAGCAGGGGCAGCCCGCTCTTTGGGCCCTCTATTCTAGGAGCAGAGTTGTCGGCTGCTTGAACTGGCATCACCTATGCGAGACTCATCCTTCAAGCTGAGCGTTTGGTGATTGAGGATAATTCCTCTACTATTATTGATTGATTTAGTCGTATGTCAGGAAAGCTGCCACTTACTCTTTGCTACTACAAGATATCTTTTTATGCTGCGAGGAGCTATTTGCTAATGATTCGACATGCCTATCATGAAGCAAATTTGGTTACTGATTAGATTGCAAAGTAAATTTGGCTACTGATTGGATTGCCTCTTTTATTGTCCAGCATTTTAAAAATTTACTGTGGATTTACTTGAATTCTATCCCGTTATGAGATATTTTATTTTATAATATTTTTAATTATATTTATATAAAATTAATATGAATATTTCATCATAAAAAAATAAATTATTTAATTTATTAAAAAATTGAGATGCAGCATGGCATCGTAAGATAACAACCGTAATAAAAGGGTGGGGGGTTGGAACGGCCGGCACCTGGGAACGACTATGTGCCGTCTGAGACTAGACAGCTGATCCACATCCCAACTCCACTGGTGGTCATGGAACGGCCGGTACCCCATACTGCGCGTCGCTGACAACGTTCACGTGAAGCGTGATATGCGGTGGCTGATGAAGCCCACTGTGGTCCTCACAGCCGTTGGTAATCCAACGGCCCTCCTCTCATCACCGCAACAAAACGCACAGCCAGTGGGTCCCGCGTGGAGTCCAGCAGCGGACGGTCCACACGCACTTCCCGTGTTTCGCATCATTCAACCCGCAATCCAGCGGCTGTGATTCCCACATCACGCCATCACACCCCCGCCCCCCCCCCCCTCGCGGGCCTCCCGGACTTCCACCTTGGGTGGATTAGGGTTTCCTCGCCGTCCACCGCCCCACCTTCCGGCCGCCGTGCCTCCCAACACCGATCGCGAGGATGTCGGTCGCTAGCTCACCGGAAACCGAGATGTACGGCCACGATGGCGTGTCCGGCGACGGTGGCGCCGGCGCCGGCGGCATCGAGGGTGGGTCTGGGGTCCAGATGATGGAAGTGGCAGCCACCTCCGCGGCGCCGGCGCTGGATCAGGACCACCTCGCGGACGCCGTCGACGCGGCCATGCCGCTCATGAGCGCCACCTCGAACCAGCTCACGCTCTTGTTCCAGGGCGAGGTCTATGTCTTCGACTCCGTTACGCCTGAAAAGGTGCGCGCTTTTCCCTCCGGATCTATTTTGCCTTTTTGGTCCCTTTTCCGTGTTCTCTGTAGGGTTTTTTCTTTTTTCTGTTCGCATTTGGTTAAAGGTGATATCTTTCTGCTCGATTACGATACAGTTATTTACGATCTTAATAAAACAGTGTTGAGTTGTTCTATCACTTGATTGGATTTTGTGAAGTTCTTTGGGTCTTTGCTTGATCTAATTGATGGATGGTGATACTATGTAATTTTAGGAAAATCATATGCTTCTTCTGACAGCTGATGTGGTCTATGTACTGATTGTTGCATTGCTTGATTGGTCCAAACCGTCCAATTGATGATTGATTTTCGATGATAGTATTATTGTGCTCATTCCGAACTTTTTGAGTAATATACTTCTAACCATTGGAAGTTACTTTGAAATGGTGATGCTAGTTCTAATCAAGTGATTCAGGCAGTTGGTTATATGTAGTAGATGATGGACGTCATATCAAATTGACAATGATTCTGCTAAATGAAAAATAATATATGTGTGTGTGTGTGTGTGTGTGTGTGTGTGTACTGTGATATATATATATATTTATACTGTGATTTATATGATTCCCCTCCCCCCCCCCCACAAAAAAAAAAAACTTCTTTTTTTCAAGAGGAAGATAAGAAATGGATACTGCTTATAGTTTAAATTGATCTGTCAAAACAGGAAATATATATTTTTTTAATTTGCAAACCCATTGGAAGCCACACATTTCGATCACTTGTCCTTACCTTATGATCAAAATCCTATAGGATTCCAATTTAGCTTTTAAATATTTTCATCGAAATAAATTTAATCTCCATGCTATCTGGAAGATTCTGAAATGTTTTATTGTCCTCTTGACTCTTGAAAAGGATGTGGTTGTTGTTTTCTAATGGAACCCACAAAGGTCAGATGAGTGTGAAGATAAGTGATGCTCATGATTTGTAGGCTTCAGTGGTGACAATCAAAGCATCTGCATGCTGCTTAGGGTTGGTTAAGTGGTTTTTTGGCTATCATTCAAATCTGTTGAATTTGATCCAACTTCATTGTTCATTTACAGTTGATTTTTTTAAAACTGTAGTTTAGGAGCATGCTGATGCTGCGGTGACCATTGAAGGGCAGTCACTACACTCTTTTGCCATGGAATCCTCCAACTTTTGATTGGTGATGTCTTATTTTACAAGAGAATGAGACTTAACATAATGTAGTAGAAAAAAAAAATGATTGAAATTAACAGGCTTTCGTAGAAAAAGGCCAAGCCTCTAAGTTGCCAGCCTTTTTTTTCCCCACAAAATTGGTTGAAACCTGTTCACCTATGAATTAGTATAACTTGAGGAATAATCTCTTTTAATGTGCTGGATTCTTCTTCCGTTGCTTTTAGCGGACTAACAGAGTATCACCAGAAAATGCTAGATTTTAAGTTTCCACTGAACACCAAACTTTGCCTTTTGTAGACAGCTTGGCCATTTTTAACGTTTAAATAAAAGTAATAATGGCATGAATAGTTATATGATTTAATAAACGACTTACATGACTCAACATGTCAAGCATTACTCAGGAGTGCTCTCAACCTGTCAAGCATTACTCAGGAGTGCTCTCAATTGCTTGTTGACAGCTTTGACAAGTGCTATCTATAACGCTCAAAAAATTATGTGGTACTTTACATTTATTTTATTGCTCTTTCCGGATTCTCTAGACTGATAAATGTTGTATATGTGTCTTCTCCTTTGACTATGCTGCAGTACACCAAGCTCACCTTTTTTTTTAAAAAAAAATAGTCTAGCTACTGCTATGTCCCTAGCTTATTTTCCATTGTGCTTCTGTGCTTCTCATTAATTCATACTAAGGATTCGCTGTTGTATTCTTTTTTTCCAAAGTCATATCTGAAACAAAATATGGATGGAAATGTTGGTGCACTAGCTGACATTTTGCTGATGTTCAACTGACATTTGGCAAGTTATATTTCAATTTGGCTCTTTGGCATGCTACTTGTGGGTAAATATGACTGTAGTTTCCTTAATGAGATGCTGCCTTCTTCTGCTGTGTGTAAACTATTATCAAAACATAGAATGCTGGAAGGTTGTTCCTGGATTTGCATATAGTGAATTTATCTGGCACTCTTTGTTACTGATGTAAATGTGGGAGGATACAATCTTTTAACATTCATGTGCACATTTTGTTATCATTGTTTAAGAGAATTCTAGATGATTGAATGATTTAGGTATATGGAGTCAGAAGTAACTAGTTGTGATGGGCGCTACAAAATTCAGGGCCAGAATCATTAAACATCATAGCATGTAGACTAAACGGATCAAGAACTCCAACTCAAGGGAACTATTCCAGAAAATTATCATCACTTCAGTTTGCAAATGGCATGCGTTTTGTTGGGTACTATTGATTCTTTTACCAATAGAAAGGTGTTTTCTTCATTTTAATTTGTCATTCATGTTTCTACATTGCTGCTATAATGAATCTTTTTTGGTACCCACTTAATGAAAAGGTTTGGTGAAGGATTTCATGTTGCTGATAGAAAAAGAACTGAACGGTTCTGTTTGTGTATACAATAAAACTTGTTTAAGATATTATTATCATTTAGATGCTTGGTGCCTTCCATGGCAAATTCCTTCTGAGTGTAGAACACTTGTTCAATCAAGCCATTGTGGACCTCTAACAACACTTCCTGCTGGTCTATTCAGAAGTAATTATCTTTTAATGGGATTTTTGTGCTGCAGGTGCAAGCTGTGTTATTACTGTTAGGAGGGTGTGAAGTACCAACTGGTATTTCTGGCATGGCATTACCCTCTCACCAGGATGACAGGGTATTCCCACATCATTCACTTGCATCATTAAAATGCTAAATTGTCTTTTTTTTTTGGGTTCATTCTTTTTAATTGCATTCTGCAATAGGCTTATGATGATATACTACGACGAACAAATATTCCTGCAAAAAGGATTGCTTCGCTGATTAGGTTCCGGGAAAAGCGCAAAGAAAGAAATTTTGATAAGAAAATCCGGTATAATGTCCGCAAGGAGGTTGCCCTCAGGTATGTAAAGGATGCCACTGTATTTGGTTTTGACTGGTTAATAATGAGGACTGTAAGTAAACTTTGGACTCTCTTGGAATGTCTGGAATGTAGGATAATTTTTGATCAAACATCAACGTCTAACTCAATAATGATTGATATAATGGCAGCAAAATGATCATTTAACCTATTGTTAGGAAGAGTGGGGTTAAATCAGCTTATCTTCCGGCTCCTTCAAATCTGCATTCAACCTATCGGTAAACCTAAAAAAGTCAAAACATAGTTATTACATTGAATATCTCTCTCTTTTAAGGTAAACCTTAAAAATAATTTTGAGAATAATGTCATATAGAATCACCGGTTCCTTAAATTTACATTGAGTATCTCTCTCTCTCTCAAACTATTATTTTCTTTCATATTTTCCTTTTTGTTTTTTTCTTAATTAGCTTCAAAATCTAAAGATATTACATAATCATTTCAAACTATAAAGGCTAAGGCCTCAAACCTCATCATTTGTGGCTAAGACTGTAAATGGGTTGAGTATGTTTAGACCCACCTAACCTGACCCGATCTATTTAAACCTGATTTAACCCATTCTTGAAGACTTGTGGGGTCAGGTCCAGGTTAAAATATTGGACCTATTCCATATTTGGATTTGGATTTCATAAACTTTGATTGAACCCGATCAACTCTATAAGTACACTATGTAGGTCTATTTTGGGGGTTCCTATTAGTTGCTTGACCCGACCCAACCTGAATTAAATCGAAGAAAGTATTCTAAGTCATTTCTTCTTTTCCTCTATTATGAGAAATGTGCTCAAACTAATTTCACTACATTAAGAAAGGGCAATTGTTAAGGCTATTAACTACTTGAAGCATGCAGATAAACATTGCTTCACAGAGTTTTGACTATGTTAAACAATTTTATGGTAGTCAAAATTCAGCTTGATTCAGAAGTGAGAACTTTTTTTTTTCATGAAATCTTGCTACTAAACAAATTGGACCTACCTGGATTCGAATATTTTGGGTTGGTTCTGGGTCATACATGACCCATTGGGTCTAAAATATTTTCCATGGACTTGACTCAATTTGACCTAATTGTCTACTAGATTCGGTCCTTACCCAATATCAAGACTCGTACATGAAACTAGGTCAGGTTGGGGTCAAGCATGCTTTGATCTGGTCTGACTGTTCGCAGCCCTATTTGTGCTCCAATCTGAGTGGCATTTTAGCAGGGGTAGGGGGGGAGGGGGCTTGTGAGGGTGGATATGGGGAAGGTTGTTGGTAGTTAAAAAAATCTTAGACTTGGCACCTCCTTTATCCTCACAAGTAGAATCTTAAATTTGGGCCTAATTTAAAATGTTAGGTCAAGTGCAAAACTTTTGAGTTACCTAGCAGAAGACTAAAATAAGCTATGCAATAAAAAAAAAATCTAAAGCTATAATTTTAAAAGCTTAAAGGTTAAGGATCTAGATGCTAAGAAAGAAACTAATAGAAGGGATAACTAGTAGCTTCTTCCCTCGCTACCAAGGGGTCCTCATCATTGGCAAGGACTCCATCAACTGACACTTTCAAGATACCCACGCCTAAGGACTCCACCAACTAGCTGCTTCGCCAATTCTTAGAATCCACCAAGTTCACAGAATTCACCAAGCAGTAAGAGAATAATAGAGTGCACTTGGAAGAATAGAAGTTTTGCTAAAGAGTGATTTTTGTAGGGATGGATTCCATAAAAATCACAACATCCATATGGACATAGTTTTTTGAGAAAATAAAAAGATAATAACAAAAATAGTTTTCTAGGTCTTGTAGGACCTGTAAGTCAATTAATGAGTTTCCGTGGAAGAGAAAAACAAGAAATGTTGACCAAAAATCTAGAAAAATCATCCTTAGTTTGACAAGGCCACAAAATCCCATTTTTGCAATTGCATTGAATTGCATCAGCAACATGTCAGCATGATAGGCCATCAACAAAATAGCCGTAACTTCCTCATCCAAGATCTAATTGAGGTGATCTAAGATGCGTTAGAAAGCTAACTTGATGTCGGACATCTTAGAAATAATTTGAGTTTGAAATTCAACTTGTGCTGGCTATAATGATGCCATCTTTGGGACTGATGTGTGCTAGACTGTAGCTTGAACTAATATCGACTCATTTCCGAAACATAATCTCTTTGGACACTTGTGAGTCAAACGACACCTTGTGTCTTTCCTTCATCAAGACTTAAAGAGGTCCAGAGACCACCCAAGAGGCTTGTCGCAGTGAAGGGTGCATGCTTAGCCCTCAAGCTTTTTTCAGCACAGTTTTTCATGCATCCATCACACTCTCTCTTCAGTTTTAATGATGTTTGGCCATGTTTACCCACCATTTGAGGCCGTCAATTATAGTCCACAATACTGCCACCGCCTTGGGTCAATAGTGTGTAGCTCTTGTATTTGGATAGGCTGGTATTGTGTAAAAAAGAATTTAAGCAATATAAGTTGTTGATATTATATGATGGTGTTGTTTGCAGTTTATAAGAAGGTGGCAACTAGTGTGGTGGCAGTTCATTTTTATATTTGTTATAATGCAAGGTGGGAAATGTTGTTGTTCTTGACTATTTAGACATGCTGAGTTTGTCGTGATGACCGCAGTCCGCAATCTAGGAAAGGAGTTCATGAAGTTGAATGGATTTTGGCCTGCAATTATGTAGGATAAGGTTATTGCCCCTTAGCAGTGGAAGCAATAGGGATTATTGTTGTGTATTTCAAAGAATCTTAGATTGATCATCCTTTTTCTCTAGCAAATGTTATATTATTATTTAAGGGATGTTGTTTATTTATTATTTTTCAGGGACCATGGGTCAAAAGAGAGCTAAAAAACCAAGCTGAGTATGCTGTTAGATTTTTGTATGGAGGTGTACAATGAGACAACTTACAAATTATCAGACATGTTAGAAAATGTTCGTGATGGGTGTTGTAACATTGCTGAAAACCTGAAATTTACATAAGTTCATAGCAAAGTTTGTCATACAAGTTGGTACCATACCTACCGGTATGCAATCTTGTACCATACCAATACAAAGCATGCCTCGGCATTTTGTACTGCACTGCATACCGACACTGTTATAGAATGGTATCG
The DNA here is from genome assembly GCA_021397845.1 of Areca catechu. NCBI lineage: Eukaryota > Viridiplantae > Streptophyta > Magnoliopsida > Arecales > Arecaceae > Areca > Areca catechu. The sequence goes on along the minus strand of CM038039.1, from coordinate 78,088,371 downwards.
GGATAGGGTCCAGTATTGAGATGGCAAACTTTGGTTCATAGTTTTATTCAACAAAAAAGGAAAGTTGATCAAACTAAAGAGGAGAAAGGTGGAAAACAGGAGGTTACAAAAATTGAGTTATATTTAATTTTTTTTCTTTGTGTTTTGATTTGAATATAGTTGTTTACTTGCTTTTGATGCCAACTTGGAATTCACAGTTTTGGCTCCTTTTTTTTCGGGGGGGGGGGGGGGGTTGGGAGGGGGGTTGTTGCAACTTGCAACATTAGGTTTCTAGAAGTGATTATCTCATTTTAATAAGGACATCCAGGTTAAATAGTTTTCTGATCTCAATATGCTCTATTTGACAGGTCAGTTACAAAGTACATTATGTCTTAATTTACATGAGTATACAGAGAGAAGTGAATTCACAAAATCATTCTATATTGCTACTTTATACAGGACAGTGATGAGGCAAGCAGTGACAAAGGTAATATCCACATTGCTAATCTTTACTGCATCCAGGATAAAAACATTTTAATCAAAGGACAGTTCACCTTCTGAAGAATTTTGAGGAAATCTTTGTCCTTAATCATGTTAAATTTATGGAAAATAAAATTGCTGTCTAAATAGCAACTTCTTTATTTTTTTTTCTATCTTTTCACTTATCTTAAAATAAGATTGATTATTATTGGAATGCAATGATTCGGTCACAATATATGGAATCAGGGAATACAGACCAACTTTTATAATGACTGAGTGACTTTCTTGTCTTGGATTTTTTTTCATCTGTTGTTTAGTTCTTACGTCTTTGTTCTAGTCATGGTGCATTCAAGTTCATGCTCCAGTCATGTAAATGGCTTTGGCAGGATGCAGCGTCGGAAAGGGCAATTTGCTGGGAAGGCAAATCCCCAGGAAGGAGCATCTGCTTCATCAAATGTTGATCGTGGCTGGAACTCAACCCAAGATGAGCCTCCTCGAGAATCAAAGTGAGTCTTGAGCCATACTTACATTTTGGCAGATATCGTCGCTCAGTTTTAGAAACTTTTTGCTTCTCTTACCCCTTCACTGCTTGTCTCCCCGGTCTATTAATTGTCTTCTAAACTTTATGTGCTTGCTACAGGTGTCAGAATTGTGGCATTAGTGAAAAGATGACACCAGCAATGCGTCGTGGACCAGCTGGTCCTAGATCGCTTTGCAATGCTTGTGGACTAATGTGGGCAAACAAGGTCTATATCTCTTTCTACCTTTATTGACATCATCTTTGCATGATTTATTGATAAGTACTTTTCAAGTTTGTCCAACAGCAAGCATGGGTCTATTATTTATTTATTTTTGGGAATATGCTATTTCCAATTAGCTGGTTTTTTTGTGGTACATGCACTAAGAGGAAACATTTTTTAAAATATAAAGTGTCAAAAATGTTTAATCTAAATTGCATGTCATATTAAGTTTTAGAAACCTCTTAGTAGAAGAGAGCATCCAGTGGATATGCCCATACAATGATGATATAATGCTATATGCCGGAAGGCATATAATACACATTGGGTAGGATTTGTGATCGTAAAAGCATATCCATGCACACGCATATATGTTTATATGTAATATGTGCATATGTGTGTATATTGACATATATATACAGAGGCATATATACACATTTTAGGACTAAGCCAAAAGCAATGCACATCACTGAATCTAAACGAGTATTTGACGGATAGCTGTGATTTAATAAAATAATTAAAAAATAATTATTAGAAATACTGTTGTTTGGATGCACTATTGTACATGAGTTATTTGATGTAACGAGTATTTGATAGGCAATTGTTCAATCAGTGAAAGCATGGAATTTCATCGTGATGGGATTAAGGGAGAAACACAAATTCCACACACGTGCACGTGCACTCCAGGCGGAGAGATCTTATTCTCTCCTTTCCTAAATCTCAAAGCCGGGTAGGAGCTGGAGAGCTCATCTTCTCCTCCTATACCCACAAGTTAGCAAAGGTGGTCTCGTGATATGTCTTGCAGTAGGGTGCAGGCACGGTGCATGCGTCATCTATACATGTACATAATTTTATATTCATATTCTGTGTTTTAGCTCAAAGCTCAGATAATTGCCAAGAAAATTTGTGGATTTGTGTGTGCGAGGTCAAACCTCAGTGCATGAGCATGCATGCTTGCATTGATGATGTTACCTAATTAAACATGGACTTCGTCACTGCTTTATGGCTTGATATTCTGTTGTCAAATTGTTGCTGCTGCTAAACAAATCATCATTGGATTTTATGAAGCAAGTTCTGTCAGTTATATATATGTCAAGCAATGCATGTTTTTTGTAATCCTCAGGGTACTTTGAGGAGCCCTGCCAAGGCGAAAATGATTGTTCAGAGCCCTGCCAATCCAAATGAACATGTACGGTTCTCTTAGGACAACCATGACAAAAACAGTAAGATACTTGACATGGATGTCTAAGTGTACTGCTGTTCGTTTCCTTTTTTTTCCTACAGGGTGAAGCCGTGGATTCGGAATTCGGGAGTGACAGCAAAGCACTTGTTCCCGCATCAAACAATCATGACTCAGTTGTAACCACTGCTGATATGTGAGTATAAACCGTCGGTGGCATGTTTTTAAAACTCAGATGTGATAAGAATTGCAGCTGATCTTCTTCTGTGGGTAATCATGTTCAGAGTGACAGAGGGTATACCGGCAGGTCTGAGGCAAGAGATGGAGGAAGACCTTAAGGCCGAACAGTAAGAAGTATAAAAATGTATTATTGAAATAATAGAATCTTTGGGCTTTTCTCGGTTAAATTTTTGTAGGAACTGCTTGACCGAATGGATGACGATATAGGAAAGCGCAGCACCTCGTGCGAGGGCATGTAGACGTCGCTGCATGTTTTATGTACATCATGTCACCAGGATTTTCTCTACTGATCGTTGCACGGCGTGCATTATCTGCACCTTTTCTTTTCTTTTTTACCCATCTTTCAGAACTGTAAGAATCTAATGTTTATGGAACCGACGTTAAGCCATCAATAACCTCGAAGCTTAGAATTTCAATGGGTGTCAGCTTTTAGATTGATGAAATTCTTCTTCTTCTTCTTCTTTGCCAGAGATCATTTTGCTTGTTAGTCCTTGTTCATATGTTTGCATTCGTTTCTGGGTTTTGGTTTTTTTTTTTTTTAAAGTACTTGTAGAATTCTAGTATTTCAAAAGTAATAGCTCCCATTTACTCGATTTGTAGTCAGACCGCTTCGAGACTCTTGAATTAATTCATATTAAGTGGCAATTCTGCTCTGCGGCTTGTGGCATGCATGTCTGAAAGTAGGCACCTACTCGGTATGTTTGCATTCATTTGAAGGTTTTATTATTTTTTTAATAAATATTTTGGTTCTTGGAGATGGCTTTGGGTTGTATCTTTCTGTGAAAGAAAAATTGATCATCTTCTATGATGATAACCATTAGATTGACTCTGTGCGGCTCTCAAAGTACGCCAAACTCCATTCATCAACATGCATGGATGTTAGAGCGACTGTTGCATGGTCCAATGGTGGATTAATGTAAAGGAAGGGGAATCATTCTTTCGCACGAACGATATAACCCCTATACCTTGAAGAACTCCAATCTGGCTGATCATTCTTTTGCACAAACGATATAACCCCTATCCCTACCTGGAAGAACTCCAATCTTGCTTAAATAAGAGCTTCGGTTGATGGTCCATCATTTATATTGAAATTGTTTCTCAATTAAAAGTCAAAGAGTAAGTCTTTGTGCACTGTGTATGGTGCAGCAAATCTTATCTAGCCCGCATCACTGTTTCTTATTGGTCCATGTTGATACTACATGCTTGTTGTGACGGGATGGGAGTTCATATCACTAGGATTTCGTATCTGAGTATCATCGTGTCTGTATCTTTTCAAACATGGAAAATGAATTTTTTGCCTTTCAATCTTTCGGAAGATAATGCGTGCTTCTGAGCTGAAGCGTTTCTTCTTCTTTTGCAAATCAAAAAAAAAAAAAAATCGAACCAAAACGACATCCCAGAATTTCTTCCATTATTTTTGTCCATCCATCATATCAAAGCAATATCCCTAGTTTCTCCTCCATTTTTTTGTGTTATCTCTTCTCCTTGGTGGTCAGCAGTCGTCGGTGAGCTGAAAGTTCTCGAACATACCACGAAAGATAGGCCTCCAAAATTTTCAATCAATGAAAAAAGTGGTTTCGTATTTCAACGCAGACAGCGAATATAAAAACACTGCAAGAAGGAAATGCAGATGGTGGAAGGAAGCACTGCACTTGTTTATTCAGAAGGGGATGACACCCCTTTAAATTGCCTCCTAAAAAAAGTTTTAGAATTAGAAATAGATAAGAAAATTATATATTTTAATATAAATATTTGAATTTTATATCTAAAGAGGATGTCACGATATATTTTTAAAAAAATTAATACTTCATAGTATAAAATTATGACATCGTGCAAAGTTTCATGACATCGTAGTTCAGAATTTATGATACCCAAGTTCAAATATTATGATACCCTTTAGATATTTAAGAAATTGATTATAATAAACCTTCCTAACATGAAGGTCTTTCATTCATGGGATGAATTATGACACCCCTGATATCATAACATGAAAAGAATCAAGAGTAATTAAGCCCAAAATAAATTATGACACCCTAGTTCAGGATTTATGATATCGTAGTTCAAATATCATGACACATTTTAGATATTCAAGAAATTGATTGCAACAAATCTTTCTACCCTGAAGGTTTTTCATCTGTGGCTTGGTTTATGACTCCCAAAGTGTCAGAACATGCCATGGATACTAGAAGATTACTTAAATAGGCCAAAACAGTATTACGACATCCCAATTTAAAAATTACGACATCCATGCAGAAAATGTAAATCAAAGTTTCTAACCCCTTCTACCTGTAACTAAGGTTGAGCATAGGATGGAGAAAAAATTGAAGGACATTCCTATGACTGAGGATGCTGAGGGGGACAAAGAAAAATTTCTGGTTTATTTACTTATCAAGAGGGTGAAAAACCAACATAAACTGTGGAAGGCTTTATAAATGACAACAGATTCTACTTTTGAAACATGCCAATCCAAAAAAAGGTCGAAGATAGTAGGCACATCACGGTATGATGAATCAAATTTGAATTTACAAATTGAAAATAAAGAAAATTTGATCAAAACCTTTTTGAAAGAAATGATCAACTTATAAGTGATATCTATTTTTTCTATTATGTATGCTACTTTATGGTCCAAAATATATAATATCCTTTATGCTTATTAATTTTATAGAAGTCGTCTATACCAATAAATTTGGAGGCAGTATTATAAAGAGAAATGTTTTCGATCTTTTTAATAATGACATGATAGTTGATGATGTAAGTAACGGAGTATTACTTTATTTTGTTGTTAATCTTTATATATATTATGATAATTTTTTAATAATTTTTATATTGATTCTCAAAATTGTATGAAATCATGTTATTTTTTATTAATCGGTTTATATGACATTGCTACATAATTGATACCGGGCATGAGTGTCTTAGAAATGACTGGATAGAGCATCCGGATAGATATCATAAGTGCATCATTGCACCTGTAATGACCTCCGGCATGTGTCTGAGATCAGTATTACCATTTCAAGAACTTGTTGAAACTGTCGTAAATATGATATTTGAAGGAGTTAGCAATTAAGATAAGAAGGAATTTTGATTTCTATCCACGATCATCAACTTAGACAATTTGCACTGGTACCTAGTTGCGGTTGATATGCAAAAAAAGGTATTAATGCATCTGAATTTCATAAAACGTAATTCCAGGTACAAAGCAAATGCAAGAAAGTGGCAAAATATACCCGGACCAATGTTTTATGTATACTGTGACAATGAAGAGGTGAGTAATTGGTCCATGCTAGAGATTGTTAAATGCCCTTCTCAACTTGCCAGATCACTAGATTGCGGATTGTATTATTTGAAATATATAAAATTTCTGACTTGCATGGATAAGCCTGATCGTTGAGATTTCACAAAAAAGATATCAGTGTCTACCAGTAACAGTTAGCAGCAAAATTATTGAGAGAGCCTCAATTAGAAGATAGATGGTGCTATTAAAATTTAGTATATAAAAGCCAATATTTTTTAATGTACTTATTCTTTTTAATTCATGCACTTGTGTAATATGTTACAAAAATTTGTAACTCAATTGATGTTATATTTTAAGCATCATTCCAAAAGAAAAATTATATAATTCATTCAGCAATGTAATAAATATCATTTTTTCATTACATTAAGTTTTTTGTATATTATATATTACGTTTACTTCTAGAATGTCAAATTTCTTAATTGATGTGATGATGTTATAAAGGAATATTATGTTTCTTGATAGAATGTCATAATATTTCAATTGGAATGTCATAAGTATAGAACTGGGATGTCGTAATCATGTTTTAGCATTTACTTAAAATTTATTTCTTAGAAGTCTATCTGACATTCTAAGAGTTTTAATTCAGACCTCATGTAACATGTATTACAGGCATAATAAGTTAGAAACTTTGATTTTTTATTTTTTGGAAGGGTGTCATAGTTTGTTATCTAGGATATCGTAATTTTTAAACTAGGATGTTATAATACTATTTCAGACTATTTAATTAATCTTATAGCATCCGTGGTATTTTTGGATACTCTAGAAGTTATAAATCATGTCACGGATAATATGTATTACAGGTAGAAAGGGTTAGAAACTTTGATTTTATATTTTTTGCATGGATATCATAGTTTCTTAATTAGGGTATCGTAGTTTTTAAATTGAGATGTTATAATACTGTTTCGGTCTATTTGAATAATCTTCTAGCATTTGTAATATTTTTTAATACTCTGGTAGTCATAAACCAAGCCATGGATCACATATATTTCAAGTAAAAGAGTTTAAAATTTTTTATTTTATATTTTCTATATGGATATCGTAGTTTTTTAATTAGAATGTCGTAGTTTTTAAACTAAAATATCGTAATACTGTTTTGGACTATTTGATTAATCTTATAGCATCCATAGCATTTTTTGACACTCTAAGAGTCATAAACCAAGCCACGGATGATATGTATTACAAGTAAAAGGGGTTAGAAACTTTGATTTTACATTTTTTACATAGGTGTTGTAGTTTGTTAACTAGGATATCATAGTTTTTAAACTGGGGTATCGTAATACTGTTTCAACCTTTTTGAATAATTTTTTAGCATTCGTGATATTTTTTTGATACTCTAGGAGTCATAAACTAAGCCACGGATGATATGTATTACAAGTAGAAGGATTAGAAACTTTGATTTTATATTTTCTGTATGGATGTTGTAGTTTCTTAAATGAGGTATCGTAGTTTTTAAACTGCGATGTCTAATACTGTTTCGGCTTATTTGAGTAATCTTTTAGCATCCATGATATTTTTTGACACTCTAGGAGTCATAAACCAAGTCACGGATTACATATATTACAGGTAGAAGGGTTTAGAAACTTTTATTTTATATTTTCTACATGAGTATTATAGTTTTTTAACTAGGATATCGTAGTTTTTAAACTAGAATATCGTAATACTGTTTTGAGCTATTTGATTAATTTTATAGCATCCGTGGTATTTTTTGATATTTTGTGAGTCATAAACCAAGCCATGGATGTTATGCATTACAGGTAAAAGGGGTTACAAACTTTTATTTTATATTTTATGCATGGGTGTCATAGTTTTTTAACTAGGATGTTGTAGTTTTTAAATTGGGATATCATAATACTATTTTGGGCTATTTGATTATTCTTATAATATCCGTGATATTTTTGGCACTCTATGAGTCATAAACCAAGCCACAAATGACATGTATTATAGGTAGAAGGAGTTAGAAACTTTTATTTTATATTTTCTACATGGGTGTTGTAGTTTTTTAATTAAGATGTTGTAATTTTTAAACTGGGATGTCATAATAATATTTCAAGCTATTTGATTAATCTTATAAAATTTGTGGCATTTTTTGATACTCTAGGAGTCATAAACTAAGCCACGAATCACATGTATTACAAATAGAAGGGTTTAGAAATTTTTATTTTATATTTTCTGCATGGGTATCGTAGTTTTTAAACCAGGATATCATAATACTGTTTTGGACTATTTGATTAATCTTATAATATCCGTGGTATTTTTTGATACTCTAGAAGTCATAAATCAAGCCACGAATCATATATACTACAGGTAGAATGACGCAGGACACGGATGCGATGCAGAACTAAAGGTTGATTTAAATTTTATGTTAATCGAGAGCAAGTGTTCATTAACCTAACAGCCTATTAAACAATACGTTAAAAGAATCTATAGCAAGCAACTAAATACTGGATTACATCACCCGTATGCATACCTAACAAAATAATTAATTAGATGGATCACAGCGATTGAGAAACTACCCTAGATTAGGTTCCTACTTTCTAACATCAGATCTAGAGGAAGGGAAAGGGATCTTGAGTTACCGATATGCTTAGAAACCTCCTCTGATGAAGATCTGGATCACTGCACTCTAGGGTTGAAGAATCGGACTCTAAACTGATCGCTCCTGGCATCCGGATTCTGATCGAACTGATTCCAAAGCATGAACGCCGATCTTCAGAGTCGGATCTCAAGAGAATATACCAAAAACACTAAAAGAAAAGCAATTAAATGTTGATAATCAAAAGCTAGAAGGAAGGCTGGCACCAGGGTTGTTGGTCCTCCCGGGGATCTTCTTCTTTAGTTGGCTTCTAGGATCTCTTCAAAGCATTGGATGAAGGCCTTGAAGAGACTTAGAGATCAGATCTGATGGAGGGATTGGATGGATAAATAGGGCGTCGCACCCCGGTAGAACTTGGACGTCGTACCCAAGTGTTCTAGGCATCACGCCTAGCACCTATCAGCCGTCGTAGCTAGAAAGGAATTGGGAGAAGAACTCGGCAGAGTTTCATTTCATCAAATATTCATTAATTACAAGGGAAAAGGTGTAGGGGTATTTATAGAACCCTAACCAGAGAAGTGAGGGACTCAAATACAAGAGTTTCATTACAACTCTAGACTTCAAGTTTACATTGCCTGGACTCCTGCTGGATGAAAAAAATGGACTCCTATCCATAGTTGGCGCCAAGATGAGACTTTGATGGAGGGTCATGATCGTTTCTGGGTTGGTCATGATGATTGGACTCCAGTGTCTTGATAATGTATTCTTCTAGAGCTGCCTAGACTCTTCAGTCTGGATTGGAGAGAACTCTAGAATCTTACTAAAATTCTAGAATCCTTGAAGCTTGAACAGTTAGCAGCTTATTTGAATGGAATGCTAGGAACCCTTGGACCTCCAACACTAGGTGAGAAAAAATTTCCAAACTCCTTTGAATGCTTGGCCGACTTCTCACTTTGGTGTGAAATATTATGAATAGAAGGGCGCCATCTGGGAGAAGTCCTTCACAATTACTCCTCCTAAAAATTTTGTGCACCTTTCTTCATGGGCCGATCAAAAGAAATTGTCTTGATGAGTGTAGCTTGTCCAAATTTAAGTGGTAGGCCATGGATCATTGTCCCCTAGTGACGTGACAATAGTAGTCCTGAAATCATGCAAAGTTGACATGCAAAAGATGCTAGCATATGACAAGAGCTTGTGCTAGCACATGGGTCACATGGGCTTGTCTTGAACTAGCACATGGGTCTTGATTTGAGTCACATGGGTATTATAATTGGTCTTCCCTGTAATACAAGACTCAACAACTAATTTTTACAGGACTCAATAAATAACTAAAGTCCTATTTGATCAATTGGAACCCAATTTGATCAAAAGGGCAAGACATGTAAATACGTAGTTCAACTTGGTAAAAGGGGTTTAGCCTAAAAGGCAAAATAAATAAAATCCTAATTCCAGTTGGTAAAAGGGGCTAACCCTAACTAATCCAAAATAACAAAAATTAAAATAAATTATTTACATGAATAAAAGGGTTGGATCCAGGGTTTCATTCACAGGTGATCCATAAGGATGTGGGTTCAACCTGTAGATATTTTCGGGCCCTGGTATCCTCACCAATTCTCCCCAGGTGGGAGGAACTCGACCCCATCGAGTAAGGGTTAGACTGGCTCAAGTACTTTTCTAGCAAGTCCGGGGCGATCTTCTGCAGATCCTCTCGAGTTATCCAAGTGTCATCAGACTCGGGATGTCCTTGCCAACGAACCAAGTATCGCTGGTAGTCCTTATTTTGGGTAACAACCATTTTGTCATCCAGAGTTCGTTCAACCCTGTCTCTCCGATTTGTGGATTTGGCTGTCCACTCAAGGGTTGGTTCACTCTCAAGAATAGAATCATGTCCAAAAGGCTCACTAGGTAGCAACATCGGCTCCCAATACTCTACAAGATCTGATATGTTGAAAGTTGGACTTATATCCAAATCTAAAGGTAGGTCTATCTCATAGGCATTAGGTCCAAACTTATCAATTATTTTATAAGGTCCTGCACTTCGGGCATGTAACTTTTTGACAGTTCCAGATGGAAATCGTTCAAGCCTGAGCCTGATCATAACTTAGTCCCCTACTTTAAACTCTTTGAACCTTTTACTTAAATTAGCCGTTTGTGCAAATGAATCATTGCTCTCTTTAATTTTCTTATTTATTTCCTGATACAAGTTCTTTATATGCCATGCAAAAGACTCAGCTGACTCAGATATACGTGCATGAATAGGTAAGGGAATTAGATCCAATGGCTTCCTAGGCTTGTATCCATGAACGATTTCAAATGGGCTCTTCCCTGTAGATCTGTTAACTGAGTTATTATAAGCAAACTCCGCTCTCGGTAACAATAAATCCCAATTAGCAGTATTTTCTCCCACTAGACTCCTCAACAGGTTCCCTAAACTCCGATTTACTATCTCAGTTTGGCCATCTGTTTGGGGGTGGTAGGCAGTAGAATAGTTCAATTTGGTTCTTAGCATATGCTATAAGGTTTTCCAAAAGTAGCTAGTAAACCTAACGTCTCGGTCCGACACAATGATCTTAGGCAATCCATGTAACCTAACCACTTCGTTCAAGAATAATTTGGCCACTCTAGATGCATCATAAGTTTGGGAACATGGAATGAAATGGGCCATCTTAGAAAACCTATCTACTACCCCGTAGATAGAATCATGTTTCCTAGTAGTTTTAGGAAATCCTAAGACAAAGTCCATACTCAAGTCTTGCCATGGGCAATCTGGGACGGGGAGTGGGGTATATAGTCTAGTGTTCTGTCTAGGTTGCTTAGCTACAGCATAAGTTCTACACTGGGCTACCACTTGGGCAACATTTTTCTTTAGACTTGGCCAATAAAACCAATAAGGCATGCCTACACAGGTAACCCTTGTATTGAAAGGATCCACACTGGCATTTAACATCCTCCAAAATTTTATCATATAAAGCCACATAATTTTTTATAATCTCTTTCTTCATTCAATCAACTTCAATTCTTTCAAATAATTCAATAGAATATATATCACAGTTGTCAACTTCTTTAAGTAATTTAATATTTTATGTAGCCATTTCAAGGACCTCATTCTGAAATTTTTTGAATATGCACCTTGTATATTTTTCTATTGCTTATCTCTCAAAAGGAGATGATGTTTTTAGGAAAGCATTCGTTTGCAATGTTTTATTGTCTTCCTCATTTTCTGCTTCATATCTTTTTTTCAAGGTATCTTCATACTTATCGATGAATTTCTTGAGCGTAGTCTTCGAGTTTACAAATCCATCAAAGAAGTGATTGATGCTCCCGCTCTTTTGTGAAGTTGACATCTCTGTACATAATTATGAAAAAAAGAAGCATTAAATATACAAAATTTGTTGAAAATTTATAAACATGAATATTAATCGATCATAATGACTTACAAACTTGCAAAGAATATATCCTTAAGATAAATTGGAACCAATTTATCCTGACATTGATAAATATCATTTAACCAATTTACGTCCCTTCATTCTCATGTTTCTCCATTATATGTGCCCACCTTTTCTTGAAAGACAGTAGGGTAACTGAATCATATATCGTCTCTTCAAATTTAGTCATAAATTTAAAATTTGTAGTACAAATATGGCCAATCTTTTTAGAAATCTTCTTCAATATATGCCAAAAATAAAATCTATATCATGTATTGCAAAAAACATCCATAACAGCAGCCTCGATTGTCTTATCTTGGTCAGTTATGATGGCATTAAGTGGTTGACCACCATTTGCATCTAGCAATGATTGGAATACCAATTTAAATATCTCAATCCTCTTATCTGATAACAATGCGCAACCAAGCAATGTGACTATCCATGATGGTTGACTTCGATAAATAGATTATAAGGCATTTGATATATATTTGTCAAATAGGTTGAGATAAATATTAGTACATCACTAAAGTAAGTGCTTACCAATCTTGACCTAGGATGGATCCAGAAGACAGACCTGAGCTGTCCATTATTATTCAGGTCCAAAGTATAAAAGAAATTTGGATTGTTTACTTGTATTTGTGTGAAATGGATTACTATTGACTATGCATCTCTTTCTTTCTACTGACTCTGATGTTCCCGATAGATAAAATTATTAGCATCATTCTCTGTGAAATCTAACCCCCTTTCCTTCTAACCATGGTAAAGTATATTTGAGTTGTGAGAATATTCACTGCATGTGATGGGGCAAGATCGCTGACGTGGAGTCCTCCTCGAACTCAGTTGGTAGTCCTATTGGCATGGATCACCATGTCGACCCGCTCCTCGAGCCTCGAGCCCTTCCGTCGGGGTGGCTTTCTCAGGGTCGAGTCCCTGGCTGAAGTCGAGCTCTCGCTCCGCTCCTCGAACCTCAAGCCCTTCCACCGGGGTGGCTCCCTTAAGGTTGAGTCCTTGGTCAAAGTCGAGCTCCTGCTTCTCTCCTCGAGCCTCAAGCCCTTCCACTTGAGTGGCTCCCTCAAGATCGAGTCCTCGGTCAAAGTCGAGCTTCCGCTTCACTTCTTGAGCCTCGAGCCCTTCCATCGGGGTTGCTCCCTCAGGGTCGAGTCCCCAGTCGAAGTCGAGCTCCCACTTTGCTCATTGAGCCTCAAGCCCTTCCGCCGGGGTGGCCCCCTCAGGATTGAGTCCTCGATTGAAGTCGAGCTCCCATTTCACTCCTCAAGCCCTTCCACCGGGGCGGCTCCCTCAGGGTCGAGTCCCCGACCGAAGTCGAGCTCCCGCTCCTTGGGCCTCGAGCCCTTCTACCAGGGTAACTCCCTCAGGGTCGAGTCCCCGGTCGAAGTTGAGCTCCCTCGGGCCGTGTGCCCTTCAGTTGAGAAGGGACGCCTGACCTGAGGTTGACCCATGGTCAAGGTCGACCATGGAGTTGGTAAGCTAGGCGGGTAGCAACACGCCACTTGAAGCCTATGAAGAGAGAGCACGCTGACCTACGAGGAACCATCTTGCCGGGGCATCATGGTCCCTTCAGGCTACCGTTTATACCTGTTGGGGAAGGATGCGCCACTCGAGACACTGCGACCCTCCACCGACCATCTGCACCGCCTTGAAGGAGAAGGTTGCGCCAGAGGGCTCGAGTCCTAGAGCGTCTACCCCTGGATCGAGGCTTTGTCAAGTTTTCCCAACCAGGGCATCCTACTAGGATGTCAGAGCTCACGATATAACTTTCGATCATGAAGGAAAAAGGGGCTCGGGCGCGATCCCCAAGCACCGCCCATCGTTGACCTCATAGCATTCCCGAAGGAGGGGAGGAGGGGAGGAGGGAAAGGGTGGGCCTAAGGCTGGTAACAGATAATACCTTCTATCTATAAGAAAGGGAGAGAGCCTTCGAAGGAGGTAAGCAAGAACAGGTAGAGGAAGGGGTAGTAAGAAAGAGCGCTCTGAGACTACTAGAGAACTTGATGGAAAAGTCCCAACGGTTACAGCCTCCATTGCTCAAACTCTCTTCCTCCACCAAAATTCTCACTTCGTTCTTTTCTTTCAAAGCCTCTAAGAGTGGAGATCAGCTCGAGATCCACCTCAAAGGATCTGTTCTTCTAGATCGTCCTACTGACTTGACCGTCAGAGTGCCCTCGCCGGGATCCCCGGCCTGGGTTTCCTTTCTTTTGCAGGATCGGGCACACATGTCGGACACCAGGCGAAGAAGGTACAACCCAACACCACATAGGAACCGCGGGCCACGACGATCCAGGCGGCAATAGCATGTAAATTGCTAATCTCTATCTTTTCTGGTATGCTGATCCTCTTATGGGATCGTAGATAACCGGCTGATGATATGGACAGCTCATGGTTATATTCTAAAAAAATATCATCCAATATCTACTTACCATTTTTAGAATTTAGTCTTACTTTTATTGAAGTCTTATAATCAATTTTGCTAGTATCCCTAGGATTCATGGAGTTTTTGATTTTTTTAGATTTTCTTTGCCTATAACATGCCTGGTGTTTGAAGCATATTTATTTGTTGTTGTTGGACCTACTACACACTGTTATGATTCCAAAACCTACTCTCCTTGTATATCTATTGTAGAAATTGTATACATCATTTATAGAATTGAACTTTATTTCAATTTGAGGATCAACAAACTCATTCTCTACATTTGGGATGATAGGAGAAGGTACATTCTTGTGAACAACACCGGTAGCCTCTCCAAGTGATCATGTTCGATTTTTTTCCAGATCTATAATTTTAATGCCATATGTAGAAATATCTATAAAAAATATAAACATTGATATCTATAGTTTTAAAACATTTTATCTAGAGCATATTAATTATTATGTTATACATTGGATAGAATATGACACGACAGTGTGATAATACAAGGAACCAAATATTTTTTAAAAAAAGATATTTGAACTTATGACATCCTAGTTCAAAAATTATAACATCCTAATTAAAAGATTATGATATCCAATCATAAAACATGAAACTAATATATTAACCTTTCCTACCAGGAATACCTATTCTTGTAGATTGTGTTATGACTCCCAAAATGTCATAATATGCTACAGATGCTAAATGATTATAAATATATATCGAAACAGGATTATGACATCCTATTTTAAAAATTATGATATCCTAGTTAAAAAACTATGACATCTCTACACAAAATTATAAACCAGATATTTTGATCCTACATACCAGAAGTATTTAAGTATGCATTGCTGAAATATGACACTCATATTATAATAATATGCTTCCGAAAAAACTTTAGTATCAAAAACTTCGAAATATGAACAACTTGATCAAAACAAAAAATGAATGCTTTTATCTTCCGTTATAGAACTTTTCAACCATGTATTGCCTTGACTATGATTGTTAGATTGTGATAAAAAGATCAGAAGAAAATATTTTTTTAAAAAAAATATTTAAACTTATGATATCCTAGTTTAGAAATTATGATACCTTAGTTAAAAGATGATGACACTCGATTATAAAACATGAAACTAAATATATTAACCCCTCATACCAGGAATACCTATCACTTATAGACTGAGTTATGACTCTCAGAATGTCATAACATGCCATGGATGCTAAAAGGATCAGAAATATATGTCGAAACATGATTATGACATCCTAGTTTAAAAATTATGATATCTTAGTTAAAAAATTATAATATCCATGTACAAAATCATAAATTGAATATTTTGATCCTATGACCAGAAGTATTTAAGTATGCATTACTAAAATATGACACCTGCATTATAATAATATGCTTCCGAGAAAACTTCAGTATCAAAAACTTCAAAATATGAACAACTTGGTCAAAACAGAAAATGAAGGCTTTTGTCATCTGCCATAGGACTTTTCAAACATGCATTGCCTTGACTAAGATTGTCAGATTGTGATAAAAAGGCTAGAAGAAAATAAAATTTCTAAAAAAAGATATTTGAACTTATGACTTCCCGGTTCAGAAATTATGACATCTTAGTTAAAAGATTATGACACCTGATCATAAAACATGAAACTAAATATATTAACCCCTCCTACCAGAAATACCTATCACTTGTGGACTGAGTTATGATTTCCAGAATATCATAACATGCCGCGGATGCTAAAGAATCACAAATATATGCCGAAACAGGAATATGACTTCCTAGTTTAAAAATTATGACATCCTAATTAAAAAATTATGACATTATAGTTAAAAAACTATGACATCCCTGCACAAAATCATAAATAAGATATTTTGCCCTGCATACCAGAAGTATTTAAGTATGCATTGCTGAAATATGACAATCACAATATAATAATATGCTTTTAAAAAAATTTCAGTATCAAAAACTTCGAAATATGAGAACCTCGGTACAAAACAGAAAATGAAGGCATTTATCCTTCATGATAAGATTTTTCAATCGTGCATTAGCTTGATTAAGATTGTCAAATTATGATAAAAAGAGCAGGAGTTAATTAAATTTTTTTAAAAAGATATTTGAACTTATGATACTCTAGTTTAAAAATTATGACATCCTAGTTAAAAGATTATGACACTCTAGTTAAAATATTATAACATCCCCGTAGAAAATATGAAACTAAAGATATTGACCCTTTCTAAAAGGAATACCTATCATTTATGGACTAAATTATGACTTCCAGAATGTCATAACATGCCATAGATGTTAAAGAATTACAATCGCATGCAAAAATTGGATAATGACACCCTAGTTCAGAAATTATGATATCCTAGTTAAAAGATTATGACATGCTTGCAGAAAATGTGAAACTAATTTTATTAACCCCTCCTACCAGGAATACCTATCACTTGTGGATTGAGTTATGATTCCTAGAATGTCCTAACATGCTACAAATATTGAAGGAGTATTATATGGTTTCCTAATGTATTAACTTTCTTTAACTATTAAAATAGTTGATGTAATGAAAAAATTATAAAAGAAAAACTAAACAAGATTCTATGAAAGATTTTTTACTTCCCGTTGAAGATGATATTTTATCTTGAAGTTATAGAAGAAGTTTTCGATGGCTTATTCCAACCTTGGATCAAAAGTTTTTTCTTATACCCTTAACTTAGAACACTTTTAGATCCATGAAGAATCTTCTTTATCCTTGAACACTTCTTGATACCTTAGACTGGAGATACATAGCACTTTTTCAAAGCTAGGAAGAAGCTTATATTAATATTCAAAAATTGATTCCTTCGACCAGACTCTCAGAATATATTTTAGAGCGAGGAAGATTCTTCCTTCAATCTTTGACTGATTCCTTAGACCCTAAAGCTAGAGCATGTTTCAAAAAACTGAAACATTTAGCTAAAAGTATCAGGAAAAATATTTCAGAATCAACAAAATCCAAGCAAGATGGCGAGGAAAGGTAGGCTAGAAGGAGAGGATATTTTGGTCTGCATAAAAAATTCTAAAAAAATTGAACGGGTTTTAATGAACGTCATGCTGAACATTTAACCAATTATCCCTGCCTGTGATACGGACTCCCGTCCCATCCCGTCAAGCTATGTAGGATCGACATGAACCAATAAGAAATAGCGATACGGGCTAGATACGATTTGCTGCACTATACACGGTGCACAAAGACATACTCTAAAATCAAAAGTGATATGAGATTGCTGCACTCATTCATATTAGGAGCAACTCATTCATATTATGAGCAATGTAGTGGCCCATGGCCAAAATGGACAATAGTTTAGTTCTCCACCCATTTAGAACTCTTAAAGGAAGGTGGAGTGGAAAAAAAAATATTTTCCAAGAAGCGGAGAGAAGCTTGCTTATTTGATTGGAGTTTAAGAAAATTAAAAATAGAAAAAAAAATTATAGAAAGATACTTTTAATATCTCATGAAAAGTGAAAATATATGCAAGAATTAAATTTTAGCAATTTCCACAATATGAAAATTTGATGATTTTTTTATAAAAAAATATCTTTTAAGATCTATGATTAAAATTTTTAAAATATCAATGAATGATTAAAATAAAATAATAAATAATAATATAAAAATGGATGTCCAATCAAATATAATTTATCATGAAATAAGTTACTTCCCCATGGCCAATCCTATATTTTAGTTTTTTTAAAAAATAAATTTTAAGGTCAAGAGCCCAATTCTTGATTTTTTTTCCCTTCTGTCGTGGTGAACCTTGGGCTTATTGGCTCCTGGGCTCTCTCACCTGTGTGCGCTCTCTGCCTTCCCTCTCTACCATCCATGTCACCAGATTTGGTAATCTACCCAAACAGGACTTCACAGTTGTTTCTTTCTAATTGAATTTATGCACGTGTCGATCAATTGATTTGTTGATCAGAACAGAACATACCTTTTTTTTTTTTTTTTTGGTAGAGCGGATCATTCACCCAACAGATCTGGAATGAATACATCCAAAAAAATCAGAAAAAATATAATTCCTAAAAACTGAAAGAGTGTCCCCGAAGTGAGTCCAAATAATTTGACCAGAATAATCCGCCGTATAGGAAGCCACCCAATCCGCTGCCGTGCTCGCCTCCTTATAAACATGTCTGATCCCAAGAGAGGAACAGCTATGCAACCAAATAACAGAAATCAGAGGATAGGAAGGAGTGAAACTGATAGCCTCCCTGATCCACGAGATGATAGTGGCTGAATCCCCTCAACAATGAGATGGCCAGATCGTAAGACCTGACGGGCATACCGAACACCAGTCCAAGCTGCTCTAAGCTCAGCGAGGGGAATAGAGGAGTCAATGAGATGACAGCCCTCAGCAGCAATAATGCCCAGGCCAGGCCCATGAATAACAAAACCAGCCCCTCCCACCCTTCTTCCAATGCTCCAATCAAAATTGACCTTGACGACTGTCGGAGGATGGGGTTTCCAAAAAATAAAAACCATCCTGGATGCTCGAAGAGCCATACCGGAATCCCAGGTTTCCGTAGATGTCACAGTCAACATGTGGTACTCCTCCATATGAGCCTGAGCACTCTCTACAAGAACAAGAACCCTGGTGGAGCTCCTAAGGGGCTGAAAACTAGAGCATTCCAGGAAAACCATATATGATAAGCAATATATTCAAGCAAAGCCGAGGTCAAATGAGCAGGATACGACCTAAGGAGGTCAAGGAGTCCATCAAATCCCCAGAATGCCAAAAAAAAAATCAAAACCCGTCATCCTCTATACCTGTCTAGCCTCGGATAAATAAATAAAGCATGGTCAATGAACTCATCTCTAGCACCACAAGTTAGGTAGGAGGGGAGAAGCTGAATTCCTTTGGCACTAAGAAAATATCTGGTAAGGAGATGTCACCAGGCAACCTTCCACAGGAAAAGAGATCCTAACCCCCAAAAATTAGATCCATCCAATATCCAGAGTTCTCTGTGTCTCCGGGCCAAAGAACAGACCCATTCTTCGGCAGCTTTAACCCATCCTATTAATCACGTTCTTGTTTACTTAGAGGCAGAGTGCAAGATTAGAATCAGCATCTCTCGCCGCTTGTTGTATTGGATCTCCATAAAAGCAGAGTTCAGTCACAAATTGCTTTGCTTAGTTGCAAAGTAAGGAATCAAATATTATAAAGCTTTCATTTTTAATTAAGAAAGTGAATTTTCTTTGGCCCACTCGGGACAAAAGCTTTGATCACATTGATCAATGCTTTCTTTTACATGTATTACATGGATTGCATGCTAATACCGCATTTCCTGGAAGGGATGTAGACTGCTATCCTAATGTTGCAGAAACATGGTGCAAGATGGCTTGTCACTTCAGTGCATTATCTTATAAAAATCTATAAGTTTTGTTAATTTGGTTGGTAGTTCGAGTCTAATGAAGAATTGTATTGGAATGTGATATAAAATTTGTTTAACAATTGCACCACCACCTTAGGAGAACCAGTCGGAAAATTGATCGGTAAGTGCGTTCTAATAGCTGTACCTCTCTCTAGCAATCAGAGATATTACATTCAGAAGGTCAGAAAAGTTCAATATTCGCATTCTCTCTCGTAGACTATTGCTTTTCTGCTCCAGGATTGTTCATCCTGTCTTGTTCAGTATATTTATAGGAAGGCTAACTCGGTAACTAACTGGGTAGCCTCCTATATAGTCCATCATTCGAATCAAGTTTTATGCACTGATGTTGAAAATTCTTCTAGGGCTCTCAGGGATATTATGCTTTCGGACTTTTTGGATTGTATTCATGTTCGATCTTAATCTAGATACAACGATTTATCCAAAAAAAAAGTTCAGAGATATTAGATCAAACCATGGATCGTAAATATCCAATGCTAATTATTAAGGATAATATAACCTACCTAGGATGGGACTCTTTTGTTTTTATCCAAATAAATTGTAAATATATGATAGGCGTTCTATAGCTTTGCTATTTTTTTTCCCCCAAACATACAGCTTGTACATGAGATGTAATAGACCGAGGACCAGGGACATACATGCGAGAAACAAAACAAAACAAAATAAAATAAAATAAAATATCTTATTATTGGAGTAGATGGTATATATCTGTAAAACCAAACCCTTAAACCCCTTCAAAGAAAAAAAAAAGGGTATTATTTATGCATAGAGAGAATCGCAGGAAAGCGTAGCAGTTTAAGCATAGATGCGAAGGTACAGATACCACCGTTAATAAATGTATCGTATCCTTCATTTATATCCCTTAAACCCCTTCAAAGAAAAAAAGAGGGTATTATTTATGTATAGAGAGAATCGCAGGAAAGTGTAGCAGTTTAAGCATAGATGCGAAGGTATAGATACCAACGTTAATAAATGTATCGTATCCTTCATTTATAGGATAAGTCGGCACATCGTTAAAGTCGGCGGAACGAAACGCCGACTTCAGGTATTTGGACTATGTTTCCCTTTGATAATTTGATTTTATCAAAAAAAAAAAAAATCCACGAAAGCCCGGCCGCTCCAAGGGCTCACCCCCTCTCATCCCCTCCCTACTTATAGGTTGAGGGCTTTGCCGCTCTTTCTTCCGGACCCTCGAAACCCTCGGACGGGAAGGAGACGCCGCCGTCGACAAATCCTACATCATGGACAAGGATCGATCGAGCCGGAAATCCCGAGCCGACCGCGAAAGGGACCGAGCTTCCAGCAAGGATCACCACCACCGCGACCGGGATCACAAGCACCGGCGCCACCATGGCGAGGAGAAGCGCCATGGATCGAGGGACGAGCGGCACCACGACGAAGACGGCCGCCACTGCATTCGGGACGATTCTCCCCGCGATCTCGAGCCGAAGCGGGACGAGTGGCGCCGAGACGATGACCGCCGCCACCGCTTCCGGGAGGACTCCCCATCCGATCTGGAGCGGCGGCGTGAGCGGTCGACGAGTAGGACTAGGGATTCGGTCGAGCGGGATATGGTTTCCCGCGAACAGTCCGTAGAGAGGCGCCCCCACTCGTCTTCCTCGAGGAAGAGGAAGGAGCACGGAGGAGATGAGGAGGAATTGAACAAGAATGACAAGCGGGTTAGGGTTTCTGAGGAGGGGAGAGATAAGAAGAAGGAAAGGCGGCGTTTTGAGGACCGGGCTGCAGAGGATTCGAGTGATCTGAACGGTGTCTACAAAGAAGAGAGGGTTTCGAAGGATAGAAGGAAGGAAGATGGATTGAGGGCCACGGAAGAAGATAGGGAGGAGAATATGGTGAAGGAAGAGGTCATGAACGATGTGGAAATTAAGAAACAGAGGAAAGAAGCGAGGAGGTTTAGCGATAGTGTCAAGGCAGGGGAGGAGAGAGATGAAGATGAAACTAAATCAGTCGATAGGAAAGAAATGAGAGAGGAACGGAGATTCAAGGATAGGGTCAAGGAAGAAGATCTGGGGACTGCGGATGAGGCAAAACAATCAGTTTTTTCCTTCAATTCAAAACATAAATCAGTCAACGGGCAAATGATTAATGATGACCAGAGAAACATGGTCATAGAGAAGAGTGGTTCTACAACTAATGTGAGTATCAGCCATTATTCTCTCTCTCTCTCTCTCTCTCTCTCTCTCGCGTTGTTTCTATTTGCAATTATGGTTTCTACATGTCATAGTACATGAATATGAATCTCATATTAGCAGAAAAGCTTTGAGTCGAATTAGTTTGATATGAGACTATCATACGTCCCATCAAAAAGGCCATCATGTAGCCAGTTGTTACTAAGCATATTAAAAAATGTTAGGACTTGTAATGGTTATTTATATCATATTGTCCTTTATTCTTCTTTCTCTAATCATCATACTTTTCAGGCACATTTAATTGTAAGAAGTAAGACCATTGATTGAAAACTCACAATCTGAAAGAGGAGAAATTTTTTTAAAAAAAGCCTGTCTACTAATGACCTCATCAGGGAGATAAGTAGTTCCAGAAGGGTAACCAAGGGAGAAGCACTATGCAAAGCTAAAATAATATGTTCCCTGTAAATTTTTTATTGGAAAGAAAATACAGAATATGAAACTTTTATCTAAGTATAATAGATGTGTTCTCATCAACCGTGCATACTATAATTCACAGATCCCACATAACCAAAATAACAGTTCAACCACTTACTCATTTTCCAAGGCATCCTATATACAACCTCATTTAGTTCTACTAATGTCAGATCACCTTTAGCCTTTGAAATTTTTCTTCTTACCTTATATCAAACAAAGTCGCATCGCCTTGTGATGAAAACTATCACGAGGAGATGTTGCAGTAATAACTGTGAAGTTTTGTTAAACTCGTTCCACATCTAAAATTGTTTCACTGTTTTGATTTATCACAACATCCTGAATGATGGTCTTTAAATCTGTGTTTGTGTTCATATTGCAAATGATGCAGGGTTGCATGTAAGGAATGCAATTTATTTCAGTCATTTTGATTGGTGATTGTGTTCCACTTTCAGATTTAGTTTTTCTTTCTTTTTCTCCCTTAAACATGTAGAGGATCTTAAGGTTGTTAGATGATATTTTTGGTTAATAAAATAGGGTAAGACTTGCACACATATTTGATCTAATAGGTTTGGGAAATCTTGGGGCAATTGTGTCCTCAAACATCCACTCAACCCTAAGGATATATTTCTTGCTTAGAAATATGATTGAAATATGTTCTTTCTGAGAATATCTCTTTTAAGGAAGTTTGGAGCATTAAGAAAATCTTTCTTATATCTGTATTTTTATTCCTCTCAGTCTCAAGTCGTCCTCTCTACATTATTTTGTATGCATTAGTTGTATCTTAGCACTGTTCTTTTACTTTTTTTGCTGATTAATACCTCTGTTATCCCAAAAGTTTCCCAATAGGGCTGGAAGTCATTTTTTATTCATATTGGAATTTTCACCAAATATTTTTGTTGGTAATGACCTTTAAAAACTAAAGCATAAGAATTTCTTAATTTTATTGATTGTTACAAGTGACCACTTTTGTAGCCATCTTTCTCATTTATCTACATACCACTCATTGTTTGGTCCTTTGGAGCTTGCACTAGTGACTCATTCATTCTCCTAGATGCTGCCATTTTTGGGTTCAAACTTTTCACATCCACCCTTACTTTCTTGCCTTTGTAAAGGATCATTAAGATGTAATTAATATATAAAGGGAGGGGTTGTTTGCTAAAGCTCTCACAAAACTAATCATGAAAGGGAAGACTTGTGCAGTAAAGAATATATGAACGTCATGGTTAAGGTGGATGTAGGGAAGTGGATATTTTAAATACTTGAAAGTAAGGAGGTTTTTGGAATGCGGATGTAATTTTGAAATTCTGGAAAGATTCCAAAGTGGGTGCATTACACCAGGTAGAAGATTCCTACTGCTACATAAAAGCCATATAAATAAGAAGACAGCCCAAGAGACCTCTTGGGATCAAACGAAGGGGGCAACTGAAGTCGAAAGTCCAAAATTTGCACTGTCCTCAAAAAATACATGAAACATTAAATGTGAAGTCCAACATCTCATGGTTTGCATTAGGAGGCTAGTGTAAATTTTTAGCCCTCTGTCAGACTAAACAATGTAAGGTGCTAAATTTACAGCCCCAGGCAGGAAATATGGCCAAATCCCTCCTCCATTACTTTTTTTTAAGCAGTATTTTACTTTTTTTTAAGCAGTATTCTTCATTGAAAGATTTATCCTCTTTATTATCATTGTTAAG
The DNA here is from genome assembly GCA_021397845.1 of Areca catechu. Lineage (NCBI taxonomy): Eukaryota > Viridiplantae > Streptophyta > Magnoliopsida > Arecales > Arecaceae > Areca > Areca catechu. The sequence continues at coordinate 78,064,339 of CM038039.1, read as the reverse complement.
AAACTATCATATCTTCTGAGGTTTCTTATGCGGCTCTAGAGTATTCTTTTCAAAACTCAATTAGGCATCACATTTCTCCATTGGGTTGCAAAGGGATCCTTGGATGCTTGATAATTGTCTTTTCTTTAAATCAAGTTATTTTCTCCATTCAATCTGAATCTGCTGTAAAAAGGGATCATAAATATCATGAACATGTCTTTTTTTTTTGATATGTATTCAAACAACAATCCTAGAATGAATACACCGAAGAAAGTCAGAGAGGATAACATCTCGAAAGGAGGCAGGAGCATCCCGAAGGTGGGTCCACAAAACATCCTCAGAGTGATGGGTAGCATAGGAGGCCATCCAATCTGCAACCAAATTAGCCTCCCCAAAGATATGGCGAATAAAGATAGCAGAGCAGTCATGCAACATAAGGACGATATCACGGGTAAGAGGGTGCAAAGGAGGCGACCTCATAGCATCTGCAATTCAGGAAATAATAGTCGCGAGTCATCCTCAATAATGATCCGATCAAGATGTAAAATCCTCCGAGCATATCGGATTCCGGTCCAAGCATCCCGCAGCTCAGCTAAGGGCATTGTAGGCTCGATCAAATGGCTCCCCCCAGCCACAAGAATGCTAAGGCTAGAATCACGGATGACAAAAGCAGCTCCACCAAGCCGCTGCGGAACACTACCATCGAAGTTGATCGTGACGAAGGACAGAGGAGGGGACTCTAAAGAAATAAAGATCCGTCGGGGTGCTCGAAGAGCTAAACCAGAACCCCAGGTCTCCGTGGACACATCGGTCAACCCCTGGTGCTCGACCTATTGGACCCTGGCTCGTTCGACAATAAATCTGTGCGGACACGTGGAGGAATTAAAAACAATAGCATTACGAGTGAGTCAGATGCGATAAGCAATATAAGCCACAAAGGTAGTAGAGGATTGGGTCGAGCTGGTGCAAAGGTGCTCCAAAAAAGAGTCAACTAAATCATTAGGTTGAGTGAAAAGGCTATGAAATCCTGCCAACTGCCAGACCAATGAGGCCCTTGGACAAAGGAATAAGACATGTTCAAGCGTCTCACTATCCACCCCACACACTAGACAGAAAGAGGGTATGGAGAGACCCCTAGCCATAAGAAAGGCTCTGGACAGAAAGGGGCTATGTGAAAAGCCTATGAACATGTCTCTTTTAATCTATTTTCTTTTCCTTTTAAATTTTGATTTATGATTTTTGTACTCCAAAATGTGTGGTAGTGTTTTTTTATTCTTTATGGAATCATTAAAGCTATATCACTTCTTTCTTTAGGAGAAATAATTTTTTATTATGTGACAATTTGGCATTGAAGTTTTCATGTCACTCTTGGTGGGTCATGCTGGTTTGGACATTTTGTGCACCATTTTCTTTACTAAAGTAGGTGTTTTGAGCCCTTATTAGGGTATTAAATCATGTTAATCAAGGTTCATCAACTAAGAACTGGAACCCATGCTGGCCAACTATTGGTATGGGTTAGTATGCTCCCATGGCGAACCATACCAGACCTGAACCGACATAGAAATGAATATGGGGAGAGGAAGTACCGGAGAGGAAAAGAGAGAGAAGGGAGGTAGGAAGAGGAAGGGAAGGAAAGGGAGGCCGACAATGGTCATTGGAGGGTCATCGAGGCCTCCGAGGATTCGTCCTCTTCTGCAAGAGAATAGAGAGAGGGGGGGAGGGAGAGGAACAGACTAAGAGAAAGATGGCGGGGAGTCCATCGGAGGGCTGTCGAGTCTCTTGGATGCAAAACCCTGTTCTACTGCATCCTTGGGTCGAAACAAGAGCGACCCACTGATGTTCCGTGTATTTATTTATTTATTTTATTTTAGATGTCCACAGTGATGTTGGTAATCTTGTTGCAGACTCCACTTGCCATCTGGGGGACTTAGCGGCCCTCTGGTGACTTCTCCGCTACCTTCCCCTCACTCCATTCCTTTCTCTCCTAATCCTCCTCTCTCGCTTCCTTTCTTTCCATCTCCCTCGCTCCATTTTGGCCGGCATTCCGAATTGAATGCCCAAATTGCACTGGTAGGCCGCCGGTATGGTTTGGCACCCCCCAAATTGCCCGATTTGGGATAGCTTGGCATTCCATGATGTTAATGAACTTTATTATATTTGACTTGTCAAGACATCTTGTAAGCGATTATTGGTGCATCGATGTAGTACACTTCGGTTGTTATTTGTTTTTTGTGAACTTTCACAGCCCTGCTTGATATGGTGGAGTGCTTATGCTCGTATCAGGAGATGTCTCCTAACCATAACTCCTGTTGGTGGTTTTAGACATGAATCTTTAGAAGTTTATATCTTGTGAATCCAGATATATAAAATATTAAAGAATGTGAAATATTTGAAAAAGGTTGAATTTTTTGAATGGTAAGGTCTGTTTATGTTAAAATATTGAGATCTTCTGTTAGACTATCGAGATGTTGGGTTCTTTGTTGAATTTTAAGAATTTCTTGGTTCATATTTCTGGTTGTAGATTCAAATTTTCTATTTGTGGTGTATATTTGGAGACAGGTATTGTTTCTATGGTAGTAGTAGGACAATTGCTGCTTTCTTCCTTTCAATTTGAATTGAGGGACCTTTATTCCTGTCCATTTGAATTGAAAGACCTATCCCGTTTGACATTCATAAATGAAAACTTGAATAGAGTTTCCAAAGGTTTTGTCTGAAAATTCTGTGCTTTACATACTGACATGAAGTTGACCATATTAATTGCCAAATGAGATCGATTTTAGGGTGCGTGGACACTTCAGTGAAGTCGCCCTGATTTTTCTCTTTTCTTTATATATGTATATGTGTGAGTAATTTAGGGATGGTGGTGGGCCGGGTTCGGGCCGGGTGCATAACTATCCAAACCCAAATCCAAATATTCAATACACTATCCAAACCCGGTCCAAACATTATCGGGACTGGGTATTTTTTACCCAAACCCATCTCAATTGGATATCGAGTAATCGGTTTACCCGGCCCGAACCCAACTAAATTATATTAAATATTTTTTTATTTTTATCAGCTTTAAAATCATCTACAATTTTATAAATTATACATACATTAAACAAATAAAATTTAACTACATTTTTAGTTCAAAACATTTAATTTCATATTCAATCAAAATTTATATTATGAAGTTGGTAAACTATTAATTATGATTTGTTTTAAATTCACCTTGAATAGAATAGGATGAAAAAAATTCCAATATATATATATATATATGATTAGGATATAGGGTTCAAGTATTTTAAAATTTAATAACTAATAATTATAATTAATAAAATATATATTAATTATATATATATTTAAATATTAAAATAATTCGGGCCGGGTTCGGGTCAGGTGTATATCTACCTCGTCCCGTCCCAAACTCAAAGTTTAGCATTCGGGTTTTGCCCAAACCCGGTCCAAACCTAGTCAAAGCATTGACTACCCGGCCCAATTGGGTCGGGTACCCATGGGTTTGGGTTTTATTGCCATCCCTAGTGAGTATGTATGTCTGTATGCGTGTATATTTGTCTTGTGTTTGTGATAACAATTCACCAACGCCAATCGTTAACTTTCTTTAACAATGACAAAACTTAAGATTTTGTTAGCATTTTATATCAAAAGTTGAAAATTTAGGATCAAAGTTGTGGACTGCATTCTAACTAGAGGGGACTGCACAATTTGGGCAGTGACTAGTTTTCAAGGATAGTGGGTGAACCCTAGCATAACATAAGGTTGTTCCATTGTGACCTGGAGTTTCTGGGTTTGAAACATGGAAACAGCCTCCCCGCACATAGGGGCAAGGCTGTGTTCAGACTCTGCAATGGAGTGACCATTGTGCACTGCAGTTCCCTTTTCTAGTTTGAAATGATGTGGATGGTAATCTCACTCCTCTTATGGAGGTGGTAGGACCTTATGTTAAGCTGACTAGATAATATCTTGCTGGAATAACAATTATATCTCAAGTTCCAACTTGTCGTTATTACTTTTGCCACTTGTTCCTTGTTTTCTCTGCTTTTTGTCTTGCTTTCTTTTCTCTTATTCATTTCCTATTGATTTTCTTCTTGGACTTGCTTCCCATACTTCCTATTTGCCACCTGTTTGATATTGAATTTTAAAGTGTGATCTTTATTTTTCTCTTGTTCACTGCAAGAATTCTTCCCCCTAGAGCTGAACTTGTTTTAATTTCCTCCTAATTACTTTTCTATAGAACCAACAAAACTTGCTAACTTGTGTTTCTCTTTCTTGTCTTCTGATGTCACGTGAAATATGATTATTTTGATGTGGTCATAGGTATTTAGGTATTAAATGGGGTCTATTTGCTTGGTTGAGAGTTTGATGACAACATATTGTTACAGTAGTAAAAAAATTCATTCGGCCCTGACACAGCATCCTCCTAGGTGGCTGGCATGGCCACGTGCTTCATGGGTACCCCTTGTCTCCCATCAAAAGAAGACGGTGGGCCCGCTTGTTCTAAGAAGGGATTGGCCCTTGTGGCAGCCAGGTCGGCACCTTGGCCAGCCCACCTCGGCCAGCCCACTTCGGCCACGTGCGGAGTCCAGCATCGTGGCAGTTCAGCCCGCGCCCAGTTCGGCACCTCGTCTATTGCATCTCGTCCGCAGTACGCCCGTACCTCGGTCCGCGCGCATGGGAGATGTGCGCACCTAGATTCGTTCGCATGCTCCAGCCTAGCTTGGCACACTCGTGCGCTCCGCCCGTGGCATCCCTGGCTCATGCTCCAGTCCAGCTCGGCATGTCCGCGCGCTCCACCCGCGGCTCCACCCACGCGGAGTCCGTTCGTCCGCTCGCGGGAGGCCCGCATCTCGGCTCCTGCTCCGGTGCCCAGTGCGCTCGCGGGAGGCCCGCATCTCGGCTCTACCCGCTCCGGTGCCCAGTCTGCCCGCGGGAGGCCCGCATCTCGGCTCCGCCCGCTCCGACGCCCAGTCCGCCCGCGGGAGGCCCGCACTTCGCCTTCACCCGTGCCTGGTCGACTTCGGCTCTGCCCGGATCCGCCCAGTCCGGCTTGCCCGCGCGTCCAGTCCGGCACGCCCGCGCGCCCAGTCCAGCACGACCTCGACGCTCTCAGTGCCCAGCTCCAGTGGGGTCCGCGCGCCCCGATCTGCGTGCATGGAGAGACTGCATACCACGCCTCGATCCGCGCGCATAGAGGTACTCTGCATACCGTGCCTCGATCCGCGCGCGTGGAGACTGCATACCACGCCTCGATCCGCGTGCATAGAGGTACTCTGCGTACCGTGCCTCGATCCGCGCGCGTGGAGGGAATCTGCATGCCTCGCGCTGCGCACCTTGGTCCGTGTGCACGAAGAGCCTCCACCTGCCTCGTCTTGATCTGCATGCCATGGTCCGTCTCTGTCCCAGGTACGCTTCTCAATGTACAAGTACGGAAGAGACCTGGATGGCAATCCCGACATGTAAAATCACCGTCCCTGCCAGACCTGCTACAGGCCCTATAGCACGCCGCCCGCAGGGGGGCTACATTAAAGCCTCCTAGATCACTTTTTATACCAATCAGGAAGGAGTGTCCCATCCGAGGCACTGTGCTCCACCAACCTCTTGAACCGTCCAGAAAAGGAAGGTTCACCAACTTATCTAAACCTCTCAGGCCTACAGAAGCCTCACAGGTCTATACCAAGACCAGCACGCCTCCCCAAACGACAAGAGTTGCTTGTCTACATAAGACCAGCATGAAGAGATAAGGGGAGGTAAGAGACAACGGACTCTCTTCATTCTTACATCATTTTTTATTTTTATCACCCTCTGGAAGCAGAGAGTTCCCCAAGCTCTCCATCCCAGAGGTCTTCTGTTCCCCTTGATCGTCCTACTGACTTGATTGTCGGAGTGTCTTCGCCGGAATCCTTGGCCCAGGTCTCCCTTGTTTTGCAGGTCCGCCCGACGGAGAGAGCTAATTCACGAGGCCGGAGGTCGAGCGCCCGACGGGAGGGACCCGACGCACCAGAGCTACAGGCCACGACGATCCAGGCGGCAACAGATTGGCGCGCTAGGAAGGGGGTAGATCAAAGCTCCTCAACAGGTGGACAACAGTAGCCACCTTCGTTTTCTACCCCCGGGGCAGACTGGGGGCATGAGGATGGGGGCACGGGAGCTCCCCCTCTCTCGGGACTCTAGGGAGTGGTCTCGAGAATAGGTTCCGAGCCTGAAGGGGGCATCGTTATCCCCGGTAAGATCAGGCGGGGAATGTTCAAACCTACGTCAATGCTATGGGTGGCTGGCCACACATGTTCAAAGAAAAGAAAAAAAAGAAAAAAGAGGAAAATAAAAAGGAAGGAGAAGAGAAGAGAAGGAAAAAGGGATCTAATCATAGTATTCATGCTCGTGGTCTTTTCAAACACCAGGCACTTCTCATGCAATGGACTTCTCCTCCCCCATGCAACGGAGCCCCGTTCTCCCATTTAGAGGAGTCCTATTCTTTTTTAAGGTAACTCCTTTCTCCGCTATCTTTGCAACGTAAAAAACAGTATTTCAGTTCTGCAGGAAGAGCTCCTATATCATCGTCGGCGGAGCCCTGTTCTCCTATGCAACGGAGCCTCTTCCATGCTCCCATGCAGCGGAGCCTCTTCCTCCCATGCAACAGAGGTCCATCCTTTCGTGCAATGGAGATCCATGCTCCCATGCAACGGAGCCTCTTCCATGCTCCCATGCAACGGAGCCTCTTCCTCCCGTACAACGGAGATTTATGCTCCCATGCAACAGAGCCTCCTCTCCCATGCAACAGGGTCTCATTGCTCCCATGCAATGGAGCCTCTTCCTCCCGTACAACGGAGATTTATGCTCCCATGCAACGGAGCCTCCTCTCCCATGCAACAGGGTCTCATTGCTCCCATGCAATGGAGCCTCCTCCATTGCTCCCATGCAATGGAGATCTATGCTCCCATGCGGTGGAGCCTCTTCCTGCCATGCAACGGAGCCTCTTCCTCCCATACAACGGAGACATATGCTCCCATACAACGGAGCCTCTTCCTCCCATGCAGCGGAGTTCCATGCTCCCATGCAGCGGAGCCTCTTCCTTCCATGCAACGGAGGTCCATCCTCCCGTGCAACGGAGATCTATGCTCCCATGCAACGAAGATCTATGCTCCCATGCAACGGAGCCTCTTCCTCCCATACAGCGGAGTTCCATGCTTCCATGCAGTGGAGCCTCTTCCTCCCATGCAACGGAGGTCCATCCTCCCGTGCAATGGAGATCCATGCTCCCATGCAATGGAGCCTCTTCCATGCTCCCATGCAACGGAGCCTTTTCCTCCCGTACAACGGAGCCTCTTCCATGCTCCCATGCAACGGAGCCTCTTCCATGCTCCCATGCAATGGAGACCTATGCTCCTATACAATAGAGCTTCTTCCTCCCATGCAGCGGAGTTCCACGCTCCCATGCAACGGAGCCTCTCCTTCCCATGCAACGGAGGTCCATCCTTCCGTGCAACGGAGTCTCACGCTCCCATACAACGGAGCCTCTTCCTCCCATGCAGCGGAGCTCCATGCTCCCATGCAACGGAGGTCCATCCTTTCATGCAACGGAGCCTCACACTCCCATGCAGAATAGTCTTATTCTTTCTTAAGGTAACTCCTCTCTCCCCGCTATATTTGCAAAGCTGTGTTTTAGTTTTACATGAAAAGCTCATGTACTACCATCAAGGGCAAGCATTACGGTCTGCCGGAGCCTGTCACTGCCCGTAAGAATTATTGATAAAAGCTCGAAGTCCAGTTCGGATGAAAGCCTGGAACCCAGTTCCGGCACAAAAGTTCGGAGTCCAGTCCAAATTAAAGCCTGGAATCCAGTTCCGGCACAAAAGCCCGGAGTCCAGTCCGGATGAAAGCCCGAAACCCAGTTCCGGCACAAGCTCGGAGTCCAGTCCGGATGAAAGCCCGGAACCTAGTTCCGACACAAGCCCGGAACCCAATTCCGGCACAAAAGCCCAGAGTCCAGTCCAGATGAAAGCTCGGAACCCAGTTCCGGCACAAAAACCCGGAGTTCAGTCAGGATGAAAGCCCGGAGTCCTATCCGGCAACAAAAACCCCGACGTCTCAAGACGGGAAACACCAGAAGTCCCACACCAAAGCCAGGAAGCTTTCGAGGCTCCTCAATCAAGCCGAGCTGAAGTCGGGCTCCTCAATCAAGCCGAGCTGAAGTCAGGCTCCTCAATCAAGCCGAGCTGAAGTCGGGCTCCTCAAGCCGAGCTGAAGTCAAGCTCCTTCTCAAATCGAGCTGAAGTCAAGCTTCTCACTGGGGCCGAGCTTTCCACTGAAGTCAAGTTTTTCGCTGAGACCAAGCTCCCTGTTGAGGTCAAACTCCCATTTGAAATGTAGAGTACCAGCCCCCACCATGACTGGGGAAGGCAACGACGGGGTGCGATTCCTAAAAGGTGGAAGGAGGGAAGGCCCCGTCACCTCATGCATTTATGAGTGGGACTTTATCCTCCACTCCATGCAAGCCTGACGCAAATAGTGATCCAGTCACTTCATGCAACACAGGCGTTGGATGGTACAAAGTTTACAAGTGCATCCATTGTACTGCTCCCCTCCTGAGGGCTCCCCCTCCTGCTCCTTGAGTTCCTCCCCCAGGATGGCTCCCCCGAGGTCGCTCTTTGAATTCCTCCCCCAGGATGGCTCCCCCGAGGTCGAGCATCTGGCCGGAGTCGAACTACTGCTCTTTGAGTTCCTCCCCCAGGATGGCTCCGTCAAGGTTGAGCATCTGGCCATAGTCGATCTCTCTCCCCTACTCCTTGAGCTTCTTCAGCCAGGATGGCTTCTATCGTTCAGCGACTTCTATGCCTTCATCAAAGGTTCTGAGGGTTGCTTTGAGCTCGGCCACGTCAACTATATGCCCGGTCATATATGTGTGCACCCAAGTTATGCACCTCACGAACCTCTTCCTCCACGGCACCGCCTTCTATCCGGTCAAAGAGGAGTCAGACTGAAATACTAGCACCATCACAATGCAACTAACCTTCGGTCAAAGTACCTACGGACAAGTAAATTTCAGAAACACCATCTTCTACTTTGTTTTGCAGGCCACTCCCTGTTCATGAAGAGGACAGCCAGACTTGATGCCTTCATCTAGGCTCTTAAAGACCGACGGCTAACCTCCGGCAAGTTCAGTTCCATCTAGCGACTGACTTCTTGCAACTAGTACAAAGCCGCTAAGGTGCAAAGCCGAATGGATAATGGTACTCCTTTTATCAAAAACATTAACGTTTTGGACACAGGGAGTGGGGGCATCTGTTACAGTAGTAAAAAAATCCATTCGGCCCTGACACAGCATCCTCCTAGGTGGCTGGCATGGCCATGTGCTTCATGGGTACCCCTAGTCTCCCATCAAAAGAAGACGGTGGGCCCACTTGTTCTAAGAAGGGATTGGTCCCTGTGGCGGCCAGTCGGCACCTCGGCCAGCCCACTTCGGCCACGTGCAGAGTCCAGCTTTGTGGCAGTTTAGCCCGCGCCCAGTTCGGCACCTCGTTCGCGGTATGCGCGTACCTCGGTCTGCACCCAGATCCTTCTGCATGCTCCAACCCAGCTCGGCACGCCCGCGCGCTTCGCCCGCGCGGAGTCGTTCCGCCCGCGTGGAGTCCTTTCGCCCGCAGCTTCCCTGGCTCCGGCTCCAGTCCAGCTCGGCATGTCCGTGCGCTCCGCCCGTGTGGAGTCCGTCCGCCCACGGGAGGCCTGCACCTCGGCTCCTCCCGCTCCGGCGCCCAGTGCGCCCGCGGGAGGCCCGCACCTTGGCTCTGCCCGCTCCGGCGCCCAGTTCGCCCACGGGAGGCCTGCACTTCGCCTCCGCCCGCGCCCGGTCGACTTCGGCTCCGCCCAGATCCACCCAGTCCGGCTCGCCTCCGCCCAGTCCGGCACGACCTCCGCGCTCCTAGTGCCCCGCTCCAGTGGGGTTCCGCGCGCCCCGATCCGCATGTGTGGAGAGACTCTGCGTGCCGTGCCTCGATCCGCGCGTGTAGACGGACTTTGTGTACCGCGCCTCAATCCGTACACGTGGAGGGAATCTGCATGCCTCGCGCCGCGCACCTCAGTTCGTGTGCACGAAGAGCCTCCGCCTGCCTCGTCTTGATCCGCATGCCACGACCCGTCTTTGTCCTAGGTATGCTTCTCAATGTACAGGTACGGAAGACCTGGATGGCAGCCCCGACACGTAAAATCACCGTCCCTGCCAGACCTACTACATGCCCTGTAGCGCGCCGCCCGCAGGGGGGCTACATTAAAGCCTCCTAGATCACTTTTTACACCAATCAGGAAGGAGTGCCCCATCCGAGGCATTGTGCTCCTTCACCAACCTCCTGAACCGCCCAGAAGAAGAAGGTTCACCAACCTATCTAAACCTCTCAGGCCTACAGAAGCCTCACAGGTCTATACCAAGACCAGCACGTCTCCCCAAACGACAAGAGTTGCTTGTCTACATAAGACCAGCATGAAGAGGTAAGGGGAGGTAAGAGACAACGGACTCTCTTCATTCCTACATCATCTTTCATTTTTATCACCCTCTGGAAGCAGAGAGTTCCCCAAGCTCTCCATCCCAGAGGTTTTCTGTTTCCCTCGATCGTCCCACTGACTTGATCGTCGGAGTGTCTTCGTCGGAATCCCCAGCCCAGGTCTCCCCTGTTTTGCAGGTCCGCCCGACAGAGAGAGCCGATTTACGAGGCCGGAGGCCGAGTGCTCGGCGGGAGGGACCCGACGCACCAGAGCTATGGGCCACGACAATCCAGGCGGCAATACATATAAATAAAACCTAAGTTATAGCTTTAAGAAATTCAAAGGAAAGGGGAAGTTCTTTCGAAGGTAACTTCTTTGTTAGATGTACATAAGTGTGCAACTCCACAAAAATAGTGCTTGAGGTGCTGAGATGATGCTACGATGCGACTGTCAGACCCTAGCCCTGTGACAGTGACCATGGCCTGCAGTCACATAAATAAATTTTTGTTTATAGTAAATAAATGTATAATGATTCCTTCACTCTTTATTTAACATTGTCAAGATATGCCAAAGGCAGGATTTTAGTGTAACAAGAAAAGAGGAAATCTGATGGCTAAACATTTAACTCCAGGTATTTTTTGGGTTGATGGGACCACATCCATCCATCTGGTAGCATGATTTCTAAATTAGCCATGTGACTTATATGTCTTGCATATGCCAAATGGTTCATTTGGGGGAACAATCTGAGAGCAAGAACAGAAAATAATCCTATGCATTTATCATTTGATGGTATCACGGCAATTCATCTATTCTCATTCCACTTCATTTAATTTCATTGCATGAATCAAATATCCTTTCCCTTTATTCAGTCATGTGCATCTTAGTAATAATTCAGATAAACATGATTCTGATGGCAAAGAAAGCCTAAGCTAGGGATGTCATTACTTGGTAAGTTATAACCACCATCAGATATTCTTGTAATCATTTGGGTCTGGCTGGTATTGATGTCACTCTGTTACTTCTCCCTTAAGTTCTAATTTTGCCATTATTTCCTGTTCTTGGGTTTTATATATTGAACCTATATTGATTGGTCATTCTTTTTGTCTGAAATGTCAATGAACTATAGTAGTAAACTTTTAGGCACATCTGAAATCTAATAATAAATTCACCATATGCTTTCAAATAGTACTCAACTCTAACTATCAAGCTTTATTTCATCTATTTGTGGTTGACTTTATGTTCAATGCTTGAGCTTGCTGAAGGATTTGTCAAGGTTTTTTCAATGTCCAGTTCTTATGATGCTTCCAGATGGTTGCTTGATCATCCTGTGATGACTTTTCCTCAAAAAAAAAAAAAAAAGGCGATAATCTTGTTTTGAAATTGGCTACCATGGATTTTCCTTTTATGCTGCTTTGTCTTCTTTCCAAACGTGTAATGCCATAGTGATTAACAATATATTCATGGCTTGAATTATTTTTATGTATTAACTACTGCACATCCTTATGGTTTCTACAGGTTTTTGCTCAGGAACTGCTCACCGTGGCATCAAAGGTTTCTATTAGCACTGCTGCTTCTCATCCCCTTCCTACCAAGGTATCTTCAATTACTACCACCAATGAACATGAGGGAGTTAGTATTAGATCTGATGAGGTTCCTGGAAAATCCAGTACAGATGGGACAGCAGCTTCAGTCGCTGGCAAAAGTGGCAGCCTGTCTCTTGATGCTTTAGCGAAAGCTAAAAAGGCTTTACAAATGCAGAAGGAACTAGCGGAAAAGCTGAAGAAGATTCCTATGGTAATTCTAGTCTAGGCAAAGGTTTGGCTATATATATATATATATATTGCAATTGATCTAAATCTTCCTCTTTTTTGCTCCACAGCTAAATAAAGCTACTAGTACAAGCACTGAGAACTCGAAGGTAGAATCTAACAAGGATGGACTTAAGGCTCCCCCATCAGGTTTGGGAGCACAAGCTGTCTCTTCTGGGTCTTTGACTTCTGCCTCTGCAACCCCTGTTCAGGCAATGCCAGGATTACCTGCTGGGGTAACACTGTCTGAAAAGCCGTCTGCTACTGGTGGCGTTGGCATTCTTCCTGGCCTCACAACACCTAATATCGAGGCTGTAAAGCGAGCACAAGAGCTTGCTGCTAAGATGGGATTTCGCCAGGACCCAGAGTTTGCACCTCTCATAAATATGTTTCCTGGATCATCATCAACTGATGTGGCTGCACCTCAGAGACCTGTCAAGGCTCCTGTTCTGCGCTTAGATGCCCAGGGCAGAGAAATTGATGAACATGGGAATGTCATTAATATGCCTAAATTGACAAATCTCAGTACTCTGAAGGTGATTGTAGTGACTTATCTTTCTTTTTTCTGATCCATGCTTCCCTGTTGTTGAGCATTTATTATTTGTTTTTGTGTTACAGGTCAATATCAACAAACAGAAGAAAGAAGCATTTCAAATAATCAAACCAGATTTAGATGCTAGTGCACAATCAAATCCTTATTTTGATGAGAGCATGGGTATTAACAAAACAAAGCTCTTGAGGCCCAAAAGGATGACATTTCAGTTTGTAGAGGAAGGCAAATGGTCAAAACAGGCAGAGATGATAAAATTTAAGGTCTCATTTGTGCTACATGATTCTCTGTTTGTATGATAACTTCCTTCGTATGTTGACTTTTCCTTAAACCAATACCTTCCTTTGCAGAGTCAATTTGGAGAAGCGCAAGCAAAAGAATTGAAGATGAAGCAGTCACAGCTTGCAAAGGCAAAGGCTGAGCCTGACAGTAACCCAAATTTGATAGCAGTAGGGGTAAGAGTTACTAAAGAGAAGAAGAAGGAAGAGATCCCTGAAATAGAGTGGTGGTAAGTGGCTATTGAATGCTATTATTTGTAATTGTTTCATTGTCTTCAAACATTTATCTTATTTCTGTATTTGAAATCAGGGACAAGCCAATTTTACCTTCAGGTTCTTATGATGATGTCGCCAATGTGAAACTGAACATGGACAAGATCACAATATATATAGAGCACCCGCTTCCGATTGAGCCCCCAGCAGAGCCTGCCCCACCACCGCCACAGCCTCTGAAGCTTACAAAGAAGGAGCAGAAGAAATTAAGGACGCAGAGGCGCCTTGCAAAGGAAAGAGACAGGCAAGAAATGATCAGGCAAGGCCTGATAGAGCCTCCCAAGCCCAAGATTAAGATGAGCAATCTAATGAAGGTCCTAGGCTCTGAAGCAACTCAAGACCCTACAAAGCTTGAAATGGAAATTCGAAGTGCTGCTGCTGAGCGAGAGCAAGCTCATGTTGATAGAAACATTGCTCGCAAGCTCACCCCTGCAGAACGCCGTGAGAAAAAAGAGAGGAAGCTCTTCGATGATCTGAACACACTTGAGCTTCTTGTTTCTGTGTACAAGATTAAAGACCTTTCACAACCACAAACACGCTTTAAAGTTGATGTGAATGCCCAAGAGAACCGACTGACCGGATGTGCTGTGATATCAGATGCTGTCAGTGTTGTGGTTGTGGAAGGGGGTAGAAAACCAATTAAAAGATATGGGAAGCTGATGCTGAAACGGATAAACTGGGCAGCTGCTGTCGCCAATGAGCATGAAGCTGGGGACTCGGATGCCCATACCAGTAGTTGTGTTTTGGTGTGGCAGGGTAGCGTTGCAAAACCAAGCTTCAATAGGTTTCTTGTTCACCAGTGCAGAAGTGAGGCTGCTGCCAGGAAAGTGTTTGCTGATGCTGGGGTTCCACACTATTGGGACCTGGCTATCAATTACTCGGAAGAACTGTTGTAAGTGAAGCCACCATGAGGATGGTAAATTCAGTGACTGCGGGGATCTGAGAACAATTGAAGGTTTCCTTTGCTTTTATATGGGTTCTTGGACAATAGGCTTTTCAATTCTCAGACTTTAATTGATTTTGATGAATGCTGGGCATGCTGCTCTTCATTTTCTGAAGCTTCTTTTCAACCTGAATTTTCTTTATTGATGAGCCTGAAGCTTTGTCATCCTTTGTGCACCTCCTGCAATAAAGCATGATTAAATTTTGAATGACATGGCATGCGGTGTGAGTTATCAGCCCACCTTTTGTTGACTTGAGCTTTTGTAGTGACTGAGATGGCTACAACAGTTAAATGTGGTGATCGAGATGCATGATGTGATCATTGTAGCATTTGCAGGCATTATTCGTGGAATTTCATTTTACCTATTTTCATGTCTTGTAAGTTGTTGACAACGAATCAGTGCAGTATTTGCTCTGCTCGTTCCATGGATTGATTCCAAAAAAGGATGATATCCATGGGTCAGTACAAATTTTGGTGCTTATGGCCTGTAATGGAAAACAGTTATAAACTGTGCCCTGCAACTTATCGTTAGGCACATGTAAGGTTGCATTATAGGCTTTTCTGTTTTGGGGGTAAAGCTAGGCTTGTCATTTTTACTGTTTGTGGTTGGTCGTTTATTTTTTAAATTATTATTTTGTTACCAATGGTGAGTTTATAAGCTCATTAATGTTCAGAGTTCTCCAAAATGGTGAGGGAACATGCAGAACAGAACCGCCAACACAGGAGCAAAAGTGAATGGTTGACAGATGTTATGCCACCTTGATTTATGTTGCCTGCCGATCATCAAGACCCTGATAAAGGTGCGATTCGTACCACTGTCTATAATGTTGCCAATTTGCGATATCACGAGTCTGGAGAACTTAAAAACCAAAAAAACATCATACTGGATACTCAAAATACTGTAGTTTAGTATTGTAATTCCAAGCAAAAACTCAGATGTTATTAATTGGGTAGAATTGCAAAATTGGCTGAATCCCCGATGTCACCAACTGGGTAGGATTTTATCTTTGGCTGCAGAATTCCTGTAGCAGGTTCAGTTTGTTCTTTTATATTAGTTTCCGTCTCTTGCTTTTTGAGCAGAACGGTGGCAAGCAACCTTAAGTTTCATGACATTGCAAAGCTATTCTGTCATCCTTAAATAGTAGCCTTTTATAATTTTTTTTAAACATATAATTAAGCTGTCCAATTTTGAGGCCATTGGTGCGATGTTAAAAAGTTCGAGCCGACTTTTACGCCCCCCCCCCTGCAACCCCAAACCAAAAAAAAAAAAAAAACGGTTTGGACTGACAATTACGCGAGGTTTGACTCTTTATGCAATCGTTTATTCGTTTATGCAAGAATTGGGCAAAGATTTTATGTCCCTGATTTGCCCGTCCGGGATCGTCAACTATATAAAAAAATGTATCTAAAGGTTAGGTCTGTTTCCGGTTTGCCTTTCCTAAGATTCCAGATTGCGAGGATCATAGCTAGGTAAGATTTCTTTTAGTTTTAATTAACTTATCCCGTTAAAAACTATTATAGCGGATTTGTGAGAGAATTAATGTTATAAGTTTTGTTGTATTTGTTAGTTTATATATATCTTCCACGTAAAAGAACGTGCACACAATTTCATTCATTGTTCAAAACTTTTACCATCCCTCGCTGGTGAAACTCCTTCAGTGAGGATTTGCCCTGGGGATTTGATTTTCAATATTATCAGTGGTAGTTTTAGTTAGTGGCAAGTTGTCGTCTGTTGCCGACTTTATACGCAAAATCCGATACCGATACAGAATCGGCACTTAGGCGCTACCTTTTATGAGCAAATAAACGGAAGATCACGGGACTCCGATTGCCGACTCCGTGCCCTTTTCTGCCATTGCCTTTCTGGTTTCTACCGTGGCCCGGCATCCCATGAAATCAAGCCTTTGAGATTATCCCTAGCCAAAATAAAAGGCAGACTTTTCCAAATTGGGGAGAGAGCGAGCGAGAGAGAGAGAGAGAGAGAGGAACTGAGGAAGGGAGGTGGGGGGCAAGACGACGTCTCTGGTGTCTCCCCGCCGGCGACGACCGGCTCTAACAATCCCTAATGTCTGTGCCTCCAAAACAACGCCAGGTATTCCTCTCAATCTTCCCTCTATTTCTCCTTCAATTCCGCTTTCTTGGGTAAAAAACTCCATTTTGATCTTCTCCACTGCCTTCTTAGGTCTCGTTGAGGGGCGCGAGCGCCAAAGAGATCTCTCGGGATGCCCTCCTCGAGAAGGTCTCCCAGGAGAGAGAGCTCCGCATCTACAATCGCCGCGCCTCCGCCGCCGCCCTCTTCGTCCAGGTACCTCCTCCCCATTTCCCCCTCACCCTATTCATCTCTTTTTCTATCCTTATTTCTCTCTTTGATCGTTATGTTAAATGAAGATTAGGTATTTCCCACCCCCTTCTTGTTCTTGATGTTGAAATATTTAACCTGCGTATCATTGAGTAACCACAGCTATGGATGTGGCACTTTGTATTCATGTATGGATTGAAATGGGATTTCATTCAAACTGACTTGGTTTTGAAATTTTGTTATTTGGACTTTGGGAAGGATTTGGAGATTTTGTGCGAAGTGTGGCTGTTGAGTCATAAAATCTCAAGATAAAGGGTAGGCCATATTTTTAAGTGGTTAAAGACCCTGTGCTGAGTGGTTTGGTAAGAAAATCTTGATAAAAATTGTGCAAATGCGTTCAAGAAACTTGTTTGATTAGGGATGAAGTACTTCTTTTGTTTTTCTTTTTTCCTTAAAAAAGAAATATTTTGTTAACAAAACTGAAAAATATTGTTTTTTGAGATTTCAGACAAATAGTGGAATCAAACGAGGGATACTTGAGTTATCTGTTATCTCAGCTGGTTCAGAATAATAGTTTTCCACATTTTTTCAGGATGATTAATAAGAAAGAAGAAAACAATGGCTTTACTTCTGGTTCTTCTGGTTACTTTAACTTGTAATTGAATCATTGGACAAATCTGCCAAAAGCCATTTGAATAGTGACAATTATGTAGGCTGACTGGTTGGCTGTTTCAGCTGGAAAGTTTTGGTTCTTTTTAAAGATTTTATAACCACAACTTAAAAAAGCATGATTATAAATAAAAAATTAAGGCACTAGTCCTCCATATAAACAAATTAGTTCTACCTGTACTGGACATTATTGAGCATCTAAGACAGCATGATCAACATCATCATTGAGCATCAAAGACAGCATGATCAACATCATCATTGAGCATCAAAGACAGCATAATCAATTTGGAATACCTGTTAATTCCTGTTATGGATTTAGATCAACTTGATATTACAAATAGTTCTCTTCATGGTAGAGCTAAGTTGCTGGGACCTAAGCAACCGCCTTTCTGCCATATTCCACATGATTTTTCTCTTATAATTTTTATGATCCTAGTATATGTAATATATCATGTTTGATTCCTTTTTTTTGACTCATCTGTTCAGATACCAAATGTGCGTGTATGTGTGTATTTATAAGGTCATGGTGCATATATTTCTTCTTCTTTCTTTTTACTTCAGATTGTAAGGATCTGATTGCTTTTCTTCAGTTGACTCTGAATTCAAGTGTTCTAACATAAGACCTTCATTCCTTTCTTTCACATTCAGCGAGTCTGGAGGCGGTATAATGCAATGAAAAAGGTTTCAGAACATCTTCAACAAGAATGGGAAACTTTAGCTGATCAGCACAACAATCAAATGACTAGTGGATGGATTTCCAAGAACCTATTAAGGCCCTTTCTTTTCTTTGCAGCTAGGTCATCAACTTTGCATCAAAAACTTCAATTCACAAATGTTAAGTGTATGTCGACATGTTTCAAAATTCTCCTACGAAGTATAAACTCAACTGGTATGCCATCTTATCACCGTTTTCCGATGACTGCTTTTTCCTCGCCATTTTTTAAGCCGATGCTTTGCTTTTTGCATCATCTATGTACATACCTGGGGTAGCACTTATTGTATACAAAACAAGTTTGTCTATTTTGCAATTATTGCTTATTGAGAAAGGCATGTATGTATTGGATTGGATTCATTGGATGGTGCAGTATCCTGTTTTGGAAAATATTTAAAAAACAAATGCTGATAAAATGTGCACAAAATTTCCTGTCAGGCTGGGTATTCATGCTACCCTTTTTGGCTGATATATCATGAGTCTGCTGACAACAAACTGAAGACTTTACAATATCATATTTGTGAAGAATTAAAAGGAATGAAGGAGGGGATGAGTGATACACACTCCTTTAGAGATATCATATCCAGTACTCTTTAGAAAAATGGTAGATTATCGAGGTATCATATGCATGTGTAGTTCTGAAAATGAGATGAAAAGCAATAGTTGGTAATGCCAATTGACTTCATGGATGGTTGTAAGAGAGATGAACTATGTGGACTATTATAATTCTAAATTATGATAACATGTGAAAGTTAATATGACCACATGTAAAATCATTGCCTAGCTTGACTCCAAATACTGTTATTTTCAAAAGGAAAAGAGTATGCTCTTTACAGAAGTCATTAATTTTTGCCATTTCATATTATTATAATCACTTTTTTTGCTGATCTTTATCTTTTTAATTTGCTGACCTTTAAGCCTTTTAATTTGCAGATCCAGAGAAAAACTTCTGTTCTTTGGCTGTAGGTATGCATGAGGAAAAATCCACATGGCTTTATCAAGCACAGAAGCTGATTTCATTATGCTCATTCATTCTTGCCGAGTGTGATATCACCTGTCATGGACATGAAAACATGGTTCCACTTACTGTGCTTGCAATGCGTTTAAGTATTTCTTTATCTGATCTAAAAGGTTGGAAGACTTTGAAAAGTAATAACATCAGGGATGCTGATATCGCTGTGAAGAGATTAGTTGGATTTATGGCTTCAAGAAAAAGTGGTATGTACAGCTGTATAAGGAAATACATAATGAAACTTGGTTCTCAAGTTGCCTCAGTCAAAAAGACTGTTGTGTCCGCGGACGATTGTATTGTGATTACTGCAAGTGCAATAACTTTAGCTTTGCGCTCTTTTCATTCTAAGGGGCTAGATATAAGTGATACTGATATGTTTGATGTGAATGATGCTTCTAAACAGTACTGTGTATTCATACTGACAGTTCCGTATCTCACTCAGTGTCTACCATCTCCTCTCTTACCTGCTCTTAAGCATGAATCTGCACTGCTACCATGCCTCAACAATTTACTGGTAAGGGTCACCAATTTCTGATAAATATGACTCTAAAATTTTTCTTTGTGAGTTTTCTAGTTATGTGGTAAAGCCCTGATTATTTAACAAAAAGAGGCACTTAAACCCCCCAAAGTTCCAATCCTCAGATAGCTGTCTAGGTATTTCCATAGTTTTTTTTTTTTTGGAGAGGGGAGAGGGTTCAGATCAACTGAAATCAAACAGTATATCAGAATTTGATGATCTTGATTAGGTCTTTCTGCTTTCTAAGTCACGCTTACCTCAGCTTTGGCACTTCAAAAACATGCCTTCTTTACATCTTTTTCCATTTCTGGACATGTCAATGGAAACTTTATATTAACTAGTTTGCATCTGGGTGGACTAGGTCTGCATTATGTTAAGATGGGGATCATTTCACTTTTGTATATTGGATCTCTCAGGGATTTCTATAATTTATATCATTCTATGGAAGACATGTGGGTGCTAATACTTATATGTTGCTGCTTACATTTTCTTTTTCAAAATTATATTTCGAAGGATTTGGAACTGATTAAACTTTGGCAGGTGGTGGCAGATTTACAAGGATAAAATCTTTGATGAAATATTAAAATTAGAGCAGTCAGAAAATTCTTGTTCTTGTGCTGAGGCAATCCCTTGCTCAGGATGGGCTCTTGCAAACATCATAAACTTAGTAACGGAGTATGGTGATGATTCTTGTGCTACTGGGTGCTTCATCCAAGGCCTAGATTGTAGATTGTATGTTCATGTTGTCAATATGTTTTCAGAGAACCTTCTAAATTGGCTTGAGAGCAATGTAGGTTTGAAGAGAAAACATAGTGATGAATTATTGGCAACAGATTATTCTTCTGAAGCTGTTGCTTCAGATAATAGCAATAACATGAAGTCTTCATACATAGACCTTCTTAAACCTGTGCACCAGCAGTGGCACCTAAGGAATCTTCTGATCATGGTGAAGAAGAATATTCCAACTCAAGTTGCAGATACTTGTGCTACAAATCAGAGCATAGAATACTTGGGGAACTTCAAGCTACTAAGTGTCATATATTTGTATTATTACATGCTTAGAATATTTTCCTTTTTGAACCCTTTCCTTGGGTCATTGCCTATTCTTAATATACTTTCCTTCACTCCTGGCTTTCTTGTGGAACTATGGGAAATATTGGAAGCTTCCATCTTTAGCAAAACTGGCCACTTGTCCCATGAAGTCAAATTTTGCAAGGATGCAAAAGATGCTAATTTTGGGAATTGCAATGAAAGAATCTGTGATACAAGGCAAAGGCGGAACATGAAGGATGCTGGAAGCAAGTGGGTGAATGTGCTACAGAAGATTGCTGGAAGATCAACTGATGGGAACTATACCAACTCAAATGATGATTCTCTTAGTCCTGATCAGGTCAATGAGGATGCTTATGATTTATGGGATGTTGAAGCTATGAGGCGAGGACCTCAAGGTATTTCGAAGGACTTATCATGTATGTTGCATCTATTTTGTGCCACATATGCTCACCTGCTGTTGGTTCTAGATGACATAGAGTTCTATGAAAAACAGGTATACTGATGTGAGCTTCCTAGTAGGTGACTTTTTCAACATATTCTAATAATTTGCTTTTATCAACTAGGTTCCATTTACCCTTCAGCAGCAGCGAAGAATTGCATCAGTGCTTAACACATTTGTGTATAATTCCTTTATTAATAATGGAGGACCCAGCAATAAAACTGTAACAGATGTAGCAGTCAGATGCCTTAATTTGCTTTATGAAAGGGATTGCAGGCACAGATTCTGCAGCTCTTCTCTATGGCTAGGACCTGCGAGAAAAGGTCGCATCCCAATTGCAGCAGCTGCCAGAGTTCACGAAGCTGCATTTATAAATTTGCAGTGTGGCGATCCTTCAACCATCCCAAGCATGAGCTCTCTGCTCACAACTCTTCCACATGTATATCCATTTGAAGAAAGGTATCATGAAAAAAGTTTTATTATTTTTAATATATATTGAAACATACATAAAATTTTTTGTAACTATGGCAGATTTTTTTTTGCATAAAGTACCGTTAAAGCAGCATTTGAAGCCATCTAGTATTTGTTTGTTATCATGCATATAGTGTTACGGTCCCAACTATTACACCAAAAATGCCTAGGTGTTAGAGGTGTATCAATCATAGGCCTTGATCAATTATCTCATATCCATACCCGCTATCTGTGTCCTGAGTGGTCTACTCTAGCTTAGGAAGCCCTTTCCATGTGATAGCTTCAATCTCAGACAATTAAGTAGCCTTTCTATATGGTGATGCACTCTGGTCACTAGGTAGCCATTTCCACAAGTGGCTCTCTAGCCCCTACTTTTTTTCTCCAGGTAGCCATTCTTAGAGGTTGCCCCTTCTGCAACTTGAACCCTAGGCTTGGCTCTGGCCGGATACCAAAAGTTACAAATCTAGCCATGACAACAAAATTGCCTAGGTTTAGAGGTGCACTAGGATTTAGTCTTAATTAGATATGTAGCATATACATATATTATTTGTGATTGTTTGTCTAGTATTCATATGCTACACATATGCACTCTAGTTATGACCATTTTATTTGCATGTGACTAGTATGATTAACTGTACCCGAATCAGCATTTTGGATTGATTTCATGTTAGTTTTTATACTTAAATTTCTACTTATTAAATAGCTATTAGGGTAGCTGCATTTGCTCTGTCTTGAGCCGTAACATGGGGAATACTTTGCTGTGCAAGTTAGTTGTAAGGCTAAAAGCATAGAGCCTTGTGAGAAATTGGGCCACTTTTCTTGAAGTCATTTGTTCACAGAAACCTTTAAGAAATCCAGCTTTGAAAGATCTTACTGTTGCTGATCATTGATGATTTTGTCTTTTCATCATGCAGAGAGGTGATTATGATGTGCTTGTAGCATTTTGTATGAATATTCTTATTCAATACCTCCACATAGTAATTTTTGACCAACCTGACATCCTGAGTATCTAAAACATAGACTTGTTATTGATATGTAGAAAACCTCTTGATCTATTGTCTTTTTATGGAGGATTTAATGTGCCATAGTAAAACTTAACCTTACTTGAATGCTAATTGAAATTCTAGTCTAATGAAGTTAGTTTGTATGGGTAGTAGGAATGTGGGATTTTATAGAAATATATGACATCTCTCAAATAAAGGGTCAAGTTATTCTTTGTACCTTTTTTTTTTTTTTTTTTTAAACTTTTTTTCCTTCTCTCTTGAAACTAATAAGAGTTGGAGATGTGTTTCTTGAAAAGGAAAAAATAAGAATCGGAGTACATTTGAGAAATATCTCAACAAAAATCAGAGGAGGATACCTTAAGGTGATAAATTGTTGAGATAAGAATGGAGTGTATAATTATTGAGACCAAGGTTTGAAGTGAATGCAATTCTAACTAAGGGCATGAAACCAATGCTTTTGCTTGCTAACAACCTTTGGGCATGTTTCTCAGTTCTTACCTTATACCCTTTTACCGGAAAAATATATATAAAAAAAATCTTATACTTGAAATTATGTGGTCTACTGCAATGATGCTGGCCAGGGTACTGAAAAACCATCTTCTCCTTGATTTTCCTGACCTGATTGGAGAGAGAATGAAGCAATTCTATCTGTTCATGTCAGACGTCTGAAAAAACAGGAGAATTGCTAATGTAGGGTTAAGGATGATTAAAACCAATTATAGTCCCTTTACTTATACTAGTGAGATCTGTCCTGACAAAATCCAGATTGTATTTCTTTTAGAGTTAGAAGATGTTGCGGCTTTCCTAAAATAGTTATGACCAGTAGAAACAATCACAAAAATCTAAAATCTCCATGGAGCTAGATCTCGACTTTTTATATCAAAACTATTTCACCCAATTCTTCCCGTTTGTGAGATCAAAGTCTTCCTGGACAAGGAAACTTTATTTTACTGGCCAATTTAAAGGCCTAAATATCATCTTAGTCTCTAGTTAGTTTTGTGTGACAAACCCTTTAGGGGTTGCTGCACTTTTGTATTACTTCTTGAGAGCTTTATTTTGATGCCTGGCATGTCAAAATTGATGTTGGATGAGGAAGTTATGGCCTCTAGAAGTTGGGGTTCATTATCGAGTCCTAAATGTGACTAATCTTGCTCCAAAACCCTATCTAGATCAACTCAGGCTAGCCAAAGTGGACCCCAAAGTTCTGAATGATTGTTGCTTCATTGATAATGGAGACTGCTGTAGACTTAAAAAATGATGCAAATTTGTGAACAAGAGATATAGATGTCATGTTGTTTGTTTGTGAGTTAGGTTTGACTTATGCTACTTATCATATGGGAAACATGATACCTCTAGCTAGATGTGAAAATCATCATTGTATGAACTAGCATTCCATGATTTTCACTGTCATTTGTTGTAAGTTTGTATTATTACTTAATCAGCATATCTTAAACTCAAGTTCAGTCCTGTAAAGTTCTTAGGCTCTAATGTATCATTCTTGCAGATATCTAATCATTGCTGCTACCTTGTTTTTGTCTCTGAAATGATTGAATTAAATTGACCTGCTTTACAATATCACGTTAGTGACAACATTAAATAGGGCTTTTTTTGAAGTTGTACTTTCCAGACCCGTGCTTTTGCTGCTAATATTCCATGATAATGGTTCATTTACATTTATAGTTTCTTTGCAGAGTTCAAATGTTTAGGGAATTTATTAAGATGGACAAAGTCTCCAAAAGGGTGGTGGGAGAGGTGTCTGGATCAGGTTCAGGGTCAATTGAGATAGTTGTCCGTCGAGACCACATTATTGAAGACGGATATAGGCAATTGAATTTTCTTGGAACAAGGTTGAAGTCATGCATTAATGTGTCATTTATCAGTGAATGTGGTCTTCCTGAAGCTGGTCTGGATTATGGAGGTCTGTCAAAGGAGTTCTTAACTGATTTGTCAAAGGCTGCCTTTGACCCTCGGTAAGTCTAAATGTTGTTTCTTCATGTAGTAATCCTTTTTCTTTCAAGTAGCTCATTTACCTGTACATAATAAAAATTACTCAACATTTTTTGCGGACACAGGTATGGACTTTTTTCTCAAACCTCTGCTTCAGAGAACAATTTAATTCCTAATATGTCTGCCAGATTACTGGGGAACAGCATTGAGATGATTGAATTCCTTGGAAGAGTGGTTGGAAAAGCTCTTTATGAAGGGATTTTACTAGACTATTCCTTTTCTCCAGTCTTTGTGCAGAAGCTGTTGGGTCGCTATAGCTTTCTTGATGAATTATCAACGCTAGATTCTGAACTGTACAGGAGTCTTATATATGTAAAGGTAAGCTCGTGGCTGTAGTATGTGTATTTTTGAAGTTCATTTTGTTGCTCTTTGTTGATTTCTAATGAAAGGCTTGTATTCATATATGTTTACATTTTAGTAGATTTTGATATCTATCATGTTTTAGAATTACAATATGGAATGGGGTTATTGTACTTTGCATGCTGCAAAGAATATATGTTGTACCTATGAAATCATGCGGACCATGATGAATACCAGCATGTTTAGTATTGTACTATTTTGGACCATACAGCGCATGCCAAAATAATAGAATAGGGTACTTTTGAGCACCTGTGCCAGCGGTGTTTATTCCTGTAATGATTGTACATTGGCAAGATCTTGGATACTTATACAGGCCAAGGAACCTAACTAATATCTTTCGATTAGCCTTTTTGGATGAGATTCTAGGAGCATGTAGTAATGGTATGGTTAGAGAGCTTGATATGCTCCCTTGTATCAACACATGGCAATATTTGTGGTGTCAGCTCCAATTGCACAATATCGATATGGGGAATGGCACCAAGACTTAAAACATACATACAAATCCCACAATTCTAATTCTATGAAAAATATGAGTTTATGGTATTTTGGGAAAGATCTTCTAGGAGTTGATACAAAATAAGTATGTCATTGTAAAAAAGAAGTCTTACTTGAGGATTAAATTCCCTAATTCCTTTAGACTCTTCAGGAAAGCACCTTGAGGCTCAAATTAGGGAGAGATAGAGACTAGACTCTTTTAAGGCAACACCTTACACCTTATTGCAAGGTTTGCCATCTTGGTACCAGGCCTTGTACCGGTGCCAAAATGTTATTGTATTGGCATGGGGCTAGTTTGGCATACCGAGTGATGGCATACCTCCTATATCGTGTACCGATACCAAACTAGTATGGCATAGTACACCCCATACTGTCCAGTTCGGTACAGTACGGCAAAGCTTGCCTTATAGTGTGTCATTTGTAGGAGGGCCATAAATAAACTTAGGTCATCTTCTTAAACCATGAAAGGATGGGATAGATATTAATTAATTTTGTGTGATTTAGTTTTGCACAAAACACTTGCTGGGTACGTGGCAACTGAGGGGGTCAAGGAATTTAGGGATGGTTGATGCCAGAGTAGGCTTTTTGAGTGCAAGGCAGGTCCCAAATATATATTAGCATGTTACATTACTAAATGGTCTGTGTATTAAGAAAGATTCCATTTGTAATACTCAATAGCAATGCTTCATAAGTCCATATGAACTTCATGCAAATGATAGTAGTACAAATCATCAAAAAGATGAGGGTGCTAACTGGTGTAGTTGGAAATGTCTCTTGTGCATAAAACTACAATGATTTTTTTTTTTTGGTGGAGAATAAAGCGACTAAAACTGGTTCATGTACAAAAAAAAAAGGGGTAGTGTAAATTAGCATTCTGAGTGCAAAATCTTTACGTACAGTTCAGAATTCTTTTGCATTCTGAGTGCAAAATCTTCTATGCATTGGCATTTTAATTCTTTTGGATCACATCCAACAGATTAGATTTCAATTTTTCAACCACCGGAATTGAATTTTTTGTGAGTGTGAAGTCCTTTTTGGACCTTGTGTTGCTATGTATGTGTGCAAGCAGGTGGATGGGCAAACGTCCATGGATGCACACATCTATCAGTGAGTTTATGCAAGTTTTTTAGCTTGGACGGGCAAACGTGCATTGATGCACACATCTTGTCAGTGAGTTTATGCAAGTTTTTTAGCTTTTCTTTTCAATGAAGGGTAGGAGGTTTTCTGATGTGCAAGTTCGGATTTGTCTGACTCAGTTCAGAAATAAAAGAAGCATACTGGATATTCTTCTGTATATGCATAAAATTTGATATTTTCTGTCTGTGGCTTGGGCATTTATTATTACTCGTTTCATGCTACCATGATGAAATTGTATCTCTACTTACAATTGCATTATGGTTAAGATCAATGCAGCGATATTGCCAGGGTGGAGTTTCGTAAAATGAATGGCGGAAGAGTAGTGTACCTTTAATTTTCTTAATGAAAGTTGCTTAGGTTTTGCCTAATCTCTCAAAACAATTTCACTAGAGTAGTGACATTGGAAAAAATTGGTGATAATTTGGCTTCGAATTTTTTTTCTTGTGATTAGTGTTATAACCTCACCAATGTAGTTGATATGTTATAATTGGGTTTAGATTTTTCCCCTTCCCTAATGTCGTGTTAGTTGACAGCATTTTGATGGTGATGTGGCGGAGCTGTCTTTAGATTTTACAGTTACTGAAGAGCTCTGTGGCAGAAGGGTTGTAACTGAGCTTAAAGCTGGTGGTAAAAATGTGTCTGTTACAAATGAAAACAAGTTACAGTATGTCCATGCAATGGCAGACTACAAACTCAATCGCCAAGTATGTCATATACTTCTGGTATATATGTATGTTATTATCTATTTCTACTGTATATGCAAATCAAATTGATCTTCTAATGTTGGCCTGCAGATACTTCCATTTGCAAATGCATTTTATAGAGGCTTGGTTGATCTCATATCACCATCTTGGTTGCGCTTATTCAATGCAAATGAATTCAATCAGGTAATTATTCTTTGAGATGTAACAAAGTTTCTGAGACCTTACAATGCAGTTCTTATTGACTCAAGATATGCTTATGGAATTATAATACTACCCTACTCCTTCAGGACCCCCCTTATTGTACTTTTTAAATTTTTTTATGTTTGGAAGGTGGATTCTAATTTTAAAGTTTTGCACAGCTATTTAACTGACTTATTTATCTGAATTGATTTACTTTGCATTTGTATTGGTTGTAAAAAAAGATAATGTTTCTTATTTATAAGTCAACACCATGGTTCGCCGCTGAGCCATTGTTACAGTTCTGGTGCTCAAAATGAGAACCCGACAAGGAGGGGGAGGGGGAGAAGAGAGGAAGAGGCGCGGGGGGGGGGGGGGGGGGGAAATGAGAACCCGACAAGGAGGGGGAGGGGGGGGGGTTGCTTGAAATGAGAACGGGGGGGGGGGGGGGGGGGGGGGGGGTGCTGCTGAAATGGTGCTCAAAATGAGAACCCGACAAGGAGGGGGAGGGGGAGGGAGGGAGTGCGTGGGGGGGGGGGGGGGGGGGTGGAGGGGGTGGTGCTCGAAATGAGAACCCGACAAGGAGGGGGAGGGGGGAAATGAGAACGGGGGGGGGGGGGGGGGGGGGGGTCTGGAGGGCAGGGAGGTTAGATGTGAGGGGGGGGGGGGGGGTGTGGTGCTCGAAATGAGAACCCGACAAGGAGGGGGAGGGGGAGAAGAGAGGAAGAGGTGGGGGGGGGGGGGGCTCTGGAGGGCAGCGGAGCTTGTTATGCCGTCGTTGAGCTCGATGCAAGCCAAAGGAGGGCAGAGGGAGGGAGGGAGGGAGGGGAGAGGAGACCGCTAGAGGCCTCTAGAGAGTTGACGAGGCCGCTGCGCTGCCACCAACGCTGGTGAAGGCTAGAGGAGGGGCTTCACCCTTCTTCCGATCGAAACATAGGCTTTGGCACCATTTTTTTTTTTTTTGCTTTTTGGATATTGGATGACTTCACTGGTTTTCTTATTTTTGGAGTTTTGGTTAAAGTCGGCGACATGGTTGCTGACTTCACCCAATAAATTGCACTAAAAAAAGAGTCTTTGTTTTGGTTGGGCAAAGGGTGGAGCCCCTTCTCTAGCCTTGGCATCGGTGCAATAGCCTCGCCAGAGTTTGTTGCCGACTTCACCCGATAAATTGGACAAAAAAGAGCCCTTGTTTTAGTCAGGAGAAGGGTAGAGCCCCTCCTCTAGCCCCGGCAGCAGCACGATGGGCCTTTTGCAACGCCCTCTCTTTTTCCCTCTTCTTTCCCCCTCCGTCCTCTGGCTTCCAGTGAGCTCAGCTGTGGCACAGTGAGCTCAGCTACCCTCTGGCAGCCTTTAGAAGCCCTCTCCCTCTATCTCTCCTTCCCTCCTCTCTCTCTTTCTCTCTCTTCCTCTCCATTCTCCCTCCACCTTCTCTCTGTATCGGTTTGGGTCTGGTACAGAATGCATGGGGACGTACCAAACTGGTCCGAGCTCCAGTGTTGGCACAATGAACCTTAGTCAAAACACTTAAACTTCGAGATAGGATGTCATCTCCCATAACTCACTTTAAATAAATGTCCACTTCAAGCCTGTTATCAGAGATTAGATATAATAATGTTATCATTTTTTCCCTCTAACTTAAACCAACCACTGTTCAGGTAATTTATTCTGAATAATATTTGCACAATTCTTTTGTTCAAATTCTTGTTTCTTAGTTGTTTTACTCAATCCTGTTCCTTGGATATCTTTTTTGTGTTGCATGTTATTCTTTAAACATATGGACTGCTAAATAATTTTGTAAGTGCAAACAAAGTTGCCTGCCTTTAAGACAATGTAATTCTCATTTGTTCTTTCAGACATGTAATGTGTATAATTTATATGCTTGTTTGCGGGCATGCACATGCACTGCCCTCTGCACATGTACCTGTTAATGGACAGAATGTACCCAGGTAGATGAAATCGATTGCATCGCATGGTGTAACCAGCAAGCTTCATGACCTCTAATTCAGGTCTGACTTTATGCTTCACCATTCATTCTTATTGTGGGTTTGACTCTTTGGATGTGCATTAAAGTTTAGACCATCTTTCAGCTCCATTTTAGGTTTCTCCTTGTCTTGAATTCCTAAGAGACCCTTCAGCATAAGTCAACTCTTTGCGATTGCTCCAATTGTCAGACCTTTATGGTGTTTGAGCATCCCATCCCATAACAATATCTTCTATTGGGGCAAAGTTTGAGCTTACTCTAATGTACTAGTGCTAACATTATCTTACCTGGTCACATTCATATCCACTTTTTAATGTCATGTTACATGCAAAAATCATCACTGTTATGTGCTGATTTTGAATTAATTTCTAACGACAACATTGTGTTGTAGTAATTTGAAATTTAGACTTTGTTCTGATGGTGTTCTGATCCTTAATGGCTACATGCAGTTGCTTTCAGGTGGAAATCATGACTTTGATGTTGATGATTTGCGAAGCAACACTAAGTACACTGGTGGTTATTCTGAGTCAAGTCGTACAGTTAAGCTCTTCTGGGAGGTACTGGTCCTATACAATTCATATCTTCATGACAGTAATATGTAGTATATCCATATACATATATACACATACGTGCATCTATATACATGTATAAAAACATATACATGCATACATGTATATGTATATGTGCAAGTATGTGTGTTCTCATAGCCAATACCAAACAAGTTTATTTCTGCATTTCACATATTGTTGCCCAACAAATAAATTATGTATATTTTTTATGTGCTAACAGTTAGTAACATAATTATCAGCATGTATTCCATAAATTTTGCCTCATCACTTTCATGAAAATGTATAGTTTTCTACAGCATGTTTCTATTGCTTTTATTTCTAATACAAGTATTCTATTTATCTATTAGTCTAATAGTCTGGTTCAAGGATCGCTGAACCAGTACCCAAACCTATACCTATCACCGGCTGGTACTGTATGGTATCGATTTGGTACCGTACGACATATGGTACGACAAGACCGGCATGTAAAAAATATTTTTTTCCTTTTTTATAATTTTAAATTATTTTTTTATAATTTATTGAATAATTTTAGATCCAAATAGATGTTTGTTGATGCTAATTGATGTTTGCATCACTTCAATACACTCTTAATCACGTGTAACATGAATTTGACTTCCTAAATTTCTAATTTTTAAATTATCATATATGGACCAGATATCATTGAACTTAAAATGCTCAAAATTTTTAAATAAATAATCAAACATAGTTACTGATATTTAAAATTTGGTCGAATGTCGATATCCATAAATGTCAAGATAATTGATATACTTAGTAGGAAGATCAGTCCATCCTTTTAACTAAGCAGCATTGTAATCCTCTACGGTCATCCCAGGTGGTATGCATGCTAGATCATAATTTATTATAGATCCCTCGCTAAGGTCCTAACTATAAGAGGTATCCTGAGATTGATGATATGGTTGTGAAGGGATCCATCCAAATATACGGATGGTAAAATCGGATTTATAAGATTCTTTGGACTACATGGGATAATAGCTAGTAAAAGACTGTCTTGGATATACTATATCCATATCCTTATGGATTATAAGCTGATGGTGCCTGCGGCTAAGAAGATCCAGAATATGAGGATGAGTCTTGTTACAGTAGTAACCAACCCATTTAGCCCTGACACAATGGCGGGTCCACTTGAAGAGATCAGCCCCTGTGGCGACCAGGTCGGCACCTTGGTCGGCCCCACTTCGATCATGCCTGGAGCCCAGCTCGGTCGGGCTGGCACCCGACAAGGATGGCAGCCCGGCCAGCCCGCTTCAGGCGTATGTAGAGCCCAGCCAGGCATGAAGGGTAGCCAACTTCGGCCTACGAAGCTCTCCGGATCAGCCCGACTCTGCTCCGCGTGGTCTAAGCATCGCCGGGGAGCAGCAGCGCTCCAGCCCAGCGCCTTCGCACAGCTTCACCCTGCGAGCACCCGCAGCATGTACTCAGCACACTGGCGCCTCTACCCGCGCGCACGGAGATGCGCGCACCCAGGTTTATCTGCCAGAAGCCTCGTACGTGCGCATGTTCGCACCAGGGCAGGCCCGTGCAAGGGTCATGACCGTGCCTCGCCTCCGTCCCGTGCGCCCGCTTCGGCTCTGCCCTCTTAGCTGCGTCGTTTGCCCGTGGGAGGCCCGCGGGAGGCCTCCGCCCGCTCCAGCATCCAGTCGACCTCTGCACGGTGGCTCTCGGCTCCGCGAGCCCGGCCCAACACCGGCATTGCCCGATCCAGCGACGCCCGGTGCGGCTCCCGAAGTCGGACGCGGCATGAGGCGTGTCGCGCTCCAGGTCGCCTTGGTCCGGCGCTCCCACGCCCCGGGCGCGGTTCCCAGTCTGCCTGCGCCAGGCTCGGCCCCGTGCGA
Organism: Areca catechu; assembly: GCA_021397845.1. Lineage (NCBI taxonomy): Eukaryota > Viridiplantae > Streptophyta > Magnoliopsida > Arecales > Arecaceae > Areca > Areca catechu. The sequence continues at coordinate 78,032,576 of CM038039.1, read as the reverse complement.
CTTCGCGATGGCCCTATCGTCGGCTCTGCACCGTCCGCGACAAGCCTGTGCCCAGCCTGTCAGCCTCCGCCCAAGGCTGCCCCTGCTCAGCTAGCGGTCCTGCTCCGCCCACGGCAACCTTGGACCCAGCTCGGCACGTCCGGTCGACTCCAACTCCAACCCGGCATGACTGCGCCTCAGCCGATCCCGCGCCTCCCGCGGTACGGCTCGACCCGTGCCGAGTTGGCTTGGCACGGCGGAGTGGGGGGCAGCGTGACTCCGGCGCATCCAGCTCCGTCCGTCAGTCCGGCACGGCTCCGCCCGTGCTAGGTCCGACCATGCCCGGTGCGGCGACGTGCTCCGTCTTCACCCGATCCGGTTCCATCTGCCTGATCATGGCTTCGGCTCCGAGACGGAGCCCTCCGGTCGCCCCACGTTTGCAGTGACGTGACTCGGGTTGCCTCCACCCGAGCGGAGTCTGGCTCCAAACCCGGTCCGACACCGTTTGGCGCACCTGCGGCGGTCCGGTGATCCTGCACCCTGCACGGCCTCACTCGTTGGAAGGCAGCCGCGTGCCCGCATTGCACACCCGGGTCCAGCTCGGCACGCCCACCTCCAGCTCGGTGCGCCCGCAGCAGCCCCAGCTCTGCCCACACCAGTCCGCCCACTCGGGAGCAGCGCGCCTCTGCAGTCCAGTATGTCCATGCACGCGTGGGTTCGCGCCCACGTGCATGGAGCCTTCATAGGCTTTGCCTCGACCAGCATGCATGAGAAGTCTGCGGGCCCTCTCTCGATCCACGTACCTGCATGGCAACCTGGAGCAGCATCCCAGCCAGCTCGGCACTTCGGCATCTCAGCCCAGCTCGGTCACTGGGTGAATCGCGTAGTTCGGTCTCATTCATGTGGGCCCGGTGCGTTTCCCGAGGGGCCCATCCACATGGGCCCGGCGCTCTTTCCAAGGATCCCCCTCCACGTGGGTCCTATGGCACGTCGCCTGACATGTCGTCTGCAAAGAAGGTTTGCATTTAAGTTTCCTAAGCTACTGTTTACACTAACTAGTGAATAGTGCCATGTCTAAGGTACTGTACCCTTGCACCAACTTCCTGAACCACCCAGAAGAAAGAAGGTTCACCAGCCCATCATGGCCTCACAGGCTATCCTAGCCTGACAAGTCTACATCAAGACCAGCACGCCTCCCCCGAACGACATGAGCCATTCGTCTACATAAAGACCGGCGTGAAGAGGTAAGAGGGGGTAAGTAAGAAAGAGACAACAGGCTCTCTTCATTCTTATATTATCGTCCATTTTCTACCATTTTCTATCACCCTCTGGCAGCAGAGAGTCTCCCAAGCTCTCTGCCTCAGAGGTCTCTTATTTCCTTCGATCGTCCCACTGACTTGATCGTCGGAGTATCTTTGCCGGAATCCCCGGCGCAGGCCTCTCCTGTTTTGCAGGTTCGTCCGACAGAGGGACGATACAGAGAAGATTTCTTCCATCGAAAAGGCTCACAGGAGGATCACAGCACATCATGAAGCCCCTTCATCCCCACAACGATCCCTTCTAGTACGGTGGCTCCACCAAGCCCCGTGGCGAAGGGTATGTTCTCCTTGATCGTCTTCGACTGACGAGCTCGGTGATGCTGGTGGGGAGCCCACTCACCCGGGCCATGTAAGAAGCTGCAGGCCAAGGCGATCTAGGCGGCAACAGATTGGCACGCCAGGAAGGGGGCCAGATCCACGCTCCTCAACAAGGTGGGACGACGGTTTCCACCTTTGTCCTTAGTCCCCGGAGGGCAGACCGGGGGCACGGGGATGGGGGCACGAGAACTTCTCCCTTTCTCTCTCGAGGCTCTAAGGAGCTGCCTCGATCAAAAAAACCTTAAGCAGTGAAGGTGCGTCGCCACCCTTGACGGGGCAGCAGGCAGCAAGCCAAGGATGGAGCCACCTCCCGGCGGTACCACCATCCAGGAGCCCCACTAAAAAAAAAAAAAGGGAGAGAGAAAAGAAAAGAGAGAAGAAGGGAAAAAGAAGAGAGGGAGGAAGGGTTTGGCTATCTTGAAGAAGAAAGAAATCCATGCAACGTGGCTCTTAACTCTCCCATGCAACGGAGTTTCCTCCCATACAACGGAGTTTGCTCCCATGCAACGGGATTTCCTCCCGTGCAACGGAGCCTCCTATGCAATGAAGTGATCTTTCTCATGCAACGGAGGTCCATCCTCCCACACAACGACGCCTTGCTCCCCGCGACGGAGTTCCATCTCCCCCATGCAACAACGGGAGCCTCATTCCTTCCATGCAACGGAGTATGCTCCCATGCAACAGGACTTACTTTCATGCAACGGGGCTTGCTCCCATCCAACGGAGCTTCCCCCATCCAACGGAGCCATTTTCCTCACGCAGCAGGAGTCTCCTCTCCTCCAATGCAACATGTAATGGGAGTCTCCTCTCCTCCGTGCAACATGCAACGGAGTCTCATGCTCCCATGCAACGGAGGCCCGTCTTTCCATGCGACGGAGCCTTGCTCCCCCATGCAACCGGGTTCTATGCTTTCGTGCAACGAGCGGAGTCTCGTTCTCTCCCAAGATGGCGGTTGGCGAACCCAATTCTGGCCTGCACAAGGAAGAAATATATCTTTGTTTATTCATATAACCGGAGTTCAACAGGTAACTCCGCTACATTTACAAAATAAAAAAAATTGTGTTTCAGTTTTACAGGAAAAGCTCCCGCAAGCTCAGAACGTCTAGGCCGGAGCCCTGTCCTCCTCCAGGGCGAGCCTTTCGAAGGCTAGAGCCACCTGAGCAGGAGCTGGCCGCCGATGCACTCCACCAGGTTGAGCCTTTTCGAGGCCGAGCCTCTTGGACCAGAGCCGAATCCACCTCTCCTCCAGGGCGAGCCCTTCGAAGGCTAGAGCCACCTGAGCTGGAGCCGGGCCGTCGATGCCCTCCACCAGGTTGAGCCTCTTCGAGGCCGAGCCCCCTGGACCAGATCTTCGAGCCCTCCTGGAGATGAAGCCCGGATCCCACGTCCCTCCGGCACCAAAGACCGGACCATGCTCCGGCACCGGCGAGCCTAGCTCCCCGGCATCAAAGCCCGGAAAAACATCTTCCGGTACCAGGTCTCAGAGCCCAGAGCCAAGACCTTAGCCTTGAGCCTAGCTCCAAGGCACCAAAGCTCGAAAAAACGTCTTCCGGCACCAGGTCTCAGAGCTCAAAGCCAAGACCTCAGCCTCGAGCGTAGCTCCAAGACACCAGGGGTTCGAAGCTCAAACTTCCGGCACCAACTCTTCGAGCCCAGCTCCAAGACACCAGGGTCCGAAGCTCAAACTTCCGGCACCAACTCTTCGAGCCCAGCTCCAAGACACCAAGGTCCGGAACTCAGATTTCCGGCACCAGAGCTCTGAGCTCAGCTCCAAAGCATCAAGGTCTCAAAGCCCAGCGCCAAGACCTTCCAAATCTTTGAGCTTAGCTCCAAGGCATCAAGGTCCGAAGCTCAGACTTCCGGCACCCAGTCTTCGAGCCCAGCTCTAAGACACCAGGGTCCGAAGCTCAAACTTCCGGCATCAACTCTTCGAGCCCAGCTCCAAGACACCAGGGTCCGGAACTCAGATTTCCGGCACCAGAGCCTCGAGCCTAGCTCCAAGGCAGCAAGGTCCGAAGCTCAGACTTCCGGCACCAACTCTTCGAGCCAAGCAGCTCCTATCAACGCCTCGAGCCTAGCTCCAAGGCGCCAAAGACCTGAGCCAAGCTCTCAGGCAACCCTTGGACCGGGGCCCAGATCTCCGGCCAAGAAGGCCTCAAGCCTAGCTCCAAGGCAATCAAATCCTGTGACCCTCTTCTCTGATCTCCCCACTCATCTAAAAAAAAAAAGAAGAAGAGAGGGGAAGGAAAGAAAGAGAATAAGAGGGAAATGCAGCGACAAAACCTTCATTTCATCGCCTAAGACCGGAGCTCAGATCTCCGACTAAGGGACCTTCGAGCCACGCCGCTCTCAATCATCAACCATCTTCGAGCCCAGCTCCGAGATGCCAACCCAAGACCGGAGCTCAAATCTCTGGCCAAGGGACCTTCGAGCCACGGCCAAGAAGCTTCCGAAGCTCTGTGTTCAAGCCAGAAGTCAGTCAAGCTCTCAATAAAACAAAGCTGAGGCCAAACTCCCTAATGAAGCCGAGCTCCTCACCAAAGTCAAGCTCTTTGATGAGACCAAGCTCCCTACTGAGGTCACAATCCTGTTGGAGATGAGGGAGACTAACCCCCACTATGGCTGGGGAAGGCAAGGAACGAAGCACGATTCCCAAAAGGAGGAAGCTGTGAAGGCCCAGTTACTTCATGCACACCATGCAAGACCGTGGGGTGGGGTTTTGTCCTCCACTCCATGCAAACGTGACGAAAAGGGTGATCTTGTCCCTCCACACAATGTGGGCATTGGATAGTACAAAACTAATAAGTGCATACACTGTACTGCTCCCTTCCTAAGGGCTTCCGCAACACCATCATCACCAACATTATTAAATATTCTCGGCCACTGGGATGCACAAGGCCAACCACCGTGGAAGCTTGTGATGGCTGCGCCTCCACCGGCTGGAGCATGCGATGGCAGCGCATGCGCCAGCAGCTTTACCATCTCATGGAGGTAAGAATCCCTCCTCAATCATTAAAGTTCCTCTCTGGTGCAACTTTGTCCTTCACCAACACAGGAACTCATCCATCCGACTCCAAGGCCGGCGAGGTTAAGAGCTGAAGTCAAGCTCTTCAGTTCAGCCGAGCTGAACTCAATAAAGCCGAGCTGCAGCTCCCCACTGAGCCCCGCATCTACCGCATGACTCTTAGTTCAGCTCTTGCCTTACAGTCCAGAGATGTCCGCTGAGACTCCAAAAAGTCCCGTCATCTACCGAGAAAACTCACAGTTTGGCATTTGCTGTACTCAAAGTCCGGAGATGTCCATGAGAAGCTCTGGAGCTCCAACCGTTCATGACTCGCCTCCTAGCATGGTGAACCAGCAGCTCTACCATCTCATGAAGGAGGTAGGAATCCCCCTCGATAATTAAAGTTCCCCTCTTGTGCAACCTTGTTCTCCAAAAATGCAAGAACTCATCCGTCCGACTCCAAGTCCGACGAAGTTAGGAGCTGAAGTCAAACTCCTCGGTTCAGCCGAGCTGACCTTAAATGAAGCCGAGCTGAACTCAAGCTCCTTAGTTCAGCTGAGCTGACCTCAAATGAAGCCGAGCTGAACTCAAGCTCCTCAGTTCAGTCGGGCTGAACTCAATAAAGCCAAGCTGAAGTCCATAGCCCTTGGTTTAGCCGAGCTGAAGTCATGCCCCTTGATTCAGCCGAGCTGAGGTCAAGCTCTTCAGTTCAGCCGAGCTGAGCTCAAATGAAGCCGAGCTGAAGTCAGGCTTCTCAGTTCAGCCAAGCCGAAGCCAGGCTCTTCACTGAGCCTCGCATCTTTCGCCTGACTCTCATCCAGAGATGTCCATCGGTAGCTCTAGGGGTCCAAACATCTGCGGCTCGCCTCCTAGCATGCCAAACGAGCTGCTTTGCCACCTGATGAAGGATGTAAGAATCCCTTCCCAAAAATTGAAGTTACTCTTTGGTGCAACTTTGCTCTTCATCATTATAGGAGCTCATCCGCCCAGCTCCGAGTTCGATAAAGAAAGACCGGACACCCCGGCACCTAAAGATCGGAGTCACCGGCACCTAAAGACCGGACACCCCGGCATCTAAAGACCGAACACCCCGGCACCTAAAGCCCGAAGTCACCGGCGCCTAAAGACCGGAATCCCCGGCATCTAAAGACCGGACACCCCGGCACCTAAAGACCGGACACCCTGGCACCTAAAGACCGGAATCCCTGGCACCTAAAGATCGGACACCCGGCACTTAAAAGACCAGACACCCCGGCACCTAAAGACCGGAAACCCCGGCACTCCGAGACCAAAAATCCTGGCGCCTCAAAACGGGAAATGCCGAAAGTCCCACACCAAAAGCCTTATCAAAAGCTTTGAGGAGTGCTTTGAGCCCAACCATGTGCCCGGTCATACATGTGTGCACCCAAGTTGCACACCTCACCAACCTCTTCCTCCACGGCACCGCCTTCTATCCGGTCCAAGAGGAGTCAGACTGAAGTGCTAGCACCATCAAAATGCAACTAACCTTCAGTCGAAGTACATACGGGCAAGTAAGTTTCAAAAGATCACCTATTTTTGTTTTGCAGGCATGCTACGACATAGAGCCGAATGGGTAAAAAACTACTCCCTTCGCCCAAAACGAGAAGTAACGCCTTGGACTCAGGGAGTGGGGGCATCTGTTACAGTAGTAACCAATCCATTCAGCCCTGACACAACGGTGGGTCCACTTGAAAAGAACAGCCCCTGTGGTGGCCAGGTCGGCACCTCGGTCGGCCCACTTCGACCATGCCTGGAGCCCAGCTCGGTCGGGTTGGCACCCCGACCAGGACGGCAGCCCGGCCAGCCCGCTTCAGGCGTATGTAGAGCCCAGCCAGGCGTGAAGGGTAGCCAACTTCGGCCTACGAAGCTCTCCGGATCAGCCTGGCTCTGCTCCGCGCGGTCCAAGCGTTGCAAGGGAGCAGCCGCGCTCCAGCCCAGCGCCTTTGCACGGCTTCACCCTGCGAGCACCCGCAGGCATGTACTCAACACACCGGTGGCTCGACCCACATGCATGGAGATGCGCGCACCCAGGTTTATCTGCCAGAAGCCTCGCCCGTGCGCATGTCCGCACCAGGGCAGGCCCGTGCCAGGGTCATGACCGTGCCTCGCCTCTGTCCCGTGCGCCCGCTTCGGCTCCGCCCTCTCAGCCACGCCGTCCGCCCGTGGGAGGCCCGCGGGAGGCCTCCACCCACTCCAGCATCCAGCTGACCTCGGCACGGCGGCTCCCGGCTCCGCGAGCCCCGGCCTAGCTCCGGCTTTGCCCGATCCAGCGACGCTCGGTGCGGCTTCCGAAGTCGGACGCGGCGTCAGCCCTGCCGCGCCCCAAGTCGCCTCGGTCCAGTGCTCCCGCGCCCGGGCGCGGTTCCCAGTCCGCCTGTGGCAGGCTTGGCTTTGTTCGCGCGCTGCAAGGCTCCGCGATGGCCCTATCGCCGGCTCCGCACCATCCGCGGCAAGCCCATGCCCAACTTGTCAGCCTCCGCCCAAGGCTGCCCCTGCTCCGCCAGCGGTCCTGCTCCGCTCATGGCAACCTTGGACCCAGCTCGGCACGTCCGATCGACTCTAGCTCCAACCCGGCATGACTGCGCCTCATCCGATCCCGCGCCTCCCGCGGTACGGCTCGACCCGTACCGAACCAGCTCGGCACGGCGAAGTGGGGGGCAGTGTGACTCAGGTGCATCCAGCTCCGTCCGTCAGTCCGGCACCTCCGCCCGTGCTAGGTCCGGCCACTCCCGGCACGTGCGGCGTGCTCCGCCTTCACCCGATCCGGTTCCATCCGCCTGAGCATGGCTTCGGATTCGAGACGGAGCCCTCCGGTCCCCCCACGTTCGCAGGGACGTGACTCGGGTCGCCTCCGCCCGAGCGGAGTCCGGCTCCAACCCCGGTCCGACACCGTTCGGTGCACCTGCGGCGGTCTGGTGATCCTGCACCTCGCACGGCCTCACCCGTTGGAAGGCAGCCATGCGCCTGCATAGCACGCCCGGGTCCAGCTCGGCACGCCCACCTCCAGCTCGATGCGCTCGCTGCAGCCCCAGCTCTGCCCACACCGGTCCGCCCGCTTGGGAGCTACGCGCCTCTGCAGTCTAGTATGTCCATGCACGTGTGGGTTCGCGCCCACGTGCGTGGAGCCTCCGCAGGCTTTGCCTCGACCAGCATGCATGAGAAGTCTCTGCGGGCCCTCTCTCGATCCGCGTACCTGCATGGCAACCTGGAGCAGCATCCTAGTTAGCTCGGTCACTAAGTGCATCGCGTAGTTCGGTCTCATTCATGTGGGCCCGGTGCGTTTCTCGAGGGGCCCATCCACATGGGCCCGGCGCTCTTTCCAAGGGTCCCCCTCCACGTGGGTCCTATGGCACGCCGCCTGACATGCCGTCTGCAAGGAAGGTTTGCATTTAAGTTTCCTAAGCTACTGTTTACACTAACTAGTGAATAGTGACCTGTCCAAGGTACTGTACCCCTGCACCAACTTCCTGAACCACCTAGAAGAAGAAGGTTCACCAACCCATCATGACCTCACAGGCTATCCTAGCCTGACAAGTCTATATCAAGACCAGCACGCCTTCCCCGAACGACAGGAGCCATTCGTTTACATAAAGACCGGCATGAAGAGGTAAGAGGGGGTAAGTAAGAAAGAGACAACAGGCTCTCTTCATTCTTACATTATCGTCCATTTTCTATCACCCTCTGGCAGCAGAAAGTCCCCCAAGCTCTCTGTCTCAGAGGTCTCTTATTTCCTTCGATCGTCCCACTGACTTGATCGTCGGAGTGTCTTTGCCGGAATCCCCGGCGCAGGTCTCCCCTGTTTTGTAGGTCCGCCCGATAGAGGGACGATACAGAGAAGATTTCTCCCACCGAAGAGGCCCACAGGAGGATCACAGCACATCATGAAGCCCCTTCATCCCCACAACGACCCCTCCGAGTACGACGACTCCACCAAGCCCCGTGGCGGAGGGTATGTTTTCCTTGATCGTTTTCGACTGGCGAGCCTGATGATGTTGGCGGGGAGCCCACTCACCCGAGCCACATAAGAAGCTACAGGCCACGGCGATCTAGGCGGCAACAAGTCTGATACATTTGTGAATCCTATTCCATGTGCAAAATCATGTATAACTGCATCGTGTTCTGAACGATCTTGCAAAGCTTGTCTATATGAAATCGTATTGCCATGGACTTTACTAGCTTGTGCACCATGATCCCTATCCTGTGTGGTGTGCGTAAACTGTGACTCATCAATAAATTGAAAACAACTAGCCAGTTGCATCTCCTGTTCTCGGTCCCTCCCTGATCACTAGATCATTGACCATCAAAAAAATCACTAGCACTGATTTTTCCTTGTTTTTTCATTTTTTATGAATTTAAAAAAAAAAAAAAGAGGGGAGAAGGAGAGAGGGAAGATGATGGATTTGCATACCTTTAATAGGCATTTTTCCAAGTTTTTTTTGCATTTTTCTTGAGTTGTATGTGTTGAAATCGGTTGGATAGGGAAAATGGCTGAAGATGAGTTTCTCTATAAAACTGAGAACCCTCTTTCCCATATGGCTATAGTGTCTGACTCGAACCGGATCTGAATTGGATCGAAATGCACGGTTCAGTGCTGAACCATATTGTTTCGGTCCGGTTCAGGACTTTTTTGGACGGTCTGGAGGTCCGGACAGGAGCGGACCATACCAACTTTTCTAAGGGGGGCCAAAAAAATATAAAAATACAAAATATTAATAAATAATTTAAATTAATTTAAATATTTTTTATAAATATTATTTAATTATACTTATCTTGTTTTATAAGATTAAATTCATTAATAATAGAATCTACCGTAAAATTTTCAGCTATCTTTTTATCGATATATGTGACTAAATAATCGATAAAAAAATTGTCTTTCATTTTGTTGCATAATCTGGTTTTGACAATCTTCATTTTTGAAAATATATTTTCTATAGTAGTAGTTGAAACCGGAAGAGTAATGTGTTTAAAGAAAATTTAGATGGAAGTATATATTTATGTGCTTTATCTGAATACTGCATCAATGATTGTAATATTTATCAATATACAGGCTGCTTAATGAACAGTACATGCTAATTATTCATGGTAGTTTGAAAGAAATATCATTATGCATAGGTGGAAGAAACATGTTGAGTGGGGTTTATTCCTTGTTGCAGTTTTTTTCAAACTTAATAATCTTAGTAACTCGAAATTCCTATACATAGGATTGTAATTTTAATAGGAATATCCAGATTTATGCTTTATACATGAAACTGCAGGTTGTCAAAGGATTCAAAGCAATTGAAAGATGCATGTTGCTTAAGTTTGTGACAAGCTGTTCCCGAGCACCGTTACTTGGATTCAAGCACCTGCAGCCTTCTTTCACGATTCATAAGGTTTGGTCTTGTTTAAACCTTCCATGGCATTTTGACTGTATTATTGGTGTCTTTAACTGCTAAAACACTACAATACTTTTTTCTAAGAACCTTCTTTTTAAAAACCATGTCTTATAAGAATTCTAAGATTTACCTACTGAAAGAATTTGCTTAGGAAAATACTGAATAATTTTTACAGTTCATTCTATTTCTTAGACAAACCTGCATGTGGAGCATGAGTATTTTTGTGAAAAATACCAAGGTAATGCTTGCATTTCTTATGCCAAGAGATTTGTTGTGATCACATTATTCCATCCTATTCTTCTTTTTGCTTTTTCTCAGGCTAGATTACTGCTGCCTGTGCATTGCTTGCCTCCCTTTGAGCAGGACTATACTTATTCGATGGTTCAAATTGTTTTTAAAAATATATATCTCTGTGCAAGTTTGGTTGTTCATGAATGAACCAAAACAAATGAAATGACAAAACAAAGTGAACTTTTCTCCTTTAAACTCGCAATCAACTGGCACTTGGAGGCATAGTTTAATCTCCAAGTAATTTTGATTGATACTATCAATGCAGTCTTTTTACTTAAAAAAATCTTTTGTTTCTAATTTACTGAACCAAAAATAAATGGAAGGTGGGTTTCTTTTTTTTGGTACGTGGTTGAAACCCAAAAGGATATATTGCAATTTACAACCAAGATAAAACGCCATGCTCATTAGAGTGACAAAAATAGAATTTTACATCTTATCTGAGAGAGATATAGAGGGTAGCAATTTTTGTCCTCGACATGCCAACCAACCCAAACTGGCCAAAATCAGTGGGTTTGAATTACAAATTTATATAGTTTGGGGTTGGCATTAGCCATAACCTACTGAATATGTAGGTAGGTATGTATGGGTGTGACCCTCTGACCTAATGCATCACCATAGGTGTAAATCCTTAAAATCCATACCTGAACCTTTAGGATGCTGCTAATTGTGTAGTGGTCCATGGCTTAATCAAGGATTGGTTCAGATGATTAGGAGGGCTGCGTAATTAATGGTTAAATTAATGAATAAATATAACAAAGGCAGAAGTGGAGGAATCAACATATCTAGGATCTGTCATATTTCTTCTCCATTTAAATTCTCTCTTGGATTTCTCAAATTATTTGGATATGCAACCTTAAATCCCCTATTTTTTTTTCATTTACTAAGATGTGTCGACAAGTAAAATGCTGATTAGGTTGACAAAATGGATAGTCTATGTGAAATAAATGGTTTGGTGTTGGGTTTTTTTTTTTTCAACATCACACCCGCCCCCCCCCCCAAAAAAAAAAAAAAACTACATGGAAAAAGGAAAAAAATTTGGAAAAAGCATATATTTCCACGCTCATTATAACAGAAACTTTATATTGGCTTTATTTGTTGACTGTCCAGCTCATAGTTGGCTCAAAGCAGAGGGTAGCCAATGTCCTGCTGCTCCTCCCATAGAGGTGTTCAAATTGGTACCATATGCACCAAACCACCTTAAACCAGGGTTAGGCTAGTTCGTTTGTACCAGATTTTCACTCATAACCTTAAATTATGCACATCAGTGCTTTAACTGACTCTATCAAATCCTGAGCTGCCTAAATTATGCTGAATTGTTCTTGAATTGAGTCTCTCAAGTCTAGAACTGCCTAAATCATGTTGAACTGCTCCTAAACTGGGCTTGAACCAAAGAACCACCTTGCTTGGTGGTAGCATGTATTAACCCTGTTCAGAATCATAGGGGCACCAAGGTATGAAGATACAAGTGAACAACACCTCCCAGCGGAAGAAGAGCATGAACCAGCGGGCTGCAGCCCTGGTTGGTAACTTTGCATTGATACTAGCAGTAGTTCACCACCTATATTAAGTTGTGCCTACAATGAACGCCTCTGGCTAATTGCTACGGTGAAGGCAAAGGATAGTGCTGGAGCCTGTCTTTGCATCTACTTGAACTATAAAAAGTTCATGTAATTGTATGTTTGATGTTCTTAGAAGCTATATGTTACTTTAATCCAGTGGATACTTTGTGGGTTATTTTCCTTTATTCTGTCTGTTTTGGAAAAAAAATGTTTTTCTCCCTGGGGGCACCATTTAACATGACATTTACAAGGCAACAGCTCAAGTATATGTGATTGTCCCTGTTTGCAAAGTCCAACCTCAATCTATTGTATGTATCCTTGTGACAACGCAAATATGTCATGAGGATGTTGACAGGTTCATAATCATCTTCTTTTCATTTTGGTGACTTAGGTACCTGAATAGAGAAGTGAGTTGAAAAAATCGGCTGATTTGGAGTTTTAGATTGATTTCCATGTCTCTAGACTGTTTTGACGGTCCATTGATTCTCAGATTCATATTTGTTTGTTTCTATCAGTCAGTAGATTGACATGTTTTAGGAAAAAAAATGTAGTGGTACATGCAAAGCTTTAGCGATTTACTAATTCATCATCAAATGCTTTGCATAGTAATTCACTCTTAATGGTTATGTTGGATTCATCATAGATTGTAGCTGATGTTGGACTTGTACGCTCAGGTTGCATGTGATGTACCTATTTGGGCCACAATAGGTGGGCAGGATGTAGATCGTCTTCCCTCAGCTTCCACATGCTATAACACACTCAAGGTATTTAATACAATTACCCTAAGCTTTCTTTTTGTAATTGCTGTTGCTACCATTCAGTAGCTTATGTGTGATTTATTTTGCACTATAGATCAATGGATTTAATAACTAGTTTATCTTTCTAAGTTCGATATTTTTTTAATATTGTTTTGTTCTAATTCATCAGCTGCCAACATACAAAAGATCAAGTACTTTGAGGAACAAGCTACTTTATGCAATCAGTTCGAACACCGGGTTTGAACTTTCTTAAGGGTACAGATATTTTCTACTTTTGCAATATTTCTTAACAAAATGTGAATTTAGCTGTTGTGTTAAGAGATATATGATGAGTGCATTGCTGTAAAGAATATTAACAGAACTATTCAAGCTGTGATTGTTTGTGTATATTGTCTATGTATATTATTTCAGTTCTATTGTAAAAGCTTGTTTCAAATTACATTTTGCATTGAGGACCCGCACTGATTTGGTTCTCTTGATTACGATACTGGACAATCTTGGGCTGCAACCCTTTTGAACCTGCAGTTAGGGAACATCGATGATTATTGATGCAAAAGTGGGCTTCTCTAAACCCCTTCTCCCTTGGAAGGGTAAGTATCTTGGATTGGACTTGGATTCATCCTGGTGAAGGAAAAATCTCAGGAAATTTCAAATATTTTGAGTTCCAGAGTTTTACATGGGGGACTTTTTGCGTCAAAGTTGTATATAGTACCTACCGAGAAATAGGTGAAGCAAGTTGATGGATATTCTTAAGATTAGGCATCTTTTACCCTTTCATGGTAACATGGTAAATTTAGAGAACATCCTGATCCTGTCGAACATATCAAGCTACAATTGTTTCTGTTATATTCTACGAATAATTAAAGATTTATCTGTAAAAGAAACAAATGGTCGATACCCGGATTTTCTGTCTGCAAAATGAACACTACTGCATTGAAATGGTTGGCCCAAGTTACTTCAACCCAGAATCGAGTTTAATGTAAGGTGCACGATATGCGGAAAATTAAACAATTTTTTGGGCACGGGATGTTCTGCATGCATTCTTTTTAAGTCGAACTGAGCTCGATTGCTTATGATACCAGACTTCGGGGAAGAGATCGAGATTTTGCTCAAATATGATGTTGAGTAGATAGCAATGGCCAGAAGCAAATTGATAGATCATTTTTCAGTGGGTGAAAACTTGAGGATGTTCTGCTTGATCGAAGGTGATATTGATATTGCAAGATAGCTAGCAACTTTCCTCTAAGGTCTCTGTTTATGTTTTTCCTTCCAGCGCGACTGCATACGGTTGGAGTTCGGATTCCATCTAGTTCCATGATCTTTCTCAGATTTCTCATCGTATATAACCTCTTCATCCCAACCTGTTTCTCCTTATCAGAACATTTACCGCTCCTGGTAGCTTCACGACAACACGATCAAAGAACAGGAAAATGTAGCTTTAGGACCTGCATTATTATTATCATCATAGTAGTAAAATACTCCCTGGACGTTATAGGTGGTTGGTGGGTGGTGAACCCACCACCACGTAAAACGCATTCCCTCCCCGCAAGACCCCACCAAGCACCCACACTTCCAGTACTACTAGACCACCTGTCCCTCGGGAGGAAGGCTAACATAAAGCTACAACCCATACTCTCTCACAGGTATATCCTCTAACGAGACAGTACCATATAGATAAAACTGATAATATATCATAAATACATGGAGATTTCTCATCGTGATTGCATTGATTAGGAGATGAGATCGATGCCCTGGGCGAGGAGGGCATCCGACAAGACCTGATTGGCAGCCTCGGTTGGGTGGACGCTATCCCAGAACACATACCCGGTGGCATTGGTGCATGTACCCGGTGACCCCGAGTTGCAAAGAAGAGATGTCTCGATGGTCCCAGTCCCACAGCATGCTTTCCTTGCTTCGAAGAGCCCTTTGCAAAGTAAAAATATCACCGGCCATTAGCAAATTATATCCACAAACACAAACCCGTACCATTTTGGCTAGCGGAAATATGGGATACATATATATATATATGCTACCAACCATTATTTTCAGGGTGTTTGATGAGGTCAAGCAGAGGGTTGTAGATGTCGAACACAACCAGCTTCAGTCTAGGATGGTTCTTCCTCAGGGTCTGGCGGGCTGCATCGAGCTTCTTGTTAAAGACCGTTGCATCGTTGTTGAGGCGGGTGACACAGTCATTGCTACCACCACCAAACAGTGTGACGGCCGCTGGAAGGCAGCCTAACGGTGGCAGCGAAGTCACCCCGATCCTCCGAGCTCCCAAATTGTATAGAGCCTGGTTCATGGATTTGGCATTTGGCCATTAATGTTATCAAAGCATGCATGCCCCATAAGGAAACGCTTTCTACTCTTGAGCTACATTTACCGCACATTGCGTGACATTTTAGTAGTCACGTACGTCAGCTGATCTCGGTTGATATATGGTCAAGAATCTCTATATCAGCATTCATGGAGAATCCACATGTAGGAGTAATGAGAAGGTTGGACCGCGTAATAATAAGAGAGAATCATTTAGATGGTCTTCTATGAAAAGAAGATAGGAACAGGTGGAGTCATGGGCTCGGGTGCCACTTTGGTGACATCCTTATGCAACAAGGATAGCCCTTGGTGACTCCAAACAGGTGGGTATCGCAGCTCCAAGAGACTAATAAATGAGAAATGCTGGATCTATTGATGTTTGTCCGTGTGAAAGTTATGAACCGCAACAAGAGCCATCAAGTCAATTTAACATGCTACGGCTGAAGGGTGCGGCAACCTACTGCACGTCCCTGACTCGCTCAGTGCAGTTATTTTTCGTATTGACTTTCTGATGAATATAATTAGTACATCAGTTTTTCCCAGCAAACTACGGCCGCGATGTTAATCATCGTTGAATGGTTGGATTTCCACGTTGAAGGTACAAAATGACATGGAAAATCAAAAAAAAAAAAGCTTGTTTTTTGAGCAAAGAAAATCAAGTAGATTACTCTGATTAAATACATATTTTATGGAAAATGCATGTTGTCAAGAAAATTTTTGGAGAGATGCCTAGGTTTCACTACATTTTTCTGCTTTTGGATCGCAATCAACCATGTTAACTAAACAAAGTACGAAAGTTCTTGTCCTCACAAAAAAAAAAAAAAAAAAAAAAAATGTAGCACTAAAAAGTGGTACCACGCTTTGGAAAGAAGTGGAAGACGCGTCACCAAGAGTGATTTAGAAAGCATTGAAAGGTGACAGACCGATAATGGATGATCGGTGGTCCATATTTTCGAAAGCAACTTTTCCCGAGTTTGATGAGCGAGAAGAATTTTTTTGTTAATCCCCCATTTGGTAGCTCTTTATTTTCTCGGTTTTGATGTTCTGATATAATTTCTGGATCGTGGATGAATTAGTGGATGGTACAAAATAATAATATGGAATCGATGGAGATATAGGATTCCAGTATCCCAGAATAAAGAGAATTTTTTTGAGAGATATCATCATTACCACTCTAACCTAATAAATCTTAGGGTTGTGGAGCCAGAGGTACTCCCGATCCTACCAAGTACCTCAGACCCGTCCACCGTAGACATCGCAAGGATAGGGAAAGCTGCCATCCAAGCAACCAATAAATCAGTGCATCTGTTATACATGGTACATCCGACCGACCGACCATGAGAGTATTTTATAATCAAAACCTAATCCGCATGTGTATGTATGCCAAATTAAAAACTTATGCTGTCTATTATGCATATATGACGTACTAATCATTGTTAAAACAAATAATAGATAATATGATATCAAAAAGAAAAATAAAGGAGGAATATAGAGAATAAACCTCGACGAAAGTGTTGAAGTGTTGTACGAGCAAATCGGCAAACTGGTCGGGGGTGTAGGCTCTGTTAAGCACCGGGTCGATGTAGTAGTTCTGCACGTAATCACTGGCCCCTGCACTCACTACGTAGATCGATCCGTTGAAGAGGGCCGTAGCATTTGCCCTCCCTGCGATCCTTTCCACCTTGGACTGGTAATCTCTGTAGTTCCTCAGCTGCTGATTTAGCGAGATAGCACCCTGACAAGTTAATTAATTATACGTTTAGTCCCACATTATAACAAAAAAAAATTGCACTCACATAGAGTGTATGTTATATATATATATATAGAAAGAGAGAGAGATACGAAACATGAAAAGCACTCACATAAAGGGTTGATGTACCGTCCAAGTAGCCAGAAGCACCGGAGGCAAAGTTGGCACCGGACAAGAGGTTCTTCCCCGTGGCCTGGTCGCTGAGATAGGCCGGTGGATATGAAGCGAACCCAAGATTCTCCACTGCATTTATAAGTAAAATGTTGATGATGTTAGTTCCAAGAGTCCATTTGAAGGCATCTTGTTTTATTAATTATAAGCGGGCAGAGGTTAACTACATCGTCTTTGGTAGACTTGGAATAACAGTAGCTTTAGCTAGAAGAAGCAGCTCAAACCAGAAGAACTTGATGGAGCCAAGCCAAAGTAGTTAGAAGTTAGGAAAAGATCCGACGGTTACGATGGCGGTTATGATTTATATGTTAAGGGAGACGGGTTGAAAGAAAGGAAGCGTTTGTTGGTTACCGGTGAAGTCGGTTGCCAGTTTGCCATTGCAAAACCTTCCGGTGGGAACGTGGTTGACAAAATCCCTCCCATACGGGGGGAAGTTGGCCTTGACGAGAGTGAGACGGTTGTTGTTGTTGCCGACGTCGACGACCGAGTCCCCAAAGATCATGACCCCAGGGACCAGGCCCTGCCCTTCACACAACCCCACCAACCCAACCAATAGTCGAGCCACCAATAGCAGCATCACTACCGATCCACCCATTCCACCTATCCTCGAGCCCCTCGGTGTTTTGTGTTCTGGTAGCGGGGAGGGAGGAGATGTTAATTTAGGGGGAGAGAGTGCAGGGGAGGTGGAGTCGGAGGTGAAAGGTCGGGAAATGGAGAGGTTTGCAGACCGAGACTCTGGAATGAATGAAGCGTGAATGATGGTGGTGGGAGACAGGTGGCCGTGGGGCATTTAAAGGAGGGAAGTGGTGCAGGGTAGTTAAAGTGCAATAAGTGATGAGCGTGGCACCGGGGTCTAGAATTTCAAGAAACGTACATCCTTGTTTCCCGACCAAGGGCGAGCATCTTTTATACTTCATAAAGCTCTATACACTATATAGATAAAATAGGAGGAGTAGGGTGCGTTACATGGTGACTTGGTGTCTAATAATATGACAGTTACATGGCTTACTTAGAGTGATCATGGCTTATGCTATTATAACTTTTATTATTATTATTATGATATATACAAATTGCCTTGGAAATTAAGCGAGTCCTTCATCCATGGGGAATAATATCTTTGTTAATCAATTTTTAGCTCTTGCTTGAAGAGTATACATGAATGCGTTCTCTTGTGCAATCACCGTTATCCATGCTTTATTCTCACATGCATGGCACGTCTCCAGCATCTATTGTCTATAAATGGGAAGATGCCAGCCAGCCAGCCAGCCAGCTGTATCAGTAAATTTTTCTAGATACAATTCTGCCAATCTGGGAACGAAGCTCATGGACACCGTTGCCCTTCCTGCAGCGACCCAAAAGCTCCTCTACTTTATCCCTTGCCTACAAGAGACAGGCGGTGGACGAAGAAAACGTACCGGGCGTTGCATCACAGCGTTCTCATGATTTTCTCCTTCCGTTTCCGACTTTTAGAAACTAAGCGTTTCATTGTAACTCACTAGCTAACACTTGCGACCCAAGGAATAATTAAGTTGGTGGAAGATGTTAATGGTGACCGGAAAGAGTTGCCTTTTCTTCTGAAACCCGGAAATACTTCTTGTTCCGTTTTCCTGCTTTAAAATAATTCTTGTGGGCAAATAGGTCATCTGGTGATAGTGTGGTCTCCTTCTGGAGCTAGATTTAATATTTGTGCGAAGGCAGTGGATGTCACATTACAAGGAAAAAAATATATACATATATATATATATATATATATATATAATGGATGCCATAAGTCTTGGAGTCTGGAACAAGTGTTGATGCGCCCAAGGCTGCTCGGTAGATAGGTATAAATTTGCTGCAATGTCTGATCCAAGGTACAAGGGGAAGTTAATATGGGTAACCACCGGACGCTGCATTGCACTGCCCTATTTTAAAAGCCAGACTGGTATATAGATATTAGGATTATATTTGCCCTAATCTAAAAGGTGGAGACTGGTAGATAGATATTAGGGATGTATTGGATCGGGGAAAGTTGAGCTCCCAAATGAAAATAAATGATCTTCATTCCAATCATTTGGTTGAAAAGAATTCCATTCCTACTCCCATTCTAAAAGTAAATAGAAATGCTTCGATCCTTTAAAATTCAATTCAATGCAATGCATCGAATTTTCATTACAATTTTAGTCATGAACTAAACATATTAAAGCTTATAACCATTCCGATTTTCAATCCAATATTTTATAAACCAAACAAACCTTAGATGTAATCTCCCTTCTTCTTCGGTGATCCCCACGTACAGACGGAAGTGGTGGCTCGTTAGAAAGAGAAATTTATATCTCAAAGACAGTGCAAAACTGGTGGTCATCCCTGCTCTTCCACCCCTGGAAGGGTCTAGCACCAACACATCCATCTGCAGATATTCCTTCCAATTTATTTATTTATTTATTTATTTATTTAAAGGAGATCACACCATCAACCGTCCGTTCTCTCTCTAGCCATTATTGTGACCGCCGGTGAACCGGGCAGCGAAGCAGATAACAGTTTGCATGCATCTCCTCCCGTATCCCACCACCCTAGAATCACAGCATGAATATAATAAAATGGTCACGTCTTGTGGTGGAGTATAAAGCAAAAGTTACCCTCCAATCAACAATTTAGAACTTCAAATACAAATGCTACGATTGGTTCCAACATAAACTCCCAAGAATGTTTCACCTCTGCAATCTTAGTCGAGAATAAACTAGTGTGGAACATGTTTACCGTTTCTGAACCGTCAGCTGGAACCTCCCAATTTAAAAAGGAACGTGAGGTCTATAAGCGAGCAGATCAAGTTAAGGTAAAAAAAAAAAAAAAACAGACAGAGAGAGAGAGAGAGAGAGAGAGAGAGAGAGAGAGAGAGAGAGACTAAAACACTTCAGTTTTTTCTAAAGATAATCGTTTGGAAAAAGTACCCACTTGAGCAAGTTAATAGTTCATTTGTTCTAGTAGGCCTCAAAGACACTGATGGAACCCTTTCGACAAGCCCATGAAGTCTCGATGAGCAATGCTGCAGCTCGGTGGATCTGAATGCGGACTGCAAGGCCTATCATACAAGGCTTGCTAGAGATGCAAAATGATTGCCTTTGGAGTCCCGTTCACACAACACCTATAGATAACGTTAATATTGTGGAACATGATTAATATTTCTCACTAGAATCTTTTCCCGAGGGCAGCAGATATATGGTATGGTTCTTAGCCCCAGACTAAAGAACATAAAAAGTTGGAAGAAACTAGGAATTCGAATGTTAATAGTTAACAAACAATCTCATTAGACCCTAGAGATTTCGCCCACCAGGCTCCTCTGATAAAATCTTCAACCACTGCATGTTTAATCAGAGCAATCACCCCCGATTCCACCTCATGCAACCACAGACATTTGATTCGATTACCATTCACTGCATTAAAAGCCGATAAACCTCATTGGTTACCTCGGACGTATACTCATAACCAAGATTGTTAGCCTGATTCGTGAATTCTTCCATATCCTCCTTCGGCACTTGGATTCCAACCAAAACATTAGCACCAATGTCACCCTGTGAAAGAAAAGAAACCGAAATATAAATAATATGTACATTGTTCCTTTGTTCTGAGTGCAAATGATTATCACCCTGATCTTGTTTAGTATAACCGGCCCTTTCTTATTTCTATATAAGAATTTGAAAATTTTCCTCACTACAGAAAGCTTTCATCCCATCCTCATGGATGCAGGATCCTCCTTCATAGCATTTCATAGCATTTCAAGCAGATGACAAGTTAGATTAGATAGATACTAGGAAAGTAACAAACCTGCGCTCGATAATGGAAGAGGCTGATATTCCAACGTGGACTAAAGGCATCCAAAAATTTCATGAGAGCACCAGGCCTCTCAGGGAAGATAAACCGGAAAAGCAGCTCATCTTGGACATGCGACCTGCCTCCCATCTGAAGATATATCAGAATGAAATAAAATTATTACTGGCGTTTGATATGTGTACTTTTCCAAGGCTATGTCACATGCATTGCATATAAGATTATAAGATAAGCCAGTGCAGTAACTTAATGAAGACTCTGGCGAACAATTGAATTGATAGAACGCAGCAAGATGGATTAAATCTTGCCTTTATTGTTACAACTTCAAAAAGCTATGCTTTCAAAAGCCACAATCTTCCATCATGCAAGGGGCCTAATTTATGCTCCATTGTCCACAATTTTTGTTGGTAATGACCACAAGATAAGTAGGTGCATACATTGTTGTGCATGAAATGAATACACATTTATCCATAAATATACGTGCATACATGAACACTCATGTATGCATATACACAACCAATAAAAACATAAATGACCATATAGTAAATACACATGCATGCATATGTTTGTAACTGGTTCATTTGTATGTATGTGGTCATTATATAGATTCATATCTAAGGGTAAGACACACACATGCATACACAAAACACACCAACACCACAAGACAAGGGTGTCAGACTGCAGTGCCTGGGAAGGGCTTTGCTCTGCAGTTACCTCCTTGCAAGCCAAGGGTATCTGGGTTGAAGGGCAGTTGTCAATGGTGGTCTCCCGGATCAATTGATGCCCCAATGAGAATGTGAATCTTTACCCTGTGCTCATTGATATTTGGCAATCTCATCTTCTAAGTGTCCAGGCCTCCCATACCTACCTACTGCAAAAGTAGGCGGCCTGTGGATTGGGTGACCCATTTTGTTGCTGACCATAGTTTCTACTGGTGAGCTGAGAGATCTTTTGTCGAGCGACTCTATGGGATTGATCTACGATAGATCGATTATCCCAGTTTACCAGAAAGATGATATTGTCAGAGGGTTGGACACCGGTCTGGCATATCAAAATTCTAAATTATACCAAAGATTGAATCCCAACCTGTATTTTATTACATATCCAAACCAGATCAGGTATTACACCTGGATTTCTGACACACTATACAACAGGCCAATAGAAAAAAAAAATCAGCATAGATTAATTTCTCAAAGTTTGTCGGTTTCTGAGTCTAGGCAATAAAATAGAGAATGCTTATAGGGATTATTGATAAAACAAGATGAGAAACATACAAAATATCGCATATGATCCTTCACCACGTTATCATTGGTAAGATTTATAGTTCTTAGCTGTGCAGATTTCATGCGCTCCATCATCGCTACAAGTTCAGCATCAGTGTGAAGCCCAACACTGCAATCGCAAATGCCAAAAGACTTACAAAATTCACAGATCTATACATTTCTGCACTGAATTCATTATATGCAAGCATATAACTAAAAAAGAGTCTAACATTGAGAAATGGAAACTCCCAAAAAAAAAAAAACTTGAAATTTCTCAAAAATGGAGAAAAATGGCCACAAAGCTCTTTTCTCAGGATTATAAGCAGGTTCTACAATCTCACGAAAATCAAGTTATTACTTGCCTGTAAAGAACAAGTGTATCTTCTTTACGTGAATCATATCTATATTTGAACTCAGTAATGTTTATAGAACCCACCTGCAATTATGATCCATGTTTACATGCTTAAAAACCACAAAGTCTGAATCATAAAATGTGGTAAAGACAATCATGTAGCATACCAGTTCACAAAATTGTTTAAAACTTCCGCGCTCCTCTCGCAGTATAGTAGCGAGAACAGCCTCTCGTTTCCGACCAACGTCAGCAAGTTCAGTTACTAACCTAAGCCTATCAAAGTTCATGTTTGCACCACTAGTTATTGCAACAACGCTTGTACCTTTCAAGCCATAGTATTTGCAATATGCTTCTGCCCCAGCTAGAGAAAGGGCACCGGCTGGTTCCAAAATGCTCCTTTTCTCCTCAAACATATCCTGCATATAAATGTACATTCTTTAACATTTAAGTTTTAAATATGTTAATTTCTACAAACCTTATTCAAAAATAAAAATAAAAATGTACTCGGACACAAAATTCTAATTCTTGAAAACTGAAAACATAATGAAGCAAAAGAAATTTTAAGAGATCACTCAAGGAAACATCTTATAGCAGCACATGATGAGAATAAAAGCATCACAGGAAATGCTTGTTATGTTGTAGAAATATCTAGATTCACCTCCAGCACAACAAGTTATTTACACTTCAAGTTCATCTGCCAAGGTTGCAAGCTACAAAATACTCAGCTAAGCTTAACTGAAAAATAAGTCAAATACATCTAGCATATAGAAAGTTCTCCATTGTATTAGAGAGTAAAATCTACTGAAAAGCATCGGGGCCTAAAAGATACCATAGAAATAGGTCTAGCAGAATGTTAAAAGATCATATCATCATTAATAATAGGCTGTATTCAACTAAAAGAAATCATTACTAGCTCCATCATCAGTAAATCAGGTATCTATGCTTTTAGTTTCATCTTTACAGTTACAAACTATCAAGTCCTGGAACACATAGTCCAACAAAGAACAATTCAATAGGTTGATCGAAGCTTAATTAATGTATTTAGGAAGTTCAATACATTATCAAATACATGCTCTCTGAATCAGTTACGGAAATCTTCTCCTGGAAGAACAAACGAGTAATTGTCATCAATTGGAAAAACTAACAATTTCCAACAAAGTTCCTGTGGTAAGTACATAGACTATCATTTTCAGTACTACCAGAATGATAACCAAGCAGCCAAGTATATGTGAGCTGCACACAATTTATAAAGAACTATCTTTTTCAATAAAAAAGGGGAAAAATTGTACATCAGATGGGCTTAACAACATCACACCTTTCCTATTGTGCTTCAAGGGACAGATTAAAAACAAAAACTAAATCATTTAGCAACTTTTGTTGAAGTCTTATTCCATCTATTACATTAGTATATGATTACTAAAGCTAGAAGTTGGTAGAACATATAATCACATGCTCGACTACTCTTCACAAACAAATCAAACTAAGAATTTCTGTTTACTTGTACCTGCAAATTATGAGCTGTGATTCCATATAGATTCTGTCTTTCAGCTGTGTAATTGTGTAAGCACAAAATATTGTCTAATCTAAAACAAGTCTTGCATAGAACTATTTATAGTAGAGGCCTTTTTTTGTCAACCTGATGGTCATTTCAATATTGAACTGGCCCTCTTGAATTCGAACAATTCACAGATTTTTCTACACATCAATTATTGGAACTAATTTCCCAATGCAAGCACAGTCACTTTGTCAACTTCATCTAACCATCAAGTCAACAATTCAATCTCGTTGCGGTGGTCAAAAAACTAAGATTCTCATTAGGTATGCACCATCCATAAGTATTTAAACAGCTTTCTTCATTAAAAAGACAGCTAAATGATTAAGAAGTTAAAAAAATTGGATGTAAATTTTAAAAAATGGAAATACCAATTGCAGATATGATAAATAATACTGCCATGACCGAGCACAATTTTCTCCTTTTTTTACATCAAGCATTCAATGCATATATGGCTCTAGATAAGGATCGCTAAACCGGTACGGTACCGTATCGTACCATACCATACTGATACATATACGGTCTTGATGAAATTGAGAAAAAGCTCTCCCCTCCCCCCTCTCAAGCAAGGATCACTAAACTGGACCTGAACCGGATTGAACCGAACTGAACCGAGATGTATTGTACCAAACTAACCCATACCGATTCGGTTCGGGATATTGTTGATGGTCCAGGGTCTCGGACCATTTTTCAGAACTGAACCATACCCGTTCTTGGCCGATATGGATCAGTACGCCCCAAACCAGGTTCGAGATAGTTCCGAAAACCATGGTTCTAGAGGTAAATGGTTGATAGACACAAACAAGTTTCTAATGGTTAATAACAATAATGAATCACCATTATGTACAACAGCCTTCATCTAGCTATTATGTGCAATCTTAACTTCATACACTTACAAATGTTACACTAGGTAATACACTAGACAATATATAGTTACTGCCGAACATACGATTTACTAAAGATTCTTGCATCAACATTTTAGTCCAAATAATGCTTCATGCCAAGGCATATTGAACCGGTATTTGGCCCTATACCGGGCTCATAAAATTATTAAAAAATTCCTTCTTTTTTTATGACTATATTGTTTAACCTGAATCGAACCCGAACCAGGCCGAACCAAGTCCGAACTGAACTAAATTGGGCACAATGCACTGGTATGATACGGTACCGATCCAGTATAAAATTTTTAAATGGTCCAGGGTTCCGGACTGTTTTTCATGGCTGAACCGTATGATACGGTATGCCTCGAACTGGACGATTCGGGCCGATACCGAAAACCTTGTTTCATGTTGAACATTTAAGCTTCCAGTTAAGCAAGTAAACAAAAGTTTAAGCAGTTAAATGGACTAAATGGCAGCTAAATTATTCAAATGGTGCTTAAATGATCTAACACAAAAGTGGTTGCTTCAGCAGCCACTTTTGACAACCTTGCTTATGATATCAATGATTTTCCTGACAAAATTATTGTATCAACACTTCAAAGGTCTTTTCTCTCATTGGATGTGTTGTCAATAGCCTCTTTCCCCTTATCCAGTTCCTCGTACCAGTGCCCCATGGCTATTTTTTAAACATCAACAAGTTGAAAAACTTGGAAAAAGAAAGCCATCAACTTAGACCATGTACCATGCAATTATGAGGAAAAAGCATCATAATAATTTCCAGCATCCATTTGCCCTTGACACTGTTTGTCAATCTACTAGGTTCTGACCAACCACTTGCCAGCAGTGAATATACTTCTAGCAGTCACAATCTTCTACTTAGCATGTCTTTCCCGCCCCACTTCCTTAGCATTTCCTCACTTCAAATTTCTATGATGGTTATGCTTCCATGCTCTTGTATCCCAAATCTTTCCTCCAACCCACTCCTAACTCGTGTAACTAAGTTTTTGAATTGTTCATTTTCGTAAACTTCCGCATCATGTTTAACATAAACTAAATAATCACATATAAAACCATTCTAAATAGCTCTCTCTCACACACACAGTTTCCAAAGTTCTTTTCCCACCAACCGGGGGCACCCAAAAATTTCTGTGGCCTCATTGCCTGAATTTAAAAAGATAACCATAAATTAAAATCAACATTAGCATCCCCACACTTCCCAATTAATACTAAAGAAGAATTCTTCCACGATAAGAACTTTGTTATGATCTCATACACCATTATCTACCACCTTTATGACAGGCTGCTTTCTTTTATTTTCTATCCTTTTTCCTATAAGGCTTCACATCAAAATGGTCTGCGCAATGCATCATTTACAGATTCTGCCTCACATGGTCCTTCTATACCTTAAGAGTCATACTCAATCCCATGAAAATCTTTTAAGAAAAATGTCTTGTGTAATAACAGCCAAACACTCAAAAAAGGAGAGATTTCCGATTCTGGACAAATTACTTTACTTTGCTGTCCAACCTTTGGTTTCAGAACTTCTGTTAATAAAACTCTCTTTGGTTTTCTGTGCAATGCAAGCCCATCTCAACCAGTCCCATGGTGCTGTATTATTTAATCAATACCTCATGAACAAAACTACTCACTCAATCGCCTCATGTTCAATGCCACCTATTACTACAATACCATTAAAATATTTCCATCAATATGTTTTCCATTAAGAAAGCATGCTTGTTAATCTGTAAATTCTTTCTTTGTCTATCAGAACATTCAATGCAATAAAAACAACATCCTTTGTTTCACTGGGCAGAAGTCCTTTTATTGACATTTCTCAAGTGTGCAATAAAACTCTACAGCGAGTCACTGTGTGCCACATCTTTGTGTACCTGCAACTCAGAGGTATAATTGTCAACGAATAAATATTTAGATAGATATGTATAATTACATAAATGTAGATCCATTAATTTAAATATCACTTATATACAGTGCTTTGATAGAATAATGATATAATATAACACAACCCAAAGAGTCCCTATAGCCAACCACATTGGACAGAGTAATCAATATTAGAACCAAATGTCATGTACTCGATTAATGGACTCCCTATGGCAGAATTTGTAGGTGGAAGTCTTTTAATATAATATATTTCATAAAAAAATTCATGCACGCAAAAAAAAATAAAGTTTAACCTTTATGGATGCACAAATAGCATCACGATTGACAAGAACCACTCCATCTACCAGATCTCGGCATAAGCGAAATGTCTCTTCTCCAACTACTTTAACAGCCACACCATCTGCAAATCCTCCCACTTGCTCTAGCATTACCCTTTGACCATGATACAAAGATAATGCCATGGCATTTGCATCAGAAGGCTCCACCCCAATGATCTTTACCTGCAGAGAAAGCTAAATAGCATCAACAAATCTAACAAAGGATAGCTATTCAGATAAAGTAAAGCGCCTTATTGTGGCACATCAATAAACATAAAACTAGACCACTGGACAATGATATTCCTATCCATGATATTAATACAAATTTCAGCTTAATGTACCTGAAAAAGCAGAACAGATTAATTGAAAAGAAAAAAAAAAAAAACAAAAGAACAGAAAAAGTAGGCTAGGTCCATATTCCAACTCAAGTTAAGAAAACCTTGTGAGGAAGGACATGCTGTGAGCATTACACAGAACCGGATATAGAAGTTTATAGACCTAATCAGGCATCAGGCAGATAGGCACATAACACAAAGAAATTATTATACATGTAATCAGAGTTATGTTTGATATTCAATGTTCATGATCCAAGCATGTAATGTTCCACCAAAACTAGCTGTACACCACATTATACAGTGTACTTTACAAAGCATGAATGATATCCTACGAGATCATGCATGTTTATATCTTGCTTGTGTTGAGAGAGAGAGAGAGAGGGAGGGAGGGAGGGAAAGTTTTGAATTCATTTACAGGAGGCATAATATGAAATTGATAAATCTTGGTCACACTTTTATAAAATATGTAGATCATGATAAGCCTAACGGATTCTTGAGTTACATGGCCAATTTTAGCATCTTAGTTCAGAGGTATCATTAATTGCATATCTGCCCCAAGTATTGCATGTTGTAGTGCTGGGTTTACCAATTTCTCATTGAAGTCACACACAAAAAAAAAAAAAAAATCCACATGCACTCTAAGTTCTGAAACTCAAAGACACATTAAGCCGCGGTGGTAGCGCGGTTGGTTAAGGCGTGGCTCAGCTCTTGTGTACAATCCACTGGTCACGGGTTCGAGGAATGATCCCGCGGGTGACTCAATTAAATTCCAGATTAACTCTGGGGCATGTGGGGGGCTGAGCGGCCGAAACTCCGATGCCGTAGTGGGGTTAGGCTGACGTACTCACCCAGTTGGTGGGGAGGGCACGCAGAAAATTTGCGGCCCGAATCGAACAAAGGTCTAACGGGTTGGGGCCCGAGTGGGAAGCTACACCGGAGGGGTTCGCCCCCCTCCCCTCACCCTTTATTCTATCAAAAAAAAAAAAAAAGACACATTAAGCCTTCCATAATCACATTAAATCGAAATTTTAAAGCAAAATCATCTGCAATATTTGTTTCTAGGAAAAATAATTCAAATTTAAATCCATTTTGAAATTGAATAAATCAATACTGTATCGTAAAGCCCTTTTAACAATTTAGAGTAAAAGAAATAAGTTAAAAATTCTCAAAAATCATAAAATAGGATCATGCTCAACAGTTATTTGAGTAAAGATAAATGTACACATTATAAGAAGAAAATAATGAATGCAACCCAGAGTCAAAACAAGACCTCTTATATGTAAGGGCAAGCATGTGAATATCTATCTAATTTAAATGATCAAGAATTTGGAAATCTAAAATATATAATATAAACTCATAGCATATAAAGTGAAGTCCAGGATATGGATTTTATGCAAACATGTTAATGTTGCTCAGGACCTTGCTATTACAACAGGATATCAATGGATACAGATAGAAAGAATAAACTGATACAACTACTTAGAATAAAAGCATGCTCTAACATCCAGGTATGAGAACGCATATTTTTTCCCCTTGTATGGTGTGTGTATGGCACAAACTATTTTAAGTCACCACAACAAGATAAGAAATAATAAAACAGACACAGACCTCTGGGTGAACCAGTTTTACATAAGCAGCTATTCCTGCTATCAATCCACCACCTCCAACAGGCACAAATATAGCATGTGGTGGGCCTTTCAGTTGGCGAATGATTTCCATTCCAACAGTGCCCTGACCCATGATGACATCTGGATGATCAAAAGGGGGTATGAACGTGCGACCTTCCTGCTCACCGCGTTGCTTGGCATAAAACTGGGCCTCATCATAAGAGTCCCCCACAAGAACAACTGTTGCACCCAACCTCTCAACAGATTTCCACTGAAAACATAGATTAGATTAGAAGGGGAAGCAAAGAAAGAGAAACAGCAATTGAAGTTGAGAGCAAGGGATCCATCAAGAAAAAGGAAAAGACAGCAATAACAGAGAATGGTGAAGAACCTTAATTTCTGGTGTGGTAACTGGCATTACAATCACAGCATCACAGCCTAGTTTCTGAGCAGCCAATGCAACTCCTTGGGCATGGTTACCAGCAGATGAACAGATAACACCCCTGCCCAACTGATCCCTCGGCAGCTTGGCCATCATGTTATATGCCCCTCGCAACTTGAATGAGAAGACCTGCATTTTAAGTCAACATTGTCATCACTTCCAAGCAATAAAAATTTGAAGTGCAGACATGAAAAGCTTTTGCTCGCCACTACGTCATACTAACCAAGAGATGAGCAGGAGTGAAGAGAAAAAATTAATTATCCACCCAGTCAAATTGAGGCTTTTACCTTAGTCCATCAATCATACATTAAGTACAGTTTGAGAATCTCGTATAGAAATGGAAGCGAAAAACGAAGAAAGAAGAAATCTTTGCATCTCGGGCATGACACGCTATATTCGAAAATTCTAGCAGGACAAGAAAAAATCATAGGAAAAGAGGAAAGGAAGCATCATTACGTACATTAATCCACATTTTAATCAGGGGGCACTGAAAGAAGGGCTAAGCAAAACGGCATGCGGCATTTAGCAGCAAAAGAGATGGAAATGTTTTGCAGAGTGGGAGAACCTATGATGTTAGAGACTCCACCGAAGCAAATCAATATAAAAATTCGTACAAAGTTTGAAACTTTAGAGGAAAACAATAATACGATTCTCAAACAAAAATCGAAAAACATTCTTTGGACGAAATCGAACAGAAAAAAACGAGAGTAGAGGAAGGAATTACGGGTTGCAAATCCTCTCTCTTGAGCCAGAAATCGACCCCGAGCCTCTCCGACAGCTTCGGCGCCAGCTCCAGGGGGGACTCGATCGCGACATCGTAAACCCTCGACGAGAGTATATTGGTCAGATACTCCATCGGATCGGGCTCCCCAAGCCTCCCTCCCTCCACCGCCGGCGGCGCGGTCCTCTCGGAGATGCCACCCAAGTACCCGCTCTCGTACTGCAACGAATCCGCGGTGACCCTTTTAAGGGGAAGAGCGGGAGGGGAGGAGGAGGCGACATCGGGTTGCGACGTGATGGCCGCCGAGGAGGAGGAAGAGACGGCGGCGGCGGTCAAGAGGGGACCTTTTCCGCCGGCGGCTGCGGGGGGGGCTCGGGCGCGACAGGCGAGCAGGAAGGGGCGGCTGCCGGCGGCCGGTGGCGGCAGCGAGCGGGCGGGGAATCGGAACCCAACGCGGAAGGGGCGGGCGAAGGCGAGGGACTCCATTGGCGGGAGGGCTGGTGAGAGGTAAACCAAAGAGGGTTTTCTTGGGTTCACGGGCGGGACCTTTCGCCCTGCCCTCGACAAATATACAATCTTTCCGCGAGTGCGACCCCACCGACCCGCCGTCGCCCTTCGAATGTACAGGGAAATTAAACGTGTCGAAAGAGAGTCCTAATGGAAATAAAAGTCTTTTTTAAGTCCGGCATACCGCCGTCTTGCACGAGAGGTGTCATGGGTGATGGCCGTGCAATCCTCAACTATTCGGAAACGTGCGAGACTAGCATATTTATTTAAAAAATTAAAATGAAGCATATTTAAGATGGTAGCACAGTTATTAGATATTTTATTTTATTTTTAACAGATCGATGATTCGAGGCATGATCGATCATGTCTCAATTAAATTCAGAATTTTTTTGAAACCCTCGATGTCAGGGTCTTTCGGTCTTTCCCTTCATTCCTGGATGCCTGTCAGGGTCTTTCGGTCTTTCCCTTCATTCCTGGCTGGCATCCTGAGAGATCAGGGTCTTCTCCCCTTCATTATGATCGATCATGTCTCAATTAAATTCAGAATTTTTTGAAGCCCTCGATGTCAGGGTCTTTCGGTCTTTCCCTTCATTCCTGGCCGGCATCCTGAGAGATCAGGATCTTCTCCCCTTCATCCCCGATCTAATGGCCAGCATCTTAGTGGTGTCAGGTTGATCTACTCATCATTAGGTATGGTATCAGGTTGATCTACTCACCATTAGGAATGACGGTTCAAATTTAAATTGGGTCATCCAAAATCCATATCCATTCCATCAAAAAAAATTCTCATATCCATAATTGCCTCATACCCCTCTGTTCAAATTTAAATTGGGTCATCCAAAATCCATATCCATTCCATCAAAAAAAATTCTCATACCATAATTGCCTCATACCCCTCTGAGATCGGGTTAGGTCAGGTAAAACAAAAGGATCGGATCGGTCGGATCGGATATATCCGATTTTTTCTTACTTCGAAAAAAATGCAAGAACTTAAATTCATCGAGTTCAGACAGATGGATAAATTCAAAGAAAAATTAAAAAAACTAGGAGAACGAATAAGAGTAGTTATATCGATAAATCAAGTCACCGCTCCTACAAGATCTACATCTCTCATAGATCCCAGCATCGTGCCATCGCTGAGAAGATCCCTGGTGACCAAATCTCTCTTCCCCTCCTCATCATACTCGCTTAGCATATGTGCCGAAGAGCTCACGTCCATCATTGATGGACCTTTAAACTTCTTTAGGATTAAGGGTTTTTTATCAAATTGAAAAATGGCACAAAGTACAGAAGATGGAGTCAGACAGAGAAAGGGAGGAGTTGGAAGTGATCTATAGAGAAGATGGAGTCCGGTATTGTATGCACGCTTCCGAGATTTGAATGAAAGGATGGTGTCAATATGAAAATGGAAGGATAGTGTCAATTTAGTCAAGGATAGCCGGATGCGAAGATGGGATTATGCCATCATGGGATGGGAGTTGGAGACGTGAAGCCGGTCGCTAGGCCACTGGGTGGGTGGGAGTCGGAGATGCAGAGCCCGCCACCAGTGGCCAAGCCATTGGATGGGTTGCAGGGTTAGGGAAAGAAAAGAGACGAAGAGGCACACGTCTCTCTCAAAGCTTCCAAAGAACAGGGAAAGGGCCGTCCGAAGAAAATAAGTAAATAACTTATATAATTGGTGATGTGGCGATATCGCTGACATGGAGGAACTGACAGGCGCCACGTCAAAGGAAGTCGCCACGTCGGACGCCATGTCAATTATCCTGCTCGGACTGCTTCGCCGAGCTAAGCTCATTCAGGACAACGAGCCGAGCTCCGTCCTCTGCCAGGTCGGTCCCGCGAGCTCGGGATGCCTAGGCTGGAGCCGCACTCTACCCTATGGTTGGAGTCGAGCTCAGCCTTCCTCCGCCACGTAGAGCCTCTTCGAGGCCGAGCCCTTTGGACCGGGCCCGCACTCTGCCCTCCAGAGCGAGACCCTCGGAGATCGTGCCCCGTGGTCGGAGTCGAGCTCAGCCCTCCTCCACCACGCGGAGCCTCTTCGAGGCCGAGCCCTCTGGACCGAGCCCGCACTCTGCCCTCCAGAGCGAGCCTCTCGAAGATTGTGCCCCGTGGTCGGAGTCGAGCTCAGCCCTCCTCCGCCACGTGGAGCCTCTTCGAGGCTGAGCCCTCTGGACCGGGCCCGCACTCTGTCCTCCTCCACCGAGGCGATCCTGCAAGCTCGGGGTGTCTAGGTCGGAGCGAGCCCTGCCATTCCAGCTCAGCCCCAGCTCAGACGTGGGCACCGCCATCCTAGGACATCGGCGAGCCGCCCGAGGACTACACCGGGACACCTGCCAGACCGCACTGATCGCCTGCAGTCGCCGGTTACACCAGAAAGGGGAGAGACCCACTGATCGAGGTGCCATGCTCCTCACCAACCGCCTGAATCACCCGAGAGAGGAAGTCAACCAGGAGATTCGAATCCCAGGGATGGTGGCCCACCAATCGAGGTACTACCAGGTTTTCCGGAATGAGGCGACCAAGGGGAATGTCAGAGCACATGACAGTTTCCTTATCACGGATTGGGAAAGGCTCCTCGGGACACCGCCACCGCGCCTGACAACCCGGTGGAGATCCCTAGACGAATGCCCAACGGTAACCTGGTCTACAAAACTCGGTGGTAACAACCACAATACAAGCAAGACATACGCCATACCACTTGAACATAAGTGCAAGCTCAACCAAAAAGAGCACGGCACCACCAGCACACTCAAGCAAGGACGGGCGAAAGGGCCACACAGAGACTCCCTCTAGCCAAGCCACTCTTCTCCCGACACACTTGCATCCCACTCTCACACTACTCACTCCTAGTGTGGAGTCCATCAAGAGGGGCTCGACCAGGAGGATCTGTTCCCCTGGATCGTCACTGACTTGACCGTCGGAGTGCCTCCACCGGAAATCCCGGCCTGGGTCACTAATCCCTGTTGTGCAGGTCCAGAATCATCGGATGACGAGACAGCGAAGGAGGCGCGCTCCAACACCGACAGCAGCTACGGGCCGCGGCGATCCTGGCGGCAACAACTGAGTCAGGTCGAGACGGGGCATATCATTATCCGCGCCTGTCCCGAACTCATCTTGGATTTTATAAGTAAAATCCATATTCGTTTCTAAACTAAATGAATTGGATAAAATTCACTCCATTCCGATCGAGTATCCTTCGGGTTGATAAAAATTACCATCCTTATATAATATAACTGATCTTTATTTGTTGGTTGCTAATATTATGGTCAATGTTTTATTTATTAATGATTTAATTACTAAATTAGTCCTTGAAATTTGGACTAAGAATTATCGGAGTTCTGGGCAATTTAAAGATTACAATGCTAGTCTTAACTTTACAAAAAATGATTCATTTGAGTCATTACTGTTATTTTTTCAGTTGCCATTCAAAGAGTGCTGCACAAGTGGCATATTTTTTATAATGTGGCCGGAAAAAATCATTTATAGGGATGACATGGCAGAGAAAAATAATTAAAAAAATTATTATGCCAATGTATTGTCGGGAAAAATATTCCTGCCAAAATAAGTAAGGAAGGAGAATAGAATCGGTGAAAGAAATAAAAGATTGAGGGAGATAGAAGATAAAGAATTTATCTTATCTAGTTTTTTTTTTTTGATAAATAAAAAGGGGGGAGGAGTTAGACTCCGGGCGTGGCCACCCCCAGACGGTCTCCCAATCCAGCCAGGGAATATTCGATACACGATGCATATTAATTTTTTCGTAGCCGTTCCCTACCCGAAGGTGAGTACGTCAACCTGATTACCACTGATGTGCCGATTGAACAGGATTTATTATATATATCCATAACTTTTTTACAACATGATTTATTATATATATTCCTAACTTTTTCATAACATGATTTATTATATATATTCATAACTTTTTCACTACCACCAGCCAACAGAAAAATATGTCCAAACCAAAATTCGAAACCAAGATTCTAATCCCTGTCAACCGGTTATAAGAAAAGTCTAACAATCGACTGCATCACTCACCAGTGATTACCTAGTTTGCAAAGTCATGAGCTAAAGCCAATTCTCTTGCATCAAGTTCATCAAGAATAGCACCGGATCGGGCCACTAATATTTACTCATCGTTGTCCCTAAAACACCGATATCTTCACGTTGATCTTCGTATCGATCTTCACCGGGGGTATCGGCATCTCGCTCCTAATTCCCAATTCTCTTGCATCAAGTTCATCAAGAATAGCACCGGATCGGGCCACTAATATTTACTCATCGTTGTCCCTAAAACACCGATATCTTCACGTTGATCTTCGTATCGATCTTCACCGGGGGTATCGGCATCTCGCTCCTAATTCCCATTCAACCATGGCTTCTTGATTGGCGATATCAGCTTCGACAATGCCTTGAGATTATACATCACCACCGACATCGATCATTGGACCGTCGCTCTTAGCATGATAGAATCCCAAAAGCATTCAATGGATACAAACATACAACAATGATGCATGCTTTATGGAAGAGTTGAGCCCATGGTCTTGGAGATGCATGCTGGAGATTGGTGCAGATGATCACAATGTTGCAGGGGAGGATGAGATCAACAATGATCTGAATGGTGATCGGGGCTATGCCAATGGGTACATAAAGGAATTAAGAGGACCAAGTTGGCTAGAGGAGTGGGGAAGAAGGCTAGCTTGTCACCATAAAATAGTTGGGGCTTTGGATATTTGTTTATGGGCAATAATTCACTCATGCTGCTGGAAGTTTTGGTGCAGTCTTTCTTGCTCACCACTTATTTCTTGAAATGGCTCGAAGTGTTAGAAAAAGTTTATAAAGAAGAATGGAAGACTCATGACTACAAGCAGTAAAGAAAAGGATTTCCATTCTTAAGTCAACTTTTTATTCTTGTGGTCTTTGTTAGCATACCACTAAAATACAAAAGTTTTGATTAAGAGGGACATTGGCTTTTTCATGCATCCTATGCCATGAGAGAGCAAGATCTAATTAGTTTGAAAGATCTAGTTAGAGAGAAGGGAGAAGATAACCAACCTTGCAATATGAAATGAAAAATGTAATGTGAGATGAAGAGGTAATCATAGGGGTTGGAGGGGTGCAGAAGGGCTACATCAACTTTGGTTTCCTCGAAGAGGTCTTTGGGGGCCTTTGCTTTGGAAACAAGATACGGTTAAAGATAAAAGACTGATATAGCTCCCTCAAATAACCAGGAGTTTAGTACTAACAAACTCATCTATAGATAAGTATTCTTTAAATAAGCCTTCCACCTTGGCTCTAGGCATGTGGGTGAGAACCATCCTTTTCCCAATTCTTAGCTCGTTAGCACCTCATAGGCTTGGAGGTAGAGGGTCCTGAGATAGAACTCGGGGAGAATGGTCCTTGTGACACAATTCATATCCCCTATTTTAGGGCATAAAAGATGATAAAAATCATAACTCTTATACTCATCCCCACGGTGGCCTAATGTCTAGAGAAATGAGAAGATAAAGAAGATGACGGAAAATATGGCAAATATTTTTTCTTGTCACGGTACTATAGTTTTGCCATGTAAGCATGCCAATGCCAACTATTCAAAAATTGTCATATAAGTGCTTGTTCAGCGAGAAACAATTAAATCGGTGAGGGAAAGTCATTGAAAACTAGTCGAAGGGTAATACTAAAATGATTTGAAAAGATCAAAGACTAATAGTTACGATTTTGTAGTTTAAAAATAATTTTAAAAAATATGATATAGTTTAAGGACTAGGAATATAATTTATCCAAATTTTAATTTGAAGAAGAATGACAGCCAAAATGCGTTCCACCAAAACCAAACCCTCCCCACCTTCCTCCTCTTCTCTAATTTATTCAACTCATAAGCAATATAAATATCCCCAATTCAACTCTCCCCCATCCCTAATTCAAACTTCAAACCTCATTCCCCTTTCCACCATGCTATCTACTTCCATTTCCACCCTGAAAAGATTAAACCCCAATAGGATTAGAGAAGATAAAAGAAATTTAAAGATTTTTTTTTTTTTTAATATGAGATGCCGAGCTTGGTAGTGAAGCTATATAGCACATTCTTCAAGCTGCTCTTGAAACTCGGCTATAGGCCCACCTTAAAGGTGAAACTACAAACCCAACGAGAAACGAGCAATTCCTTCGACATCACGACCCATCCAGAGGAGTCAATGTTGGAACAAGACTTTAAAAATCATGGATATGATTAAAGAAAACTAATAAAATATTTGATTTTAAAAAATGATAAAATACTTACAGGAAATCAAAGAACCAAAATCAAAATCAAAAGCATGTAAGACACTGTCCTAAAGCATATTCCATCTCTCATGCGAGAATAGTCAAAAATACTATCCCAAGATATGATCAGAATTCTCCACCTGCGAGTACGACCATGGAAGAGATTGATGGAAACTCTTTCAGCACGTAGTAAAATGACTTTGAAACAAGAAAGATTTGGAGGAGAAAATACCAGAGAAAAAGAAAAAAGAATATGAAAACACAAAACAAAATCTATATCTTTAGGCTTCCAAGATGATCTTTGTATATCCATCCAAAATCTGACCATTTGAATTTTTATTAACCTATTAAAGTTTAATTATGAGTCTAACGGTCAGAAAATTAAAAAATATAACAATCAAATAATTAAAAGTTTAATGATCAAATAATTAAAAATAAAATGATCAAATAGTTAAAAGTAAAACAATCAAATAATTAATTGGTTGTTAGAGAAAATTTTGAGTTTTCCTAACAATCTCCTTCAAAACTCAAATTTTTAAAAAAATAATAAAATATAAATTTTTGGATACTTATACTATATAATTGGTAAGGTAATTTTAACCTCACTTAATATAAATAGTTTTCATTTGAAGGAATTGAAATCAACCAGGTCTTGATCTATGTTCTTTTGATCTAACTTCAACTACTATACAGACATGTATAGAATTCTCCATTGCAAGTCTGTGCATTAATGGCCCTGTATATATATTTTAATTTTTTCATAAGAGCTTTTAAAGATTGTCAATGTCTCTAGCTGCGGTCATATACTGATACTCTCATATAGGTAAGCCCTCTAAAGATATGTGTAGTGTCACATCTCAATAAATACCTTTCAAATCTTATTCAGAGATAAACTCTTCCTAACCACTATATAGATCACTAATACCATAGAGATGATATAGAGTCCATGACTCCTATATCAAATAAATCACATGTACTTCCTGACCAATTAATCAGCTTGTTATTACTATATTAAACCTTCTTCAAGGGATCTCCTATCACAGAGGTTGAGTTTTCACTATTGAAAAATTTTTTATAGGCTAAGCTCCATCCCCTCAATGACTTTAAGATCTTAGTTCTATTTAAGCTTCTAGTAAGGCAAATTGATAAAAAAAAATTTCTAACAAATATTTGGGTATACTAGAATTGAACTTTTGTAACAAAGTTGATTCCAAATACCATTAATAGATTTGAATTACAGCAAATGCAAATATAGTTATTTATATATATATACATGATCATCATATAAAGCAATGTTGTATGTGCATTCAATATATATTGTATCAAATGATCATTTATAAAATTTGTATTAAAACATGCATATATATTAAATATAAAATCTATATAAATACAGGCATGTACGCATGAAACATGAGTCAATATTCAATTTTGATTTATTTATTTTATAGCTTAAGCTCAATATCTAGCTATTATAAAAGATGGATTGCTAATATGAACATGAAATAATATAAAATAAAGAAGGATCCTATCACTAATACATAAGTCATATATAGTATCCAATCAAGAACATTCATAAACTTAAAAAAATATTTATTATTTATCGGCACTTTTATTAACAATTTTTGCTCTATCTAATAAGTTAAATGGCATAACAATATGTAATCCAATGTAATCGTTTTGACAAAAAATATTTATCTTGTTATACTGGATGTATAAAAATACATCTTCTAACAGAGTATTGATCAATATCATATTTAAGTTCAAGAAGATGAAGGCAAAAGTTATTAACATAATATGTTTGAAGTAATGTAAAAATATCAAAATGCAAGAAAAATACATTCATTATATGCAAGATAAAGTACCAAAATTAATAAGGTGTTTATCATTGTTCAATTTTCAAAGTTAAATTTGAAAATCCTTTTCTATCTTTTGGAACAATGGAAATCGTAATATCAAATTTTTGCATCATAATACTTGACCAAATTATTTTAGTAAAGATAACAAACATGCTAATAAAATCAGTTTTATGATAAATAATTTATTTACAAAAAGGAAGATATATGTGTGGCATACAACATAGTCATGTTTCTTCAATAATATCAAGCCTACAAATGTAGGTTTCGCCTATCAAAAGATAAATTTGGTCCAACAAATAAATAAATGTTCAAGAAAAAATCAAGATACATGATGCTTTATTCATAAAACTTGTCATCTTCTCCCCGTCCTCTGTTGGAAAAAGTGAATAGAAATTTTTTATTCCTAAACTATCCTGTGGGAAGGAAAACTATCCTGTGGGATGGAAACTTTTAGTCCCATATGAAAGATTGAAAAAAGAGAAGGCTCTTTATAAGAAAACATTTTCCTAAGCTCTTACTTCTAGGCTCACCATAGGTGGAGAGCTTGAGGGTGATGCGAAGCATCACCCGCACGCACATGCGTGTGTGCGACGGACGACAAGGGCACAATGGGCGCTTTGTAGGTGCACTTTGCACTTCGCACGTACGCATCATCGCGAAGAGCTTGAGGAGACTTTAATTTTTCCCTGATCAAATAGATCAGACGGTCGAGATTGATTAGCACCAGATCAAGGTTGCAAGGAGACGAGTCGGCTCGATTCTGATAGGAGCCGACTTGGATGACTGGCCAGGTCGAGTCGACTCGGATCCGCAGAACGGGAATACACGGTCTGGACGAGTCGACTTGATCAGGGTTGAGCTGGCTCGGATCCACAGAACCGTATCATGCAGTCTGAACGAGTCGACTCGACCAGGATCGAGCTGGCTCGGATCCACAGAGCCGTATCATGTGGTCTAGATGAGTCGACTCGAGTCGACTCGAGTCGACTCGACCAGGACGCTCTCTGCAGCAAGGAGCCGACTCGAGAAATTCGAGCCGACTCGGATAATGGGATTTCATAATCATGAAAAATGGATCACGCGTCCGTTCACGGATCAACGTTTCTTTTGAGATCAGGGGTGCCATCGGATCATGAAATGATGCATTGAGAAGCGCACTGATCACGTGATCTAGAGATCATGGTACGAATCAGCATATGATAGTGTCCGATCGCGATTGAAGAAACGTATCGATCGCGTAAAGGCATATCTCACTACGAAATGACATCGGAAACTTCCTCCGATGAAATCAGAAGGTTGCTTCTAAGGGGCACCTTAAGGCTATAAATAGGTTCCCATTCCTCATTCATTTCATCGCATTTATTCCAGTATTTTCCTTCCTCTTTTAGGCATTTGCATACTCTAAAAAAATAGAGTATACCTATAGTGCATCGTAAGTCTCTCAGGCATTTACATATTCTGAAAACAGAGTATAGCTATAGTGCATACAAAGAGAGAAAAGCATTCATGGTTCGAATTTCTGGTGAATTGTAGTACTGCTTTCACCAGAAGAAGATCGTTGTATCCTGGGAGACAATCGTCATAAAACCGTAAGCACCATTACAGGACGAAATTGTTTTAAGGACATAGAGTGTAACTCTAGACTCGGTCTTATCAATTAGGTAGCCATTGTTCATACACATCTTACCTCCAACAATCTTAAGACAATTTCCTTCATACTGAAGTGCTGCTCAAGTGATGGCAATAATGGCTGCACTAGTTTAGGCCGAGAAGCCAGAAAAGTTTACCGGCACCGACTTCAAGAGATGGCAACAGAAGATGATGTTCTATCTAACAACTCTAAATCTGGTAAGAGTTCTCAACGAAGATCCACCAGTCCTAAAAGAAGGAGAGAACGACAACAGATTGTCGCTGCTGTCGATGCATGGAAGTATTCAGACTTCCTATGCAAAAACTGCATCCTTAATGGATTAGAGAATACTCTGTACAATGTGTACAGTAGTATAAGCACAGCAAAAGAGCTGTGGGCATCCTTGGATAATAAGTACAAGATCGATGATGCAGATCATAAGAAATTTATGGTCGGCAGGTTTCTTGACTACAAGATGGTAGATTACAAGACCGTTTTGGAGCAAGTTCAAGAACTGCAGATCATATTGCATGAGATACATGCAGAAAGGATGTCTCTGAGTGAGTCATTCCAAGTAGCCGCTATAATTGAGAAGCTACCTCCATCATGGAAAGACTTCAAGAACTACCTGAAGCATAAGCGGAAGGAGATGGGACTTGAAAATATGATTGTCCACCTAAGGATCGAGGAAGACAACAAGAGCCATGATAAGAAGACAGGAAGACATCTTGCTGAGCCTAAGGCCAACCTCATGGAAGGAAAGGTCAACAAGAAGAAACGCAAGTTTCCTGGAGAAAGCTATAAACAGAAGAAAGACAATCCTAAGAAGTTCAAAGGAAAATGCTTCATTTGTGGTAAAATAGGCCACAAATTCAAGATCATCGTTTCAAAGGAAAAGAAAAGAAAGAAGTCAATACTACTGAAGATATCCTATCCCGTGAAGTGTCAGGGATGATGTTGTCAGCAGTTGTGTTTGAAGCAAATATGGTTGATAAACCAAATGAATGGTATGTTGACACTGGAGCTACTCGACATGTCTGCTCTGATAAGAGTATGTTCTCATCATATACTCCTATCAGAGATAGAAATCTGCTAATGGATAACTCCGCTACATCGAAGATAGAAGGACTTGGCCGCATTATTCTAAAGATGACATATGGCAAAGAGCTTCTACTGAACGATGTACTGCATGTTCCTGACATCCGTAAAAACTTGGTATCATGCTCCCTCCTAAGCACACATGGATTTAGGATGGTGTCTGAGTATGATAAATTTATACTTACTAAAGGAGGGATCTTTCTGGGTAGAGGTTACTTGAATAATGGATTATTCAAGATGAATGTAATGACTGTACATCGCAACCTTGAAAATAAAAAATATTCTTCTTCTGTTTATATGGTTGACTCCTCTTATCTATGGCATGATAGATTAGGTCATATGAATTTTAATTTAATATGGAAGTTAATGAATTTAGAATTGTTACCTAATCATGAAATCGATTCACATTATAGATGTGAGATATGTGTTGAAGCTAAGCTAGCCAAAATACCGTTCCATTCAGTAGAAAGGAATATTGAACCTCTATATTTGATCCACAGTGATCTATGTGACTTGAAATCAATACAATCTAGAGGAGGTAAAAAGTATTTTATAACATTTATTGATGATTCAACTAGATACTGTTATGTGTATCTATTAAAATCTAAAGACGAGACTTTAGATATGTTTAAATGTTATAAAAATGAGGTTGAAAATTAGCTTGGTAAAAAGATCAAGGCTATAAGGAGTGACAGAGGTGGTGAATACGATGCACCGTATATTGACTTTTGTCAAGAACATGTCATTATTCATTAAATTACATCTCCTTATTCACCTCAATCTAATGGACTTGCTGAATGCAAAAATCGAACATTGAAACAAATGATGAATGCCATATTGATAAATTCTGGTATACCACAGAATTTATGGGGAGAAGCAATTCTCTCGGCTAATCATATTCTTAACAAAATACCTCTTAAAAGAAAGGACATCACTCCATATGAGTAATGGAAAGGGAAAAGTATTCTTATAATTACCTTAAAGTGTGGGGTGTCTAGCTAAAGTAGCTATTCCAGATCCCAAAAAGGTCAAAATAGAACCTAAAATGGTTGATTGTATTTTCATTGGTTATGCACAAAACAGTAATGCATATCGCTTTCTTGTACATAAATCAGATATATCTGATATACAGGAAAATACAATCATGGAATCAAAAAATGCATAGTTTTTTTAAGAGATATTCCCTTATAAAGGGATATCTGGTACAAGTTCAAATAAAAGAACTTATGATAATTTGGCAAGTAGTAGTCATCAGGAAAAACATCATGAAGGTGAACCTAGATGTAGTAAGAGACCTAAACTTATAAAATCTTTTGGTCATGACTACATTACGTACATAATAGAAAATGTACCTCAGACATTCAAAGAGGCAATATCTATACCAGAAGCATCCTTTTGGAAAGAAGCTATTAATAGCGAAATTGAGTCCATCATGCATAATCATACCTGGAAATTAGTAAATTTACCATCAGGTATGAAGCCTTTGGGGTGTAAATGGATTTTCAAGAAGAAGCTAAAGGCTGATAGATCAATTGATAAATATAAAGCCAGATTAGTAGCTAAAGGCTTTAAATAAAAAGAAGGCCTAGACTTCTTTGATACTTATTCACCTGTAACAAGGATAACATCTATAAGAATGTTAATCGCTATTGCAGCCATTAACAATCTTGAAATACATCAAATGGATGTAAAAACAGCTTTCCTTAATGGTGAATTAGAGGAAAAATTTATATGGAACAACCTGAAGGGTTTGTGATTCCAGGCAAAGAAAAGAAGGTAAGAAAAGAAGGTATGCAGACTTATGAAATTCTTATATGGATTAAACAAGCATCTAAATAATGGCATATAAAATTTGACAATGTCATGTTGTCCAATGGATTCAAAATCAATGAATGTGACAAATGTGTATATGCCAAAACCATACCTACAGGATATGTGTTAGTCTGCTTATACGTGGATGATTTGTTAATCATAGGTAGTGATACTGATATAATTAAACAAACAAAGAAAATGTTGATCAAATATTTTGATATGAAAGATATGGATATCGCAGACGTTATACTAGGGATTAAAATCACTAGAACGTCTGATGAAATAATATTATCTCAATCTCATTATATTGATAAAATATTAAATAAATTCAATGAGTATGATACTAGCCTGCTTAGAACACCTGTAGATATTAATCTACATCTTGCTAAGCATACTGGACAACCCATATCACAATTGAAATATTCACGTATAATTGACAGTTTAATGTATGTCTTGAATTGCACCTGTCCTGACATAGCATATGCTGTTAATAAATTAAGCAGATTTACTAGTAATCCAGGTCCAAATCATTGGATAGCACTAATAAGGATATTACGATATCTACGATGTTGCCGCCAAGACCATCGTGGCCCGTAGCTGTCGTGCCGGAGAGCGCTTCTCTCACTGCCTGTCGGTCCTCTGCTCCTAGACCTGCAAAACAGGGTTAGTGACCTGGGCCGGGATTTCCGGCGGGGGCACTCTGATGGTTAAGTCAGTGACGATCTAGGAGAACATATCCTCCTGGTCGAGCCCCTCTTGATGGACTCCGCACTAGGAGGAGTGAACAGGTGTGTCGGTGAAGGAGAAAAGTAGCAGGGGAGAGTGATAGAGGGGACAGAGGGGTTCCCTGTTCCTCCGCTTCTCCTTGTTTCCCGGTGACTTTCCTTCTACCGTGGTGTTGGTGGTGGCGCTCTGCTCTCTCAGTTGAGCTTGCGCTTGTATTTTTTTGTTGTTGTTTTGTTGTTTGTTTGTTACCTCCCCCCTTCCAAGGGTGCCGATCGTTCTTTGTAGTTGAAAACTGGCCGTTGAGAGCCTGCCTCGGGATCCTTGTTGGGTTGGCAGGCGCATGGGATTGGATTCCGTGCCGTGGATGGGATGCCTTTCCTGACAGGTGGTAGGGGAAGCTTCATTCCTTCTGACATCCTCTCTGGTTGCCCCATTTCGGGAAGTCTGGCAGAGTCTCGATCCGGGGATCGCCGCCCTAGGGGTGCGTGCTCTCTGGCTAGCCTATCCCCTGGAAGTACGGCCGGACAGGTAGTTATGGCGGCATGGGAGGCACCGTTCCGTGGTCCTCGGACGGCTCG
The DNA here is from genome assembly GCA_021397845.1 of Areca catechu. Taxonomy (NCBI): domain Eukaryota; kingdom Viridiplantae; phylum Streptophyta; class Magnoliopsida; order Arecales; family Arecaceae; genus Areca; species Areca catechu. Next base: position 77,988,075 of record CM038039.1, on the reverse strand, counting down.
CCGGTGTCCTGGGACAGCATGGTCTGCTCTGGTCTGGGCGCTCCGAGCTCGTGCGGTCACCTTGGTGGAGAAGGGAAGAGTGCTGGCCCGGTCCAGAGGGCGCGTGCTTGAAGAGGCTCCACATCGGCGGGCGAGCTCTCAGCTCGACCTCGACCGTAGGGCACTAACCTCCGAGGGTCTCCTTCGAAGGGCGAAAGGCGGACCCGGTCCAGAAGGCGCGTGCTCGGAGAGGCTCTACATCAGCGGGTGAGCTCTTGGCTCGACCTCGACCGCAGGGCACTAACCTCCGAGGGTCTCGCTCTGGGGTGTGGAGGACGGACCCGGTCCAGAGGGCGCGCCCTCGAAGAGGCTCCACATTGGTGGGCGAGCTCTTGGCTCGACCTCGACCGCAGGGCACTAACCTCCGAGGGTCTCGCTCTGGAGGACGGAGGACGGACCCGGTCCAGAGGGCGCGCGCTCGGAGAGGCTCCATATCGGCGAGCGAGCTCTTGGCTCGACCTCAACCGCAAGGCACTAACCTCCGAGGGTCTCGCTCTAGAGGGCAGAGGACGGCTCCGACCTAGGCATCGAGCTCACGAGCTTGACCTGGCAGAGGACTGAGCTCGACTTGCTATCCTGGGGGAACTCGACTCAGCTCGGCGAAGCGCCCCGAACTGAGGCATCGCCTTGGCACCCACCATGGCGGTCTCCTTTAACGTGGCGCTCGTCAGCTACCCACGTCAGCGGTCTTGCCACATCATTTGTCCCCCACTCCCGAGGCTCGTTAGTGCGCGGTGCTCGGGGCGAATGGAGTAACTGTAATGCTGACGTGGAGGGGCAAAAATCGGTGCAATGTTGGCGTGATCGCTGGCGCTTCGAGGGACAGCCCCGCAAGCCAGTGTGGGGAAGACGCGTGGCCACGTCCGAGGAGCAGTTAATGCTGGCGCAGAATTCTGAGCGGTTGGGATTCCTTTTTCGCCGATGGGCAACACGTGGCGCAAATCCGTTGGCGAGAGGATCTCAACAGTGCAGATTTGACGGGCCTTTTCGAAGTGAAAAGAAAAATTTCTCACCCAAAAGTCCCTTCCTTTCAAATCCTTTGCGCTCATTGCTGCGTCCAAGCCTTTCTTCCTCCACGATCTGCATTTGTTCTTTCCTTCTCTAGGGGTTTAGACCAGCTTCATCTTCCTTCTTTCTCTCCTTTTTTTTTTTGACCTTTCATGGACTGCATATGGGTGTTGAGGCCCTCTTCATTAGGAGCTGCTACCGAAACTGGGAGCAGTCTGCGCAGCAGCAAATGGCCAAGATCGCGTCGCTGAAGACCGATCTGAAGGGGAAGACCGACTTCGAGGAGGCGCTTGACCGGCGGGTCAAGGACCTCGAGAGGCGGCTCACCGACTCCGAGGGGCGAGCAAAGGAGCTCCAGGAGAAGCTGGACCACGAGCAGGGGGAGTCGAGGAAGAAAGCTAAGGAGCTTGCCGACTCCGAGCAGAGGTTGGACGTGGTCATGGCCGAGGCGGCCCGGCAGAAACAGACCGCCTAATCTCTCCAAGCTCGACTGATGGCAGAAGAGGAGAAGTCAGTTGCGGCTCAGAGGGAAGCGGATGAGGCAGCCAAGTCGGTCGCAGACGCCAGGCACGAGGTGGCTGCAGCAAAGAAGGAAGCTTGGGAGGCGGTGGAAAGGTACAGGGCGTCGGAGGAGTTCCTCGCCAAAATCCAGCAGATGGCATCGGACTCCTTCTTCAAAAGCTTCATGTACCTGCATCACCTGGTCGAGGGGTTCGTCTCGGCCAAGGGCCGCGGCTACCTTGACTATCCCGGTACTTCAGATCAGGAGGCGGGCGTTGAGGGAGCCGCGCCAGCTGAGTCTGAGGCCACGCGGTCGGAAGCCCCTGTTGATGGAGACTCCCGGCCCGGCGACCCATCTAGTGGATAGCCATTTTTTGCTTCTTCCTTTGTATTTAGCAGGGCCACTCGGCATGTCGAGAGCCTATAGGATTCTTGTACTCGATACTTGATCAATGAAAAGCAATTTTTTCTTGCAACTGTTTTTCTTGCTTGGCTCCTCCCCTCCTACACTCCCTTTCCACTTTTGTCTTTCTTTTTAATGTATGGGGAGATCAGGTAGGGTGTACCTGAGAGCTGCTGAGCTCGGTGGTCTCTAGGCCGGAGATCTAGCTCCGGTCTCGAGCTGGTGTCCCGGAGCTGGGCTCGGGGATGGTGGTTGCTAGGAGCCGCCTGGCTCGAAGTTTCCTCGACCGGAGATCTGAGCTCCGGTCTTGAGAAGGCATCCTGGAGCTGGGCTCGGGGACAGTGGTTGCTGAGAGCTGCTTGGCTCGAAGTTCTCTTGGCCGGAGGTCTGAGCTCCGGTCTTGGAAAGGTGTCCTGGAGCTGGGCTCGGGGACGGTGGTTGCTGAGAGTTGCTTGGCTCGAAGTTCCCTTGGCTGGAGGTCTGAGCTCCGGTCTTGGGAAGGTATCCTGGAGCTGAGCTTGGGGACGGTGGTTACTGAGAGCTTCTTGGCTCGAAGTTCCCTTGGCAGGAGGTCTGAGCTCCGGTCTTGGGAAGGTATCCTGGAGCTGGGCTCGAGGACGGTGGTTGCTGAAAGCTGCTTGGCTCGAAGTTTCCTTGGTCCGGAGGTTTGAGCTAAGGTCTTGAGAAGGTGTCCTGGAGCTGGGCTCGGGGACAGTGGTTGCTGAGAGCTGCTAAAAGTGGTAGCTTCGATGATGTTGTATTTTCTTCTTGTTCTCCCCCTCTCTTCCCTTTCCCACTCTTCTCTCATTCATTTTTCATTCATCTTTCATTTTTCTTTTCATTCATTTTTATCTCATTTTTTTTTTAGTGTGGGGAGATCAGAGGAGAGGATGCTGGCTGGACCCCCGTTTTGTTCTCTTTCTTTCCTTCCCCTCTCGTCTTCTTTTCGAGTGGGCAGATCAGAGAAGGGGCTGCAGGGCTTCCCCCCTTTATTCTCTTTCTTTCCTTCCCCTCTCGTTTTCTTTTCAAGTGAGGAGATCAGGATAGGGGGGTTACCGGTCTTGATTGCCTTGGAGCTAGGCTCGAGGCCTTCCTGGACGTGGAGCTAGGCTCGGGCCCAAGGATTGCCTGAGATCTTGGCTCAGGGCTTTGACGCCTTGGAGCTAGCTCGAGGCATTGACGGGAACTGCATGGCCCCGTGATCCCTTGGCGTCTCAAAGCTAGGCTCGGAGACGTTTGAGATGGAGAGCTGCTTGGCTCGATGGTTCTTCGACATCCTGGAGCTGGGCCCGGGGATGCCTTGAGTTGAGAGCTACGTGGCTCGATGGTTCTTTGACATCCTGGAGCTGGGCTCGGGGATGCCTTGAGTTGAGAGCTACGTGGCCGACACCGTTCTATTCGCCGCACTAATGGATGAGATGATAGCTAGACCTATCATGCGGAATGGTGGGAACAAGACGGTGCATGACGAGTCTAACTGCCGGGGTGGATGAGACAGATGGATATGTGCTTGGATCACCGGGGGGGGGCATGACAAGTCCAACTAGATGTAGCGTTAATCGATACAATGAGATTAATGAAGGCTACCAAGATGGTAGCCACCGGCCGGTGCGTTGGTGGTATCCAATCTTGTGCATGTGTAGCCGTGCACGAGCAGGTGTGAACCAATACTACCTTGCTTGTACCCTGGGCTCACATCGATCCCGCCATGATCATGCCCTATTGCCTACGACCCCCTTGGAGTGCGGTCCGTCCCTGAATTTTGACAATACTGTTTAGAGCACTGAATTGGTGGACCAAGCACACACGGGAGATCCAATATGATGCAAGATAAAGCACCAAAATTAAGAAGTCATTTATCATGACAAACAAATCAGGCATCAGGAAGGGAGTTAAAGCAAAGGCTATCATGAAATACGTAAAAATTTATTAGCATCATTTGAGTGCAAAGAATGATGACCTGATTGACTCCTCTCAAACATATAATTTTGCCTCTTCAATAAGAAACTTCTACAATGCACAAGTCGAACATGGGGAATGTTCCGTGAATTCTACATCTTCCTATCTATAATGAATCACCACTTAATTTAGTTTAAGAAAAGAGGGAGCTTTTCTCATGAGTTAAGAAGGTGCAGAAAATTAATTCCTGTGACCAGGTTATGAGATATTCTTAACTATAAATGCAGTTTTTTTTTTTTTTTTAATTGATCAAACCACCCTTTGGGAAACTTGATCTGGATGGTATGCCTCAATTGGCCAAAAGTTAGCCAGGATCTGGATGTATTATCAGAAATTTTCCTAGTCAGATATTGACAACTGACTGCAAGGTATTGTGAGAATCTTGTGGTCTTTGTTAAGCTATGTGGCCTTTTGAGAAAGAATCAAATGATTACACGAGTATTTTGGGACCAAGCCTATCTGGGTGGAAGCTAAATTGTGTTATCTACTGACAATATCCTTTACAGCAGCTAGACTACAAGTAGTATCCTATGCAGCTGGAGAGGAAATCTAACAAATACCAGCACAGCTGAGTGATATACTAGTTATGTAAATCAAAAACTCATCTACACAAACTGTTTTGGATTACTTAACACCAAAAATATATAGAAATAAAAAACATGTTATCTGAAATAAAATACAAATAACAGTTACAAAACATTAGGTTGTCTTGACTGGAAAGTTGCAGTGCCTAGGTTAAACGGTACAACAGCATAGGTAAGAAATATAATCTAAGCATGCATGAACTTCTAATGAGTCCATTATGAAATAGCTAAAGAGCAGTGACCAACCATGCACCTCGAGCCACCAATTCGCTGCTTGATATTTTTGAGTAAGCCTCTGTTTTCTATTAATTTATGGGCCTGGAGTGAGAAATAAATTAACTAAATTTTAGATATATATCATCCCACTGTTACTATTTTGTGAAATCTAAATCATGTCAACACTGCACAATCAAACATGTAAAACAATTTAAATGAAATCTTAAAGCAACTACTACAGGGGTATTAGTTCATGGGCTCTGGAAGAAGCAAAAATAGGCAAGTGTTGCAAACCATCTCATTTTTAACAGGTTGAACAAGATAGTCCATCCCTTGGAACAGGAAAAGTTTCTGATATTTCATATACATTTACAAGTGGATTAAACTTTTGTACAAGTGGATTAAACTTTTGAATGCATCATCAAATGATCAAGATATTTCATCATATCAGGTAATGGATCAGGAAAAATACCAGAGAGGAAGTTGACACCCTGTGATGCATTCTTACAAACAAACTTTAAGCCACCTGGGGAGATGGATAAAAAGACAGATATAATGGTATTCTGACATGTTGATGGATAAAATTATTTCAGGAATCACAATAAATGACAAAGACCCGTGCTAAGCGCGGAAATCCATGAAAAAAAAAAAAAAACTGATAATGGATTGCCTATAAACCCTGCATCATACTGAAGGTCATCAGCCCATTGCCAATTCTACAACCCATTACCAAATCCTACAACCATTCTCCAAAACAATAAGCTCAAAAAAGAATTATTCCAAAGAATCAGTACTCATCCATCGACTTGATCATTGATCTTTTCAAAAATTCAGCAACAAGCTTTCCTAAGCTATTTAACCTGGAACTGCCAATACAACTCCAGTACCACCTTGGATTAGCATCTATTAACTTCAAACACTCTGGGAAATTACATCTTAGAATATTAGAACAAAGCTAAAAAAATATAGATATGATTAAATTAAACTAACCAAATTTTTTAATATAAAGAATTATACAAGATTTACAAAATATTATGAAAATAAAAATAAATCCGGAAGCATGCTAGGCATTTTTCTAAGACATTTCTATTTCTCATGCAGGAAAATTCAGAAACACTACTCAATATACGACCGAGATCCTTCGCTTGCGAATATGATCGTAGAGAAGGTTGATGGATATTCTTTCAGTATCCAATAAAAATGAATATGAAAAGAAGAAGATTTTACAATAGAAAAAATATAGAAAGAGAGAAAGCTCTTGCCAGAGAGGGAGAAAATATAAAAAAGATAGCTTTGGATAGTTTACTAGACAAGAATCCAAAAGAATTTTTTTATAGCCATCAAATTTGATTATTTGAATTTTTATTGGTCTATTAAACCTGTAGTAAAAAGCCTAATAGTTAGAAAATTAAAAATCTAACGATTAGAAAAGTAAAAGTTAAGAATTGATTGTTAAAAATTTTTTTGGATTTTTCTAACAAAAATTTATATCAAATTTATGATATCTCTTATTTATAGATTATTTAATTATTTTACTTATTAATTATTTAAATAGATCGTAGAGATTATTGTTGCTTGATAAATTATAATGATATCACATTTAATTATGCCAAGAGGGAAAAGAAATTTGCAACATTATTATTCATGATTGTAATTTTTTTTAGTACAAATGATATGCTCTCTTATTATCTTCAAACTCCTTTCCAATTTTATTGGCTGTCTTTTCTTTTGGAAGAGTATCTTCGATGACTCCCTTACTTTTTCTATTCTCATCTTCTATTCTCATCATGTAATATTAACATTTTCTTAAACTGCAAAGCAACGTTTCAGCATTTTCTTGAAGCTTCTCCAATATTTTTCGCAGGTTCCACATTATCCATGCTTTGAATCTGGCTTAAATTTGCACAAATAAATTATCATGTAAACAAAAATACAATCTTTTAATTGCCAATAAACCCATCCATACAACCATTTGCTTAAAGAAATTAGATATCTTAACATACAAGGATTCAATAAGCAAGTATTTTTCGCTCATGTAAAATGCTATAAAAATTTCACTTTAAAGGAATAGAAATAGATTCAGTAACTGAGAAATTTAATACATAAATATAAAGTAAATTCCACGAGCCAATGAATAAGACTCGACGCCAAAATACACTAAGACCAATGCACTGCATAGATACCAAAACCATATGACTCAAGTTGAAGCCTTCAAATGCCAGGCTTCACAGCTATCACACGTCCCTAGCAACTACAGAACTGATTTTAGATTAGGAGGTAATAGCTCTGTTCTGAGCTCTGCCCTTTTGTTGTTTTCCTTTTGTGCATGCTAACTTGTTGGGGTGGTGAGAGGCTGGCTTGAAGTCTATTCCATGGGAATTCTATAATCAGTGTTTTGAGGTTGGGATCAGGGAGACTTCCTTGTTCCGCCACTATCTTTTTAACCCATTTCATCTCTAATGAAAACTAAGTATAAAGAATCCAGATATGTTAACTTCTCCCAATCTCCAAAGACTAGTTTGAAATTATATACACAGAGAGAGTAAAAACAAAAAACTATACCTAGAACCAGATGTAGATATGCAGACATGATAAGATCTGATTTCTGAGAAGTGTTTCCTTGTATGTCAACGAGGACATGCTCAACAAACGAGGGAGCCCGTGAAGAGATGCGAGCCAACAATGGTTAAAAATGTAGTATTGGTGATAGATTTTGCAAGCCCGAAGAGAAAAAAGAAGAAGGGGTTAAAAAGGGATGTGCCCGCAAACCAGAAGAATGGGAAAAGAATTCTAATGAAAGGCATGGGTGGATAATCCAGCAAAATTAGGTTGAATTTCCTGAGGGATCCTTTGATCGGGTCATCCATTCAAACATGACTTGCATCAACCCAACACCTCCAAGCCAAATCTTGTAGGAAGGAAAAAAAAAAAGTTTTTTTTATAGATTTTTTCGTTCTTCAAGAGTCTCTTGGAAGATGTGGTCTGGGCAGACCAGCAAGCTTGATTTTTGCATTCCAAATAAGCCCTAAATCAAAAAGATCGATTTGGGAAAGGGATTTTTTTGGTTAGTTTGGATGATGTTCGGTTCCCTTATTTTGGATGGAATAAAGATTTATGGTTCTAGAATTTATATTCCACTATGGATCATGAAATAATTTATTTTAAATATTTTTTAAAAAATATGATGGATATTAATTATATTAAAATAAATTTGTTATTTTATATTTTTAACCGAATATAAAATTAGAATGATAAAAATGAATAGCTGTTTTTTAAAAATTATATTCTTATTTCAGGAAATACAATTTAGATACCCTAACACTTTATACAAGACATGGCCATGGTTCCAACCTCATGTGGCGAGTACATTATGAAGAAAAATGTTTTCATCTATTTAATGTTCTGGTGGGGATAGAAAGCTCCGGGCAATCAACTTGGACAGGGCTACATGCCTCAATAATTTAGAGAGCCCAGTTCTACAAATTACAAAGAATAACTGATAGACCGTTTGAATTTTCTTATTTATTTGGACTAAAGAATTTACTTCAAGTCCTAGTTTTGATTTTATTTATTTTTATTTTTTTTGTTCTTGACACTGATTACGATGCACATGCATTCGTAGGAATGTCTAGACCAGAAGGGAAATGGTTATAGCGATTCTCCACATAAAACTGGACGCCATCTTCCCCCCCTTCTTTTTTTTTTTTTTTTTTGGCCTTCTCTCTTTTCTTTTCTTTCAACTCGTGGAAAGAATCAGAGCACCATCTACTAAAAGGGTAGTTCTGGATGCCGAAGGAACACCAAAAGATAGCGTGACACATTGCTCGACCAAACAATGATATCATACACCATCTTAGAATTTTCAATACCATGGTTTTTTATGGTAAAGTTGCATGCAATTTGAAAAGTTTTTTAAATGCAATATATATGGTACGAGTTTCAAAAATTTTATTAATAGATAAATCTATGACAGTAATCAAATAATTTTTTTCTCTACAATTTTATGATTATGCAATTTTGTATCCATCTGAATGTTTGAATATAATATACTTTTTGATTAATTTTGATATTTCACTGAAAAGCTAATAATACTGGACGGCATCGTATATAGCTAATCATTCAGAATCAATATTTTAAATATTTAAAGCAGGCCTTTCCTTTAATTTTTTTTTATATTTTTTTTTTAAATTTTTATGAATATATTTATTCACATTTAATTTAATTAAATACATCGATTTTATCAAAAATAAAAAAATTTACCACAACATCCAATATACTGGTGACACCTGGTACCGTAGCATGTTCTCATATGAGCAGAATTCACATGCAAGTGCGCCAAATCTTTAGTTTGTCAGAAACTTTGCATGATATTTTGTGACATCTGCTTCTTTCCAACAGAGTTTTGTCTAGCATGAGCACGTCCCTGCACAACCTTCCAATGATTCAGCTGGAGCCGGACCATCTCTTCGAGGAGCTCTGGTCTCGGTCACACCATCTTTTGGATCCTCCCTTTCCCTTCGCCCATCCTTTAATCTTGTGGAGCAATCTCGGCTTCGTGGAGCCTGAATGATGCTTGATTACTGCAACATCCATGCCAACATCTCCAAGGTCTGCAACCGATGACGAACAATCTGAAACATGGAATTCTGTGATGCAATTCTTAGCCTGATCGTCTATTGGTAGTTCTACCACCACCAAATGATCTCCCACCGGCTTCTCGACTTCTTCCTTTTGATTCATAAATATCTCGTGCCTCAAGCATGCACCAATCCATCCTAGATAAACCATCACCTCCATGTCAGCACACCACTGTTCTCGAAACCGCTCCAGCTGATCTAACAATTCTTTCTTGCTCGGTCTTGGGGTGTCATCATCTTCCATCATCAGCTCTTTCTCATTCTGTCAGAAAACAAGAAATCATTTTGTTAGTTTATTTCAAGTAGATCGGTAGCAACATATATTTGATCAGATTAGTAGCAAGTAACCTTTGATGCTGATGGATTCATCATGGTTCTCTGGTCCGGCTTTTCCTCTATTGCTTTGTTGTTGTCTTTGTGCAGTTGATCGGCCAAATCTTTAATTTCTTTGGTAGCTTGTTTCAGCTCTTCTTTTGCCATCGACAACTCGACTTCTCTAGCATCAAGGTCCAGAGCCTGTCGGTGAATGAGTCGAGAATGTAGTCTGTTCGTCTTGCGAAGCTTCTTCACATTCCTCTGGAGCAATCTGAGAACATCTTTCATCATGTCATACTGTTTCGTAGCTTCTCGGAGCTCCGCAATTGTGTCCTCAAGCCTCTGATTTTGAGCTTCCAAAGACTCGAGTTTGAAACCCAGACACATTATTTGAAGCTTTTGGATTGCAGATTCGTGTTCTTTTAGATTGCAGTAGTGATGAATTTGGGAATCAAACTCACGTTCCATCTCTTGAAGGGCAGCTATCTGGGACTTCAGAGTTTCGATGTCTTCTTCCAAATTGGACCCATCCTGGGATTGCATGATGGAGATCTCTCTCATGTTATCGGAGCATTGCACTGTCGTGACCTCCAGGGGACTAGAGTTATGTAAGCTTATCGAAGGCTCTCTCTTTTCGGGTCCTTGCTCTCCTTTTTCTTGGTACATGGAAGATGAGGTCGATCCATGGGAGGTCTCATCATCCTCCTCATGCTCATACTGAGAACCGGAAAGGTTGGAATCCATTTGTTCTTGGGGTTGACAAGTAGACTGGGTTGTCCTCTTTGTTCTGCTATTTGTCGTGATACTGGAGAGGATAAACCAGCCAAGGGAAAAGCTAATGGAATGGCAACCTTTAGAAGAAGAAGAAGAGGCTTGATGTCCTGTGTTCTCTTCTTCTCCCTCTCCATAGACAAGGTTTGGAAATAAGCCTTTGCCTTCATGGAGGTGGTATAAGTTGCGGGAGACAACGAGATTCTTTTCCATTGCTTTGCCCCGAGGTGACTGCCATTCCTTCTACGTCGCCTTTGGTAAAAACTACCAACCACTCTCCCACCAACGGGTTTTGGAATCCACTTTGCTGCCTTTCTTTCTCTGCAAAATCTAAGGCCATTTTACGTTAAACAAAAAATTCCAAGGCCATAAAACGGCACTCAGATCGAGTGCGACATGGGAAGCCTGCTTGGTCGTCGGTGCAAGCGAGTTTAGACAGCCCAGACTCCCCTGAATACAGGTCCCAGTCATACCCTTTAGCATGACTCGATTTTGCTCCCGCAGAAGGGTTAAAGCTCAAATTCATCTAATAAAAATGCTTAGAAAAAAATCCCAATGTCCAATAACTCCTACGGAACCTGAGAATCTGGAAAGAAATTACCAGTTCGTTGGAGTTCAAAGGAGAAAATAGTGACCACTCACATGGTAGCCCGGTTAGAACAGGCTTAGCGCCATCTTTCTCACATCTCAAGTAAGTTTGAGATATGATTTCGTGACTAACTCAAATAAATTCCAGATTTAATTCTGAAACTAGACGTGGATATGCGAAGAAACAGGTTAAGATGTTTCGGATCCGAATGATCCTTCTGATGCTTTGATGGGATCAGATAACATACTTACCTTCGGATAAAGAAAGATCGAGCCATCTTTGTAACCTCCCTGATCGAACATGTCCTAACAGAATGGAAACTCTTATGGCTATATTCAAACAAAAATAGCTACGCTGGTTGCACCGCTCAGCCTCCCGTTATTCTTTTTTTTAATCAAAAAAAGAAAAAATAATAGCTTAAAAATTTCATAGAACTGCCAAGAAAGTAACAGATTTATGCCATTAATAAAGCATATCGAATTGACTTTTAAAGAACAAGTACAAGCTGACTTTCCACATTCACCGAAACTGTTGTCATGATATCTAGTTTTATTTTCCTATGCGCAAGATAGAATTACTTAATTTCATGTTTTTCCTTTGCCAAACAAATTTGTTAACAGTTGAACTCATTTTAGGGCTGAATTCCCTTGCTGATTAACCTAGCATTGTACCATCATTGCCCCCAAGAAGAGATGGCCATCACCAGAATCAACAATCCTCAAATGTGAGGAAGGTTTGCTATGTGATGGTAGAATCCTGTCAGTACCATCTGACACTGATATTTCTACAATGCTTAGAATCTCCTAGAGCCATATTGCTACAAAAAATGTTCCTGAGTTAGCTGCATCCCGAGATGTTTGAACAGAAAATCTGCTGCCTTACAAAGATGCTGACAAAATAAATTCATGCATGAAAAAGTAGATGCATGATGCATGTCCTAATTATCAGTACAGTAGGGAAAAGTTTGGATGTCCCTGTAACGGGGACAGGCATATTCTTCATACGGTAGTGAGATGACTGAAATCCAGCCAAATTACAGCATTTTTTTTTTGGTAAACAAAAGAGATAGGGAGGATAAATTCCGGTGTAGCTATCCCGCAGGCCTCTATCCCGTCAGGTAATATTCGATACGAGGCGCTCAGATTCGCGCAATCTCTCCTCACTGATGGTGAGTACATCAATCTGATGTCACTAAGATACCGACTAGTAGAATGAAATAAAGAAAAAGATCCTGGCCTCTCACTCATACCAACTATTGCGGGTTCCAAGAAAATTACAGCATATTTTTGGATCATCAAATTTAAATAAGATATGGAATGAACAATTATGAGAAAATCCACAAAAGACTTAGTTCCCTCTTTTATTGCAACTTACCACAATTCACAGGCTGTAATTCTTGCCTGATGCGATAAGCAAATCAGTAGTGGAATATTCGTAGTACAAGCCCTCTGTTCTAAGCCAGCAAGGAAAACAAAGGATATAAATTTTCACCCTTCAATAAGCTTCACACTAGACCTGTAGAAGACCTTCAGAATTCAACATACTGAAACAAAATTTTCAAACAGAGACAAAAAAGAATATATGTGAAAATGTGGGTTAGTATTGATAAATACCCAAAAGGATTTTGCTTGATTGCTAGAAGTTCAACGTCTAACTGCAGCTTAAAAAAGAATACATGAGATCCTCATTCAGTTAATAAACAGATAAGTATGCATATAAGAAGTGGAAGTAGACAATTCCCAAAAACAATAAGAGAAAAAAAATGACTTCAAAATTCAGTGATATTTCAGTAGAATCAGATGAAAGGACATGCAAATGTCCCAATAAATCAAATAGAAGAGAATATAAAAATACGATGAGCAACAGCATAAAATCTCAGCTATGGCTCATTGGGCTGTGACTTTTCATTACTTATCAACCAAACCAAACCAACAAAAAAGGAAAGGAGAACAAAACTGGGACCCAACCTGAAGTAGGCCCTAAAGAAAAAGAGAGTATTATTAGTCATGCATGATAGAAAGCGATACCACCAAATTACTTATCACAAAAAAATATTTTTTGTTAAGTTAATTTTCTAAATCTTTCTTGTATGGTTCCTTCAGAAAATTTTGAAAGAGAAAGCATTTTATCCTTTCATTCAATGCCTTTGTAATATCAAAGTTAAGGCATCACAATAATAAACTGAACTAGATAGAAAACACAACCACACACAGGTCCAAGGTGGTTCCTTGAAGCTAAAAGGATACTAGATATACTTAATTTTTATCACAGGGTCACAACTCACAAGCAAGTCTTGAGACAAGGGTATGAAATCCTTGAGAAAGGAAGATTGCAAGGTTAACAGTATAGGAATTAGAAAGTCTCAGATTGGATCGATTTACGCTTGCCAAATGCTAGTGCCGTTAGATAATGTCGAATCACAAATAGTAATCATATGCTTTAAATGGTTCTAATGTGAAATTAAAATGGGGAACACAAACATGTGAACAGCTTATTGCAAATGAGTCACATTGAGGATACACACTTATAAAATTTTTTATCCTGAAGATATTTGGATAAAGAAATTAAAGAACATCCATGGATGATATTTATGCGAGATTGATACTTCAAATAAATTAAAAAACTCCATTGAAAGTATTGATAGCTTTTAATTCTGCAAGGTAAATTTTTTGTTCATCACCATGATATATAATGAGTACAAAGGAAGCTCATCTAGCCTATAGCAAGAAGTTGAGAATGTAGGTTATGTTCTTTTCTGGTTTTATTGGGTGCATCTTCGGCAACCAAGCTAGCAAATTCCTGATAATCATGAGACATGGAATACTAACCAGGGCTTGGCTCAACGGTTAGTGCCTTGTTCTTCTTTGCATGAAGTTACATTTTTGAGGCTCAACATGTGATTTGTTGGTGGCATGGATATTCAGGTTTCCTGAAGCGGGCAATGTATGGATGTGGAACTGAACTGCAGATGTGATGCAGTGATCGCATGCTCAGTTGTATAGCCATGGTGATGTGATCAATATGTGCATTTGCTACAGGATTGACATGGTTATGCGATATACACCCAATCACTGATTGAGCTTGGCTGGGGTAGGCCTACCCTCCATTGTCCACCTTGGTTACTAGTCTTACTTTTCTCCTCCATCTCTTTCCTTTATGTAAAATGAGTGCATAGATCAATTTATCTATTTTTGGCAAAGACTAGAATAGGTAGGTAAGAAATGACTCTAAATCATTGATCTAGTAAAATGAAAGCTATCTATTTCTAAGATGTGATTAAGAAGCTTATATCTAATACTGTTTCTTGGTCTTGGTAGGTGCTCTGTTGCAGTGGAGCTTAGTAATTTCAGCATGTATAGAATATTTATTTATTTATAATTGTTTATGCAAGATACTTTCGTTGTGCAGAGACACAATCATTCTCGGATAAGCTTTTGACAAATAGAGGAGAATTCGAGAAGCAACATCATATTATCAAGAGTTTATCTATATTTTTGTGGAGGATATTCCCTTATAAAATGATTCCATTTACAATACTCATCAATAGGTTCTGGCATAAAATGAAGCTGCATCCAAAATAGGAGAAGAAACTAGGTTCAGGTTTGGACTTGATGAAAAATTGCTGCATCAACAATCTGAATATAGAACCCCAAATATAAGCAAATAATCATTTTGAGGCCAAAGATTAAAAGTCCAGACAATTGGTCAGACGAACAGGCCAGAAAGGATCCTTTCTCAAACCTTATTGAGCAAGACTAATCAGCCATTTTCACATTGTTAACCATATATCCATATCCATGCCAGTTTGACCCTCACATCATAATCATGTCAACACTTCCTTTTAACCACCTTACATGACAATCTACAGCAACACCACTTTGAAATCCCACTTTTATCAATGAAAAGAGCTCGATCTATACGTTAATAAGGATCAAACAGAACTTAAAACAGAGCTCAAATGGAATTAAATGACGGTTCAGAATATTTTTTGTGGCCCAGATTTAAAAGCTAGTTAACGTAATCTACTTTTCCCTTTTCCAAATGGACCAATGTGGCTCGAGAAATTTTCATGTGGCTTCACATGTCTCCCACATGGTCCACAATTGTGTGGTTGTTGTGGCTTACAAAAAAAAATAATAATAATACATGGGCTCAATATGTGTTGTGTGGTTATTGTGGCTTACAGAAAATCTTTCAAGTGGAAAAGTCTCCAGGGTCAATAGGTCATGCGGTCAGGAAGAATACTTCACACTGCTGACAAAAACTCCTCTCACAGCTGCTTAACATGTTCCACAATCATTTGATGCGGTCCACTCTCCACGGGATCAAAAGATCATTATTGCAGCTAATGGCCGCTAATCTGGGCTTTATTCGATGAGTGGAAGACATCCCGACCAGCAGGAGTCCCTTAATGCCCCAAGACACATGATTTCAGCTACAGTATGCACCATCCCATGGCTGGAGTCAAATTCTAATTGTAATAGGATTTGTAGATGGATTTTGAAGGGGATTCTACCTATTTCCTCCTCTATTTAAAGACAGCCATGGGAAACCTCAATAACCAATCAAGCAAAGAAAGCAAGTAGTGAGGCAACAAAGTTCTATTATATATATTTTTTTTATTTTTCTTATATAATGGGCTTTAACGTAAAAGAGGTTAGCAGGTTGATTTTCTTCATCATCTTTCTGTCGTTGAAGATGAAACTTGCAGATACCATACACGATTGATCTCCAAGTCTCCAAAAAAATAGAAGAGGTTCTTTAATAATTTATATTTTAGTTTCTTTTCATGTAATTAGTCTAGATTGTAATGATTTATACTTTCATGAATAGAATCCCTTTGCTATTACTTCAAGAGTTGCACTTTATATTTGAACTATAATTTAGATTTTTGAATAATCCAAGAATACGATTTGTGCTCAGCAAGATAAATTATGTTCAAATCTAGATTATAAGATATTTTACTTATTTCTATGATTTAAGTTTTTGAATAATCTATGACTACATAGGAACAGATCTGTACCTAGCAAAATAGGCTATACTCGGGTTAAAGACTTTGAATAGTCTATTACTACGTATGAACAAATATGTACCCAGCTATCCAGCGAGATAGGTTATGCTCAAGAATCAATCATAAATTCATAAATTACAAAATAACGAACTAAAATATATTTTATTAAAAACCAAATTGAAATCATGAGACATATCTTATTTAATTTCCTGCTTGTTAAATTAATTAGAATTCTTTTATTTGATTTTTAGTTTTAATCGTAATCCAACTCTTTTCTAATTTAATTAGAACTCTAACAAAATCCTAATTAAAAAGTGAACATAACCTCAACTGATCCCTAAGGATACGATCCTGACTCACCCTAACTATAGTTTGAGTCGATGAATTATTTTTGACTGTCTACGACAACAATCAAATTTTGGCATCATTGTCGGAAATCATTGGCATGGTTAGTTCACAAAAAAAAATACATCTTATTTATATTACATTGCATATTCATAAATTATCTTAAGGGCACTAATCCTTAAACAACATAAGATGGGGATTTCATCATCCTTCCTTGGTCCACAAACCATCATCCTATATATCGCATTGCTCTGAAGCCTTTAAATTAAAATCAATCAGACATTGACCCCCAAAGACTTTCAAGCTCATTAGAACAAGGCACCGGAAGAGTTAGACTAGGTCAGGATTAGTTGGTTAACTGGTATCTAGGAAAGAGGTTCAAGGATGATATAGTCCCGAAGGACGGTGGTTCTTTAATTGATTTCGTTGACTAACTTAGCTAATTATTTAGTATCTAAGGAAAGCAACAGGGGGATCCCACCGACCTTACCTTTACTTGGCTAGTTGACTAATTAATTTCTGACTAGAAGGGCTCCAAGATGGCCTTGGTAGCTAGGAGCTGTCTAGATCTAGGTTAATCATAGGATAGAGAATTCATTGTATACTAACTTGATTGCAATCAATACTCAAACCAACTAATTCTTCTCTATCTTTCTTAGTTTTAGGACTTCTTAGACCTTCATCTTTAGAACTCTTCTATTTCTTTCTTCTTCTCCCCTTCTAAATAAAAAGAGGATCGCTTTGATTTAGGATCCTTGATTGCATACCCAAATAATCAAAACAATCTAATAAAATGTCAGTGCAGGAACATGGATTTTTATGGTAGAGTGGATGAGATGTCTCGTAAATTAGATGGTAGAGTGGACGAACTATCTCATAAATTAGATCGCCTACTAGCTATTAGATACTCTAGCTCCTTTTCTTCTTGCATAATAAATTTGTTCGAGCCCCACTTACTTTGTAAGTGAATGCCTAGCCACGTACCAAGTTCCTGAATTTATGTATGAGCCAGTCTATCAAGATCAAATCAAAACGGTCTATAGACCAAGATATAACCCATACCTTAATGCTTATAATCCAGGCTAGGGGGCTCTACCAGACTTTTCATGGCAACCACACCCAGTAGTTGCCTCAATTATGCAAAGAACTCTATTCATAGATGTACTCTATTAATGATCAACCTTATCCATAATATCAACCTTCTACAACAACTTATAGCCCATCATTTGAAGAGAAGATTCTGCAAGCATTAGACAGGATAGAAAAATTTCAAGCCTCTGCACAAATCCTAACTGAACTAAAAATTCAAATTGATTAACTAGCAATTACATTCAATTGGGAGAAGAAAGAACTGCCTAGTCAGCCCGAGAATAATCCAGAGGGACCATACCTAACTAAAAATTTTAATGACCGTCTAATTCTTCCTGAACGATCAACAATAACTCTTGAAGATGAACTAGTCATAGAGCAACCCTGCATAACTACAAAAATCAATACAGATAATTTGACTATGGTAAATATATATAGAAAAAAATAAACTGTTGGAATGAACAAATTCCATCATTATCCTACTTATCTATGGCCCCGTTCCCAAGTACTTTAGAATAACACAATAGGAGAAGCTACACCTATAATTCGTCCCTAGAATTCGTTAAATTCCTACTTGGTTCAATTCGGGATGGACGATTTTAATATAGACGGGTATATCATAGAAGTGAATAACTTACTAGAAATACCCTATTTCGAAACCACTCCACTTTGGATTGAAAAACATGAGCTAACACCTAACCTGCAAATAGCTCCCTTGTTAAAATTACCAGCTGCTTTAGAGCTGAAGCCAATTCCTGATGCACCCACTGATATCTCACCAGTGATCCATAACCAAGAAGCCCAACTTGTAGGTATTTTAAAAATGCATAAAGAAACTATCGGGTGGGACATTGCTAATATAAAGGATCATGATTTTAAGAATTTTAAAACTGATTTCTCTATTTTTGGCATTACTTTGGAGGACTATCTCAAAAATTTATCTGTAACGCAAACGATATATAAAGATAGATTTAATATTAATTTGAAAAAAGTACCAGACTATAGATCAGGAAGGAGTGATGCCCAAACACATCATATCCAAGAAAGGAAGTAAGGTGGATCTGAAGAAATTCTTAAACTACTACCCCATCTCAACCCAACACACACCATCTCTTCTTGATCCTATTAAAAACTATAATAATACTTTTAAATCCTAGTCTAGCATACTTGCTTAGTACACTCTATTGATAAGGGCTAATCATCGTAGAACACTCTACGAACGTTTTTCTACTATAATGACAAGGTCTCTTAATTGGCCATCTTTTTGAATTCTTGAAAGATGTATCCAAGTTCAATATCAATAACACTTTCTCGTAGCGTTCGATTGAAGACGTTAAACTTAGCGCTTGTTGGAAGGCAATCCAATTCCTTAAATTTCTTTTCTTTTGATTTTTTTAGGGTTACAAACTCAACTACTTCACCCTGAAGATTTAGAATATGATTTTCAAGCCGCCTTCAACCCAAATCATATTCAACTATAGAGCAGCTTGACCCTAGGTGACATCTTTTCTTTCCACCCTCTTTGCTTTATTTTTTTATTGAGGACAATGCAGATTAAGTTAAAAAAAAATAAATAAATTATAAAAAATTAAAATCCTCGAATAAAGCTAGTATTTAGCTTTAGGCATATGATACGCTTGAGAATCAAGCTGAACTAAGCAAAATATTTTTTAAAATAAATTGATGCTTAGATAAGAGGCTATGAGATACTGAGGGATCAAGTATTAAGAAAATTCAATAGAGAATTAAGTCTAGAATATAAACATTGGTCTTTGAATACTTCTAAGTCCTACCAGCATTAACAAAGAGTTTACCTTTTATAGGCTAGCATAGAATAACTATACATTTTTTTATAGAAAATTCAAAAATAAAATAGTTTCCAAGTACTTACTGAGTAATCGGACTTCTTTATCTAAGCATCGAAGTTCATGTCGTCAAAAGGTAAAGACGGCAAAGAAGCTCATTGTAAGGCTAGTCCTAACTTGTAACCTGTTTGACTCGAAAAAGTAAGCCCAAAGAATATTTTATACCCAGTACCCTAAGGTCACCTGATTTAGGAGTCATTGACTGAAAACTCGCTAAATAGATCAAATAGAAAGCTTAAGGATTTAAGACATTCAATAATAGTACATCATTAAAAAAATAAAAAAAGAGAAAAACAATATTTAAACATAGGTCTCCCACTAAGTAACCAGGCACCTTTGCCTAAGCATTATCCATGTCAAAAAAATGGGCAATGTGAATATGCTTATATAATAAATGAAGGACGCAAGTAACAATACCTTAGCCTATGGAAAGGTTAATGATTTATAATAAAGGTAAGGATAATTTTTAAAAAATAAAAAATATATTTAATGTTCTTTACTTAATTTTCATATTAGGTACGTATTAATACTCAATGATATATCTCACTCTCGCTCTACTAAATATCAATAGCCCTTTAATGAAAATTACTCGATGAGACTCGACTCTATAAGCTAAAAGGTATGCAACTTTAAATCCTTTTTTTAGTCAAAGACGAACAAAGTTCAAGTTGGAAAATGCGATGAGCTCTATAAATATGTTAATAAAAGTACCAATTTGTAGATCAATTTATCTTAATTCTTTAAGATTTAATATGTTTATTCATCTTATACAGAAAAGATGATCACCAATGAAAAGAGCTCAATTTGTACGTTAATAGGGATTAAACGGAACTTAAAACATAGCTCAAACGGAACTAAATGATGGTTTATAATATTTTTTATGGCCCATATTTAAAAGCTAGTTAACGTGATCTATCCCTTTTCCATGTGGACCAATGCGGCTCAGGAGAAATTTCATGTGGCTTCACATGTCTCCCACATGGTCCACAATTGTGTGGTTGTTGTGGCTTACCAAAATAATAATAATAATAATAATACATGGGCTTAACACATGTTGTGTGGTTGTTGTGGATTATAGAAAATCTTTCAAGTGGAAAAGTCTCCGGGATCAATAGGTCATGCGGTCAGGAAGAATACTTCATGCTACTGACAAAAACTCTTCTCATAGCTCCTTAACACGTTCCACAATCATTTGATGCAGTCCACTCTCCATGGGGTCCAAAGATCATTAATGCGGCTAATAGATGCTAATCTGGGCTTTCTTATATGGGTGGAAGATGTCCCAACCATCAAAAGGAGTCCTCTTAATGCCCCAAGACGTGTGATTTCGGCTGCAATACACACCATCCGATGGCTGGAGTCAAATTCTAATTGTAAAAAGTTTGTAAATGGATTTTGAAGGGGATTCTACCTATTTCCTCCTTTATTTAAAAATAGCCATGGAAAACATCAATAACCAATCACACAGAGAAAGCAAGCAGTGAGGCAGCCAAGTTCTATTATATTTTTCTTTTTATTTTTCTTATGTAACGGGCTTCAACTGGAAAGAGGCTGGCAGGTTGATCTTCTTCATCTTCTTGTCATTGAAAATGAAACTTGCAGACACCATGCACGGCTAATCTTCAAGTCTCCAGGAGAGTAGAGGTTCTTTAATAATTTATATTTTAGTTTCTTTTCATATAATTAGTCTTGATTATAATGATTTATGCTTTCATGAATAAAATCCCTTTGCCATTACTTCAAGAGTTGCACTTCATATTTAAACTATAATTTAGATTTTTGAATAATCTATGACTATGTAAAGATAAATCGTGATCAAAAAATACAATTCATGTTTAGTGAGATAGATTATGCTCGGAATCTAGATTATGAAATATTTTATTTATTTCTATGATTTGAGTCTTTGAATAGTCTATATGATTATATAGGGATAGATTTGTACCCGACAAGATAAGCTATGCTCAAGTTAAAGATGCTGAATAGCCTATGACTACATAGGAACAGATATATATCTAGCAGATAGGTTATGCTCAAAAATCAATCATAACACTACTAATTACATAATAAAGAACTAAATTATATTTTATTAAAAACCAAATCGAAATTCTAAGACACATATCTTATTTAATTTCTTGCTTGTTAAATTAATTAGAATTCTTATTTTTTGATTTTTAGTTTTAATCACAATCCACCTCCTTTTCAATTTAATTAAAACTCTAACAAAATCCTAATTAAAAAACGAACATAACCCTAACTAATTCCTGAGGATACGATCCCGACTCATCCTAACCATAGTTTGAGTTGGTGAATTATTTTTGATCGCCTACAACAACGATCATGTTTTCATATAGAATGCAAGAACCATTTTGGGGTCACTTTATTAAAAATAGTAAGGGAAATGTAACAATAGATCCCTTTATGATTCATTAATTATAGTAAGACACAAACTTCATATTTCCATATAGTGACTATGAAAACATTTTCTAATCGCTCTCTAGTTAGAATTGAAATTAAATAACGTGTCACTAAGTAGTTTATTCATATTATATTCAGGCCAGGATTTCATGTTTGCTCGTAGCAACAAGAAAATCATTTTAGGGTCACTACGTGAAACATGGCAAATGAAATTTGATGGCAAGTCTCTTATTATTAGTTTATGGATTATAATAAAGCTTAAATTTCATGCATTAGTATAGTGACCGTAGAATCATTCTATGATTATTATATGAAAAATGGAAATGAGATCATTGATGCTTCCAGATTCTCATGCTGGCATATGAAAAATGAAAATGAAATAAAACAAGTTACTTTGTTGTTCCTCGATTATATTATATCCTAATTTTTTTCCTATTTGATGACTGCTAAACCATTGAAATGATATTTAATGATATATCCCTCTGTAATATAGTGATTAGGTCGAAACCCTGTATTTCCTTATGATCACCAGAAACCAGAAAATCATTGTGGTTTGATAGGCTCCATTGTGATCTGATAGGCTCCTATATAATTCATCCGGCTATAATAAGGCCCAACTTTCCTTTTCCATATAGCGACCACAAAACCATTTTATGGTCACCATATAAAGCATGAGAAATGAAATTGATCCCTTTGTAATCCATTGATTATATTAAGGCTCAAATTTCATGTTTCCATATGATAACCATATGACTATCTTTTGGTCGATATATGATACATGGAAAAAGAAATTACATGGTCCTTTGTAGTTCATTGATTATAATAAAACACAATTTTTCATTTCCATGTAGTGGCCACATCCATTCTAGGATCACTATCCATGAGAAATAAAATTTCATGACATATCTTTTTGTTGTTCGTTGACTAAAAGAAATCCCAAATTTTGTGATTTGATAAAATTAATCTGGAATCACTATATGAAATATGGGAAATGAAAATTAATGGTATGTTCATCTTTACACACTAATTTTGTTGAACCCAAATTTTGATTTCTAAATAGTGTAATTATATGGAACAAGGAAATGAAATTTAATAACAGGTTCTTCTATAGTTCATTAATTATAGTATAGCTAAAATTTTGAGTTTATATGTACTGATCACAAAACCATTGACATCTTTGGGTGGATTGGAGGTCAAGATTGCGTGCTTCGCCGACAAGCCCCTGAGACTGTCCAGCACTTTTTCTTTGGTGCAGTTTTGTGCACTCTCTGGATGACCCCCGAACACAGATTTCAGGTTAAAGGAAGACCGTTATCAGTGAATTCATTGTGGAATGTTTGGAGATTAAGGCACGTTCCTACTTGGATTGCATGGAGGCGACATAAAGCTCTTCAAAGTTCTGTACCATATTTTTCTTGTTCTGGAAGAATGGAGGGGGATGAATGTATTATCCAGCAAAACCCCTTCAAGCATGGACTGAGTTGTTTATGGGAATGCACCAGCACATTCACCCCTGGCATGCCAACAGGGTACCCAGCATGTTGAGGGCTGCTTCTTTTTGGCGTGGACAGGTCTGTTCAGAAGTTCATTTTAAAGTGATGTCTTTGTCCTTTCTTTGTAAGTTAAATTC
This sequence comes from Areca catechu, assembly GCA_021397845.1. Taxonomy (NCBI): domain Eukaryota; kingdom Viridiplantae; phylum Streptophyta; class Magnoliopsida; order Arecales; family Arecaceae; genus Areca; species Areca catechu. The sequence goes on along the minus strand of CM038039.1, from coordinate 77,964,698 downwards.
CTTTTGGGGTTTTGGTGTTCCTTTTGACTGAGGTCTGCAGTGGGATTGGAGTCCCAATTGTAACGGTTGATCTGAAACTTTTGTTTTTGCCTCGAGGGTCAGCATCTAACCCTATTCTCAGGCTCTTAGACTGAGATCCCTTATTTCATTTACTAATAAAATGAGTGATGGAACTGAAAGTTTTCCACCGTTTTGCTCATACACTAACCACAAAACCATTTCATGGTCAATAAATGAAATATGAAATTGAAAGTTAGTGGATGATTCTTTTGTAGTTCATTGATTACAATAAAGCCCAAATTTCATAATTTTGTGTTTCCATATGCTGACCATTGAACCATTCAGCGGTCACTATATGAAATGTTGAAAATGTCCATTCAATGTCTTCAATTAATAAATCATGTCCCTTGGCAGAATTCCAGTTGTATCTAGGTTAAAAAATGTGTCCAGAAGCTATAGACATAATTTAGTGAAGATTTCCTTTCAATTTTTGGAAAAGCATTACATTTTTAGAAACATCAGATTTCAATGATCCTGGACTGGTTAGAAAAAGGTCTCCAATATTGGAAATTGATATCCCATAGCTCTCAATGAAATTCCCATGTTTTCTGCAGTGTTTTAAAAATGCCAAAGCTCTATGTTCACAGTAAGGTTACTGCATAGCATATAAATAGTAAAGGCACATATACAGCTGCATATGCATTTGATTTTTTTTAAATATTTCAAAATAAATAGAATACATAAACATATATACATAGTAAAAAAATAGAAACTAATCAGAAAACTCCAAAAAAAAGATAATAAGAAGAATGCATATTCAGACTAATTTGAGATTTTTGAGTGTATATTCTAAGTTCTAACATGACACAGCATGTTAATATAATAAAATGACAATGTCATCCTCTGTAAGTGTAGACCGTGCTAAAACTTGCAAAACAGAGTAAACTATAAGTTGGAGCAAAGTATAGTTTGCAATGTATAACACGGTTTAAACTTTAAAGTACATATTTCATAAACAAAATTGACAGATTGTGGGTTTAGAACAAAGTTTAAACTTTGAAGTACATTCCTGGCAAAAGAAAATTACATAACGCATCATACTTAAGGCATGCAGGAGCATATGCGATATGCAGGTGCCAATGCAGCCTCGCACGCAGTATGTGGGCACATATGCAGCAACCAAGACAAGAGTATGTAACCCCCTTATGCAGCCCAATACATAGAGGGATTGCATATGGCTTATGCACTGCAATTCAGGTGATGCCTCTGCATATGCGACCACATAAACAATTTTTTAAAATACTGGTTTTCTGAGTCAAAAAGTGGTAAAAAAATATATTGCCGTAGCTTAGTGATAAATCTCTTCCATTTTTTTTGAAGTTGTTATATTAGGAGCCCTTTAGAGAGTGCTTTAGAAGGCCAAGATTTCTTCACTTAGATTCCAAGGCCATGATCACATTTAGGTGCACTCAAGATTTGGGTGTGCCACTCATATTTGATGAACGGTATGAATCTAAACTGCTTTGATGGTGAACAGACAATATTGCTTACCTCGATTGTTGCATCTGGTGGAATCTCTTGAACTCCTTTACTTCCATAAGCTAAATCAGGTGGAACAATCAGCAATCTCTGAAAATCACATGCCTGTAAATCAGTGTACAAAGTAAAAGAAACAACAAGAGAATGTTGGAAGATGGTTACATTTACATTGATTAAACAATATTATGCACTTAAAGGCTGCAGAATTAACTGAGTGCCTAGACACTTTGGTTTTACACTCTTCATAACAGCATTAAAATTTGGTCCACGAATAAGTTGAAGCATTTTTATGGTTGACTATTTATTATGGTGTATCTGACATCACCTTGTTGCTTTTCACTTCACTCTATTTTTCACTGTCTCAGAATCTAATGCACAATTATGAATGTTAGATTCAATATGCATCAGCTACAGACCCCGGAAAAGGATTTGATCATCTAGCATACAATATAAAGTTCTTTTTATCTCACTTTAGTCCAAACATGCATGTTCACACCCGCACACAAGTTGTCTACTGTACATAATTATGCAAAGCAAAGGTCGTAAGTTCAGCCAAGAATGGAAGTCAAAATGGAATTCAAGGATCAATAACCTCATCAACAATATCACAAGATTGAATGACTTGATGCTGATCACAAGCCAGCTGACAAATCCTTCCAATCAACTGTCTACCTCTCCATCAACAACCTTAGTAGCTAAATGATTATTAAATTCTTAATGAAGGAAGAAAATTGGGTGCTTATGGTAGATCTTCGGACTCCAATTCTATCAACATGGTTGGAAATACTGATAAACCTCAACAATGGGAGTGGTATGCCTCCTACAAAATAATTGAGATACCACAAAATATGTATATTAACTAGGAGTATGGTGCTTGAATTATAAGTTTTCTCACATAGTGGTATCAAGATTTAAGCTTTACCAATTAAGGGAAAGGCAAAGTGTGAGGATAAATATCTTATATCATGGATGTTGCCATGACAAACAAGTTGGAGCCAGAACCTCTCTAGATTTGACTGGTCTAAAATTTTTTCTGTTTAGAACTATTGCAGAAATTCCATCATGCATCCTGCTAAACTTAATGGATCCATGTATATATGATAGAAATGGCTTCAGGAAACAACAATTAAGATTCTTATGCAACTAGGGATCAAGTGTCTTTCCACAGAATATCTTACTAGGATACAAAAGCTATATCTGCAGTCATCTAGAAATCCAGTATATTATTTAGTTGAAAATGATGCCAATGCCAAGCAAAGTGCCTCAATTATCCACATCATGAGTTTGAAGACAGACATCCTATGTTCAAGATAGAGTTTGACCATCATCTACATTCTCATTGAGACCTTTGAAGAGTGTCTTAAAATACTTTCTCCTAGATAGAAACCAATAAAAGAACATAAACACAACCATTTCAAAAATAGTTGGAAGTACATAAAGTGAAATCAGTCAGACCTGGCCCCCGACTCGCATTCCTTCAACCCCCAAATCTAATCCTTTCAGGACAGTTCCTTTTTCAGATTGGCCAACATCAAAACCGTAGGGCTGCAGAGAGTTAGCTTTGGTCATGAGAAAGATGAACTGCTAGGGCTACAAAAATTTGCTGAAGCATTACATCCTTCAGAATTCATGTTAAACCATGAATACAGCTGAAGTCAACTGCAAAAGAAACTATTATATAAAAAGAACAAGACATTGCACTGAATAAAAATAAAAAAGTATGAAAAGTGGATCATTGTCATTTTGTTGACCAAAAATGATTTCTTTTGGGTACAGAAAACTTAAAACAATCACTAAGATATCCTTTTTTTAGGGAAAAAAAAACTATAGTTGACAGAGGTGGACATAATCTACCATACCGTTCCACCACCAACACCAAGCCCTTGCCTACTAGTCATAAAAGTTACACCTTTCCACTTGGCAACATAATGTACCTACAACAAGAATGATGAGCAGCATATGCATCATTATGAGAAAGAGACATAAATAAGAAGCAAAGGTTGAAGGAAATATATGGAATAATTTTGGAATGCTGAAATATGAGTTATATCTTGGATTATGTCAATGATACATAATTCAAAATTAGAATGGTTACAAAAAATATATATATATATTGAAATGAGTGAAAAGATCGTAACAAGTTCCATTCCATTTCCAAACTGGTACTTGGACAAAATTATTAGATCAATTAGGGGGAAATGCATTTTCAAATTTGATTATAAGAATATAGCATGGATCTGCTTCATTTTCATAAAGATGATGATAATGTTGGACAGAATCCTTGAAACAGATATTTATTTATTTTTTCCCACGTTTAAACTGTCATTTCTCAATTAAGAAAAAAAAGAGAGACAAGGCTATCATGACCAAGAAAAGATAAATCAAACAGCCAAGTCGATATGTATCAAAAAATTTATCAGCGATGCTCATTAAATGATATGACAGTATAGTACAAGTTCAACACACCAACTTAGTATCACAGACCACATCAAGCTTAACATTGCCCATAGTCTGCATTCATTGATTGGACTAGCTGATCAAAGTGAGTTCTTGCAATTGTTGTTTCAATGAAACTGACAATATAAAGATAAGAAATACAATTAGACCATAGACCACGTTTAGATCTGTTGGTGCATTAAAGACTTTACCAACCACAGCTACAGAAAGATAATTCAGTGAAGCCTCATTCAGCTAGAATACACATGCATGCATAATGTACGAATGCATGCATCCAGGCACATGTCAACATACAAATGCATGCTTGGAGGTGTGCATTTATGGTGTCACATACATGTATTTGCATAGCAGGCGTTATGGTACAACATTGACATTCGGTCCTGCAAGTGATGAGATAATAAAGTTTGCTTACAGCAACAATCATACCGCAACGCGTGATCCTTTCACAGCTTTAGGTCCACCTCCAACCTTTAAATCATAGTACCTAGTTAGAAGTGATAAAATAATGAGAGAGAGAGAGAGAGAGAGAGAGAGAGAGAGAGAGAGAGAGAGAGAGAGAGAGAGAGAGAGAATTCTGCAAAGCAACAATACCTAAGTAATGCCGTAAACTTGAAAATGGAAAACAAAAACAGAATTAACTAATATTCTTACAAAATTCATAATGACAATTAGGAATTCTGCGTGGTATATACAAAAATGTTAAATTCATGGCACATACAAGTTCTAGTACCAAGAATCATTTTTTTTCAACTTATTTTACCCATAAAGTTACCAATATCAGAAAAGTATCCTAGAGAACATATAAATATAGCAAAACAAGTGTGACCCAAAAGCAAGAATCCATGAATTCAAATAGTGCTTGGATGCAACTAACATGAATATAAGAGATCATTATTGTGGAAAATAATGTGAAAAATTAATAATTAAAAGAGATGTACTAACTTCAGACCATTTGGAAGAGTAGTGAAATCACTCTCAGGTATCTTTGCTGCTCTAAGCTGCAAAAATAAAAAAAAGAGGAGAAATAATGATCTTATCCAGAGCATTTGTTGTTGTTTCACGAGTCAATACAATTTATGGATTAACAACTTTCTTACAGCTCTTCGACTGGTGGAAACAGCATCAGATTTGTCACAAACATTGAGCTCAGCAGCTGAATTAATATGAAAAACAATGCTATGTTAGATCACAAATCACTTGTAAATAAATACAGATAAAGCTAATTTCTTCCTTTCATGTAAATATTTCAAACAACAATTTCTCGAGCTCTAAGTTCCTAGCTCACCCAATCCTAAAAAAGAAATAAAATCATTCCACCTTTATTACAACTACAGAGTTTCCATGCTATCATGTTCAAACCCCCAAATGTGCTACTTTTCATCTTGCCAAGCATGCACAAGTCAGCCAAACATGTAACTAAAAGAACAAAGAAACCAAACATACCACCTTGTGCAGTATTGCATTCCATCTAATTCTCAGAAATTAGGATACCGCAGAAATGTGAAAAGGAAAACAAAAAATCTAAATCTTGAGCAAAGCACGTTGTGATCTGAAAAAGCCATCGTTCTTCTAATTTTATTATTATCTCTGTTCAATAGAAGACAATGCCTAGTAAGAAAAATATCAGACTGGATAAAAGAACGCCATGCAATAATGTTAATACCCAAAAATAGGGCATAAGTTAGATGGCGATCTCATATCACATTCTTTTGGAATGAACTCAAAAGTTATATGAAGGGGGAAATAAATCAAATCAACCAATTTCCTATCAAACTACAAAAAATAAAACAGAAACTAAAGCCAAGCATTGTCAAAGAGCAATCTTGGGAAAGCTATCATATCTTCATTGACAGCGTATTACATCAACCAATTTGTAATTCAAAAAAAAAAAAGAAAGAAACAATAAACAGAAACTAAAGTAAGGCATTATCGAATTGCAGTCTTCGGCACCATTCCTTTTTCAGGTATGTTCCAAGAACCAATTTTTAATAAAAATTTATGAAAAAGTAAACACAAATTCTTTAGCAAGGCATTGTCAAAGTGCAATCTTCGGCACCATTCTTTTTTCTTTCTATTTACCAATACGATTCAAGAATTAAAAAATCAGTGCGATCTTGAAAGAGGGGGCTAAAAAACTAATCTTGTGCTAAAAAGAAAGGAAGAAAAAACACATCAAAGCTGCGATCCAAGAATGAACCCGAAGCTAGTAGAAAACCCAAGAACCATCTTCTTCCATCTGCAGGAAGAACCTCAGAAAGGACCGAAATCAAATCTGCCGGGCTTGCAGATGGGTCTTTGGAACAGCGACATGGCAAAGACACCAACTTTTGCTTCCTGAGGAGCGTTCTTTCTGCGGTTTTGGATGGAAAGAATCCAGAATCACGTAGCAAAATTAGACAAAGCTACAGAGAGAAGGGAAAGGGGGTGAGTAGAGGGGTACCAGAAGATGGGGAGAGACTCGGGCGGCAGTGGTGGAGAGCGTTGAGATGAGAGCTTAGTAGCCGTTGTTGCTGACCGAAGGAAAGAAGGGAGAGCTCCATGGAGACGAAAAGAGGGAGGGGCGAGCGGTTGTGAGCGGAAGGAATCGATTCCTCTATTTCCCCCGCCTTGTGAGTCGTGATAAAGTCGGCAAGCTAGGCTTTAAATGGACGGTCCAAGAGTTCGTTGGCTCCACTTGCGTAGATGGGCCTGGTTTTATCTTGAAATAATTGGGCCAGCCCCGGTGAAATTTTGGTTCGCTTAGCGAAGTCCTGCCACTATTTAAAATTCTATTCGTGCAGAATAGAAAATTTCCTTGGGTGGATTATGTAAAATTTGTAACTTTTCGCATTTTTAACCACGAACTTAAGATATAAATAGATGGGTAAATGTTAGATTGCTGTTGACTAAAAATCAATCGCTGCATTTTTATTTTTATTTTTATTTTTATTTTTTTATAAACAAAAGGGATAAGGGGGGTTAAATCTGGTGTAGCTATCCTGCAGGCCCCTACTCCGTCAGGTAATGTTCAATTCAAAGTACTTAGATTTTCGTAGCCTTTTTTTACCGAGAGATGAATATATCAACCTGACACTGCTAAGACGCCGGCTGGTAGAATGGAAAAGCAGGTCCCAGAAAATAATTTCTGGATTTAATCAAGCCATTCATAAGATTTCGTCCCGAATTTATGATCGGTTGATAGTGAGACAAAGTCTTTACCAACCAACCTATCATCTTAGTAGTTATTTTTATTTTTATTCTTTTTAACCATGCAATTGATTACCACGCAATGCCATACGACCAGAATGACTCTACTTAAATTGTGACCGCATCCTCACATTAGATAATTTCGGATTTATCATAATTATCAATGAGCAGTGCAACAAAGGGTTCTAACAGCTAATAAACATTATTTTGGAATCCTGCTAATTATTAAGTGTTTATTTGGATATTTTTATAGGACTGAAAATCTAATAAAAGTCGGATTTACTGGACCATTTACCTTGCATCCTTTAAAGGCCTATCCAAATTCCAGTCCAAATGCAGCCATTTAGCTACAGGAAGGAGAAAAATATTTATAAAGTTTTTTTTTTTTTTTTTTTTTTTTTTTCACGAGATTTGAGATAAGGGATGTTTGATTGATAGAGTTATGCTTAAATAGGCGGCCAAATATGTGAATCTTGTAGGAATATTCAAATAATCTCTATTTATTTAGAGCCTTTTTTATTAGATAAAAGATAAGAAAGAAAAAGAAAGATATTTTTTTTTATTATCTCATCATACTTTCATGAAAATAATAATCATGTTGGGTTGGCATATGCTTTGCTAGCAGAAACTCATATTCTCCTTGGCCAATAATCAACAAAGCAAATCACTTCCTATAGCGAGAGAATAGTACACATATATGTATATATGTCGGTTGGTATATATGTAAACATGTGTATATATACTGAAATAAATTAAGATTCCAATTTATCATGGTACCAACTGCACTCATACCATTCATCGAAGGATCACTCATATGAAATATGGATCTCCATTTCTAGGATCATAATTATCAGAGTCAATGCCATAAGAGAAAGAAGAAGGAAATAAAAAAAATAAAAGATAATCAAATAGGCATGCATGGTTTCATTATGAAAAAATAAAAATTTACAAGGCTGAACTCTCATTCTCAATCACATACAATTCTCTCAACAAGAAACTCCAAATCCCTCTTCCAAGTTCTCAACTCTCAGCCCTTACAGGCTTTCAAAGATCCTTCACCACTCTTTTGATCCTCATGCTTAGTATGGTTCTCTGCCTATGTTTGTATAGCGTCTGTTGTGAAGAGCATCTTACCAGGAATCCAACGATCCAAACCGCATCCAAGTCAAAGTCCTGTAGCCTCTCAAATTTATAGTTGAACTCCAAATCAACTCCTAGCCATCGATAAGCCTTGATCACATCAAAATCTGCATAGAATCAGGCCAAATCATGCCGACGGATGCTCCCAGTCATCCGACCAACACACAGAACGTGTGCTACTATCCGATCAGGTGCATAGACCATGCAACAGGAGTTGTGCACCGCCGGTCCAACATGGACCGTGTAGAGGGGTCACTTGGGCCATCACTCACTTGCCTGGGCCTGGGCTGGCTCGCGTGAATGCATGCACCATGTTATGCCGCATGCGTGCTGTGCTAGGTCGTACCACTGCGGGCTTGTTCCAAGCTTTTTTTGTCCTTTTGGACTAGGCTATTTTGTCTCCTTCATGGATCCTGTACCGGGCTTCTTTTAGGGACCAAACTCGAGATATTTTTTTAATAATCTCCATCTCGACTCGATGTTTAGTCTTCACTGACTTTAAGAGCTTCTTGAAGGATTTCATCTCCATATCCTGTGGCAAGTACTTACTGATAATGGATAGGCAAACATGAAAGTCGAGCCAGGCCACTCAATTTCATCTCCATCACATACTGTACGCATCTCGACCTGAGATTTGCTCGGGAAGCCTCCTACGGTAATAGGAACTTCATCTTATGATGTTGTCTGTCGTTCTCTAAGTCTCTTGTTTTATACTTGATCCACCTGCTCCCGGAGCTCCATCTTATAATGTACTCTTATTTATACAAAGGACTCCATCTTGTATTGAACTTCCTATCAAGAGGTAGTGCCATCTTCACTTCTTCTCTTGCAAAATAATCCTATTACCATGCAAGACCTTCAGGATTTCATCATTAGCTCTCCACATGTAGCTATTTAAATCCAATTTGCTTAGAAAAATCATATTCTTGCAAAAATTGGATATGCATCAGATCTCATTTAGTTTCTTCACTGTCCCATCATATGCTTTCAAGCTAACTCTTCCGACATCCTCGATTGCATAGCTCGATTTATCTGGTAATTAGATAAAACCATTTCTACTCTCTAGAAAGTCGAATAGCTCCTCTCTACAATAAATATGGTATGGTCATGCAAAATCTAAAATTCATTAGATAGAAGGGGATATCTTGTTGAATACCATAAATACTTCACTAATAATTCATCATTGCCGCTATTATAGGCCACCGTCGTAGTAGTCTTCATCCAATTTTTGAACTATGGATAATATCTGACACAATGCCATAGCTCGTCATATTGATAACACTTGATCCTGCTTGCATCATTCAACCTAGACCGTTCGCTCGCAATCCTCTATTATTCTATCTTCTACCACCTGCTCCTCTAGAAACCACCAGTATTGAGTTTCCACCTAAACTCGAAGCCTAGTTCTCTTATCTATGAACCTCATCCTAGAATAACATATAGGTAACTTTTTCTATCTTGATGATGCTCTTCCGCATTAAAAGAGTAATCACCAAGGACTTGAAGGAGTGTGATAGTGATGATAGTAAGACTAGTGCCATGGTATTCTTCTTAACTTTTTCACCAATACTAAGAAGATTGGTAAGAATCCTCTAGAAGTTACTTAGGAGCTCCTGCATGTTTTGCCCCTCGATCATTCATAATTGGTAAAATTGTTTCAAAAAAAATAACATATTTGTAAGGAACTTTGCCATGTACAACTCTTTAAGCTTCGTTCATAGCACCATCAGAAAAATCTTCTGCGGTACATGGATCACTACATATGTATCAAATATAAGTGGATCATGCTCACCACCCACATCAGGTGCTACCTCCAAGTCTTCTTTTCCATGGTGGTTAGTTTATCCTCATACATGAGCGCATCGATCAATCACTACTGGATGAGCACGTCTTTCATCCTTGCTTGCCATAAAGAGAAATTGCTCTTCCCGTCAAATCAGTTGATCTCGACTTTGATTGCACTTGTCTTCTCCATCTTCTTCGATCTCGATCACCATTAGCAATTTGGGACCGATACTAGTTATTGTAGTCTCAATTATACTAATACCACTTGTCGATGCTAGGATCATCATGGCCCATAGCTCCGGTGCATTGTCGCCGCGTCGAGAGCCTCCTCCCGTCAGGAACACTCCCTCCTCCTCAGGGGTCAACTCTTCGACCAGCTCGACCTGCAAAATAGAGGAGACCCAGGCTAGGAATTTCAGTGAGGACACTCTGATGATCAAGTAGTGGAACGATCGAGGGGAACAGAACCTCTGAGACGAAGAGCTTGGGGGACTCCCTTGCCCTAGGGGGTGACAAGATGATGATGATCAAATAGCAAAAAGAAAGAGGGAATGGAGAGTGGGGAGTGGGGAGGCCCCCTTCGGTCAGTCCCTTGGCCGGCCGAGCTTTTGGCTGCTTGCTTGCTTCTCTCCCCCTCCTGCTCATTACCTTCTTACTTACCTTCCTCCTCATTTTTGGCTATGTCTTGGTGTCCTCCTTTGTGTGCCCTCTCATGATGGAGGGGCTTGCCGCAGCTCGCTGCTTCTCCTTCTTCCCCCTCCCTTCGGACTAGTCCTCCTGAAGGAGGAGGCGATCCGTGGACCTCTTGGAGCCTCTTCCTCTCTCTCGGACTGGTCCTCCTTCCAGCCTTCGCAGAGCTCTCTCATTTTAGCCTTCCTCAGACTGGTCCTCCTTTCGTCTTCCTCTCCCCCCTCTTGGACTGGTTCTTTCGAAGGAGGAGGCAATCCCTTGGCTTCCCGGAGCCCTTTTTTTGGAGAGCCTCCTCCGTCCCTCTTTTGAAGAGCCTTCTTCATTGGGGGTATCGTTTTTTGCTTAAGATGGGCAAGCACTGTGCCACTGAGCCCCGTGCCATAGCGAGAAGTTTTTATTCCTGAAGGGACCGCCTGAGCGTTGCAGGGCCTATGACTTTGACAGAATTCCCCTTCTAGGAAAACTCTGGGTTTTGCATCATGTGGATTGGCATCCTCCGACCATACGGTAGTCGACATGGTGGCACGTTATAAGGTCCTGGGTCTGACGGGGCTTACCTCATGCAGAGCATGCGAGCGGTGTGTTGCAGAGCTAGCAATGGTGGCAGGACATGTGCCACCTTCCGGAGGTTGCAGGTGGACAGGGACCTCCATGCCGTGGTTTGAATCCCTGTTGATCCTTTCCTCGTTCACAACTGGCAAGAATTCTGGCCTTCGTATGGCAGGGAAGGACCTCCCGAAAGGAGGTCTGTCTTCGATAGCATGAGCACGACCCTGGCTGGGAGTTGACCTCGACCGGAAGGCTTGCTCCGTGAGCTTAACCCTGACTGGGATCTGACCTCAACAGGAGGGCTCGCTTTACGAACTCGATCTCGACTGGGAGCTGATCTCAGCAGGAGAGCTAACTTCGACAGTATGAGTATGACCCCGACCAGGAGCTGACCTTGGCAGGGAGGCTTGCTCCATGAGCTCGACCCCGACTGGGAGCTGGCCTCGGCCTTCCACCCAGGGGCCGCATCCAGGTAGCAGTCCCTACCTGTGCAATTGATAGCTAGGTGGCTGTGTATGCTCCACGTCAGCACAGGAGGGCTAACTTCGGCAGCATGAGCACAACCCCCGTCGGGAACTGACCTCAACAGGGAGGCTGCTCCATGAGCTTGACCCCGCTTGGGAGCTGGCCTCGGCCTTCCACCCAAGGACTGTGTCCAGGTGGCAGTCCCCACCTGTGCGGCTGACAGCTGGTGGTTGTGTATGCTCCACGTCAGCGAATGTTGCCATATCAGATGCCCCCTACTCTCGAGCTCGGAGAACGAAGCGTTGCTCGGGGTGATGGGGGTAATGACCATGCTGACATGGAGGGACGCATCTTCTGCGCCATCAATGCTTCAATTGGCCATGCCCCGAAGACTGCACCTTTACATTAATAGGGTGCTATGCTTTTTTCCAACTTGGCCTGCCAGTGCCTCCTATACCGATCACGGAAGTTAAGGTCAGAGCCCTTCAATGGGCGTTGCACCAATACTGAGGGGACCCGCTCACTAATCAGGCAAGGAGTGGAGATGGGGCTTCAACCCGTCTTCCTTTCATCTTGTATCTTAGGATTTCAGGAGGTCTCCCAGCCTGTCGGGAGCTCCATAGGATATAAGGACTTTTGATCAATGAAGGCACCTCTTACTTTACGACTGCTGTTCTCTTTTCCTTTCTTTTCTTTTTTCTCTTTTTCTCTTTTTTTTGGGCTTGAGTCTGCCGTACGGGTTCCAATGAGGGTAATTTTTCTGTTCCCTTCAATCAAAATGCTTTGTATTCCCTCCACTTTGCTTGCTGTTTTTCTTTTCTTCGGCTTGGATTGCTTCTAGGGGGTCTCCTTAGTTTTCCAAGCCATGAGTCAGGCGACCGACGGTGGGAGTTCAAGGATTTTTCATCGACATCCCTCGACAGTGAGTAAGGCAACCGGATGCAGGGCTCCTAGAATATCCCGGCTCAATTTGCCATGCTGTGAGTCAAGCGGTAGATGGCGGGACTTTTGAAGTTTTCTGGCAGACATCTCCGGACTGTGAGTAAGGCAGTGAGTGCGGGGCTTCATGAATTTCTTGGCTTATAGGTGCCAAAATATGAGTCTCGAGGTAGATGGCAGGGTTCCAGAAATCTCCAAGTGCACCTCAAGACTGTGAGCGGGATGACTGAGAGCGAGTATGTCGGAAGGACCCAGCTCAGAGATTGCCTAGCTGCAGGCCTCGTGGTAGATGGCGGGTTGCCCTGCCACCACCTCAGGGTTGTGAGCCTGGCTAAAAAGTGCGGGCCCGATGGAGTGGGCTCAGCTTGAGAGTGCTGGACTATGAGTCACGCGGTAGATGGAGGGTAACCCACCGCCACCTCCGGACTGTGAGCTCGATTGATGAGCGCGGGCCTGATGGAGTGGGCTCGGCTCACTGATGACAAGCATCCATGCTATGAGTCTCACGGTAGACAGCATCTTGGTGCCACCTCCGGGCTATGAGCACGGCTGAGGAGGGCGAGTCTAATGGAAGGCCCAGCTTAAGGGAGCCGAACTGTGAGTCATGCAGCAGATGGCAGGTGGCCCGCCACCACCTCCAGACTGTGAGCTCGGCTAATGAGCGCATGCCTGATGGAGTGGGCCCGGCTTGCTGATGAAAAATCATCATGCTGTGAGTCTCGCAGTAGATGGTATCTTGGTGCTGCCTCGGAGCTGTGAGCACGGCTGAGAAAGGCAAGCCTGATGGAGGGCCCAACTTAAGGGAGCCGAACTGTAAGTCACGCGGTAGGTGGCAAGTTGCCCCGCCGCCACCCTCGAGCTATGAACTTGGTTGGTGACCGCGGGCCTGATGGAGTGGGCTCGGCTCGCTGATGAGAAGTTCTCATGCTATGAGTCTCACGATATACGGCATCTTGGTGCTGCCTCCAGGCTGTAAGCACGGTTGAGGAAAGCGGGACTGATGGAGGGTCTGGCTTAAAGGAGCTGAACTGTAAGTCACGCGGTAGGTGGTGGGTTGCCTTGTCGCCACCTCCAAGCTGTGAGCTCAATTAGTGAGCACAGGCTTGATAAAGTGGGCCCGGCTCGCTGATAAAAAGATGCCATGCTATGAGTCTCGCGGTAGATGGCATCTTGGTACCACCTCCAGGCTGTGAGCATGATTGAGGAGGGCGGGCCTGATGAAGGGCCTGGCTTAAGGGAGCTAAACTGTGAGTCATGCAGCAGATGGCAGGTGGCCCGCCGCCACCTCCGGACTGTGAGCTCGGCTGATGAGCGCAGGCCTGATGGAGTGGGCCCGGCTGATGAGAAGTCGCCATGCTGTGAGTCTCGCAGTAGACGGTATCTTGGTGCCGCCTCCGGGCTGTGAGCACGGCTAAGGAAGGTGGGCCTGATGGAGGGCCCAGCTTAAGGGAGCCAAACTGTGAGTCACGCGGTAGGTGGTAGGTTGCCCCACCGCCACCTCCGAGCTGTGAGCTCAGCTGGTGAGCGCGGACCTGATGGAGTGGGCCCGGCTCGCTGATGAGAAGTTGCCATGCTGTGAGTCTTACAGAAGATGACATCTTAGTGTCGCCTCCGGGATCTGAGCACGGCTGAGGTAGGTGGGCCTAATGGAGGGCCCAGCTTAAGGGTGTCGAACTGTGAGTCACGCGATAGGTGGTGGGTTGCCCCACTGCCACCTTCGGGCTATAAGCTCGGCTGGTGAGCACGGGCCTAATGGAGTGGGCCCGGGTCGTTGATAAGAAGTAGTTGTCATGCTGTGAGTCTCGCGGTAGATGGCATCTTGGTACCGCCTTCGGACTATGAGCATGGCTAAGGAAGGCAGGCTGATGAAGGGCCCGGCTTAAGGGAGCCGAACTATGAGTCACGCGATAGGTGGCGGGTTAGCCCGCCGCCACCTCCGAGCTGTGAGCTCGGCTAGTGAGCGCGGGCCTGCTGGAGTGAGCCCGGCTCATTGATGAAAAGTAGTTGCCGTGCTATGAGTCTCACGATAGACGACATCTTGGTGCCGCCTCCGAGCTATGAGCATAGTGATGAGGGCAGGCCTGATGGACGGGCCCGCCTTGTTGGTGAGTTTGCCATGCTATGAGTCACACGATAGATGGCATCTTGCTGCCACCTCCAGGCTGTGAGCGTGGCAATGGGGGTGGGCCTGATGGAGGGGCCTGCCTTGTTGGTGAGGGTGCCGAACTGTAAGTCACATGATAGATGGCAGGTTATCCTACCGCCACTCTCTGGGCTATGAGCTCGGTTGATGAGGGCAGGCCTGTTGAGGGCACGGCTTGAGAGCACCACATTGTGAGTCAAGCGGTAGATGGCGGGTTGCTCTGCCGCCACCTCCAGACTATGAGCACGGCTTGGAGTGCGGGCCTAGTGGAGGGCTCGACTTGAGTCCACCGAACTTTGAGTCGGACGAGGATGTCCCTGCATAGGTGAAAAGCAAAGTTGCATGAAAAATGGACTTAGATAATTGAAAGAAAGTTTTACACCACCGGTAGCGCTCTCTTAATTTGCCCGTGTTCTAGGTTCGCGAGCGTCGGGAGGCACCGGGACCGGTGAGGTAGTAGGCTCCACCCGACCGGGCTTCGACCCCTTTGTTGGGATCCTTTACAGGGGTTGCAGTAACGCGCCATCTTTTATCGGCAGGCTGCCCCCCGGGATTAGGCTCCATCTCTTGTTGGTTCGCCCCATTATGAGTTGCACGACGGGTGGCATCCCGCTGCCACCTCCATACTGTGAGCGAGGCGATGGTGCTTGCCGTTGATGGTGGTGTAGGGGCCCCTCCTGTATAGCTGTAACACAGTTCTCTTATTGCAAAGGTAGTGAGGAAGGGAGTTACCCATTAGGCTTGCGTAAGACGATGGAAGTCCCACGCATAGGAGAATGCCTGATCCTAGGTCTAACCGGAGAGTGCCACGAAAGGTGGCAAGTGTTCAGAAACCCATGAATACAGGCCCCTCTCTCCGCTATTATCAGACCCTTCTCTTCTTGTTGGGAGCTCTCGTGTCCCCCACTTGCCCCAAGGAGGCGACTACTGTCGCCCCGTCGATTGGAGAGCATGGATCCTTAGCCTTAACCGAGATCCTCTTAGTTTCGGAATCGTCTGCCGCTTGTGCCCCCCTTCCTGGTACGCCAATTTATTGCCACCTGGATCGTCGTGGCCCATAGCTCTAGCACGTCGCCACCGTATCGGGTGCTCCTTCTCCCATCGGGAACACTCCTCCTCCTCGGGGGTCAGCTCTTTGGCATGCTCGACCTGCGAAATAGAGGAGACTCGAGCCGGGAATTCCAGCGAGGATACTCTGACGATCAAGTCAGTGGGACGATCGAGGGAACAGAACCTCTGAGATGGAGAGCTTGGGGAACTCCCTCGCCCCATGGGTGACAAGATGATAATGATCAAATAGCAAAAGGAAAAAGGGAATGGAGAACGGGGAGCTGGGAGGCCCCCTTCAGCCGGTCCCTTGGCTGGCCGAGCTTTTGGCTGCTTGCTTGCTTCTCTCCCCCTCCTGCTCACTTACCTTCTTACTTACCTTCCTCCTTTTTTCTGGCTATGTCCTGGTGTCCTCTTTTGTGTGCCCTCTCGTGGTGGAGGGGCTTGCTGTAGCTCGCTGCTTCTCCTTCTTCCCCCTCCTTTCGGACTAGTCCTTTTAGAGGGGGAGGTGACCGTGGGCCTCTTGGAGCCTCTTCCTCTCTCTCGGACTGGTCCTCCTTCCAGCCTTCAGAGTGCTCTCTCCTTCCATCCTTCCTCATACTTGTCCTCCTTCCATCTTTCTCTTCCCCCTCTCGGACTGGTCCTTTCGAAGGAGGAGGTGATCCCTCGGCTTCCCGGAGCCATTTTTTTTGGAGAGCCTCCTCCGTCCCTCTTTTGGAAAGCCTTCTTCATTGGGGGTATCATTTTTTGCTTAAGAGGGGCAGGCACTATGCCACTGAGCCCCATGCCATAGCGGGAAGTTTCCATTCCCGAAGGGACCGCCCGAGCATTGCAGGGCCTATGGCTTTGACATGATTCAACTTTAGATCTCGCACTGCGTGGGTTAGTATCCTCCGACCATATGGTAGTCGACGTAGCTGCACGTTATGGGGCCCTGGGTCTGATGGGACTTATCTCATACAGAGCATGTGGGCGACGTGTTGCAGAGCTGGCAATGGTGGCAGGACATGCGCCACCTTCCGAAGGTTAAAGGTGGACAGGAACCTCCGTGCCGTGGTTTGAATCCCTGTTGATCCTTCCCTCCTTCACCACTGGCGAGAATTCTGGCCTTCGTATAGCAGGGAAGGACCTCCCAAAGGAAGGTCCACCTTCGATAGCATGAGCACGATCCCGGTTGGGAGCTGACCTCGGCAGGAAGGCTTGCTCCATGAGCTTGACCCCGGCTAGGAGCTGACTTCAATAGGAGGGTTCGCTTTACGAGCTCGACCCCGACTGGGAGCTGATCTCAACAGGAGGGCTCGCTTTACAAGCTCGACCCCGATTGGGAGCTGATCTCAGCAGGAGGGCTAACTTTGGCAGCATGAGCTCGATCCAGGTTGGATGACCTCAGCAGGGAGGCTTGCTCCATGAGCTCGACCCCGACTGGGAGCTGGCCTCGGCCTTCCACTCGAGGGCTATGTCTAGGTGGCAGTCTCCACCTGTGCGGATGATAGCTAGTGGCTGTGTATGCTCCACGTCAGTGCAGGAGGGCTAACTTCGGCAACATGAGCATGACCCCAGCCAGGCGCTGACCTTGGCAGGGAGGCTTGCTCCATTAGCTCAACCCCGGCTAGGAGCTGACCTTGGCCTTCCACCCGGGGGCCACGTCCAAGTGGCAGTCCCCATCTGTGCGGCTGACAGCTGGTGGTTGTGTATGCTCCATGTAAGCAGATGTTGCCACATCACCACTTATCAAGAGATCACTCGTATGGAATACAGATCCTCATTTCTCAAATTATGATTATCAATATCGATACTGTAGAAAAAAAGAAGAAAAAATAAAATAAAATAAATGATACAATCAGATGGGCATGTAAGGTTCTATTATGAAAAAATAAAAACCTATAAGATAGAACTCACATTCTCAATTTCATATAATTCCCTCAACAAAAAATCCAAAATCTCTCTCTCAAGGTTTCAACTCTCACCCCTACAGGCTCTCTCAAGATCCTTCACCATTTTTTTGATCCTCACACCCAGCCTTGTCATTTGTCCATATTTTTATAGCCTCTATTGCAAAGAGCGTCTCACTAGGAATCTAATAGTCTAAACCATATCTAAATCGGAGTCCTGTAACCTCTCTAATTTATAGTTGAACTCCAAATCAACTCATGACCGTTGATCGGTCTTGATCATATCGAAATCCATGCAGAATCAGGCCAAATTAGTCTAAATCATGCCCACGGATGCTTCCAGCCATCCGATCAATACACAAAACACGTGCTACCATCTGATCAGGTACATAAACTGGCCAACAGGAGCTGTGCACTGTGTTGCGGCGACTTCTCCTGGGCCGGGTCCGGACGACTGCACTGGAGTCCTCCTCGCCCGATAGACCTGCAACAAAAATCCCCAAGGCGCCGGTGGTGTTCCGACAGGGGACCCTCCAATGCCTAAGTTAGCAGGAGCTTGAAGGCAACAGAATGGAGGAATCAAAGAGATAACATGAGGAGAGGGAAGAGAGTCATCCCTTGGAAACAGGGTCCCCCAGGTGCCTTATATAGGCATGGAACAGTCCAAAATCTGTTAGGAAAGAGGCCAAAAAAGATCGATCTATCCCTAAGAGGATCTGGAGAGTGGCCACGTGGCGCCTAGAGAGGGCAGCGTTGTGGGAGTAGTGGAGCAGTACCACTGATGTGGCAGGAGTTCGTCGAAACAGAAGATGTTTCCGGAATCTGCCAAGTCCCCGAAATGAGTCGGTCAAATGCCGACTGGTAGGGTCATCAGGCTGTCAAAAAGGGGAATGTCCGTTGGACCATCAATGAGCAGGACCTCAGCAGGAGTGGGCTATCGGACCTCTACTCCGGTGGGTCGGCAAGTTGAAGGAGATCAATGAGCCGGACCTTAGCAGGAGGGGGCCGTCGGACCTCTGCTTCGGTGGGTCGGCAAGCTAAAGGAGATCAATGAGCCAGACCTCAGCAGGAGTGGGCCATCGGACCTCTCCAAAGGTCGGTCGGGTCGGACAGCAAAGAGAAACCGGTGCGATTTGGTGGTGAGCCAGATGGGTAAATAGTTGCCCCCCTTGCCCTTGGCCTTCGAGCAGTTCTGCAATCTCGAAGTACGAGGGCAATATTTGGTAATAAATGCATCAGTTCTCAAAATGATGGCGAACGTGATTTAGCATGCTGCGACGGGCACTCTTCCGCTCGGGACCTCCACCCTTGGACAGGTGTCAACACCGCACTGGCACTGGCAGAGGAAGTAGTTATGCTGGTACGGTACCATAATTAATTGCCAATCCGAAACACTCGTATGATGCATCCTCGATGTGGCGTGGGCAATGCGACAGGATCCGAGCGGTCGGCACGACGCCCAAGGTGGCTTATCCACCATCGACCGGGCGGTCATGCGAATCACGATCGGAGACGATCTGGCACGTCCCCTCGGCTCCCCCATCCAATCAATGTGTCGCGTCATCTTCCACAGATCGCGATGCTCGAGGGATGCTGGGAGGTGACCCCTCAGCGCCTATAAAAGGAGGGGCGGACATTCGAAGGGAGTCTATTGCTGTGCCTAGGGTTCGGAGTGAGAGAGAGAGCTTCCTTCTTTTCCTGCCTTTGTCTTTGCTAGGAACTTCGCTCACCAGGTTAATTTTGCCTCCATCTTCCTCTTCTCTTGCCTCCATTAAAATGGCTGCCGTGGAAATAGGGAACTCGGCCCGTATGATATCGCCACAACCATGACTAGGGATAGGGTAAAGAACCTCAGGATCGTCTACGGCATCCCGACCACCCTACACCTCACCATTCCTAGTAGGAAGAGAAAGTAAACGGCCCACTGAACTTAGGTACACTTCCCCTGTACGAAGATCACCTTAAGGCAGGCCTCTGATTTTCACTCCACCATTTTTTCATTCAAATCTTCAATAGTTATAGGATTACCCCTTCTCAACTGACCCCGAACAGTATTCGGCTCATCTGTGGCTTCCTGATCGTCTGCCGGGAAGCCAAAGTAGAACCAAGGTTATCCCTGTTTTCGAACTTCTTCCTCTTGAAATAGGACTTCCGAGTAAGGAGTGGTGGGTTTTCAGTCCTCGTCCAAACCGAAAGATATTAGGAGGACTTCCGTCGGCTATCCACGGATGGAAGTCTCGATTTTTCTTTGTAGACAGCCTAGAACCATGGGGGTTCGAGCCAGCATGGAGAGAGCAGAGGCCGAATGCCATAAATGGAAGGAAGGTATCAATGGCCGATGAGGCCGACTTCCTTAAGATGAACGATGAAGACCCGAAATTCATCGGCTTCATGCTCCAAGAGGACAGCCTCCATCGGGCTGGAATCAGCCGACATCCGATGCTGGGTAGGACAAAGGCCGTTGAGGGGAACCTACTATTATTTCACTCGCTGGCTTCAATGTTGTCACTGACTCTAACCTTGTTTACTGGCAGGTGGTAAGATGAGATCGGATCGGGTGGTCCTTTCAGTGCGGTCGGCACAGAAGAGGGCCGTCCGTATTTTGGAGCCAACCCCTCGGGAGCCGAAGAGACAAAGGGCATCAGAGCCGGCACCCGAGAGCTCGAAGAAGCAACGGACAGAGGAGCCGACTGCAACGATAGTCTTGGTGGAGTCAGAAGATGACGTGCCACTAGCGGACCGCCAAAGGGCGATAGCACTGGAGCGCTCTTCGTCTGTTGGGCAGTCAGCTGCCCGGTCCGGAGAGGGACGTTCGGCACTGACCGAGGTAGGGACGACACCATCCTTTCTACCACCGACCAAACAGAAGAAACTTCCCCGGGGACCCGATGAAAACAAGTCATTGAAGGGTCGTCGACCGTCGAGGGAAGGGTCGACGGTGCTGGTGCTGATGGGGGCCGCCAGGGGTGGCCAGCTATGCACGACACTGAACATGTCAAAGAGCAGCTCTAGAGGGCTGTTACTAGTGTCGACGACGGTCGGTGAATGAAGCCACCAGGAGTTATCTTCATCATTTGTTGGAGGTGAGTTTCAGGTTCAAGCCTTCAACTCTTATTTTATTGTTTAAAGTCTTCTAATTGTATGTCCGTCGGTAGCTCGTTCGGGACTCGCTGCTGATTGATGACAGCTTGGGCAAGTTGCTCCATCTGAAGGAGCACTTGACCAAGAGGGCCGAGGCAGCGGAGACGGCGAGGGACACCTCATGGGTGGCGCTGACAGCCGCCAGAGCGGAGCTGACCATCCTTCAGGCAGCTGAAAAAGAATTATCTGCTCTTCGGGCCGAGTCAGAGGCCCAAAAGAAGCAGCTTGAAGACTTGCTGACCCGGGAGGCTGACCGGAAGGCAAAACCAAAAATAACAAACGGAAGGTCAAAGCTCTGACACGTCGGCTGGCGGAGGAGGAAGAGCACCTGGCCGAATCCGAAAGGCACTCAAGGGGCCACCAATCGATGGCGAAACGTTACAAGGGTCTGCTGAAGACGAGCCAGGACCTGATGAAGGCGGCGGCGGTGGCAACCGTCAAGGAGTATAAGGCCTCTGAAGGCTTCCAGGAAGAGATGAACGAAGCTGGGATGGTTGGCATCGACTATGGGTACGAGGAATGCTACCACAAGGTCAGCGTTGCATTCCTGGAACTTGATCTTTCCTTCCTCCAGTTGTCGAAGCCGGCGGAGGAGATGGGCGCGGAGACGGCGGGTCCGACAGAAGGTGCGACCGAGACACCAATTGGAGTCGCCACCGTGGAGGTCGGGTCAGACGTCTGTGCTGAGGCCAATGCGAGAGCGGCAACCCTTCCTGCCGGAACTTCAAGAGGAGTTGAGGAGGTCAAAGTCGATGTTGTATCTATACCTCCCGAGGGTCAACCTAGATGTTTGTAAAGGTTTGACCTTCCATTTTATAAAAAAAGCTTTTGAAGCAATAGAACTTTTTATAACATCTTGTGTATATATGCTTTAGAAATTTTTCTAAGTATGGGCCCGTCGGCTTGTATAAACGGACGGTCAGGCCACCGGAGTAGTCATTAGTTAGTAGCCCAAGCCGAGTCAAGCTACTTTAGGATTTTCGCCCTAAGTGTTGATCCGCCAGCTCGTCCGAACCCGCAGACGTTGAGGCAGATGACGGACGGTAGCTCAGGCTGGACTCATTTACTTAGAAAATTTCTTCCCAAGTATCGATCCGTCGGCTCATCAGAACCAAGAGACATTGCCGACCGGAGTCAACTTTCGGAAGTAGGCTGCCCTAGAGCCTTTGCTGACCGGAGTCGGACTTTCTAAAGTGGGCTGCCCTAGAGCCTTTGCCGACCAGAGTCGGACTTTCATAAATGGGCTGCCCTAGAGCCTTTGCCGATTGGAGTCGGACTTTCAGAAGTGGGCTGCCCTAGAGCCTTTGCCGATTGGAGTCGGACTTTAGGAAGTGGGCTACCCTAGAGCCTTTGCCGACCGAGTCGAACTTTCGGAAGTGGGCTGCCCTAGAGCGTTTGCCGACCGGAGTCAGACTTTCGAAGTGGGATGTCCTAGAGCCTTTGCCTACCGAAGTCGGACTTTCGGAAGTGGACCATAGAAGAAGCGGTGGACTTTTATTGATAATACTTGCGAAGGTTGTCTACATTCCATGAATGAGCTATCTGCCATCCGTCCAGATGCTCAATTCAGTATGTTCCAGCCCGTTCAATTACCCGGTAAGGACCCTCCCAATTGGAGAAGAGTTTCCCTTGCTCAGTCGATCTCAAAATTTCTGCCTTTCGCAAGACCAGATCTCTAACTCGAAAGTCCGCACCTTGACCCGTGAGTTATAATACTTAGACATCTTCTGGCAGTAGGTCGCCATCTTTAAGCTTGCTCGGAGTCTGGTTTCTTCAAGTAAGTCCAGGTCAGCCCTTCGCTGCTCAAAGTTGGTTGGCTCGGCACAGTGATCAATCTTTAAGGATTGTAAAGAGATTTCAATAGCGATGATAGCCTCACTCCTATAGGTCAAGTTGAATGGAGTCTCCCTAGTTGCCAACCGGGCGGTTGTTTGATAAACCCAGAGCACTAAATGGAGTTCTTCTGCCCAAAGTCCTTTGGCATCGTTCAGCCAGGTCTTCAGCCCATGCAAAATGGTCCGATTAGTGACTTCGGCCTCCCCATTGCACTGGGGGTGGCCGACCGACGAAAGCCGATGGATGATGTGATATTGTTGGCAGAATTCTCGGAATTTAGGATTGTCAAACTGCCTATCATTGTCAGTGATGATTGTTGAGGGATGTCGAATCTAAAAATGATGTAGTTCTGGACGAAATTTTCAACCTTGGCCTCAGTGATCTGCGCCAGCGGTTCGGCCTCCATCCATTCGGTGAAGTAATCAATCGCTATAATAAGGAACTTACGCTGGCCAGATGTCGGAGGGAAGGGTCTCAGAATGTCCATTCCCCACTGTGCGAACGACCAAGGTGCCGAGATCGGAGTCAACTGGCTGGCCAGCCTTCTTTAGATATTGGAATACCTCTGGCATGCGTCGCACCTTCGAACGAAGTCCGATGCATCTTTTTGGATGGTGGGCCAATAATATCCCTGTCATATTATTTTGTAGGCCAGGGATCTTCCTCTAAGGTGATCGCCACAGATGCCTTCATGGACTTCTCTGAGGGCGTAGTCTGCATCGGTCAGACTCAAGCACTTCAATAGAGGTTGTGAAAATGATCGCTTATAGAGGGCATCGTCAAGGACAATGTATTTTGACGCTGTCCATCATATCCACTTGGCTTCGGTCGGGTCCTCCGGTAAGACTTCTTTGGTGAGGAAGGTGAGGATCGGATCCATCCATGAAGCTTCTCATCCAACTTGGTGGACCTCAACTGGCTCTTCACTGATACTTGGGTGCGACAAATGCTCCACGAAGGTTCGGTCGGAGGTATGCGTGACGGCCGTAGCCAATCATGAAAGGGCGTCCGCCCGAGAATTCTGCAGTCGAGGTATATGGAGGATCTCAAAGAATTTAAGCCGACATATGAGGTTTTGTACCTTGTTCAGGTACTTGGCTAGAGTCAGGTCTCTTGCTTCAAATTCTCCCTTCACTTGGTTGACCACCAACTGGGAGTCGGAGAAAGCTCTCACTCGGCTGATGCCTAGATCAGCGGTGATTCGTAGTCCCGTAAGGAGGGCTTCGTACTCCGTCTGATTATTTGACACCTGAAAGGAAAAATGAAGAGCATACTCTAGGCTTTCCCCATCGGGGTCGGCTAGGATCAGGCCGGCCCCGTAGCCAGCGAGGTTGGATGATCCATCCATATGGAGAGTCCAAGCTGGTTCGGCTTCATAGACGACGTCAGCTTCGGGTATTTCGACCGTTTAAGGGGATGTATCCTGCTTCCAGGTGCACTCTGCAATGAAGTCAGCGATTACTTAGGCCTTTAAGGTGGATTGAGATTGGAAGGTACATCGAACTCGCCAAGCTTAACGGCTCATTTGGCAAGCCGACCGGATGTATCCGGACTTCAGAGGATCGCCTTAAGAGGTTGATCGGTCATCACCATGATCGGATGCGCCTGGAAGTACGATCGAAGTCGCTTAGCAGATATGACCAGAGAGTAGACCAGCTTCTGCATCTTGGGATACCTTGTTTCGACATCACGGAGGACTTTACTGATATAATAGATAGCCTTCTGCTAACCATTCTCCTCGACTCGTACGAGGACAGCATCGACCGCCTCGTCCAACGCCGACAAGTAAAGATACAAAGGCTCCCCCTCCACTGGTTTGGCCTGTAACGGGGGATTCTTTAAATATTCTTTCAGGGCTTCGAAAGCTGACCGACATTCATCAGTCCAAACAAGATTTTCCAACTGGCGCAGGGCTTTGAAGAATGGCAGGGACTTTTTAGCCGAACGGAAGATGAAACGACTAAGGGAGGCAATCCGGCCCATGAGCTCTTGCACCTGCTTCTTGCTGGTCGGATGTGCAATATCGATGAGAGCTCTTATCTTGTCGGGGTTTACTTCAATCCCTCTTTGTGTAACCAGGAAGCCGAGGAACTTACCAGAAGTTATCCCAAAAGTGCACTTTGCGGGATTCAGCTTCATCCGATGATGTCTGAGTGCGTCAAAGGATTCTCGCAAGTCCTTGATGTGGTCGGCCTCATGGAGGCTTTTTACTATCATATCATCCACATAAGCCTCCATATTTCTGCCCAGCTGCTCTTCGAACACTCGGTTGATCAGTCTTTGGAAGGTGGCACCGGCATTCTTCAAGCCGAAGGGCATCATTCTGTAACAATATAGGCCTTTGTCGGTGATGAAGGCGGTCTTCTCCTCGTCCTCCGGATGCATCTTGATCTGGTTATAGCCGGAGAAGGCATCCATGAAGCTGAGGAGCTGGTGGCCAGCCATAGCATCCACCAGTTGATCAATCTTCAGCACAGGGAAGCTGTCCTTTGGACAAACCTTGTTAAGGTCGGTGTAGTCCACACAGATCCTCCACTTTTCGTTGGCCTTCTTTACCATAACGACATTCGCCAGCCACTCAGTGTAATGGACTTCCCTGATAAAGCCGGCGTTCGAGAGCTTTCTTACTTCTTCATCAATAGCTTTCTATCTTTCGGCAGCGAAGCTCCTCTTTTTCTATCGGACGGGCCTGTAGGTCGGATCCACCTTGAGCTGGTGAGTGATGACATTCGACGGGATACCTGGCATGTCCGAAGCCAACCAGGCAAAGACGTCACGTTACTTCTAAGAAAGCTGATCAGCTTTGACTTGATGTCTTCACTAAAAGAGCTTCCTATCTGGAGGACTTTAGTGGGATCATCCTCCCAAAGGGGGGTAAACAAGATTTTTTCGTCTGGCTGACCGTGGCCCTCGGCCTCAGCCCTCGAGTCGAGTTGCTCCAGAGTAGGACGGCCTTCCGACTTCTAGTTCAAAATAGTTAAACACTGTCTGGCCATCCGATGGTCTCCCCTCATCACTCCGACCCCGCTCCTGGTTGGAAACTTTGCCAACATGTGGTAAGTAGATACAATGGCCCGGAACTTGTTGAGGGCCAATCAGCTTAAAATGGCATTGTATGTAGAGCTTGTCCGGATGACCACAAAGTTGATGGGGAGAGTTTTCTGGAAAGGCTCCGTCCCGATCGTCACCGGCAGGGTGATTTCCCCTTCGACACCGACGGAGTTTCCCCCAAAGCCTGTCAGTGGGATGGGGGAATCTTGCAACATCGACCTGGATAGGTTCATCCTTATAAAAGCATCATACAGTAATACCTCCGTGGAGCTTCCATTATATATAAGTATTCTTTTTACATCGTAATTGGCAATAACTGCCGATACGACTACAGGGTCATTCTCAAAAACATGGGACTCCAGGAGATCCTCGTCAGAGAAGGTGATTGCATTGGAGCTCCTCGGCCTCTTGGCAATGTCCGGACCATCTCCATGGCCCCATTCGGATCGTCGATGCAGCATGCCGACATCCCCGCCTGTCGGTCGTTGGTTGGGAAGCTCCGCCTCCTCTAGATGATTTCTGGTGTTGGATGTTTCGGCCCGATCCCGATGGGGTCGGACATACTTGCACAGATACCCCCTCCGGATAAGGTGTTCGATGGCATCCTTCAACTGCAAGCATTCTTTAGTGCTGTGTCCGTGGTCCTTGTGGAATCGACATAATTTATCTTTGTTTTTGTATGCAGCAGGGCCCCTCGTCGGTCGAGACCTCTGAAGGAAAGTCTCATTCTCGATCTCCAGGAGGATTTTCTCCCTCGGAAGGGAGAGGGGTGCATAAGACTCGAACCTCCTGGGGAAGTCCTTCGGCTTCGAACTTCGACGCCGAGCCGACCGGTTGCTGTCATTCGGAGGTCAGACTTCAGGAGCCTTGTCGCTCCGCCTCTTGGGAGCTGGCCTCCTCTCTGCCTGACGTTAGCTAGCCGCTTGTTCCTTCGCTATGGCGTATTTCTGCGCCCTGGCCAGCATCTCACTGTAGCTTGTCGGGAACCTCTTGTCCAGGGAGAAAGTAAGCCTGGACAAGCGAAGCCCTCGCTTGAAGGCTAACATAGCCATCACTTCATTCAAATCCGGGACTTCCATGGTCGCTGAGTTGAAACAAGCCATGTAATCCCGAAGGGTCTCCCCCTTCTTTTGCAGTACGAGGAAGAGATAGTCGGTGTTCCTTGGAGTCAGACTGCAAGTCCTGAAATGGAAGAGAAAAAGATTTTCGAGCTAAGAGAAAGAGTGGATCGTACCTGGTCGGATGGCATTGAACCACATCCGAGCAGTCTTCTTCAGAGTTGCTGGGAACGCGATACAGTGAAGAGCGTCGGAGGTAACTTGTACCATCATGTGGGCCATGTAGGTGCCCAGATGGTCCAACGGATCGGTGGTGTCGTCGTAAGGGTCCACCTGAGGGATTTTAAAGTACGGGGAATCATCTCTGCCAGGATCTCATCGGAGAACGGGGGACGGGAATCGTATAGCTGCCCCCCTTCGGCCTTCTGCCGATTAGCAATTTCTGCAATGCATTCCTCCATACACAGAATATTGCTGGTATAGTCTCTCGGGGGTTCGACGGTGGACCGAACACCGACAGGAATGGATTCAGCGTAGGAGGGCGAGGTAGATCTCGCCCTCTTGCCATCAACACGGGCGCCGAAAGACCTTCGGGGTTCTGCGACGATAGGAGAACAATGCTGATGGGCCTCCGGCTGTCGGCTTCCCTCAGCAGCAGTTAAGGGATTAGTGCAGGAAGCGGCTGGCGGTTGCTATCGGTTATCAGCTGTCTCCTGGAGACACTGAACCACGACAGTTAGCGTTTCAATGCGGTTCATTAACATCTGGAACTGCTGCAGTCCCAGAGTAATGGTAGGCTCAGCGACGGCAACGGTGGCTTCATTTTCCTGGGGAGGTCCCTCGGACCTGGATGGGAAAAGACCTCTCCTGGCACTTGCGTTTGGAACTCTTTCCTTAGCCATTGCTTGGCCGGGGAGATGGATTCCTCCTTTTAGAGAAGGGTTGCCCTCCTTCTAGCGCCAATCTGTTGCGACGACTTCTCCTGGGCCAGGTCCGATAGGCTGTGCTGGAGTCCTCCTCGCCCGGTAGACCTGCAACAAAAGTCTCCAAGGCACCGGTGGTGTTCCGGCGGGGGACCCTCCGATGCCCAAGTTAGCAGGAGCTTGAAGGTAACAGAATGAAGGAATCAAAGAGATACCGTGAGGAGAGGGAAGAGAGTCCTCCCTTTGAAACGGGGTCCCCCAAGTGCCTTATATAGGCGTGGAACAGTCCAAAATCTGTTAGGGGAGAGGCCGAAAAAGATCGATCTGCTCCTAAAAGGATCTGGAGAGTGGCCACGTGGCGTCCAGAGAGGGCGGTGTCGTAGGAGTAGTGGAGTAGTACCGCCGATGTAGCAGGAGTTTGTTGAAATAGAAGATGTTTCCAGAATCCACCAGGTCCCCGAAATGAGTCGGTCGGACGCCGATTGGTAGGGTCATCAGGCTGTCAAAAAGGGGAATGTCCGTCGAACCATCAATGAGCAGGACCTCAGCAGGAGTGGGCTGTTGGACCTCTGCTCCGGTGGGTCGGCAAGCTGAAGGAGATCAATGAGCCAGACCTCAACAGGAGTGGGCCATCGGACCTCTCCAAAGGTCGGTCGGGTTGGACCGCAAAGAGAAATCGGCGCGATTTGGTGGTGAGCCGAATGGGTACAACATGCATGTAAGGTTCTATTATGAAAAAATAAAAACTTATAAGATAGAACTCACATTCTCAATTTCGTATAATTCCCTCAACAAAAAATCCAAAATCTCTTTCTCAAGGTTTCAACTCTCACCCCTACAGGCTCTTTCAAGATCCTTCACCATTCTTTTGATCCTCACACCCAGCCTGGTCCTTTGTCCATATTTTTATAGCCTCTATTGCAAAGGGCATCTCACTAGAAATCTAATAGTCTAAACCACATCTAAATCGAAATCTTGTAACCTCTCCAATTTATAATTGAACTCCAAATCAACTCATGACCGTTGATCGGTCTTGATCATATCGAAATCCATGAAGAATCAGGCCAAATTAGTCTAAATCATGCCCACGGATGCTTCCAACCATCCGATCAATAGACGAAACACGTGCTACCATCTGATCAGGTACATAAACTGGCCAACAGGAGCTGTGCACTGTTGGTCCATCGTGGACCGCACAAAGAAGGGTTGCTTGGGCATGGGCCAACTGTCTGCGCGCCATGTTGGGCTACGTTGGTTGCAGGCCAATGCTTGCAAGGCTGTTCCAAGTCTTCTCCCTTTTTTGTCCTTCTTTTAGGTTGAGCTATTCTATCTCCTGCCTGGATCACGTACTTGGCTTCTTTGAGGATTGAATTCAGAACATTTTCTTAATACAGTTAAGATAAAAAAAAAAAAAATCATTAAATCCTATGTGCAAAGCGCATTCCTTCTCAGCTACTTGTATTGTAGAGTTGCAAGCTGACAGCTAGCCAGCTAGAATCACAAACCGAGCTAGGTCATCATGCTCTCAAACATTCTCATTCGAGTCAAATTCACAGAGCCTAAAGGAGTTCTATGTTAATAATTAGTTACTGTCGGCCGGATGCTCCATGGTGGGCGCGTGTTTTGTACCTATTGGACCGTAGCTCTCAACAACCACCATGCCACCCTATCACAAGGACAAACGACTGGCCGGTAACCATCACGGTGCGTTGTTTTTTTTGGCTGCCGACATGATGCATCGTGTTCGACATCCATCGGTCAAGCGCTGGACTCAGGTATCCCAGGCGGACTCACAAAGGGTCGGCACTTGAAGCCGTTGTCAAGAAGAAGAGTTCCGAGCGTTTGAGAAGCGGCCGAGTCTTGATGAAAGACGGTAGTTCCAATCCATACCTCGCTAATGGCAAAGAATTACGTACATTCAGATATAAAGACGAATAATTACTAATAATTTCATGCATGTTATAAATAGGGCTGGAAATAGATAAATTCAAAAATTATATTTTAAAAATTTTTAAAATATAATTCAAGCCGGTCCGAAGTTTATTGAGCTGGTCCGGTCCGGTTCCGGATAATAGATTTTGGACCAGCCCATTTATAGTCCTGATTATAAGAAAATGAACGCTGCTGAGTCCGCGATCGTACCGGAATAACTTGGATAATATATACCATATGTTTCGGCTTCCATTTTGCAGGAAGATAGGCTTGGCAAGCAGCAGCATCATATGGTTGCCGTCGACCAATGACGTTGGCACCTACTGGAGGTTGTTGGCTTTTCTCTTGCTGAATCCGGGTCATCATACTCTACGATTCTACCATTCGGCTTGCTGAACGCACGGCAATGTGCTACACTTCGGTGGAAATTGCTTTCTGTGTGCTATCGATCCTGTATTACTTTGAATCTGTTATGTTTTTATGGAAATCGGTCTCAGTTTTGTGCAAATTAGTTTGGGTCCTTCCCTCCTTCTACTCTATATCAGATAGCAGGCTCCTTCCCTCCTACTATTCTATCGAAATCTGTTTCTAGGTGGCCGTACGTTCTTCTTCTTTTAAGATCATTTTTCTATTTCATGAATGCCCGGTTGTTAGTTTCTATGGTTATATTATTGTATTATTAGGTGACCGATTCTGATAGTTTGGTGGAGTAGCCCTTTCTCTTGGTCCGGTATATTTCTCTCAAACAAGGTGGTCCGGTGTACATGACCGTCTAATATTCCACCATTGGATTTCGCACGGTCCATTGGACCTGGTCTATTTGGGTACCCAAAGCGAAGCGCTCGTACCCAATACCTGAACCAAAATTAAGGTCCATGCTCGAAATTAACCTGCACCACCCTCTCCTCTCTCTCTCTCCTCACAAGGTGGTAAGAGCGGCTGGGCCACTTTGATGTTGTGCGTCACTAATGATGTTTAATAAAGATAATGGAGGATAGCTCTCTCATTCAGCTTTCAAAAATAATGTGGCAGTTTGTTTTTGCTATGAATTGATGTAACGGCTATGGAGAGCTATATACAATTTTTTATAGCGCAAATTAAATACTCACCACTGAATATCTGAACTTTACTGCACAACATGCAACATACATTTTTTATTTATAAAATATATTTATTTTAAAAATAATATGTAATTAATTATATACTTATTTAAAAATGATATGTAATTAATTATATAATTATTTTAAGATATTTTTTTAAAGGATAATAATAACAAGTAATGTATTTTTTTTATTTTTTTTTGTAACAGAAAAAATGGAATGAGAGGGGTTTCCAGCATAGCTACCCTTGGGATGTAACCATGAGAGTAGGGATGGCAATAAAATCCAAATCCATGGATACCCGACCCGATCCGATCCGATTGGACCGGGTAGTCAACGCTTTGACTGGGTTTGGGCCGGGTTTGGGTAAAACCCTAACGCTTAACTTTGGGTTTGAGTCGGGACTGGATAGATATACACCCGACCCGAATTATTTTAATATTTAAATATGTATATAATTAATATATATTTTATTAATTATAATTATTAGTTATTAATTTTTAAAATACTTGAACCCTATATCCTAATCATTATATATATATATTGAATTTTTTTTTTTCATCCTATTCTATTCAAGGTGAATTCAAAACAAGATCATAATTAATAGTTTACCAACTTCATAATATAAATTTTGATTGAATATGAAATTAAATGCTGTTAAACTAAAAATGTAATTAAATTTTATTTGTTTAATGTATGTATAATTTATAAAATTGCAGATAATTTTAAAGTTGATAAAAATAAAAAAAATATTTAATATGACTCAGTTGGGTTCGGGCCGGGTAAACCCGATTATCCGATATCCAATTGAGATGGGTTCGGATAAAATAAATCCAGTCCCGATAGTGTTTGGACCGGATTTGGCTAGTATATTGAATATTTGGATTTGGGTTTGGGTAGTTATGCACCCGACCCGAACCCGGTCCATTGCCATCCCTACACGAGAGTCCCAATCCCATGAACATATGCACAATGGAGGCAGCTACCCCCACAGGTATCTTGATTAACTTTTTATTTTATATATAATATTATCAATATTTATATCATCCCACCAAACTATCAAAAATAATATATTATTATATATAGGAGAATTAATTTAAAATTATAATATTTAATAGCAACATACCTTTTTAAAGGTATAAGAAGGATAGAACTTAAAATAAATAAATAACAAGATTTTTCACATTTTTAAAGAGCCTATTAAAAAGTTTTAAAGTATATATCTAAGAACTAAAATTTATCTTAAAGGATCGTTCATCTTGTTCCCGACACTTCATCATGGCTGAGAAGTCGAGACTATCACTATTCTAGCCCACTATCAGTTAGTACGATTTTTTTGTCAATTTGGATGTGAAGCCTTCGTTTCATTGCAAATAGAATTTTTTTAATTTTTTGACCTAATATATTTTTTTTATTTATGTGTATAATGATTTCTTTTTTATGAAAAATGAAAACAAAAAAAATATCATAGACATTTTTCAATAATCGATTCAATTTCCGTTCAAAAATTTATTAA
Organism: Areca catechu; assembly: GCA_021397845.1. Classification (NCBI taxonomy): domain Eukaryota; kingdom Viridiplantae; phylum Streptophyta; class Magnoliopsida; order Arecales; family Arecaceae; genus Areca; species Areca catechu. Next base: position 77,932,309 of record CM038039.1, on the reverse strand, counting down.
ACCAGTTTTTTTTTATATTTTTTTTTTTGTAAAACGTGGATCCATCAATTTATGAAAAGAAATTGTATATTCATATAAAGACAACATTTCTGCATGCATTTCTTATAGAAAGTATGCAAAAAAAGAAAAAAAAAAAGAAAAAAAAGAAAAGAAAAGAAACTTTGAATTTGAAATCAGATTAAGCAAATAAGCTAAAAACCATTTACAAAAGCTTTATAAAACTTTATTATTTCTTCAACAAAGTGCCATAAAAATATAAAATATAAGCAGAAACGAAATACCGGAATATGTGCTTTTATTTTCAAATATCTTTTATTGTGATATATATATTTTATAAAATTTTATGTTAATATTTTTTATTAATTTGCCTCCACTTAATAAATATTCTAGATCCATTCACGTCCATTCCGACAAAAAATGTTTGATTAGACCTAAATTGGTCGGCTTTCCCCACCAGGGTGAGTACATCATTCTGCCACCATCCAGGGCCGACTAGATATACTAACCACTCCAATGACTTCACATCTGAGCTCCAAGATTAATCCTGATTTTATTTGCCGTAGCATCATTAATCAAACTTAGGATCCGTTGAATGCGAAGCCAAGGTAGGTTCCAATTACACTATGCCTTGGGGCAAGTAGTGTAGTTGTTCAACCATATATGTACTACTATATCAGATATATATATATACATAAAAAAAAAATGGTCTATGGCTAATATAATACATCATCGATCAGTTTGTCCTTAAAAAAAAAAAAACTCCACCTTGGATGACTGGCTAGTATATGTAGTTATAGTTCCTTTAATTAACATATAACAAGAGTCATGACGAAACTACTACAAAAGTAACCATAAAAATCTTCCCTTTTTTTCTAAACTACAAAAATATCCTTCACAAAAAGTAACAAACAAGTTAAAACACCCTTATTTTTACCTAAAAGAAAAAATGCTATGTTGCTGCAGCTTCTCCCGGACTGGACTCAGGCGGGCTTGGTTGGAGCGCTCTTCTTCCGGTTCCTGCAAAACGGTCTTCAATGAACGATGATGTTCTGGCGGGGACACTCCGATGCCTAAGTTAGCGGAAGCTTGGGGACAACATAATGGAGAAATCAATGAGATAAGCTTATGGAGCAGGAAGAGAATACTTATCCCTTATTTGAAGTCCCCCGTTTACCTTATATAGGTATGGAATACTGCCAAATTCTGTTAGGAGCCGGGCTGGGAATGTCCGGTTTGTCTCTATGAGAATCAGGGCAGTGGCCAGGTGGCACCAGGACGTGGCCACGTCGCGAGGTTTATTGTAACAGAATTCTGATACCAGCTGGAAGAGGCTTATGGAGCCTTCAAGCTAGATCCTGTTGAAGGCCGGTTGGATGGACCTCTGCTACAGCGGGTCGTTTGGACCTCTGCTAGAGTGGATCGGTCGGACCTTCGCCGGAGTGGTTCGGTCGAACCCTTGCTGAAGGTGGGTCGGTCGAACCCTTGGTGAAGGCCGGTCGATCGGACCTCTGCTACGGTGGATCGTTCGAATCTTTGCTGGAGTGGATCGGTCGGACCTTCGCCGGAGTGGATCGGTCGGACCTCCACCGGAGTGGATCGATCGGACCCTCGTTGAAGGTGGGTCGGCCGAATCCTGGAAAAAGTCTATTGGGTGTAACATGCTCTAATAATTAAACGGTCCTATGCAAAATTAAATAATATGTGATGGATGGAGACCCTGTCAATGGAGAACTTCCATTTTATCATACACATGCCTTCAAGTACCTCAAATGTTGATAATATAACGGAGTGAATTCATGGAAGAAAAAAAAAAAAAAAGAAAATGTTTGAAATCGCTGGTATCAGGTATATGAATGCTATATCTGGTAGTAAAAATTAATAACCTGATTCTAATGGCGATGCCGCACCATGTATGCATGCAAGCACCAGGTATCATGCACGGTTTCACGATGCTCGTGGCCATGACCAATTCGTTAGCCGGTTATCATTAGCTGATTGTTTGCTTTCACGTCATTAGTTACACTTACAGAATTTGGAATGGCAGCGAAGGGAATACATGAACAGCTCCACAGAAAAATCGAGCTGATCAAATCAGTTCCCATTCAGCCTCAATTTTATTAGCAATATGATCACTTATTTCAATAATTACATATCCAATTTGATCGATGGATGATCATGCAAGCATTCGTTTCATGCTTGTTTGAATAATAGCAATGAGATTCTCCAATATCATGCTAAAAATAGTTAGGATTTCTAGAAGAAGATGCCATTCGTTAGATGAGAAATAAAAAAGAATATCAAAAATTTATGTATCAAAAAAAAATTATTGTAATCTTTTGTTCAAATAATAATTAAGATGAAGCAGGGTCGGAAACAATGAATCTCGTTATGATAAGCAGATTTAATTTGCAAATTTATTATTATCGGTAGTTCCTACAGAGAATCGAACTAATGATGTATACAATGCTTGAATTATCGATGTAGATATTACATGATTGGTTTCCGTCCTCCAGAGACTACGAGTATAATAGGAGCATCCATCGATGAAAAAAGGAATCGAATCAGGTGATTCTATTTTTCAATCTTTCCGACTTGCTTCTATGAAAGGCCGCGAAAAAGTCGATCATTTACGATCACCGACGAAGGATTTCTCAAAAAAGTTAAGGATTAATAATTTATTTAGAAATTGAATGGATTCGGCCTCGTACATGTGCGAGGAAGGTAATAAAATAAAAAAATATTTTTAAGGAAATCCAGGTAACTTGGACCTTTCAAAGACTTGGTAAGAGAAGATACGTCGGGCTTCTTAATTAAACAAAACGCTGATGACCCACACCTAGTAGCCTATTTAAGCAACAAGACCAGCGATGCCCCTTTCTCAAACCTCGCACGGTTTGTCCCATAACCCAAACCCATGCCGGACAACCCCAAAGCCATGAAGGTGAGAGTGGAGAGCTCACGCCTCGTCAAGCCCTCGTACCAAGGGCACCCTCCCCCTACCACTCTCCACGTCCCATTAAGCGTCTTCGACAAGGTCACTTACAACACTCATATCGCCGTCATCTACGCCTTCCGGCCTCCCACCCCTTCTAACTCTACGGTAGAGAAGGGCCTATCCAGGGTGCTCTCCGAGTACCGGGAGTGGGCCGGAAGGCTTGGGAAAGACCCTGAAGGCAGCCCCGTTGTCCTCCTCAACGATGAAGGCGTGCGCTTCATCGAGGCATCGGCGGACACCACCCTCGACAAGGCCATGCCCTTCAAGCCCTCGGCAGCGTTACTAAGCTTTCACCCGAGCCTCCACTGCGTGGCAGAGCTGGTCCAGGTCCAGCTCACACGTCTTACTTGCGGCTCGCTGATGGTGGGGTTCACGACGCACCACCTAGTCGCCGACGGCCATGCCACCAGCAACTTCCTGGTTGCATGGGGCCTTTCGTCGCGCGGTATCGCCATCGATCCGCTTCCCTTGCATGACCGTGAGACATCCTTCGTCCCTCGCAGCCCTCCGAGGATCGAGTCCAAGCACAGGGGAGTGGAGTTCAGGACCGAGAACAGGTTCGACAAAGGTAAGGATGATCCCTTAAAGGATGACATAGTTGTTCACAAGGTCCATTTCACAAAGGAGTTCCTGCATAAGCTCAAGGCCCAGGCTTCGCTGGGTTCTAAATCCAATAGACCCTACACCACGTTTGAAAGCTTGGTGGCTCACCTTTGGAGGCTGGTAACAAAGGCTCGGGGACTGGATGGTTGCGAGACCACCCACGTAAGGATATCAGTCAACGGGCGCACGAGGCTAAGCCCTCGAGTGCCCAACGAGTACTTCGGCAACTTGGTCCTGTGGGCGTTTCCTCGGGCGAAGGTGGCAGAGCTGATCGGCAAGCCATTGCAGTTCGCGGCGGAGCTCATCCACGACGAGGTGGCGAAGGTGAACGACGGATATTTTCGATCGTTTATAGACTTTGCGAGCTCCGGGGTGGTGGAGTCGGAGAATTTAGTGCCAACGGCAGACATGGGGAAGTCGGTGCTGTGTCCAAACCTGGAGGTGGATAGCTGGCTGAGGTTCCCGTTCTACGATCTGGATTTTGGCGGGGGGAGCCCGCCATACTACTTCATGCCAAGTTACTTTCCCGTGGAGGGCATGTTGTTCATCTTGCCGTCGTCGATGATGGGAGATGGCAGCATCGATGCCTTCGTACCTTTGTTCTGTCACAATCTGGACGCTTTCAAACAAAACTGCTACTCCTTGGTCTAGAAGTATTGTCTTTTGCTTTTCTTTTTAATTTTTTTTGGTACAAGAGGTGCCTCTCATGTCGATCATTAGAATCTTTATTTTCTCGATAATTGCTTTTCTTATTAAAAAGCCATGTCGACTCATTGGCGTGCCCATGGAGGGTTGCCAATCTATTACTTTTATTTGCATTTGAGATTTGAGGTTTTCTTCCTTTTCAAGAAACACACAAGACTGCCAATTTACCGAATATATCTTGATAGGTGGCCGACATCATGATATATCGGTTATCATGATCTATAAGGTTAGTGGGCATATTTAAAAGGAATCGAGATTTTCCAAAATATTTGTAAAATTCAGTGACCAAAACATATCAATATCTCAGCCAATACAATAAATCTAAATTAACGACTATATTTAAATATAAATTTCAATATTATTAATTAAAAATATGTTTGATGAGGCAAAAAATGATTTAAATTTTTTGTTAATTGATATCTTATTAATTTATCTCAAGACATAATTGAATCGATTTTTTTTTTTTTTTTTGAAGATTTCTGGAGGAGGGTATACTTCCTCCATAATTTGATCATTTATTTTTGAGGTAGTCTGGGAGAAGTAGTGAGACGCTTCTCGTGATATATTTAATAATTTTATTAAGTTAAGAATTTGGTACATGGGAATTGGGGGTGGTTGCTATGGTTTGAAGGAGTGGGTGGTGGGCAATCCCCTCTCGATGAATCTAGACGTTAACATATATTGTATCGGGTGGTGCCCATATCAATATGGATTGATCATAAGAATCTTATTCATCATGTATATGAATTTGAGATTATTTTTTTGGCAAATGAAATTTGAAATTATTTTTTTAAAAAAATATGGTAAGAATATCTCTATCTATATGACGTCCAGAACCACAATGATGAGAGGGGGACCAACTAATTGAACCCTATGTAATTTTTTAGTTGAAACAGATCAACTGCTGAGTCGTGGACTAGTCCAACCGTTGAGCAATGGTGCAATACGCACAAACAAATGCATGCATGTACCATTCTTTTTCTTTATGCCCATCATTAAGTATATTGCTGAGCAATAGAATTGGTCGATCAATAACCGTTCTTGGTCACCACCGGTGAGTGGCGCAGTTGATTGAACTGGAGGGGTTCGAGTTTTGGTTTGGACATATTTCGACGAGAAAGTCCGGAGATAAAATAAAAAATAAAAAAATAATCCAAGAATAAAATTTTAAAAAAAATTAATAAAATAATTCTGGAGTCCCTGTTAGCTGATGGTAGTGAAAAAATTAGGGATATATATAATAAATCATGTTCACTCGGCTGACTACCATGCTGATACCAGTGATAGTCGGTGGCTATGGAAAAATTAATATACGTCGTGTATCGAACATTCCCTGGCTGGAATTGGGAGACCAGCTTTTCGTTCTATCAAAAAAAATATAACCGTTCTTGATCGTTCTATCAAAGAATAAAACTACTTGACCAAGTTTTCGATGACATTTGCTCTTTCAAGATCCACATGCATGCATGCCAAGTTGTTCATCGAGATTTATGCAAATGCTAAATGCATGGTAGATTTTTAATGCTTTCCATCTACAATTAAAGTGGGCAAGGCCCACCAGCCAAGAGGCTCTAATTCACTGCAAGAAAAAGGGATATCTGTGATAGAAATATTTGCAACGGCTATTTTACTCTTGCAAAAAGTTTATCTATGTCAACAGATCACCTTTACGAATAAGAGATCAATTTTAACTGATGTTGTGATGGCAATTTTGAATACCGTACTAAAAGATAGAATTTTGTTTTTCTTTTGGAGATGGCATTTTGCGGTGGTAAATAGGTTTTCAGCAACTATTAAATAGTGACCTAACTTAATTAAGCTCGGTCCTTCCCATTCTCTTCTCTCTTACCACCCCCACCCCCCCGCTATCGATCGCGCCCATCCCCATTAACCATTCGTCGATCACAAACCGACCCCCCCGATTGGCAATTGCTACTCAAGCCCAAGGAGAAGAGGGGGGGCTACATTAACCACGATCTGTTTGGGGTCATCCAATTTGATCGAACTCAGAAAATCATTCTATCATCACCCGCTTTCTCCCCCTATATATATATATATATATATATCGAGTTAGAGCAGGCCATGCGAGGGCAATCCCAATTCCTGTGTAAATTTCTAGTGAAAATCATACAAGTAATTCGATTGTCTTTGAATTGATCTATGGGCTTTTCGATTAATACCACTCGATACTAAAACCCTAGAAAAGTTCTTTGCCTTTCACATTTTTGATGGTCAATTAAGGCTCTTTCGTGCTTGTGTTATTTGAACCCTAAATCTTTATTGGAAGTATAAAAGAAGGAAAAATTTGAAGAAAATTTATGAGTATGAATTGGTTGATCTAAAGCAAGCGGTGGTGCCCTTTTAGGATTTTTGTTTTTATGAATAAAAACAGTTTGATATTACTAGAATTAAAAAACATAGTAACTTATCTTATGTTATTTCCTATAATAACATACTTTATCTTAATCATGTTAGAAGTATTGTTGCAGTTCTATTAGAAATCATATATTACTATATATGATGACTCTGTACTTTATTTAAAGACTTCTATGACCTTAATTGTAATATAATAATCATTTTATTTTCCTGAACATGGTACAAAGCCTCCCTTCTCTCTATAATCTTAGTTGCTGCCCTACCCCTGCCCCCCTCTCTCTTCCTACCAACCACCCGCCTCCTCCCCTCACAACCCCTCTACCAAGCCACTATCGGCAACGGCCCCGAATCCGACTCCATTCTCCCTCGCCCCTCTCCTCTTCCACATGTCCATCTACCAGGGCAGTGTCTTCCACCTCCACAGTGACGAGGACAGCTCCGCCCCCCCCCCCCTCTGCATTTCTATCTACCAGGGCTACGACCCTCCTTTTTTCTCGTTGATGCAACGATAATGGCCTCCACCCCGACCCCCTTCACGCTTCCAATCTCCAACCCCCAGAATAGCGGCGCTACCCCGATCACCAACTCGGCCTTCCGCCTCTTCCTATCCTGCCTTTTTGACTCCATCTATCACTCCCTTTCCAATCATCGCTCCTGATCGGTGCTCCTAGCTCGACCGCTCTGCCTTCTCTTGCTCGGAATCTCTCTTTGATGCCACCTTCCGTATCCACAAGAACCTTGCCTACTTCCATGATACATGCTACGCCATCGCCACCTTCCCCTGCATCCTCGCCATTGCCACTTTCCTTAATGTCACCGTCCATCGCCATGGCTGGAGTAGTGTCATCGCCCATAGACCCATAGCCAGAGAAAAAGACTTACACTAACTAAAACCCTAGAAATGCTCTAAGGCAAGCGAAGGTTTCTCTGCCTATTAACTTTTAAAGTTCTTAGTTTTGTTTGGTGTGGCAGTTTATTCTTTTCTGGTTACCGTAGAATTTCTATTAGCATATTATTCTTTTTCACTTATTGAAGAGAAGGATGTGTTTCGAGATGCCCAACCAATTATGACTCCATTTTCTCAATTTTTTGGAGATTTTTAATAAGAGGTACAGTGATTTGAAACAATCAAAGTTTTCTTACTAATTCTTCCCTTATTGTTAATCAATCCACTCAATTCAACAACCAGTTCATGTCCTCCTACTATCTGTATGTATAGTGTTTTGTATAAATCCAATTCATATGTCTTCAAATTTTAATGAGATATATCTATTATTAAAATTCTTATGAAAATAATATATTGATATGGCAAGAACGATGACGTGGAGCGTGCGTCGGACCCAGTCAACGATCAAACGGTGCCACGCGGCATCTTCTTTTGAGCTCTCTGACAGGTGGCTTGACCTACGGTCACGCCCACTTTGAGCCGAGCTCGGTGCCTCTGCCCCTTCGCTAGGTATCGACCTAAGTGGGGTCCACCTCGATCAAAGTGGGCCTATCTCTGCTCTTCTGCCAGGTGGCACCCCCAGATGGGTCCACCTCGGTCGGAGTCGAGCCTGGCATCTCTGCTCCTTCCGCCAGGTGGCGCCCTCAGACGGGTCCATCTCGGTCGAAGTCGAGCTTGCCTCTGCCCCTTCGCCAGGTGTCAACCCAGGTGGGGTCCACCTCGGTCGAAGTGGGCCTGCCTCTGCTCATCCGCCAGGTGGCACCCTCAGATGGGTCCACCTCGACCGGAGTCGAGCCTGACATCTCTGCTCCTTCCGCCAAGTGGAGCCCCCAGACGGGTCCACCTCGGTCGAAATAGAGCTTGCCTTCGCCCCTTCGCCAAGTGTCGACCCAGGTAGGGTCTACCTCGGCCGAAGTGGACCTGCCTTTGCTCTTCCGTCAGGTGGCACCCCCAGATGGGTCCATCTCTGCCGAAGTTGAGCCTGGCATCTCTGCTCCTTCCGCTAGGTGGCGCCCCCCAGACGGGTCCACCTCAGTCGAAGTCGAGCTTGCCTCTGCCCCTTCGCCAGGTGTCGACCCAGGTAGGGTCCACCTTAGCCGAAATGGGCATGCCTCTGCTTCTCCGCCAGGTGGCACCCTCAGATGGGTCCACCCTGGCCGGAGCCGAGCCTGGCATCTCTGCTCCTTCCGCCAGGTGGCACCCCCAGACGGGTCCACCTCGGCCAAAGTCGAGCTTGCCTCTGCCCCTTCGCCAGGTATCGACCCAGGTGGGGTCCACCTCGACCGAAGTGGGCCTGCCTCTGTTCCTCTGCCAGGTGGCACCCCCAGATGGGTTCACCTCGGTCGAAGTCGAGTCTGCCCTTGCCCCTTCACCAAGTGTCGACCCAGGTGGGTCCACCTAGGTCGAAGTGGGCCTGCCTCCGCTCCTCCGCCAGGTGGCACCCCTAGATGGGTCCACCTCTATTGGAGTCGAGCCTGGCGCCTCTGCCCCTTCCGCCATATGGCACCCCCAGATGGGTCCACCTCGGCTGAGGTCGAGCCTTCTCCGAGGAGCGCCGGAAGGATCGAAGGCGCAATACCCAAGGATGCTGCTGAGACCGGCGCCCACAATGCGGTGCACCCAGTACGGCATTCCCAGATCTGTAATGGTGTGCGGAACCTCGTTTATACCAGTTTAGGAATGACACATTGATCGAGGTACCAGATCTGGTGGCCAGTGACCTGGAACCCCCAAAAGGGAGAGCCACGGTCAATGTCTCGAGCCCAAGGGCGCATTCGCGTGATCAAGGTCCCGCCAAGTTTCCCCTTTCGTGACAACACGATGAACAAGATAAGCTCGCCACTTAATTTCCAACCGTAAGGGGAGGCAACCTCAGGGGAATGATGAATGAGCACCGCGGATCTCCAAAGCTCCCAAAGGGGGAGAATGGAGGCACCAAAGCACCCAACGGCCTCAAAAGGGCACCAACGGGCGAGAAGGGAGGTAAGCAACCAAGAGGGCCAACACACGGAAGGAGAAACAAGCGACTCTCAGGCAGAGGCTCGGGGATCTCGCAGAAGCGAATCCGGTGAACCCAGTCGCAAGAGCTGGAGTGCTGACCCCTCTTGTTCTTGTTCACTTTCACTCATCTCCTCATAAAAAATTCCTCTAAGTACGGAGACCCAGCGGGGATCCGTCTTAGTGGATCTGTTTTGCTTTGCCGCTCGCTAACTTAACCGTCGGAGTGCCCTTGCCGGAACCCCCGGTTTGGGTCTCTAACCTTGTTTTGCAGGTCTGGGAGCGTTAGGATTCCGAAGTAAAGGGGACCGAGATCCGGCGCCAGCTTACAGCTACATGCCAAAGCGGTAAGGTCAGCAACATATATAAATATAATTTTAACAAATAAAAATATTTTTTGTGATGTGTGAAAAATAGAATATTTTGATGTGACAAATAATTTTAAAAACTAAAACAGAACTTGGCTCTCATGTTGCATGGGAGCAAAAGGCTCCGTGAAATGTTGCCGCATGGAGGAGATGGAACTCTGTCGTGGGGAGCAAGGCATCGTTGTGTGGGAGGATGGACCTCCATTGCATGAGAAAGACCACTCCATTGCATGGGAAGAGGCTTCGTTGCACGGGAGGAAGTTTCGTTGCATGGGAGGAAGTCCCGTTGCATGGGAGCAAACTCCGTTGTGTGGGAGCAAACTCCGTTGCATGGGAGGAAACTTCGTTGCATGAGAGAGTTGGGAGCCAGGTTGCATGGATTTCTTTCTTCTTCACGATGGCCAAACCCTTCCACCATCTCTTCTTTTTCCCTTCTTCTCTCTTTTCTTTTCTCTCTCCTTTTTTTTTTTTTTTAGTGGGGCTCCTGGATGGTGGTTCCGCCGGGAGGTGGCCCCATCCTTGGCTTGCTGCCTGCTGCCCCATCAAGGGTGGCAACGCACCTTCACAGCTTAAGGTTTTTTTGATCGAGGCCGCTCCTTAGAGCCTCGAGAGAGAGGGAGAAGTTCTTGTGCCCCCATTCTCGTGCCCCCGGTCTGTCCCCCGGGGACTAGTCGACACATCATCAAAAAGATGCAGAATTTGCTGAACTTGAGCTGGAACATGTCTTCATTTACCTTGGTCATCCATTCAACCAACTCTTTGAGTGTCCAAGTCTAGTTTTGTGCAATCATTCCATTCAAACTTGCTTCTACAACATAATTGGGCTTCTTCAAATTTTGTGAGTATCCTTTCATTTGAAAACACACTTAAAGCAAATCATTAGTCCTCAAATTATACTTAACTGTTTTGCTTATCATCAAAATCAATTAGTGGAGTCAGCATTCTCGACCTGGCTGGAGTGTGCGTTTCCCGGTTCCTGCAAAAACGTCCCACAGGCCAGAGGTGTTCCGACGAGGGACCCTCCGATGGCTAAGTCAGTGGGAGCAACAGAATGAAGGAATCAATGTAAATAGCTGGTGGGAAGGAAAAAACTCTCTTACTGCTCGGGGTCCCCCTTTACCTTATATAAGCACGGAATTTTACTAGAATCTGTTAGGAGCTAGGCTGGAAATGGCCAATTTGTCCTTAGAGGAATCTTGGTAGTGGCCAGGCGGTACCAAATCATGGGTCCTGTGGAGTAATAGTGCCGAGATTGTGAGATCCGCAGAGTAATGACACTCGGATCGTGGGATCCGTAGAGTAATGGCGCCGAGATGTCAAGATTCTGCCACAACGGAATCCTGGCACCAGTTGAGAAAGGGCTTCTAGAGCCTCCAGGCCGATATGGGCTCGACTGAAGTGGATCGATCGGACCTCTAATGGATCGGTCGGACCTCAAATGGGCCGGTCGGATCCTTGGTGAGTCGGTCAGAGCTTTGGTGGGTCAGCCGGACCTTTGGTCCAACTCAACCGAAGGGCCGTCGGCTCTGGTCCGGTTCGAAGGAGAGTCGATTAGGTATAACACTACCTTTATACTGGTAGTCTTTTTCAGGAATGGTAGGAATGGTTAAACTAGAAGAGGTAGAGGATTGGTCAATAATCGATTAAAGTTCTAAGGTGGCTAGCCAAAATTTTATTTGACTTTGGCATCTCTTAAAGTTAGTTCCATCAAATTTGTCGGGTTTGAGACTAATGATTTTATCTCTAAGGATAGCCATTTTGGTTCAAGTATGGTTCAGAGACGAAAAATTGAAATTTAAAAAAAAAAATATTAGTTATTTGTTTAATAATTTTAATTTTTTATGTTAAGAAATGATACTAGTGCCACCTAATAAAAATTATTAAGATTGAATTTAAATTTAATTATTTACTAAAGATTGGATTTTGTTGAGGATTTTATTTAATTTATTATCTCCAAAGAGATTATATAAATTTATTTGATTTGTTTTTATTTTTTTAATATTATAAAATTAATTTAGTACGCTACAATATAAGTTTTGTAAGAATCTTTGATTAATTTTATGCAACATAAAATTATATAAATAATGTAATAATTAATCAATTAAAAATATAATTTATATAAAAATAAAATATTCAAAGCACATAAACTATAATTATGTATAAAAAATTATATTTATTATAAATTTATATGTATGCACTATAAAAATAACTGTCAAGTCTCGTTTAAACGGTTATTGAAGTTTATATAAAAATAATATATATATAATTTTTAAAAAAATAATTTTTTTTTCATTATATGTGTAAAATAAAATATTTTGATATGATAAATGATTTAAATAATAAAGCATAACCTGGCTTGGAAGGCGGTAAAATCACTGTTTTAAAGGAGATTTCAATCCTTTCTCATGCAAAGATTTGGATGGCACGTTCTCTTCCAAGGTACAATCTGGAAGTTAAGTATTTTCATGTATGTCGATGGCATAATTTTGATCGGATACCGATTAAATTCGACCTCAACTCAAATGATTAAATTAGAAAATAATATTAAAAATAGAGAGAGTATTTTAAGAAATTTTTTTAAAAGAGGAGGAAGAATTCTTTGGATTGTTTGAAAGATCATGTGAATGGGAGCTTATTTATAGATTTAAAAATTTTTCAAAAAATCCAAAAAAAAAACCCTCCAACTAACCGTCCAATGGTATTAAAAAATAAATAAATAAATAAAATGTGCGGCCTGCATGCGGAGCTCGTGGAATGGTCGCCCCCTTGTTCCGCGCGCGCCTAGGCATGCATCTCACGAAGAGTTTTCGAAACTCCCTGATGACAAAACGGCAACAATATCGATTTATTTTGATCCCCCCCGCCCGCCCCTGTTTTCCGGAAAGAGAATCAAAGTTTAAATGTTGATTTTATAGCTAAGATATACAAAGCTGATGTTTTTATTCAATCATGTCAAAAGTTGATGTATTGACATCAGGCTACCATCGAAAACCTGAGTCTATTTTGAACTCGAGTACCTCTACTTCCAAGTCGGTACTGCCTGTAGATCCTCATCCATTTTCCCTTCAAGTATTTCTCTCTGTTAATAATATTATCAAGAAATTAGTGCTTACCATGCCATTCCCTCATAGAATAGTGGCATGAGTTGATGGACATTGAACCCGGCTTCTATTGGAACCATTTCAATGACGGAACTTTTTGCATGAATGAAAAATTATTGGAAGTGTACGTCAATTTCAGAAGCGTGGTAGGTCAAGAGGATGTTGACGGAAAAATGGATGAGGATCTACAGATGCCGCTATTCTATGAGGGAATGGCGTAGTAGGCACTAATTTCTTTTGAACAGGTATGGCTACCTTGCCGATTCTGAGGTCTGGAGGCAAATCAGAAGAAGAAAATCCATTTGTTTTGATCGCAGATATATTAGATATATTAAGATCAAGAGGTGTTCCTGATCATGGAAGAAAATCAATAGAGGCTTAACAATTGCATGAGATTCGTTCTGGCTATTGTTAGACCCGAACTGGTTTATACTCTGTTTTCCTCTCGTTACTGATTGATGATGATTTTGTTACTTAAGTTTTGTCCTTCTGGCCTTTTTATTTTTAATTTTTTCTTGCATGATGGATTGAAGTACCATGGCATGCAAGCCATTCTATACCCTATCGCCAAGGCAACCTGACTACCTACACTCGTAGGCCCCCCTGTTACCATCCCATATGGACACACGGTGCAACTTTGTCCTGTGCCGGTACCAACCGGTTGGTATGGTACATTGCGTTGCTGATACCAGTTTCTTAGACATTGTTTTTGTAACTTAATTTCTTTCCTCTGCAATTTAATCATGTTGGATATGGCTATGTGGTTTTATTTTGTTCCTTCCTGAACTTTGGTCTCTGTTATATGTCCGTGTTGGCTTATGGGTTTAAGAATGCAATTGGTGCAGCTCATGTTATACCTTTTGTCTCAGCTAGCTGCTTAAATGAATACTTAAATCAATTTAATAATTACAAGTTTGTTCCTGGTACTCTCCCATATGCTGGGATTTCTGGAGTCATGTCCACAGGGAGTATGCTCGTTTTATATCCCCTCCTTTTTTTCTTGTGTCATATTTTGCAGTCATCTTTTACCATTTCATTGCATTAAATTTTATAATATTTAAACAATCAATAATTAAGATAACTTTACTTAAATTGATAATTTATTTTTTATATTTTACATATATATATATATATATATATATATATAGGATGGCTCCAAAGAGGACACGTGGTGCATTAATGTTGGATAGATTATAGGTTAATTTATCATTTTAGTTCAGTCATGACGGTGATAGTTACTATCAGATGCGTATTCAGATGATGAGTGAATGTTTTGCACGTTACCGAAGAGATACTTCTTGTCCGGTGCTATCCAGCAGCAAACATGTATAATTTAATTATTTAATTATATTTATGTAGTCTATTAACTGGTTATTTTTTAAAATTAATTTTATATCTTTCAATTTTTTATAATATATAAGTTCCAGATGTGCTCATCAAAAACATGCATCGAGAAATGAGAGTTTTATGTAGTAGGCTAATGAGATTTGTGATGGTATTTATCATTTACTTTATATTTTTTTATTATATTAATTTTATACGTTCAACTATAAAGAATTTGATATTTGATTATAACGATGATAGTAAAGATAATAGTAACGGTATTTTTCTTTTTATAATAGTTTATTAAACTAATATATCTTATTTTTTATTTTTTTTCAGGTTTAATTAGGTACAACTTTACGAAGAAGGAGTAAACAAATTCTATATTCTATTTTTTTATGTTATTGTATTTTTGATAATGGACATCTAAGTGCATACTTCAATTATATTTAAACTAAATATATTCTCATTTGTTATTAAACTAATAAAAAATGAGAATATTTTATTAAACTAATATATCCCATTTTTTATTTATTTTCGGGTTTAATTAGGTACGACTCCATGAAGAAGAAGCAAATAAATTCTTATAATATGGATATGCTATCTTCTCATGAGTGCTCCATCTGGATAGCATCCCATATGCATGAAAATTACTAATAGTCTACATTAGTACGGCCTTCGTTTCAAAATTATCTTTCTTTGTTGCATCATAAATACGCGTGCCATCGGACTATAAGAATTTTAGCTCATCAACAAAAGGCCTTGGATATATATCAATATTTTTATCCGAATATCATGATCCGGAATAACTAAAGTAAGAAAGATATTACATTCTTTTATGCACATTCTAGACGGTAAATTATATAGAGTAATAAAACTGACCAACATGAATAAAGAGCCGCTGCATGACTGAATGCTGTGAAACCATCTGTAGACAAACCTAATCGGATATTGCATGATTCCTGAGAAAATAAAAGATGGCAAGTATCAAATTTCTTCAATACCTCATTGTCAAATGGATGACACATTATATTAGTATGCTTACGAATCCTTTCTGTGTGCTATCTCATCTGTCCTATAGTACTATTAGACAAGTATAGCTTTCAAAACCTAGAAGTGACTGAAAGGTATCAAAAAACCTTTTATGCTACATCCTTCTAATTTCGACCCTCTGGCCTTGACTTAAATTGGCTTTCACTGTAAACATCACATGAGCACTTCAGTTGATCATCCTTGTTAAAAAGTATGCAATCATTGCGGCATGTATCTATTTTCTTGTATCCCATGCCTATCCCTTTTACCATTTTCTTTGAAGCACAAAAATTTCCAACAAGCTTCTCATTTTTTGATAGAATCTTCTTAATTCTTGCTACCATCCTATCGTAACAATTAACCATTATATTAAACTTGGTCTTTAAATTCAATAATTCTGACATAGTTGATAATATAGTATGTGTTTGACATTTCGATCATAGTGGTTCATTAACATCTTTCAGCATACGATAGAAGTTCTGCTATCAGTTTCTGGATTGTCCTCCATATCATAATCAAATTCAGGACCAGCTGTATCTATAATCATGTCTACCATTCTATCTGTATTCCTATACTGCTGAATTCTAACCCTTGCAACTGTGCCCCATGTCTTCCCATGCAAATACCAGTGCTTGTAGTTTAGCATAAATCTATTTCTATATAAAAGAACAGTTATTGTATCCCTATCAAGCATTTCTCTATTGACACATCTATTCAAGGATAACGAGCCTGTCCTTTAAATAAGAGTGCCACATTTCCATAAGCATAATCATAGAGTACATGACACTCTCTTTATATTCAGCAGAAATCATCTTGTCGACAACTCAACGACCTATCCAACTACGATCTATGATACACTATCTAAGAATTCTATATATACAAATATAAGACATCTTCGCTTACCAATTATGTTATCATTTAACATGATAAGACAAGTATTTAAAATGATTAAAGGTAATGCATGAGATAAAATTATCACTAAAAATAAAACTTGAAAAAATGAGAACAACCGGAGATGAATATCTAAGCTTTTATATCGTGCATCCAAATTATCACTTCCGATCATTCTCATTCTTTCATATTTTATCTTTAATGATGGGATACAAACTCAGGAATTGTATCCTATCATCTAATGCGCCATATTATCAACTAATAGGTAAAGGCCCTGTCCCATTCAGAAATTGCATTAGTTATATATGCCAATTACAGTAATCAAATGATATGCAATAGGAATTGATAAAAAATGTGATAGCATTTTTTCTTAGTTCTCCCTGCATAACCAAAGATGTGTGATGGAAACTAAAGAAAAATGCTATTCAAAATTTTTATCGAATCCTCGGCATACCATTTCATTACTATAATTATCTATAAAATTATTTACAATTCTCAAACTATTCAAACCGGATAATTAATTGACTAATATATATAATTCTCCTACCTATATAAAATATATAAATATATGGATGTTGTAGAATATGTATATTAATCAATTGACGGGTCTACGACTTTATACAATGCAAATTTTGAAAAATAAGCATCCAATCAATTAATCAAACATGATAATATTATAAAACATTGATTCATCAATGATAACAGTTCATATATATTAAAACATAATAATACAGGAGGATGACTATAGTCAAATACAGCTGAATATATAATAACTAAATATTTTTTCTGAAAGATCTTGAAATATAGATCTATGGCTTTCACTGGAGAAGGGACAGCAACATGAGACATCCTCTCTAGTACTACATCCACAGACCAGTGATGGTGTACCTATGTAGTTGGATCATTGACCATTTTCGATACCTCCCATTCCAAAATGAATGTCCATAAGCATGCCTTGAAACCAAGACAGCATAGGATCCTAGCTTAAGCTCTATATATCGAAACTTGAATTCCATGCATGCAGGACATGCATCCGTGCACACCTAATTAACTAATTAATTAATAAATATCTAAGTAATGAACTATACAACTAATTAATAAATAATCAATTATTTAACTAAATAAATAACTATTTAATATACAACTAATTAATTAAATTTAAAACTAATTATTAAACAATTTATTAATTAACTAAACAAGAAACTAATTAGTTACATAAATAATTTAATTAAAATAATAATATATTATTAAATAATTATTTACTTAAATAAATAACTGACTAACTAACTAAATTACTAATAGACAAGTACTTAATCAAACAAATAGCTAATTAATGTACAACTAAATAATTAAATTAAAAACTAATTATTAAATAATTTATTAATTAACTAAGTAAGAAACTAATTAATTACATAAATAAATAAATAAATAAAATAACTTATTATTAAATAATTATTTACTTAAACAAATATCTAGCTAATTAAGTAACTAAAGGACTAATAAATAACTAATAAATAACTACTTATTCAAATAAATAATTGATTAATTAATTAAATATAAATTAAATTTTTAGTGATGGTTATAATACTGTAGCTGCCATTGTAACTAATACCCACTGTTGCCGATCTCACCGCGGCGGCCTGTAGCTTCAAAGCTGGTACCGGTCTCAGATAGTCTCACCTCGAGATCTCCGAGCTTCCGGTCCTGCAAAACAAGGTCAGAAATCCTGGCCGGGGGTCCCGGCGATGGAACTCTGACGGTCAAGTTAGAGAACGGCGAGATGGAACAGAATCCCTAAGGTGGGTTCCCGAGGGAGCCCCAGACTTAGAGAAGATATTAATAAAAGAGGTCTTAGGAAGAGTCGGAATTGGGCCCAGCTCTTTCACCGAGCTCACGCCAAAGGACCCCTCTCGGGTCCCTGGATCCTTCTCTCGATGCCTTCTTTTTTCCAGCCCTTTTTTCACTTACCTGGCTATCCGCTCTTCCCATCCTTTTATCCCATCACATTGCCTCCGGCTTCCCCCCCGGGAGGCTCCCTCTCAGCCTTCACTTTTTTCTCTCTCTCCCCCCTTTTTCCTTTCCCCTTCGGGTCCGGGAACCCGGTGGCCTTCTTGTCTTGCTTGCCGAGCCCAGCAAAAAAAAGGGGAGAGGGAAGATACTGGCGAGGCTTTGGGCCGAGCGCGGGTGCTCTCCTTCCCAGGCATTGACGATGTCCGTTGCTGGCTCCTGCCTGCCAGGACTCCGTTTCTCGGTTGCGGGACCCGTCGGGCCGATGTAAACGAGATTTCGCGCATCACTGCAGACCGTACCCAAGTGGTGATTTTGAAACTCGCGCCCCCACTTCCCTGAGGCCTCACTACGCAGGGTCGACGTCGGCTGAGGTGGGCTCCCCCTGGGCGAACACCTGGCGAAGCGGCAGATATGCGCTAAACTTCGGCTGAGGTGGACCCATCTCCGGGCGCCAATTGGCGAAGGAGCAGGAAGGCCCGGCTCGACCTCGACCGAGGTGGACCCGTCTCCGGGCACCACCTGGCAAGGGAGCGGGGGGGCCGCCAGCTTCGGCCGAGGTGGACCCCTCCTGGGTAGACACCTGGCGGAGCAGCAAAGAAGTGCTCGACTTCGGCCGAGGTGGACCCGTCTCCGGGTGCCAACTGGCGAAGGAGTAGGAGGGCCCGGCTCGACCTCGGCTGAGGTGGACCCGTATCCGGGCGCCACCCGGCGAGGGAGCGAGGGGCCGCCAGCTTCGGCTGAGGTGGACCCCTCCTGGGCGGACACCTGGCGGAGCGGCAGAGAAGTGCTCGACTTTGGGCGAGGTGGACCCGTCTTCAGGCACCAACTAGCGAAGGAGCAGGAGGGCCCGGCTCAACCTCGGTCGAGGTGAACCCGTCTCCGGGCGCCACCCGGCGAGGGAGCGAGGGGCCGCCAGCTTCGGCTGAGGTGAACCCCTCCTGGGCGGACACCTGGCGGAGCGGCAGAGAAGTGCTCGACTTCGACCGAGGTGGACCCGTCTCCAGGTGCCAATTGGCGAAGGAGCAGGAAGGCCCGGCTCGACCTCGGCCGAGGTGGACCCGTCTCCGGGCGCCACCCGACGAGGGAGCGAGAGGCCGCCAGCTTCGGCCGAGGTGGGACCCCTCCTGGGCGGACACCTGGCGGAGTGGCAGAGAAGTGCTCGACTTCGGCCGAGGTGGACCCGTCTCCGGGCGCCAACTGGTGAAGGAGTAGAAGGGCCCGGCTCGACCTCGATCGAGGTGGACCCGTCTCCGGGCGCCACCCGGCGAGGGAGCGAGGGGCCGCCAGCTTCGACCAAGGTGGACCCCTCCTGGGCGAACACCTGGCGGAGCGGCAGAGAAGTGCTCGACTTCGACCGAGGTGGACCCGACTCCAGGCGTCAACTGGCGAAGGAGCAGGAGGGCCCGACTTGACCTCGACCGAGGTGGACCCGTCTCCGGGCGCCACCCGACGAGGGAGCGAAGGGCCGTCAGCTTCGGCCAAGGTGGACCCCTCCTGAGCGGACACCTGGCGGAGCGGCAGAGATGTGCTCGACTTCGACCGAGGTGGACCCGTCTCCGGGCGCCACCCGACGAGGGAGCGAGGGGCCGCCAGCTTCGGTCGAGGTGGACCCCTCCTGGGCGGACACCTGGCGGAGCGGCAGAGAAGTGCTCGACTTCGACCGAGGTGGACTCGTCTCCGGGCGCCAACTGGCGAAGAAGCAGGAGGGCCCGGCTCGACCTCGACCGAGGTGGGCCCATCTCCTGGCGCCACCCGGCGAGGGAGCGAGGGCCCGCCAGCTTCGGCCGAGGTGGACCCTTCTTGGGCGGACACCTGGCGGAGCGGCAGAAAAGTGCTCGACTTCGGCCGAGGTGGACCCGTCTTCGATCTCGCTCGCCGAAAAAAATTCACATGGTTCGGACCACGTCCGGCGGGACCTGAGACACACCATGTCAGCGTAACAGCCATATCACCCACCATAACACTCATGGATGATAGACCTAGTAGGAATAAAACAAAATTTGATGCACGGACCTGGTTGCAGGGATACTGAAGCAAGGCACAAATAGAAATACTCGGGAGTAGTGCTAAAAAACTTGGAGCTAGGAGGGGGCTAGATGGTGCAGGGAGGGGGCTGGATGGCGAGGGGAGGAGGGAACTAGAATGGGGAGGGGGCTAGATGGTATGGGGAGGAAGGCCACACGGCATGGGGAGGGGGCTGGACGGCACTGGGAGAGGGCCCGAACGGTGTAGGAAGGGGGTCAGATGGCACAGGAAGGGGGCCAAATGGCAAGGGGAGGCCAGGCAACGTGGAAAGGGGGCCGAACTATGAGGGGAGGATTTATTTATTTTATTATTTATTTAATATAGACATATTAGCTGGGTCGTGCATCGAGAAAGCTATAGTTATGGGAGGCCACACACCAGTCTAGGAAGATTGGTGATTACTTAGATCCCAGATCTCGACGTATCATGATAATAACTTAAAATATAATTTATTAGTTTTTATATATACTGGTATATATAATTGGACTAATAAATTTGTAAACTGTCTAGAGAGATTATACGAAGTACGTCGTATCATGGCATGGTGATGACCCATCCTCTCATCCCCTCCTTGATCTCGAGGGATGGTTCAGGGCTATTGGAGGGGTAAGTAGGAGCTGGGTCATAGGATTCAAGCACAGCTCGACCCTCCAGTAGCTCACTAGTTTTTGGCTTCCTCTTCTCAGACTTTAATAACCTAGATATGGGGTGATGCATATGTCGAGAATATTGTGCAAAGTCTTTTTGCCCAACGACTTTAATTAAAACTTCTAGAATGCTATTCACGATACGGTCCTTGAGATTCTCTGGACCCTCACCTACATGATCAGCTGGTCCCGTTATCACAACTATCATAGCAAGTAAGTTTATTAATAATTTTTTTTACTTATTTTATTTTTTATATTTAAAAGCTTCGTATATTTAGGCTTGAATCGAAAAATGGGATCTAAGGGGTAAAAATTTAATACGACCATCTAATCGATAGATTGGGGGTGTCTATAACTTCATAACATTGAATGACACGTGTACGAATAATATGTTCAACAGTTAGATGAGTATATCGAAATATACGCTTTCATATTAATATATATACTCATGTATCGAAACTTAGTAACAATTTTTTATTTTTCTTCTTCACAGGATGCTGGGACATCCGACTCTCACCACCAGCGACCGGAAAGGACATACAGGAGTAGAGGAGGAGAATGATGATGAGAAGGGTTTCACATGATTTATTTTTTTTTGATATTATGTATTTTTTTAGCTCTGTTAATTTGTAAAATCATATAATTTATACTTTTAATATAATATAATTAGTTTTTGTTTATAATTATGATAGTTAAATATTAATTTACTTATAATAGGATTTAAGAACTGTAGTTACTTATTATTATAATTAAAATAGGTTTTTAAAATATAATTATGGTTTTTTAAAAAAATAAAAAAATAATTCTCTATGGATTTAGCTACGGTAATTGTCCTCACTAAAGCTTTATTATCAATGACTCTTAATTATTAATGATGGTGTTTTTGAATGCTTATAATTTTTTTATTTACTGAATCATATTTTTTAAAAAAATATCAGCGACAGTAGTTATCATCGTTAGTAGTTATCGCTGATAACCATTATCAGCAATAGTATTTTTTTACCATCGCTAATAATAGCTTTCATTGGCTAAGTTTTTTCAGGCCAATTTTTAATGATGGGTTCCATCGCTAATAATATTAGCGATGGCAAGTTAGTCTTTAGCAATGGCAGATAGCCATCGCTAATAAATTATTTTCTTGTAGTGATAGTAGTAGCAAGTGAAGTTGATAAGACTGTTTGATTTTACTATTCCTGCAACGGAATTACATGTCACATAAGAAAGCTTTTTTTTTTTTTGCAATTAATACTTTGCAAGCTTCTCATATTGTACTATGGAAGATTTCCCGATGCTTGTAAAGTGGTTAATAAATTTAGCTTCTTCATCATCATGAAATCATCCTTTGATATAAGATTATTTAAATATAGATGCAACTTTTTAATTTTTTAAAACTAAACAAATTTCTCGAAAAACTAATAGTAACAAGAGTTAGGTGGCTTCAAATATTATTGCACATATAGATTCTACATTATAAATACCCATATCCAATTTTCTTTCGTATATAAATATTAATTAAATATTTTATTTTTTGATTTTCATGGCCATGTTAATATTAAAATAGATTAATGAATTCCGGTTTGCCATAAAAAAAAAAAAAATTAAAATGGCTATATGCAGGGACTGCATGAACAGTCTAAATAAATCAACTCCCAAATAGTTGCAAGTAATGAAAAAGGTGGTCAGTGGTTTCAAAAAGGGTGCAGCGTCAATTTAACCAACCGCCGTACATGTACAGAAAAAGAGAAAAAAAGTTGGACATCGAAGGCAAAAAGTGGACATGGTAGGATCCGGGGCAGGACCGGAGGGCTTAACGAGGGAAGAAACACTGGGTTTCTTAATTAAACTTTTTACGCTGATGACCCACATCTAGTAGCCTATTTAAGCAACAAGACCAGGGAAGCCCCTCCGCAAACCTAACACTGTCCCACGTCCCAATACCATGCCACACGGCACCAAAGCCATGAAGGTGAGAGTGGAGAGCTCACGGCTCGTCAAGCCCTCCTACCAGGGGCACCCTCCCACCACCAGTCTCCGCGTCCCCTTGAGCGTCTTCGACAAGGTAACTTACAACACCCATATTGCCGTCATCTACGCATTCCGGCCGCCCACACCTTCTAACTCTACGGTAGAGAAGGGCCTCTCCAGGGTGCTCTCCGAGTACCGGGAGTGGGCCGGAAGGCTTGGCAATGACCCCGAAGGCAACTCCCTTATCCTCCTGAACGATGAAGGAGTGCGCTTCATCGAGGCATCGGCGGACAGCACCCTCGACAAGGCCATGCCCTTCAAGCCCTCGGCAGCGTTACTAAGCTTTCACCCCAGCCTCCACGGCGTCGCGGAGCTGGTCCAGGTCCAGCTCACGCGGTTTACTTGTGGATCCCTGATGGTGGGGTTCACGGCGCACCACCTAGTCGCCGATGGCCATGCCACCAGCAACTTCCTGGTTGCATGGGGCCTTTCGTCGCGCGGTCTCGCCATCGACCCGCTTCCCTTGCATGACCGTGCGGCATTCTTCGTCCCTCGCAACCCTCCGAGGATCGAGTTCGAGCACCGGGGAGTGGAGTTCATGACCAAGGTTAACAAGTTCGACAAAGGTAAGGAAGATCCCTTGAAGGATGACATAATTGTCCACAAGTTGCATTTCACCAAGGAGTTCCTGTATAAGCTCAAGGCCCAGGCTTCGCTGGGTTCTAAATCCAATAGACCCTACACCACGTTTGAAAGCTTGGTGGCTCACCTTTGGAGGCTGGTGACAAAGGCTCGGGGCCTGGATGGTCGCGAGACCACCCACGTAAGGATATCAGTCAACGGGCGCATGAGGTTAAACCCACGAGTGCCCAACGAGTACTTCGGCAACTTGGTCCTGTGGGCGTTTCCCCGGGCGAAGGTGGCAGAGCTGATCGGCAAGCCATTGCAGTTCGCGGCGGAGCTCATCCACGACGAGGTGGCGAAGGTGAACGACGGATATTTTCGATCGTTTATAGACTTTGCGAGCTCCGGGGTGGTGGAGTCGGAGAATTTAGTGCCAACGGCAGACATGGGGAAGTCGGTGCTGTGTCCAAACCTGGAGGTGGATAGCTGGCTGAGGTTCCCGTTCTACGATCTGGATTTTGGTGGGGGGAACCCGCCATACTACTTCATGCCAAGTTACTTTCCCGTGGAGGGCATGTTGTTCATCTTGCCATCGTCGATGGGGGATGGTAGCATCGATGCCTTCGTACCTTTGTTCTGCCACAATCTGGACGCTTTCAAACAAAACTGCTACTCCTGGGTCTAGAACCAGCGTATCTCTCTCTTTCTCTTTCTTTTTTTTTTTTTTCTTTTTCTTTTTTGTGTGCGGGTACGAGAAGCGTCTCCCATGCTGGTCATGAGAATCTTTGTTTTCTCAATAATTACTTTACTTATTAAAAAGAGAAAAATTATATCTTCTATGTCAACACGCTTGTCTATCGAGCGTTGCCAAACTATCGAACTACATGCATTCAAGATTTGAGATTTTTCTCCTGTTCAAGAGTCGGCACACAGGACCGCCAATTTATCATCATGCCTTGGCTGCCCTTATCAGGATGCTATCCCATCAAGTCATGTTCGATTCGGATAACTATTTTTTTATAAAATTTTCATATTCGAAAGTAAGTATGTCAACTTGACCTCACTAAGCTGCCAGAATAGAATGCTCCCTTTTGTCTTCAGTCACGTGCTCCAGAAAAAATTTATGAATTTAATCGAATCACCGTATGGATCACGTCTCGAATCCATGATCGAAAGACATGTGAGCGTGAGCACCCACCAACCATTTTTAAATCATCATGGTTTTTAAACCTATCTTGACATGGGGCCGAGAGTATATGGTGACTTTATCTCGATCTATATGGTTAATGGGAAAATTCAAAATGAAGGAACTAAGATTTTTTAAAATCTTAGTAGAATTCAGTGATCGAGATATATCAGTATATATATATATCCATCCAAAATAATAAATCTAAATTAAATATTACATTTAAATATTAATTAATTAAATATATGCTTAAGCAGGTAAAAAGTGATTAAAAAAATCATAACACCTGACATCTTATAGTTTATCTGTTTTATGTCAATTGAGATAATTAAGTTAAGAGTTTCATATAATTAAGAATTTAATGCAAAGGAGTTGGTGGTTGTTTAAAATGGTTAGGAGCAGGTAGCGGAGGGACCCCTGTCGATGAATTGAGGTTTTTACATATATTATATTAGATTGGGGCTCGACGATATCAATACAAACCAAAATTTGAATCGAGATAAAAATCTTATCCATCATAAAATCAAATCGTTACTTTTGTTTAAAAATTACGGTGGAATACCGCTAACAATATTCAAATCCAACCGCAATGATGAGAGGGTTACCAACTAATTGGTCGCTATCCTCCTACTAAAGAATATAAAAAAGAAAGGTGACCCCACCAAATTTTTTTTTTTTACTAAAAAAAAGTTAGATCCTGGGCACGATCACTCCCAAACGGTCCTCCAATTCCAGTCAGGAAATATTCGATGCATAGCGTATATTAATTTTTCGTAGCAATTCTTCAACCGAAGATGAGTACGTCAACCTAACTATTATTGATGCCAGTGAATGGAATTTATTATATATATTCCTAATTTTTTCACTAAATCCACGAAAATTTCAAAATTATTTTATTATTTTTTTAATTTTATTTTTAAATTATTTATTTATTATTTATTTTATTTTTAGACTCTAGATATGCCTAAATCAAGACGCGAAACCCCACCTAAATTTTAATGGCATTTGCTCTTCTACGTTCACGTGCATCATAACCAAGTCGTTCATGTAGTTTTATAATTAAAACAACCGGGCTCCTCGTCCACGCGATGCATTGATCGATCTGCTGTCTTATTAAAATGGGACACGTGTAGTAGATAAGGTGCTTCTCGGCTACAAATCATATTGATTCATTTATTGTGTGACTGCCACTTGGCTATGGTGATCACCGTCGCATACGCGAACCTATTTTTTTGGCTATCCAGTTGCATTGGGATTGGAATGGACAACGATGCCCATGTAATCGGATGGTAAGAAGCCGCTTTCTGAAGTCCAGCCCTATTTATAATGATCCCATTCAATGGGACAAAAGACCTATGTACGAAAAGGTCTCTCGAGATTAGGTTCCTATTTTATAATAATTTTCATAATGTCTATGTTTCCAAGAAAAAAAACTCCAAAGTCAAATTAGGACAAAAGTCCTATGTACTGGGTGTCATGAGATTAGGTTTCTATTTTATAATATTTTTCATAACGCCTATGTTAAAAATAGAAAATCCAGAACTAATTTAGGACAGGAATTCTCTTCGCTCACATAGACCATCGATTCCTTGACTAATTGAAAAATAGAAGAAGGTAAAGATGATGCATTAGATGACGAATTGATGATACACACATAACAAATAATCATCTAATATTTTATATATATTTTTAGATAAATCAATTATTTCAAGAACATGATATTCAACTTTACACGCTGCATGGCTAAGTAATAAGCACTTAGTAAAATAGTCATCAATTGCTTCGAAGCAATTTTTTAAGTATACCGATATGAATATAGTGTTCACCAATATACATTATATTGGTGATACATACCTAAAAAAATAATTATCCAATATTTCAACATGTATTTAATTTAGATAAATTGATATATAGTTTTTAGAACATGGTGGTTACTAGTACGCAGTATATGACCAGGTAATATATAATTGTTGGCTTTTTGATATAATTGATAATCTTCTTTTATATATACCTGTATCGATCCGCGATGCTTTTAGATAAACTGATATATAATTTTCAAAACATGGCATTCATTAATGCATACATGATGAACTAATGTATATATAACAAAATAGTCATCCAACATCTCAATATACATCTCTAGATAAACAAATATATAATTTTTAGAACATAATGTTTGTCGATACGGACAATATAGTTATGCGATACATATTCAGCAAAAAGGTAAACCGGATATCATAAATAAATTGATAAATAATTTTCGAAATATTATATTTACCGGCATAAAATATATGTTCAAATAACATACATCATCGGTTATTTGATGTATATTATAAGTTTCCTTATCGTGAAAAGAAAAAGAGAGAGAGAGAGAGAGAGAGAGAGAGAGAGAGAGAGAGAGAGAGAGAGAGAGAGAGAGAGAGAGAGAGAGAGAGAACGATTTAGAAGAAGAAATGGGGACTTGAAAAATGAGAAAAAAAAATGTCCCATCGAGAGAAGAAATTAACAAAAAGAAAAACTGACTCCAAAAGAAAAAAAAAAAAAAAAAAAAAAAAAAAAAAAAATGTCTCGTGGAGGAAAGAGATAGCTTAATAAGGAAGATAATAAAAGGAGTAAAGCTTGACAAAGAACAAGAAAAAATGAGGATAGATGGCCTCTCTTCAAGTATGCAATTTTTTTTTTTATTATTATTAAATAAAAGATCGATGAATTTCATTAGTAGCAGGTGTCCCGTTTATATTTAATTTTTAGGTTTACTCTCTGAGATGTGCGCCAGCGCTGGAGGAGATGTAGCAAAATGGAAATGACGAACCATTTCGATATTCTCTACTGCATATCCCAGCGAAAAATTTTTGTTCATGGAATAAGATAGCATGCTGTTTATTTAAGACCCAGTCGATCTTGGTCATCCCATAACACACGACAACCGTGGTTGTGATCAGCTTATCTTATTCCTCAAAAGTCCCGATGAGATTTGCATAGTACCAAAGCTTATAATATGATTACGAGATGTTATTAAATTTGATGCACACATGTTCATTGAATTAGAGTGAAATTTTTTATCATCATTGTTGATTAAAATCAACGCTTCCAGCTGGTTGGTGATACCTATTATATCTAGCATCAAATATTGGTTAGGTCCCTAGCAGAAAAGGTAAGAGTACTGTTCTGATAAAAAGGTTACGATGTCCTAAACATATCGCCGGAACAGGTAATGCTAGATCGGTAGGTGACATTCATGGTTCAACTGGCCCGGTTATGGTTTCTAATCCCTTTGACGAGCGACAGCATAAGTCGCTGCTTCTCCGATTCTTTATTTTCTTTTTTGGTTAGTTAATCTTTGACTCCCGGGGCGGATCGGGGCTTCGCCGAATTCGCTGCGCCAGCTCGGAGACAAGGACTCCACGCCCATCCATTATTTGACAATCCCTCCCACCTGTCAACAACGCCGGAGATAATTTTAGCCCCTGACACCGCCCCGCATTGACTTGCCGAGATTCAGAAATAGATTACCGATTTGAGGCCAGGATACTTAAATCTCGATATGTTACTTCAGTGACCGGTCAAGGTCACGTTGGAACCAAGACACCAGTTTGCCTCTCGACCAACCCAGATGTCGTTATCACGGTAAATATACTAAATCTTAAATAAAATTTCATATAAATATTAGTTTTTAATATTTTATTAATTAAAATTATGTTTCAAGAGATATCCCCGTTTTTTATTAGTTTATATCGACCCAGATTTCTACATGTGCACCGTTGCATGGAGGGTGCGTTTCGAGATATGGACCAAGATAAAAATCTTGGTTTCCAATGCAGGACACCTGCCAGCTAATTCATTCTTTTATTAAAAATTTAAAATAATACTATTATTAATAATCGATCCAGATTTATTTATTGGCATTTACGTACCCTTCCACGTTGCCATGCGCGATTAACTGTAAATGGAGAGGAGACTTATGCAAATGGTAAAATATGCAGGAGTTCGGATGCTTTCCAAATTCCAAGTGGAGGGTGGTTCTATCGAATCCTGGCGAGACACGTACCACCATCGTGATCGAATGGCTCTCGTGTAATGGGGGATGACAAAGTCGTTTTAGGAATCATTATTAATGGGATGGCTCTCTCGGATGTCAAAATCATTATTAATCGAACGGTCCTCGTATATTGAAACGGCAAAGTCATTTTAGATATTATTATTAATTGAATGGCTCTTGTGTAATGAGATGGCAAAGTCATTTTAGGTACCATTATCGATCGAATGGCTCTCGTTCTCGTACAATGAGATGGCATAGTCATTTTAGAAATTATTATTAACCGAATGGCTGTCGTGTAATGAGATGGAAAAATCATTTTAGGAATCATTATTAATCGTATGACTCTCGTGCAATGGAATGGGAAAGTCTTTTTTTTTTTTTTTTAGGAATCATTATCAATCGAACGAGTCTTGTGCAATGGAATGGCAAAGTCCTTTTAGGAATCATTATTAATCGAATGGCTCTCGTGTAATGAGATGACAAAATCGTTTTGGAACCATTAGTAATCGAATGGCTCTCGTGTAATGAGATGACAAAATCGTTTTGGAACCATTAGTAATCGAATGGCCCTGTGTAATGAGATGATAAAATCATTTTGGAACCATTATTAATCGAGAGGAATGTCTCTCGTGTAATGAAATGGCAAAATCGTTTTGGAACCATTATTAATGGAATGGCTGTCAGATGACAAAATCGTTTTGGAACCATTATTGATCGAATGGCTCTCGTGTAATGAGATGACAAAATCGTTTTGGAACCATTATTGATCGAATGGCTCTCGTGTAACGAGATGACAAAATTATTTTCGAATTATTATTAATCGAATGGCACTCATGTAATGAGATGGCAAAGCCGGAACCATTCAATCATGGTCCCCGCATTATACCACCCAAAAAAAAAAAAAAAAAAAATCATGGCCGCTGCATAACTCGCACTCAGCCATCCTACCATGAGATGTAAACCTGAAGCGCGATCGGTAACACTAACAATCGAGGATAGAGATTAGCCACTGGCTACCTGGATTTCGATAAATACTTGCAGGCGATAATGGGGGTCGTGCCGGAGCTAGAATGGCGTGTAAAATGTGGGAGAGCAGCATATCCGTTCATAAGCAAAGGGGGTAGTTGATGTTTTGGAGGAAAACCACAAAAGCAACTTATCATCATCTCCCACTTTCCAACACTATACGTGACTACCAAGTTAGGAATGCGTTGAGGATCGAGCGAGGAAAGGTTAGGCCGTGGCCGTGACAGGAAAGAACACTTATTTAAAAAAATAAAAAAAAACAAAGAAAAGGGAAAGACAAAGCATGGTTAATTTGGTAGAAATTGCCTGATGCGATTTACTTATCTTTATCCTTGAAATTCACTCCTATTTTTAGCACACAAGCTAATGAGGTTGGTGAGATGGATTTAATTAATCGAATCTATGCATATGTCTTAATGGAATTACGGTGAGATTTTTTTATGAAACAGCGTTGATTTAAATCGATCATTTTAGTTGATTGGTGATGCATTAGGTTAGGTCACTAACAGTAACAGACAGGAGCGCAGGTTTTGATGAAGCGGGATTCGCTATATACGGGGGTATACTGTGCAGCAGTGGATGGTTATCATAAAAATGAAAAAAAAAAAAAAAAAAAAAAAAGGACGGTGATTAAATAAAACAATTATTATGATGTTATATATATTTCTATTTTTTTTTTAAAAAAAAAAATCAAATTTGACAGTTGTCCATCTTTGGTGGCGGCTGTATTCCTCGATGCACAGCACCGTCAAAGCGATCCTGATTTCATAATAATGAAGCCATGGAGACGCCAAGAATAGGTAATGCTAAAATGGGTTGGTGAGATTCTGGTTGAGTGGCCTGGCCGTTTAGTTTCTTATCCATATTTTTTTTTCCAGGTTGGTCGATCTTTTCTCGGGGATGGCGACCAGGACTCCGTCATATTCGCAACTTCAACACCTAATACTCCATGGGCGGAGGGACAGGGACCTGGCGCCTAACCTTGGCACATCGCTCCCTCACGAGTCGCGGGGGTTTTGAAAGGCCTCGCCCATGTTTTTTCGGCGAGAACGGCCATGGCAGCAGGGATGGTGATGAATGGCAAACGTAACGCTTAGTGCAAGTAGTGAAGGTGGGGCGATAAATGCTGCTGTACCATGTGAAATTGGTTTGGGTCAGCGGCTCTCTGACCTTCCAATCAAGCCATAACAATTATGACATCGGCAGTCCAAAGCGTTCACCTGCCGGACCGTGGCATGAGTCACCGCGCACGTAAATCTTATGCTTGTCATGTATATATTTTTGGCAAGATCTAATGCTTCATATGCATATATGCAAATTAATAGTCTATATATTTATGGCAAATTAATTGCCTTTATTGCCACCAAAACGCCATTGAATGAGCGCTGGTGGATCCTCAGGGAAAATCTGCACAACATCAAGGTGAAAGATTGTTGGAGCTATATATATATATTGGCATCGAGATCATCGTTGTCTATAATTTTGATTTGATTTGGATGAATCAATATTTCACCTAGCAGGAGCACTCGGATAATCTAAGTCAATAAACGATCAAGAGGAACGGATCCTCATTTACAAAGTTCAGAATGGTTTCCATGTTCAGAAGATTTTTAAAAGATAGAGTGAAGCTAGAGCAGTGAAAGTTCTTGAGAAAGTCTTCAAACATTCCTCCAGTCCTTGTCTTGGCTCCTCTTTGCCTACTCGTACTTTATCTTTGCTGGAGGATCCTTCGGGCTTCTTATAGAAGCGTGTTTCATCTAGCGGGGCTTAGAGTCCCAGTCTGGTGCTCTCTTAGTACGCCTCATGTGGGCGAAGTACATGTCTATTCTTGCCTTCCCTGGAAGGAGGGGGATAAGGTCCGAAATTCTCAGAGAAAGATTCTGCCATGGATGCAGGCGGAGTACTGTGAAGTACATGTCCCTACTGCGATGAGTGCGAGTGGCGTGCCATAAAGCCTGACACCCTCACGGATACCTTCTCTGACGGGAGTCATGCCACCATGCCTAGGGGCCTGGCAAAGAGCTAGCTTGGTGGGAGATATTGCAGGGTCTGAGATCCTAGTAAAACATACCTTTTCCGGGTGGTGCAGGTAGTGGATTACAGGGTGCGATATCCCGGACGGAGCATCTTTCTAAAGAAGGTGTTGACAATATGTTGCAGGACCCGACGCTCCGGTGGAATACCTCTCTACAAGGGATGCAGGCGGCGTGCCCTGATGGAGCTCCCCTCCGCAGAAGGTGCAGGCGACGTGCCCTGGCGGAGCACCCCTCCACAAAAAGTGTAGGCGGCATGCCCTCGCAGTATGTCTCTCCGTAGAAGGTACTGTTTCTTTGAGTAACATGGGGGGTTCCGGTGGGGATGGCAACATCACCTACTGGGGTCGCTATCCCAGCCGCTTCTACGATTGTCCGAGGGGAGACCAGACCCACCTGCCTTCGTTCAGGTTTGACTTTAGGTGGGACCTCGACCTCGGTCGGAGCTCGACCACGGGCCGGAGCTCGATCTCGAAGGGAGCTCCACCTCGAACGGGAGCTCAACCTTGGATGGGAGCTCGATCTCTGGTAGGAGCTCGACCACAGACAAGAGCTCAACCTCTGCGCTTATCTGGTGACAGTATCCAGGTGGCGCCTTTTACCAACTGGATCAGATGCGGGCTTCACGTCAACGGTTATGCCACATCAATATATATATTTGATTATATTTAAGTAGATTCGAAATTAAATTTAGCCAACTACCTACCCTTTAATCTTTATAGATCCAAATATAGTAATTTTTTTAATAATATATTAATGATATAACATAAACATAAATAAAAATATTTTCGAATAAACATAAATTTTTCATGATAAACCTATCCTTTTATTCATATTAATTATGTATTAATGATTACTAGTTGTTGTTAACACTATTAATGATGGAATAATCCATTTTTTTTAGAATAAACATAATTTTTTAAAAATAAATATAAATAATTTTAAAATAAATAAAAATACTGCATAATAAATATAAATTCAAAAAAAGAAGTGTCTATATTTATTCTAAAGTATTTGATTTATCCTGAAAATATTTATATTTATTTTGAAGTATTTATATTTTTTTGGAATGTTTTTATTTATTTTTGTTTATGTTTATTCTACATCATTAATACAGCATTAATTCTTTTTTATTTTTTGAATGAAAATGTGTAAATCATGATAGAGAGCAAGATCGAATTTAACTCTAAATGCACTCGAAACCAAACTTGAGTTGGTGTCTAATAGAAAGCCAAACCTTTAGCATTTTTTACATTGATCAGCCCAAAATGCATGTCCATCCAAAAGAAGCTTCCCATGGTGCCACATATCAATTCATGATTGGTGCATTGAATTTAAACCACATAATAAGGACATCATCCAGTACGAATCTTAAAGACATCGGCCAGCATAAATCTTGATATATTTTATAAGTGTACGAAAGATTTGGGATATCTCTAAATCGGAAATCAGTCTGTTTTTCTGTTTCAATTGTTTAGAGCTTGCATTATCAAAATTTCTTATTTATTCTGATTGTTTAGAGTTTAGTTTAGGATTTATTTTATTAGGATTGGATTTTCGATCCTTATTTAAAGAATTATAAACCTCTTCGGAGAGTTATCAGTATTTTGAAAAATAAAGAAAACCTCTCTCTTTCTCCGATCTCCTCCCTCTCCTCCTCTCCTACTTCCCCTCTTCCCGATTCTTCTTCTCTCCTCTTCCTTTTCTTTGTTCTATTCCCTCCCACTTCTTCTTCTTCTTTCCTAAGCCACTCAACCGGAGAAACCCTCGTGCCTCTCACGCTCATCATCATCGCTACTACAAGCCCCCTTCCGCAACCCACCTTCGCGCCTCCTACGCTCCACTACCACTATCATATCCGGCCTTTCCCCACCGTGTCGCCACCGGTCACCGAAATGGGTTTGTGCCATCGTCTTCCTGTGCGCCGATCATCGACGGAGCCTCTGCTTCCCAACTCACCAGATCTCCCTCATCTCCCATTGAATCCCGTCGATTCCACTGCTACCGAGTCTCCGCCCAACCAATAACGTCCCACTATTGCCATCCTTTCCATCCGCCCTTCCGATTGCCACCACCAGATGGAAATCCCGCGCCACCCTATCTCTGTAGGATCGAGAAGACGTCCTTTCTTAACCCTCAGCCTCTCGCTGATGCCCCCCTTTTGCCGTCGGATTTCCAAGTTCGTCGACTCTCTGTCGTCCGAAGAGATCCACCGCCAAGCTTCCGATCGATGCCCTGCTATTTGAGACGTCGACTTCCAGCTCCTTCCTTCGCTCGAGAACGTCCCTACTCCTACTACCTCCCGTGAAGACTCCCTTCCTCAGCCGTCAGTCGCCGAAACCCCTTTCTTGCCAGCCTACCTCTCGTCCGTGCCACCATCTTTGCCCTAGTGCCGTCACCAGCAAAACCTCTCCGCAAACCTTCCCCTGATCCCTGGGTTCGATCGATGGAGAAGGACTTTGCACGGTCGTGAAAGCCATTTCGGCCTCTGTTCCCGACTTCAAGCCTTGCACGGATCTCAAAGCTACACGAATATCAAAGCATGCCTAAAGATCTATAAAATATGGATTTTTTAGCAAATCAAGATTAAAATACATATCTCAAAGCATTGGGATTGTTGGATTAAATTGGTTTATTTATTTTGTCATTTTATTTGATTTGGGATTGACAGAACCTTTTTTTTTTGGTGATTCAGGTCCGACGACTTCTGATTTACCTCGCTCGTGAACCATTGGCTTGGAATCTTCGACCTCCTCCAGGGTATTCTCCCTCTTCTAGGAAATCATGGCATCCTATGTTTCGGGTGAGATTTATTTAGTATAGATTTAATCAATTGCTAGAATGAAATTAATTATCCTATATTTTATTTAATTAGATCTAATTTTATTGAATTTGGATGGCCATAACATAGTGGTCATTTCTTAACAATCAACGGTCCAATTTCTTCATATTTGACTGTCATGCCAATCGGATCAATTCCTAGATTGGACCTTAATTTGACTAAGGCCATTCTTAGTTTAAATTCTTACTTGCTTTGATTATCTGCTATTATTATTATTAATTACTTAATTAATTGTTTCACTGATCTCATTAAGGGTCCTTAGGTCTAAGATTTGTTAGTCCATCCTCCATCAATTTTTGGTATCAGAGCCATAGGTTAGGTTAGGGTCAATTTCATTTTAATTGCATTTGAATAATTTACATAAAAAAATTAATTTAAAAAATTAAATTAAAATTTTGATTGTATGTTAAATATATTGATTGGACACCTTAATTGTCGCATTGCATTTTCATAATTAATCTAAGGGCATTAACCTCTTAATCAGATAATGTGGGGAGTTGATTACCCTTCCTTAGCCCACAAATTACTATCCTCATCTGCATTAACCTAAACCTTAAAATTAAATTAATTAGATACTAGCTTTAGGGACATTCGAGCTCATTAGAATAAGGATACCTAAGAGTTATACCAAGCTAGTTTCGATCATTGAATTCGTGTCCAGGAAAGTGGTTCAGGGATCTTAATCCCGAAGAAAGGCGATTACTTAATTGATTACATTCGCTGACCTGGCCAAATCAAATTGGTGTCTAAGGAAAGCAACGGGGGGACCCCGCTAATCTTATACCTACCTGGCTAATTTGATAAATTGGTTTAAACTTGGAGTGCTCAAGGGCAGACTTGGAACAGTTAGGAGCTGTCTAATTCTAGGTTAACCCTAGGATAGAATTATCTTGTTTGTTTCACTTGATTAAAAATTAAAAAAAAAATTAAAGAAATCGTATATCCTTTGAAAACTTACCTCACCTCTAAAAAAATTATGCATGATAACTAGGTCAGGGATCAAGTACCAATCAGAATCTTCCCACTTAGACAACAAATGGATCTTAATTTAGAAGCGGCTCTTCCGGGAATCCTTGGTCAACTTGAAGCAATTGATGGCAAGTTAGGTTCCTTAAATGCAAGGGTAGGAACTCTAGAAGAAGAACAATTAGTGATCACAAACCATCCTGTTAGGAACTCTTCATTAAGAGTTACAGATCCTAGAGACCCCAGAGAATGAAAGGACTACCCAGGTTATGAGGGAGCTCATACTCAGACACTTCGACCTGACCCTAGGGATCGACACGATTATCCCTGTTTCGATGTAGGTAGTCATCAAATACTTCAACCTTATCGTAACCCAATCGATCAGGATGAATGTATCATGAGGAGTGTTAAGTTTGAAGCCCTGAGTTTCATAGGTTTGCCGGAGTAGAGATCCAGCGAAACCTTGTCCTGCGGAAGCGATCCAGGTGTGTGAAGACCTTCTGCCTACGATCCACCAAGGATGCGATATGATTCAGGTCAAACGAAGATCAAACAACCCATGGATTGGTAGAGAAGAATGTGAGAGGGAGAGGAGAAAGAATGAGATCTGGAAGAAAATGAGGGCTCTCTCACTTGATCGATTTTCTTGGACTGTTATAGAAAAATGACCTCTTACTGACTAATCGTCCCATATACATATATATACTCCTCGATCACGTGGAACCGAGACCCCCCAAAAAACTTTCCAGCATGGCAACACATGATTAAAGAATCCCGTCATCCGAGTTGACTCGAACCCCACGAGTCGGCTCCTTGCAGTAGACAGCACTCTAGATGAGTCGACTCTCAGACCTCGAGTCGGCTCTTCCAGAATACTATTTTATCTGTCTATGTAACTAGCCGACTCCCAACAGAATCGAGTCGACTCACAGCAACCAAGCTGA
Source organism: Areca catechu (assembly GCA_021397845.1). Lineage (NCBI taxonomy): Eukaryota > Viridiplantae > Streptophyta > Magnoliopsida > Arecales > Arecaceae > Areca > Areca catechu. The sequence goes on along the minus strand of CM038039.1, from coordinate 77,895,664 downwards.
CTCGCAACAGTATCGAGCCAACTCTCCATAGAACTTTTTCCTGCTGCCCTGCCGTGCCAACCATTAGAGTCGACTCGAACCATAACCGAGCCGGCTCTAATGCCAGACTGACCAAAACTTAGTCTAACATTTAGGAGTCATCCCTAGCCCTAGATACATCATGTGTGACCATGATAGACTGGACCAAGACCTAAACCTTGGTCCCCTGGAGCCTTGGATGCACCATCTGAGACTCAATAATCTCCACCTTGGTGCTCCAAGGCTACAGCCCATTACACCAGACTCCTCAGACCCATCAACCACATACATGAACGAAAGCTTTCTCTCGGTAGAGCCTTTGTAAGTGCATTAGCCTAGTTCTCCTTTGTATGGACTTTCATAAATGCCAATTCTCCTTCTTCCACCAGCTCTCGAATCCTATGGTACCTCACATTTATATGCTTTGTGCGAGCATGATAGACTTGGTTCTGAGTAAGATGTATGGCACTCTGACTATCACTGTGCAGGACCATCATACATTGTTTCACCCCCATTTTAGCCACTAGCCTTCTTAGCCATAGTGCTTCCTTTGCAGCCTCGGTAATCCCTATATACTATGCTTCCATTGTAGACAAAGCATTAATAGGTTGAAGGGTTGATCTTCAAGAAACTGGTCCACCATACATGCAAAAGATATAACTTGTTGTAGACCTTCTTGTATCAAGATCACCTGCATAGCTTGCATCAACAAACCCTTCCAAAGGACCTGAATATTCACTTGACTCTATAGAGTTCAATTCATGTCCTTCTGGCTGCCCACCAAATACCAATCCATGCTTTTGAGTTCCCTGTAGATATCTCAAAATCCACTTCAATACTTTCCAGTGTCCTACCCAAAATTTGCCATGTACCTGCTCACCTGGCTTACTGCATATGCTATGTCTGGCCTGCAACACACCATAGCATACATAACACTACCTACAGCATTTGCATATGGAACTCTCTCCATGTACTCTCTTTCCTCATCTATCTGGGAGCTTTGAATCTTAGAAAGAGATATATGCCCTGGTAATGGTGTCTCCACTGGTTTGGCATTCTCCATCCTAAACCTTTCAAGAATCTTCTTGATGTAATCTCCTTGTATCAAATGAAGTATCCCCTTGCTTCTATTCCTGCAAATCTCCATTCCAAGAATTTTCTGAGCTGGATCCAAATCCTTCATCTCAAATTCTTCAGATAATACTCTTTTCAGCTCTTTCACAGCCCTCATACTTCTGCTAGCTATCAACATATCATCGATATACAGAGGTGGATACAGAGCATTATCAATATCCACATCCTTAACATACACACAACAATCATGTTCATACCTGAGAAATCCAAGGCTTAATACAAAAGTATAAAATCTCTGATACCACTGACGAGGTGACTGCTTCAAACCATACAATGACCTCTGGAGTAGACATACCTTGTCCTCCTGTCCAATCTTTATGAAGCCATCAGGTTGCTTCATATAGATCTTATCTTTCAGACTTCCATATAAGAAAGCTGTCTTCACATCCATCTGCTCCAATTCTATATCATGTTCTACCACCAATGACAGTAACACCTGAATTGAAGTATGGCATACCACAGGAGAAAATATCTTAGTATAGTCAACTCCTTCCCTTTGTGAGTATCCTTTTGTAACCAACCTTTCTTTATATCTCACTCTACCTTGCTCTGAAGGTACAGATTTCTTTGTGAACACCCATCTAGAGCTAATAGCATGAGCATCTTTAGGTAGATCCACCAGCTGCCATGTCTTGTTCCTCCTAAGAGATTCCATCTCTTCCATCATGCCTTGTATCCATGATTCTTTATCAGGACTATCTATGGCCTCCTTGAAAGTTTCTGGATCTCCATTCACAGATATGAGAGCATAAGAAATATTCTTATTTATACCATTTCTCATCGACTTCCGGATTGTGCGCTGAGGTTTATGTAATGCCACTCCCCTTGCACTATTCTGCAAGTCTTCTATTTGTGGTTGTTCCTGCACTTTACTTTGAATAACTGATTTTTCTTTCAGATCCTTCATCACAAGAGGACCTTTTCCACCTAACTCCACCTCAACTGAAACACCCTTGCCAGTTGATGTAGATGGCCTATCCTCCACTTGTGAAGGACAGTCACTGCTGTTCACCTTTGAAGTTGTAGTTTTATCCGTACTCCCTGATCTTTCCAAGATGCTCTTCTCATCAAATATGACATTCCTACTGATCACTGTCTTTTGAGATTGTGGATCCCACAATAGGTAACCCTTGACTCCTTATGGATACCCAATGAAGATCATTTTCTTTGACTTAGGGTCCAACTTACTTCGTTCAGTTGCCTCCACATGTGCATAGGCTGGGCAACCAAACACCTTCAGGTGACCAAGCTCCACCTTCTTCCCACTCCAAGCTTCCTCCAGAAGTCCTCCATTCAACTTGAAGTAAGGGGACCTGTTTACAAGAAAACATGATAGAGTAATAGTATAACCCCAAAATATTTTCAACAGTGATGACTGCAGCCTCATACTCCTTACCTTCTTCAATAGTATTTGGTTCATCCTTTCCGCAACACCATTCTGCTATGGGGTCATCCTTACTGTGTAATGGTTTTTGATTCCATTTTCCTCATAGTAACTCCTGAACTCTTTACTAGAGTACTCCCCACCATTATCAGACCAAAGGCACTCCACATGTTTTCCTATCTCCTTCTCTACTTCAGCCCTCCAGGCTTTGAATCGGGCAAATACCTCTGATTTTTCTCTCATCAGATTTACCCATAATTTTCTAGAGAAGTCATCAATGAAGGTAACAAAATACCTTGCCCACCTCTGGATAAAATAGGTGCCGATCCCCATACATCCGAGTGAACTAGTTCCAAAATATCTTCACTCTGCTTGGTACTACTGGCAAACTTTATCCTATGCTGTTTGCCATAAATGCAGGGCTCATATAGGTCATTTCCATCCTTCTTCAACACTGGAAGGTTTCCTCTTCTACTTAATTCAGTGAGCCCTAGGTCACTTAAGTGACCCATCTGATAGTGCTATAACTTGTATGCAAGTTGCTCCTCTTGTGCCACTGTAAGCAGCACTGCACTATCATTTACCACTAAGCCTTCCATCTTGTATAGATTATTGCTCAGTCTTCTTCCTCTCATCACCACCAAAGACCTCTTGGTTATTCTTAAACATCCACTACCAGATTGGCAACTAAAAGCATATCCCCGCTCTTCCAAGTAGCCTAAAAAAATTAAATTCTTTTTCAACTCTGGTACATGTTTGACATTTGACAGAGTCATTATCACTCCATCATACATCCTCACCCTAATGATGCCAACTCTAGCCACCATATAAGGATGATCATCACCAAGGCTTACACTACCTCCATTTGACCTGTCATAGGTGTAAAACCATTTCCGATGTGAGGTATAGTGGTATGAGCATGCAGAATCCAGAATCCAGACATTAACCCAATCTACTGATTCATTTGATACAATCATTACATCTCCTCCATTACCTTCTGATATATTAGCACCACTTGTGTTGACTCTTCCCTTTTCTGTCTTCTAAAGGGGACATTGCTTCTTGATATGCCCAAGCTAATGACACTTAAAGCATTTCAAGTTCTTATGGTTCCGAGACTGAGATTTGCCCTTGGATTTCCTCCTAGCTCTTTCCTTTGGTCTACCTTGCCTCTCATTCACAGCAAGAACCTCTGAGTTAGGATTACCTTTGCAGATATTTTCTCTTTGCTCATTAGATCTGAGCACACCAACAACATTTTCATAATTCAGGATTTCCTTCCCATATACCAAGGTTGTTATGAGACCATCATACGATCCAGGGAGTGAACACAGTAGCAATAATGCCCGATCCTCCTTGTCAATTTTTACATCCAAACTCATCATCTCATAACATACCTGATTGAACCTCTGAATGTGAGCAACGAGATCTCCTCCTTCAGGCATTCTCAAGCTATACAGTTGCTTCTTCAACCATAGCTTATTCGTCATGTTCTTTCCTGTGATGTGTTCTTCAGTCTTCTCCAAAGACCTTTTGCAATAGTCTCCGAACAAACCTCAAGTAAAACCTGATCAACCAAACACATCCTGATGGTGCTAAAAGCAATCTCTTCTAACTCTTTCCATTCTTCAACACTGATCTTTTCTGGTCTTTCTTTAACCAAGACCTTGTAGATCCTTTGTTGAACCAGTAAATCTTTAACCCTTTGCTGCCATAGGATGAAGTTCTCCTTGTCATCGAACTTTTCAAAATCTACCTTGAACCCACTTGATGCCATTACTACAATCAAGAAATCAAGAGATCTGAAAACCATACCTATAAGAAGCTTTCCTTCCAACCCTCTAATCTTGAGATATTCCTTCCACAAACCTTGCTTTGATACCAAATTATCGGAGTAGAGATCCGGTGAAACCTCGCCCTGTGGAAGCGACCAGTTGCGTGAAGACCTTCTACCAGTGATCCACCAAGGATGCGGTAGGATTCAAGTCAAACAAAGATCAAACAATCCATGGATTGATAGAGAAGAATGTGAGAGGGAGAGGAGGAAGAACGAGATCTGGAAGAAAACGAGGGTTCTCTCACTTGATCAATTTTCTTGGATTGTTACAAAAAAAATGATCTCTTACTAACTAACCATCCCATATACATATATATACTCCTCGATCACGTGAAACTGAGACCCCCCAAAAAACTTTCCAGCACGGCAACACGTGATTCAAAGAATCTTGTCATCCGAATCGACTTGAACCCTACGAGTTGGCTTCTTGCAGCAGACAGCACTCTGGACGAGTCGACTCTCAGACCTCGAGTCGGCTCTTCCAGAATACTATTTTATCTGTTTATGTAACCGAGCCGACTTCCAACAGAATTGAGTTGACTCGCAGCAACCGAGCCAACTCGCAGCAATACCGAGCTGACTCTCCATAGAACTTTTTCCTACCGTCTTACCGTGCTAACCATTAGAGTCGACTCGAACCAGAACCAAGCAGGCTCTAATGTCCAGACTGACTAAAACTCAGTCTAACATCTAGGACTCATCCCGGACTCACCCATAGCCCTAGATACATCATGTATAACTATGATAGACTAGACCAAGATCTAAACCTTGACCCCATGGAGCCTTGGATGCACCACTTGAGACTCAACAAGGTCGCCTAGACCCCAAAAAATACATTGACTAGGAAGTTGATATGGATCATTATTTCAGTTGGTATGACATGTCTGAGGATAGGAAAGTAAGATTTTCTCAAATGAGGTTATTGGGTCAAGCCAAATTATATTGGCACAATATCCAGCAATTAGCCACTCATAGGAGACAGGATCCCATTGGAACATGGGATGAGATGAAGGATAAGCTTCATGAGAAGTATCTTCCTGCATCATATCAACAGCGACTCCTGGACCAATGGCAAAGACTGATCCAGGGAATCAGATCTGTAAATGATTACATTGACAAATTTGAGAAATATCTTATGCATTGTAATGTGAATGAAGATTCGTTTGTCACCCTATCCCGATTTAGAGCTTGATTAAGAGAGGATATTCGAAGAGAATTATTTATGAGAGAGGTCCATAGTCTAGAGCAAGCATATCAACTAGCCCAGGATTATAAGAGATTCCAGAAGATGTCTATCACCCGTAGACCTGAGCCTTCTAGACCAGGAATTTTAGATCCAAGACCTAGCATGAGTTAAGCCCCAACTGGTCCAAAACCTAACATGAATCAAGACCCTGGTAGTCAGACCCCGTCTACAACCCCACCAACTAAGAGAGATGAGAAAGGAAAAGGGATTATAGGAAAGACTTCTTGAAGAATTAGCTCTAAGATGCAATGCTTCAAGTGTAATGAAATAGGTCACGTGGCTAGTCAATGTCTGTCTAGAACATTACATATAGGAAAACTCGAAGAACATGAAGATCTAGATAATGCCCCTGAAGAGGAAGTCTACATTACCGATCCAGGATTAGCCGACACCTTTGAAGAATATGACCCTGTTCAAAATGAGAGTACACCACCCGAGGAATGATTAGGAGTGGTTAGATCTGTATTGACCCAACCTAAGAAAAGTGAAGACTAGCACAGGACTGTTATCTTTTATACCTTTATTGAGCAAGGTGATAAGGTATGCAAGGTAATCATTGATAGTGGTAGCTGCATTAATGCCATCTCTACCGATACCATTGCACGCCTAGGACTAGCACCCGTAGACCATCCGAGTCCATATAATGTGGCCTGGGTAGATGCTTCATCTATCCCAATCAGACATAGGTGACTAGTCCCAATTAAATTTCAATCATATCAAGATAAGGTTTGGTGCGATGTGTTATCCATGGAAGTGGGTAGCATCATTCTTGGCAGACCTTGACTTTTTGATTAGGATGCCACTCCTCATGGCCGAACTAATACCTGTACATTACTAAACCAGGAAAAAAGGATTACTGTTTACCCTTCACCTCCTAGAACCACCAAAAGAGTTGTAGAAGGTAATCTTAATATCCAAAAGCAGAAGAAAGGCCTACACATAATCAATGCTAGGAGATTAAAAATGAATTGAATGATGGTTCTCCAGTTTGGATTCTAGCGGTTAAAGAATTTAGCGGTGATATCGATCCTTTGCACCGGTACCCCTAGGAAATAATCAGCCTCTTAGAGAGTTTAAAGATATTTTCCCTAAAGACCTCCCAGATCATTTGCCCCCACACTATTGACCTAGTTCCATGAGCCTCCCTTCTTAATCTCCCTCACTATTGTTTGAACCCTACTGAGTATGCAGAGTTACATAGACAAGTTATCGAGCTCCTAAATAAGGGTTTTATAAGAGAGAGCCTGAGTCCGTGCGCAGTCCCCGCACTCTTGGCTTCAAAGAAAGATGGTACATAGAGGATGTGCGTGGATAGCTGTGCCATAAATAAGATCACTATAAAATATCGATTTTCCATTCCTAGGTTAGATGATATGATTGACATGATATCCAGAGCAAGTATCTTTTCCAAAATTGATTTGAAGAGTGGGTATCACCATATTAGGATTAGACCTGGTGATGAATGGAAGAACGCCTTTAAAACTAAAGATGGTTTATATGAATGGCTGGTAATGCCATTTGGCCTTTCCAATGCCCTGAGTACCTTTATAAGAATTATGACTCAAGTTCCATGACCATTCATTGGATCATTTGTGGTAGTGTACTTTGACGATATCTTGATTTACAGCCGAACCAAAGAAGACCATCTAGATCACTTGCAATGAGTCTATCAAGTCTTAAGGACTGAAAGCCTCTATGAGAATTTAAAAAAGTGTGAATTTCTAATAACTCGAATAATTTTCTTAGGATTTGTAGTAACCCCTAATAGTTTGGTAGTAGATCCTGAAAAAGTTTGAGCTATATCTGAGTGACCTGTACCCCAAAATATGCACGATGTTCGGAGCTTTCATGGTCTCGTAACTTTTTATAGGAGGTTCATTAGAGGTTTCAGCACCATCATAGCTCCGATCACTGATTATATACAAAAAGGGAGCTTTGAATGGACTAGGGATGCTGAACGAGCTTTTCAGGAATTGAAGGAAAGAATGACCCACGCTTCAGTTTTGCGATTACTAGATTTTTCAAAGATTTTTGAAGTTGCTTGTGACGCATCTGGAGTAGAAATTGGTAGAGTCCTAGGTCAGGAAGGATACCCTATAGCTTTCTTTAGCAAAAAACTCAATGACTCTAAGCACAGGTATTCTACCTATGACAAAGAATTCTGTGCTGTAGTCCAAGCCCTTAAATTTTGGAGGCATTATCTGCTTCTGCAAGAATTTGTCCTGTATTCGGACCATGAAATCCTCAAGTTTCTTAATTCATATAAGAAATCAAATCCGAGATATGAAAAGTGGATTGAGTTCCTTCGGGCCTATACTTTTGTGATAAGGCACAAGGTAGGTGTAGATAATAAGGCTACCGATGCACTTTCTCAAAAAGTAAAAGTAGAGACACCGAACCGGTTTTGACTGCTGATGCACTTTCTCTTAGGATGAACCTTTTATCAACAGTAAGTGTAAGAGTTACTGGGTTTGAACAGATAAAGGAAGAGTATAATGAATGCCCAAACTTCAGGAATATTGTTACCTCCATGAAACAAGGACCGTCTAGGGAGTTTAGTAAATATACCCTTCAGGATGGATATCTTTTTAAGAACAATAGGTTGTGTATCCCACAAACTTCAGTGAGAGATTTTTTAATTTGGAAAATACATGCTGGAGGATTATCTGGGCATTTTGGAAGAAACAAAATAATAGATGCCCTGGAGGCCCAATTTTACTGGCCTAGCATGAAACGCAACGTAGCCCGGATTGTTGCACACTACTGAACTTGTGCCGTGGCTAAACATCAAAAATAAAATACTGGATTATACACCCCACTACCTATACCTGACTGTCCGTGGCAAGATGTGAGCATGGATTTTGTCTTAGGATTGCCTCGAAAAATTAAGAAAAAATGACTCAATTTATGTGGTAGTAGACATGTTTTCCAAGATGGCCCATTTCTTACAATGCCCCAAGACTTCTGATGCTTCTAGAGTTGCTCGTCTATACTTTTATGAGATTGTTAGGTTACATGGATTGCCAAAATATATTGTATCAGATAGGGACGTTCGATTCACTAGTTACTTTTGGAAAACTCTATGGCACTTAATGGGTACAAAATTAAAATTTTTATCTACCTATCATCCACAAACAGATGGACAAACTAAAATCATAAATAGAAGTTTGGGAAATTTAATTCGGTGTTTGGTAGGAGAGCATGTTAGAAATTGGGATTTACTTTTATCTCAAGCCAAGTTTGCATATAATAGTTCGATAAATAGGTCTATCGGTACGAGTCTATTTGAAGTTGTGCATGGTTATCGTCCTAATAAACCAGTAGACTTAATCCTATTGCCTATGCATGCTAGAGTCTCAGAGTGAGCATCATCCTTTGTAGAGCATGTTAGGAGTCCGCACAAAGAGATCAGTGAAAAAATTAATATAAGTAACCAAATGTATAAACGATTAGCAGATTCTCACCATCAAGTAAAGGATTGTGTTGAGGGTGATCATGTCATAATTAGGGTCACATCTAAACGGTTTCCACCAGGAATAATTTGGAAATTACATGCCAGAGGAGCAGGCCCATTCAAAATTTTAAAAAAAGTTGGACATAATGCATATGTATTGATTTACCACCTGATTATGGGATTAGTCCTACTTTCAATGTATCGGATCTAATTGAATATAAAGAACTAGCATTGATACCTAGTGATCAGTTTGAGTATGTACCTTTCTTTGAGAGTGACCCTCCTCCTGAGTATCCACAAGCCAAAACGAGAGAAAAATACGATGTGATCGAACGAATATTGGATGAGCAGATCAGATCAACGAGGGGTCGAAACTACCACCACTATCTGGTTCGTTGGCGAGGCAGGCCAGAGTTAGAGGATTCCTGGATCACTAAGGAGGAGTTACAAAGAATTTATCCAAATTTATTTGAGTACCTCCAGCCTGACTCGATGGAGTCAAGTTCTCCCTACCCAAGAAAAAATTGATGAGGACATCGTCCAGCACGAATCTTGAAGATGTCAGCCAGCACAAATCTTGAAGACATCGGCCAACACAAATCTTGAAGACATCGGCCAGTACAAATATTGAAGACATCGGCCAGCATGATCCTGATAGATTTTATGGGTGTATGAGGGATTTGGGATATCTTCGAATCGAAGATCGGTCTATTTTTTTTTGGTTATTTAGAGCTTACCTTATCAGAATTTCTTATTTGTTGCGATTGTTTAGAGTTTAGTTTAGGATTTATTTTATTAGGATTGGATTTTCGATCCTTATTTAAAGAATTATAAATCTCTTTGGAGAGTTATCAATATTTTGAAAAATAAAGAAAACCTCTCTTTTTCTCCGATCTCCACCCTCTCTTCTCCTCTCCTACTTCCCCTCTTCCCGATTCTTCTTCTCTCCTCTTCCTCTCCTCTATTCCATTCCCTCCCACTTCTTCTTCTTCTTTCCCAAGCCACTCAACCGATGCAACCCTCTGTGCCTCTCATGCTTATCATCATCACTACTGAGTCTCCGCCCGACTAACAACGTCCCACTGCCACCATCCCTTTCATCTGCCCTTCCGATTGCCATCACCAAATGGAAATCCCGTGCCACCCTCTCTCTGCAGGATCGAGAAGACGTCCTTCCTCAACCCTATGCCTCTCGCTGATGCCCCCCCTTTTGCCATCAGATTCCTAAGTACGTCGACTCTCTGCCATCCGAAGAGATCCACCACCAAGCCTCCGATCGACGCCCTACTGTTTGAGATGCCGACTTTCGCCTCCTTCCTCTGCTCGAGCACATCCCTGCTCCTGCTACCTCCCGTGAAGACTCCCTTCCTCTACCATCAGCCACCGGAACCCCTTTCTTGCCAGCCTACCTCTCGTCCATGCCACCGTCTTAGCCTCAATGTCGTCACCAACAAAACCTCTCCGCAAACATTCCCCTGTTCCCTGGTTTCGATCAGTGGAGAAGGACTTTGCACGGTCATGAAAGCCATTCTAGCCTCTATTGCCGACTTCAAGCCCTGCACGGATCTCAGAGCTGCATGGATCTCAAAGAAGGTCTAAAGATATGTAAAATATAGATTTTTGAGTAGATCAAGATTAAAATACAGATCTCAAAGCATTGGAATTGTTGGGTTAAATTGATTTATTTATTTTGTCATTTTATTTGATTTGGGATTGACAGAACCATTTTTTTTGGTGATTCAGGTCCGACGGCTTCTGATCGACCTCGCTCGTGAACCATTGGCTTGGAATCTTCGACCTCCTCCAAGGTATTCTCCCTCTTCCAGGAAATCATAGCATCCCGTGTTTCGGGTGAGATCGGTTTAGTATAGGTTTAATCAATTACTAGAATGAAATTAATTGTCCTATCTTTTATTTAATTAGATCTAATTTCATTGAAATTAGATAGCCCTAACCTAGTGGTCGTTTCTTAACGATCAGCGGTCCAATTTCTTAAGATTTGACTGTATATATCGATCGGGTCAATTCCTAAATCAGACCTTAATTTGACTAGGACCATTCTTAGTTTAAATTCTTACTTGCTTTGATTATCTGCTATTATTATCATTAATTACTTAATTAATTATTTTACTCACCGATCTCATTAAGGGTCCTTAGGTCTAAGATTTGTTGGTCTGTCCCGCATCACCATATCACATCTCCCTCCTACTTCCATGCTTGACCTAAGGAAGTATATAGATGGGTTAAGCCGTAGGTCATTTTTTTTTTGCAAAATTCTTAAATTTTTGTCAGGTTAAAAATGTGATCACTCACATAGATCTTTAATTGATCCGTCATTGAGAACTTGTTTTGAGAGTCATTTGGATCAGCCTCTTGACATAAAAGTCGTTAAGCTTAGCATCTTAATCAAAAAGCGTTAAGATCGGTTTCTTTGACACGAGCCATTGAGATTGACTCTTTGACTTAAGAGCTAAGTTGAGATCGGCTTTCTATTCTGTGAGTTGTTGAGATCGGCTTTTTGACATTTTTCCCTTGGTTCGACCTTTAGAGGCCTTAAGCTTGGAGTTTAGCTTTCTATAAGCCACTATCGGTGGTGGTTGGCTCGTAGTGGCCGCAGTCCACTTGAGATCAACTTAAGAGCTATTAGTACCCAGGTTTGGCTATTGAACTCTTGCCCGCCATTCCTAACCTTCGGGGTTGAGTCAACATTGGAGTTCAGCTTCTTAAGTCTTGCTCTTTAGTTAAACTTTAAAAGTCACTGTTGCTTGAGGTCGGGTGTCGGAGCCTTGCACCAAGAGGCGAGGTTGTTGGGGTCTAGAGATTGGATTTAGCTTTCGTTTGATACATTACCGGATAATCCTGAAAGGTAATATAAATTATCATTAATATAAATTATCGGTGATATAGATTACGGTTAATATGGATTATTGTATTTAGTATATGCAGATAATATTACATAACATAAAATTAAGATTTTAAAATATTTTTAAATTAAATCTATATTTTATTTATAAAAGTATAATTTTCATATTTTATCCATTTATTAATTTTTTTAAAAAATATTTTATAATTTATATTTCTATATTAAAATTTAAAATTTAAAAATTATTTTTCAAACTAAATAATTTTAATATAAAAAATTTATATATTAAATTCATAAATAATATATTAAATTTAATAATATAATATATAAATGTATATTACATATAAATGTATAATGTAAATATATATTATATAAATATATTTAATATAAATATACTACATTATGTTAAATATATTATATTATATTAAATATAATATAATATATATTATATTATAAAATATAATTCATAATTTATATCATGTTATATTATACTAATATTACAATATTATATAACATATATTTTATAATAGTATATTTTATAATATTACAAAATAAAATGAAATAAAATATATTAATATAATATAGTATAATATTATATTCTATACTATAATATTATTATATTATATTATTATAAAATAATATAATATAATAATCTTTTTATATTATATTATATTATATATAATATATTTCATATTATAAAATATAATACATAATTTATATTATGTTATATTATATTAATATTATAATATTATATAATATATATTACATTAATATTGTAGCATAATATAAATTATATAATATATTTCATAATATAAAATATATTATATTATATTATATTTAATATAATGTAATATATTTATATATGATACGATATATAGTTATGATGTGGCAGGATCGCTGACGTGGAATACCTGCCAGTTGCCAGGATGGAGTATACCGCCACGGTGGACACTGCCTCCCGGGCTCGCGCGCCGGGCCGAGCCCCCTTAGGTGGCCGAGATCGCCCAACGAAATCGGGCGTCACCCTCCGCAAGTCGGATCCTGGGAGATCGGACCGCCCAGGCCTGGGCTGAGCGATCTCCCAGGTCGATCCACTCGAAGTCAAGCTCCACGGTTCGAGGTCAAACTCAGCCCTCCGACGCGTGGGGTGCCCCTGAGGTCGAGCCCTCCAACCCGGGGCTGCATGCAGTCCACTTCGGCCAAGCCAGGCCTCCCGACGTCGAGTCCCGCGAACCGATGTCGAGCCTGGCAAAGCCAAGTTCCGCGGTCCAGCTCGGCAACCACCTCAGCCAGGGCGCTAACCGCCAAGGGAGCAGCATTTCCCCTCCAAAAACGATGGCGGGCCTCCCGAGGGCCGCGAGGCAATGCCCTCCATACCGCAATAACTCCCAACTGCTGCCACTCACATCGGAAGAGAAGAAAGCTCCCTGACCGGGGTGCCATGCCCTCCACCAACCATCCATACGGCCGTAAGCGAGGGGCCAACCAGAAGGCACAAATCCTAAGGGCGACGGCCCCCCGATCGAGGCACTGCCAAGTTTTCAGGAATTGGACGACCGTAGAGAATGTCAGAATGCACAGAGGCTTCTCCCACCGAATGTCAGAAGAGACGTTCCGTCCACGGCACGGTACCCCGTCGCGCGCTCCGGCAGGAGGGGGGAGAGTATCCGGAAGCAAGTTCAGTTAAAAAGAAACCATCGATGGTAAGCAAAATAACACAGGATCACTCACAAAAAACGAGAAGAGAGGGAAGGCCACAGAGGAGGACCTCCCCACCTCGGCCACAAACTCTCCCAGCTCATACTCACTTCCATTCACACTGCACTCACTTCTCCTAGCATGGAGCCCATCGAGAGGGGCTCGACCAGGAGGTCCTGTTCCCCTGGATCATCACTGACTTGATCATCGGAGCGCCCCCGCCGGAACTCCCGGCCCGGGTCTCTAACATTGTTTCTTGCAGGTCTCAAAGAACGAGGAGCTCCCGGGAAGAGGGCAAGCGATCCGATACCACCAGAAGCTATGGGCCATGACAATCTTGGTGGCAACAGATTGGCATACCAGGTAGGGGACGAGGAGACCCGAAGGACTAACCGTCAGAAGGATCCCCTTTCTTCAAAGGGTCGTCCCCGCCGTAAACAAACCTACCTGGAGAATGGTGATTACGCGAGCGAGAGAAGCCTCCACCAGTCGCACGAGGGATTCCCCTCTCCGAGGGGACCCGCATGGTCCGGAAGTGGCACCGCCCGCTCTAATCCAGCCACCTTCGGTGGAAGCCTAGCTAGCCGTGCTTGCCCAGCAAATGCAAGTTCTCGCTATGGCGGTGCGCCAGCTTCAGCATCAGCAACAGTCCTTGGCTACTCACCAACAGCCGAGGACTCTTGCGGCACATGCCACGGCATCCCACGACAGTCGTGCTCCTTCCAAGGAAGGCCGTCGTAGCCGCGGGCCACCGCTGATCACCGGGGTAGCTATCAAACCCCGGCGAAGAGATAACGAGCAGGGTCCGCCGACAGGGAGAGCCGCTCGCCGAACCTTGGGTGGGGGGCATCTAAATCTCGCCGAGGCAGGAGAAGCAAGACCTCCCGTTGCGGACACCATACACTTGTGTCACACCCTCCGTCTCCTTCGATGGAGGGGTCTACTGATGAAGCTGTTAGGTGCATGATAGAGAGGCGCCTGGAGGAGCATGAGCGCAAGTTGGCGGAATTCTCCCGCCGGTTTGCCAACATGCAGAGTCCCGCAGGCGAGCCGGCGGGCTATGACTCCCACCCCCCATTTTCCCGAGAAGTCCAAGGGGAGCCGATTCCGGACCAGTTCCGCATGCCGCAGGTGGACCCCTACGACAGTACCTCCGATCCCCTAGACCACCTCGAGAGCTACAAAGCCCTAATGAGGGCCTAGGGGGCGACCGATGCCCTCCTTTGCATCGCGTTCCCCGCCACTCTCCGGAAGGCGGCCCGAGTGTGGTTCACCCATCTCGAACCTGAGAGCATCGAGAGCTTTGCTCAGCTGGAGCAGAAGTTCATGGCCCACTTCGATGCCTACCGGAAGGTATCCTGAGAGGCGGATAACCTTTTCTCCATCAGGCAGTAGGACCGCGAGCCCTTGCGGGACTACATGGCCCGCTTCAAGGCCACCGCACTGGAGATTTACAGCCTTGATGAGCCAGTCGCCACACTAGCACTGAAGAGAGGGCTTAGGACCTCCCGCCTGACCTACTCCCTTGATAAAAAGCCCTCCAAGACTTATGCCAAGCTCCTTTTCCGAGCTCAGAAGTACATCCGTGCCGAGGAGGCAGATCGTACGAGACGGGAACTCGACGGGCACCCACTGAAGAAGCCGGCCCTCGCCGAGATGTCCGGGGCGTGGAAACCAGCACCTCCAGCTCAGAACTTCCAGCAAGGGCCAAGACCAAGGAGCGCCCCCATCCCTGAAGAGAGCTATACACCTCTCCTTGTCCCTAGGGCGAAGATCTCATGGAGATCGACGGCAATCCCTACCTGAAGCGCACACCTTCGATGCGGCATTCCACTGGCCATGACAGATCCAAATATTGCCGCTATCACCGTGACCACGACCACGATACCGAGGAATGCCGCAACCTCAAGAAGGAAATTGAAGAACTCATCAAGAGGGGCTACCTCGGAAGGTTCATGGGAGGCAGATCCCAGGCGGAACCTCAAGCGCTCGTCGCTCTCCCACCAGCATCGGTGTCGACAACTGACCCACCAAGAAGTCGGTGGGGATGATATGCTGGGAAACCGAGCACGCATCTAAGAAGGCCCGGGGGGCAGACTGTTCTGAAAATGTACTCTCCTTTATGAGAGAGGGGGAAGACGGGGAAAAAAATGTAAATAATGTTGCCATGGTCATCGAGATGACGATCGCAAAGCATCCTGTAAAACGTATTACGATTGATAGTGGGAGCTCCATCGATGTGCTTTTTTACGATGCCTTCTCCAGGATGAATCTTTTCTCTACTCAAATCCAATATGTCTACACCCCTCTCGTCAGATTCACGGGCGATTCTATAAGGGTCGAAGGGGATATCACTCTCCCCATCACCGCTGGAACTCCGCCTTGGCAAAGCACCGTGATGATAACCTTTACCGTTGTCAAGCTCCCCCGGCCTATAACGTTATCCTTGGGTGGCCCGGGCTTAATATGCTCGACGCCGTCGTCTCCACCCGGAGGCTACTTGTGCAGTTCCCAACACCCTATGGTGTCGGGGAGATGAGGGGGGCGATCCAGCCAGTGCAGCATTGCTTCCAAGCCGTTCCAGGGGCCAGGGTCCCCGAGGATGACCCCAGGGCAGACGACCTCGACCAAAGGGCTTAGGATCCCAGGGATGGTCTGGTCGAACGCCTGCTGTCTTACCCGCTTGGGGTCGACCAGGCGAAGACGAGGCAGGTCGGGGCCCAGCTGCCCGACGAGGAGAGGGCCCACTTGCTGGAATTCCTACGGGCGAACGCAGATGTGTTTGCCTGAACGGTGACAGATATGCCGGGCATCCCCCCCGACATCATCACCCACAAACTGAGCATCGACCCGAAGCACCAGCCAGTTCGGCAGAAAAGGAGGAGTTTCGCCCTGGAGAGGCAAGCCGCCATCAACAAGGAGGTAGATAAGCTCCTCACCGCCGGTTTCATTCGTGAGGTGTGGTATCCGAGCTGGCTGGCGAACATGGTGATGGTCAAGAAAAAAAATGACAAGTGGAGGATCTGTGTTAACTACATCGACCTTAACAAGGCTTGCCCAAAGGATAGCTTCCCACTTCGAGGATCGACCAGCTGGTGGACGCCACCTCGGGGCACCGCCTACTCTCATTCATGGATGCATTTTCTGGGTACAACCAAATATGGATGCACTTGGAGGATGAGGAGCACACCGCCTTCATCACCGATCAAGGGATGTACTGCTATAGAATGATGCCCTTTGGACTAAAGAATGCTGGGGCCACATACCAGCGTTTGGTCAGCAGGGTCTTTAAAGACCAAATTGGCAGAAATATGAAGGTGTATGTGGACGACATGCTGGTCATGAGCAAGTCGGACTTCGACCATGTTGCTGACCTCGTCGAAGCATTTCATAACCACCGAAAGTACCAAATGAAGCTCAACCCGGCAAAGTGCGCCTTTAGGGTAGCGGTCGGGAGGTTCCTTGGCTTTATGGTCACTCGAAGAGGCATCGAAGCTAATTCTGAGAAGGTCCGGACGATTGTTGACATGGAGCACCCTATATCCAAGAAACAGGTCCAACGCCTAACGGGGCGGATTGCAGCCTTGAACCGGTTCATTTCAAGATCGGCTGATCGATGTCTCCCCTTCTTCAAGGCGCTGTGCAAGATGCACGACTTCACCTAGACAGAGGAGTGCAAGACAGCCTTCGAAGAGCTAAAGGAATTCCTGACTTCTCCCCCTGTACTCTCCCGATCGGAAGGAGGGGAAGTGTTCCTGCTTTATCTGGCGGTCACCCCTGGAGCCATCAACTCGGTTCTCGTCTACACAGATGCAGACGGGTCCCAAAAGCCAGTGTACTACACCAGCAAGATCCTCCACGATGCGAAGATCGGGTATACTCGCTCTGAGAAATTCATTTTTTCTCTAATAATGTTTGCTAAGCACCTCAGGCCCTACTTCCAAGCACATCCCATTGTGGTTGTGACTGATCAGCCACTGAGGACCATATTGAGTCACCTCGAGACTTCCGGGAGGCTGGCCAAGTGGGCGTTGATGCTGAGCGAGTTCAATATTACTTATCGATTGAGGTCGTCGCAAAAGGTCCAAGTCCTGGCCAACTTCGTGGTCGAATGCACAGGGCCCGCCGAGGAGTCGGAACAGACAACTCTGGAAGGCCAAATCGAGCCCGGATCATGAGAGGACCCCTGGATCCTCCACGTGGATGGTGCCTCCACTTTCGGCGGGAGCGGAGCGGGCCTTATCCTTGCCAATTATGACGGAGTTATGGCAGAGTGCGCCCTCCGATTCAGGTTCGCCGCAACGAACAATCAGGCGGAGTATGAGATGCTCCTCGCGGGCCTAAGAGTATCCCGTGAGCTGGGTGTGCAGAGCCTGAAAGTCTTTACCGACTCCCAGTTGGTTGTTGGGCAAGTCTCAGGAGAATACGAGGCCAGAGATCCCCAAATGATGAGGTACTTGGAGAAGGTCCGCACAAATATCACAGGCTTCCGCCGCTTCCATATCTTCCACATCCCTCATGGAGAGAACGCTCGCGCGGATGCACTGTCGAGGCTCGTGACCCTGCCAGACTCATCGCTAGGATGCACATACATCGAGTACCTCGAAAATCCTAGTTATGAAAGCCCAGAGCAGGTGCAGCAAGTAACCTCCGAGCTAAGCTGGATGGATAAATACATCAAGTTCATCATGGATGGCACCTTACCGGAGGACCGCAGGGAGGCTGGCCTCGTGAAGAAGAAGGCCTTCCGGTTCATCCTAATGGAAGGCCAGCTCTATCGCTGATCTCATCGTACCCACTCCTGAAGTGTCTCAAACCCACGGAGGCGGCCTTCGTGCTCCAGGAAATACACGAAGGCCTTTGTGGGAACCACGTGGGGGGAAGGACTCTGGCATACAAAGCCCTTCATCAGGACTACTTCTGGGAGACTATGAGGGAGGACATGACCGCCTTCGTCAGGAAGTGTGACAAATGCCAACGCCATTCCCACATACAGCACCAGCCGGCGACACCGATCTCTCAGATCTCGTCCCCCTGGCCTTTTATCCAGTGGGGGATGGACATCCTGGGGCCATTCCCCACCATGCCGGGGTAGCGGAAGTTCCTGCTAGTGGCGATCAACTACTTCACCAAGTGGGTCGAAGCCGAGCCGCTGGCATGAATCACTGAGGCCAACGTTTGCTAGTTCTTCTGGAAGTCAGTCATCTACCGCTTCGGGCTTCCCAACTGCATCATCACCGACAATGGATGGCAGTTTGATAACTGGAAATTCGAAGGGTTCTGTGCCAAGCATGGCATCCAGTATCGGTTCACCTCGATGGCTCATCCCCAAATGAATGGGAAGGTTGAAGTGACCAACCGGACCATCCTTCAGGGGCTCCGGACTAGTCCAAAACAAGATGGGCAGAGGAGCTTCCAAGTGTCCTACGGGCCCACCATACAACGCCCAGAACGGTAATGGGCGAAACACCTTTCAACCTTGTCTTCAGCGCCGAAGCGGTCGTCCCGATCGAGCTCGGCATGCCAACATTGCAGGTGCTGCAGTACGATGAGACACAGAACTCGGCGCACCTTCTACTCAATTTAGACCTCTTGGAAGAGATGAGGGACAAAGCCCGACTCTGGATGACAGCGTATCGGCAGCGAGTGGCCCGGTACTACAATGCACGGGCAAGGCCAAAGAACTTCTGACCTGGCGACCTGGTTCTACATCGAGCCGAGGTATCTCAACCTCAAGAATGCGATAAACTCTTGCCAAATTAGGAGGGTCCCTACAAGGTGATTGAGGCACTCCCACACGGTGCCTACTACCTCCAGGACTCGGACGGTTCCAGATTCCCTCGGACATGGAATGCCTGTAACCTGAGGAAATATTACCAATGATGTAAGACCCCTTTGCAAGAGTAATAAAGACTTTCTTCCATGCAAGTGACTCTCCAAGCCCTGAGCCAAGCTCTTAGGCCATCAAGCCCAAAGCCAAGTCTCCGGCCATCAGGTCTTCAAGCCCAGCTCCAAGACATCCAAGCCCCGAGCCAAGCTCTCAGGCCATCAAGCCTGGAGCCAAGTCCTCCGGCTATCAGGTCTTCAAGCCCAGCTCCAAGACATCCAAGCCTTGAGCCAAGCTCTTAGGCCATCAAGCCTGGAGCCAAGTCCTCCGGCCACCAGGTCTTCGAGCCCAGCTCTAAGACATCCAAGCCCTAAGCCAAGCTCTCAGGCCATCAAGCCTGGAGCCAAGTCCTCTGGCCATCAGGTCTTTGAGCCCAGCTCCAAGACATCCAAGCCCTGAGCCAAGCTCTCAGGCCATCAAGCTCGGAGCCAAGTCCTCCGACCATCAGGTCTTCGAGCCCAGCTCCAAGACATCCAAGCCTTGAGCCAAGCTCTCAGGCCATCAAGCCCGGAGCCAAGTCCTCCGGCTATCAGGTCTTCGAGCCCAGCTCCAAGACATCTAAGCCCTGAGCTAAGCTCTCAGGCCATCAAGCCTAGAGCCAAGTCCTCCGGCCA
Organism: Areca catechu; assembly: GCA_021397845.1. Taxonomy (NCBI): domain Eukaryota; kingdom Viridiplantae; phylum Streptophyta; class Magnoliopsida; order Arecales; family Arecaceae; genus Areca; species Areca catechu. The sequence goes on along the minus strand of CM038039.1, from coordinate 77,875,529 downwards.
TCAGGTCTTCGAGCCCAGCTCCAAGACATCCAATTCCTGAGCCAAGCTCTCAAGCCATCAAGCCCGGAGCCAAGTCCTCTGGCCACCAGGTCTTCGAGCTCAGCTCCAAGACATCCAATCCCTGAGCCAAGCTCTCAAGCCATCAAGCCCGGAGCCAAGTCCTCTGGCCACCAGGTCTTCGAGCTCAGCTCCAAGATATCCAAGCCCTGAGCCAAGCTCTCAGGCCATCAAGCCCGGAGCCAAGTCCTCCGGCTATCAGGTCTTCAAGCCCAGCTCCAAGATATCCAAGCCCAGAGCCAAGCTCTTGAGCCATCAAGCCCGGAGCCAAGTCCTCCGGCCATCAGGTCTTCGAGCCTAGCTCCGAGATGTCAAAACCCTAGGCTGAGCTCTCAGGCCATCGAGCTCGGAGCCAAGCCCTCCAGCCGCCAATGCCTTCTAACCAACAAAGACTTCCATACTCAAGCTTGAAGCCTGATTCTTAAGCGGAAAGGAGTCCTCCCTCTCTAACTCCTCGACAAGCAAAACACAGAAAAGAAGAATAAGGTAGAAAGAGGAGAAGGGGGAGGGGAGAAGGACACTCAAGCATTGACAAATGAAAAACTCTGATTCATTTAAAAAGATATGTTCATGTACAAGTATGCTCGAGCCCCCGACATGCTAGTTGGCCAGAGTCAACAATAAGAAAAAGAAAATTACAAGACTCCTACCACACACCAGTGCCTTCCCCTGATGACGACTAGCTGGTGCCCTGCTCTCCTTCGTCTCCACGCCCGGAGCCTACTCCATGGTCGCCGCCGTGGACAGAGTTGATTTGGATCCTATCGTTGCTGGAGCTGGCTCGATCACTGCCACCTGCTGAGCTGGCTCGATCGCCGCGGTCGGTGGGGTCGGCTCAGCTGACGATGCTTGCACGATCGGCTCCACGACAGCCGCCTTCTCCCTCACCGTCGCTAGTGCCAGAGTCGAGACCTTGGAACTCTTGGAGCCCGGGAGTCACAGGGTGGCCAACCACTCCTTTGAGAGAATGCCACGCAACTAGGTGCGGCAATACACGAACCCCTTGTAGAAAGAGTCCGTCGCCTCCTTGAAGTCACATAGGTACTTCGGGGAGGCCTTAAACATGGCCATCGCATCAGCCGCTCCCTTGTCGAGGGCTTCGGCTCTACGAGTTGCCTCTAGGGCCCTCTACTCCGCGTCCGTGGCCCATCGGGTGGCCTCGGCCGCCTCCTTCCTTGCGGCTTCCACCCGACAGGAAGCCTCCGCCGTCCCCCTCTCGGCTGCCTCGATCGAGCTCGCAGCGGTGGAAGCCTTCTCCTCTGCATCTGTGGCCCTCTGCTCAGTGGCTGCAATCTTCCTCTCAGCGGATGCAGCCCGCTCCCTGGCTGCCTCCAACTCGGCACGGAGCTCCTTCAGCTGAGTCCTCTTCAAGTCGAGTTCATCCTGGAGCTCCATCCTAGCCCGCTCAGCATTGGCGACCTCGCCTGTGGCATTTGGGACAAGCTAGGCAGGAACGAGATGGTAGTTTGTCAAGATGGAGAGGAAAAATGAGTGGAGAGGAAATCGGAGACCCCCAGCAAAGGTCTCCTCATAGAAAGCTATCCTACTGGGATCGCTAGAGGTGACTTGTTCCCTTGGACAAGGGACCAAGAGTCGGATGGAGTCCGGGATGCCGTAGTCATCCCGGATGGTTGCGAGCTCCGCGGCAGTGATCATCGAGGTGATCCCCTCGGGACCCGACAACCGAGAGGGTTCAGGTACAAAAGGAGGGGGGAGAGATAAGAGAGGTGGAGGAACAGACTCGGGTTCCCTAATCGCTACGGGACCTAGAACAGGATGCCTCCAGCTAAACTCATGCGGTGCTGCCTCCCTTTCCTTATCAGAAGGAGTTTTCGACCTGGAAGGCCTGGCCTCGGCTTGGCAAGAAGGACGAAAATCTGGACCGAAATGGGACATGGTGAAGGAAAGGGAAGGAGGTGGAGGAAGACCTAGAAGGATCCCTACTCGATCGACAGGAGGAGAAAGGAGACTAACCTGCTAAAGGACTGGAGAAACAGAAACCGCCGAGGGAAGAAGATGGGAGGAAAGCTTCGGCATGGCTTCAGCACCGCAATTACTTCCTTCGCCCCGAACGCCACGTGCTAGCTGGCCTCGGGAGTGCGGTGCAAATGATGTGGCGGGATCATTGACGTGGAACACCTGCCAGTTGCCAGGATGGAGTATGTCGCCACGGTGGACACTGCCTCCCGGGCTCGCGTGCCGAGCCGAGCCCCCTCAGGTGGTCGAGACAGCCCAACGAGATCAGGCGTCGCCCTCCGCAGGTCGGATCCTGGGAGATCGGACCGCCCAGGCCTAGGCTGAGCGATCTCCCAAGTCGACCCCCTCGAAGTCGACCTCCACGGTCCGAGGTCAAACTTAGCCCTCCAACATGTGGGGCGCCCCTGAGGTCGAGCCCTCCAACCCGGGGCCGCTTGCCATCCACTTCGACCAAGCCAGGCCACCCGACATCAAGTCCCGCAGACCGAAGTCGAGCCTGGAAAAGCCAAGTTCCACGGTCCAGCTCGGCAACCACCTCAGCCAGGGCACCAACAGCCAAGGGAGCAGCATTTCCCCTCCAAAAACGATGTCGGGCCTCCTGAGGGCCGCGAAGCAGTGCCCCCATACTGCAATAACTCCCCGCCACTGCCACTCGCGTCGGAAGAGAAGAAAGCTCCCTAACCGGGGTGCCATGCCCTCCACCAACCATCCGTATGGTCGGAAGTGAGGGGCCATCCAGAAGGCACAATTTCCAAGGGTGGTGGCCCCCCGATCAAGGCACTGCCAAGTTTCCAGGAATGGGGAGACCGGAGAGAATGTCAGAATGCACAGAGGCTTCCCCCACCGAATGTCAGAAGAGACGTTCCATCCATGGCACAGTACCCCGTCGCACGCTCCGACGAGGGGGAGAGTATCTTGATGCAGGCTCAGTTAAAAAGAAACCATTGAGGGTAAGCAAAACAACACAAGATCACCCACAAAAAATGAGAAAAGAGGGAAGGCCACAGAGGAGGACCTCCCCACCTTAGCCACAAACTCTCCTAGCTTGTACTCACTTCCATTCACACTACACTCACATCTCCTGGCATGGAGCCCATCGAGAGGGGCTCGACGAGGAGGTCCTGCTTTCCTGGATCGTCACTGACTTGACCGTCGGAGTGATCCCGCCGGAACCCCCGACCCGTCCAACACCACCGGACGCTACGGGCCACGACGATCTTGGCGGTAATAGATTGGCATGCCAGGTAGGGGACGAGGAGACTCGAAGGACTAACCGTCAGAAGGATCCCCTTGCTTCGAAGGGTCACCCCAGCCATGAACAAACCTACCCGAAGAATGTTTACTACGCGAGCGAGAGAAGCCTTCAGCAGTCGCACGGGGGATTCCCCCCTCCGAGGGGACCCGCAAGGTCCGAAAATGGCACTGCCCGCTCTAATCCAGCCACCTCCGGCGGAAGCCTAGCTGGCTGTGCTTGCCCAGCAAATACAAGTTCTCGCTACGGTGGTGCACCGCTTCAGCATCAGCAACAGTTCTTGGCTACTCACCAACAACTGGGGACTCTCGCGGTACATGTCGTGGCGCCCCACGATAGTCTGTGCTCCTTCCAAGGAAGGCCGTCGCAGCCGCGGGCCACCGCTGATCATCGGGGTAGCTATCAAATCCCGGCGAAGAGATAACGAGCTGGGTCCGCCGACAGGAAGAGCCACTCGCCGAACCTTGGGTGAGGGGCATCTAAACCCCACCGAGGCAGGAGCAGCAAGACCCCCCGTTGCGGACACCATACACTCGTGTCACACCCTCCGTCTCCTTCGATGGAGGGGTCTACTGATGAAGCTGTTAGGCGCATGGCAGAGAGGCGCCTGGAGGAGCACGAGCGCAAGTTGGTAGAATTCTACGGTTGATGCGGCTGACCAGGATGACTAAGAGCAGCTCCGCACCATCCAGATTTCATTCCTGGAGGTTCTTCTATCAAAGCGGAACCTCTTCGAAGCCGGGGTCGACCCGACGAGGGGGTTGGGTGAGTTCGGCTTGAGCTTTCCTTTCCTCTGTGCCTTTCACCCTGTCTCTTCTGAGCTCTAACCATTATGTGATTTGTACGTAGGCATGATTTTCTCGGAGAGTGACTTGCTTGCGATCACTAGGAAGAGGCCGCCAGCTAGACTGGTTAAGGAGCCTCCCTCGAGATGGGCTCGAGACGAGAGCGTGTCAGCGGCCGCCCCTGCTGCACCGGTCGATCTGGGTAGGAGGGAGGCCGAGGCCACTCCCTCATAGGTAGGGAGGGCAGTGTCCGTGGTGCCAAGGCCAAACCAGAGGGCAAGCAGGAAGGTGCCAGAGTGGTCAAGGCAACAAGAAGCAGGTCCTGCCCTAGAGCCTGAGATGGTAGTCCGGGCCAGGACCGCAGCTACCGCCACCGCCGTGTCCCTCCATTCCCCGAGGCCTATTGTCATTGAGGTTGAGGAGGAGGAGGTTCGAGGGGGAGTCGAACATGTGACTGAGGCGCTGCCTGAGAGGAGGTCGAGCTCCCAACCTGCCTCGGAGGGTGCCTCCACCAGAGGGGCAAGTAATCCAGCTCCCGAGGCGAGCAGGAGGGACAGGGAGCACCGCCGGATCCCTTTCAAACTGGGACCGGAGAGCTCTTTGCTCTAGAACCAGGCATTAGCGGAGCGCATGATGGGTTTTTCCATCCAATTATGCGACGAGCAAGAGATGGCCGGACAATGACTGGGGGATGCGATCAGCAGCATCTTTCCCCAGCTCTTCTCGGTAAGTGACTCTGCTTTTTTCACCTCCTTTCTTTCTTTCCTGTTGGTAGCTAACTTCTTGTGTGGTGCAGATCGGTGCCGAGGTCCTCTTGATCAGGGACTACTACCGGAACTGGCTGAAGAACGATCAGCGACGGGTAGCGGAGGTCGAGTCTCTGAAAGCTGACCTGAAGGAGAGGATCGACGCCAAAGGGGTGCTTGACCTGAGGATCAAGGACCTCGAGAAATAGCTCGCCGGTGCTGAAGGGCGAGCGAAGTAGCTCTAGGAAAGCCTCGACCAAGAGCAGGGCCGGTCAAGGAGCAAGACCGAGGAACTCGCAGCCACCGAGAAGAGGCTAACTTCTTTCACTGCCGAGGCAATTCGATAGAAGGGGATCGCCCAGTCCCTTCAGAATGACCTGGCAGCGGTGAAGGAGAAGTTGGCTGTAGCTGAGAAGGAGGCAGCGAAGGCATCCAAGTTGACGGAGGCAGCAAGGGAACAAGCCACCGAGGCGAAGAAGGAGGTCGAAGGGGCCATGTCCAGGTACAAAGCCTCGGAGGAGTTCACCGTCGAGTTCTATCAAATGGCATCGGACTCCTTCTATAAGGATTTTATGTACCTGCACGGTCGAGTAGAGATGTTCTTTCCCGACGAGGACCGCCACCACCTCAGGTATCCTCAGGCTTCAGACATGGAGCCGGACCTGGATGCAGACATTGCAGAAGTCACAGTTCCTGAACCTTCCCAACCTGTGGCAATTATCGAGGCTAGAGCTGGGCCGCCCGAGGCTTGAGCTACATGACCGGAGGCCTCTGGAGATGAAACTTCATAGCCTTGCAGCCCTATCGAGGGGGCAGCCCAGGTAGAGTAGGTTTTTCTTCTGCTTTCTTCTTTTTGCATTTGATCTGGGTTGCCCAGCATGTCGAGGGCCCAAGGGTACTTGTAAGTGGTTGAAAGTTTTTTTAATGAAATGAGATTTTCCTACTATCTATTTCTGAGCACTGCTTGTCTCTCCCTTCTTCTCCCCCTTTTTTTTTTAGGTATGTGGTGAGATCAGAGAGGAGGGCTCCACTTTGTCTGGGACTTGGTCCTCAGGCTTCAATGCTGGTGAGCTGGGCTCAGGACTTTGATGGCCTGAGAGTTGGGCTCGGGTCTTCAGTATCTTGGAGCTGGGCTCGAGAACTTGCTGGCCGGAGAGTTGGGCCCCGGTCCAGGGTTGCCTGAGAGCTGGGCTCAGGTCTTGGTGTCTTGGAGCTAGGCTCGAAGACTTGCTGGCCGGAGAGCTGGGCCCCGGTCCAAAGTTGCTTGAGAGCTGGGCTCATGTCTTGTTGTTTTAGAACTAGGCTCGAAGACTTGTCATCCAGAGAGCTGGGCCCCGGGTCTTTTTCGCCTGAGAGCTGGGCTCAGGTCTTGGTGTCTTGGAGCTAGGCTCGAAAACTTGTCGTCTGAAGAGTTGGGCCCCGGGTCTTGATCGCCTGAGAGCTGGGCTCAGGTCTTGGTATCTTGGAGCTAGGCTCGAAGACTTGTCGTCCGGAGAGCTGGGCCCCGGGTCTTGATCGTCTGAGAGCTGGGCTCAGGTCTTGATGTCTTGGAGCTCGGCTCAAAGACTTGTCATCCGGAGAGCTGGGCCCCGAGTCTTGATCGCCTGAGAGCTGGGCTCAGGTCTTGGTGCCTTGGAGCTAGGCTCGAAGACTTGTCATCCAGAGAACTAGGCCCCGGGTCTTGATCGCATGAAAGCTGGGCTCAGGTCTTGGTGTCTTGGAGCTAGGCTCGAAGACTTGTCATCTGGAGAGCTGGGCCCCAGGTCTTGATCGCCTGAGAGCTGGGCTCAGGTCTTGGTGTCTTGGAGCTAGGCTGGAAAACTTGTCGTCCGGAGAGTTGGGCCCCGGGTCTTGATCGCCTGAGAGCTGGGCTCAGGTCTTGGTGTCTTGGAGCTAGGCTCGAAGACTTATCATCCAGAGAGCTGGGCCTCGGGTTTTGATCGCCTGAGAGCTGGGCTCAGGTCTTGGACTGGGCAGTAATATTCCTGCAAGGCATATAACCTTTTGTGCAAAGGAAAATCTTTATTATTAATGGAAGAAAACCTTACACTACTGATAGTATCTTCTCAGATTGCAGGCATTCCATGTTCGAGGGAACCTGACACCGTCAAGATCCTCGAGGTAGTAGGCCCCATGTGAGAGGGCCTCTGCCACTTTGTAAGGGCCTTCCCAGTTTGGCGAGAGCTTGTTGCACTCCCGGGGTTGAGATGCTTTAGCTCGGCGCAGCACCAGGTCCCCGGATCTGAAGATTTTTGGCCTTACCCATGCGTTATAGTACCGAGCCACTCGTTGTCGGTATGCTACCATTCGGAGCCGGAGCTTTGTCCCTTGTTTCTTCGAGGAGGTCTAAGTTGAGCAGGTGTGCTGAGTTCTGCGCTTCATCGTACTGCTGTACTCATAGCATGGGTACATCAAGTTCAACCGGGATGGCTGCCTCGGCACCGAAGACAAGGTTAAAGGATATCTCGTCAGTTGCCATTCTGGGCGTTGTGTGATAGGCCCACAGGACACTTGAGAGTTCTTCAGCCCACCTACCCTTGGCTTGGTCCAGCCTAGTTCTGAGACCTTGGAGGATGGTCTGATTAGTCACCTCGGCCTCCCCATTCGTTTGGGGGTAGGCTACCAAGGTAAAGCGATGTTGGATGCCATGCTCAGTGCAAAATCCTTTGAACTCCCGGTTGTCAATTTATCGTCCGTTGTCGGTGATGATACAGTAGGGGAGTCCGAAGCGACAGATAACTGACTTCCAGAAGAATTGGCGGATATTGACTTCAGTGATCCGAGCTAGTGGTTCTGCTTCGATCCACTTGGTGAAGTAGTCAGTTGCTACTAGTATGAACCTTCGTTGTCCCGATGCAGGGGGCAATGGTCCAAGAATGTCCATTCCGCACTGAGCAAAGGACCAAGGGGATGAGATCTGGAAGATCGGTGCCGCTGGTTGGCGCTGTATATGGGCATGGCGCTGGCACTTGTCACACCTATTGATGAAGTCGGCGGCGTCGTCCCTCATGGTCTCCCAGAAGTACCCCTGGTGAAGGGCTTTGTATGCCAGTGTTCTCCCTCCCACATGGTTCCCACAGAGGCCTTCGTGTATTTCCTGGAGTATGAAGGCCACCTCTGTGAACCTAAGACACTTCAGGAGCCATTAGGAGTGAGATCGGCGATAGAGCTGGCCTTCCATCAAAACGAACTAGTAGGCCTTCTTCTTGATGAGGCCGGCTTCCATGTGGTCCTCTGGCAAGGTGCCATCAATGATGTACCTGACATACCTGTCCATCCAGCTCGGCTCCGAGATGACTTGTTGCACCTCCTCTGGGCCTTCGTAGCTTGGATTCTCGAGGTACTCGATGTAGGCACGTCCCAGTGATGAGTCCGGCAGGGTCGTGAGCCTCGACAATGCATCTGCACGTGCATTCTCCCCCCGGGAGATATGGAAAATGTTGAAGCGCCGGAAGCCTGTCATGCTTGAGTGGACTCGTTCCAGGTACTTTATCATCTGGGAATCTCTGGCCTCATATTCTCCGGAGACTTGCCCGGCAGCCAGTTGGAAGTCGGTGAAGACTTTCAAACTCTGCACGTCCAGCTTGTGGGAGACTTTCAGACCTGCGAGGAGTGCCTCGTACTCCCCCTGGTTGTTTGTTGCGGCGAACTTGAAGTAGAGAGCACATTCTATCACTAACCCGTCGTTATTGACGAGGATGAGACATGCTCTGCTCCCGCCGGAATTGGACATGCCATCCACGTGGAGGATCCAGGGCTCCTCCTCTGGTCCAAGCTCTGCTTGGCACTCCATCTTTGTCTGCTCTATTTCCTCAGCAAGCCCTGTGCATTTAACCACAAAGTCGGCTAGGACTTGGACCTTCTGCGAAGACCTCGGTCGATACGTTATGTCGAACTTGCTCAACAGTAGGGACCACTTGGATAGTCTCCCAGAGGTCTCGAGGTGGCTAAGCATGGTACTCAATGGCTGGTCTGTCACAACCATGATAGGGTGTGCTTGAAAATAGGGCCTGAGGCGCTTAGCAAACATTATTAGTGCAAAAATGAGTTTTTCAGAGCGAGTATACCTGATCTCCGCATCATAGAGGATTTTGCTAGTATAGTACACCAGCTTCTGGGACCCGTCCTCGTCTGCGTGGACAAGAACCGAGCTGACTACTTCGGGTGTGACCGCCAGATAGAGCAGGAGCTCCTTCCCTTCCTCCGGTCTGGAGAGCAGCGGAGAAGTGGCCATGAACTCCTTCAATTCTTCGAAGGCCATTCTGCACTCTTCCATCCAGGTAAAGTCGTGCATCTTGCACAGCGCCTTGAAGAAAGGGAGGCAGCGATCGACCGACCTCGAGATGAAATGGCTCAGCGCTGCGATCCACCCCGTCAAGCACTGGACCTGCTTCTTGGATGTCGGGTGCTCCATGTCAATGATCGCCTGGACCTTCTTCGGGTTGGCTTCAATGCCCCTCTAAGTGACCATGAAGCCCAGGAACTTTTCGGCCGCTACTCCGAAAGCGTACTTCGCCGGGTTCAGCTTCATCTGGTACTTTCGAAGGTTGTGGAAGGCTTCGATGAGGTCGGCGATGTGGTCCGAGCTTGGCTTGCTCATGACAAGCATGTCATCCATGTACACCTGCATGTGCTGGCCAATCTGGTCTTTGAAGATCCTACTGACCAGATGCTGGTATGTGGCTCTGGCATTCTTCAGACCAAAGGGCATCATCCTGTAGTAGTATGTTCCTTGGTCGGTGATGAAGGCGGTGTGCTCCTCATCCTCTGGGTGCATCCAGATCTGATTATATCCGGAGAATGCATCCATGAAGGAGAGGAGCCTGTGCCCTGAGGTGGTATCCACTAACTGATCGATCTTTGGCAGGGGAAAGATATCCTTCGGGCATACCTTGTTGAGATCGGTGTAGTCCACACAGATCATCCATTTGCCATTGCTCTTCTTTACCATCACTACATTTGCCAGCCAGCTTGGATATTGCACCTCCCGAATGAAACTGACGGCGAGGAGCTTGTCTACTTCCTCATTGATGGTCGCCTGCCTCTCCGGGGCGAAGCTTCTCTTCTTTTGCCAAACTGGTCAGTGCTTAGCTTGTGAGTGATGATGTCAGAAGAGATACCTGGCATGTCCGTCGCTGTCCAAGCAAACACATCTGCATTCATCTACAGGAACTCCAAAAGGTGGGCCCTCTCCTCATCCTGCAGTTGAGTCCCAATTTGCACCATCTTCTCGGGATCGTCTTCGAGTGGATAGGAGAGCAGGCATTCGACCGGGCCTCTCCTGGGGTCCTGAGCCCTTTGGTCGAGATCGTCCACCCTAGGATCACCCTTGGGAACCTTGGCCCTAGGGAGGGTTTGGAAACAGTGCTGCACCGGCTGGGGTGCTCCCCTCATTTCCCTGATGGCAAAAGGAGTTGGGAACTGCCCAAGTAGTCTCCTGGTGGAGATGATGGCATCGAGCAGGTTGAGCTCGGGTCGGTCAAGGATCACGTTGTAGGCTGAAGGGAGCCTGACAACCATGAAGGTCATCATGATGGTGCTCTACCGAGGTGGGGTCCCGGTAGCTCCGGGAGAGTGATCTCTGCCTCAACCCTCACAGAATCACCCGTGAAACCGATAAGGAGAGTGTGCACAGGTCTGAGTTGAGTAGGGAAAAGGTTCATTCTGGAGAAAGCATCATAGAAAAGCACATCCGTGGAGCTTCCACTATCAACCATGATGCATTTTAAAGGATGCTTCGTGATCGTCATCTCGACGACCATGGCATCATTATTTACATTTTCCCCCCGTCTCTCTCCTCCCTCATAAAGGGGAGTACATTTTTAGAATGCCCTACCCCCCAGGCTTTCTTGGATGCGCGCCCGGCTCCCCAGCATATCATCCCAATCGACTTCTCGATAGGATGGTTGTCGATCGCTGGAGCTGGTGGGAGAGCAACGAGTGCCCGAGGTTATGCTTGAGGTCTGCCCCCCATAAACCTTTTGAGGTAGCCCTTCTTGATAAGTTCTTCGATCTTCCACTTGAGGTTACGGCATTCCTCGGTATCATGATCGTGGTCACGATGGAGGTGACAATACTTCATTTTGTCACGGCCAACGGACATCTTCATCGGGGATGGGCACTTCAGGTAGGGCTCACCTTCAATCTCCATGAGGATATTCATCCTCAGGGCGAGGAGGGGGATGTAACTCCCCTCGGGAATGGGAGCACTTCTCGTCCTTAGTCCTTGCTGGAAGCTCGAAGCTGGAGGTCCCAGCTTCCGTATCCCGGATGCCTCGGTAGGGGTTGGTTTCTTCAGCAGCTTCCCATCGAGCTCCCATCTCGTACGAACCGTCTCCTCAGCGTGGATGTACTTCTGAGCTCGGAGGAGGAGCTCGGAGTAGCTCTTGGGGGGCTTTTTATCGAGCGCATAAGTCAGGTAGGAGATCTTGAGTCCTCGCTTCAGAGCCAACATGACAACTGGCTCCTCGAGATTGTAGATCTCTAATGCGGCAATCTTGAAATGGGCCACGTAGTCCCGCAGGGGCTCGTAGTTCTGCTACCTGATGGAGAAGAGGCTGTCTGTCTCTTGCGGCATCTTCCGACAAGTGTCGAAGTGGGCCACGAACTCTACCCCAGCTCGGCGAAGGAGTTGATGCTCTCTGGCTCCAGATGGGTGAACCACACCCGGGCTGTCTTTCGAAGAGTGGTAGGAAAGGTGACACAGAGGAGGGCGTCGGTGGCTCCCTGGACCCTCATGAGGGCCCTATAGCTTTCCAGGTGGTCCAGGAGGTCGGTGGTCCCATCGTAAGGGTCCACTTGCGGCATACGGAACCGATCTAGGATCGGCTTCTCTTGGACTTCTCGAGAGAAAGGGGGATGGGCGTCGTAGCCCACTGGCTCGCTAATGGAGCCCGGTAGATTGGCAAACCGGCAGGATAATTCTGCCACCTTACGATCATGCTCCTCCATGTGCTTCTCTGTCATGCGCCTGATGGCTTAATTAGTGGTCCCCTCCGCCAAAGGAGACGGAGAAGGTGACATGGGTGCATGGCGCCCATAGCGGAGGGTCTTGCTTTTTTGCCTTGGTGGAATTTGGACACCACCCGCTCAAGGTTTGGTGAGCGGCTCTCCTTGTCGGTAGATCCAGCTCGTTATCTTTTTATCGGAGTTTGGTGGCTACCCCAGCTGTCAGTGATGGCCCATGGCTGCGAAGGCCTTCCTTGAAAGGAACACAAGCTGTCGCGGGGTGCTGCGGCATGGGCCGCGGGAGTCCCTGGCTACTGATGAGTAGCCAAGGATCGGTGCTGGTGCTGAAGCTGGTGCACTATCGTGGCATGGATCTGCATCTACTGGGTGAGTACAGCCAGCTGAGATTCCGGCGGAGGCGATTGAGCTATAGTGGGTGGCTCCACCTCTGGGTTGTGCGGGTTCCCCCAGGAAGGGGAGTCTCCCGCATAACTGGTGGAGACCTCTCTCACCTGCGTCATCACCATCCTTTCGTTGAACTACTTGTAAGGGGGCTCAAGCTGGATCAAAGATCGCTCTGCCCCTACCTGGCACGCCAATCTGTTGCCGCCAGAATCGTCATGGCCTATAGCTGCTGTCGAGGTCGGATCGCCCCTCTTGTGCTTTTGGGATGTCCTACTCCTTTGAACCTGCAAAAATGGGATTTGTGACCCGGGTCGGGGATTCCGGCAGGGGCACTCCGATGGTCAAGTCAGTGATGATCCAGGAAAACAGATCCTCCTGATCGAGCCCTCTTGATGGACTCCATGCTAGGAGGAGTGAATAGTATGAGAGTGGGGTGCAAGTATGTCGGGAGGATGGTGGCCGAGCTAGAGGGATATTCTATATAGCCTTTTTCTCCCTTTACTTGCTTGAGTTTGGTGGTGAGAGAGTGGTGTAGTTGTTGTTACCTTCACACTGGGGGTGCCGATGATTCTTTTAAACCCTGGTGGTTGTTGGGCGCCTACCTCAGGATCTCCCTCGTGTCAGTAGGCACGTGCAGTGGTTTCCCGTGCCATGAATGGGATGCCTTTCCCGGTTTGTGATAGGAGAACCTGTCATGCACTCTGACATTCCTTCCTATCGCCAGTTCCAGGAAACTTAGCAGTGCCTCGATCGGGGGGCCACCGTCTCCCGGGATTCGAATCTTCTGATTGACTTCCTCTTCTGGGCAGTTCAAGTGGTTGGTGAAGAGCGTGGTGCCTCGATCACAGGGCTTCTCCCTTTTCTGGTGTAAGTGGTGATCGCGGAGAGTTATTGCGGCCAGGTGGGCACCTTTTTGCGACCCTCGGGCGGCTCACCAGCCTCTTGGGATGATGGTGCTGCCTCCCCGCTTGCTGGTGTCATTGCCCAAGCTGGAGGCCGAGCTGGGGAGACAGTGCTCGACCCCAAGGGGTTCGGCCTCGACGAGGCTCCAAGTGGTGGAGGAGGGCTGAGCTCGACTCCAGACCAAGGGAGCCCAACTTCGGACGAGCTCGACCTGATGGAGGAGGGCAGAGCACGGCTCCGGCCCAGAGGACTTGGCCTCGAAGAGGCTCCATGTGGTGGAGGAGGGCTGAGCTCGACTCCATACCATGGGGCTCGACCTCGAGGGGCTTGCTCTAGGGGATGTCGCTCGGCTCCGGCCTAAGCGTCCCGAGCTCGCGGGCCTGACATGGTAGAGGGCGGAGCTCGGCTTCGGCGGGTGGTCCTGTTGTTCAGAAGGAGCTTAGCCTGGCGAAAGAGTCCAGGTAAAGTATCTGACATGGCGGCCTTATCTGACATGGTGTCTGATATCTACTCCACATCAGCGATCCAGTCATATCAATATGTATAATTGGACTAATTAATTTATAAAATATATAGGAAGATTGCACGGAGTATGTTGTAGTGCAGCATCGTGAGGAGCCATCCTCTCAGCCCCTTCTTTATCTTGAGAGATGGCTCAGGGTCATAGGAGGGGTGATTAGGAGTCAGGTTATCGAGATTCGGTCACAGCTTCGACTCTTTGGTAACTCGATACTCTTTGATATCCGCACATCTCAGGCCCCGATGACTCAGGCATGGAGTGATATACATGTCGAAGATATCATGAATCAAGGTCTTGCCCAGCAACCTCAGCATCTCTAGGATGCCATCTACGATAGGTCGTCAAGTTTTTCCAAGATTCATGTCTATATAATTAACTAGTCTCATTGTCATAGGCATCGCGGCAAGTAAGCCTATTACTAAATTTCTTTACTTGTTATAATTTTTTATACCTAGAAACTTATTAATAATATTTTATTTTTCTTTGTTACAAGATACTAGGATATCCAGTTCTCATCCACTAGCTACTAAAAAGGATATATAGGAGGAGAAGAACGACGATAATATGGATTTCATATGATTTTTTTTATCTTGATGTTATGTATTTACTTTTTTTAGCAGTATAAATTTATAAAATTATAAAATTTATACTTTTTAATATAATATAATTAGATTTTTTAATTTATAATTATGGTTGTTAATTGTTACTTTATTTTTAATATGGTTCAAGAATCCTAATTTTTTATTATTAAAATTAAAATATATTTTTTAAAAACTAATTACTATTTTTTAAAAGAATATTTAAAGAACTTATTAGTAATGGCTTTGGCGATGGCAAAACTTAAACATTATTACTAATGGACAACTTTAGCAGCGATATTTTTTGGTCCCTGATATTTTTAAAAATTATTTTTTATAAAATTGAAAGATTATTAGCAATAGCATTTGCTGTTTTTAATATCATCGCTAACAACTATTATTAGCGATGGTACCTTAAACTATCGCTAATAATAATCAATTGTAATAGAGATTTATGCGATGGCCTATTAGCGATGTTAAGCCATCGCTAATAATATTAGCAATAGTAAATTTATTATTAGTGATGGCACTTAGCCGCCACTAATAATCTTTTCTCTTATAATGTAGCTTAGTTTCCAACTTGCTAGGTTAGACTTAGACATTTTTAATCCACCGTAGCCTTAGTTAGGATTTTTCAACTTGGCTGATATTTTGCAGTTGATCAATAGGTTGGACTTTTCCACTTTCGATCTGACCTAGCCTGAGCTTGGATTTTTCATCTTGGCAGGCTTTGCAGTACTCGACCAGTAGGTTGGGTTTTGCCATTTCCCATCTATGCTTTGTGGAAGCTAGGATTTCCATTTGGACGAGCTTTTGTTTGCCATTTTCAATTCAAGCCTGGCCTAAGCTAGAATTTTTCTACCCTAGCATGTTTACCACTTTTGATCTGAGTCTGAGCCTAGCTTAAGTCAAGATTTTTCACGTCGGCAATTCTCAAGATTGGTCCCAAGGTTGTTGCCCTCGTGACCTTAAATTACTTCCTAAGATGAGTTTTATGCTTGGTTCCACTTTGTTGCTGAGATTGGTGGTCCTCGAATGAGCCTCGTGGTTCCCTTGTCCTCGAACGTCACACGATTGTTAGGATACTAAATTAATATTATTTTCAAGAATAAATTTGAACAAACAACAGATTTAGAAATCGTATATAAATCAATAACAAATAAATATTTTAAATTTATGATACATATATATATGTTCGCTATTAATTTTTAAGTCTTCATTCATAAATATTCATATAACTACAAAAAAAAATCAGATTTAGCAACCGATTTTTCGGTTGCTAATAATTAAAAATCGGTTGCTAAATTAATTTGCAACCGATTTTGCAACCAAAATCAGTCGATTGCAAAAGTATAGGTTATTAAAATTTATGACCAATTTTTTTCGATTTAGCAACCGAATTTGACATAATTTTTTTATAAAAAAAAATTAAAAAAATATTTAAAAAATCTGAAAAAAATGGTTGCTAAAAAAAAAAATTTGAAAAAAAAATCGGTTTCTAAATCGGTTGCAAAAAAAAATCCAGAAAAAATAAAAAAAAATCGGTTGATAAATCGGTTGGTTAAAAAAAAAATCTAGAAAAAATATAAAAAAAAATCGGTTGCTAAATTGGTTGTTATAAAAAAAATCCAGAAAAAACTAAAAAAAATCGGTTGCTAAAAAAAATCCAAAAAAAAATTAAAAAAATTGGTTGCTAAATCGGTTGTTTAAAAAAAAAATCCAGAAAAAAAATTTGGTTGCTAAATCGGTTGCTAAAAAAAATCCAGAAAAAATAAAATAAAATCGGTTGCTAAAAAAAAATCCCGAAAAAAATAAAAAAAAAAAATGGTTGCTAAAATTGAATAATTTTTTAAAAAAATTACGAAATATGATTTTTTTTCCTGAATTTATAAATTTAAGCTGAGATATATAAAGCAGATATTCATTTCAACATTAGCCACAAATCATTGAGAAGGGTTCAATCACACCCATTAGATACAATGGCAACATATAAAGCATCCGTTAGACAGCTTAGGCACAAATCAGATATTCATTTCAAGGGTTCAATCACATCCAATTATCCAAAAATAACAGCTACATACACCAAATGGGTTTAACAGGAATTGAATACCAGGTACAAAATGAAGGTAAAACAACCAAAAAAATTTTATAAGTCATAACTTGAATACTGTAATTAATCGTCAGATTTAATGAAAAATAATAACATTCAGAAGCTCAGATTGTCTCTTTTTCTACATTTAGAATGGTCTAAGGCAGCAAATGGTTGCTTGCAAAAAGAGCAAGCCATCCAAATTTGCAACACCATTTAGATCCTTGCAAAACGGTCCGATCCAGCCTATACTTTCAGCTTTTGAAGCATCACGAAGATACCAAGGCAACTGATCACAGCCTCTAGTCGTAGGTAACAAAAGAAAATCAATGAAAATTAAATTGTACAATAAAACAGCAAAAATCGAACAAAACTTTCAAACAATAAGATTCAGAAGCTCATGATTACCTCTTTTTGTACATTGCGAAGGATCTATGGCAGCAAATGGTTGCTTGCAAAAAGAGCAAGCCATCCAAATTTGCAACACCATTTAGATCCTTGCAAAACGATCCGATCCAGCATACACTTTCAGCATTTGAAGCATCACGAAGATACCAAGGCAACTCATCACAGCCTCTAGCCATAGATAACAAAAGAAAATCAATGAAATTAAAATACACAATAAAACAGCAAAAATCGAACAAAACTTTCAAACAATAAGATTCAAAAGCTCAGGATTGTCTCTTTTTGTACATTACGAAGGATCTAAGGCAACAAATGGTTGCTTGCAAAAAGAGCAAGCCATCCAAATTTGCAACACCATTTAGATCCTTGCAAGATGATTTGATCCAGCATACACTTTCAGCATTTGAAGCATCATGAAGATACCAA
The DNA here is from genome assembly GCA_021397845.1 of Areca catechu. Lineage (NCBI taxonomy): Eukaryota > Viridiplantae > Streptophyta > Magnoliopsida > Arecales > Arecaceae > Areca > Areca catechu. The sequence goes on along the minus strand of CM038039.1, from coordinate 77,858,438 downwards.
GGCAACTCATCACAGTCTCTAACTGCATGAAATAAGAGGAGATAATTAATGAAAATGCATAATAAAATAACAAAAACAACATCAATACTTGCAGTTCATAATACAAAGCTAAACAAATAACAATAACAAGAGATGCATTTCATAATATAATGCGAAACATATAAGAGTAATCATAATACAAAGCTAAACATATAATGATAAAAAGAGGTGTAGTCCATAATATAATGCTAAACTTATAAGAATAATAAGTGGAGCAAGATAATATGAATAATGTGCTAATGCTCCTATTCCTCCTCGTTCTCGTCCTCCTCAGCGTCATCCTCCTCCTCGCCCTGCTGTGATCCTTGTCTACGATACATCTGATAAGGATCGACTCCAGTTCGTTGCGAAGGATTACCACTAAAAGCATGAGTTGCAGGAGTTGCTGCAGGTTGAAAATTTATGTTAGCTAATATCTCCTGCAACATTCATTCATTGTGTTCAACTCGCCTCTGCAGTTCATCCCTTTCTTGCTCGGCAGCTTGTACCCGAGCATTTACTTCTTTGACTTCGTCTTCAACCTGTTTCTGTACTTGTTCCTGGAATTCTTTACTATTCAACCATTGTACGGGAAATGAAGATTGTCCTAGAAATTTTGAAGTTGGTACCAGTGAAGTGGACTCTAATCTTAGCCCATACACTCTTCCTTTCTTCTTTCCACCAACAGTACGTATCCATACATCCAATTCTGATGGCGGAGTTTGCTGATGGCTAGAATCAGCACTACTTTGACTTTGTGACTCTTCCATGTTCCGTCTAAATTCAGACTGAAATTAATTTAATTCAGTTAGTATTAAAAAAAATTATAATAACTTAAAATTTTAACTTACGCAAATATGCCCTGATCTCCTGTCAACCCATGTCTTATCCTTCCTCTGATGGGTATGAATAACTAGCTCGGATGGAGAAGGCACAGTACCAATCTTCGAAGTCTGTAACTCGTAGAACAAGATATTTTATTAATATGAATTGTAAATATATTAAAGATTTCGGTTGGTATTGCTTACCAAATTTTATCTGTGTTGAGATGTAGTGATCGAGCCACAGGTATGACGTGAAGGACCAAAACCATCAATATCAGAAGCCTTATTTGCTTTTGCTTTTTCTGACTTCTCCTGATATTGGGCCGTGCGCCAATGCTCACATAATCTATTCCATACAAATTCTCCTAGCCATGGCGGTCTCTCCATAGCTCTTCTAGTAGTAGCAAGGAGATTTTTAAGTCGAGCCGCACCACGTCTTTCAAAATTACGATGTGCCCACATATCATCCGGTGGTTGAAACTGATATCTCCTCTATTGCAAATTCAACAACCGGTTAAATGACAATAATAAAATTCAAAATTCATTTACATTTGTCGAAGCAAAATTACTTGCCTTGAACTTATCAAACCACATATCCTTTACACCATGCGGTATTCTTTTCCATGATACCCATGGCTCCTCAAAATGGCTCCTCATTATGTCTGTAATGGCATTGGCAGCTGGATGAAATGGTAAAAGCCTACAAAATTTAATCAATCAATAAATCTGATACAACCCACAAATATGATACAACTTAAAAATTTTCAACTGGGGACATAAGACTATTACCCCTCTCCATCTAGGATCAGTACAGCCCTGCCATCGCGGATGAATGAGGAGATGCTAAAGGAACTATGCCGGTGGATGAATGAGGAGATGATGAACAAATAGCGGCCGATCCTAACTGAGGAGATGATGAATGGACTGTAGAAGATATAGAATAAGTAGGGGGTGGTATAGTATACATGATAGGGCATGGAGCATGTATAGGAGGCCCTGAATATAATGGAGGTGACAACGTGCCTCCTGGTGAACATGGCGTAGTAGTAGTATGTGGTGGACTAATGAGGAGATGCAGGAAAAGTGAAAAATGCAGGTGGGATAGTGGATGATGGGGATGGGATAGTAACGGAGAGACGATGCCTCCTCCCACAACCCTTACATGATAATGCAGGACTGTTTCCGGATTGATCTGCCATCTACAAACAAACATAAAGAATTTAAGTCAACTTCATGAATAATATGATAAAGCAATTAAATACAGTCCGTATATATAAAATTAGGGGTCTGATTATATGATTACTATTCATCATCAGAAGAACTTTCATGTTGGTCATGCTCGGTATCATCCTCTTGGCTAGAATCAAAATCGTCATTCTGTTCTTCATCTTCATCATCTATGTTTAAATTCGTATCGACGATTCTGTCAATTTCTTCAAAAATACAGTCATTATCGACCAAATTTTCAACTGTATTATTATGCGGTATACTATTCACATGAGATATTGTATCCTCTTGATAAGCAATCTCAATCGTATATCGATCATCCACAGTACGTCTCGGTCTAGTCATAATTACAACCCACCAATGTTGCTTGTCCCTTAACTTCTCAGGATATGGTAGATAGTATACCTGAATCACTTTTTGTACAACTATAAAGGGATCGTATCTTGAATACCTTCTGCTATGCCGGATCTCAACGATCCCGTAATCCTTAAGTACTTTCATGCCACGATTCAATACCGTATCAAACCATTCACAATTAAATAACACTACCTGTTTCATTGGATGGCCAGGATATTCTACTTGAATTATTTCCTTAATTATGCCGTAGTAATAATTGTGTTCTGTAGCTTGTTCTGAACCTTTGACGCACACTCCACTATTAATTATTTTTTTATAGCTACTCCATTCATCTGTGTGAAACTTATAACGGTTGACAAATTATGTCTGTCATGTAAGAACCTTTCTTTTTGGACCCCATGCCAAATCATGGAAATATCGATTGTTTACTTGACTCTGTGGATTATGAACCTACACATGATATAACGAAAATGCATGAATGCCATTACGCATCGATATAATACAATTCGATAGACATATACCACAATTCGATAGACATATACCACAATTCGAAGAAGCACTTACAAAAGACTTAAACCAATATGGAAAGTCAGATGCAATCCTAGAATCAATTTCTGTGGTTCTTATATTTGGTGTCGAAAGCCGTAATTGCTCGCTAAAAATTCTAAAACCAAGATTTTTTCAGAGTTGGTATCTCAATAATCGATATAGGGTTTGAATAATTATGCATCAACGATTATTTAAGTTTACTCGATAAATGGTTGAACCTCTTCACAGTTGAGCAATATATGTAAATGCGCAGCAGCTAATTTCCTGTTATTCAGATATCGACTATGACATCTACCAGAAGATCGGCCAGGTTTATTAAATATTGACAGAGTAAATTCATGTGTCATATCCTGACCCACAACATCATTTCTTCCAATTCTATTTCTTGATGACTGCACATGTGGTTCAAAATAATATGAACAAAAAAAAGTTGTCTCTTGACACAAGTATGCATCGCATATGGATCCTTCAACACGAGCTTTGTTCTTGATCATCCGTTTTATTTTGTTAAGGAACCTACATCATTCAAGCATTAAAATATGGTTACTGTCTAACGTACATGATATAGATTTGTTGTAGAAGAATAGGTTTATTGAATTGATATGTGACATATTTACCTCTCAAACGGATACATCCAACAATATTGAACTGGACCACCAACTATTACTTCATATGGTAAATGAATCGGTAAGTGCTCCATTGAGTCAAAAAAATCGGGTGGAAAAATCCGTTCCAATTTGCATATAATCAAAGCAATATTATGTTCCATTTGCAACAAATCATCGATCCGTAACATTGTTGAACACAAATCCTTAAATAATATACTTAGCTCTGCTATAGGCTTCCATACATGATCCGGTAGAGCTTTAAATGCAACTGGCAACAAACGCTCAAAGAAAACATGGCAGTCATGACTTTTCGTTCCAATTAATTTTCCCTCATTCATATTAACACATCTGCTTAAGTTAGATGCATAACCGTCAGGCATTTTTAATTCCTTCATCCATTTAAATACACCTTTTTTCTGCTCCAGGTTGAAAGAATATGTTGCTTTTGGTTTCAATAAATTTTTGTTAGCCAACTCTTGCAACTCAAGTTCCCTATGCTTGCAGTATTCCTTTAGATCCATTCGTGCTTTGATATTATCTTTGGTTTTACCTTTGATATCCATTACAGTGTTAAAAACATTATCAAATACATTTTTTTCTATGTGCATAATATACAGTTTGTGTCTGATCAAATTAGTCTTCCAATATGGTAAATTCCAAAATATGCTCTGTTTTAACCAATTATGTGTAACTCCATATCCTTCACCCTACTCGATTACATTTGGAATGGAAGATACAGCTTCCCATATTTCCTCTCCAGTCAAACTTCATGAAGGTTGATCTTTTTCAATCCGATTTTTGTAGAATGCATCCTTATTTCTTCTTAGTACATGATCAATAGGCAGAAACTGTCGATGGCAATCAAACCAAGAATTCTTCCGACCATGTTTCAAAGTGAATGCCTTTGATCGGTCCATACAATACGGACAAGCCAATTTTCCAGCTGTACTCCATCCGGACAGCATTCATATGCAGGAAAGTCATTGATGGTCCACATCAATGCAGCCCTCATCACAAAATTTTGCTTTCTTGCTATATCATATGTTAGGACACCCTCCTCCCACAAATATTTCAACTCATCTATCAAAGGCTGTAGATACACATCTATCCTGCTCTTTGGATTATGTGGACCCGGAATAATTATTGTCAAGAACATATAAGGAATGGTCATGCACAATTCAGGTGGCAGATTGTAGGGAGTAACAATTACTGGCCAGCAAGAATATGGGGCTGATGACTGACTGTAAGGAGTAAAACCATAAGCACATAGGCCTAGCCTGATATTGCGTGGTTCAGCTGCAAAATCAGGATAGCTTCGGTCAAAATGTTTCCAGGCTTCTCCATCTGATGGATGACACAATATCCCTAGCTCACACCTGTTCTCATAATGCCATGTCATATATGGTGCAGAACTCATTGAAGCATATAATCTTTTTAATCTAGGAATTAGAGGTAAATAATGCATTCTCTTCATCGGCACCTCTTTATGTTTACTATCTGCACGAGGTCGAGGTTTATATCTACCAGCCCCACAAAATTTGCATTGCTTTTCTTCAGATTGTTGACCATAATACAGCATGCAACCATGAATACAACAATCAATCTTCTTAGCAGTAAGTCCGAGTTTGGACACCAATTTTTTTGTCCTATAAAAATCCTGAGGTATGGTATTATCGGCTGGAAGGGTCTCTTTCATAAGACCCGCAATTTGATCAAAGGATCGTTGTGAAATATTACCTTCAGATTTGATGCTAAGCAACCGTACAGCTACCGATAACTCAGAATGATCTGTACATCCTGGCCATAATGGTTTTTGGACTGAATGCAACAAGTTATAAAATCTTTGATCATCCAAATTCGGTGTCTCCTCTTCATTAGACGAATGGTCAGGTACGTACTCTATTCCAAATGTATCGAATATCATGCATTGATATGTGTTATGTGGATCATTATCCATTGATGCAAAAGTAGGATCATTTTCATTCAAATCAGGTACCCCACCGACACGAGGATCACTTTCCCCATGAGATGTCCAATACCAGTAATTCGGTACAAATCCTTTTTTGTAAAAATGAAGCTTTACTTCATTGGTAGTTAGGAACCTTAGATTTTTGTACTTGCAACAAGGGCATCTGAATTTTCCTTCACTTTGAAAGTTAGGTTGCTGACATGCAAAGAGTACAAAATCTTCCACGCCCTTTAAAAATTCTTTGGTATATCCCTTTCGACCCGATAAAAGTCTATTATACATCCAACTACGAAGTTGAAAGATATCCATATTCTGTACCATATCAAAACATGATGATACAGAAAAATCAAATGAGGCTGGACTAAGCATTGTTAAAGAAGATGGTTGCATTTAAAATCTGTATAAGTCCCTCTCCCTCTTTGAGATATAAATTAACATATGTAAAAGAATACTATAGAAGCGACTAGGTCTTAGAACCGGGGCTACAAAAGCATTGAGATTGAGTACAGAGTAACCAACCAGTTACAATTAGTGCCAGAAAATATTATCAAGAGATTATGAAGCACCATAAGATTCATGAAGGCATCATAACCATATAAGCAAATGGTGAAATGTGTAACAATCAGCAACTTGTGGCAAATGGCCCAAACTGTGAAATTACATTATAGCATGACTTTTCATATGCAGCTAGAGTTTATAATTCCTGAGATGGATTGTCTACGATTACTTCTTAACCTTAGTACTCTCAAAACTCTATTCCAATATATGTTGCAATACACATCAGTAGAGAAGCCTAGCTTCAATATAGTCTTAAAAGAAGTCAAACGTGGTTCCTCCAACATTTTTTGCTTCATCATTCGAAGCCATAGTTGTCAAATAGTCCAGGAAGCCCTAGGCATGAACCTCCTATAGCCTAGGCAATTAGGAAACCACCCAGGTGACAAAACTTTTACAACATTCAGAAAATAATATACATAGCTTCATAAATTTCAATTATCAACCAAGAATTGCATTGTCGTCAATAAACTATTCATCTCAAATGACTCGAGGATACATTGCTAATGGCCAATACAAAAGTTCTTTTTTGTAATAAAACTTTCTAGTTCATCATAGTTTTATTATGTACACTAAACTTGTAGACCATAACATATTTTTGTCTTGACTCAGATTATATTACAAACGTTATTAAATGGACATGTATATGGATTCAAATCTCATTGAAAACACTACAAATGATGAATTTACACCAACTACACACATATGATTAATTTAAATTGTTATTACCGAGGAATACAAAAAATGGAGCAAAGTTTCTGATCATAAAAATAGAGAAAATATATAACAACAAAGAATCCAAATTCGGTAGCAAAATAAACAATTAAATAGGTAAAAAGAGAGAATTCGACGGTGAGGGTCTCGAAATTGACCGACTAATCCAAGAAGACCTCTGCAACAGAGGATATGCCCTATTTAGGGCATTCCACTCTAGAAGGAGAAGGAAAAAAATGCGTGGAAGAACAAGGGAAGGGAGCATGAAGGAAGAGAAGCGGACATACCTTGAAGCCTCTCGGATCCTCGCCGATTGCCCATGATCAATGTTCGACTGCCGTCGGATCTAAAGCCACCGCTCGCCTTTCCAACACCCAAGATGGGGAGCGGACAGCGGAAAGATGCCCGATGAGGCTCGGAGCTAGGTTGGAGAGCTAAGAGATGGGAGAGCCGGAGGCGGCAGCCGGCGGGGCTCAAAGCTGAGGAAGGGAGAGCCGGAGGGGTAGCCGGTACTCGACAACCTGCGGGGCTCGGAGATGAGGAAGGGAGAGCTGGTGGCGTAGGAGATACCCGGAGCTGGCGAGGCTTGGAGCTGAGGAAGGGAGAGCTAGAGGCGGCGACCGGCGGGGCTCGGAGCTGAGGAAGGGAGAGCCGGAGGGGTAGCCGGTACCTGACGACCGATGGAGCTTGGAGATGAGAATGGGAGAGCCGGTGGTGTAGGAGATACCCGGAGCCGGTGAGGCTCGGAGCGAAGGAAGAGGGAGCATATGGGGTAGGCGGTACCTGGAGCCGGCCATCGAGGGGAGTGATGCATCGGTCGTCGAGGGAGGCATCCGGAATCGACGACAGAGGGAGATTTAGGGTTAGCAGGAAACCGGTGAATGGGAGAGCGAGAGAAAAAAAATGGGGAGCTAGGGCATTTCTAAAAATCAAAGATTTTTAACCGATTTTATTAATACCCCTCCATTTCTTAAAAAAAATTTAAAAAAAAACCAATTTTTTTTGCAACCGAAAATATCGATTGCAAATTACAAAAATTATAAAATTTATTTTTTAAAAAAATTAGCAACCGAACAAATTGGTTGCAAATTTCAAAATTATAAAATTTATTTTTTAAAAAAATTAGCAACCGAAAAAATCGGTTGCAAATTTCAAAAATTATAAAATTTTTTTTTTAAAAAAAAAATAGCAAACGAAAAATTCGGTTGCAAATTTTAAAATTTAAAAAATTAAATTTAAATAAAATTTTGCAACCGAAAAATCGGTTGCAAAATTTTAAATATTTTTTTTTTAAAAATAATTAAATTTATATATTTATATTTTTTTTTTGCAATCGAAAAAATCGGTTGCAAATTTCAAAAGTTATAAAATGTATTTTTTAAAAAAATCTAGCTACCAAAAAATTCGGTTGCAAATTTCAAAAATAAAAAAATTAAATTTGAATAAAATTTTGCAATCGAAAAATCGGTTACAAAATTTTAAATATTTTTTTTTAAAAAAAATTGAAAATTTATATATTTAATAATTTTTTTTGCAACCGAAAAATCGGTTGCAAATTTCAAAAATTATAAAAAAATTTTTTAAAAAAATTCAGCAACTGAAAAATTCAGTTGCAAATTTCAAAAATAAAAAAATTAAATTTAAATAAAATTTTGCAACCGAAATATCGGTTGCAAAATTTTATTTAAATTTAATTTTTTTTATTTTTGTTGCAACCAAATTTTTAGGTTGCTAAATTTTTAAATAATAATTTAAAAATAATTAAAAATAATTTCTGTTTCTGTTGCAAAATCAGTTGCAAAATAAAATTTTTGCAACTGAATTTGCAATCGATTTAAATCGATTGTTAAATTATTCAGAAAAAATATCGGTTGCAAAATCGGTCACAAATTTTTTTAAAAAATTCAGTTGCAAAATCGGTCACAAATATAATCAAAAAAATCGGTTGCAAAATCGGTTGCTAAAACTGATTTTTCTTGTAGTGATATAAATATCAACAGTCAAATCCTTTTCTCCAACTTTCTCTCCATAGACGACTATTTGATGGGATAAGATATGGGAACTAATCTTATAATATATATATAGTGAAGGTCAACGAGAATCCATCCAATAAAATAAAGTTCTGATTTGCTCTTCCATCCTGGACTAAAGTTGGGCTAAGACATACACAGTATCATCCTAATCATATTAATCAGTATAAGATGCTCATAGTCCAAATACATGGATCACTAATAATATTAAGCTTATAAACATGCCTATCAATGTGAATCATGTAATCAATCTATTTTTAATAAAATAAAATAAATAAAAATAATAATTAATGATAGTTCATAATTATAAAAAAATTATATTAAATTTTATAAGATTGCAAGCCATGAAAGCTAAGTTTTGTGTATTTAAAACCATTCTAGAATATACAATTATGGCCAATGTGCACTATTTGAGACCCAATATAAACCAAGCTCGGCAAATTGTGCTTTTGCATGCTAGTGGAGCCAATTTGATAATATTGGTGTGTTGGATCCAAGAGCTCCGAAGACCATTATGTGACTCGTGAAGACCGAAGTTTGTAAAGAAGCTGTGTGCCACATGAAGTTTGGAGTCCATAAAGAGTCCATGTCCCGCATGAAGAGCGTGTTGCACTTGAAAAGCATCTCCGTTATTGTCTATGTATGTATGATTCTGTAGGTTGATCATTTTATTGTAGAGGGTGACTCTGCTACTATCATCACTTGGATCCCGGAGACGAGAAGATCCAGGCCGAGCCACACTCGCATTTATGATATTGGTCTTCTTTTACAAGGATGTTCTTCGTCTATTATTAGACATGTATACCGAAAGGCTAACTTGGTTGCGGACCGTGTTACCTCCTATGTTACTCGTCACTCGGATTCTATTTTATGAACCGTTCCGGGACATATTCTAAGATTCTTTTGTGATAGTATACTTTCTGACTTTTTCGTTATGCTACGTTAGAATCCTAATTTGAATGCAACGGTTAAAAAAAAAAAAAAAAAAAAATGTTGGAAGGTGTGCGGACAACTTAGCATGATGATCGAAAAACTCAATTTGAAGAGCCTTTCTGCATCGTGTGAAGATCGAGCAAGAACCAGGAGCTGATCCGCAGGGATGGATTGCTAGCCACTACCTCTAGAAGTGAAGATGCAGAGAGACATTGCGGATGGCCATCATGATGAGTCGAAGAAGGCTACCCACAGCCGGTGCTTTGGCTGCCAATCAACGGGCAAAGGCAAATTTTAGTTCTCTTTCCAGGTATCTCTTCATCATTCACAAATGGTGCAGTCTATTGTCATCAAAATTCAGTCCGGTGGTGATCAGAAGGGTGCCGGTGGATCCGCATGGTAGATAAAGAGATGCTAATCTACACAGAAGATGAACATGGAAGGTCACCAAAGATGATCCGGTCAGGAGTCCTTCAATACTTGAGTTAGAGATAGCTAGGGCGCCTTTGGAGAACAACAGAGGAAAAGGAGAAAACCTATAAAGAGAGGGTAGAGAGTATGGTTGAGTAGTATTATGTCTACGTTGTGTACCCGGCCGCTATCTTTAGCCTTCTTTTATAGATGAAGCATTCTTGTCCGATTATTGGATTTGGACTTCGTAGTCCAAAATCAAGTGGAAAGCTAACTCTTCGGGCTTTCCTTGCCTGAATATTAGTCCAAGAATTTGCGTCCTGTTGCCATGTGTCAGCTCATAATTGATAGATCGAATTTTGGGCTTCTTTTTGGATTCCAATCTTTCCACCATTGAAACATGCTGACTTTTTTTTTGGAAAGGAAGGGTACACGCGTCCGGGTATTATATTAGAACATGTCTTTATGGATTCCAAGGTCCCTTTTCCCTTATCAAATGAGGCATCTGATTCCCATCTTTAAATTTATCTCCTTGTACGTAGCTGTAAGAATCAATTGTAGCACGGGTGTAGATCCCTTGCACCCTGCATCATAGGATGCAATTATTGTATCTTACGCACCATTTATCATGCGATGAACGGTTGCACAGAATACATGACAAGACTTGCAATGGATGGTGCATGCAGTGCATTCCATTCCATGGTGCAGTGCATTGCGAGTATGAAAGAGTCGTTACGCTCTCATAGCACACAACATGTAAATAGGGCTTTTTGCATTAGCTGCATGTCTTATTTTTAAGATGACCTTTTAAAGAGAATTAAACAGATCTAGCGTTTTACATTAGCCATGTCTTTTTTTTGTAAGATGACTGCCTTTCAAAGATAATTAACTGCATGCAGTTCTCCCCAAAAAGAGAGAATTAATTGAAATATATATATAGTACTGCACTAGCACACACTAATGACCTTGCCTTCTTCCCCTCCTCCGAACTCTTCCTGATCAAGTGTCTCCATAATATACTGCAGTACTTCAGCAACATCCTTCATGCTAGGCCTTTCCTCCTTCTTCTCCCTCAAACAAGCAATAGCAAGCTCCAAAAATAGATCGGTAGTCTTCAGAACCCCAACTTTAGTATCAGCACCGAACAATCCCTTGTCGATCACCTCCGTCGCTGCACCATCCTTGGCCCGTTGCTTCACGTACTCCGCTAGGTTCACATCATCAGGCTCCCTTGAGAAGTCGATGACCTTCTTTGATGTGAGCAGCTCCAGCAACACAACTCCGAAGCTATACACGTCGCTCTTGTCGGTGAGTTGGTAGTTCCGATAGTACTCAGGGTCGAGGTATCCTAACGTTCCTTGTGCACACGTTGACACATGGCTCAGTCCAGGCCGAGCTAGTCTTGAGAGGCCAAAGTCAGAGACCTTGGCATTGAGCTCTCGGTCTAGTAGAATGTTGGTAGACTTGACATCCCTATGGTATATTGGAACGTGGGCCGAGGAATGCAAGTAAGCCAATGCCTCGGCTGTTTGCAGAGCTATCTTTAGCCTTGTCCTCCAGTCTAAGATGGCCTCACCTCTCATATGCAGGTGTTCATTAAGAGTGCCGTTGGGTATGTACTCATATATCATCAGAGGTTGTTGGGATTCAACGCAGCACCCCAAGAGTCTCACAAGGTTCTTGTGGTTGACAAGAGACAGTATCCCTACCTCATTAAGCACTTGTTGAGTGCTTTTAAGGTTGCCAACCTTCGCAGACTTGACTGCCACCAGGGTTCCGTCTTCTAGCACTCCCTTGTAAACCTCTCCAAACCCTCCACTCCCTAAGATCATCTCCTTCGAAAAACCCTTGGTTGCCTTCCTCACCTCCTTCCACCCAAACATCCTAGCTGATCTCCCGCTAGCCTTGATCATGTTCTCTCTTTCTTTAACCATCTTTGATCGGTTTGAGAGTTTGCCATATTTAATTATCATGATGACAACGACCACCGTCACAAGTAAAAACAAGCTTAGCACTCCCATCACCGCCTTGATAATAACAACTTTGGTGAAAGAATGAGAGCGACTCGCACTTCTTAAGCAAGTGGCAGCAGCACCATCCCAATGGTAGCCCTTGTTGCAGAGGCAACGTCGAACGCTGCCACCACCTTGGGTTGCAGAGCAAGAGGAGGTTTGAGAGCAATCATTTTGGCTCCTACAAGTCGGTTCAGGCGGAGAAGCCCATTGTATCTCCAAACCTTCTTCCCATTCGCTAGGTTGTCTCTCGGGATCCAGATGGAGAACACTTCTAAAAGCACGGCAGCCCGAGCTGTGGAGCCGGATCTTGTATGCCGAAGGCATTCCACCAGCAATGAAGGTGCAGCACGGGCCAGGTCCACTTGCGCATTCGAGTTCCCCCTGCGGGTCGACTCGGTGCATGGCCTCGAGGTAGCGATGGCAAAGGCTGGTTGCAGTGCAGTTGAGCGGCGAGACCAGGAGGCGTGGCGAGCAGTTGAAGAGAAAGATGGTGTTGGATGAGGTGACGTTGAAAGGGAGAGATTGGTTAAGCCATAGACCTTCGCCCTTCGGCATGTCTTGGGTTATGCAAGTCCCCGGCAATAGCGGCGATGGCTGCACCACCATGCGTTGAGCCAGGGATTGGATTCTGAGTACAAGATAAGTGCTTCCATTGAGAGCACTGAAGTATAGTTCATGTTTGTAGGGATCGCAAAGAAGGGAATAGTTGGGGTCTCCACAATTGGGGTTGGTACTTAGTGGGTAGGGAACTTCCATGGAGCCGCATCTTGGGCAGGTCCTTTGGGATGATGAGAGAAGACTGGAGAATAGGAACGTCAAGAGATAGGGGGATAGAATGGAGGTTGGCTTTAGGCCTCTTGGCATCATTAATGGTGCAAGAAAGAGGGCAGTCTGATGCAGTGAAGAAGGGGTGGTGGTAATAAAAGACCGGGTGAAGGAGAATAAAGTAGAAGAGGTTAAAATGAGAAAAGGGACAGAGAATCAACGTTGTCCCTTGGAGCTTCGCTAGGGCCTATTCGGTTCTTCGTTTTTTTTTCATGTCCAGGGATTTTGGAATCCTGGTGCTCTATGTGGTGGAGGGGACTTCCCATCTTTTTTTTATAATGAAAATTAACTTCCCATCAAAAATACACACCTGGAACTTATCCAGCTCTGACTAGCAGCAGTATTGCATATTTTCCGATTATTCATTATGATATATGGGATCCATGTTAAATAACTTCTGTCTCCGGTCATACAGGTGGTTTATGATTTTTATTAATTATTATAGTAAAACAACATGAATGTATCTATTGAAAAATAAAAATAAAGTTTTTTTTTGCTTCAATAATTTTTGTAAGATGGTTTCTACTCAGTATCATATTACATTGAAGATTTTTCACTTATTTAATGGAACTAAATATATGAATAAGAAGTTTGATGAGTATTTGTCATCTCATTATATTATTCATTAGACTACTTGTATTGATACTCCTATACAGAATGGAGTCACTGAGCATAAAAATAGATATTTATTGAAAGTAACTCGATGTTTAATATTTACCATGAATGTGCCAAAATTTTTGTGGAGCGAAGCTATTCTTACGGCAGCCTACTAGGTTAATCGGATGCCACTTCAAGTGTTAAAATATAAAACCCCTATTGAATATTTCACATGAGTTATTTCTTATATCGTACCTCCTCATGTGTTTGGTTGTATTTATTTCATACAAGATCATCGATCATCTGTGGATAAACTTGATCCTCGTGCCCTGAAGTATATTTTTGTAGAATATTATTTTCATTAAAAAAGGGATATAAGTGCTGGTATCCTTATGAATGGAAGCTCTTAGTCAGTATGGATGTTATCTGTCAGGAATTTGAATCTTTTTATGGTTCTCTTTAGACTTCTCTTCCTTACTCGAATTCTCTCCCAATACTGATGTTCCTCGTATTGGTCGAGAGAGGGAGAATATGTTAGATCCTGTACCTGATACTATTATGGGGGCTATTATTATTCCTAATGTTCCTAATGCTATTAACCAGAAAGATGATCCTATACCTGATACTATTATGGGTGCTATTCTTATTTCTAATGCTCTTGATGCTATTAACCAGAGAGATTATGACATTTCAAACTATCCTATTATTTCAACTAGAGAGTAGCCATGCATGCATTCTCTAGAATCCAAGTATTTATCTCCTGTTCCAAGCATGTTTCCTTCGTTTTTGTCTCCATCTTGGATGAGTGGTAATATTTCTGATCCCTCTAATATATCCCATGTTGATTCTCCTTCTAAGTTATCTATTGCTTTGCAAAACGCTCCTCGTCATGCTAATCATCCTATACGGCATAGGCATGATATTACTAACTTTGTGTCTTATTCATTCTTGCCTTCCTCATATAATAGTTTTGTATCCTCATTGCATTCTAAATCTATACCTAATGACTGGAAGATGGCAAAAAGGATCCTCAGTAGAAAAAAGCTATGTTGGAAGAGATAAGAATTTTAGAGAAGAATAAGACATGGGATCTTGTATATCTACCAGCTGAGAAGTAACTAGTTAGTTATAAGTGGGTCTTTACTATAAAACGGACTTCAGAGGGCACTGTTGAACATTACAAAGCAAGACTGAAAGCTAGAGGCTTTACACAGACATATGAGATTAATTATGATGAGACTTTGGCTCCTATGGCAAAGATGAACATTGTTAAAACTATTATCTCATGTGTGGCTAACTTTAGTTGGGACCTATACCAACTAGATATAAAGAATCCATTCCTACATTAGAAACTTTAGGAAGTGGTGCATATGCAGATTCTACTAGTTTTGCTATAGCTCAAATAGCTTGTATAGGTTAAAGCAATCTCCTCGAGCTTGATTTGATTGGTTCAGACAGGCTATCGTATTAATGGGCTACTGTCAAAGTAATGCTGATCACATGCTCTTCTTCATGCAATCCTATGAATGGATCATACTTCTTATTATCTATGTTGACGACATCGTGATTACCGATAATGACACTGAGAAGATAGCATGTCTAAAATCTCAATTAGTATAGGTATTTGAGTTTAAGGATATAGGTAAACTAGGTATTTTCTTGGGATTGAGGTAACATACTTTTCTAAGAAAATATATCTGTTCCAGAGAAAGTATGTTTTGAATTTTTTTGACTGAAACTGGAATGCTTGGATGTAGACCTGCAGCTACACCTATTGATCAAAATCATAAACTTATGGCTGACTCTGGCACTCCAATGGATAAGAATTGTTATCGGAGATTGGTGGATAAGCTAATTTATTCATCCCATACTAGACCTGACATTGCTTTTACCGTAAATATGGTTAGCCAGTATATGCATGACCCTCGTTTAAGTCATATAGAAGCAGTATATAGGATTCTCCGATACTTAAAGAGCTATCCTGGAAGAGGGCTATTTTATTCATGACATGGGCACCTTCATATTGAGGGATATACAGATGATGATTGAGCTGGTTTCATAGGTGATAGGTGCTCAACCTCTGGTTATTATACATTTATGGAAGAAAATCTTGTTACATGGCATAGCAAAAAGTAAGATGTGATGGCTCGCTCGACTGCTGAGGCTGAGTATAGAGTAATGGCACTTGAAATTTTTGAAGTGCTATGGCTAAAAAACCTATGGACCAAACTTCAATTCTTCTGTGATTCTTCATTGTTACTTTTTTGTGATAATCAAGTAGTCATTAATATAGCAAACAATCCAGTTTAGCATGACAAAATCAAGCATATTGAAATTGATTACCATTTTACCAAGGAAAGTTTATCTCCGGAATTTTTCAGATTTTGCATGTTCGATTTTCAGATCAGCCAGTTAATGCTCTGACCAAAGGATTAAGTTTAAGCTATTTCGTTTGTGTTTATACCAAAGATGGGATTTCCCGATCCATTCATCCCATCTTAAGGGGAAATATTAATTTGTGTGATCCCGAAATTATAGGGATCTAATACAAATCCAATCTCTTTAGAAATCTTATCCGGCTGCAACCTTCCATATCTTTCATTCCTTCTATTAATAAAATGGATGAAGTATCCATCCATTTGGGATATGGATGATTTCAGTTTCTATATTTTTCTTGATGTATGTGATACAACAGATTGCATGGATGTGCCATGGCGTGTTAGTGGTGTTGCTTTTCGGGTCTTCCGTCTTTTGTATTTTTAGAAGCGGAACTACATAATGATGGTGCCTTGTCGGTGGCTCTTTTCGAATCCTACTGCAAGAGTGTATTTTTAGGAAGTGGAACTCGATAAGGATGGGGAACCTTGCTGAGGCACAACTACATTTCGGCATACAGAACCGAGCATTATTTGCAAAGTTCACACGACCCTTACCCGAAAAGAAGTTACGGCATCTTCACATTTTGATATATATATATATATATATATTCAATCGAGATGTTTTAATTCCTTATTTTATTCGATGCTCCTCGTACCAGCTCTTCGATCGTAATGAAATCTGATCGATAAAGCATTTCTCCTCGGGGAAAAAAAAAAAAAAATGCTGAATATATGTTCTTTTCAGCGATTTATATAAGCCAAATGAAGCACCATTTGCAATTTTGATGGGGTTGGTTCCAAAGGTGCAGTAGGTTATAAACTACTAGATGTTTGGTTTAAATAGTTCTTTTTTCATATACAAGTAATGTCTGCATAAAATAAAAATGCATATATATATATTCGCTAGAGGAGATAGCGTCATGAAAGTTGCACTACGTGAGAGGACGCTTTAGATAAGCGCCGAGAGGTACCCTAAATCCATCGATATTTTTGGAAAGCGTCTACCCTCCGATATTTATAAGCGTCGCTAAGTTTATTATTTTTTGATGTTTCTAAGCATCGTCGAATTTTCAACAAACATCGGGAGCTTCGCCACGGTACCGACGCTTTTAAAAAGCGTCGACAAAAAAAGAGGCTACCGATATTTATAAGCATCGTCAAGTTCCCCTTCTTTTCTTTCCCCGGACGAGCTCTAATCTCAGTCTTCCGCTACCGCTCCCCCATTTCTTCTTTTCCCTCTCCTCGATCGTTCATCTCCTCCGCTGGTTCATCCCCATCCCGTGGTCGCCGTTCTGTGCCTCGTCGTCGTCCCGCGCGCGTCGTCGCCGTCCCAACTAGGACTGGATCGAGCCAGCGCTCCCCCATTTTTCATCTTTCCTCTCCTCGTTCATCACCTCCGCCAGTTCGTCACCATCCCGGGGTCGCCGTCCCGTGTCTCGTCGCCATCCCGTCGTCGCCGTCTCAGCGAGGACCGAATCAAGCCGGCAAAAAACCATAGGTATAATGTTTGATCCCATTTTTTTTTAATGTTTTGTTTAATTATTTTGGTAATAATTATATTTCTACGGTATATTGCTCTCAGGATTTGATGCATGTTTTTGTTTCTGTTTTTATTTTTTGTTATTTATGATTTTAACATGCATGACAGTATTTTCTTACCAGCAAAGAATAAGTCATGAGGAAGGTGTAATCGTAATTTTAAGAACTTATTTGGATGATTGGATCTAAAATTTTATTAGATTTGTGGGTCGGGTATGTACGACTAATAAAATTTGATTAGCTTATATCTATATTCATGAATTTCCAAAATACTCTTGGAATGAGCAGGCCCATACCCCATTAGGAGGGAAAAAAAAAAAAAAAAGGCCTTTTGGGTTTTATTTTGTCTATGAGATTCAGACCGGCCCACTCCTAAAATAAAATAATAATAAAAAAAAAAGGCCTTGATGAGATTCAAATCTAGCCAATCTAATTTTTCTGATTGAATTGGTTCATGGATTTTTGGTCCAATCATCCAGACAAGGATGCGATAGTTCCGTAACAACATCCATTTCTAAGTCAAAATAAAATTTAGAAATAAGGTTTGGAAAAATCAAGTGCATCAAAATTTTTTTTAGGACTTTTCAAAAAAAAAATTCTAAAACAAAAAAAATTCTTTTATGCCGTGCATGAAGTTTTTTTTCTTGTATATCATATCGAAAGATTTTTTTAGGTCAATAGTTGTCCCTATCAACTTAGATTTTTTTGGTAGATATGTTGTAGCCTAATAATACAAAGCAACGACTGACGTTATGCTAAATCAGAAATTATCCAAGTAAGTGAAATTTGCTTAAGTTTTCGCAATCCGGTCCATATGTTTAAAATGTAAATCTCAAGCAAAACATCTCACAGCTGTATCTAGGGCTAGAAATGGGCCGGTCCAAAAATTCATTATCCGAAATTGGATTGGGCCAGCTCAATAAATTTCAGGCCGGTCTGAAATCGGTTCAGGCTTCGAACTAAATTTTAAGCATATCGAACTAGTCTTCGGACCGTAAAATAGAGTCCATTTAATTTTTGGACCAAAGGGATGCCCGGATTCTGTCCAAAATTTTTAAAATATAATTTTTGGATCGGCCCATTTCCAATCCTAGCCGTAGCATGAGCGGATTTTACCATGTTATAGAGAATAACTTGAAGACCTTTTGTCAGTGTCAAATACTTGCCCCAGTCCATCATTAAAACTTGGGCTTACGAAGTCAAACAGCACATGGACCACAAAGCTCTGGCATGAAGATTGTACCGGTCAAGAGACCAGGGGAAAGATTTAGGTGAGAAGCTAAAACCAAGCCCACGACATCATATGACAAACTTTGTACAGGTTGAAAAAAATAATCCTAAGATGTTATTATTACTTATCTTGCAACGAGGTAAAAAAATAAAATAAAATAAAATCGAATAATAAGAAATAAAATTTGAGACACTATAATTATTGTAGAAGCCATGCAGAATGGTACTACATTTACTCCCTGATCCAAATGGTAGTACATTTGGAAGAGGCCCATGGTTAGCTAGCACGGGACCGTGTCCATGGATCATGGTGGGCTGTTTTGGGTTTGGAGCTTGGCTACCCCGAGTTCATTGTCCCTATCAACAAGATGCAAGAGTCCGTTGGAGTTTATTCTCCTTATCTGCAAAGAAAATTTATCAATCATGGCTAACGATGGAAATTAATGGCTGGACTGCATTGCATATTGCCAAAAAGTATACAAAATTAGGTAGTTACACCCATAGATTAAGCAATAAATTGGTTTCTTGCTGTACATTAAGCAACAAATTTAAACCAAACTAGTTAATCAAGATTCTATCCGAGAACAATTAATTATAATCATAACTATAATTATTTATTTAAAAGAGAACTTTAAGGAGAAAAAGTATAGATGGAACCTGGGATATCTTTAGAGTGGAAATCATATATGTTCAACTCTTTGATAACCTAGCATGGTAGAGATTGGTTCAACAACCTTAGACGAAGGTAGAATTTCACCAGCTCCCCGTGATCAGGCATGAAGTATCCATCATGATAAGCTTTTCAATACCGCCTAGAATTAAAGAGCTGGATCAAGCAATGGAAAAAATGTGTCGCGATGTGGATAATGATTCTTGACAGAATTTGGAGATGAGCAAGTTCCATCAATTTTAATTATTCAAGAATTTTTTAAAAAAAGAGTCTCGGTGCAATACACTTAGGCGACGCATAAGAGACAAAAAGAAAAGGAGATATCATCTCGACACATAAAAAGAAAAATCCAAACATGCGTAGATTATAGAATTTGATAAGAGCCTTTGGCTGGCAGGAAAGTGATCTTAACGAGTATAGTTCTGAAGGCTTGGATAGTCATAAAAATAGAAAGGTAACGCATGGCTGCAAAAACACTTTTAATTGAAGCATGAAGGAAAACACGGTAAGAGGCAGGAACTCACCACGCCCACGTAACAAACGTCTAATGGCCTCAAAGAACCTCCAAGACATAATGCTTTAGGAAATGTTTTTCTGCAATCCTGCAAAATTAAAATGTCTTTTATTATATAAAACCGAGAAGCTTCCAAAAATGGTAAACTAAAATTTCAGAAATAAGGTTAAGGGATTCTAGCTAGTTCTAGTTTATATTGAGCTATCTGCCACTCAGCAAGCATCCCGAGTTCTGGGATAATAAGCCTGTGGGTCAATAGAAGGTGCATGAAGTTGAGTTTGGTTCAAAATAGCTTGTCATCCATTAAATATATATATTCGATCATTTTTTGCATAACTTCTTGATTACACATGGCCTGTCTGGTACTCCTACAATTCCAGTCTTGGTTCAAAAATAAGATAAAGTAAGCTTTAAAAATATCTTCATCATGGCCAAGTGATTGCTTTCTATGTCATGAACAAACTAGTTTTGCATGAAAATTTAGTGTTTGATGTCAAGCTCATCTCGAAGAATCAAGGGAAGAAGATTTAAAATCAAGCTTGATTTTTCTATCATTTCCTCTGGTGGTGACTCTGGAACGGTTAATTTCACGTTCATGATTCTTTATCGTTTCTGATAGTTTTACAGGACTATCAATCTATTGGAAGTGATCGCAAGATTCTTGACCCTATGAAACGAGCACCGATCCCAATTTTCTTATCGACTTCAATAAGAATGAAGTAGAAGATGAAAGAAAAAGAATATATCTTAGGCATAATAATTTCACAATGATCAGAGAAGAGAGTGTACCGCAAAAATTAATAGTTGAATTCAGTACACATCACTTTAAAAAAGAACCTAAAATTGCATATCTTAATATACAGTTTGAAATAGATAACCTACTAACCCTATGTAGAACTAACTTGAAATGTAGTTTTGAATGTGACAAATAAATTCAGTAAACTAATCTTTCATTTTGGATTCTAAGTTAATCCTATCTACGATTCATGATCTTGTTATTGTTGGTAATTTTTGTGTCATGTAAAACTACCTGTTTTGTTGCCATTTTCTTATCAGGTGTTTGAATGCTTGGAGAGTAAAGAAGCTCTGTAAACTATTTTAAAATTGGTTTAAGGTTTGTATATGGAGGCTATGATGATTATGCGATGTATGTTTGGCTGATTCAACTATTTCTAATGGCAACAATCTTGGATGGCCTTCTTTTGTAGGCAATCGATTGTAGTCGTTTTGATTTAGTTGCAGATTAAATAGTATAACTGAGCCTCCTCATTATTTTTCATTATTTATTGTTCTTTCCTTAGTAGATTATTTCTATTTCTTTATAAATTTCTTGGTATATACTTGCATCTTACTGAACATGTTATGCTTTAAGATTAGTTTCATTATTGCAAATCTTTTATTTCAATACCATCTATAGCTTTGTTATGATCAATTATGGCTTTTTAAAAAAAAATTAAAAAACTTGCATTGATAGAAATATAGACCCGTCAATTGATTAAAGTATATATTCTACAGCATCCATACATTTTTTTTTTGTACGGATTGGAGAAATATGTACAGTGGTCAATTGATTGTCCAATTTGGGCAATTTAAGAATTGCAAATAATTTCATAGGTGCTTACAGTAATCAAACAGTATGGATAGAGTTCCAGATATATTTCGAACAGCATTTCTTTTTAGTTCTCTTTATACATATTTATTTGCATGGGAAGAACTAAGGAAAAATGTTTCGAAATTTTTCTGAAACTTCTATTGCGTATCTTTTGGTTACTGTAAATGATCTATATAATTAATGCAATTCTTGAATGGGATAAGACCTCTTTATCTATTAGTTGGTGATAGGGTGCATTTAATAATACTGTAATTGATCTATTGAATAAACTTATTTTAAATTTATTCAGTTCTTATAAATATTTGTTTATTTCAGTTAGTTTTATCTTACAATAGATAAGAGTTGGATAACTAAACCGAGGAATAGCAAAGAATATCTGGATTGAGTTCAGAATTTCATTAAATTTGGTATGAAGAGAAGTAGTATCAATGGAAAGATTTTATAAAATGGTTTACATTTTTGCATGAATAATTATCTTATTTTTTAAATAGCAATTCATTTCCATTATAATTTGATTATAATGTTGATTAACTTGGTTTTTAATAAT
The DNA here is from genome assembly GCA_021397845.1 of Areca catechu. Lineage (NCBI taxonomy): Eukaryota > Viridiplantae > Streptophyta > Magnoliopsida > Arecales > Arecaceae > Areca > Areca catechu. Next base: position 77,836,316 of record CM038039.1, on the reverse strand, counting down.
GCACGTTAGGTACACCATGCCTCGAAGGAAGCGCCTATCAGATGTACAGTTTCAGTTTTCTCAGATCGAGGCTGGTACTTTGTCATAGTAGCCTGACAAGAGTCAATCAGTTTCACGTCGGTCTGATGCCAGTCCATCCATTTTTGCACATCCGGCGGAGGCCGATACCTCTCCTTCACATCAGGCCAACGTCATTCCCTCCGAATCAGCATATCACGATCCTCCTACGAATCATCCAGATGATGAGCCTATCATCGATGACATACAGATACAGGGTAATTTAATAATTTCATCACATTTCAATTCATACATATGCAATAGCTTTGATATATAATTTTCTTTATTTTTTTTGTAGATGGATCCAGGAGACTTCGGCGGAGGTGAGGACCCACACTAGTCCGTGATGTGTGGCAGTTATCTGAGGGTGAGAGGATAGTCATCGAGTGCAACAAGCTAGGCTAGCCTATTAAGAAAGTTGCTAGCTTGTTGACTGGTTTTTTGGAGACAGTAGCACGCCGGGATCAGCTATGCCTCCTAAATTATTCGAAGTGTAACGACATGCTTCCTGCCTATAAAGTAGAGATGCTACGAGTTATGCAGGTAAGAAAATTGATATATTATTTTATATCCTAGGTTTTACTTATTGCATTGCTTATTTCATTTAATACTTATTTTATTATTTATTTACATTGTAGAGCAAGTTCGTTCTTCCTCCATATTGTTCTAATTTTATGCTTAAGTCTTTCAATTGCAAGTGAAAAAAGTATAGGACGAAGTTGAAGGGAGACTACAAGCTAGAGGGTAGGACAAAGAAGCAGGTTGCAGCTACCTGTCCTCATGATATTCACCCTCATCAGTGGAGAGAGCTGGTACACTATTGATTCTCCGAGAGGGTACAGGTTGTGTAGCATCATCAAACATATAAATTTATTAATTTTTAATATAAATTATATTTATATAATATATAACATAGTTTTAATTTTATTTTGTAGACATATTCTGCTATTGGTAGAGCTACACGAGCAGCTCAGTCTGTTCCTCACAGCAAGATCCAAAAGTTATACACAGCTCAGGCATGAGTTTGTATGTTTCTCATCCTATAATATTTTTAGCACACTTTTAGTTTTAATATCATGTATCATGCATGTGCCATGTATCATGGTACGGGGGTATAAGATGTGTTATTTTAGATTTTTTTGTAACATTTATTCTTTCTATAGGCTGATCAGCAGAGGAGGGAGCTTGGTGAGGTGGAGTTCTATCGAATGACTCACGTTCATCAGGATGGCAGTTTTGTTCGGAAGGAGTCCAGAGATATATTTATATTTTTTTTATTTATATTATATCATGATTCATAATTTTATTTTTATTAAGTATTAATATATGATTTTTTATAAAATATAGGAGATGGCTACCTTTATGATCGCCGAGCATGGTGGCGAGGCTACATCATCTACTCAAAGCAGTCACATCGAGGCTGAGGTATTCTCGGAGTTGATGGGACCAGAGCGTCCTGGACGAGTGAGGGATTATGGGATTGGAGTTATCCCTACTCAGTTATCTGAGGTGAGTAGATTTACTCGGAATGCTAGAGATAGTTATGATCATTCACATATTTGTCGACTCGAGGATGAGATAGCAAAGCTCAGACAGACACGTGATGCAGACAGAACAGAGCGTGATGCATACAAAGCAGAGATGCAGACTATAAGGGCTCAGCTTGAGCATGTTACATATATGCTACATATGTTCATGTCATCTCAAGTAAGTAATTATTTATAACTACATATATATATTGTATGTACGTAATAATTTAGAATGTATATAATGTATGTATCATAACTATATATATGTATATCTTGTAGGTTCCTGATGCATCTGCCAGTCACAGACAAGACGATGACCAGCCTTCCATGGATCATTGATGCCATTTGGTTTTTTTTTTTATTATTATCTTTATATGTCTTTTGATGTATTTGAACTTGGACCATTGATACTTTTTATATATATAAAACACTGTCGATATTGACTTGAGGTATATTTGGTGTTCGGTTTCATTTTGTGTATTTGACTTTATGTGATACAGGTTTGAATGAAACACTGTTGTGATATTTGATTTTGATGATATACAGGTTTTATTGTACATATTTGTATTGCTACAGGTTTTATTATACAAATAAATATATTTGGCAATGCTTTAAATTACTACAAATTTATTTTTTTTAAAAAAAATAAAATTACCGATGCTTTAAAGCGTTGCTATGTTATCATCTACCGACACTTTAAAGCATCGTTATACTGCCGATTGCCGATGCTTTAAAGCGTCGACAAATTAAAAAATATCGATGCTTTAAAGCATCGGTAAGTTTAAATCCTACCGACACTTTAAAGCATCGCTATGTTTAAAACCTAGCGACGCTTTAAAGCGTCTATATGTTTAAATATAGCGACACTTTAAAGCGTCGGCATATGCCAACATTTTTAAAAAGCGTCGGCATATGCCAATATTTTTAAAAAGCGTCGGTAGGTAACGTCCCCATGCTTACATATCCGATGCTTTTGCGATGCTTTAAAAAGTGTCAGGAGCTTTATTGTCGATGCTTAAAAATATCGGCAAATGTCTTTAAAAGCGTCGGCAAATTTCTTTTTTACTGTAGTGATTTCAGAAAGTTTTTCATTGTCATTAAGAAAACCCGTAGATTTGAGTTGAATCGCACCTTCAGCAGTTCAAGATGATGGCTTAATTTAATGCTTTCATAAATTATATTAAAGAAAAAAAAATTGCAAGTAAATGCCAAATTCAAATTAGAATGCCGTAAGGCAACCTTGTGGATCAGCGTCAAGATCGCAACTTTTTGCTATTTTATCAATGGAGAGTTCCAAAGCAAGATACAGTGACATGAAATGGTGAATGTTGTTACTAGATCACCCTCCTGGCAGCATCGAGATCTCTTCTGATTTTCTCTGGCAAATTTGAACGCTGCTTTCGATGGTTCATCAATGAAAACCTGTAAAAAGTTTCTAGACTAGAAGTGATAGCAGGATATTCCGATGTTCAAGTCAGCAAGGAAAGATAGGATAGGCAATAGCCATCAAAGTTGTGAGCTGTGGTGATTGTATGGACATGAGTATAATGAGCACCCAGAATGGCCTATATTGCCTGGTTTTCCTCTTACCTATTTATAGCATTATGCAGAGCCATGAAAATTCTACCACGAGGTGATCTTCAATGAGTGTAACGGATCCTAGCAAGTTGTCAGAATCTTGCCTTCTGGAATTTCTTTCGCTGGCATCTTTTCTATTAAGACTGCTGATTCTGTTGAGATGCTGCTCCCATGAATCCACCTATTGATCGTGTCGGCCATGTTCATGTAGCGAATATATGAAAGGATTAATATAGCTAGAGCAGGTGGGATCGATCGTAGCAGTCTCGATACTTAGAGATGGTCAAGCACTAAAAGTGGGTCAAGTGCTAAGAAAGGGTATTAGGTATCGACTTTCTAGGGCACCCGACTGAGTGAAGATCCAGGTCGAGGTCAATTGAATGCCCAACAGGTATGGAAGTCGGTCCTGATCATAGAATCTTCTAGAACTTCTACAGGAAGTGGCCAATGGTGAAAGAGCTACCTGATTACCTAGCAACCGCCCATATCATAGCCGGTGCTCCGGTTAGTATCTCGAGGCCACAAAAAAAAAAAAAAAATGCCGTACCAGTGATGCTAGTCTTCCAACGCATATTAACCTAGAAAATCTGAGGTTCTGATAAAACTAACACCCTGATCTCAATATAGAACGGAACTGAAGAGGATCTTAAGGTTGGAATCCCTTGCCTTCTCCTAATTAGACGCGAATTAAGCTGGATCGACTAGACATGGTTCATCGGTTCCGGATTTGGAGAGATAAAGGCCGCCATGAATTTGAGAAGAAGAAAACAGAGGTGAAGCAGAGGAGGTGCAAAAGGAAGGAGCGGGGGCGAGCGAGTGGATCGGAGGGAACCCCATCGCTCTTCGTTTAAAACATTTGATTATAGATTGGAAATTTAGTTTAGCATCCTCTAGTAAAACTGTAATTACTTCTACGTCCCTGCTAGAAACTCATGGTTCTGCAGACACAACAAATGAGTTAAATAAATATTTTCCGTACATCCTTAAAGAAGTTTTTTATTATTTCTTAAAGCCCTCTGTGTCGCAAGATCCAGAGAGTAACAGAAAAATGATTTCTTGGTTATAAAAATATGGAACCTTGACAGGCTGTTGGTATTTAACAAAGTTATGTAGACGTCCCTAAACAGAATTTTATATGCTTAGGAAGCCTTATCTCACAATTTTGCTAAGTAATTAAGAAACTAACTGTACGGTTTTAAATTGGCATCTGAAATAAAAATATGCCATTAGTATTTCAAAATTGTCCTGCAACCAAGACCTAATAAAATATATTTTCTAGGCTTATCTAGTAAAATTGACCGTTACTTAAATTTCGAGAGCATTAGTTTACGAAGCTTGATTGAAAAAAATTGGAATTCATATGATACCAATCATGATGTAGACACATAAGAATCTGATATCAAAATATCTTTTGTAATTTTGAAGAAAATTGATCTAAGACTGAATTAACCTCGGTGGCTATGATCACCATAAATATTTAAACAACAAAATGACAAAAATAATCATAAACCAGAAAATAAATAATATGAAAATGTTAGTAGAAAAAAATACTTAAAAAATAGGATTTTTTTTTTTTTTTTATATGTATACCCTCCAACACATTCAATTTTGCATGAATACACTTTTAATTTGGTATTTATATATATATATCATTATAAAATATTTATTTTGCATGTGTACCATTCTTTTTTTTTATTTTTTTACAAGTGTACCTATATTATCTAATACTATTAAAAAATTAATAGTTTAAAATTAAAATGACTGAAATACATTTTTGGATAGATATGCAACAAGAAAAATTTATGAGGGTATGTATGTAAATAGTAATTTTATGAGAATTTTTAAATAAATTTGAATGTTTATGAGAGTATACACTCAAAAAATTTTAATTTAATTTTTTATGAATTTTTTACATGTGCATACTTTCAAACATTCAAATTTACCTGAATACACTTTCAAATTAATATTTACATATATATATATCCTTATAAAATTTTATTTTTGCATAAATACTATCCATACAGTAGTACTCTAATACCATTAATTGAAATATATATTTTTTAAATTAAAAAAATAGGAATTATAAAATTACAATTTTATTTTTAAAAATGGATAATGGGTTAATGAGTTTTGCTAGAACTCATCCAACCTGTTATCTTCCACTTAGCTCCAAAATTAGGCATTATTACACTTATGATTACCGGCATGCCTAATTCCTTGAAGAACCTAAACCCTCTCAACCTATAAATCATGTTAGATACTTAGATGTAGGTTTAAAATAGAAGAATGTTCCCATATGAAACTTCCTTGTCACATGGAATCTTTTATGTAACAGTGACTCATATTAAGATCAGTCTCTATATAAGATATATGTTAGCTAAACAAGATGATGTCATAACTCATAGATAATATTTTTTTTATTAAAAATGGATAGGGAGGATAAATCTGGCATAGCTACCCTCGCAGGCTCCCAGAAAATGTTCGATTTAAGGTACTTGATTTTCACAGTCTTTCCCCATCCAAGGATGAATACGTTAGCCTCTCACACACCCAATCATTACGGATCTCAGGACAACCATCACGGGTCTCAGGGGATAATCCCTAAATTTAATCAGGTATTCTGCAAAGTCACGCTTCAAATCCATGACCTGTTGGTTGTGAGGCAAGACCCCAACTAGTTGTACTACTACCTTGGCGGTAATGTTTTTCAACTCCTATAGTTATATTCGGTTTATTATGTATTAAAATGTAAATTGGGAACTTCCAACTAGAAGATAAAATCTCCATGGACAATCACTTTTTTAAGATAGAAATGAGAACTAAGCATGGACATCGTATTGTCCTTCCATCCAATAATGAAATCCCAAAGTCCGGTATTCGATCTAGATATTAATAAAAATCCCTTTGGTCTAACAACTAGCTCTTTGACATGAACCCAATGGAGGCTTCCTTCTTAAGATATATATCATTAATGAACCACACCCAATCTATATTCTTGTGAATTTATCTTATTAACACTTACACAGTTTTTAAGACTTCAAGTACAAGCTCGTAACAGTACAATCCTCCAATAAATCAAGCTTAAAAAGATTTGGATAAGTTACTGCCGAATTTCACAATTCAAGAAGTTCCAGCACTCCTGAATTCTTTGGTCCTGGCCTTACCTGGGCCTCGGGCCTGAACTATATTTTAGCAAGCTTTGGGGCCGGGCCTGTTTAAACTTTAACTCCTTTTTTTTTTTCATCCAAGGCCCATGGTCAGCTCTATTTTTGATCAGGGTAAAGTCGTTTTCAACCTTTTTAGCAAGCTTGAACTTATGCTTTTGTTTTTAAGTAGTAGAAGACGAGGGGGGTTGATAAAAAATTTCATTAAAGCGGAAGCATTAATGAAATAGGTAAAGTTAGGCAATGATGCCCTAGGATCGAGGGTTTTTTTTTTGGTACATAGAGTGAGGTTGTTTGAAACGGAGATTCTGCTTACAAAAGAATTAACGTTTCAGTAAAAAGGTGAAGATAGATTAGAGTTGATGATGACTGGCAGAAGTGGTTGGATTGGTACCGAATAAATAAACTCCAAATTCAAATTTAATGGCATATTGGTTTAAAAAAAGAGAGGTAAAAGCTGTAAATTTACAGCAGACACCTGCAAGCAACAGGGTGAGATGAAGTAGTCGGGGATAAAAAAAAAATAAATTAATTTAATTTTTTTTTAAAAAGTGCAAAGACAACATTTAATTTGGAACTTAAAAAATAAATAAACTATAGTTTAAAGAGTTTCTAAGAAATAAATATATAAATATATATAAAAGATAGTTTTTTTTTATAAATAAAAAGGTTGGAAAGACATGAAAGGAGATACGCTGACCTTCTATTGCAGAAGACCATGTCAATCAATTAGTAGTGAGATAAAATTTTTATCTTAATGATAAATATAATTATGCTGATCAAATTTATTTAGGAAAGAAATAAATTTCATGATAAAATGAATAATTTTTTTCGTATGATATATTTATTTATTTTTTTATAAATAAAAATATTGTTTTTGAAAGATTATTTTATAACCCATGACCAAATATAGATTAAAATACCTCATGCATAATTATTTTGCATTAAAATAATTATTTAATTAATAATTTTTTAAAAAAATTAAAATTTTGTTCTGATCATAAATAATTATATTTATGTATATGTATGCTGGATCTTAAATAAATACCTATCAGCTATTTGGGATCGAAGTAGAAGAAGTTTTTTATTTTTAATTTTTTTTTTTTTTATAGGGGTGCAAGTTTCAAAAGCTGTGAAAAGATTTCAAAATATATATTTTTTATTGATTTTTTTTTCTTTTTTTCTTTTTTTTTTTTTTTTTTTCTGGAAGCGGGAGAGAGACGGAGAATAAAATCATAGTACAGAGCCGTTTATACCCTCCTCGTTTCTCTACCGTGCCTGCTCTCCAGCTGCTGCCTAGCGTGCGCGTCCCTTCCCACTCCCTCTGCGATGCCCGATACTGCATCCTTTCCATACGAAATCAGATGTGTCGGTACGTGGAGTTAAAAGCGTGCATCCATCATACATGATATGCATCCGATGGGCATTGGCTTACATGGAACGCTTGATTCCATTTATGAACTTTATGAACTTTATTGCCGTTAAATCTGGAATTTTGATGGTGTCGGCTTCCCGCTTTTTTTTTTTTTTTTTCAATCGGATTTGTGAGCATTTTTTTTGGGATGGATACCTGGAAAAGATTTCCGACTGATTTTTGGCGGGAAATATTTTGATGGTCGGGTTAGCATGATAGTCTGCATCGCCAAAAATTTTATCAAAAATAATTTAATAATAACATATTGACATGCCAGGAAGATATACTTTATTTTTGATAAAAAGAAGTATTTTAAGAAATAGCAAGGATCAAGACCGTCAAGTTTATCTTATTCATATCTTTTTCATCTCTGCTCTTTCTCGAATTCTTTATTTTATTATTTAGATCATCTCGTTGACTTGAACGTCAGAATGTTTCTTGTCTGAAATCTTTTATAGGTGTCTATCCGAAAAAAATGTCTAGAAGTACGATTGAAACCGAAATTCCAGTTTTATTGTTTTGAACATCGAAATATCCCTGCTAACAATCTAGTCCAGAAATCTTTTACAAATATCATAGAAAAATATTTAGGAGTCTAGTTGGAAGAGCGGAATGTCGGATGCTATCAAAATTTCAGCCCACAGGTGATTTAGTGACAGCAAACTATAATCTTGCTACTCGGTGTTTATAATATAAATATTTATTCTATTTAAATTATTTTCGACATAGGAGAAGACAAGGTCTTCCAACGATTATAATGCAGAGCCACCCGAAGTGAAGGGTGTTGGAGTGGAAATGCAATGGAAGAATATTTATTAACGAGGGCCCATCAAAATATTTTTGGTTCTCACGAAGGATATGCACAGAGATTTTCATCTGGATCCAATGAGTCACGGAAATGAAAATGATAAGCCGTCACCAATGAAGGCTTCTCAGTTCCGAATAAATGTTCGTCATCATTTCAGGAAAATCGGAAGATATTGGGATCAGCTATGCGCGTCGCAAATTTTTGAAGGCTTCTCAGTTCCGAATAAATGTTCGTCATCATTTCAGGAAAATCGGAAGATATTGGGATCGGCTATGCGCGTCGCAAATTTTTTTTCAGTCCTCCAGGTCCATTGTTATGAGATTAAATAAAATAAAAGAAGAAACGTCCTGCAGCGATCAGCGTCCCCAGGTCCTCTCAACCGCCGCTACCTTAATAGGCTCCGAGGAAGGGAGACCACCGGAAGGGTTCTCGAGTAGGCTTAGGATTTTTTACCCAAAATAAATATATAAATAAAAGCTTAAAATTGACCACAACGTACGATTGATGGACTCGAAGCATCTGATCGACAATTGTCCGGCAGGTTCTATGCTCTGAATATTTGTAGGTAGTCTGAAGGTGTGAACTTGCTCTAGAGTTAAAAAAAAAAAAAATTAATTACTGAAATAATTCTTCCTTAATTTATTGGAGCATGTTGCCACTAGATTCCGGACTGGAGTTTTGGCAGCGTCGAGCATCCCGTTTATGCTTCTGATTTTATTATCGGGCACGGATTGGACAGCTGTAAAAGATTCCGGACCGGATTTCCGGCGGGAACACTCCGATGCTCAAGTCAGTGGATGGTCTAGGCATCAACATAATGAAGAATTCAAGAATAACATAGATGGAAAAGGAAGTGAATAGAGTGGAGTGGCCTCAGACCTTTCTTCCCTTTGGAGTGTCCCCTCTTACCCTATTTATAGAGGCTGTGATAACCGAATATGGTTGAGGTGGTTGTAACCGAATAATAGAATAACAGAATATGGTTGTAACCACATAACCGAATAACCGAAGTGGTTGTAACCGAATAACAGAATAACAAAATATGGTTGTAACCACATAACCGAATAACCGAATATGGTTGTAACCACATAACCGAATAACCAAAGTGGCTGTAACCGAATAACAGAATAACCGAAGTGGTTGGTCTTGGTGGGCCTTGGGCCTTGATGGGCCTGGATGAGAGGGATATAACACAGCCCCTCACTCCCGAGCTGAAAAATATTGCTAGTGAACTGTTCTGACTTCATTTTCAGTGAAGGGAGTAATAAATAATAGCCTTTGTACTTTGTTAGTTGGCCAATTAGATTTGCCTTTGATAGAGAATAAGATAGACAAGTCAGATCATCAATAAGCTGCTGATTGATAGTGATAGAGAATATGATAGGCATGTCAGATCATCAATAAGCTGTTGAGTAATATATATTGATTAGATGCACTTTGGTATGTCGCTGGATTTGCCACAAGATAGACCATGTAAGTCATCCCTGAATAAAGATTGGGCCATTTTGGCACTTCATCAAATAATAGTATAAACCATATGATTATTTCTTGAATTTTTGATAGAGAATAAGACAGGCTTATCAGGCCCACCTCGGTATTTCATAAGGTAGATCGCGTAGATCACGTAGATCATCCTTATGCCCTTTAATTAAAGATTAAGATAGGCTGATCGGGCCCACATCGACATTTCGTAGAGTAGATCACGGAGATCATTCTCATGCCTTTTAGAAATAAAATTAAGATAGGCTGATCATGTCCACCTCGGTACTTCGTGAGGTAGATCCGGAGATCATCCTCATGCCTTTTCGATTAAGATGGACCATTTTAAGCCCAACTCGGCACTTTGTGAGGTAGATCCGGAGATCATCCTCATGCCTTTTTGATTAAGATGGACTGTTTTAAACCCAACTCGGCACTTCGTGAGGTAGATCCAGAGATCATCCTCATGTCTTTGATAATAAGATAGGCTTCATTGAGCCTTCCCTTGGGCTTCAGTGGGCCCTAATAAGATAGGTTTTGGTGAACCTTTCCATGGGCTTCAGTGGGCCATAATAAGATAGGTATTGGTGAGCCTTTCCATGAGCTTTAGTGGGCCCTAATAAGATAGGCATTGATGAGCCTTTCCATGGGCTTCAGTGGACCCTAATAAGATAGGCATTGGTGAGCCTTTCTATGGGCTTCAGTAGGCCCTAATAAGATAGGCATTGGTGAGCATTTTCATGGGCTTCAGTGGACCCTAATAAGATAGGCATTGATGAGCCTTTCCATGGGCTTCAGTGGGTCCTGAGCATAGATCGACCTCAGACCTCTTGGACGTTGATCGGCCTTTAAGATGATACTGGCTTTTTATAAAAAGATTGGCCATTTTAAAAAGAGACTGGCCATTTAAAAAGATACTAGCCATTTTTAAAAGAGACTGGCCATTTAAAAAGATGCTGGCCATTTAAAAAGAGACAGGTCATTTAAAAAGATATTGGCCATTTAAAAAGAGACTGGCCATTTTAAAAGATACTGGCCATTTAAAAAGATACTAGCCATTTTAAAAAGAGACTGGCCATTTAAAAAGATACTGGCCATCAAATATCAGCCTTGAAGAGCCTATCTTACCAAATTTCCTCGGAGGAGGGTTTGGGTCTTTCCGGCATCGCCGAGGTGGAGGTGCTCCAGAGTTTTACTCCGATCCATCCTGATCCCACTTCGCCTTATAATGGGACCTGAAGGAAGAAAGAAGGAGGTGCCACGTCCGATCCACATGGCCTCTTGATGGGACTTGTTGGAGTCTAGTTTTCGTTTTCTCATGGTGGCTCAGTTGGCTAGTGTGTAGGTTTCATAACTCCTCTTGAGATATCCTGAGCAACGAGGATAACGGTGCAACCTCTGCGATGCTGGGCGCATCACAATCATCTGATCATCGGATGATGACAGCGCTCCTGAGCTCTTTCTCCCTGTTTCCGAACTCCCCATTGGCTGGAGTCACGGTGGCAGCGGCGGCGACGGGAGGTGGAAGGAGAGTGGTGGTGTGGGTATGGTCAGACTCCTTTAGCGATGGGAAGGCCAATGGATGGTTGAACCGTGGTTGGATGCGGCCGGAAGAGCCGATCGTCCTACCCACGTCTCCCAGATTCGGTGACGGGGAGGCGTCGGACAGACCTCGACTAGAGACGAGGCATTGGCCGGCTTTAAGGGAGAGGCCAAAGGAGTAAATCCCGCCGGGGATGACGATGGAGTTACGCTCGTCGGTGACGGGCGCCCTCCCGGCCTCTTTATCATGGTGGCCCTCGAAACCCTATTCAGAGGCCGTGGACGATGGCTATCGAGTAGTTGCTGGTGGTGTGGGGCTTTAGATCCAAGTGCCAGAGGAGCCCGTCCCTGCCGCCTGCAGTGCCGGGCCACCGGAAGCACCGCTCCAGTGGCTGGCAGCATGCTCGCAGCATCGCGTCGTCGCCGACGACGGGTGGTTTGAAGCTCTGAGTTGGCAACCCGGTGACGAGAAAGGAGCACAGCGGAGGACCGCCGACTCGGGTGCTTCGGGAGCTTGATCGGTTTCAAGAACCATCTGTTTCGATTCCATCTTCAAAGAGAGAGGGAATGTTGGCGATGGGGGGATCGAGGCTATGAAGAGCTTCTTGGGGGACCGGCAGCTAATGCTGATGGCCTTGATGAAGTCGAGGAGATGGATGGCAGCACCCTTGACGATCTCGGCGACGGGGGCGTCGTCACCGCCCGGAACGCTGCCGAGGCTGTTGAAGATGAGCTCGCAGAGGTGGTGCTCGATGGTGAAGACGATCTGGATGCAGGACCGGGCGGCATGGATTTAGCGACAGATCTTGGCCTTGGGCTGCAGCTTGAAGAATTCGCTGGCGATCCTAGCGAGCTGGAGGGCTTCCGAAGCATCGATGGAGGTGCCATCAAGGGTGGTTCTCTTGGAGTTTGGGCGACCGTTGAGGAGGCCGGCGGTGTAGGAAAGAGGAACGAGATCGCCGGAAGCCATGATGCTGCCCTTGAGAGGAAGGCATGGGGTGATGCTGCTGTTGAGGAGGCGGTGACGGCGTAGTCAGAGGAGGCGCTGATCTTGGTGCGCGGGAGGAGGCGGCGGCATGCTGGCGATGGTCGAGCTTCAACTATGGTTGGAATCTTTAGAACGAGGAGCACTTGTCGATCTCCACTGTCCCGCCCGAGCACCTCCTTGACTCGCCAAAGCTCTGCTCCAAGGCGGTCCTTCCTCATCTCCTCCCTCTTCGCCTCCCAATGCTCGGTCCTCTTCTTGAGCCAGCCGAGCTTATCGTTCTTGGAGGAGATCTCCATCTCGAGGAAGGGGACAACGATGACAGTTTCTTTGAGGCTTTTATGCTCGAGGAGCCAGGTGCAGAGGCTGGACTCCTCCTCTTGGAGCTCTGCCACGAAGCGAAGGAGCTCAGCGACGTCCGGCAGCCACGACTGGACCTACGCGGAGGAGCGGTTTAAGTGGACACCCGAGGAACGGGCGAAGAAGGCGGTGCCACCTTGTGGCTGAAGGGTGGAGCCTACTGGGAACTCGGAGAGGACGAGAATATTAGGGGCCTCTTCGACTTGGGGGTCACCGGGCTCTTCTGGAACCCCCCATCCCTGCCTTCGAATACGGTAAGGAGAAAAGCTCCTTCCACAAGATCCATCGGCCTCCTTTCCTTGAATGGGCTTCCCATCTAATATTTTTTGAAATTCTTCTTAGAAAAATTATGAGCCCCTTCCTGGCACGCCAATCTGTTGCCGCCAGATCACCCGTGGCTGAAGCTTCGGCAGCATCGGGCATCCCGCTCGCGCTCCTGATCCTGCTCCCAGGTACCTGCAAAAGATCCCGTATCGGATTTTCGGTAGGGGACACTCCGACGCTCAAGTCAGTGGGTGGTCTAGGCATCAACAGAATGGAGAATTCAAGAATAGCATAGATGGAAACGGAGATGGGCAGAATATGGAGTGGCCTCAGACCTTTCTTTTCCTTGGAGTGTCCCATCTTACCCTATTTATAGAGATTGTGATAACCAAATATGGTTGAGATGGTTGTAACCGAATAACAGAATAACAGAATATGGTTGTAACCACATAACCGAATAACCGAAGTGGTTGTAACCGAATAACAAAATAACATGGTTGTAACCACATAACCGAATAACCAAAGTGATTGTAACCGAATAACAGAATAATCGAATATGATTGTAACCACGTAACCGAATAACCGAAGTGATTGTAACCGAATAACAGAATAATCGAAGTGGTTGATCTTGGTGGGCCTTGGGCCTTGATGGGCCTTAATAGGCCTTTAATGGGTCTATAATAGACCTGGATGAGAGGGATATAACAGAGCCAATCTAACTGTAGATAATTTTTTTGTAAAAATTATCAATATTTTTTAATAAATTTATAAATAATAATAAGATAAGATTATATATAATTTTAATAAAATATTGGTATGATCTGCATGTGTATTTTTTATAGCTGACCATCCTCGTCTCCGACCTCCGGGCACTGGCGACCACCCAATACATTCGAGGTTTTTTTTAAAAAAATATGGGAGTTTCATTCTGGTTAAAGAAAGTACAGAAGATCTATCATTAGTAGTTATTTTAATCAAGTGCATGTCTCATCCTATGCGCTATTAGAATCCGATCCAATAACCCTTAGTTATAACAGAATCTTCGATGGGAACCATAAAAACCATTGACCTTGGCGATACACCGAACATCAAAGAAAGAAATAGTCATCTTAATTCTTTGACACCATCATCATCATTAGAATATTACGATCATATCCCTTAACCTATCTTCAATTATTTTATTATTTAATTATAATTATTTTTGATTATTTGATTATTCAGTTATAATTATCTTCGATTATTTGATTATTCAGTTATAATTATCTTCGATTATCCGGTTATAACTAATTTTGATTATTCGGTTATTACAACCGTATTTGTTTATTACAAGACCTTCCAAGGATAAACAAGGTCGTCAAAGCTAGGCCACTTCACTTATTTCATTTTCTATTTATATTATTCTTTAAATTATCGATTCTGTTGCTGCCTGGACCGTCATACTGACTTGAGTATCGGAGCATTCCCCATCGAAAATCTGGTCCAAAAATTTTTTTGCAGGTGTCCTCCGAGAAAAATGTTCAGGAGTTCGGTTGGAAGAACGAGCAAGATGCTTGACACCGTCGAAGCTCCAACTTAGATGATTTAGCCGTAATAAATTGATGTACCAGAAAAGAAGATATTGATGACCCCATCAAGCACTTCCTTTCCCAGGATCCAAGCCCATGGGGCTAGAAAAAAAAAAAAAGAAAAGAAAAGAAAAGAAAAGAGAAGAGAAAAGAAGGCAGTAGCTGCCAGTCGACTAGATGCATTCGAGAAATCGATCTGGTGCCGGAGGATGCCGTTGCGGATCTGCAGAGCATCACGGAGCGGATGATCACCGCTGACTACGGCTCGGAGTGCATCCAAGTGTACGGCTCCACCCGGAAGGTGGTGGTGGACCTGTGTTTTCAGCAGCTGGGCGTGGAGAAGCTCAGCATAGGTGATGTCCAGCACCTCAAATGGGACGTACTCGAGGCCAAGATCCGGCAATGGATTCATGCAGCCCCAGTTTGCATCCGGATCATCTTCGCCAGCGAGCACCGTCTCTACAACCGCGTCTTCGACGACCTCGTTGGTGTCCCCGGCGGCGACGACGCCTCCTTCATCGAGACTGTCAAGGGCACGGCAATTCAGCTCTTTGGCTTCACCAAGGCCCTCAGCATCAGCTGCCGGTTCCCGGAGAAGCTCTTTATAGCCTTGATCCCCCGTCGCCAACATTCCCTCTCTTTTTGAAGATGGAATCGGAATAGATGGTTCTTGAAGCTGATCAAGCTCCCGAAGCACCCGAGTCGACGGTCCTCCGTCGCGCTCCTCCCTCGTCACCGGTTCGCCAATCCGAGCTCGCCGATGGTGAGACGGCCCCGGCTGCTGCCCAAATGCAACCATGGATTTCATCTCGAGTGTATCGATATGCGGTTCCATTCTCACTCAACCTGCCCGCTCTGTTAGTGCCCCGTAGGCCCGGAGCCGGAGGGGAATTCGGATTTCGATGAGGAATTGGCTGGAATTTCGTCTCTCGACACTGATCCGGATGATGCTTATTCTCCGGAATCCGCTGTGTTGCCAACGAATGTTTTGTTTTGGGGAATACATGATAGGGTTAATATCGACGATGGACCCAACTGGTTGGCAAGAAGGGGCTTCGAGTTCTTCAGGTTCGAGGAAACTCGAGGGCATGCTGGTGATCGAGATTCCGAGGCAGGTGGTAGAGGGGTTCCCTTCGCCTATTTCGCCACTACCATCGAATAGTTTCCCGATGGAGGAGGTGAAATCACCGATGTCGGCAAGGTTGAGATCACTAAGGAGGCTGCTAAGCCATGGGAAGCGTGCAGTTGGTGCTTCTTATAGCCCCTGGGGAGGTGATATCGAGCAAGGATTGGTAGGGTGTGGAGGAGCATCAGGAGAGGGCCACTACTTGGCTCAAATTGCTGATGGGTGCGAAGAGTGGGGATTCTTTCAGTTGATAAACCATGGAATTCCAGTGGAGCTTCTCGAACGAGTGAAGAAGTGAAGCATGATATTAGTCCCAACGGCACATCCCGGCATTTGGATAACGTAGATTGGGAGGATGTATTTATTCTCCAAGATGACAACAACTGGCCATCCCATCCCTCAGAGTACGAAGAGATCGATGTGGCGAAAGTGATGGGCATTGGGGATGCCTCTACTGTGATCCCCACCTTGGACAAGTCTAGTTCTGGCTTGCCTGGGTGGATGGTCATCGGGTTCAAGATCGTTCCTCGTAGTTTTTGGCATGTTTCGAATTCGCCATCCGATTAGAATCTCGATCCGTCCATTAGAATCGAGAAATTCTATGATGAGACAGTCTTGAGGGGATCTCCGAGATAAGCTATCATAGATAAGTCTAAGATTAGTCTACACCATGCTCCTTTGATCTCTTTCATCTATCTTTGAATTTTCATTCTGTTTTATCGTGCTCTACTGACATAGATATCAGAGTGCTCTTTACCGGAGAAATTTCAATCAAGATTTTGTTTTGCAGAAACCTCTAAGGCCAAATTTTTATGGCCGACCTCTTCTTAATGGCCGATGTCTTTTCTAAATCGATATCTTTCTTATAGCCGATATCTTAAAGGCCGAAGTCTTCAAGGTCGATATCTTCTTGAAAGCTGATGCCTTCTTAATGGCCCATATCTTCATTATAGCCGATATTTTAAAGGCCAAAGTCTTAAAGGCCGATCTCTTCTTGACGTCCAAATATCTTTTTTAAAGGCCGATGATCTCTTAATGGTCGACATCTTTTTAAAGATCGATGTCTTCTTAATGATCGATTTCTTCTTAATGGTCGATATCTTCTTCTTGAAGGCCGATATCTTCTTAATGGCTAATTTCTTCTTAAAGGTTGATGTTTTCTTAATGGCCGATATCTTCTTGAAGGCCGATCTACACATGCTAGACCGATCAACGTCCAAGAGGCCCGAGGTCGATCTATGCGCAAGGTCCACTAAAGCTTATATCTTATCAGGACCCACTGAAGCCTAAGAAAAGGACTACTGAAGCCTATCTTATTTTTTATTAAAGGCATAAGGATGATCTACATGGTCTACCCTATGAAATGTCGAGGTGGACTTGATCAGCCTGTCTTATTCTCTATTAAAGGCATAATGATGAACTACGTGATCTACCCTACGAAGTACCGAGGTGGACCTGATTAGCCTATCTTATTCTTTATCAAAGGTATAAGGATGATCTACGTGATATACCCTATGAAGTACCGAGGTGGGCATGATCAGCCCGTCATATTCTCTATCAAATATATAAGGATGATCTACGTGATCTATCCGACGAAGTGCCGAGATGATCTACCCTACAGTAAATCTGATGAAAGTGCCAAAATGGTCTCAACCAGCTTGTCTTAATCTTTATTAAAAATTCAAGGATGACCTACATGGTATATCTTACGGCAAATCCGGTGACGTACCAAAGTGTATCTAATCAACATATATTACTCAGCAGCTTAGTGATGATCTGACTAGCTTATCTTATTTTCTATCACTCAAAGGTGGATCTAATCAGCCAATCGACAAAGTACAAAGGCTATTATTTATTACTCCCTTCGCTGAAAAGAGAATCAAAGCTGAAGTAGTTTACTGGCAATATTTTTCAGCTCGGGAGTGGGGGGCAATATTATGACCTTGTCACTTGGCTTCATTTATTATAACATCTCAACTACCTTTGGTTATTCTGTTATTCGGTTATAACTACCTTCGATTATTCGGTTATTCGGCTCAACTACCTTCGATTATTTGGTTATTCGGTTATAACTACCTTCAATTATTTGGTTATTCGGTTACAACTACATTCAATTATTCGGTTACAACTAACTTCGGTTTTTCAATTATTACAATCGTATTTGGTTATTACAACCTCTATAAATAGGATAAGAGGGGGCCTCCTAAGGGTAAGCAAGGTCTAAGGCCAACAGGTCCAAGCTAGGCCACTTCACTCACTTCCTTTTCTATCTATGCTATTCTTTAAATTCTCCATTCTGTTGCTACCTAGACCGTTCTATTGACTTGAGTATCGGAGTGTCCATCGCCGGAAATCCGGTCCGGGGACTTTTTGCAGGTGTCCTCTGAGAAGAGCTCCCAGGAGCCCGGTTGGAAGAGCGAGCGGGATGCCCGACACCGTCGAAGCTCCAACCCAGGTGATTTAGCTGTAATAATTGGATACTGGACTGTGATGAGAAATCGCACCATCATGGATCGTAGATCCGGACAACCTGTTTTGATGACATCCTTGGAACTTTAGGAGGAAGTGATGGGGAACTAATATGCATGCAATTTTTTTTGTATGTTTTACATGTTGAGTTAGGTGATTAATGCCCAAATTTCAGATCAAAATTATTTGTAGGGAATTTTTTATGAATTTTTGAAGATCAACATGCAGATTAGGACCTAGAAAAGTAGCAAAGAAGGACCGCCGGGGCTGAGAAGCCTCGGTTAGGGCAAGTTCTCCTACAATAAAACTACTGGAGGTAGAGGGGTGTACCTGACAACGTCTGTGAAGATCGCAGCGAAGGGGTCTCTCGTTCCTCGACGGATGCGGCCTGGAAAACCGAGCCAAAGACCCGCGGATACCCGGCTTTCTGCTCGGTGATCCGATTGAGGCTTGGCTAGAGTCGTTGGATTCGTAGGAACTCGGGAACCTGCAAACGACCTGTCAAGGGTTAGAAAGCTCACAAAGGAATAAGAAAACAAAGTAAAAATAGCAAAAAAAGGCTTCTTTTGGAGTGGGCGTCCAGGGATCTGAGAGGCTTGTTGGCAGCAGGAAGATGATTGCAACACTAGGAAGAAAAACTCTCACAAACCCCTTTATGCACATAGCAGGGTATCGCACAACTCAATAGAAGAACTCAAGATTTTTATTCATCAAAAATTCTCCTCATACAAGAGGCTAGGGTCCCTTAAATAGACCCTTAACCTTGGGCTCCAAGTAAGGGTACATAAGTCTTTACATAAGAATCATTTTCCCTCTCAAACCCTAACTAGAAAATAAGGAAATATTAGGTAGAAAAATCCCTAAAAATTTTCTTGACTTGGTCAAGACTCCAAGGATGCCTAGGGGGGCGTGTTGGGCTTCTAGGAGCAGCAAAAGGCCGGTCCAAAGGGGCTTGGGTGCATGGGTTTGGGCCTCTGGAAGCTGGGGTGGCCTGGTAGCCAGGTAGCAGGAATATTTCCTGGTATCTTGCTTCTTAGGGGCTTGGGCTTGGCACCTGGGCTTGATTTCTTTGGGCTAGGATGCAGATGGACCTATGGAATCATGGATGACCTTATCTATGAATATACTTTGGCATCTGGAAGGGAATCTGGGCATCTGGAGGGCATATGCAAGAAAACAGGGTTTTCTGAATTTTCCTCCTGGGGTCTTCAAATCTTCAAGCTGGGTTGGACTTGTGCTATACTTCCATGTCTTCAATCTAGTTGGACTTGGTCTTCACTTGTATGATATAGTCTTGAGTCTTCAGTATGCTTGGACAGGACTCAAAAAAATAAAATTAGCTCAACATGAGCTGACTAGCATTGGACGAACTAGCTCAACATGAGCTGACTAGTACAGAACTGAAATAACAACTAAAAATACTCAAATAACAACTAAAATGGACTCAGATGAGCTAAGCCCTTATTAAAGATGGACTCATAAATTATTGATCAATTTACAGAGGGTTGAAAAAGCCTCTGTCTTATTCTGGTGCCTCAGGTGTCCCCACCAATTCTCCCGGGATGGGAGGAACTCGACCCTGTCGAGTGAAGGTCAGACTGGCTCACATATCTCTCGAGAAGGTCTGGGTTGAGGCGTTGCAAGTCCTCTCGAGAAATCCATGAATCGTCTGACTCTGGCCGGCCTTGCCATCGGACCAGGAAGCGTTGATAGTCATGGCCCTGGGTCGTGATGGCTTGATTGTCCAGGATACGCTCGATCCATTCTCCTCTCTCAGGCCAAATTTGTTTGTGGACACTCTAGGTTAGGGTCACTCACAATGAAAAGGAATAGATCCAAAGGCCTCACTAGGTAGTGCTGCCGGTTCCCTATACTCAACCAGGTCTGTAATATTGAAGGTAGAACTAATATCCAAATTCGAAGGCAAGTCTAACGCCTAGGCATTTGATCCAACCTTCTCTATCACTTTAAAAGGTCCGGCTCTGCGAGCATGAAGCTTCTTTTAGGGCTAAGCCTAACCAAGATAAAATCCACTACATCAAATTTTTTTTTGATCCATCTTCGGGAATTAGCCAGTTGTTTTAACATTAGTGCGGGTGGTGAACATGCTAGGCACATGCAGACTCCTAACAAGATGATGCAAAGGACTCAAACCTACACCTAGTAGACTCGACTATGCATTCCTATCGAAGGAAATTTTATTGAACTCTTTGGATCTAAACCTAATAGATTATAGGTTCTCTAGGTTTGATCCTAGCTTGACATGCACATGAAAATTTACAGTGAACTCCTAGCAAATTCCAAAGAGTATGCCAGAAGTAAGATGCAAACCTAACATGCGTGATGAATGCATGCAGTATGCTAATCTCAGCTAAATGCAATCTAATGATCCTAGAAATGCTGGAGGTGTCAGGAAAGGGCAGAAAATAGGAAGTGGGTTCAGAAGTAGTTTGGTAGGGTAGGGAAAAAGGTTCAAGGTTAGTTGGATAAAGTTCAATAAAAGAAGGCATGTCAAGGACTAATCCTAGACTAATGAGGCTAATATTACGAGATTGTGGAATATCTATGGGCATGAAAAGGTCCATGCTATGGAAGGATGGGTCAACAATTTCTGGGAAGAGATCTTCAATAGGAATGGCAGGAAGGGATTCATCTTGAAGGTATTGATTCAAAGAGATAAGGTCCTTAATAAATTCTTCTGGTTCTTGTATTTTAGGACTAGACTCTATAATTTGGCTCTCCTCTATGGTTTCCTTAGGTAAGGCTCTAGCAGCAGTACCTAGGTTCTCTTCCTCTATTTGTTCTTCCACTATAGCTTTAGGTTGGATGTGGTCAAGGTCAATTAGCTCTGGGTTGGTTTCTACCTGGGTATTTACTGGGTCAGCTAATTCTAGGTCATCTAAAGGTGTCTCCTCTTCTCCCTCATACTCATCCACTAGGCTCACATCAGCTTCATACACCTCCGCGTTAATGTAAGCCTTGTGAATCTCAGGAATGGTTGGAGAAGGTCGGCTAGGGAAAAATTGGCTAGGTCATGGTTTCTTATTATGGACACTAATCCTAGTAGGTTCAGGTTGCCTAAGGGGTAGTGGCTCACTACTGGGCTCATATTTAGGGGTGCTAATCCTACGGGGTTCAAATTGACTAAGGGAAACCTGACTAGTACTAGGCTGATACTTAGGGATTATGGGTTCTCTGGGCTCATAGGACAAGGGTGCAGATCTATGGGTCATGGGATTATAAGATCTGGGGTCATAGGATTTTGGGTCAGCTCTATGGTCAGGTTCTAAGGATGGATCATGGTATGGGGTCCTCCTAAGGTTGGGCTCTCTATATGGGTCAGGATATTGGGTCCTCTTAGGGTTGGACTCCCTATATGGGTCAGAATATTGGGTTCTCCTAGGGTTGGACTCCCTATATGGGTCAGAATATTGAGTTCTCTTAGGGTTGGACTCCCTATATAGGTCAGAATATTGGGTGTTGGGTCTACTAGGCTCATAGGGTGTGGGTGCATAGGATCTATGATCATGGGATCTAGAGTCATAGGATCTAGTTTCATAGGTTATGGATTCATAGGTTCTAGGTTCATAGGATTTGGAGTTATAAGATCTATAGGTTGTGGGTATACTAGGCTTATAGGAAGAGGGTAAATAGGATCTATCTTCCTGGTCTATAAAATCCTGATTGGGTCTTCTAGGACTAACCTTAGGGATTGGGTCATGACGATGGGCTCTCCTAGGTTCGACCTCTTGGTATGGGTCAGGGTCTGGGGTCCTCCTAGGCTGAGGGTTATAGTATGGGTCAGGATGAGGGGCTCTCCTAGGTTCGACCTCAGGGTATGGATTAGGGTTTGGGGTCCTCCTAGGTTGAGGGGAATTAGGATCTGGCTCAGACTGTGACCCATGGTTTTTTTCTGGGGTCCCTACCCGGACTTTTAACTGATCAAACCTATTGGCAAGATGGTCAATTCTATCATTGGTTTGAATACGAGACTGAGTTAACTGGGTCATCTGGGTAGTTATCTGGGTAGCCATCTGGGCCATTTGATCAGCTAGGGCTTTTATTTGAGATTGTAAATTTTCCATGGGTTCAGACATTTGTGAAGGAGGTGGGTGATATGAAACTCCTGATCTAGTGCTCATGCAAGACTCGATCAGACCGACTATAGCTGACTAGACCTAGAGTCCAAACTAGATGCTCAATCAGGATGGCAAACTAGCCTATAGTAATCCTGTACTCAGCCAGGCAGGTGTAAGGGGAGTGTTAGGTCCCTGATTGCCAATCCTAGACACCAATCAAAGATTGGCCAGGTAGGCGGACCAGCACACAAGTCCTTCGGGATTGAATCCCTAAACCACCATTCTAGACACCAAGCACAAGGAACACATAGGTTAACTTGACACAGTGATCTAACACTAGCCCGGACCCGACCAGTTGGTGTCCCTAGCCCACTAGGGCAAATTAAGTCTAATTAATTTTAGGTTAAGGCTTGGGACCGAATGCAAGGGATGTGGTTTTGGGCTAAGGAGAGGTGATCAAATCCTCCCCCCATCTGATATAGCAAGAGTGCCCTTAAAAGTAAATTATGCAATGATGGCAGGCAGATGAGGATGCAAATTAGGATTTAGATATTTTTTTTTGGTATTTTTGAAGAATATGTATTTTTTTTTGGTACTTTTTTTTAAATAGAAGAAAACTTGCAAATCATGGCCTGATATGCTGGAAATATACTAAAATTAAAAAATATGCAAAAATTGCTAAACAAAAACCTAAAACTTCCAAACTTGTCTTGCTGAAAAAAATAGAGCCAAAAACTTGCAGGATGTATTTCGGCTTGAAGAAAATTCACAGGCCATAATAAAATCTACAAAAATTTCAAAAATTACTGTGAATTATGTAAATCCAGAAAAATAAATTTCAGAATTTTTTAATTTTTTATTAGGGAGAAATAATTAAAATAACAGAGTATATATGGACTAAAAAATTGTAGAAAACAAGCCATAATCTAAGCTCTGATACCAAATGATGGGGAACTAATATGCATGCAATTTTTTTTATATGTTTTACATGTTGAGTTAGGTGATTAATGCCCAAATTTCAGATCAAAATTATTTGTAGGGAATTTTGTATGAACTTTTGAAGATCAGCATGCAGATTATGACCTAGAAAAGTAGCAAAGAAGGACCGCTGGGGCTGAGAAGCCTCGGTTAGGGCAAGTTCTCCTACAATAAAATTACTGGAGGTAGAGGGGTGTACCTGACAACGTCTGTGAAGATCGCAGCGAAGGGGTCTCTCGTTCCTCGACGGATGCGGCGTGGAAAACCGAGCCAAAGACCCGCAGATACCCGGCTTTCTGCTCGGTGATCCGATTGAGGCTTGGTTGGAGTCGTTGGATTCGTAGGAACTCGGGGACCTGCAAACGACCTGTCAGGGGTTAGAAAGCTCACAAAGGAATAAGAAAACAAAGTAAAAATAGCAAGGGAAGGCTTCTTTTGGAGTGGGCGTCCAGGGATCTGAGAGGCTTGTTGGCAGCAGGAAGATGATTGCAACACTAGGAAGAAAAACTCTCACAAACCCCTTTATGCACACAGCAGGGTATCGCACAACTCAATAGAAGAACTCAAGGTTTTTATTCATCAAAAATTCTCCTCATACAAGAGGCTAGGGTCCCTTAAATAGACCCTTAACCTTGGGCTCCAAGTAAGGGTACATAAGTCTTTACATAAGAATCTTTTTCCCTCTCAAACCCTAGCTAGAAAATAAGGAAATATTAGGTAGAAAAATCCCTAAAAATTTTCTTGACTTGGTCAAGACTCCAAGGATGCCTAGGGGGGCGTGTTGGGCTTCTAGGAGCAGCAAAAGGCTGGCCCAAAGGGGCTTGGGTGCATGGGTTTGGGCCTCTGGAAGCTGGGGTGGCCTGGTAGCCAGGTAGCAGGAATATTCCCTGGTATCTTGCTTCTTAGGGGCTTGGGCTTGGCACCTGGGCTTGATTTCTTTGGGCTAGGATGCAGATGGACCTATGGAATCATGGATGACCTTATCTATGAATATACTTTGGCATCTGGAAGGGAATCTGGGCATCTGGAGGGCATATGCAAGAAATCAGGGTTTTCTGAATTTTCCTCCTGGGGTCTTCAAATCTTCAAGCTGGGTTGGACTTGTGCTATACTTCCATGTCTTCAATCTAGTTGGACTTGGTCTTCACTTGTATGATATAGTCTTGAGTCTTCAGTATGCTTGGACAGGACTCAAAAAAATAAAATTAGCTCAACATGAGCTGACTAGCATTGGACTGAACTAGCTCAACATGAGCTGATTAGTACAGAACTGAAATAACAACTAAAAATACTCAAATAACAACTAAAATAGACTCAGATGAGCTAAGCCCTTATTAAAGATGGACTCATAAATTATTGATCAATTTACAGAGGGTTGAAAAAGCCTCTGTCTTATTCTGGTGCCTCAGGTGTCCCCACCAGGAAGAGCATGGGAGTGCATGAAAGCTTTGTTCGGCCAACTAGACAAGAAGAAGGAAGAGAAAGGAAAAAGAAAAAGATGAAAAGAAAATTAAAAAAAAGAAGAGAAAAAGAAAAGAAAACAAGAAGAAAAGAAAAGAAAAAAAAGAGAGAGAAAGGAGAAAGAAAAAGAGAAGAGAGAGAAAGAAGAGAGAGGATGTGAGAGAAAGAGGAGGGAGAAGAGTAGAGAGAAGAAGAGAGATAAAGAGGAGAGAAAAAGAAAAAAGAAAAAAGAGGAGAGAGAAATAAGAGATAAAGAGGAGAGAAAAAGAGGAGAAGATGTGAGAGAATAGAAAAGAGAGAGAAAAGAAGGGTTGAGATAAATAAATAAATATTTGAAAAAGAATATCTAAAAAAATTCTTTTCTCTGTGGATCAAAAAAATTATAAAGTTTGGATTAGGGATCGGTGGATGAGCCGCTAATGAAATTGGGTAGAAGATTTTGAAATTTATAATTATTATAGAATTATTTATTGATATTAAGATTATTATTATTATAGGAGGATGATTTTCTGGACAGGAAGCATCGAGCAAATTTCTTAGCACCTAGATCCGGATCCGAGTTCAAACTGGTATATAACGTATTAAGTATGTCGTCAGTTGAGATAAGAATTTTTGTATATGATCACTGATATATATATATACACTTTATGTTGCATAGTTTCATTCATGGACATGAATATAGGCATGTATTAGTATTTATGTACTGTTTATATTTTGATAATAGATATTTGCATTTGCCAGCTTGATGCTATTATATTTCATATACTTATTTGGATGTTTTGGAAAACGATACTGGTTTGAAAAAATCTTGAATGAAATAGGGTTTAACAATTATGTTGAAATTTAGTTAAACTGATAATTAAAAAAAGAATGTTTTGGACTAGCCATGCCACATAGAGAATAATTGAGCCATGGATTGATAATATGTGGAATAGTCGAGCCATGGATGGATAGTACGTGGAATAGCCAGTTACGGGCGGATAGTATGTGGTTAGCCAAGATACAGACCGATAACACGTGGATTAGTCGAGCCACGAATGGTTAGTACATGGAATAGTCGAGCTACGGGTAAATAGTACATAGGTTAGCCTGGCCATGTGTGAATAGTACATGGTCGATTTTGAGATATACCCATCATGGGCTGAGCGTGATTGTGGTTAGTCCAAATCCTAAAGAAGGTTATTGGTCAAACTAGATATGAAATGGTTTTATGATAGTTGAGCTATTTTAGATGCACGACATGATATTTATGATGCATGATTTATTATTATTTTATTTCATATAATTATGACTGAAATTATATGGAAATCCTTTCTAGACTCTAAAGTTCACTCTCCATTTCTTTATTTCTTACACATATCATGGATTGGGACAAGCATGAAACTAAGTATCAGGATCTTTGATTGTTTAGTTAGTCATGTTTCTGAAATCTATATAATGAACAAGTTGATCATTCATGCTCATGAATTGAATGAATTGATTATTTAAATACTATTAAATTATTTTAATAATATTTGATTAATTAAATTAATTTTTAAAAATGATAAGAATTTTATGTATTTAGATCTTATATAATTTAATAATAATATCTAGTATTTATGGGATCGATCATGTATTTAATTCTGATACTGAATTTGGGATGGAATAGGCAACATCAGCCCCTCACCCGAGTGCAACTATTTTGATGGGCCCTGTCTTGCTACCATGGAAGGGAGTACTCGTACGAAAGAAAAAATAAAGGGAAGGGACAGAGGCACCATTTCTTCCGGGCATAAAACCGGCATATAAAGTTGGGAAACCGATACCTGATCATGCTATGAGAAGCTGTTCAACGTTATACCTTGGTATTAACATATCTACGTACAGTATTTTTTATTAAACTATCTAATGCATACTTTACCAAGGTGGATTACTTTCTCTCTATTGAATGTATGTGAAATATCATGAGATAATGTATACTTGCATCTTTATTAAATATTCTTTTATGATTAGATATGCATATCTAAAAAAATATGTATATCCAACAATATGGTTTTTAATCATATACCAAAGAGTTCATCCTTATAGGTATTTATTAAAAATTAAATTAAAATTATATAATTTACAGATAGAATAGAATAAATCTCGTGGAATAATCAGGTATTTTTATGGATAGCGTGAATGCAAGGAAGACCCGCTCTTTCATTATTTTTTCTATATTATGATTTTGATTAAAGTGGATTCTAGATAAACCTTTTGAAGCATGGATTTCAAGAAGGCTCGTTATTTAGTTAATTATCTCTATGATGAATTGACGTGAATGGTCTATTTTTAGTTTCCAAGGTGGATCAACTCTATGTTCCATCATATCAAGGTAAAGTTCTAGTGTCGATCCATTTTCAATCTTTTTTAACGAACTTGGCCTTATATTTTTGTTTTTAAGGAGTAGGAGGGGAGAGGATTGATAAAAAAATTCATTAAAATGGAAGTATTAATAAAATAGCTAAAGAGACGTACTGATGACCTAAGGCCGAGGGAAGTTGTTTAAAATGGAGATTTTATTTTTAAAAAATTAATATTTTTGTCACACCTCGAATTCAATACTAGGATTGGCTATGTGACTGGCCACACAATTCTAGAATACATTCTATAGGTCATGCAAGATCTTAAAAATCCATTATAACTTCAATTTTTAAGAATATTATTGGTCATAATTTATAACAAAATATCTAATATAAAGAAAAAATATAATTCGTATAATTACAAATTTGATCATTTTTTAATTATTTGATCAATATTAATGACTCTCTATTTATTCATTTATTTATCATGAATCCAATCCACAGCCAAACTCGAATATCCTGCACAACTCTGAGAAACAAGAAAAGTTAGAAATATAAGCTTTATAGTCCAGTAAGAATCTCCACATACCTGTACCAGTATAATATAATATAACTCGAAAATAACAGTAAACATCATCAAATAGAATATAAATCTTAAAATCTTATATCAAGATATCAAGATAACTCAAAATTAAAACATTCATTAATCAATACTAAATATCCAACTTATTCAAAAGTGAGATACCTATATTGATGGAGATCCAGGGCAGGTTCGGATATTTTTTTCATATTTTCTTATTTTTCTCGCATTTTTTTAATTCTCATATTCTCGCTATTCCACCTATCCGCACTATTCCAGTTTTATCCCCAACTTATCCCTGCTTTATCCCTGCCTTATTTCATCTTCCTCCATCTTTCTCCCGTGATTTTTAAAATTCCGAAACCCTAGCCCACCGCCTTGCCCCCCCATATCCGGGCTGCCCGACCCCTAGCCGCCCCCGCCGGCTCGCTCGCCGGTGCTAACCGGCCTCGCCCTCGCCGGAAAACCAGACGTCCGCCGCCCACACCCGTGGGAAGGTGAAGGGACGGTCGTGGGAAGACCAACTGTCGCCCATGGCCACCGCTGCTGCCTGCCGCCGCCGGCCCGATACCGGCCGCCTGCCCGTCATCCGCTGGCCATGCCCGACAGCTGGAGGTCCTCGCCGGCACCCAAGGCCCCACGCCCGTGGGAAGACGAGACGGCACGCCCGTGCGTGCCATGCCACCACTCCGTCGCCTGCCCGCCGCCCGCCTGCCGCCATCCCATCGCCCGTCGATGCTCGCTGGTCGTCAGAGGTCCTCGCTGACGCCCAAGGCCCCATGGCCGTGGGAAGCCAAAACGGCACGCCCTGCGCATGCCGTACCACTCCTGTACCGCGACCCTGCCTGCAACCCGGCATCCACTGCTCGCCGTTCGCCGGCCCCGTTTGCCGCCCACTTCCCAAACGCCGGCCGTCAGCCAGTGCTCGACAGAGATCGTTCCTCCCTCTGTGCACGACCGTGAGTTGATTATGCACGATTTCTGGAGCAGCTCAATTTTCAAAGCAGCATAATTTTCAGAGTACTTCATCAAGCCAACATGCTTCTCAAAGCAAATCAGCACCAATTTTGATGTAGCACGGATTTTGATGTAACTTGTTTTCTATTTTTGGTTTGCTTGTAATCTAAGTAATTGAGGAATTTTGTTTGCCTATAAAAAGGCCCCCTCTCTCCCTGTAATAATTGATTGAATAGAAATTTTTGGTTTAGCCACTGGTTTTGGTTCTGGGCTGAGGCCCGTTTTTGCCTTCTCTCCATGCGAGCGTCGATGGATGTGAGGCCATAGTTATCCCCTATCCCATCTTCTTATCCCCTCGTGACCTTGAGATTCATCCTAGCGCCTCCACGTATCAAGGAGGGCGTATGCCTTAAAGGTGAGAGATCTCTTCATTAGGGTGAGTCCCAAAGTCCATGAGTTCCAGTTCCCAGTCTCCCATCCCCATCCTTCCTTCGCCACCTCCACCAAGAAAATTAAAAACAAAAGAGATCAGCTATTTTAGGATTTTAGTTTCAGTTTCGCTCTAGTCCCGGGAGGCTTCTTAGCCCTCCCACGGTCCTAGTTTGTTTAGGTGTTTTCCTTTTCCAAATAATCTAGAGTACATCGAGTCCATCCCTCATCAATTTGATATCAGAGCGAGTTGTGGATTAGGGTGTGCTTCATTTTCGAACTCGACGGAGTCGAGTTCTTCGCGGCCAAGGAGAATGATGGGGATCCAAGGCAGGTCCGGATATATTTTCCATATTTTCTTATTTTTCTCATATTTTTTTTTCTCCTGTTCCCGCTATTCTACCTATCCTCATTATTCCAGCTTTATCCCTAACTTATCCCCTCTTTATCCCTGCCTTATTCCATCTTCCTCCATCTTTCTCCCGTGATTTTTAAAATTCCCAAACCCTAGCCCACCACCCTACCCCCCAGATCCGGGTTGCCCGACCCCCGGCCGCCCCCGCCAACTCGCCCGCCGGTGCTTGCCAGCCTCGCTCTCGCCGAAAAACCAACCGTCCGCCGCCCACGCCTGTGGGAAGACGAAGGGACGGCCGTGGGAAGACCAACTGTCGCCCACGACCGCCGGTGCTGCCTACTGCCGCTATCGCCTGCCTGGCCACCGGAGGTCCTCGCCAATGCCTGGGGCCCCACCCCCGTGGGAAGACGAAATGGCACGCTCGTGCATGCCATGCCATCGCTCCGCCACTCCGTCGCCTCCTTGCCGCCCGCCTGTCGTCGCCGTCCTGCCGCCCGCTGGTGCTCGCTGGCCCCCAGAGGTCCTCGACGGTGCTTTGGGCCCCATGGCCGTGGGAAGCCAAAACGGCACACCCTCTGCATGCCGTGCCACTCCTATGCCGCCACCCCGCCTGTAGCCCACTACCCGCCGCTCGCCGTCCGTCGGCCCCGTCCGTCGCCCGCTTCCCGGCCACCGGCCATCCATCGCCCGCTTCCCAGCCACCGGCCGTCCGTCGCCCGCTTCCCAGCCACCGGCCGTCCGTCGCCCGCTTCCTGGCCACCGGTCGTCCGTCGGTGCTCGGCAGAGATCGTTCCTCCCTCTGTGCACAACCGTGATTCAATTCCGCATGATTTCTGGAGCAGCTCAGTTTTCAAAATAGCACAATTTTCAGAGCACTTCATCAAGCCAACACGCTTCTCAGAGCAGATCAGCACCAATTTTGATGTAGCATGGATTTTGATATAATTTATTTTTCATTTTGGTTTGCTTGTAGGCTAAGTAAATTGAGGGGTTTTGTTTGCCTATAAAAAGGCCCCCTCTCCTCCTGTAATAATTGATTGAATAGAAATTTTTGGTTTAGCCACTGATTCTGGTTTTGGGCTGAGGCCCATTTTTGCCTTCGCTCCATGCGAGCATCGAGAGATGTGAGGCTCTAGTTATCCCCTATCCCATCTTCTTATCCCTCGTGACATTGAGATTCATCCTAGCGCCTCCAAGTATCGAGGAGGGCGTAATGCCTTAGAGGTGAGAGGTTTCTTTGTTAGGGTGAGTCCCAAAGTCCATGAATTCCAGTTCCCAGTCTGCCATCCTCATCCTTCCTTCACCACCTCCATCAAGAAAATTGAAAACAAAAGAGATCAACTATTTTAGGATTTTAGTTTCAGTTTTGCCCTAATCCCGGGAGGCTTCTTAGCCTTCCCACGGTCCTGGTTTGTTTAGGTGTTTCCATTTTCCAAATAATACAGGGTACATCGAGTCCGTCCCTCATCATATATATCATTAAGTAATTTTTTTACTTAATTATGGCTTTATCTCTTATTATCCACATCTCATTAACATGATCCAGATCAACCACTATTATCCTTTTAGGATTTTAAACTAATCACGGTCATGCTCAAATTCATAACTGGCAATCTCAAGATTGATAATGTACTTACCATCCATGGCAAGACTATTCCATATATTATCCATCCGTGGCTCGGCGATCCCATGCATTTCCATCCATGGCTCGGCATTTTCATGTATTATTCGTTCATGGCTCGGTGATTCTACGTATTAAGCATCTATGGCTCGGTGATTTTATGTATTATCCGCTCGTAGCTCAGTAATTCTCTATTTAATATGCTAGTCCAAATACTTCTTTCTTGATTATTAATTTATTAAATCTTAAACATATTCTCAAATCATATTTTTTTTAAGATTTCTAATAACAGATATTATGAGCTAAATCATCAAAAAAAATCATGTTTATACAAACATATTATACAAAAACTATAAATAATTATATCAATAATTTAAAAAATAAATATGCATTATGAGAAACCGAAATCTTGCAGTGTATAAATAATCATGCATATCGATGATCATGTCAAAGAATCAAATCATGTAATGTAAAATTACATATATAAACTGGTAATCATGTCAAAGAGCCCTTATCTTTATTGAAGATAAATTTAATATTCCAAATACCAATCAGTTCTCAAATCATCGATCTAGGTACTAAGGACCTCACTTCACATCCTCCTGCTCGAAAAATTATTTTTCTATAAAATAATATTAATATTAATAAATAAATTTTATAATATAATAATTATTAATCTAGAACCCTCTACTAAGATTAATCAAGGTCCATCTATCGGTCTCTTATCCTAACTTCACAATCTTTCCGATCACAACCTTTCCAATCTCAAGGAGAGAGAAATTTTTAGAGAAAAAATTATAAAGAGAGATACTAAAGAGAGAAAGTGAAGAGAGAAATCAGAGAGAAGAGGGAAGGGAAAGGAAAGAGAGAATTTATTTTTTTGTCTTCTAGAAATCAAGGAAGAGAAAGAAAAACACAAACTTTTGTTCCCATCCAAAAATTTGATGATGGTCGGCTGAAAACCAAGATCTAACAATTAAAAAGAAAGAGGTGAGGCTTAGATGATGATTGTTGGCTTCATACCCGATTTTTATGTAAATCTTGGCCATGAATTCGATGGACATGATGATAGTTGTTTGAAACAAGAAAAGGTGAAATCAAGAAGAGAAACTATACGAAGAGAAGTGTTCTCTGATAGTGGGGATTCATGGAAGGAAGAGGTTCTTATAGCCATAAATCTTCAGATCTAGTTCGATTTGGATTCTTTCTTGAAAAAGGAGAAGGAGAAGGTTTCCATCGGAAGTCTTCTTTCCTTTTTTTTTTTTTTTTTTTTAAAATTGGATTGGGTATCACAATTCCAATAAAGCAGGGGCATCAATAATGATATAGATCAAGTAGATAACGATTACTAATTAATGGTAGAAGTGGTTTGAGTGGTATGGATAAATAAATTCAAAATTCAAATTTAGTGGTATATTGGTTTTTAAGAGAGAGAGAGAGAAGCTCTAAATTTACACAACACACACGCCTACAAGCAACGGAGTGACGACAAGCACTTGACACTAAATCATCAAACTATCCTAACATTTCCAAATAAGCAATCAACAAGACAAGATGGCACTGGTTCAAAAGCACATATGAAGGATCAGCACTGTCACAAATAGACACTGAGAAATGTTTGTTAGAAGACGAGACCTGGGAATTACTATAGGGGCTTTTATAATCTTTACGAGCTTACTAATTTATTTGATTACTTGCATGCTCAGACCCAGGGATTAAGAAAATTGTACATAAAAAAAATATATACTTTCTTGGACGAAGCAAGTGCCTGCCACGCATTCCAAGTACGATGTATAGCAGGAAAGAGACCTTCCCCCTTCATACATAAGTTGGCCTTTTATTTTTTATTTTTTTTTATAAAAAAAAAATAGGAGAAATAAATCCTGATATAGTTATCTCGCAGATCTCCATTCCATCATATAATGTTTGATGCAAGACAGATTTGCACAATCTTTTCTCACCTAAAAATGAGTAAATCAATATGATACCACTAAAACGTCATCTAGTAAAGCAAGAACAGAAAAGAAAGACTTTGATCTCTCACTTACATCAAGATAAGTAGATCAATTTAATACCACTAAAATACTGATCAGTAAAATAATGATAGAGAGAAAAATTTTGACCTCTCATTTATATTAATGATCATAAATTTTAAAAAAATTTTTAAATTTAACCGAGTAATTGTTGAGATCATCGCTCAAATTTATTAACTAATAATGAGGTCAGAACTTTACTAATCGGGTTACCATCTTAGCAGTCATAAATTTATCCTTTATCGCGGAGAATTGATAGTTGATGGTCCTAAATGCTACAATTGACGAGAGAACACGCAGGAAAGGAATTAAAAAAAAAAAAAAAAAGCCGCAAAGGCAACATTTGGTCTGCAAGTTGGAATAAATAAATTATAGTTTAAGAGTTTCTGGAAAATAGTATATATAAAATTAGCTAGGCTCATCAAATTTATTTGTGAGGGGCATTAACTTCACGAGGAAGTCAATATTTTTTTTCCATACAATATATTAATTTGGGCCTATTTCTTTTTTATAAACAAGAATGAAATTCTCCCAGAAATTATTTTATAACTGATAATCAGATAAAGATTAGAATGCCTCATGTACAATTAATTATCTTGCATAAAGAAGTTACTTAATTAATAATTTTGTAAAAAAATTAAAATTTTGTCTCGACCCACGAATGGCTCGCCTTATTTATATGCATGCTAGACCTTAAATAAATATTGGGACTCGAGGTCAAAAACTTTTTTTTTTTCAGAATATAAGGTACTAGATTCAAAAATTATTAAAAAATTTTAAAAATATATTTTATTATCAATAAATAATCTAATTTTTTAAAAATATATTATCTATTATATCTGTTATATTTATAAAAGTAAATAAAATTGATTTAATATCGAAGAAAACTTTTGTTTTAAATTTTGTATCAAATTTTAAAGATAAAGGAACTTGGTTTAATTTTGAAAGAATATTTCCTTCAACATTTATATCAAATTATTTTAATAAATTTTTCGTTAACTATTTAATTAATAAATATGTTAATAAATAAATTTTAAATTATATTAAATATTAAAATTAATATATTTAATTTGGCATCTGGTTAATTATTTAATAAATTAATTTTATTTATTTATTTATTTATTTGGAGCGGGAGAGAGATTGAGAGAACATAAAATTATAAAACGGAGCAGTTCACACCCTTCTTTTCTCTGCCATGGCTGCTCTCCCACTGGACCGACACTGTATCTCTCCCGCACCGTACGGCTAACGATGCTATCCGTACGGGGAGTTCGACGCATGCGTGCATCCATGGATACATGACATGCTTCTGATGGGCATGGGGTCAGACGGAACGCCTGGTTTCATCTATGAACTGTAGGCATAAATCATTACTAATCGCTATTTATAAAAAAAATGGGGTATTTATTCCGTTTAACGCAGAAAGAAGATAAAATCTTCCAACTGTCATGATATATAGAGCCCACCAAAAGAGGGGGGACGTTGGAAACCTCATTTATTAATAAGGGCCCACCAAAATGTTCTTTGGATTCTACGGGGGATATGCGTACGTGGGAGCCAGAGATCACCATCTTCTCTTGATTCGAGGAGCATGGAAGTTGGGAACGATGAGCCGCCACGAACGAGGGCTTTTCGATTCCAAATAAATGTCACGAATTTTCCCTTGGCCCTACAGCGTAGCGTTTCCCCAGGCCGATTGTTGTGCTATGCCACCATGCCTGCGCCCGCAGCGATTCGAGACAAAAAAAAAAAAAAAAAAAACTTTCCGCAGCGACCCTGAAATACCCCTAAAAGCCGCTGCATTAAATAGGCTCCAGAAAAGGGAGGCCCGGAAGGGGTCTCAAATAGGCTTTGGATTGTTTTTTTTTTTTTTTTTGGGTTTGGTAGATGAGAAGACCATATCCATGATTGATGGACTCGAAATATTTGACTGACAATATCCAGCAGGCTTTTCAATATTTGTGGCTATGTTCAAGATGTGAACTTGCTTTGATCAAGAAAAGATCTTAATTACTGAAATGATCTTTTATTAATTTATTGGAGCCATCCAATTATAGATGCTTTCTGTAAAAATAATCGACATTTTTTAATAAATTTTTAAATAATAATATTATGAGATTATGTATAATTTTAATAAATACTGGTATGAGCTGTATTTGCCCTTTTTTTAAAAAAAATTGTGATTACCATCGTCTTCGAGCGCGGCGACCATCTAATTCGTACTTTATAATATATATATATATATTCCGTACCAGGAAAGATGCCCGAGACGCATACGTCAACACGCGGCTTCTGTGGTTGGCTGAAACCATTACCTCTCGGCTCTCGCTGTCAAGTTAGCATACCATAAAAAGAGATAATTAAGAAATGTATGTATTTATTTTGAGATTTTTTTAAAATAATATAAAAAAAAATAATTATCAAAATAGATGATATGTGCGGATCTAATGGCACGTGGCAAGATTGGGATATTTGGAAAAAAATAAAATGGACACGTGGCATGGAAGGGCCAGTTTGGCTGAATTCCTCAGGTGAATTCATTATTTCGAAAAATGAATTCAAGCTGAGCAAATGATACGTGACTATCGGAGACACATGGCGGGCATCTAGTGATTCATCTTTTCGAAAGGTGAAAGAGAAGAATAAAAGAAGAAGATAAGTAGGAAGTTATCTATCAAAATTCATCTTTTCGAAAGACGAATTCACGTTGTCGAAAATCGTAGCCGTTCTGCGAGCTCGCCACATG
Organism: Areca catechu; assembly: GCA_021397845.1. Lineage (NCBI taxonomy): Eukaryota > Viridiplantae > Streptophyta > Magnoliopsida > Arecales > Arecaceae > Areca > Areca catechu. Next base: position 77,800,416 of record CM038039.1, on the reverse strand, counting down.
GCCTAAAGCTTCTGAATTCGTCTTTTGGAAGACGAATTCACCTCAAAAGACAAATTCTGGCAGATAACCCCCCTGATATTCTTCTTCTTTTGTTCTTCTCTTTCGCCTTCGCATTCTCTCCCTTTGCTGGCCCCATCTTCGCATTCTCTCCCCTTGTCGGCCCCATCCGTGGTCCCATTTTCTAATTTTTTTGTTTGTTTATCTCCGATCTGGTTCATTTCTTGGTCTCGTTTTATTTTTTATATTTGTTTATCTTCGGTCCGGCCCCATCCTCCTTCATTCCGGTTTGATTTTATTTTGTGATTTGTTTGTCTCAAATCCGGCCTAATTTTCTTTTGTTCTTCGACGGTCTCCGGTCCAATTGAAGGTATGATTTAAAATTTTTTGTTTGTTTGTTATTAGATCTGTTCCAAGTTTCGATCCGGTTCAAGTGGAGGAAAGGAAGGTCCAAGAAAATTCGTAAATATATTTTCTTCTAGGTAATTATCTTATTTTTTTTGTTATTATAATTTTTTGAATATTATTATTATGTTGTTTGTTTGGTATGAAAATTTAAATAATTAGTAGGATAATTTTAGAAATTTATGATGTAATGATATGCTGTTTTTGTTATAATATAATTGTAATTGTATATTTTTTGTTTATATTTACATAATATGTAATTGATAATTGTATAATTGTAATTGTATTGATAATGATTAATTAAATAAAAAAGTAATATTATAAATAAATGTATTGATATTATATTTGTAATATCATTATTCTAATTATTAAGATTTTAATATTTAGTATTATAATATAATTGTAATTGTATTGATAATGATTAATTAAATAAAAAAGTAAATATTATAAATAAATGTATAATATGTAGATCCTGTTATGGCCGTAACGATGACGTGGCATGTCTCAGATTTCGTTGGGCACGATTCGAGCCACGTGGAGTTTTTTTTTTTTGACTGAGTCAGATGCAGCCCCGCCCCGGCCGAGGTCGAGCTCGGCCGAAGCCAATCATCCTTCTGCCGCCCCGCCAGGTGTCCACCCAGGAGGGGTCCACCTCGGTCGAGTTCGGCGGCTCCCCCGCTCCCTCGCCAGGTGGCACCCAGAGACGGTCCCACCTCGGCCGAGGTCGAGCCGGGCCCCTTCGCTCCTTCGTCAGGTGGCGCCCGGAGACGGTACCACCTCGGCCGAAGCCGAGCATCCTTCTGCTGTCCCGCCAGGTGTCCACCCAGGAGGGGTCCACCTCGGCAGAGTTCGGCGGCTCCCCCGCTCCCTCGCCAGGTGGCACCCAGAGTTGGTCCCACCTCGGTCGAGGTCGAGCCGGGCCCCTTCGCTCCTTCGCTAGGTGGCGCCCGGAGACGAGACCATCTCGGCCGAAGCCGAGCATCCTTCTGCCGCCCCGCCAGGTGTCCACCCAGGAGGGGTCCACCTCGGCCGGGTTCGGCGGCTTCCCCGCTCCCTCGCTAGGTGGCACCCTGAGACTGTCCCACCTCGGCCGAGGTCGAGCCGGGCCCCCTCGCTCCTTCGCCAAGTGGCACCCGGAGACGGGACCACCTTGGTCGAAGCCGAGCATCCTTCTGCCGCTCCGCCAGGTGTCCACCCGGGAGGGATCCACCTCGACCGGCGCGGGCTAGCCTGTACAAAGAAGGCCCCGAAGAATGGAGGCGCGGGCTCCGAGGCTACCCCTCGAGCCGTTCACGCCGCACCTCGAGAAAGGCGCCCCGTACGGATGGCGGCGACACGCAAGACATCACTTACGTCGGTCCGACATGTTCCGCAGTCGAGAGACGAGGCCCTGACAAAACAGGACCCGATAACGGACAACGTCGGTGCCTGGGAAGGAGAGCGCTCACGCTCGGCCCAAGGTCTGGTCGGCGGTCTGACCAGCGCCCCCCTCCCCTGCTCTTTCCCCGCTAGGCTCGGCGAACGAGGTCGGAAAGCCGCCCGGCCGTCTGATCCAGAAGGGGAAAGAGAAAGAGGCGGAGGGGAAGGGATGAAAGCGACAATGGAGCCTCCCAGTAGCAAAAAATGAGGGGACGGCAAGAGGAGATAAAAGAAAGGAGAGAGTGGACGACAAGGTAAGCAAGCAAGAAACAAAGGCTGGAGACTCCGCTTCAAGAGCAAGATCCAAGGTCCCGAGAGGGGGCCCCTTGGCGTGAGCTCGGCAAAGGAACCCAGCCGGGTTTCTGGTCTTTTTGACACCTTTTCTTGCTAACACATTTTCTGAGTCTGGGACTCCTTCGGTGGCCCATCCCAGAGAATCTGTTCCCTCTCGCCGTCTACTAACTTGACCGTCGGAGCTCCCTCGCCGGAATCCCCGGCCAGGGTTTCTGACCTTCCTTGCAGGTCCGATCCAGCCAGGAGGCCCCAGGAGCGAGACGGTCTAGTCGGATCGGTGGTTCCGAAGTCACAGGCGCTGCGGCGGGATCGACAACAAATCCAATTATTAAGATTTTAATATTTAGTATTATATTCCAATAATCAATTAATGTATTAATTAATATAAAAAGTATAATGATATGCTATTTTTTTAATTAAAAAATATTATAAATATGAAATTATAATGGTAGATAATTTATGTTAGTAAATGGATTAATCATAAGATTATTTCATGGTTAATTAATTGAAATAATACTTAATTATGAATATATAAGTATATAAGAAAATATATTAATATGGATAGGCGTAATTAATGTAGTTATAAATATGATATGATTTATTTGATGTTAATAAATTATTATATGTTTACATAATTTTTAAAATATATGATTATGTATATCTTGTAAATAATTATTTAGTAATACTTAATTATGAATGAAGTTTGAAGTATACATATTTGTAATTTTATTTTTTATTATATAAATGTGTAGCATGAATTTTTATAGCGTGTATTATGTAGATATTGGTATCAATGATGTAATTATTTTTCAAAATAATTTTTTAGGTTAATCATTTGATTTTCCATATATATTTTTATAAAATTTGCATTTCATTGAACCGTAGACCCGTCAATTACTTGATATGCATATTGTGTAGTATCCGTATATTTTTCTATACTTGTACGGATATGAGAATTATGTATATTAATCAATTGATTGTCCAATTTGGACAGTTTGAGAATTACAAATAATTTTACGGGTCAGTTTATAGTAATCAAACGGTGTGCAATGAAGACCGAATGAAATTTCAAGCATCAATTTTCTTTTGTTCTTCGCATACATAAATATTTGTATATGGAGAACTAAGAAAAAATGCTGCCAAAATTTTATTCAGTCTTCATTGCATACCGTTTAATAACTATAAGTTGACCCGTAAAATTAATGCAATTCCTGAATGGGATAGGGCTTTTACCTAGTAGTTGATGATAGGATGTATTCATTGTGATAGTAAAATAATTATATTTTTAATTTTATTATCATGTTAATTATGTAGGATTAATGGCAAAACAATTAGCATTATTTATAATAATAATTAATGGATAGTGAGACCAAAAAAGGCAATTAGAATCAGTTATGGTATAACATTCCAAGAGTTGGAGAACAAAATATGTAGAGTTCTCCATATTGATAGAACTAGAAAAAAAATATTGATTATTTATAGATATCCACAAGTTATCCGACCGACCTTTATGAAGTATGAACATGTTCCATTAACCGATGATGAAGACATGGAGATAATATTTTCAACTATCGGTTCACATAATTGAAAATCGGGTGCAAAGTTATATATAGATATTCAAACCGTTGAAGCTCCTGAATATGATTGCGAACAGGATGATTATGAAGAAGCTGTTCGAAATATAGCAACAACTCGTGTAACTGAACATGTTCTATCATATAGTACTCCGAACATTGCAGATAATGAAGTGAAAAATATTGGTTCAGTTTTTACTGTAGATCCGTTATGTACGGTGGACAGTACTGTACCAGAAAGTAATATTAGAAAAGCATCAATATATACGGCTGCTGATGATAGGGTGCATGTTGATAATCAACTTTTTAGTAAGAATGATGACGAAAGTGAACATGATTTGAGTGACGAAGGTGACGAGGCTGGTACTTCATATCCAATACGAAGTCTAGGGGATACCATTGTTCCAAACTATTCTACATTTGAAGCTCCATCTAGAACATTCACTCAGGTTGATTTGGAATGCTACAAATATGTCAATGTATTCTTCAATACAGGAACAACATGTTATATGGCAAAGGGATGAGAAGTTACGTAAAGGACTCCACTTTATAGATAAGGCAGAATTACAGACCGCAGTAAAGCAATATTCTGTTGAAAGACATCATGAATTCAAAGTTATTGAATCAAATCTAAATCTATGGCATTTGAAATGTAAGAGCAGAGATTCTGGTTGTCAGTGGATGCTGAGAGGTATTAAACGCCATGATTTTTTTGAGATCTCACGATATACCGGTCCTTAAACATGCTTATATGCAATGATGTCTTAGGATCATTCTGGTTTGGACTCCACTTTAATTGCTAATAAAATTCAGGACTTGGTTAAAGAAATTTCTATCATTGCTATTGTTGGACTTGGTGCAGTCATAAAGAACAAATACAACTATACACCAAGTTATAGAAAATTATGAGATTCCAAACAGAAGGCGATAGCTATGCTGTTCGGAGATTGGGATATGTCATATCAATTGCTTCCGAAATGATTGCATGATGTACAAACATTTAATCCGAGTTCCTGGGTGAAATTTATCAGCACTCCAACTGGTATACCAAATTGTGCCCAGTTTGATTGTGTATTCTAGGCCTTTGCACCCTCGATTGAAGGGTTTAAGCACTATCGTCCAGTCATAAGTATCGATGCTACTTTCATGTATGGAAAGTATAAGGAGATCTTTTCACTATACGGGTAGACTGGGGACAGCTTTGTCTTGAGTTATTACGGGTCATCCCACCAGATGATAGATTGCGTGGATCACAATTGAGTTTGGTCTGGCTTATAGAGCACTTCCAGGATTTAGCATTCGATGCCGATGAGGCACCATATAGTGCTATGCTCGAGCATATATTTTACAGTTAATGGGTGGGTGCCTTTTTATGGATAAATCTGGGAACAACATGCATCTCTTGTTTCTACCTCTATTAGCGGATTTCGTGACGGCTGGACAGTATAGTTGGGGTAGCGCTGGACTCGCTTGGTTATATAGAGAGATGTGCAGGGCGAGCCATAGAGATGTTTTTGATATTGCTGATTCGCTGTTGCTACTACAGCTATGGGCATGGGATAGAGTTCCAATTCTTGCAACCCACAGATTACTTCGACAGGCTCCAGATCCGATTATCGATTTTGATGATGATGGAGCCGGTTTACCACAGGGACCATTAGGGATGAGGTGAGTTTAGAATTTATATAATATTTTATGCGATGTATGATATATACTATTTTATTTAATTAATTTAATTAATTTATTTTGTAGATGGAGAGATCTTTTTTCTGTGACACAGGTACCTACGCATGTGGTCTCTTTATATCGTTATTTACTTGATCGACTGCGACCCGACGAGATAATGAATATTAAATTTTTCGTAATGATTGACTTGTTTTATTTGTTATTGTTTAACAAATTATGCTTTAAATTATTTATAAACATGTCATATGGTAGTCATATACTGCCGCTATACTTTCAGAGTTACCAGATTACTATTTACAGGGTCAGGAGATCTGGTGTAGTCGAGTGCCACTAGTTTATTTTTATATAGTAGAGTGGTATTTACCTGATAGAGTGGTGCGCCAGTTTGGAATGCGACAGGTCGTGCCAGATCGGTTTGATACGATATCCGCACTATATCGTATTGATATGAGGGGACAATCTGATCAGGATTGGTTCACCGTTCATCGGGAGTATATACAGTTATGGATGAGTCGACATGATTATATTATATATGGTGATCCATTCGATGATACCATGGATTATCACGATCCTTATATGCAGTGGTACCGTAGGATCACTCGTCGATTCATCAGTCAGAATGGTGCAGTGTATGATCACATGGTAAGTAATTTAAATTTTACTATTTAAATTATAATCCATGTTTAAATTTTGTCAAACTAATTATTTTTTTTATTTACAGGGCAGTAGCATTGCGACGATACTTGAGCTTGCCCATCCAGGTTCCATCGCGACGTCCTCCCAGACTATATAGGATGTATGTCATTCTGCCCTCCATACTCTTGGCGAGCATGCATGGGTTCCACTACGTGAGTTTTATCAGGAGGGAGACAGAGAGGACGAGACTCCTTCGCCTTATTATCCATATGCATCTTCATCGGGAGCACCTCCGCCAGCTTAGCACAGATGAGATACCCGACGACATAGTATCTCTCCATATCCGATGCTTGAGTTCACATCTACTGAGGATGTGGCAGCACATTTTAATTATACTACTGCACCGGATTCCATGGGCTGGCAGCATGATTACTCCGGACTTGGAGAATACTTCTTTGGCGAAAGATCGTCATCACATTACGTACCCGTATAGCAAGCATCACACGATATAGAGCATGCTGCATATCGGGCATCACACGATATAAAGCATGAGACGAAGCAGCATCAGCCACCTCCGACCTGTCGTCGTATATAGCCTGCACGCAATAGGAGACGGCCACCATATGGGATCGAATAGTCATTTATTTTAGGATTTATTAAAATTCATGATTTCTTATTAATTTTAAAAATTATATGTATTTTTAATATATGTATTTTTAATATATGTGTTTATTTATATATGTGTTATGGCCTAAAATAGATAAGAATCATTTAAATATGTGTTTATTTATATACGTGGGGTGCAACAATCCTATTTTCTGTCGATCTTGCCACCTATCCGGCTCTCAGTCCTGTCACCGTCCTGACCACCAGTCCGGCTACCAGGATCCGACCATTGGTCCACTTACTGGTCCTGCTACCGATCCGATCATCCGTCCACCTATCGGTCCGACCATCGATCCATCTATTGGTCCTAAAATAGATAAGAATCATTTAATTGCTTAAATAAATTCAAAAAATATAAATTATAAAATTAAAATTATGAAAATAATAAATTATTTTAGGATTTATTAAAATCCATGATTTCTCGTTAATTTAAAAAATATATATTAAATTTTAATAAAAAATATTATTTGGTGAAATCATGGATACAACCCACGATTTCTCATTATATTATTTTATAAAAAAATATAATTTTTAAATAATTTTATTTTTTTTAGTTTTTAATGTAATTTGGTAAAATTAATATTTTTAAAATATTTTAATTTAATATATTAATTATTTAATAATAAAAATTTATTTTTTTTATTAAAATCATTTGGTGGAAGAATTTAATAATTCATTTAATAATAAAAATCCTATTTTTCGTCGATCCTGCCACCTATCCGGCCCTCAGTCCTGTCACCGTCCTGACTGCCAGTTCGGCTGCCAGGATTTGACCATCGATCTACCTACTGGTCCTGCTACCAGTCCGACCATCAGTAATCCTATATTTTGTTAAATTTTTTAATTATTTTTTTATATTTTTTATAAAATTTTGATACATAAATATTTATGTATTGTGAATCAATTTCACATCCACGATTTCTGGTTAAATTTTTTTTCAAAAAAATATTTATTTTAATTTTTTTTATTTCATTATAATATTTTTTTTAAAAAAATATTATTAATTTAATTTTTTTACTAATTATTTTTAAATAATCTTTTAGATTTTTAATATAAATCAATTTTTTTAATTTTTAATTTCATATATTTTAAAATTAAAAATTTTATTTTCATTTTCCATAAAATTAATATTTTTTTTAAAAAAAATTACTAAGAATTCGTTTTTTGAAAAGATGAATTCAACTAATTAGAATTCGCCTTTTGAAAAGATGAATTCTATTTAATTAAATTTATCTTTTTAAAAGATGAAAATGAATGAAGTTGAGTTCGTCTTTTTCAAAAGATTAATTTAGGTCATCGTGGCTGTCACGTCGATCGAATTACTTATTTCGATAAATATATTCGGATTCACCTATTTCGATAATTTTTTTTTAAAAAAAATATTATTTTAAAAAAAAACTTATTTATTTTGAACTTTAAATTATCCAATATGAAAATGACAAAGAGCGAAGTTTCCTTTGAGCTGTTGCGCGTCGGATGGATGGAAGCCGGAAAAGGACTACTCAAAGTTTAATAATGACACATCTAGATTTTTTTATTTTAATTTTTTTAAAAATAAATCGTTCAAATAAATATTTAACACCATTATACGCAATCGAGACTGTCGCCATTACTGAGAATTTATACATCAGTCCTTCAAAACTACTGGTTATAATGCCTCCAAGAACTTAGGAAAAACCATGCCATGTTGCTTTTAATGACCAGTCTAATCCTGATGAACCAAGAAAAAGAAAACAAAATGAATAATTTAAATATTTTAAAATTAACAACTTTATTTCTAATTTTAACAGTTCAAGATTTATTATGTATTTATCAATAAAATAAATACCAGGGTTGATGATTGAGATGGGCGCTTTAGGAAACTATCAAGAGCAAGTTTAGAAAGATAATGGATTATAAGCGTCATACATGGATAGAATTTATAGCTAATAAAATTTTTTTTTAAGGTGCCCCACTAAGAAGAAATCTTATAAGAAGGAAAAAGATGATTGCAAGGTTGAGGCAAAAAAGAAGGGTGTTGCAGTGGCCGAAGGGCACCAGCTTCTCTAGAGGACATCGCTAAGAGGGTCTTGAGTGTACTCATCATTAAACCTGAGATGGGTGTCCCAACCAAGGAGACAAAGATAGCTTCACCTACCTCGACGAACATCAGGGTAGTAGAGGTGGCTCCTGAGGCTGCATCACTTGCACTCCCTGCTGACATGGAGGAGGAGGAGGAGGTACATGTGGCTGGGTTCCTAGCACCTGCATTGCCGGTGGAGCCAGCCATCGCAGCGGTGGCCAAAGAAGAGGAGCCCATCATGGCAGGTCTACCGACAGTCAAGGCTATTGTTGGAGTCCTCCGGGCCACTACCGAATTACTCATAGACAAGGTGGCGGAAGGAACAGTGGTTGAGGCTCTTGAAGAGGTGGCAGGCGAGGCTGCCACATATGAAGTAATTGCAATTCCTGCAATGATGCCACCTGAGGTGGGTCGCCTGGTGGGGATACTTCTTGTAGGGACTATGGGCAACAGTAGTCAACTTCATGGCTCTCCACCTTGCACAAGCCAGGTGCCTAACCCAATTCCTAGGAGGCCAATTGACCATCTCATTCGGTGCTTGTAGGTAGGGCAGTGTTTGTTCTGGTTGCGAGTTTTCCGTTTGACCTGGATAACTGCTCCTTTTCAGCATATGGTGGAGACCAGCACCATGCAGTTCAGTAAGAAGGTTGAAAGAGCGACAAGAGAGCTCGCCGATGCCAAGCACAAGTTAGAGATCGCCGAAGCTGGGCATGCTATTATAAAGCACAACCAAATCATGGCGATTTGTTGTTCTTAAAGCAGGCAATTTGCTGAAAGAGGAGAGGGCAGCAAGGATCTAGCAGTCCGGTGCCCTCTACGACTTGGTTGCGAGAGCTTCGTATAGATACCAGCAGAGGCCAGGCAATTGTGCGGCTCCGACAGAATCCCGACTTTTCAGTAGCGGATTTACATGCTTTTCAGAGCAGGCTCGGATAGCGATCCAGGTAAGTATTTTATGCTTAAAATAATTTTTATTTCAGATCTAATATTTTTCTCATATTATTCAGTATGTTAGAAATTTATGATAAATAATTAGATTTATTTATGAATTACATGATCAGATATAAATTATTTTTATATCTGCTTTCGCTGCGACAGACTGCTGATGCCTGTTTAATTACAAGTTCCTATTCCTGGGAGAAAACCAACACTTGGCACCACCTCATCATATGCCACCTCATCAAGTTAAGGATGCCCATGCCACTTCATCAGCCTACATGCCATGCCATTTCATTTGGGACAATACACTTGCCATGTCACTTATTTCATATGGGACGCCCAATCAAGAAGCCAAGAAGTTAGCGCCACATTTTAAGAGGAGTAAAGCAGAAGGAGTCCAACCATATTGGCACCATTCCCTCCTCCTTTTGTCGCCAATTCCAAGGGAGAAGTATGCCAAGAATTCTTCCCTAAGGGGCGCCTATCAAAGAGAATTTCAATGTATTTCTACCTCAAATATTTTGATCAATCAGGTTCCAAGCTGCTCAAGTTTAGAGAACTCAAGAATCCTATAAAAACTCTTGAGTTTTCTTCTATCCAGACTGAAGAGTCTACTATCTTGCAGGAGCCCACATCATCCAGACTTCAGAGTCCAGCAATCAAGGCCCATCGATGAAGCAATCTTGGCCCTTCATCATGACACCTCACCTATCCTCATCATTGGCGCCCAATTTGGATGAGAATCCCATGATGCCGCCCACCTTGGAGAGAGCCCCAGATCAGCCCAACATCAAAAGTCCAAGACGTCGAGAGCAATGATTCAAGGAGTTGTTGCTTATGGGACACTAGTACCAGTCTTTGTATCCCTTACACCACTAGTTGATGGTTTATAAATACCCTATCAACCCTCTTGTATTATTGATGAATTATTGATCAAATAAAATGACATTCTGTCCAATTTCTTTGCTATGTGCATCGCAGGGTATGAGGCCCTTTCCTTTGTTCTTCGGAGCACGCGGGGTGTGAGGCCCTACATATCCAGACACCGAGAAACCCTAGCCGCCCACTTCCATCTCTTTTCCTTTCACTTTTCCATCCTTTTTCCTTCTTTACTACTTTTTAACTAAGAGATTTTCCTTTGTTGAGTGATTGCAGGTGATCAAGGATTAAAGTCAAGGTGTTCTTGCCTTGGAATCAGCATCGCAGAAGATCGGAGCCCGAAGATCGAGATCTTGAAGCCCTGCCGTAAGATTCTTGAAAGTCCAACCAGATCTACTTCAGAGGAAAACATCTTCATTGGTAAAATTCAAAAATCCTTCCCTACTCTTTGATGTCCGATTCTTTGAAAAGTAGACCCTAGTTTATGGTGATTTCTTAGCCACCAATCATGTTTTCTTAGTTTACTTTGTAGATTTGCTTTGCGGGTTATTAACTAGTAGACTTGTTTGCTTAATTATCTCCTCTGAGTCTTTAAAAACTAAAAATTATAAAAAAATTTAATCTCTATTTTTTTTGTTAATTAGGTTAATAATTAGTAGATTAAGTTTCTATAATTATCCCGCATCATTTTGGTATCAGAGCAAATGTTAAACTAGGATTTAACTACTAGTTCTAAAATTTCTGCATACCTAGAACTAGGCTGAAATTAAGTTGCATAAAACCACCATTAAAAAATACAAAAAATTATAAATAAATTTGTTGTTAATCCTCTGTTAATCATCTGCTAATCTCAAAAAAAATTAGAAAAACAATTTATTTGCTATTTTTTCAGGTGGAAGGAAATCACGCCTCTTGAGTGGGTATATGCAAGTATACTGTCACGACCCAAGGGAGTAATGAGCTACGGCCGGACGTGATATCTCGAGATTGGAAATCTAAAATTAATCAAATCTGAAATTAATTTTGTAGATAATTAAAAATTTAATTAATTTTTAATTTTTATTATTTTTAATTATTTTAATTTTAGTGCATCTAGGGTTTCATATCTGTGTGACTGCATCATCCAGTAACATAATCTTAAAGGCACTTAAGCATCTCAAATCAGGGCAGGATTTCATCACCTGTCCTGGGCCCACAACAACCTTCTTTGCATCTGAGCCCAGCCTAATTAAAATCAATTAGACTTAATTTGCTCTAGTAAGCTAGGGACACCAACAGGCCGGGTACCAAGTATTGTGTGAAAGCTAGTGCACCCAATCCTTTGATTATCACTTGAATCTGGTGTTTAAGGCTAGAGATCTAGAGCAAATGCCCTTAGAAATTTCGTGGTTTTTAATTTGGACCCTACGAGAGCAGGGAGAGCCTCCCACCACCCACCTTTTACCTGCCCAGTGGATAGGGTAATTGCTGAATTGATTATAAATTGAGCTGATCCATTCTACTTGAGCTCTAGATCTAGAAAACCCTAGTTCGATTTGTGTGATTGCATTGCATGGCTACTAGATTAGGAACTCCATACTTATAGTCTCACCCAAAACCAACCCAGCCTGACCATGGAGTCTAACCTTGAAATCTTTTTAAGGTTTATGACTGAACAATGTGCCCAAATGAACAATAGGTTTGACTGACTAGATGAACGGCTAGGAACCCTAGAGAGAACCCCTGAGATCCGTACTAAGCCTAAACTTGAGACCCTATGTCCTACACCTCCCAACCTTAGGAGAGCCCCACACCAGGACCCAATCTGGGAGACTAGCCATAGGAGATCCAATTATGATTTCATAGACCAGGATGAGAGAGGCAGTAGGTACATTAGGTTAGAAGCACCTACATTTGGTGGTGATCTTGATCTTAAGGATTATATCGATTAAGAAGAAGGTATGGATCTATATTTAAAGAGGGAACTAGTATCTGATGAAAGAAAGTTTAAGATTGCTAAACCCAAGTTAGTATGCCAGGCTAGAATTTACTGGGATGATGTTGAAAGAATGATCAGATGAAGAAGAGACATACCCTTAACTACCTAAGGTGACACGAAACTTAAACTTAGGGAAAAGTTCCTACCTAAATCATATGAACCTAGTTCCTATGCACCCAGATCCTTTGAACCCAACTCCTACTGTTACAATAGTAACCAGCCCATTCAGTCCTGACACAATGGTGGGTCCAATTGAAGAGATCAGCCCTTGTGGCGGCCAGGTCGGCACCTCGACCAGGTCAGCAGCTCGGCCAGCCCACTTCAGCCAGGCTAGGTCAGCACCTTGGCTAGCTCTCTCGGGCTCCACCCAGCCCAGGTCAGCCATGACCGTGCCAGGCTCATGTTGTGTCCAGGTCAGCTCATGCCCAGACTCATGCCTATGGCACGCCCGCGCCACAGGACCGAGCACATGCTAGGGTCACGCCCGCGGCACAGGCCCGCGTCAGCCCACCCCTCTGTCCGGTCTGCTCCTGCGTCACCTGTGGCATGCCAGCAGCTGGTCCGCCCACCTCGACCCGTGCCGGACCAGCTCGGCACGATGGGGGGCAGGGTGACTCCAACGGCACAGCTTTGCACCGACCGCGGCACTACCGTGCCCAGGCATCCCTACGACGACCAATTCCAAGTCGGCGTCCTCCCCGGTGCAGAAGCTCATCTCCAGCCCTGCGCCAAGCCCAGCGTGACCCTGCCGTCGTGGCTCCCAGTTTGGCAGCACGCACGGCTCTGTCCACAGAGCTCCGGCTCCAACGCCTTGACCCAGCGCATCGCTTCGCCCCACTTCGGCCATGAGCGGCACGGCGTTCTCCCTCGCGTGAAGTCCGGCCCTAGATGGCTTTGCCCGCTCTAGCTCCAACCACCCGCGATGGCCTCGGCTCCGGCTTCGGCCCAGCTTGGCACGATCGTGGCGTGCTCGCGGCATGCCCGTAGTAGTCCCGCAGTCCGGCTCCCGCGACCCAACTCCTCCGGCTTCGGTCCGGCGTGACCTCGCCCGCAGCAGTCCCGCGGTCCGGCTCCCGTGGCCCGACTCCTCCGGCTTTGGTCCGATGCGACCATGCCCACAGCTCGATCCTACTCCTCCGGTCCGGCCATGGGAGAGCAGCCTGGCATCCCACTCTGATCCGGCCTTGCCCGATGGAGAGCAGTGCGGCACGCCCGCACTCAACTCCGCTTCACCCCAGGTCTGGCTCTTCCGCCCGCGGCAGCTCCGGCATGCCCAGTGCCATCTGCGCCTCCATCCGGTCCGGCCATGCCCGCAGAGGCGTGGTACGGTTCAGCACCCAGCTCGGCGCCGACCGTGACACGCCCACACCTCAGCCAGGCTTGGACCCAGTTCCGCACCACGGACCTAACTCGGCATCGCGGCATGCCCGCCTGGTGTGCCTGCACCTCGTCCCGGCGAAACCCCAGCTCGACGACGTTGCACCCCGGGACCAGCTCCAGCTCGCACGCCCGCAGCATGCCCGGCTTGTCCGGCTCTGACTGGTGCGGGGTGCAGCAAGGCTCCGCCCCGCACGGATCCGCCTTGCGAGGCTTCGCCCATGCTCAGAGATCGCCCGTGCCCGGCTCCGGTTCGGAGGGACGCCTGCCCCAGCTCGGCGCTCCGGTGCCCTAGATCCGCCTGCTCCGGCTCCGGTTCGGCGGGTTCAACTTTGTCCGGCACTCATGTGCCCCAGGATCGCAACCACGGCAGGCTCCCGTGCTTCCGCCACTCCGACTCATGCCGGCGGGACCCCAGCTTGACGATGTCGAGCCCCGGGACCGGCTCCTCCGGCTCCGGCCCGCACAGCTTCGGTTCCATGCTCGCCACCGGTGCCCAGTTCAGCCACTGCACACTCATCCATGCATGGGTTCATGCACGGAGCCATGCGCCATGCACACATTGGTCCATGTGCATGGGAAGGTTTTGGGGGCCATCTCTTGGTCCGCATGCCCGCATGGCAATCTGGAGTAGTGTCCCAGCCAACTCGGCACTTTGGCGTCCCACCCAGCTCGGCCACCGAGAGCATCATATGATTATGTTTCATCCACGTGGGTCCGGTACTCTTTTCGAGGATCCCCACCCACGTGGGTCCTATGGCACATCGCCTGACACGTCGCCTGCAAGGAAGGTTTGCATTTAAGCTTCCCAAGCCACTGTTTACACTAACTAGTGAATTGTACCCTGCCCAATGCACTGTACCCCTGCACCAACTTCCTGAACCACCCAGAAGAAGAAGATTCACCAGCCCATCATGGCCTCACAGGCTATCCTAGCCTGACAAGTCTACAACAAGACTAGCACGCCTCTCTCGCCAACGACAGGAGCCATTCGTCTACATAAGACCGGCAGGCCACAGGTAAGGGGAAGTAGGTAAGAAGTAAGAGACAACACACTCTCTTCATCCTTTTGTTATATTCTATTTTTATCACCCTCTGGAAGTGGAGAGTCCCCCAAGCTCTCTGCCTCAGAGGTCGTCTGTTCCTCTCGATCATCCCACTGACTTGATCGTCGGAATGTCTTCGCCAGAATCTCCGACCCAGGTCTTCCCTGTTTTGCAGGTCCGCCCGATGGAGGGAGTCGATTCACGAGGCCGACAGTCGAGCATCCGGCGAGAGAGACACGACGCACCGGAGCTACAGGCCATGACGATCTTGGTGGCAACAGATTGGTGCACCAGGAAGGGAGGCAGATCCACGCTCCTCAACAAGGTGGGACGACGGTTTCCACCTGTCCTTAGTCCCCGGGGGGCAGACCGGGGGCACGAGAACTTCTCCCTCTCTCTCGAGGCTCCAAGAAGCGACCTCGACCAAAAATCCTTGAGCTGTGAAGGTGCATCGCCACCCTTGACGGGACAACAGGCATCAAGCCGAAGATGGAGTCACCTCCCGGCGGCGCCACCTACCAGGAGCCCCACTTAAAAAAAAAAAAAGAAAAAAAAAGAGAAAAGAGAGAAGAAGAGAAAAAGAAGAGAGGAAGGAAGGGTCTGGCCATCATGAAGAAGAAAGAAGTCTATGCAACATGGTTTCCAACGCTCCCATGCAACATGCTCCCATGCAACGGGAGCCTCTTTGCTCCCATGCAACGGGAGCCTCATCCCCCCTCATGCGATGGGGTCTCCCCCCATGCAATGGGAGCTTCTTTGCTCCCATGCAACGAAGTTTCCTCCCATGCACGGTCACCTCCTCCCATGTAACGAAGTATGCTCCTTTACAACGGGGCTTACCCCCGTCCAACGGAGCCATTTTTCTCATGCAACAGAAGCCTTTTGTTCCCATGCAACGGAACTTGCTCTCATGCAATGGAGCTCCAACTCTCCTCCATCTAACAGGAGTCTCCTCTCCTCCCATGCAACATGCGATGGAACTTGCTCCCATGCAACGGAGCTTGCTCCCATCCAACAGGAGTCTCCTCCCCTCCCATGCAACATGCAACGGAGCTCCAACTCTCCTCCATCTAATAGGAGTCTCTTCTCCTCCCATTCAACATGCAACGGGAGTCACATTCCTCCCATGCAACAGGGACCCCTATACTCCCATGCAATGAAGCTTTCTCCCAAGCAACAGGACTCCTATTCCCCATACAACGGAGTCATCCTCTCCATACAACGGGAGTCTCATCTCTCCTGAGCAGCAGGATACCATCTCCTCCATGCAACGGGAGCTCCATTCCTTCTGTGTAACGGAGTATGCTCCCATACAACGAGGTCTCCCACCATGTAATGGGGGTCTTATCTCCTCCATGCAACGAGGTCTTCTCCTCCCACACGACAGAGTCATTTCCCTCATGCAACAGAGGTCTCACCTCCTCCCAGGCAGTGGAGGTCCACCTTCCCATGCAACAGGAACCTTATGCTCCCATGCATGAAGCTCTCTCCCATGCAATAGGAGCCTTGCTCTCCAATGCAACCGGGTCCTATTCTTCCATGCAAAGGAGTCCCATTCTCTCCTGAGAGGGCAGCCGACGAATTCAATCCCGGCCCGCTCAAGGAAGAAACATATTTTTATCTATTTATATGACCGGAGCTCAACAGGTAACTCCTCCGCTATATGTACACAATGAAAAACTGTGTTTCAATTGTACAGGAAAGGCTCCTATACCACCATCAAGGGCAAGCACCATGACCTGCTAGAGCCAGTCACTGCCCGCAAGAATTCTTGATAAAAGCCCAGAGTCCCACTCTCTGGCACCAAAGCCCGGATCCCACGCTCTCCGGCACCAAAGTCCGGACACCCGGCATCGAAGACCGGACACCCTGGCACTGAGCCCTGCATCTACTGCATGACTCTCAGTTCAGCTCTTGCCTTACTCACAGTCCAGGGATGTTCGCGGAGACTCCAAGAAGTCCTGCCATCTATCGAGAAACTCATAGTTTGGCATTTGCTGTACTTAGTCAGGAGATGTCCATGGGAGGCCCTAGAGGATCAACCATTTATAGCTCGCCTCCTAGCATGGCGAATCGGCGGCTCTGCCATCTCATGGAGGTAAGAATCCATCCACAATAATCAAAGTTCCTCTCTGGTGCAACTTTTTTCTTAACCAACACAGGAACTCATCCGTCGGACTCCAAGTCCGGCGAAGCTAAGAGCTGAAATCAAGCTCCCCACTGAGCCCTGCATCTACTACATGACTCTCAGTTCAGCTCTTGCTTTACTCATAGTTCGGAGATGTCCGCGGAGACTCCAAGAAGTCCCGCCATCTAACGAGAAACTCATAGTTTGGCATTTGATGTACTTAGTCAGGAGATGTCCATGGGAGGCCCCAGAGGCCCAACCATTTATAGCTCGCCTCCTAGCATGGCGAATCGGCGGCTTTGCCATCTCATGAAGGAGGTAAGAATCCATCCACAATAATCAAAGTTCCTCTATGGTCCAACTTTTTTCTTCACCAACACAGGAACTCATCCGTCCGACTCCAAGTCCGACAAAGTTAAAAGCTAAAGCCAACCTCCTCACTAAGCCCTGCATCTACTGCTTGACTCTCAGTTCAGCTCTTACCTTACTCACAGTTCGAAGATGTCCGCGGAGACTCCAAGAAGTCCCACCATCTACCGAGAAACTCACAGTTTGTCATTTGCTGTACTCACAGTCCGGAGATATCCATGGGAGGCTCCAGAGGCCCAACCATTTATAGCTCGCATCCTAGCATGGCGAACAAACGGCTCTGCCACCTCATGAAGGAGGTAAGAATCCCTCATCAATAATTAAAGTTTCTCTCTGGTGCAACTTTGTTCTTCACCAACACAGGAACATGCCCGTTCGACTCCAAGTCCGGCAAAGTTAAGAGCTGAGGTCAAGCTCCTCAGATCAGCCGAGCTGAACTAAATGAAGCCGAGCTGAAATCAGGCTTCTCAGTTCTGCCGAGCTTAAATCAAGTGAAGTCAAACTCCTCAGTTCAGCCGAGCTGAGGTCAAATGAAGCCGATCTGAAGTCAGGCTCCTCAGTTCGACCGAGCTGAAATCAAGCTGAAGTCAAACTTCTCAGTTCAGCCGAGCTGAGGTCAAATAAAGCCGAGTTGAAGTCATGCCCCTTGATCCAGCCGAGCTGAAGCCAGGCTCTTCACTGAGCCCCGCATCTATCGCCTGACTCTCATCCGGAGATGTCCATGGATAGCTCTAGGGGTCCAAACATCTGCGACTCACTTCCCAGCATGCCAAACGAGCAGCTTTGCCACATCATGAAGGATGTAAGAATCCCTCTCCAATAATTAAAGTTATTCTTTGGTGCAACTTTGCTCTTCATCATTGCAAGAGCTCATCCGTCCAACTTCGAGTCTGGCGAAGAAAGCCCGGAACCTAGTTCCGGTACAAAATCCCGGAGTCCAGACTAGATGAAAGCCCAGATCCCAGTTTCGGCACAACGGAACCCAGTTCCAGCATCACAGCTCGGAAACCCCGGCACCAAGAGCCCAGCTCTCCAACACTTAAAGACCGGAAACCCCGGCACTCCAAGACCAAAAATCTCGGCGCCTCAAAATGGGAAATGCCAAAAGCCTCATCAAAAGCTTTGAGGAGTGCTCTCAACCCAACCATGTGCCCGGTCATACATGTGTGCACCCAAGTTGTGCACCTCACCAACCCCTTCCTCCACGGCACCGCCTTCTATTCGGTCAAAGAGGAGTTAGACTGAAGTGCTAGCACCATCAAAATGCAACTAACCTTCAGTCGAAGTACCTACGGGCAAGTAAGTTTCAAAAATACCATCTCACATTTTTGTTTTGCAGGCCTGCTATGACATAGAGCTGAATGGATAAAGCTACTCCCTTCGTCCAAAACGAGGGAAGTAATGTTTTGGACTCAGGGAGTGGGGGCATCTGTTACAATAGTAACCAACCCATTCGACATTGACACAACAGTGGGTCCAATTGAAGAGATCAGCCCTGTGGCGGCCAGGTCGGCACCTCGGCCAGGTCAGCAACTCAGCCAGCCCACTTCAGCCAGGCCAGGTCGGCACCTTGGCCAGCGCTCTCGGGCTCCGCCCAGCCTAGGTCAGCTCATGACTGCGCTAGGCTCATGTTGTGTTCAGGTCAGCTCATGCCCAGACTCACGCCTGTGGCATGCCGCGCCACAGGATCGAGCCCATGCCAGGATCACTCCCGTGGCACAAGCCCGCGTCATCCCACCCCTCTGTCCACTCCGCTCCTGCATCACCCGCGGCACGCCAATAGCTGGTTCGCCCACCTCGACCAGTGCCGGACCAGCTCGGCGCGGTGGGGGGCAGGGTGACTCCGGCGGCACAGCTCCGCACCGACCGTGGCACGACCGCGCCCAGGCACCCATGCGACGGCCACTTCCAGGTCATCGTCCTCCCTGGTGTAGAAGCTCATCTCCAACAATGCGCCAAGTCCGGCGTGACCCCGCCATCGCGGCTCCCAGTTTGGCAGCATGCACGGCTCCATCCACAGAGCTCCGGCTCCAGTGCCTTGACCTAGCGCATTGCTCCGCCCGACTTCGGCCATAACCGGTGCGGCATTCTCCATCGTGTGAAGTCCGGCCCCAGATGGCTTCGCCCGCTTCAGCTCCAACCACCCGCGGCTGCACGGCTCCGGCTCCGGCCCTGCTCGGCATGCCCGCGGCGCGCTCGCAGCATTCCCGCAGCAGTCCTGTGGTCTGGCTCCTACGGCCCGACTCCTCTGGCTTCGATCCGACGTGACCTCGTCGGCAGCTCGATCCTGCTCCTTTGGTCCGACCGTGGGAGAGCAGCCCGGCGTCCCGCTCTGATCCGGCCTTGCCCGATGGAGAGCGGTGCGGCACGCCCGCGCTCAACTCCGCTTCACCCCAGGTCCGGCTCTTCCGCCTGTGGCAGTTCCGGCACTCCCAATGCCATCCGTGCCTCCGTCTGGTTCGGCCACGCCCGCAGAGGCATGGCACGGCTCAATTCCCAGCTCGGCGCCGACCGCGACACGCCCGCGCCTCAGCCAGGCATGGAGCATGTTTTGCACCACGAACCCTGCTCGGTACCGCAGCACGCCTGCCTAGCGCACCCGCACCTCATGCCGGCGGGACCCCGGCTCGACGACGTCGCGCCCCAGGACCGGCTCCGGCCTGCATGCCTGCCTAGAATGCCCGCAGCACGCCCGGCTTCTCCGGTTCTGACTGGTGTAGGGTGCAGCAAGGCTCCGCCCCGCATGGATCCGTCCCGCGAGGCTCCGCCCGTGCAACGGCTCCGGCTCCGGCCCGCTTGGCATGCCCGCGGCATGCCCGGCTCCACCCAGCTCCGCCCTGCGAGGCTTCGCCCGCGGTTAGCGATCGCCCGTGCTTGGCGATCGCCCGTGCCCGGCTCCGGTTCAGCTGGATGCCTGCCCCAGCTTGGCGCTCCCTAACCCCAGATCCACCGGCTCCGGTTCGGCGAGTTCCACTTGGTCCGACACTCCTGCACCCCAGGACCACGACCACGGTGCACCCCTGCACTTCAGCCCCCTTCGGCTTAGCCCGACGGGATCCCGACTAGACGATGTCGCACCCCGGGACCGGCTCCTTCGGCTCCAGCCCGCACGGCTCCGGTTCCATGCTCGCCACCGGTGCCCAGTTCAGCCATTGCACACTCATCCACGCATGGGATCATGCTAAGAGCCCTGCACCATGCACACATCGGTCCACGTGCATGGGAAGGTTCTGGGGGCCATCTCTCGGTCCGCGTGCCTGCATGGCGATATGGAGTAGTGTCCCAGCCAACTCGTCACTTCGGTATCCCACCCAGCTCGGCCATCGAGAGCATCGTACGATTCTGTCTCATCCACGTGGGCCCGATACTTTTTCCAAGGATCCCCACCCACGTGGGTCCTATGGCATGCCGCCTGCAAGGAAGGTTTGCATTTAAGCTTCCCAAGCCACTATTTACACTAACTAGTGAATAGTTCCCTGCCCAAGGCACTGTACCCCTGCACCAACTTCCTGAACCACCCAGAAGAAGAAGGTTCACCAGTCTATCATGGTCTCACAGGCTACCCTAGCCTGACAAGTCTACATCAAGACCAGCACACCTCTCCCGCCAACGACAGGAGCCATTCATCTACATAAAGACCGGCAGGCCACAGGTAAGGGGAAGTAGGTAAGAAGTAAGAGACAACATACTCTCATCATCCTTATATTATATTCCATTTTTATCACCCTCTGGAAGCGGAGAGTCCCCCAAGCTCTCCGTCTCAGAGGTCGTCTGTTCCCCTCGATCGTCCCACTAACTTATCATCGGAGTGTCTTCGCCGGAATTCTCGATCCAGGTCTCTCCTGTTTTGCAGGTTCGCCCGACGGAGGGAGTCGATTCACGAGACCGGCGACCAAGCATCCGGCGGGAGAGACATGATGCATCGGAGCTACAGGCCACGACGATCTTGGCAGCAATAGATTAGCACACCAGGAAAGGGAACAGATCCACGCTCCTCAACAAGGTGGGACGACGGTTTCCACCTTTGTCCTTAGTCCCCACGGGGCAGACTGGGGGCACGGGGATGGGGGCATGAGAACTTCTCCCTCTCTCTCGAGGCTCCAAGAAGTAGCCTCGACCAAAAATCTTGAGCTGTGAAGGTGCATCACCACCGTTGATGGGACAACAGGCATCAAGCCAAAATGGAGCCACCTCCCGGCGGCGCCACCTTCCAGGAGCCCCACTTAACAAAAAAAAAAAGAAAAGAAAAGAGAGAAGAAGGTAAAAAGAAGAGAGGAAGGAATGGTCTGGCCATCATGAAGAAGAAAGAAGTCCATGCAACATGGTTTCCAATGCTCCCAAGCAACATGCTCCCATGCAACGGGAGCCTCTTTGCTCCCATGCAATGGAGCTTCCTCCCATGCAACCGGAGCCTCATCCCCTCTCATGCGACGGGGTCTCCCCCATGCAACTGGGAGCCTCTTTGCTCCCATGCAACGGAGTTTCCTCTCATGCACGGTCACCTCCTCCCATGTAACAGAGTATGCTCCTATACAACGGGGCTTACCCCCGTCCAACGAAGCCATTTTCCTCATGCAACAAAAGCCTTTTGCTCCTATTCAATGGAACTTGCTCCTATACAACGGAGCTCCAACTCTCCTCCATCTAACAGGAGCCTCCTCTCCTCCCATGCAACATGCTACGGAACTTGCTCCCATCCAACAGGAGTCTCCACTCCTCCCATGCAACATGCAACCGAGCTCCAACTCTTCTCCATCTAACAGGAGTCTCCTCTCCTCCCATTCAACATGCAACGGGAGTCACATTCCTCCCATGCAACAGGGACCCCTATACTCCCATTTAACGAAGCTTTCTTCCAAGCAACAGGACTCCTATTCCCCATGCAACGGAGTCATCCTCTCCATACAACGGGAGCCTCATCTCTCCCGAGCAGCAGGATACCATCTCCTCCATGCAACAAGAGCTCCATTCCTTCCGTGTAACAGAGTATGCTCCCATACAACGGGGTCTCCTCCCATGCAACGGGGGTCTCATCTCCTCCATGCAACGAGGTCTTCTCCTCCCACACGACAGAGTCATTTCCCTCATGCAACAGAGGTCTCACCTCCTCCCAGGCAGTGGAGGTCCACCTTCCCATGCAACAGGAACCTTATGCTCCCATGCATGAAGCTCTCTCCCATGCAATAGGAGCCTTGCTCTCCAATGCAACCGGGTCCTATTCTTCCATGCAAAGGAGTCCCATTCTCTCCTGAGAGGGCAGCCGACGAATTCAATCCCGGCCCGCTCAAGGAAGAAACATATTTTTATCTATTTATATGACCGGAGCTCAACAGGTAACTCCTCCGCTATATTTATACAATGAAAAACTGTGTTTCAGTTCTACAGGAAAGGTTCCTGTACCACCTTCAAGCACAAGCACTATGACCTGCCAGAGCCAGTTACTGCCTGCAAGAATTCTTGACAAAAGCCCGAAGTCCCACTCTCCAACACCAAAGCCCGGATCCCACGCTCTTCGGCACCAAAGATCGGACACCCCGGCACCGAAGACCGGATGCCCCGGCACCATAGAACTGAGCCCTGCATCTACTGCATGACTCTCAGTTTAGCTATTGCCTTACTCACAGTCCGGAGATATCCGCGGAGACTCCAAGAAGTCTCGTCATCTACCGAGAAACTCATAGTTTGGCATTTGTTGTACTCACAGTCTGGAGATATCCATGGAAGGCCCTAGAGGCCCAACCGTTTACAGCTCACCTCCTAGCATGGCGAATCGGTGGCTCTGCCATCTCATGAAGGAGGTAAGAATCCCTCCCCAATAATCAAAGTTCCTCTCTGGTGAAACTTTGTTCTTCACCAACATAGGAACTCATCCATCCGACTCCAAGTCCAGCGAAGCTAAGAGCTGAAATCAAGCTCCCCACTGAGCCCTGCATCTACCGCATGGCTCTCAGTTCAACTCTTGCCTTACTCACAGTCCAGAGATATCCGCGAAGACTCCAAGAAGTTCCACCATCTATCGAGAAACTCATAGTTTGGCATTTGCTGTACTCCCAGTCCAGAGATGTCCATGGGAGGCCCCAAAGCCAACTGTTTACAGCTCGCCTCCTAGCATGGCGAATCGGTGGCTTTGCCATCTCATGAAGGAGGTAAGAATCCCTCCTCAATAATCAATGTTCCTCTCTGGTACAACTTTGTTCTTCACCAATACAGAAACTCATCCGTCCAACTCCAAGTCTGGCGAAGTTAAAAGCTAAAGCCAACCTCCTCACTGAGCCTCGCATCTATCGCTTGACTCTCAGGTCAGCTCTTGCCTTACTCACAGTCCGGAGATGTCCGCGGAGACTCCAAGAAGTCCCGCCATCTACCGAGAAACTCACAGTTTGGCATTTGCTATACTCACAGTTCGGAGATGTCCATGGGAGCCTCCGGAGGCCCAACCCATCCTAGCATGGTGAACCAATGGCTCTGCCACCTCATGATGGAGGTAAGAATCCCTCCTCAATAATTAAAGTTCCTCTCTGGTGCAACTTTGTTCTTCACTAACACAGGAACACGCCCGTCCGACTCTAAGTCCGGCAAAGTTAAGAGCTGAGGTCAAGCTCCTCAGATCAGCCGAGCTGAACTCAAATGAAGCTGAGCTGAAATCTGGCTCCTCAGTTCAGTCGAGCTTAAATCAAGTGAAGTCAAACTCCTTAGTTCAGCCGAGCTGAGGTCAAATGAAACCGAGCTGAAGTCAAGCTCCTTAGTTTAGCCGAGCTGAGGTCAAATAAAGCCGAGCTGAAGTCATGCCCCTTGATCCAGCCGAGCTGAAGCCAGGCTCTTCATTGAGCCCCGCATCTATCGCCTGACTCTCATCTGGAGATGTCCATGGGTAGCCCTAGGGGTCCAAACATCTGCGGCTCGCCTCCCAGCGTGCCAAACGAGCGACTCTGTCACCTCATGAAGGATGTAAGAATCCTTTCCCAATAATAAAAGTTACTCTTTGGTGCAACTTTACTCTTCATCATTGCAAGAGCTCATCCGTCCGACTTCGAGTCTGGTGAAGAAAGCCCGGAACCCAGTTTCGGCACAACGGAACCCAGTTCCGACATCACAGCCCGAAAACCCCAGCACCAGGAGCCCAGCTCTCTAATACTTAAAGATCGGAAACCCCGGTACCTAAAGACCGGAAATCCCAGCACTCCAAGACCAAAAATCCCAGTGCCTTAAAATGGGAAATGCCAAAAGCCCTGTCAAAAGCTTTGAGGAGTGCTCTCAGCCCAACCTTGTGCCCGGTCATACATGTGTGCACCCAAGTTGTGCACCTCACCAACCCCTTCCTCCATGGCACCGCCTTCTATCCGGTCAAAGAAGAGTCAGACTGAAGTGCTAGCACCATAAAAATGCAACTAACCTTTAATCGAAATACCTACAGGCAAGTAAGTTTCAAAAACACCACCTCACATTTTTGTTTTGCAGGCCTGCTACGACATAGAGCCGAATGGATAAAGCTACTCCCTTCATCCAAAATGAGGGAAAGTAACATTTTGGACTCAGGGAGTGGGGGCATCTGTTACAATAGTAACTAGCCCATGCGGCCCTGACACAACGGTGGTTCTAATTGAAGAGATCAGACCCTATGGCGACCAGGTCGACACCTCGGCCAGGTCAGCAGCTTGGCCAGCCCACTTCAGCCAGGCCAGCATTCTCGGGCTCCGCCCAGCCCAGGTCAGCTCATGACCACACCAGGCTCATGTTGTGTCCAGGTCAGCTCATGCCCAGACTCATGCCTGTGGCACGCCCGCGCCACAGGACCGAGCCCATACCAGGGTCACGCCCGTGGCACAGGTCCGTATCAGCCCACCCCTCCATCCACTCCGCTCCAGCATCACACGCGGCATGCTAGCAGCTGGTACGCTCACCTCGAGCCATGCTGGACCAGCTCGACGTGGTAGGGGGCAGGGTGACTCCGGTAGCGCAACTCTGCACCGACCATGGCACGACTGCGCCCAGGCACCCCTACGACGGCCACTTCCAGGTCGGCATCCTCCCCGGTGTAGAAGCTCATCTCCAGCCCTGCGCCTAGTCCATCGTGACCTCGCCATCGAGGCTTCCAGTTTGGCAGCACGCACGGCTCCGTCCAAAGAGCTCCGGCTCCAGTGACTTGACGCAGCGCATCGCTCCACCCCACTTCGGCCATGACCGGTGCGGCGTTCTCCCTCACGTGAAGTCCGGCCCTAGATGGCTTCACCCGCTCCAGCTCCAATCGCCCATGGCGGCCCCAGCTCCGGCTCCGGCCCAGCTTGGCATGCCCATGGCGCGCTCGCAGCACCGGCCCAGTCCGGCTCCCGTAGCCCGACTCCTCTAGCTTTGGTCTGGCACGACCTCGCCCGCAGCTCGATCCTGCTCCTCCGGTTCGGCCGCATGAGAGCAGCCCGGCATCCCGCTCTGATCTGGCCTTGCCCGATGGAGAGCAGTGCAGCATGCCCTTGCTCAGCTTCGCTTCACCCCAGGTCCGGCTCTTCCGCCCGCGATAGTTCTAGCACGCCCAGCACCGTCCGCGCCTCCGTCCGGTCCGGCCATGCCTGTAGAGGCGTGGCACGGTTCAGCTCCTAGCTCGGTGCCGACCGTGACATGCCCGCGCCTCAGCCAGGCATGGACCCAGTTTCGCCCCACGGACCCAGCTCGGCATCGCGGCAAGCCCGCCTGGCACACCCGCACCTCGTCCCGGCGGGTCTCCGGCTCGATGACGTCGTGCCCTGGGATCGGCTCCAGCCCGCACGCTCGCCTGGCACACCCGCAGCATGCCCAGCTTCTCTGGCCCGCCTGGCATGCCCACGACATGCCCGGCTCCACTCGACTTTGCTCCGCGAGGCTTCGCCCGCGCCCGGCTCCAGTTCAACGGGACACCTACCCCAGCTCGGCGCTCCTGCACCCCAGATCTGCCTGCTTCGGCTCTGGTTCGATGGGTTCCACTTGGTCTGGCACTCCTGCGCCCCAGGATCGTGACCACGGTGCACCCCCGTGCTTTCCCCCCCTCCGGCTTAGCCCAGTGGGACCCCGGCTCGACGACGTCGCACCCCGGGACCGGCTCCTCCGGCTCTGGCCCGCACGGCTCCGGTTCCATGCTCGCCACAGGCACCCAGTTCAGCCATTGCACACTCATCCATGCATGGGTTCATGCACGAAGCCCTGCACCATGCACACGTCGATCCACGTGCATTGAAAGGTTCTGGGGGCCATCTCTCGGTCCGTGTGCCTGCATGGTGATCTGGAGTAGTGTCCCAGCCAACTTGGCACTTCGGCATCCCACCCAGCTAGGCTACCGAGAGCATCGTACGATTCTGTCTCATCCACGTGGGCCCGATACTCTTTCCATGGATCCCCACCCATATGGGTCCTATGGCATGCCGCCTGCAATGAAGGTTTGCATTTAAGCTTCCCAAGCCACTGTTTACACTAACTAGTGAATAGTGCCCTGCCCAAGGCACTGTACCCCTGCACCAACTTCTTGAACTATCCAGAAGAAGAAGGTTCACCAGCCCATCATGGCCTCGCAGGCTATCCTAGCTTGACAAGTATACATCAAGACCAGCACGTCTCTCCCGCCAACGACAGGAGCCATTCGTCTACATAAAGACCGGCAGGTCACAGGTAAGGGGAAGTAGGTAAGAAGTAAGAGACAATACACTCTCTTCATCCTTATGTTATATTCCATTTTTATCACCCTTTGGAAGCAGAGAGTACACCAAGCTCTCCGCCTCAGAGGTCGTCTGTTTCCCTTCGATTGTCCCACTGACTTGATCGTCGGAGTGTCTTTGCCGGAATCCCCGGCCCAGGTCTTCCCTGTTTTGCAGGTCTGCCTGATAGAGGGACGATACAGAGAAGATTGCTCCTCACCGGAAAGGCCTACATGAGAATCACAACATAGCTTCAAGCCCCTTCATCCCTACAATGACCCCTCCGAGCATGGCGACTCCATCGAGCCCCGTGACGGAGGTTATGTTCCCCTTGATCATCTCCGACCGATGAGCCCGGTGACGTTGGCAGGGAGTCCACTCACCTGGGCCACGTAAGAAGCTGCAAGCCATGGCTATCTAGGCGGCAACACCTACAAACCCAGATCCATGACCCATAGCTCTGAGTCCATATCATATGAACCTAAGGAACCCATAAGCCTAGGTATCAATCTAGTGCTAGTCAGGTTTTCCTTAGTTGGCCATAACCCATTAGGATTAGTGCTCCTTATCAAAAATTATGATCTAATCAAATCCACCCGAGTCGATCGATTCCTCAGCAGAGTCGACCCAATTCTCACCCGAGCCGACCCACTCATACTATCCTATTAGTTCACAAGGATGACATTGAAGTGAAAGTATATGAGGCTAAGATGAACTTAGTGGATGAGTATGAGGGGGAAGAGGAAATACATATGGCTGACCTAGAATTAGCTAACCCGATAGGCACCTAGGCTGAAGATTGCCCAGAATTAGTTGACCATGACTGTACTCAGACTGAAATTATGCTGATAGGACCCTTAGAAAAAGAGATCCATGAGGAGCCTAATCCTACTACTTTACCTGAGCAAACACTAGAAAAGATTCAAGTCACTGAACCTAGTCCTGAAATTCCAGAACCCGAAGTAATTAGTGAGGACTTGATCTTTTCACTCCAGCACCCTTAGGTTGAATACACTCCATTAATTCCAATTAAAGATCTTTTTCCATAAATTACTAACCCATTCTTCCATCAAGTGGACCTTTTAGTACCCGTAGATGTAATTCAGTGTCTAAACTTTAAGGTCAACACTATTAGTCTAGGACAAATTTCAGGACCCTTTTCTTATTTCCTACCCTACCAAGTCATGCCCGAATCCACTTCTTATTTCCTACCCTTCCTTGAGATTTTCAATGTTTCTAGAACCATTAGGTTATATTTTGTTGAGGTTAACATGTTTCATCAGTCCTTTGATCATGTTAGATTTGCTACCTATTTTTGGAGAACCTTATGGCATCTATTAGGAGTGCATGTCAAGTTTTCATTTGCATGTCACCCACCGACCAAGGGTCAAGCACATAATTAAAATTAAGGACTTAAAAAAAATAAAAATAAAAATAAAATAAAATAAAAAATAAATAAATAAATTTTCTTCACTAGTAATGCATAGTGAGTCTATTAGACGTTTGCAGAGTCATATACACAACACATTAAAGAATTGCATAAGAATCATATAGCTGATCCAAGAAAAAGCTCAAAGAATATAATGAAGGAGACTTTGTCATGGTTAGACTATGACCTGAATGGTTCCCACCTAGAACCATGAAAAAGTTACATGCTTGTAGTAATGGACCATATAAAGTAATTAAAAAAATCGGATTTAATGCCACATGCTTGAGTTACTACATGAACTAGGCATTAGTTCTACTTTCAATGTTTCAGACCTTATCGAGTATAGGGAACCAACGTTGATTACTAGTGAGCCTTTTGGACTTGATACAATTCTTGAGAGTGAGCCAATCCAAGTGTGTCCACCTGCCATACTACTAGCCCGGAGAGATAGGATCGAAAGGATCTTGGATGATAAGATTATCGCTACTCGGGGCAAGGATTATCAACGATATCTGGTTTGTTGGCAAGGACGACCCGAGACTGATGATTCTTGGATCACCAAAGAGAACTTGCAGAGAGTTGATCCAGACTTACTAGAGCGCTATCATAGCGAAGTTGACCCATACTCAACAGGATCGAGTTTCTCCCATCCGGGAAGAATTGGTGCGAACACCAGGGCAAGAAAAGATTGATAAGTCAAATCCACATCCCTGTGGATCACCTATGAATAAAGCCCTGAACCCAAACCCCTTTTTCTTGTAAATATTTTATTTAAATTTTGATATTTAGGCTTAGTTGGGTTTAGTCATTTTAAACAACTGTAATTAGGGTTTTAGTTATTTAGCCTTTTGGGCCAAATCCTTTTTACCAAGTTAAACCATTTGTTTATATGTCTATGCCTTTTGATCAATTTGATCAAGTTAGGCTTAGAGTTGGTTTTTAGTTGGTTAAATCATGTGATTAGTTAGTTATTGAGTCTTGTAATATAAGAGGGGACCCAAATCAAGATACCATGTGCAATCAAGTCAAGACACATATGACCCCATGTGACAACCCAACATACCATGTGCTAGCTCAGGACAAGTCAAGCCTTGGTGCCACATGTCATCCACTTCTTGGCACCACCTCATCACATGCCACCTCATCCAGTCAAGGATGCCCATGCCACTTCATCAACCTACATGCCATGCCATTTCATTTCAGAGAACACACTTGCCATGTCACTTATTTCATATGGGACGCCCAATTAAGAAGCCAAGAAGTTAGCGCCACATTTTAAGAGTAAAGCAGAAGGAGTTCAACCATATTGGCGCCATTCCCTCCTCCTTTTGTCACCAATTCCAAGGGAGAAGTCGGCCAAGAATCCTTCCCTAAGGGGCGCCTATCAAAGAGAATTTCAATGGATTTCTATCTCAAGTGTTTTGATCAATCAGGTTCCAAACTGCTCAAGTTTAGAGAACTCAAGAATCCTATAAGAACTCTTGAGTTTTTTTCTATCAAGACTGGAGAGTCCACTATCTTGCAGGAGCCCACATCATCCAGACTCCAAAGTCCAGTAATCAAGGCCCATCGATGAAGCAATCTTGGCCCTTCATTATGACACCTCACCTATCCTCATCATTGGCGCCCAATTTGGATGAGAATCCCATGATGTCGCCCACCTTGGAGAGAGCCCTAGATCAGTCCAACAACAAGAGTCCAAGATGCCCAGAGCAAGGATTTAATGAGTTGTTGCTTAAGGGATACCAATACTAGTCTTTGTATCCCTTACACCACTAGTTGATGGTCTATAAATACCCCATCAACCCTCCCTGTATTATTGATGAATTATTGATCAAATAAAGTGACATTCTGTCCAATTCCTTTGCTGTGTGCTTCGTGGGGTGTAGTCTTTGTATCCCTTACACCACTAGTTGATGGTCTATAAATACCCCATCAACCCTCCCTGTATTATTGATGAATTATTGATCAAATAAAGTGACATTCTGTCCAATTCCTTTGCTGTGTGCTTCGTGGGGTGTGAGGCCCTTTTCTTTATTCTTTGGAGCATCGTGAGGTGTGAGGCCCTACATATCCAGACACCAAGAAATCCTAGCCACCCACTTCCATCTCTTTTTCTTTCACTTTTCTATCATTTTTCCTTCTTTACTACTTTCTAACTAAGAGATTTTTCTTTGTTGAATGATTGTAGGTGATCAAGGATTAAAGTCAAGGTGTTCTTGCCTTGGAACTAGCATCACAGAAGATCGGAGCCCGAAGATCGAGATCTTGAAGTCCTGCCACAAGATTCTTGAGAGTCCTGCTATATCTACTTCAGAGGGAAACATCTTCATTGGTAAAATTAAAAAATCCTTCCCTACTCTTTGATTTCCGATTCTTTGAAAAGTAGACCTTATTTTATGGTAGTTTCTTAGCCACCAAATCCTATTTTCCTAGTTTACTTTGTAGATTTGCTTTGTGGGTTATTAACTAGTAGACTAGTTTGCTTAATTATCTCCTTTGAGTCTTCAAAAACTAAAAATTATAAAAAAATTAATTTCAATTTTTTTCTATTAATTAGGTTAATAATCAGTAGATTAAATTTCTATAATTGTCCCGCATCAAAGTGCCTGCTAGTGTGACTTCTTTTGGGCTAGCAAGGATCATCCCGACCCCAGATCCTTCAGCATTGGAAGCACCATCAACGTAGAGAGTCTTAGGCTCGCCTACCAACTCCAACTCTGCTAGTTCCATCGACACTGGTTCTATCTCCACCCCATGGGAGATGGTGCACTCCATGAGAAAAGTTACCAAAGCATGGGCCTTGATGGAGGGGCAAGGCTTTTAATGGATGTCAAACTCATCTAGCTCTATCACCCACTTGACGATCCTTCCATAAGCATCGATCTTTTATAAAATTTGGTATAGGGGCTGATTGAATAGGACCACAATAGGATATGCTTGGAAATAAGTGCGGAGATGCCTCGCCAAGGTCAGGAGGGTAAAGGTAACCTTCTTCACCTTTGAGTATTGGGTCTCTACATCCTTGAGGAACCAGTGATATGTAGACTGGCTTCTATACTCATCCTATTCTGGGATGAGCACATAACTAATGGCCATGGGTGAGATGGCTAAGTAAAGGTAGAGCATCTCGCCCACAACCGGCCTTGTAAGAAGTGGTACGATGGTGAGGTAGGTCTTGAGTTGCTTGAAGGAGATCTGGCACTCCATCTACTAGAAGTCTTTAATCTATCTCAAGGCCTTGAAGAAGGGCAAGCATTTGTCACTGAACTTTATGACGGACCAGCTTAGTATGGTGATTAGCCTTGTAAGATGTTGAATCTCTTTTTGACTCTTGAGGGTGACTTCTTCAGGATTTTCAGAAGCTTCTTAGGATTTGCCTCAATTCCATGGTGGGATACTATGAAATCTAGGAACTTCCTGGAGGAGACTTTGAAAATGCACTTACCTAAGTTGAGTCGCATGCAATACCTTTGCAGTATCTAGAAGGTCTCCTCCAGATCTACCACATGCTTACCCTTTTTGTGGCTCTTCACTAGCATATCATTGATGTATACTTCTATGTTACATCCAATCTGGTAACTAAAGACTTTGTTGACAACTTGCTGATAGGTGGCCCCAGTATTCTTCAAACCGAAGGGCATAACTTTGAGTAGTCAAACCCTAGTCGATGATGAATGCTATATTTTCCTAATCTTCAAGCACCATCTGGACCTGGTTGTACCCAGAGAAAGCATCTATGAAGTTGAGGGTCCTATACTCAGAAGTCAAGTCCACAAGTGGTCAATTCAGGACAGAGAAACAATCCTTCAGGCATGCTTTGTTCAAATCGATGAAGCCAATACACACTGATGTGGCCAGAACGCTGACGTGGCACGAAGCAGCGGACGTGGAGTCCCTATCAGACGCCACGACAAGCTTTCAACATGAGCACCTTTGCCGAGCTGAGCTCCCCTGAAGCAACACCTCTGCTCGTCGAAGGCAAGCTCTGTCCTCCGCCAGGTCCGTTCCCGCAAGCCCGGAACACCTAGGCCGGAGCCGAGTCTGAGTTCCCACCTAAGGCGGACCCCTCGAGATCGAGCCCCGTGGTTAGGAGTCGAGCTTAGCCTCCTCCACCACGAGGCGCCCCTCCGAGCTCAGGTCCCCTGAGATGGGTGGCACCCCCGCACCGAGCTCGTCTGAGGTCGGGCCCCGTGGTCAGGAGTCGAGCTTAGCCTCCTCCGCCATGAGGCGCCCCTCCGCGACCGAGCTCGGTCCGCCTCCATTCTGCCGAGCAACACCCAGGCGAGTCTACCACAGACAGGCCCTGCCTCTCCAGCTCGGCCCCCTGTTCAAGCCAATACGCTGGCCACCAAGGGAGCCTTACCTCTCCTCCAAGGACAGTGGCGATGCTCCCGAGGGCTGTACGCCACCAATCATGCCGCAATCAAGGTGCCATATCCTCCGCCGATCTGCTGTACAACCAGAGAAAAGACCCTACCGGAGAGCATGGATTCCAAGACCGGTGGCCTGCCGATCGAGACCTTGACAGACTCCCATGAGAGGGATAAGCGGAAGGAATGTCAAAAATCTATGGAGGCTTCCCCGACTGTCACAATAGGAGAGACGTCCCGTCCACGTCACGGTACCTAACCACACACGACAGCAGGGGGAGATCCCGAAGCAAACCAAGGTAGAAACTCTCGCCAAAAAACTAAGTAAAAAGGTATCGGCATCTAACCTCAAGAAGGGAGATTCATATCATACTCTAAATTGAAGAGAGGAACCAGAGTGACACAAGAGAAGAAGGCCAGAGAAAAGGGCAAGACCACCTCGGCCAACACCATTCCCAGCTCGTCCTCATCTTCCACTCACATTATATTCACTCCTCCTAGCGTGGAGCTCATCCAGAGGGGCTCGACCAGGAGGACCTGTTTCCCTGGATCGTCACTGACTTGACCGTCGGAGTGCCCCCGTCGGAATTCCAGGCCCGGGTCACTGACATTGCTTCCTTGCAGGTCTCGAGGCATCGGAGGCGTTACCAGGCGGGCGGACGCGACCCACCCGACACCATCAGCAGCTACGGGCCACGACGATACGGGTGGCAATAGATTGGCACACCAGGTAGGGGGCAGAACGACACTCGATCCAGTCCAAGCCCCGCCTAGTCGGACTACAGGGAGGATGGCAACCACCGGGACAAGGGGAGCTTCTCCCAGCCGTGCGGAGGCATCCCCCTCCCACGGGAACCAGCACGGACTGGAGACGGAAGTGCCTACCCCGGTTATCTCACCTCCACCAGAGGCCCAGCTGGCCGCACCCGCCCAATAGATGCAAGTTCTCGCCATGGTAGTGCACCAGCATCGGTCCGTGGCTACCCACCAGCGATCAGGGATCCAGGCGACCCATGCTGCAACTCCCCGTGATAGCCTGCGCTCTTCTCGAGGAAGGTCGTCACAGCCGCGGGCCACCACTGACAACCGAGGCAGCCATCAAGCTCCAACGAAAAGACAATGAGCCGGCTCTGTTGATGGAGAGTGCCACTCACGAAACCTTGGGTGGGAGGCGCCCAGACCCTGCCGAGGTAGGAAAAGTAAGACCCCCCATCACGGGTGCCGCGCATCTATGTCACCTTCTCCATCTCGTTCGACAGAGGGGTTTCCTGATGAAGCCGCCAGGCGCGCGACGAGTAGGAGCCTGGAGGAGCATGAACGCAAGCTGGCGGTGTTCGATCGCTGGTTTGCCAGCATGCCGAGCCCTACTAGTGAGCCAGCGGGCTACGACACCCGTCCCCCATTCTACCAAGAAATCCAAGCGGAGCCAATCCTACACCGGTTCCAGATACCGCAGGTGGACCCTTACGACGGGACCACAGACCTCCTAGACCACCTGGAAAGCTATCGGGCTCTCATGAGGGTCCAGGGAGCCACCGACACTTTGCTGTGCGTCACCTTCCCCGCCACTCTCCAGAAGGCAGCTCGAGTATGGTTCTCCCACCTCGAACTGGAGAGCATCAACTCCTTCGCCTAGTTGGGACAGAAGTTCGTGGCTCATTTCGATGCTTGCCGGAAGATGCCACGCGAGGCAGACAGCCTCTTTTTCATCAGGCAACAGGATCAGGAGCCGCTGCAAAGTTACGTGGCTCATTTCAAGGCTGCTGCCCTGGAGATTTACTGTTTGGAGGAGCCGGTCGCCATACTGGCCTTGAAGCGAGGGCTCAAGACTTCCCGCTTGACGTACTCATTCGATAAAAAGCCTCCGAAGTCTTACTCCGAGCTCCTCATCCATGCTCAGAAGTACATCTGCACCGAGGAGGCAGATCGTACCCAACGGAAGCTAGACGGGAGGCCATCGAAGAGGCCCGCGCCTGCCGAGGGGCCAGGGGTGTAGAAGCCAACGCCCCAAGCTCAAAGCTCCCGAAGGGACCGGCCAAGACCGAGGGGGACACCTGTTCATGCGGAGGCCTACACCCCTCTCCTAGCCCCGAGGACGAAGATCCTCATGGAGGTCGAGGGCGAGACCTATTTGCGACGCCCATGGCCATTGAAGCCATCTGCCACCCGTGACAAGTCAAAGTACTGTCACTTTCATCGCGACCACGGTCACGACACCGAGGAATGCCGCGACCTTATGTGGGAGATTGAGGAGCACATCAAGAGAGGCTACCTCAGAAGATATGTAGGGGGCAGATCCCAGTTGGAATCCCAGGCACTCGTTGCCCCTCCACCAGTCCCAGCGATCGACAATCGCCCTACAGAGAAGCCGGTGGGGATGATACACTAGGGGACTGGGTGCACCTCCGAGAAGGCTTGGGGGGGGCAAGGAGCGGAAAAGCTCCCGAGCGTCCAGTGAGCCTGCCACACAGCGCCCAGAGTGGCCACGGGCAAAGCACCATTCAACCTCGTCTTCGGCATGGAGATAGTGATCCCAGTTGAGCTCGGCACACCCCCTCAACCGGGACCTCCTCGAAGAAACGAGGGTCAAAGCATGGCCTTGGATGGCAGCGTACCGGTAACGGGTAGCCCGACATCATAGCGCCCGTATGAGGTTGAAGATCTTCCGACCCGGCAACCTGGTGTTGTGCTAAGCTGAGGCTTTTCAACCAAGAGAGTGCGGTAAACCCCTGCCGAATGGGGAAGGCCCCTACAAAGTGGCCGAGGCCCTCCTGCAGAGAGCCCACTATCTCGAGGACCTGGATGGAACCAGAATCACCCTGGACATGGAACACTTATGATCCGGGGAGTTACTACCAACATGCAAGTTTTCCCTCCATTTGCAATAAAAGTCCTTTTCCTGTGCAACGGTTTATCTGCCTTGCAGGAATCAAAAGATCGGACGACCTCCGGCACCGGTGAGCCTAGCTCCCCGGCATCAAAAGACCGGACGACCTCCGGCATCGGCGAGCCCAGCTCCCCGGCATCAAAAGACCGGACGACCTCCGGCACCGGCGAGCCCAGTCCCCGGCATCAAAAGACCGGACGACCTCCGGCACCGGCGAGCCCAGCTCCCCGGTATCAAAAGATCGGATTACCTTCGGCACCGTCGAGCCCAGCTCTCCGACATCAAAAGACCGGACAACCTCCGGCACCGGCGAGTCTAGCTCCCCGGCATCAAAAGACCGAACGACCTTCGACACCGGTGAGCCCAGCTCCCCAGCATCAAAAGATCGGACGACCTCCGACATCGGTGAGCCCAGCTCCCTGGCATCAAAATACCAAACGACCTCCGGCACCGGCGAGCCCAGCTCCCCGATATCAAAAGACCGGACGACCTTCGGCACTGGCGAGCCCAGCTCCAAGATGCCAGTCCAAGACCGAAGCTTAGATCTCCAGCCAAGGAAATTCTCTCAATCGCTGCGCCTACGAGCCCAACTCCAAGGCACCATCTCAAGTTCACAACATCTTCGAGCCCAGCTCCAGGACGTCTGCTCAAGACCGGAGCTCAGATCTCCAGCCAAGGGCACCTCTGAGCCTCGCGGCTCTCCAACATCACCGTCCCCGAGCCAAGCTCCAGGATGCTAGCGCAAGACCAGAGCTCAGACCTCCGGCCAAGGGCGCTTTGGAACCACGCAACTCATCATCATCAACATGTCCAGGCTCGGCCTCATGATGACAGCTGGAGCCGGGCCCTGTCCTCCGCCAGGTTCGCTCCCGCAAGCTCGGGATGCCTAGGCCGGAGCCAAGCACGAGCTTCCACCCAAGGCGGATCCCTAAAGATCAGGCCCCGTGGTCAGGAGTCGAGCGCAGCCTCCTCCACCGCGAGGCACCCCTTGGAGCTCCGGTCCCCTAGTCTAGATAGCATCGTCACTAACCAAAGACCTGGGAAGCCTGCAGGCACCGGCGAGCCTAGCTCCCCGGCATCAAAGCCCAGAGAAGAGGGCTCTGGCACAAAGACCTGGGATGCCCCCAAGCACCGACGAGCCTAGCTCTCCGGCATCAAAGCCCAGAGAAGAGCGCTCTGGCACAAAGACCTGGGAAGCCCCCAGGCACCGGCGAACCTAGCTCCCCGGCCTCAAAGACCGGACGACCCTCCGGCACCGGCGAGCCCAGCTCCACAGCAAAGGACCTGGGAAACCCCCAGGCACTTAGTGCCTCTGAGCCCAACTCCAGGATGCCAAGGCCTAGAACTTAGATATCTAGCACCGCAATTCTCAAGTGTCAACGTCCTTGAGACTGGCTCCGCGACACTAAGGTTCAAGACTCAAACTTCCAGCACCAAGGATCTCAGCCTCCGACGCCTCCGAGCCTAGCTCCGAGACAGCGACCGCTGGATCATGTCCCCAAGCAGCTGAGTCCAAGGTCAACATCCTTCACCGGCATGACCTCAAGCTCAACATCGAGTCAGTGCCGGTCGAAGTTCCTGACTCCCATCCCAGACCTCCCTGCACTGAAAAGAAAGAAATAGCAAAGAAAGGGAGAAGAAGGGAAAGAGGAGACATTCCACATTGCAGACAACGGAGACACCATGATCGCAAAGATGCATTTCATTGCTGGAAGAACCAATTACATTATCTTCTGGATCCCGACAGGCCGGGTGACCCAGTCAAGAAATAAAAGAAATACAAGTATAAAAAGGAAGAAAAATCCTATCCTAAGGGGCCGGCTCCTTCCCCGGGTGGTGCACTTTTGGGACCTCTCCCTCCTCCACCTCCGCAGGAGGAGCAGGTTCAGCCGCTGAGGCCATTGGGGTCGGACCGGCTGCCTCCGGCCACGGTGTAGGTGCCGCCCTCGCCGCCGTCGATGCCGGTTCCCCAGGGCCAGGCGCCTCTGAGGTCGCTGGAGCCCGAGCCTCAGTTGGAGCAGCTCCCTGCCTTGCTGCCACCGTCGTCATTGCGGAGGAAGCCTTCTTTCCCGGGACTCGAAGCGCGGCCAGCTGCTCCTCGGACAGAACTCCCCGCAGCTGGGATCGGCAGTACACGAACCCCTTGGTGAAGGAGTCCGTTGCCGCTTCCCGGAAGTCCTTGAGGTACTCCGGGGTCGCCTTGAAGGTAGCCACAGCATCAGTGGCTACCTTCTCCGCAGCCTCGGCTCGATGCCGGACCTATTCCAGCTTCGCCTTCAGATGCTCAGACAGACGAACGGCCATCGCCAGTGCCTTCTCAGCATCTTCAATGGAGCGGTGGGAAAGAGCGGCCTTCTCCTCTGCATCGGCAGCTCTCTTCTTGGCCGCAGCCACCTTCTTCTCAATGGAGGTGGCCCTCTATCTGGCCACCTCCAACTCGGCCCGGAGCTCCTTCAATCGGGCCCGCTTGGACTCGAGCTCATTGTCGAGCTCCTTCCTTATTCTGGCCACTTCAGCAGCTTTGACCTGGAGGCTCTTCACCTTCTAGCTAGCCTCCCGAACCTCCGCATCCTTGTGGCCTACTTCAGCTTTGAGGGATGCGAGCTCGGCTCCTTGCTCTTTGTCCCTCCTTGCCCAGTTGCGGCAGTAATCCCTCATGAGGATCAGCTCCCGCCCTTGCTGTAGTGAGAAGATCCAGGATTAGCAAAAAAAGAAGGCAAAAAGATATCGAGATGGAGAGAAGTTACTTACAGCATATAGCTGGGCGAACGACACCGTGATGATGTCATCGAGGAGTCGCCCGCTCCCCTCGCGCCTGTCGCATGACTGGACCGAGAAGTCCATCATGCGCTTCGCTATGCTGGCGTCCTTCATCAAGGACACATTCGGGCCTAGCCGGAAGGGGACTCGGCAATAGTCCCTCTCCCGTGTTCCCGCCGACTCAGCTCCTTCGGCGGTGGAAGGCTCTCTCGGTGCCAACTGAGAGATCGGCACCGCATCGGACAGGGCTTGGGGCACCGGCTTGACTTCTTGCACCCCACCATCCTCCTCCACGCTGGCAACCTTCGAGGTGGAGGGCACCGACCTAGCAGCAGCGGTGGCTGACCTCGCGTGGACAACTGCCTCGGGCTCAGACGTCGCTGTGGGAGGCACCGAGACGAGCTCGGCCGCCCTCTTCTGCCTGCGCTCCTGTACCGATGCATTCTTCTTTGCCTGCACTGGCATGTTTGCCCCAGCCTGCACCGACCTCGCCCCGTCATCAGTTCGGGCTCTCTTCAGCACCGGCTCGGCGGCCTCGATGGTCTGCTCCCGCTCCTCCGAGAATGAGAGTAGCTCGTCCATCGAATACTTCATTTATGCACCAAATGTAATGAGGTTAGCCCAACAGCAGCATCAAAAAAAAAAAGAAGAAGAAAAAATGAATAAGAAATGATGAGGAAGTGGCCAAGTCGAACTCACCCGACTCCTACGCCGAGCTGACCCTAGCCTCGCGAAGGTTCTGCTCTGACAGCAAGACCTCGAGCGGAGGGACCTCAGCCGACTTGAGCAGGTCGTACACGTCGAGGTCGGCGGCTTTAACAGAAGAACTCCTATTCGGAGATCAATCCGGGTCACTCCAAACCCAGTTGATCCCCTGTACAGAGGCAAAGAAGAATCTACTCTTCCATCCTTTGATGGAAGAGGGGAGTGCAAACCTGATGCCCCGAGAGCGGGAAGAGATGGACCACCACCCGTCCTCGGTGGGGTGGCGTTTTAGGATGAAGAAGGCCCTGAACAGGAAAAAACGGGCAACAATCCCGTGGAAGTGGCACAGAACGATAAAACAAAATATCGTTCTGATGGCGTTGGGGACCAACTGGGCAGGAACAAGCCGGTAGTTGGCCAAGAAGGAAAGGAAGAAAGGATGTATAGAAAAGTGGAGACCCCCGGCAAAGGTCTCCTCATAAAAGGCGATTTGTCGAGGGCCACTGGAGGTAACCTACTCCTCAGGACGAGGAACGGAGAGCCGGATAGACTTGGGGATGCCATAA
This sequence comes from Areca catechu, assembly GCA_021397845.1. NCBI lineage: Eukaryota > Viridiplantae > Streptophyta > Magnoliopsida > Arecales > Arecaceae > Areca > Areca catechu. The sequence continues at coordinate 77,760,582 of CM038039.1, read as the reverse complement.
GCTTCCCGGATGGACACCAGGTACTCAGCGGTGATCGCCGAAGCAATCCCTCCGAGACCTGTCGACCGAGAAGGCTCAGGCTCAGGAAGGACTCGAGGAACAGGAGGAGAAGACCCAGGTTCCCTAATGATCACCAGGCCCTGGGCGGGCCGCCTACTAAACTCAAACCTCGCCACCTCTATCTCCTCATCGGAGGAGGAGGGAGTCCTCGGCTAGGAGGGTCCGGCTTTGGCTTGGCAAGAAGGACGGAACTCCAGACCAAAGCGATCCATGGAGAGAAGAGACAAGAAGGAAGAAGAAAAAGGACAAGAGGGACCCTAAAGTGGCTCCTATGAGATGAGAAGACGAGGCTAACCTGCAAGAACCCTAGGGAGTCGCCTGCGGCCAGAAGGGAGGAAGAAAAGGGAGAATACTCCTGCAGAATGTTGGGCGCGCAAAGTTCGAATGAGGGTAAGCATCGAAGAAACTTACCCCTCCTTCCCAAGTTGCCTACACCCAACCGTACCTTTGCGGCCCCCCAGAAGGCGCCCGCCGCGTGTCGACCATCCATTGGGCCCGGGCGCCCATCCGACCGTGGTCGCTCTGACTTCCATGCCCGCCTCGATGGCCCCCCTCCTGCGTGGCCACGTGGCATCCTCCCGCAAGCTCGTAGGATCGCAGAGCGAGGTGCCACCGATTTTAGCCATTATTGCGCTCGATTTCTTCGCCTTTTCATGTCAGCGCCATAATTACGCCCTTCATCCCAAGCACCGCGCGTCAATGGGCCTCGGGCATGAGGGGCAAATGATGTGGCCAGAACGCTGACGTGGCATGAAGCAGCGGACGTGGAGTCCCCATCAGACACCACGACAAGCTTTCAACATGAGCGCCTTTGCCGAGCTGAGCTCCCCTGAAGCAACACCTCTGCTCGCCGAAGGCAAGCTCCGTCCTCCGCCAGGTCCATTCCCGCAAGCCCGGAACACCTAGGCCGGAGCCGAGTCCGAGTTTCTACCTAAGGTGGACCCCTCGAGATTAGGCTCTGTGGTTAGGAGTCGAGCTCAGCCTCCTCCACCAGGAGGTGCCCCTCAAAGATCAGGTCCCCTGGGCTCGGTGGCACCTCGGCACCGAGCTCGTCTGAGGTCGGGCCCCGTGGTCAGGAGTCGAGCTCAGCCTCCTCCGCCATAAGGAGCCCCTCCGCGATCGAGCTCGGTCCGCCTCCGTTCTGCCGAGCAGCACCCAGGCGAGTCTACCGCAGACAGGCCCTACCTCTCCAGCTCGGCCCCCTATTCAAGCCAATATGCTGGCCGCCAAGGGAGCCCTACCTCTCCTCCAAGGATAGTGGTGATGCTCCCGAGGGCCATATGCCACCAACTATGCTGCAATCAAGGCGCCATACCCTCCGCCGATCTGCCGTACAACCATAGAAAAAATCCTACCGGAGAGCACGGATTCCAAGACCGGTGACCCGCCGATCGAGACCCTGACAGACTCCTAGGGGAGGGATAAGTGGAAGGAATGTCAAAAATCTACGGAGGATTCCTCGATTGTCACAACAGGAGAGACGTCCCGTCCACGTCACGGTACCTCACCACACACGACAGCAGGGGGAGATCCCGAAGCAAACCAAGGTAGAAACTCCCGCAAAAAAACTAAGCAAAAAGGTATCAGCATCTAACCTCAATGGTGCGGGCACCAGACTCAGAAGAAGACTTCAGAGCTCCATCTGGATCTCTGATTGACATTGCCCGAGAAATTAGGGTTTGTAATAAAGGTTGACCTGGTCAACCAGTTTATTTATTTTTATTTATTTCTTGAGTCACCATTTAAATTTTGTTGAGTCATGTTGACTCGGTGCAAGTCCCGATGTGGTTTCAATTTGGTCCAAAATGGTGCCACATTTGTCTTCCAATCAAATCAAGGTTCAAGCAAGTGGAGGCCACACTCCAAGCCACACGCCCAGCCACACTCCGAGCACACGCCAGAGTCCAGGAGGCGCCACAGAGGCATCCCAGTGTCATGGTCCCCACACCCAAAGAAGAAAAAATCAAATTGGAAGCTAATTTAAAGGAGGCGCCCATACCTGCCTATTTTACCTAAGCAAAGAAGGAAGAAAACTTCTCTTGGAGAAGAAATCAAAGAAGGACATCCAATTGAAGTTCAAATCAAAATCAAAGAGCTTAACTTGGAGTGGAAGAAAAGAAGAAATGCCATAAGAAGAGGAGGACTCCAAATCCAAATCCAACTCCAAAGGAGGCGCCATAAAAATTCCAAAAAAAATTCCTTTATGGCCGTCCCAATTTTTTTTGAAGTCTTGGTCGACCAAGAGAGGGGGTTTTCTACCTAATCTAGAGGTTGGAAGAGTTTAGTCCCACATGGGAATTTGTACAAGCTAGGAGAAAATTTTAGGTCTATATAATAGACCTCTCTTTGTAACTTTGAAAATCAATGAATGAAGAAAAATTATTTTTGCTATTCTCTTGTGTTGAGTGACCTAGGTTTCTCTTCTTCCGCACTATTCTAAGTGTTGAGCTCCGTGAGGGGGTAATCCGGGTTCCATTGGAGCCTTGAGGAGGTGAGAGATCTCCATCTTTATCCAAAACCCTAGGTTAGCCACTTGAAATTCCAAAACCCTAGCCACCTTTCATTATTTTCCATCCACCAAACCCTAGATCCATCCATCTCCCACGGCCTCTCTCTCTACAAGTCCAGGCCGTCCACCTTCATCCAGATCCAGTCCGGCTACTTCAGATCCAGAGCAAGTTCCAAGGAAAATCACATCAGCATCCAGGAGAATCCAGTTTTCAGCAATTTCGATCTTCAAGTTCATCAACCTGGTAAATCTTTTCCTTGACTCTCTGATTTCATCAATTGTCTTTCTTCTCTTCCAGATCTTGAGTTCAGGAGAAGCCAACCCGCCAAAGGACCAGTATTGGAGGATCCATTACGAAGATATCCGACTCCGAGGATCCAACAATCTGCTCGGGAGAGTTCTTCCACCAAAATCTGTGAAGATCATTGTCTGGTTAGATAACCCTTCCCTTCTCTTTATTTTTGTTCTGTTGAAAGCTCGGAGTGAAACCCTAGGTCTGGGAGTTTCTCAACCCCCAGCGATCCGTTGCTTCTGAATTACTCTGATAATTTAGTTTCCTTAAAGTTGTGCTTTCAATTATCATATTAGTATCTTTCAATGTTAGGTTAACTTTTCTTTGATTTGAAGCCAACTTCTACAAACATATAAAAACCACAAAAAAATTTAATTAATCTTAATTTACTTCCGCATCGCATCCTTTAATTTGTTCTGCATCATTTTTGGTATCAGAGCTTTCGTGCTGCATCATTTTTGGTATCAGAGCCCAGTCTAGGGTTTCTGATTTGCTTGCTTGCTTTGATTATTCTCTTTTTATTTTGTCTGCTCGAAGTAGACTCCCCAGGACGTCCGGTCCTAGGAACTAAGCGAGGCGCAAGCCTCCTCCTCCCATTCCACGGGGTGTTCCTAGGGCGTGTAGGGGATCCATTGGGTTATAACTTCGTAGCAGGGATTATAAACGGGGAAGACAATCTAGTTGCAGCTCGTAATTGCCCTGTTATCTGAATTATTTCTCCCTGTATAAAACTCTGAATTGCATGATTTTTGCTTCGTTGAAACCAGTATAATTGAACCTATTTCCCATAATTTTTCTGTGATTTATTGGTTTCGGTAAAAATTCTGAGCATTAAAATACAACAACTCTGTTTTTTGTGTTCTGCAATTCAATTCTTTTTGGAGTGATCATCTCATAATTTACTTAAGGACAATTGAGCATCTAAGATAAGGGGAGGAGTTGATTACCTCTCCTTAGCCCAAAACCACCATCCAATCATTCGAACCTAGACCTAATTTAAAATCAGTTAGACCAAATTTGCCCTAGTGGGCTAGGGACACCAATTGGTCGGGTCTAGGCTAGTGTTGAGTCAGTTTGCTGAGTTATTCTGTGTGTGCTTAGCACTCAGTGTCTAGAACGGTGGTTCAGGGACTACGTCCTGAAGGGCTTGTGTGCTGGTCCGCCTACCTGGCCAATCACTGATTGGTGTCTAGGATTGGCATTCAGGGACCTAACACTCCCCTTACACCTGCCTGGCTGAGTCCTGAGTTACTACAGGCTAGCTTGCCACTCTGATTGGGCATCTAGTTTGGACTCTAGGTCTAGTGATCCAGTAGTCGATTTATTCTAGTCTCATTTTGTGTGCTTGCTTGAATCATCATGTCTACCAGAAACGGAGTGCCATATCAACCTGGTCAAACCCAACCTGATTTAGAGGCCATGATCAGAACTCTTACTGAAAGTATGGCTAAAATGAATCAGGATATGACAAACACTGTGGCCCAGTTTAGCGCACAAATTCATGAGGATCTTACCCAACTTAGGGACCGAGTCCAAGTACTTGAAGAACCTAGACATCGGAATTGGACTCCTGACCCCGATTTTAATGTGCCCCAACCTCATCCATACCAGGAGCCTAGGAGGACCTTATACCGTGATTCCGAGCATAACCTTAGGAAGCCTAACCATGATATCTATAGTGTGGATCGTGTCTATGAGAGGTCCTTACAATATTCTAGACCAGTCACTCAACAACCCAAGTCTTCTAGATCAAACCGTTTAGATCTACACCCATGCCCAAGTAAGGTCTCTACTAGCTTGAAACCCAGTGTGACCCAGGTTCCTATATCGCAAGAATGTTTGTTTTGTGGAGAAAGAGGCAATAAATCTAGTCAGTGCCCATGCATAGGACTGGCTTGTGCACAGCTAAGTGGTAAGAATCCTAAGGATGGCATTAATGAGGGAGAACCCAAGCCTACCAATGAGGAAGAACGGTTAGGTATGACAAGCCTAGAATCAGTTGACCCGATTACCACTGACCCGAAACCCATTGAAGATGGCATCGAGGAAGTATATGATGCTGGCTTGAGTCTAGTTGATGAATATGAGGGGGAAGAACTTGAAGAATATGACATCGATACTATTGGTTCCTTACCTGAGGAGACCTTGGAGAGCAACCAAGTGGTGGGACCTAGTTCAGAAATTCAAGAGATTTGTGAGAATCAGGTTCCTTTAGTCAAATACCCCCAAGAAGAACTCATAGTGTTAGCCCGAGCTATCAGTTCGTACCCTCTAATGATAGTCATTCCCCAAGTACCAATTGAAGATCTTTGCACTGAACAGTTTAAGTTTGCCCACCCTATGGTAGATCCTCTCCTTAGGATGACTGAATCAAGCCTCTTACAATTGGACCTTGTCCCATGCCCAGCCACTAAGGTCTCTCCCGTAATCTCAGTTGAACATCCTTGTCTTGAGCGGATTGGTTCACCCAGTCCTGTAGAAGTCCTCCTTATGGCCCCAGACCCCTTCCTTTGCATGACTGACCTACCCTTCTATAGAGTATACCTTTCGACACCCATATGTCAAATTTCAAGTCTTGAGGTCATCATCCATAGGCCCTTCCATGAATCATTCTTCAATCCAGTTCTTAAGAAAATGGATCATTATTTGCTTAGAGAACAAACTTTAACTATTGCAATCACATGTCCTAGGCTGCTTCCCGAACCATCTCTTGATCCATTCCTGGGAGTAGCAAACTTTTCCTTTCGAAAGGATGACCAGTTGACACTCATAGATCACCATTCAAACCTTCAGGTCACCACCTTTAGTCAGCAGGTAATTCGTGACTCCACCTCATATTTCCTTCCTTTCTCTAGGACTTCCAATGCTTCTTACACCACCCAAGTTTACTTTGTCGAAGTCTTTAGAGTGAACCACGTGTCGGAACCTATTAGGTTTGCCACCTACTTCTGGAAGACCTTATGGCACCTACTAGGCACCCATGATAAGTTTTCATGCTCTGCATGCCCTCCTCCGACCCAAGGTCAAACCTAGAGAGCCTTAGTTTGTTAGGTTTAGACCTAGGGTTCCTTTGGAATAAAGTCCATTCTTTAGGAATGCGTCGTCAGTCTAGTTTAGTTTTTCTTGACCCTTTACTAGGCTTTGGCTCAGATTTTGGTTTGATTGAGAGCACCAGGAATTGGGATTTGTATTTTGTCCAGGACTAAATTTGCGTACAATGACTCGGTCAATAGGTCTACGGGTAAGAGTCCATTTGAAATTGTACATGGGTATAAACCTCACACACCTCTTGACCTAGTCCCTTTACCTGTCCACACTCGAGTCTCCGAGTCTGCTGAGAATTTTGCACAGCATGTAAAAGACTTGCATAAAGAAATTCATGCCAAAATAAATTTAAGTAATGAAACTTATAAGAAGTTGGCTGATACTCAAAGGCGAGTCAAATCTTTTGTTGAGGGAGACTATGTGATGATTAGGTTAAGGCCTGAACGGTTTCCTCCTGGAACCGTTAGAAAGTTACATGCTAGGAGAGCTGGACCATTTAGAGTGGTAAAGAGAGTAGGATCCAATGCCTATGTGCTCGAGTTGCCTCCAGAACTAGGCATTAGCTCTACTTTCAACATTACATACTTAGTAGAGTACAGGGAGCCAGCTGTGATTCCTAGTGAGCCTTTTGAGCCTAACCCAATCATTGAGAGTGATCCCGACCCTGTGTGTCCACCAACAAACTGGCCTGTGAGGAAAGAGCAGATTGAAAAGATCCTGGATGATCAGGTTATCTCTACTCGTAATCGAGGATACCAAAGGTACCTGGTCCGCTGGCAAGGAAGGCCAGATTCTGATGACTCTTGGATCTCCCGAGAAGAATTACAAGAATTGGACCCAGACCTCTTGGAGAGATACCAGAGCCAACTTGAGCCTTACTCGACAGGGTCGAGTTCCTCCCACCCCGGGAGAATTGGTGCGGGCACCAGACTCAGAAGAAGACTTCAGAGCTCCATCTGGATCTCTGATTGACATTGCCCGAGAAATTAGGGTTTGTAATAAAGGTTGACCTGGTCAACCAGTTTATTTATTTTTATTTATTTCTTGAGTCATCATTTAAATTTTGTTGAGTCATGTTGACTCGGTGCAAGTCCCGATGTGGTTTCAATTTGGTCCAAAATGGTGCCACATTTGTCTTCCAATCAAATCAAGGTTCAAGCAAGTGGAGGCCACACTCCAAGCCACACGCCCAGCCACACTCCGAGCACACGCCAGAGTCTAGGAGGCGCCACAGAGGCATCCCAGTGTCATGGTCCCCACACCCAAAGAAGAAAAAATCAAATTGGAAGCTAATTTAAAGGAGGCGCCCATACCTGCCTATTTTACCTAAGCAAAGAAGGAAGAAAACTTCTCTTGGAGAAGAAATCAAAGAAGGACATCCAATTGAAGTTCAAATCAAAATCAAAGAGCTTAACTTGGAGTGGAAGAAAAGAAGAAATGCCATAAGAAGAGGAGGACTCCAAATCCAAATCCAACTCCAAAGGAGGCGCCATAAAAATTTCAAAAAAAAATTCCTTTATGGCCGTCCCAATTTTTTTTTGAAGTCTTGGTCGACCAAGAGAGGGGATTTTCTACCTAATCTAGAGGTTGGAAGAGTTTAGTCCCACATGGGAATTTGTACAAGCTAGGAGAAAATTTTAGGTCTATATAATAGACCTCTCTTTGTAACTTTGAAAATCAATGAATGAAGAAAAATTATTTTTGCTATTCTCTTGTGTTGAGTGACCTAGGTTTCTCTTCTTCCGCACTATTCTAAGTGTTGAGCTCCGTGAGGGGGTAATCCGGGTTCCATTGGAGCCTTGAGGAGGTGAGAGATCTCCATCTTTATCCAAAACCCTAGGTTAGCCACTTGAAATTCCAAAACCCTAGCCACCTTTCATTATTTTCCATCCACCAAACCCTAGATCCATCCATCTCCCACGGCCTCTCTCTCTCTACAAGTCCAGGCCGTCCACCTTCATCCAGATCCAGTCCGGCTACTTCAGATCCAGAGCAAGTTCCAAGGAAAATCACATCAGCATCCAGGAGAATCCAGTTTTCAGCAATTTCGATCTTCAAGTTCATCAACCTGGTAAATCTTTTCCTTGACTCTCTGATTCCATCAATTGTCTTTCTTCTCTTCCAGATCTTGAGTTCAGGAGAAGCCAACCCGCCAAAGGACCAGTATTGGAGGATCCATTACGAAGATATCCGACTCCGAGGATCCAACAATCTGCTCGGGAGAGTTCTTCCACCAAAATCTGTGAAGATCATTGTCTGGTTAGATAACCCTTCCCTTCTCTTTATTTCTGTTCTGTTGAAAGCTCGGAGTGAAACCCTAGGTCTGGGAGTTTCTCAACCCCCAGCGATCCGTTGCTTCTGAATTACTCTGATAATTTAGTTTCCTTAAAGTTGTGCTTTCAATTATCATATTAGTATCTTTCAATGTTAGGTTAACTTTTCTTTGATTTGAAGCCAACTTCTACAAACATATAAAAACCACAAAAAAATTTAATTAATCTTAATTTACTTCCGCATCGCATCCTTTAATTTGTTCTGCATCATTTTTGGTATCAGAGCTTTCGTGCTGCATCACTCAAGAATGGAGATTCATATCATACTCTCAATTGAAGAGAGGAACTAGAGCTACACAAGGGAAGAAGGCCAGAGAGGAGGGCAAGACCATCTCGGCCAACACCATTCCCAGCTCATCCTCATCTTTCACTCACACTATATTCACTCCTCCTAGCGTGGAGCTCATCCAGAGGGGCTCGACCAGGAGGACCTGTTCCCCTGGATCGCCACTGACTTGACTGTCGGAGTGCCCCCGCCGGAATCCCCGGCCCGGGTCACTGACATTGCTTCCTTGCAGGTCTCGAGGAACCGGAGGTGTTACTAGATGGGCGGATGTGACCCACCCGACGCCATCAGCAGCTACGGGCCACGACGATCCAGGCGGCAACACACACCCATCATTTGCCATTGACCTTCTTTACCAAAATGATATTGGCGAGCTAGTCTGGGTACTAGACTTCATGAATCAAGCTAGCCTCCAAAAGCTTCTCTATCTTTTGCTTGATGGCTCGTTGGCACTCAAGAGCAAAGCTTCTTTTCTTCTAGCAAACTGGGGCATGTAGAGGGTCAACATTGAGGCAATGCACTATGATCTTAAGATCGAAGCCCGGGATATCTACAGCCATCCACACAAAGATGTCGGTGTTTGCATGGAAAAACTCTACCAGATGGGTCCTGCATTCCTCGCTCTATTTGCTCCCGACTTAAACCACATGGGAGGGGTCAAATGAGTCTAGGGGAATAGGAACCAATGCTTCTGCAGGCTCTCCTTGCTGTAGCTTCTACCAATCCTAGAGATCGAGGCTCTTGATGGACATGGCTTCCTTCAACTTTTTATCCTTGAGAGTCATCATGTAGCACCCCCTTGTCAGGGCTTAGACGTCCCAAACCTCACGTATCCCATGGGAGGTAGAAAACTTCATGAGTAGGTGGTAGGTTGAGACCAGAGTATTCAATCATGGTCTCCCTAAGATGGCATTGTAAGTTGCTGGGATCTTCACTATCAAAAAACTTAGCAAGACCATGGCCTATCTTAGGGCCTAGCTAGCTATCATAAAATGAGTGACAATGCCTTCGATAGGGATAGTGTCTCTAGAGAAGTCAATTAAGAGGGTGCTGGCCCTTTAGAGGTAATTCATGGGCAAGCCCATCTTGAAGAAAGCATCAAAAAAAAAATATCTATGAAATTTTTATTATCCACCAAGATTCTTTTTACATCACAATTTTACATAGTAATAGAAACGACCATAGGATCATCATGCAAAAATAGAACTCTATCAATGTTAACAGTGGAAAAGGTAATGGGCTCCTTCTCCGTCTTTTGGTCTTTGGACTAGAAAATCTCAGTCTATGCTACTTTGGCATAGGTTTGGTGCTCAGAGGAGCTTGCCCCCTAGCAACCAGCCCTACTGAGATAGTGCCGACGAGGATCCTATTCTCCATAAGGGGTTCGACTATCGATTGGGGCTCTCCATCGATGGCTTTTGAGGTATTGGACTAACTGACATAGCTGCGCAGGTAGCCTCGCTGAATCAGTAACTCGATCTTCCTCTTCAGGATAATGCAGTCATCGGTGTCATGCCAGTAGTTCCAATAAAATTGGCAGTATTTCTTTGGATCCTTCCAAGCTTTCGTGTTCATCTTTCCTGACCACTAGATAATATCTTGACCCTTGATTTCCATTAGGATTTGCCCCTAGGAAGTATTCAGAGTGGGAAAGTGTTGGGTTTGATTTAACATAGCAGAAGATTGAAGTTTAAAAATTTTTATTATTGAAACCCAAATTAGCCGGAATCCTAGACCTAATACTTGACCATAATAACTAATAAATCATAACTTTAGGATAATAGAGGAATACCTGAAGTGCTATACTTCTTAATTTTTACAAGGCACACAAGTGTATGCCCTCCAAAGGTGATCCACATAAAAACTAGACCAAGGAAGCACTCCTATTGAGCTTGCTTATTTGGCTAGGACTCTTCCTGATAGCATTTCTTCATTTAACAGCTTTTCTCCCTTTGCTGGAACCCCTACCCTCTTGTAGGGCACTCAGAGAACTCTCTAAATTCTCTCTCAGAATCTGATTATCCCTCTATCTTTTTTCTAGGCTCTTGTTTTAAAATGACAAGCTTTGTCTTAAAGAAGACTTTATGTCCTAAAAGAAGGAAGAGAGATAAAAAGGATTTCTTTTGGATATTTTTGGCATCAGAATACCGATGCCTATATATAATGAGTGAGGGGGTGCCTAATAAATCTTTTTCTCAGTCCTTGTTCTGATTTTCTAATGATCAGATAAGATCCTTCAAGAAGAAGGAGTCCCTTGGGTGAAAGATTTTATCTTGATATGTCATATCACTGCGCTAAGAGACATATATGTGTCTCTTCAATTTTTTAGCAATTTTTTCACTTGCCATGTGGCAAGTTACCGATCAAAATCTGGCTAAGGGATGGGAATTCCAAGGGATATATCGAAGAACCAGAAGCCTTCAAGTAGAAGGACTTATGGATTTGTGATTATGCGCCAAACATAAAGGGACACGTCCCTTCATTTTGCATGCCGCATTTTTCCACACCAAATACCATATTTTGACCATTTAAACCTAATCCAAATAAGCATGGGATAAGGGAGAGAGGCCTAGCACTTATCTAGAATAGATAATTTAGTGGTAGACGGACTCTTGGTCCTTCGCGCCCCTTAATCTTGGCGCATGCCAATATGGCGCCAAGAGTCTAATCCCATTTGGACTCTTCCATAATCCATGGATAATGTTCAATAAATTTTGGATAAATATAGATAAATGCTATCCCAATTAGAACTCAATCCAATCTAAGTTTCACTTAAATTAGTTAGCCCAAATAGCAAGCAAACTAACCCAATCCAATTAGGTTAGGAGTTAGACTAGTATGCATATACTAGTATACACATTAGCTAGCATATTAGGATCCAATGACCTTAACCAAAATCTAATTGACTTTCTTGGCCAATTCTCTAGTATGTATGACCCTTTAGACTCCACATCTAGCCAGCAGTAGGTCCAGGTCTAAGCTGTTCTGATCCAATCAAAATTGATTGACCTAATTAGGTGAAATCGAGCTGACCCAAGTTGCAAATTTGAACTAATTTTTAAATTGACTCATGAATCCAACCAATTTGATTCATGAAAACCTACAAGACTTGTTGACGTCTAGCAACGTGTCATGCCTACCAGGAAGATAAGAAATTTAGTAAAAATTATTAAAATATCCTTCGGTAAAAAGTTATCGTGTAATTCAATTTCTTGATCTTCCTTTATCCCGAATAAGTGATGGGTATGGAGAATTATCAAATCCTAGCACTTAATCCTTTCGAATCTTAATTCGATAATGAAGACTTGATCGATGAAAGATTAGAAATCCTTTCTAATCTCATCTTGCTTTGATCAAAGACTTCCTGAATCAACAATCAAAAAGATTACATGGGATAAGTCCTCCTCTTACTAGGAGTGATCGATTCCTTGTTAATTGACTCACATCCTTCATGCACAATCCACCATATCCGAGAACATCCCGTACATCACTCTTTGTCATGAATAAGTATGAACTAAAATATGGCTTCATATGCATAAGGAACCATGGTGATCTTAGATCTAAGGATCACTTGCACAACTCCCACTATGAGAACCATTTTTTGATAAGTAATAAGACCTCCATAACATATTTCCAAGACGAATCAATTCAGTGAACTTATACCCTAATGAGTACCCACATTCTTGTATTAGTGTCCCTACATATGTAGCTTGAGACCAACTATCATTTCCATTGAGCATACATAGGACGTGCTAGTCTTTCTGAAAATATCAATCACCGAATCGATGATCCAACGACTAGGAATATTTTAGATTAGGATTTATAGGAACTTAGGTCTCATCGTTATGATCTCCATCATAATCCTAATTTCATTATCCTAATCTATGGGGTTCATCATAATCTTAATAAGATGCAGTAGTATGATGAATTGACAATTATCTTTTATTCATAAATAATATCGTACATGAATTGGAAGATTATAGAAATACCCGTACAAAGATTGGCTTTCAGGATATAATTCTTTTATAAAGTCCTCATGACAAGGCTACTTGGGACTTCAAGAATAGGAAAGGAACTCCTTGTCTTGCTTCTTCTTCTACTACTGCTACTTGGAGGGAGAGGGGGATGAGTGCAATCCTCTCGAGGATGCTTTCGGTCACCCTTCTCCTTCTACTTCTCCACCATGCTTTTTTGGCATTGACATACTTCTCATAATGGGTTAGGAGTTCAGGAAGGCTTTTGAAAACTTTTGAAGAGAGAAGTAGAAATTGCCTTCACGTAGCGCTCTCTTCAAGGCTGACATGGCGATGGAGGGCTCGAGACCACGAACCTTTATGTCGGACCATAGCCCCTAACCAGCATTCCAAAAGGAACATCCTTATTGAAAGGCTGGAAACTATTGCCTTTCAAGCACATTAGAGCCCAGTGATAAGCGTGTTGGCCGGCCCGAGTGATGCGGGACTAATATGCATGCAATTCTTTTTGTATATTTTATATGTGGGGTTAGGTAATTAATTCTTGAATTTTAGATCAAAATTAGTTGTAGAAAATTTTATATGAATTTTTGAAGCCAAGCATGCATATTAAAACCTAAAAAAGTACTAAAGAAGGATCGCCGGGGCTGAGAAGCCTCGGTTAGGACAAGTTCTCCTACAATAATAAGACTGGAGGTAGAGGGGGTGTACCTGACAATATCTGAAGTACCCGGTGAAGATCGCAGTGAAGGGATCTCTCATTCCTCGATGGATGCGGCCTGGAAAACCGAGCTAAAGACCCGCGGATACCCGGCTTTCTGCTCGGTGGTCCGATTGAGGCGTGGCTGGAGTCGTTGGATTCGTAGGAACTCGGGGACCTGCAAACGACCAGTCAGGGATTAGAAAACTCAAAGGAGATCAAGAAAATAAAGGAAAACAGTAAAGAAAAGAAAGTTTTGGAGGGGGCTGGAAGGATGGTTGGCGGCAGGAAGATGGTTGCAAACACCGGGAAGAAGAACTCTCAAACCTCTTTATGCACACAGCAGGGTAATCACACAAAATAATAGAAGAACTCAAGGTTTATTTCATATATCAAAATCTTTCTTCATACAAGAGGCTAGGGTTCCTTAAATAGACCCTTAACCTTGGGCTCCAAGTAAGGGCACATTAGTCTTTACATAAGAATCATTTTCCCTCTCAAACCCTAGCTAGAAAATAAGGAAATATTAGGTAGAAAAAATCCCTAAAAATTCTCTTGACTTGGCCAACACTCCAAGGATGCCTACGGGGGTGTGTTGGGCTTCTAGGAGCAGCAAGAGGCCGGCCCAAAGGGGCTCGGGCGTATGGGTTTGGGCCTCTAGAAGCTAGGGTGGCCTGGTAGCCAGGTAGCAGGAATATTCCCTGGTATATTACATCTTAGGGGCTTGGGCTTGGCGCTTGGGCTTGATTTCTTTGGGATAGGATGCAGATGGACCTCTAAAATCATGGATGCCTTGGTATATGAATATATTTTGGCATCTGGAAGGGAATCTAGGTATCTGAAGGGTATCTGCAAGGAATCAGGATTTTCTGAATTTTTCCTCCTGGGGTCTTCAAATCTTCAAGCTGGGTTGGACTTGGGCTATACTTCCATGTCTTCAATCTGGTTGGACTCGATCTTCACTTGTATGATGTGGTCTTGAGTCTTCAATATAGTTGAACAGGACTTAAAAAAATAAAATTAGCTTGATATGAGCTGACTAACACTGGACTGAACTAGCTCAACATGAGCTGACTAGTACAGAACTGAAACTCAAAAGACTCAAATAACAACTAAAATGGACTCAGATGGGCTAAGCCCTTATTACAGATGGACTCATAAATTATTGATCAATTCATAGAGGGTTGAAAAGCCTCTGTCTTATTCTGGTGCCTCCGGTGTCCCCACCACCGAGGGGCTTCGCACCTGGGTCGGCCTGCATCAAGCCAAATCGCATCCAAGCGGTAGGATGGGTGGTCAGTCCCAATTACCATTCTGTCATGAGGGGTCGAGCCGACTCTCCATCATTTCAGGATCTGAGTCAACCCTCCCAAGAAATGTCACTACGGCAATAGCCGCCCCACCAACCATGGGTGTGTGCTGGCCACGTAGCCAACATTGCCCCCTAGCAACACCCTGGGGGCCCGTTCAGATTCAAACCTGCAACCTTGCTCTAATACCACCTGTCGGACCATAGCCCGTAACTACCATTCCAAAAGGAACGTCTCTGTTGAAAGGTTAGAAATTATTGCCTTTCAAGCGCATCAGAGCCCAGCGGTAAACACGCTGGCGGGCCTGAGGGGCTTCGCACCTGGGCCGACCCGCATCAAGCCAGATTGCACCCAAGTGGCAGGCTGGGCGGTCAGTCCTAATTTAATCCATTCTGTCATGAGGGGCCGAGCCGACTTTCCATCATTTCAGGATCCGAGTCGACCCTCTCGAGAAATGTCACTACGGTAACAGTCGCACCACCAACCATGGGTGTGTGCTGGCCACGTAGCCAACATTCTAGCATGGCCATTTTAAAATGATCGATGTAGTGATGAAGAGACTCGCCCTCATCTTGCTGAAAGGAGAAGAGGAAGTCAGAATCTTGTGTAAGCCTCTTGTTGCCTGGAATTGGGCCGTGAACTAGTGGCCAACTTTTTGAAAGAGTGGATTGATCCTGACAGAAGTCAGGTATACCAAACTCTCACCATTTTCCTGAAGGTGGTTAAGAAGGACTTGTATACGAGGGCATTAGATGCCCCTTAAAAAAATATGAGGGATCTGAAACTCTCTAGATGGTCGAAGAGGTCGGTGATGCCATCATAGGCCTCCATAGCAAGCACCTTGAAATGGTGAGATACTGGTTCTTCCATGATCTTATGAGAAAATGAAAGGCAAACCATGAATTAAGGCTTGCCACCCGAACATAAGTTTCTGCCAGCGAAGCTCCTTTAGGTAGTTGTCTACCTCCTGGAGCTTGCAGGCTAGCTTGCCTTGTCACCCAAACCATTAGGTGGGGTGATGGCTCGAAGACTCCTCCAACGAAGTGACCTGTGTAGAAGAGAAGGAAATAGAAATAGGAGTCAGGTTGATGCACATCATCTGGCTCTCGGTGGAAGCAATAGCTACAAGACACGATGGGTTGGGATGAGGCTCAACGTGAGGCTCACCTTGTGCTCCGAGCTGATCTCCTTGCTCGGGGGACCTCTAGCTTGACAAGAGTGGCCCCTTACTCACCTTGTACCTCAAGCTAGTTGCCTCGCACCTCAGATTAATTGCCCCACCCGGTACTGGAGATGGTTCATGTATTGGCTCCGCCTCCAACCTTGGCATGGCTTGCTGTAGGCCCTACACCAAGGTCATCAAAGCTTCGACTTGTTGATAGGGGTGCTAAAACTACTCAATGGTGATGATCGAAGTAGTGGATGGTCCCGCCATTTCCCTTATTAGGAGAATCAAAGGTGGGGCGGCCAAGATTGTGGATGCCTCAATGGGAGCAGACATGATCAAAGACTTTATTGCTGCTTATTAAGTTACCGTGACTAACTCTATAAGTTAGTAAGAGGGGCTCCCACAAGGTATGTCTTCATACTCGTCTATACACATTCATTCTGGCATTTTTTCTATTAGACATTCTTTATTGAAGTGATAGGATAGAAGAGTACATGTTTACCATAACTTTCGATTAGCCATCGAGTAGAGTGGCACATGTGTAATATTATGGGCTTGGGTTGAAGTCGGCAAGCCCGGCCAACTTTAACCCAAACCAGGAAAAAAAAAATAACGAATGATAGCACCGGAATAGGGGAGCCAAGTTTGCCCTTGTCGGCCGGAGTTTCTGCCGGGAATCTCGGTGGGAGAGTCGTGAGAGGTGTGGGAGGAGGTCGGCGATGGGTCTGTGTAGGTTTGGGACTCGGTGGTAGAGTTTTAAATGGCGAGGAACTCTCATCATTTTCTTTTAAAAAATCCCTCACCGTCGCCTCTCGAGCCACCTCCACGCACTTTCTCCTTCTCCGACGAGCGATCGAGAACTCTCCAATGCCCACCAGTAAGTCCTTTCCCTTTTATTCTCATTTTTAGGGAGGATTTTGGAAAGATTTTATTTGGTTTCCTGTTTGTTTTTGGGGTCGTTCACCGTCCGACGCCGCCATCGCCGTCGTCGTCGCCGCCTGCCTTTGGTCCATGAAGGCTCTGCGACAACCACTTCGTGGTTACTGGTAGCTGGGGGGGGGAAGGGCCAGTTCGGCCGAGCCGAGGGAGAAGCAGGGGAGATAAGTTCGGGAGAAGAAAAGAAAAGAGGAAGAAGGAAAGAAGAAAGAAAAGAAAAGAAAAGGAAAAAAAAAGGGGATTTCCATATGGTTATTAAACAAGAGAGAGAGAGAAAAGAAGAGAGAAAGAGAAAATCAGGAGATTTTTCGAGATTCATGAAAAAGTGAGAATTTAGATTTTTAATTTAATTATTTATTTATGTAGAGAATCAGTCTCCTGAGCAGGAAGGCGTCGCGCAGATTTCGGGTACGGATTAGTTCAGGCACGAATAGTTTATTTTTGAGAGGTAAGGACTTCTAGACTTGATCACCATAATATAAATATATTTTACATGACCTGATTTGATCCAAGCATATATTTAAATATTTTTCATGCATGGTTGTTTTCAAATAACATGATTTAATTTTCCGGATACAGAATGAGTTTGTTGTTAATAATGTTGTTTGTGTTCTATTTAATATATCATGTGTACCTAGTGATCTTTGAATGTGTTTGATCGGGATATCGATCGTTGAAAGGTGACATGTTCTGACTATGTGAGATGAAATGATAAAGTATTTAGTGAACCGGTGTTTGGACTAACCATACCACGACGGTACCGTGGTTTCTCAGTGTGCCCGTTACAGGCTGGAGTGTGACAATTTGTGTGCCAGTCACAGGCTAGAGTGTGACAATAGTGTGCCTGTCACAGGCTAGAGTGTGACCATAGTGTGCCAGTCACAGGCTGGAGTGTGACCGTGGCTAGTCCAGAATCCTAAAGATAATGGTTAAATAATATAAATTCTAAAAGAAAAATGTAAAGTTTTCAAAGTTTTTGTCATACATGAAACCTGAATTGTTTGATTATGTCACATGATATGCTGGTGTTTTGCTGTTTTCATATACATATATATTATTATTGGTGATCACTTGGAAACCTTACTGGATTGTATAGCTCATTCCCTACTATTTATTTTTTTTCAGAGACTCAGGATACATAAAGAGGATTTGGGCTGGGCGTGAGATGGAGCTTCATAAATGTTGAGCTAGTTAGTTAGTTAGTTTTAGTTTCGGTTACTGGTATTTGTGAGTCAGTAGACCAATTAATGATATCGACTCAAATAATGGATTGTACAATTGTTATTTGATTGTTTATATAATATTAGTTTAATTTAATATGTTTGACTTTTGTATACCTAGGTTTTGCATAATCTCTAGGGTAAAACCTAGAGTTTGTGTGGCCGATCACGTAGCCGATTCCGGTGCTGGATTCGGGACGTGACAGAGTGGTATCAGAGCAAACCATGTTTTAGGATCTTAGGATATAAGCTCATCGAGAGAGTGTGGGTTGATTCATAAGTGGGATAGATATTATGTCATATTTTTTTATCAACTGAGCGTTAGTTGTATACTAATAATGACTGGTATAGGTTTTCCATGGCGCGTGGTAGTGGACGTGGACGTGGACGTGTTAGGAGGCCCACAAGATTTGCGAATTGAGCAAATGCTTGGGATCCTATAGAGCAGCACAAGAATACTAGGGTTCTATCTGGTGATGAGGAACATTCACAGGAACCAACGCCCAATCCCATGGACAACACTGGTGATGGGGAACATCCATAAGAACCGGCACCCAATCCTTTGGACAACACTCCGGAGACTAGAACTGCAAAAATAGGAACACCGGGAGGATCTGGAGTTCAGCTTGGGGACCAGGTGGGTCTTCCTCAGCTATTGCAATTTTTAGTGCAGCAACAAGCTACTGCAAGAGCTGATACACTGAGATTAATGGAAGCACAACAACAACATCAACAATTTATGCAGCAGCTATTACTACAACAGCAATAGCCAGAAGTTAGAATTCCTCAAGAACGACCAATTACTTTAATAGATTTCAAGAAGTATGCACCACCGATATTCAAGGGAACATCTGATCCCATGGAGGCAGAAGGTTGGCTGAAAGCTATTGAGAAAGTTTTCCAAGCCTTGCGATGTCTAGAAGGGGAGAAGGTTACATTCGCTACCTTTTTATTGCAAGATGAGGCAGCTGCTTAGTGGGAGGTGGAGCTTGGGAAGCAAGGACCAAACAATGCACCTTTTACCTGGACAGATTTCAGAAAGATTTTCTATGAGAGATACTTTCCTCAAAGAGTTCGGGTACAAAAATTTTGAGAATTTGATCGCTTGGAGCAAGGTAACTTAACTGTTTCTCAGTATGCTGCAAAGTTTGAAGAATTGTCGAGATATGCTCCATCACTCTTAGCAGATGAAGGGATCCGGGCCAGGAAATTCGAAAATAGACTTAGAGGTCGGATTCAGCATCAGGTGACTGCCTTTGAGCTATCAACTTATAAAGAGGTAGTCAATAAAGTATTGATTATAGAAAGGGGATTGGATTTGGCTCAAGTTGAAAGAGAAAAAGCATTAAAGAAGAGATCTGGAACAAGAGGGTATCAAAGTCAATCCTATAAAGGTACCAGTGCAAAAACAAGGAAGCTTGACAATGTTATTTTAGATGACAAGACTCAACCAAAGAGTGACGTCAAGTGCTTTAAGTGTGGTGGTTCTCACTATAAGTGGGATTGTACATGGCCAGATGAGTGGAAGTGCCATAACTGTGGCAAACTGGATCATAAGGCAGTTGTGTGTCCTTATGGTCAAGGGTCACAGCACCAAGTACCTCATGGAAGACAGCAACTTGAAGGACAACAGAAATCAGTAACTCAGGGACTGGTTTATGCACTCACCCAGCAGGATGCTAATGCATCAAATTCGGTAGTGACATGTATGATCAAATTATTTTCTAGCAATGTTTATGTTCTATTTGATACTGGTGCCACCCACTCTTTCGTATCTGTTAGATCGGTTAGAGAAAGTAATGAGTTAACCCCAACACCTTTAGAATTTGAACTCTGTATTTCCACTCCTAGTGGGGATGTTTTTGTGGTTAATCAAATCTGCAAGGAGTGTAGATTGAATATCGAAGGTAGGGAGATGGAAGCTGATTTGATAGTCATGGATATGAAAGATTTCGATGTGATCCTTGGAATGGATTTGCTAGCAGCATACCATGCTTCCATCAACTGTTTTGAGAAGATAGTGAAATTTCAGATTCCTGATCAGTCAGAGTTTTATTTTGAGGGTAACAAGTTAACCCTTATGAGGAGGGTAATTTCGACTTTTATTGCCAAGCGACTCCTCAGGAAAGGTTGTGAAGGATTTCTGGCAGCGGTGATAGATACCCGACAGCAAGAGCTTAAGTTGGAAGACATATCCATTGTGAAAGAATTTCCTGAGGTCTTTCTCGATGATCTGCCAGGATTACCTCCTGATAGAGAGATTGAGTTCTCTATTGATCTTTTACCAGGTACAGGTGCCATCTCCAAAGCTCCCTATATAATGGCTCCTACAAAATTAAAAGAACTTAAGGAGCAATTGCAAGAACTGTTGGATAAAAGATTTATCAGACCTAGTATGTCTCCCTGGGGGTGCTCCGGTCCTATTCGTAAAGAAGAAGGATGGAAGTTTTTGGCTCTGCATTGACTATCGGGAGTTGAACAAAGTGACTATAAGGAACAAATATCCCTTACTAAGGATTGATGATCATTTGATCAACTACAGGGAGTACAGGTATTCTCAAAGATTGATCTTCGTTCTGGTTATCATCAATTGAAGATAAGGGCAGAGGATGTACCAAAGATAGCTTTTAGAACCAGATATGGATACTATGAATTTTTGGTTCTACCTTTTGGTTTGACAAATGCACCTGCAGTTTTTATGGATCTCATGAACCGAGTGTTTAGACCATATCTGGATCAATTTGTAGTAGTATTTATTGATGACATACTGATTTATTCAAGGAGTCTACAGGCACATGAGGAACACTTAAAGATAGTATTACAAATACTTAAGGAGGAGAAATTATTTGCCAAGCTAAAAAAATGTGACTTTTGGTTGAACAGAATTTCTTTCCTTGGCCATGTTATTTCTAAGGATGGTGTTTCTGTGGATCCAAAGAAAGTGAAAGCAGTGGTAGAGTGGGAGAGACCTACTAACGTATCTGAAGTTCGCAGTTTCCTGGGAATTGCAGGATATTATCGAATGTTTGTTGAAGGATTTTCTCTTATTGCTATATCTTTAACTCGCGTGACTCAGAAACGAACAAAATTTGAATGGACAGATGAATGTGAGCAAAGTTTTCAAGAATTGAAGAAACGGTTGGTCACTGCTCCAATGTTAACTGTTCCTGCAAAGACAGGGGATTTCAACATATACAGTGATGCATCTCGAAAGGGTCTCGGTTGTGTTTTAATTTAAAATGGAAAGGTGATAGCCAATGCTTCTAGACAGCTGAAATCATATGAGTCAAATTATCCCACTCATGACTTGGAGTTAGCAGCTGTAGTTTTTGCCTTAAAAATATGGAGGCATTACCTGTATGGTAGTCGTTGTGAAATCTTTACAGATCATAAAAGTTTAAAATATATAATCACTTAGAAGGAGCTGAACTTGAGACAGAGAAGATGGTTGGAACTATTAAAGGATTATGATCTGACTATCAACTACCATCCAGGCAAGGCAAATATTGTAGCAGATGCCCTAAGTAGGAAGTCTCCAAGTAAGTTAACAGCTTTAACTACTAATCAAAAGCACATCATAATGGATTTGGAGAGGTCTGAGATTGAGGTACGAATTCATAATTCTGAGACTTAATTAGCAAGTATTATGGTACAACCTATCTTGATGGATAAAATTAAATCAGCTCAGAAGGAAGATTTAGAGCTTCAGAAAATTAGAGAGACAGTTGAGTCTGGTGCTCAGTCTGAATTTACTATATATGAAGATGATACCCTGAGGTTTGGTAACAGATTATGTGTTCCGAAGTTTTCAGAATTAAAGAATGAGATTTTGGAAGAGGCGCATGGTTCATCATATACGATACATCCAGGTAGTACAAAAATGTATCGAGATCTACGTGAAAACTTTTGGTGGACTGGTATGAAGAAGGACATAGCTCAGTATGTTGCTCAATATTTGGTATGTCAATAGGTAAAAGCTGAGCATCAAAGATCTGCTGGACCATTGCAGTCTCTTGCGATTCCTCAGTGGAAATGGGAGCACATTACCATGGATTTTGTTACAAGTTTATCCAAAACCCCTAAGGAAAATAATACGGTGTAGTGATTGTGGACCGACTAACAAAGTCAGCTCATTTCTTATCCTTTCGTGTCGGCCTCTCTCTGGAAAAAATTACAAATTTGTACATTGAACAAATTGTGATATGACATGGGATTCCAGTTTCTATGGTATTGAATCGAGACAGTAGGTTTGTTTCACAATTTTGGAAGAGTCTTCACAAAGCATTGGGGACCAAATTAAGTTTTAGTACAGCTTTTCATCCCCAAACTGATGGACAGTCAGAGCGAACCATCCAAATTTTGGAAGACATGTTGAGAACTTGTGTTATGGACTTGGGTGGCGCTTGGGACTGTCATCTATCGTTAATAGAGTTTGCCTACAATAATAGTTATCAAGCCAGCATACAGATGGCGCATTTTGAGGCTTTATATGGTAGGAAGTGTAGATCTCCTATCTGTTGGAATGATGTAGGAGAAAGAAAATTGTTGAGTCCAGAAATAGTATAACAAACAGTGAAAAAGGTACAAATGATCAGGAAACGATTGCATACTGCTCAGAGCCGACAGAAAAGTTATGCTGATAAGAGACGAAGAGAGCTGGAATTCAATGTTGGTGATCATGTCTTTTTGAAAGTGTCTCCCACAAAGGGTGCGATGAGATTTCGTGTACGAGGCAAGTTGAGCCCAAGATTTGTGGGACCATTTGAAATTTTGGATAAGGTTGGTGAGGTGGCCTACCGATTAGCACTACCACCAGTTTTATCTGGAGTGCACAACGTGTTTCATGTATTTATGTTATGGAAGTACATTCTTGATCCCAATCATGTAATAGATTACGTACCCTTGTAACTTCAAGAGGATTTGACCTATGAGGAGGTGCCTTTACGAATCATCGACAGCAAGGATCAAGAATTGCGACACCGAATCAAACCATATGTGAAGGTGCAATGGAGCAATCACAGTGAAAGAGAAGCTATATGGGAACTTAAAACAGAGATGCGAGCAAAATATCCACAGCTTTTTGAAATACCAGGTATGTAAATTTTGAGGACGAAATTTTTTTTAATGGGGGAAGAATGTAATATTATGGGCTTAGGCTGAAGTCGGCAGGCCCAGTCGACTTCAATCCAAACCAGGAAAAAAAAAACAACGAACGATAGCACCGGAACATGGGAACCGAGTTTGCCCTTGACAGCCAGAGTTTTCGCCAGAAATCTCGGTGGGAGAGTCGTGAGAGGTGTGGGAGGAGGTCGGCGACGGGTCCGTGTAGGTTTGGGACTCGGTGGTAGAGTTTTAAATGGTGAGGAACTCTCATCATTTTCTTTTAAAAAACCCCACACCGCCGCCTCTTGAACCACCTCCACGCACTTTCTCCTTCTCCGACGAGCGATCAGGAGCTCTCCAACGCCCACCGGTAAGTCCTTTTCCTTTTATTTTCAATTTTAGGGAGGATTTTGGATATATTTTATTTGGTTTCTTGTTTATTTTTGGGGTCGTTCACCGTCCAATGCCGCAGTCGCCGCCGTCGTTGCCACCTGCCTTTGGTCCATGAAGGCTCTGCGACAACCACTCTGTGGTTACCGGCAGTTGGGGGGGGAAGGGCCAGTTCGGCCGGGCCGAGGGAGAAGCAGGGGAGATAGGTTCGGGAGAAGAAAAGAAAAGAGGAAGAAGGAAAGAAGAAAGAAAAGAAAAGAAAAGGAAAAAAAATGGGATTTCCATACGGTTTATAAAAAAAAGAGAGTGAGAGAGAAAGAAGAGAGAGAGAAAATCAGGAGATTTTTCGAGATTCATGAAAAATTGAGAATTTAGATTTTTAATTTAATTATTTATTTATGTAGAGAATTAGTCTCCTGAGCAGGAAGGCGTCGCGCAGATTTCGGGTACGGATTAGTTCAGGCACGGATAGTTGATTTTTGAAAGGTAAGGACTTCTAGACTTGATAACCATAATATAAATATATTTTACATGACCTGATTTGATCCGAGCATATATTTAAATATTTTTTATGCATGGTTGTTTTCGGATAACATGATTTGATTTTCCGGATACAGAATGAGTTTGTTGTTAATGTTGTTTGTGTTATATTTAATATATCATGTTTACCTAGTGATCTTTGAATGTGTTTGATCGGGATATCGGTCGTTGAAAGGTGACATGTTCTGACTATGTGAGATGAAATGATAAAGTATTTAGTGAACCAGTATTTTGACTAGCCATGCCATGGCGGTACCGTGGTTTCTTAGTGTGCCCGTCACAGACTGGAGTCTGACAATTTATGTACCAGTTATAGGCTGGAGTGTGACAATAGTATGCCCGTCACAGGCTGGAGTGTGATAATAGTGTGCCAGTCACAAGCTGGAGTGTGACCGTGGCTAGTCCAGAACCCTAAAGATAATGGTTAAATAACATAAATTCTAAAAAAAAAATATAAAGTTTTCAAAGTTTTTGTCATACATGAAACCTGAATTGTTTGATTGCGTCACATGATATGCTGGTGTTTTGCTATTTTCATATACATATATATTATTATTGGTGATCACTTGGAAACCTTACTGGGCTGTATAGCTCACTCCCTACTATTTATTTTTTTCAGAGACTCAGGATACATAAAGAGGATTTGGGCTGGGCGTGAGACAGAGCTTCATAAATATTGAGCTAGTTAGTTAGTTAGTTTTAGTTTCGGTTACTAATGTTTGTGAGTCAGTAGACCAATTAATGATATCGGCTCAAATAATGGATTGTACAATTGCTATTTGATTGTTTATATAATATTAGTTTAATTTGATATATTTGACTTTTGTGTACTTAGGCCTTGCATAATCTCTAGAGTAAAATATAGGATTTGTGCGGCCGGTCACGTAGCCAATTCCGGTGCTGGATTTGGGGCGTGACAACATGTTTGTCCATAACTTTCGACCCATGATCGATAGGATGACATAGGCTTGCCTAGAAAGGGAACGGGTTTTCCTGACATGCAATCTAGTATTCTATATCAAAATATGATCGGCAGGATGGCGCAGGCTAGCCTAGGGAGAGAATAGGTTTTTCCGAACTCCGATCGATCAAACTGATTAGTAGGTGGCACAAATCTACCTGGAACGGGAACAAGCTTCTTGACCCCCGATCAGACACTCTTTACTAATGTGATCGACAGGATGGTGCAGGCTCATCTAGGAAGGGAGCAAGTATTCCTGACCTCCAACTAGGTACTCTTTATAAAAGTGATCGACAGGATAGCACATGTTTGCCTAGAGAGGGAATAGGTATTCCCAACCTCCGATCTAGTATTCCTTATGAAAGTGATGAGCAGGATGGCACAAGCTTGCCTAAGGAGGGAACAGGTATTCTCAACCTCCGATTTGATATTCATCATCTAAAATGATTTGATAAGTGCAAATTCATGCAAAATTCCGATTAGGCATTATGACATTCTTTATCTAAATATTGAGACAAGCAAAGGTTTGCCTAAGACTCCGATCAAGTATTTTGGCATCCCATTACCAATGTGACCTAAAAGGGACCAGATCTTCTTAATTCAAAGTAATCGGATATTCATTCATTCAAAAAGATCGGATATTCATTTATTCAAAATAATCAAATATTCTTTATCAAAGTGATTAGGAATTTTCTATTAAAGTAATCAGCAATCGAGTATTCTCTATCAAAGTAATCAACTATCTTTTTGCCATCAGAAGGCTTGCAAAATTTTTTTTTATTATACTTTTAAGTTTAATTAAGTAAATTGATTTAAACTTGGAAGTGTGAGACAACTCTTACAGGATAGATAACATGTCATAAGTAACTATTGGTATGTAAAAAAAATTTTGGCTATGGCACCTGATGAGTTGTTATTTGAGGCCAAAGTGTTGAATCGACTTGATGAGCTCTTCCCTAAGATATAGGGTTGCAATCCGAGCTCTAATTTAAGGTACAGGGTGCTAATTTGACCTTTTTCTTATGGTCTAAGGTGCCAATCTGATCTCTTGCTTAAGGCACAGGATGCTAATCCGAGCTTTTTCTTGAGGCATGTGGTACAATCCGAGCTCTTCTTTAAAGTACAAGGTATCAATATGATCTCTTTCTTAAGGCACAAGGTGCCAATCCGAGCTCTTACTTAAGGCATAGAGTGCTAATCCAACCTCTTTTTTAAGGTACAAGGTGTCAATCTAAGCTCTTGCTTGAGGTATGGGATGCCACGAGCTCTTCTTTAAGGCACACAGGTTACCAATCGATCTCTTTCTTAAGGTACATGATGCCAATCTGCTTGAGGTATGAGATGTCAATCCGAGCTCTTCCTTAAGGCACATGGTACTAATCCGAGCTCTTCCTTAAGACACATGGTGCTAATCTAAGATTTTACTTATGACACGGGATGCCAATTCAACCTCTTCTTTAAGGTATAAGGTGCTAATCTGACCTCTTCCTTAAAATTTAGAATGCCAATATGATCTCTTATTTAAGGTATAGAAAATCGAGCCGGTATAAAGTTTTATAACTCTTTTCAATATCAAGTACATATCTTAAGATCATTAAAGCTATAAAATAATATTGATAAAGTGGTTACTATAAAGTGTATCAAATCATTTAACATATCATTTTATAAATTAATCTCTTAATAATCTAATCGATTCAATAATTTTTTAATAATATAATTATTTAATAAATTATTATAATTATCTAATTAATTTGATTTTTAATTTTTATTCTAATCGATTCAATAATTTTTTAATAATATAATTATTTTATAAATTATTATAATTGTCTAATTAATTTGATTTTTAATTTTTATAAATAAAGAGTGGAGAATTTTTTTTTGGGATAATTTTTTTAAGTGCTCTCTCTCTCTCTCAAATAAAGAGCCGAGGGTTAATCAATTTTTTGTGCATCAAAAGATTTTTTTTTCTTTTAATTTTAATTAGCTGGCATCTTGACAGTTGATGTATTTATTTTTAGGTAGAAAAAAATTATAAAAATTAAATATCTTGAATCAAATATATATATATATATATATATATATATATATATATATATATATATATTTATTTATTTATTTATTTATCTGGTAAGATGGGATCCGCAGAAAAGCTATGCAGCATTTATTTCCTATTTTTATAAAAAAAAAAAAATACACGCCTCTCTCGAGGCTTTTCAAAACTAAGATTTTTCCGGCTGTCTATGACGTTTTGCGGTTTTAAATGTATTTATCATCAGTAAAGATAATGATCTGATTTATGAAAAAAAAAAAACCCGATAACATGATATGATCCGAGAACTACTCCCATGAATTATGACTTCATGCATGATACCCCACATCCAACATGGAATGTGTCACCGCCTGTGGTCTAGTCATTGCGCAGGAACTCGGGCAGAAATCGCCCCTTGATTGCTCCCTTGCGGAGGACGGTAGGTGGTTTCTTTGAACTTTTTTGCTGAGGGGATGGCTGGCTTCCTTCCACTTTCGCCTGAGGAATCGATCCATTGCCTGGTTGCCTTTTTTTTTTTTTGTCTCGGACGTCCGCTTGCCTTTATTCATTCCTTCCTCGCGAACGCTTGCCTTTATTCATTCCTTCCTCGCGAAGCCAGCACAAGCTGGCATTTTTAACAATAGATGGGGGCATAACTGTCCTTTACGGGGACGCTCTTCTTCCCGCCCGTATGCGTTACGCTTTTTTTTTTTTTTGTGGGTGTGTTTGTGGGTGTGTGTGGGGGGGGGGGCCCACTCTTCTTGACGGACGTTATCGTCATCGGTTACACCGCCTCGACGGACAAAAGGAAGTGACTCACGGCCAAGAGGGCGGACGTGTGGGTGGAGGGGGTGTAAAAGTGGTCTAGAATGGGCGTGCCCCAGATGCTACTTTCACTTTTAAACTCCCTCCGCGTCTCTCCCCTTCTCTATATATAAACTCGACCCGACCCCTTCGTTCTCTCCACGTTCCATCTACCGGTTCTTCCACCACCGGGACATTTTTTACCTTTCTGTTCCTTGTCGTATACATTTTTTTGATCCTGTACCTGGATGTCGAGGCGTGGCGGTGGCGGTGGCGGCCGCCGGGGAGGCGGCGATTACTACCGGGAGCCGCAGCCCGGAGCTCCATCCGGCCAGCGAGGAGGAGGACGGGGTAGAGGCGGAGGCAGAGGACGGGGTGGCGGCGGAGGCGGTCGTGGTCGCTATGGAGAAGGGTACGCTCCGCCGCCGGCCGCCGCTGACTATCCGCCGCTGGCCGCCGCTGACTATCCGCCGCTGGCCGCCGCTGACTATCCGCCGCCCCGAGCGCAGGAGGAGCGCCAGAGGCGGACGGATCCTCCGCCGTCATCAATGTCCGCGACCGTATCCTCCTCGTCTTTGAGTCGGGACCTGGATCAGCAGCTCTCCCTGACGGCACCGGAAGAGGCCGGAATATCCGGTACGACTTCGGCGGAGGCGGTGACTCCTCCGGCGTCGAGCAAGGCGCTGACGCATCCACCTAGGCCGGGGTTCGGCACGGTTGGGAGGAGGTGCGTCGTCAAGGCGAACCACTTCCTCGTGGAACTGTCGGACAAGGATTTGTGCCATTATGATGTAAATCAAGAAACACCTCTTCGTCCTCCCTCCCTCCTCGTATCGTCGTTTAGACTGCCAGATTCTTTTCTTTTTTTTCCCGACTTTTGTTTTACTCTGTTTTTTTCGATTTGATGTTTTGCATTCCCTTTCTTGTTTCTCTTTCAATAAAACTCTTTCTTGCGGGTTTTTAGATTATATAGGCCCTGGGAGCGTTCTTCTGCTGTTGTATTTTTATTGGTTTGATTTGGATGTTAGATGTTTATCTTTTCCTGTTCCTTGTGTTTCTAAGAATTTTTTTCTCCCAATCCTCTTTTATCCTATGTAGCGTTTTTTGTGCTTCTTTGAACTAAGTTTCTTTTTTCATGGATCGACAAGGTTTCGATCGACCCAGAACCGATATCCAAGACTACCAATAGAAGTGTGATCGGCGAGCTTGTGAGGTTGCATCAGGACTCCCAGTTAGGCAGGCAATTGGCTGTTTACGATGGAAGGAAAAGCTGGTATACTGCCGGTGCTCTACCTTTTACATCGAAGAAGTTCCTGATAAAATTGCCCGATAAAGGTCGAGACGGCAATGTTAGGTGGGTCTGGCCGCTTGTTTTTAAACCCTTGTTTTGTTTCGAGTCTTTATGTGATTGATGGTTTTGAATGGTTGATTGGTGATTGATTGATTGATTGATTAATGTTGGATGACTATTTGGTTTGGCAGGGGAGAGAAGGAATACAATGTGACGATTAGGCTTGCTGGGCGGCCTGATCTCCACCATCTCCAGCAGTTCTTACGTGGGAGGCAGATGGATGCCCCTCAAGAAACTATTCAAGTTCTTGACGTGGTTATGAGGGAATCAGCTTCTACCAAGTTACTTTTCTTTTTCCCCGCTTATCTTTCGCTTGTCTTGCACACACACTCCCTCCAAAAAAATAAAAATTAATAAAATAATAAAAATCTAGTTATTTAGGACGTTCATGATGAGATTTAAACCTGACCAATTTCATTTGCTGCAGTTATACTGCTGTGTCAAGATCTTTCTTCTCTCCCCAGTTTGGGAATCCACAAGAAATTGGTGATGGGATTGAATTTTGGAGGGGTTACTACCAAAGTCTTCGGCCCACGCAGATGGGACTTTCTTTGAATGTTGGTACGGTGTTTTCAATGCGTAACCTTTATTTACAGTTATGATAGATGTAGTACCAATAAATGCCTTTTTTGATATTCACATGGATTCTTTTAGGCAGATCATGTTATGTCCCAAATCACATGTTGTTGTTGTTCTATAACGTAATGTTGGCATCTCGTGTTTGGTTGCAGACACGTCTGCAACATCATTTTACAAGTCTTTACCTGTTGTAGACTTCGTCTCTGAGTATCTTAACCTTCGTGATTGCTCGAGGCCGTTATCTGACTCGCATCGCATTAAGGTAAAATGACCTAGTATTCGATTTATCAATTACATGATTTTCCTTTTTATTTATGTTACTTAATTTTAATCCACATCCTGTCCACTGTTGATTGCTTATTGATTATTATGGTAATCATGCTTTAAAACTTTTTTTTTTTTATTTGTCATGTATTATCTGCAAATTTGTAGATAAAGAAAGCCCTAAGAGGGCTAAAAGTTGAAACCACTCATAGGAAGGAATCAAGGATAAGGTATAGGATCACAGGGATAACCTCGATGCAGATGAGTCAATTGACGTATTCTCCTTCTCTCTCTCTCTCTCTCTCTCTTTTTTTTTTTTTTTTTTTTTTTGTGTGGCTCTTTTGCATTATTTTAATATGTGATTGATGCATTCTGTTCAGGTTTGAGGCTGGAGAAGGGGCAACAAAGATTTCTGTTGTTCAATATTTTAGACAACGGTACAACTGCACTCTCAGATATGCCCATTGGCCTTGTCTTCAAGCTGGCAACGATAGCAGGCCAACCTACTTGCCAATGGAGGTTGTTAGGTTTCATTAATGTGTTGTAATATAATGCCTATGTCAATTTGATGGCAGTGAAGCTGATGCATTCGAATTGTTGTTTAGGTGTGTACAATTTTGGAAGGTCAGAGGTATGCAAAGAAGCTGAATGAGCGGCAAGTAACTGAAATGTTGAGATTTACATGCAAACGACCTCATGAGAGGGAGAGGAACATCCTGGAGGTTCGAAACCTTTCATGTTTCTAAACTTGATTCCGCCTTTCAGCTGTGCATCTCGAATCCAAAGATTTGTAGGTGCCCTCATGAGGTTTTATGGCTATTATGTATTCATGAGGTTTTATGGCTATTATGTATTCCTCCAAGCTGTTTTTGATATCATGGATTCATTGGTCAAAACTTATTTTTGCAATGCATCTAGGCCTATCTATCCACTTGATCTATATTCTTGTGTTTGCTGTTGCAGGTCGTGACCCGAAACAATTACAATAATGATAAGTATGCAAAAGAGTTTGGAATCAAGGTTAGAAACCAGCTTGCTGCAGTTGATGCCCGGGTCTTGCCACCTCCAAAGGTATGTTACTTGTAATCAAATCATCATTTTTACCTGAAATTAGTTTAATGTGAAATCACATGTGAATGCTTCAGCTAAAATATCATGACTCTGGCAAAGAGAAGATGTGCAATCCTTCCGTGGGTCAATGGAACATGATCAACAAGGTGATGCAAGTTTTTCTCATTGTTTCTATCTTTCTGAATGCTAAGGTCTTGCAGGAACTCTGGCTTCTTGCTTGATGCATAACCATCTAGTACACTGGCAGATATGGATCGATTGATTTTCCTATCCATAATTACATGGATTAAGCTGGTGTATCAATTTAAACGGCTGCAATTTTTTAGGTCGCTTACTTTTATTGCATAGGCTTTAGATCACCGTGTTATTGTATGAGCTTGCAAGGAAAGATTGCCATTTTGCTGGAAATGTATATGTTTCATAACAACTGCAAAGGTATATTCCTCTGGTTTATCATTTTTGTTTCCATTTTTCGTTCTTTGTAAAAGTTTTCTTAGGTGATACTCGGTTTTAATGAGTTGATATTTAATGCATTGATGCTATTTCTTGAAAATTCTTATTCCATTTATAAGGCATCATTTTTGCTCCTCCAGTTGGATCTCTGCCCTCTAATTGTCCAGCATAATATCTGTATTGTTTGTTTCTGTGCACGTGATCGATTTGCTTTTTTTTTTGCCAGTTTGTTAATCCTTCACGGTGAATGTGCAGAAAATGGTTAACGGTGGAACCATAGAGTACTGGACATGTTTGAATTTTTCACGTCTTCGCCCAAATGATGTCCTTCGGTTTTGCAATGATCTAGTTGGGATGTGTATCGACAAGGGGATGGTACTAAGACATGCTATCAACCGTTTTCAATTTCAATTCTTCATTCACACTAAACCTATCCAATTTCACTTTGAACTTTGAAGGAATTCAATCCAGAACCATTTACTGTCATCCGGTCAGCCTATCCCAATGATATGGAAACTGCTCTTAGAGAGCTTCATCATGAAGCTACAGAAAGACTTTCTCGCCGGGGGAAACATATCCAGTTGCTGATTGTTATTTTGCCCGATATCAGTGGCCATTATGGTATGCTTATTTAAGATTAATTAACTGGTGTCTATTTAAATCTTACACTATGTTCACATCATGCTTTCCCTTTCATAGGAAAGGTCAAGCGGGTATGTGATACTGAGCTTGGCATTGTATCACAGTGCTGCTTACCGAAGCACGTATATAAAGGAAACAAGCAGTATCTAGAAAATGTTGCGTTGAAAATCAATGTTAAGGTTTGTGACTTTGTTATAAATCCATTTTGGTTAATCTAGATGATTTTTTTTCCTGATATGTCTACATGCTTAATCGGACAGGTTGGTGGGCGCAACACGGTTCTTGAAGATGCCCTTCATGATAAAATTCCCAATGTAACAGATAAGCCAACAATTATATTTGGTGCTGACGTGACACATCCAGCTCCAGGAGAAGATTCTTCATCATCAATTGCAGCGGTTTGATTCTCTCTTTTGCTGCCATCGTGCATAATCTTTATTCTTTTAAGGGATCCTTTGCATATGTGCATGTCATTTGGTTTGTCAGAAGTCCTGACTTCATATTAGCTTCAATTTACAAAAAGCAGCTTGGCTCTCTGTCATGTATGCATTCGCAAATCTAAAACATGGCAAAGAACCAGAGTTGTTGATCTTCATCTGGTTTTGCTAGGGTTGGTCAATTAAGCAACCTGAAAATTCAGAGATATTTTTCATATGGTTTGTGTTGTCTCTCTGTAAATTCTTTGCACAATCATTTTTTATTTTCAACTGGCCATTTTGTGAATTCCGAGGCATGGTTTTTTTATATTAACCGTCTGAAGTTTCTGTGAATCTGTCTCGCTGCTCAATTTTGTGTAGGTTGTTGCTTCCATGGACTGGCCAGAGGTCACAAAGTACAAAGGTCTAGTGTCTGCCCAAGAACATAGAAAAGAGATGATACAGGATCTTTATACTGTAAAACAGGATCCACAGAAGGGTAATGTACATGGTGGTATGATAAGGTAAAGTTTACTCCGAAGGCTTAAACCTTGTCCATGAATTCAGGTTTAAATGCTACTCCCACTCCCCCTCCCCCTCCCCTCTTGGTTTGCAGGGAGTTATTGCTGTCTTTCTATAAAGCCGTGAACCAGAAGCCATGGAGAATTATATTTTACAGGTTTTTACAATACCAATGTATCCTTTGGAGCTAATGTTCTTCTGTCATACAATGGAAGCGTTTGACATGCTATATGTGCAGGGATGGTGTGAGTGAAAGTCAATTTGCCGATGTATTGCTTCATGAGATGCATGCTATACGAATGGTAATTCATATTTTGCCGTGTATATTCATTATTGATTTTTTTTTTTTCTTTTCTGATGCTTTATTTTTTTCCTGTAAATTGTTTTCATGCTTTGATCACTGATTGTCTTATTGCTTTGCATGTGCATGCCAGGCTTGCCGCTCTTTGGAGGATGGGTACCTGCCTCCTGTCACGTTTATTGTGGTACAGAAGAGGCATCACACTCGCTTGTTTCCTCAAGTCCATGGGGATCGAAATTCAACGGACAGAAGTGGAAACATATTACCAGGTATGTGTTTCTGTTAGTATTTTGTATCCCTGGAATAGGGAGTAAGATTATAATGCTTTGATCAGGAACGGTGGTTGACACAAGTATTTGTCACCCGATGGAGTTTGACTTCTATCTTTGTAGCCATGCTGGCATACAGGTAATACTTTTTTGTTCTTCCTCTTCCTTTTTTTTTTTTTTTAGCTTTTTTATTCATAGGCTAGGAGGGGTTAGTCCCCACCTCTGTACCCCATACTGATAGAGTGGGAACTGGTGATATGGTTTTTACAGGTAATTTTCTTGGCTTTAAGTTTCTAGTTTCCAGAATAATTTTTATGAATTTACCTGTATTTGTTTCCATTCAGGGGACCAGCAGACCAACACATTATCATGTACTGCTTGATGAGAATCATTTTAGTGCTGATAGATTGCAGATGCTAACTAACAATCTTTGTTATACGTGAGTTAAAATTTTTATAGTCCTGTTATGTCTTGGAAAGAAATCTTGTTCGGGCCAATTTTAAGGTTATCTGCTTGGTTTCTATTTTTATCGAGTAACTTGTTTTATAAACTCTCTCCTTGGTAAACCTGCATGCCTCATCGTTTTCTTGCTCGTGAAATGCAGGTATGCTCGCTGCACTCGTTCTGTTTCAGTCGGTAGGTTTTATACTTTTTTGCTAATTTGTCTGCTCTCCTGGTAGTCTGCTTCCTTACGTACCCTTTTTTTTTTTTTTTTTGTTCTTGGGCAGTTCCCCCAGCATATTATGCACATTTGGCTGCTTTTCGTGCTCGGTATTATGTAGAGTCTGATCTCTCTGATGGAGGATCGACATCAGCTGGCGGGTCCAAGACTAGGGGTAAGTCTGCTGTGGTGCGCCAGCTGCCGCAGATCAAGGACAAAGTTAAGGATGTAATGTTTTTTTGTTAAAAATGATGTGTTTTATTTGGGGTTGAAAGGCATTTGGCCAAACTTTATTGGGGATGGCTTGGAAGCAAATGACAAAGTTTAGTCCTTTCGTATAATTTTCAAGTTGACGAAGTCTTGTTCATACAGTTAAAAAAAACCTGACTTTTCCCTGAAAGAAGCTCCTTGCATTTAATTTTCTTAGAAGGTTAATTCTTCTGAATTTTATAGCCAGTCGAGTCGGATGTGGATGCAGAACTCTGTTGCGTCATCCAACAAAATTCGGATACGGAGAGAATGATTCCTGTGTGTTAATTTTTTTCATTTGAATACAAGTATGAGTGGACTGACCGGCGGTTTGATTGGAGCTTATGACCCGAGACAGACCCCAGTGCTGCAGGATCACTGCGGGCGTGTGGTGCGAATGGACCGATTTTGGGATATCGATATTTCACATTTAATTGTATTTTTATTGAGATTAATTGTTGATTATATTGATGTATGAATGGTGCATTCTTCACGTTCGTTTTTTTTGGTTAAATATCGAGGCCTAAAGATATTCACCACGGTCTCGCAAAAAATCTGGGCTTTTCGTTGGGGAAAAAGCCGAAGCCAGGTCGTGTTTCCGGTCAAGGAAAAAATGCGGTTAACCACCAAAACTCACCAATTTTCTGAGACATGGCTTCCAATTGCTCAAAATAAGAAGATTCAGATTCCTGGATCATGATCATACGAATTCCTTGATAACTTTATATGCGGATGCTGGTGCAGCGAGTGCAAATTATTATTCCCCTGCTCTTTTTAGCAGGCGAAAATTATGATGAACGAGGGAGAAGGGGCGAGTATATCAGTCGAGCAATTTTGAATCGCTGTTAGATGAGCGCGTGAGAAGGAAATCCTATAAGAAGCGATTGTTGCTATTGTTTGAAGTTGAACCACGCTGTTTTTTTTTTTAAAAAAAAAAAAAATTAAAAAAAAATTTAAATTATGCATGTATGATCAAAGGATAATGGGTAAACCTGGAGGGGTGCTGTGCTATTACTTTCCTGAGGCCCCTGACCTGCATGTACATTGATGGTTTAGTCATGGGCTAAATTGCTGCAACCGTTCAGAAGCAACACATAATCTCACGAGCGACTGTTTAAGACATTGATTTTACCAAAAACCAACATTGTATTACGTACCAATGATTTTAGTTAGACACACCTCCCCAACCACTTTTCCTGGAAAAGAGAAAAAAACGGGCAATAAACGCCACCATGAAAGATCCGACCACAAGATCGATAAGATCTATATGAAACGTTGCTAGCATCTGCAGCATACGATCTTGCATTCCGAACTCACCATGCTGGGAAAACTGAAATATATATATATTGTTAAAAGTTAGATCCGCCGATCTCCAGCACCCATTACTACGATTAACGCATTCTTCTTGTAATGAGAACCAAACAATTAAAGTAATACTGCCTTCCGCTGTCTCAAATGTCATACCTACCAAAATCATAGAAATATAAAGATGGCAAATGGATTTTTTATATAATGAGCCACGGTGCCAATAATTACATTTATAATAAAGTTTGCCCGTTTTTCATTATGATATCACTCCCATTCGAAAAGCATCAGACATGGAAAACTCGTATTTACCGATTCCTGTATCGGTCTTATAACAGCATGAACTTGGATCCTCGTGCATGTAAAAACTGGGGAAGTTTGCCTCCTGAAACTTCGTCTACGGTTATGTTTTCCCCCATCCTTGTTTCCTTAAGGTAAGTGTTACCTGCGGTAGCGATAGCGCTTGAAATTGAAATACACATGTAGAATGCCCCGCTCAAACGTACATTTGAAACCCTTCTTGTGAGAATATTCCCATTCCTTGTTCACGATACGGAAGGCCTGTAAAAATGAAAGCACGATGAGAGGAATTATTTTAGAAAAAGACCATGATTGGCATATCTGGCACATTGAGATGATCGACACTTACAATATCCTCGTATGGAGGCCCTGCATGAAATCTTACGAGGCATGTCTCACCATTACTCCCATCCTTTTCAATAGTGTAAGTAGGAGCTTTTGATTTGTCGACGAGATCAGGGTAAAAAATATTAAATTTGTAGCCTTGTACAATTTTAGGAGGGGGATTGTCATGATCATAATGTGTTTGGTTATACTTGTTCCACTCATATCCGGTGTGAACCCTATTGAAATACTTGGGCTTTCTTGGACGGTATTTATCATGCCACCAGTACACCTAGAAGCACATAAATGCCGAACTGTTAAGATCATATCAAGAAAATTAAAAGGTTGATGGACTTCGATGGTTTCACCTTAAAAAAAAAGGGTCAAGTTCCAATGGGAAAAAACAGCGTTGATCATGCAGTTCTTTACAAATGCTAAGGCATGCAACATTTCCGATTTCGAGAAAATACAGTACAGACATGATATATCAATTTCTGAAATATAAAATTGCACATTTGAAAAAAAATAAGTGCAAATCATCATTTAATTTCATGTAAAGATGCAAGTCTTACAACGACACAAATCATGATAGATCTGTTCAGATCCT
Organism: Areca catechu; assembly: GCA_021397845.1. NCBI lineage: Eukaryota > Viridiplantae > Streptophyta > Magnoliopsida > Arecales > Arecaceae > Areca > Areca catechu. The sequence continues at coordinate 77,723,608 of CM038039.1, read as the reverse complement.
AAAGCAAGATCCATTCATGCAAGGACAAAATCAATATAATGATATTCTGAATCCAGTTTTACCTCTGAGACGCGCGCGCGCGCGCAGAGAGAGAGAGAATGCCAGAAAATTTACTACCTGTGAATCCAGATTTACTTCAGCACCAGCACCAAACACTGCATCACCTTCCTCCATGGCACCCATTGCTTTCATGGCTTTCAGCTCCATATCATTGGGTGTGCTTGTCTTTGCTGTCATTGCTTCCTGAATCCTTCTCTGTTGCTCTACAACTACAGCCTCACGTTTCCGATCCTGCAACAACATACAATATTCCCAGGACATGTCATACTTTACAATCACAATATAAAAAGAAAAAAGCAAGTTTTTGTACACATAAAGCTCTATAACATGACTAGCATGCCTATCTTGTGATGTCGAGACACACAAAGCAAAAATCATTGTGAGACCCGAGTACGATCAAGTTGTCATAAGGCTCGGGCCAAAGAAATCCAGTCTCAGGCTCAACTTAGGCCCTTTAGTTGAGACCAGGGCTAAAGAAGTTGAAGCTCAAACGTATTTGGTTTTTTAGACTGGCGCTTAAATTTTTAAGGCTAGCACGATCCCACAACAGAGCCCAAACTCAGGCTTGAAACAGGCCTGGTACCTTGGGTCCATTATACTCTTCCAGGCCTGGGCCTAGCGATCTCAAGTCGATGACCAAACTCGGGCAGATCTCAAACTTACCCCAGGCCAGCTTATCGATACCATTGTTTGCTTATCTGAAATCAGAATAAGACTTTAAAAAAAAGGCCAAGTAGATAAATCAGAAAACTCGATGTTTATTTTACTTTGGTATTATATAAATGTAATAAATTAAACAAATATCTGATACAATAATAAATAGTATATATAGCAATCGGAAAATTAGAGACATCAACTGCTAACCTTGAGGGAATGGATATGGATGACTCTTTTTATCTTTTTAAATAAATTAAAAATAAAACTTATACTAGAAGTGGGCTAGAATTTAGCATAACATTTTTTCAAATTTGAATAGAAAGAATCAGATAATTCACAGAAATTTATGCTAAGATCAGTTGGCTGAACCTGATCCACCAATTGATTCAGTATGATTCTATGAACTAGATTATATGGAAAAGGACTTGGCTTGGGAACACGTTACCATGAATCAGTCTGAATGGGCAGTTCAAACTGGCTTCTCAAACAATAGTTGACACCCATAATAAAGAAGTTACATGAAGGACCACTTGGGTTCTCCAAATTAATCATGCTCCAGGTTCGACATGAAGAAGCACTCAACCAAATACTCTCCAAGAAAGAATTTCCCCATGGTAAGAATTTGGCTTTAAATTGGTAGTAACTTAATTTTGAAAACCAGCATCTATTTGTCAACAGAACTGAAGTTTGAGACTAGGTTTTGTACATTAGTTGATTATCTCGATCTTGAATCATTCATTTATAATCAAGATAACATAAGTATCGATAACGTAAGTATCCTATTTTCCATCCATGGTCCACTGGCTTCCAAGGTAGAATACTAGAGGTCATCAATGTATAAAGGATGAAGAAACATTTAAGTTTTAAATAGAGAACAAATCAGGCAAACTACCAGCTCAGCTCTATCCTCTTCAGGATCAATTGCATCTTCATCTTCATCACCATGCAAGAGCTCAGGTGAAAAGGAACCTGCCTCTTCTTCTGGCTCATCTCTTGGTTCATCAACTGCAGGTTCAGGAGAATAGGGCTTTGCATCTGCACAATAAAGTTTCACTCAGATAAAATATTCATATAATGCTCCGGAGAACAAGGAAATTGCAAAGAAGTTCAAATTGAGATAGGAAACCATACCCGCTGCATCAAGCACCACGTCTTCCTCTTTAAACTTAATTTCGTTATCTGTTTCCAAGCCCTGTTCAACCTCCGCAGGTTGCTCTAAACGTTCTAGATGCTTTCTCAACAGAGAAGCATGGATTTCCTTTAAACAAGCCTGTATATAAAGCAATAAAATTGATGAGTATACAAGGACACTGTTTCTGAACTACTAAATGAACAAGAAGAAAGAATTCCCAGTAACTCAATTAAACACTCCTAGCTTAGATGAACTAATAAAGGAAGCCATATTTTCTCCGAAGTTATACAAGGATCTGAAGTTTTATCCAAGCAGAAGAAATACAACATGAAAAAAAAATATATCTGGTACCAATGAATGCAAAACAGGCTTTCATCAAGATGTAAGTTTACTTTTCAACCATTATAAATACAGAACAGGGACACCAAGAGAATAAAGATTTAAACATAAAGAACACAAAAAAATATAAGAACTAGACAAATGGCAAAGCATCCAGCTCCTGGATGATGAAAATTGTGACTGCGAACTCATTTAGTATTGATAAATCAAAAGGTACTTATGACTTTAAATGGGAAATCAAAAGTACAAAAACAAAAAGCAAATATCTTGTTCAGTTTTTTGGGATGGCATAAAATAGAAAATAAATTAATATTATTGCTATGACTGTTATATTACTCTACTTTGTCTTCTTAGTCCACAATATGGAGATGAAAGAAAATACGAAGTAACAAGGTTATTCAAAGAAACTTATAATTACCTTCCCACCACTACACCAATGAATAAAGAATTGACAACATATATACATATAGAAAGATATATCTATACTATATATGTGTGTGCATATATGTATAAATATTTATGTACGTACCAGCTGCTAATATTGAAAAATGTGAGCATTCATAATCGATCTTCCCTTCCATACCATGTCCTTATATGACTGGCAAATGCAAAACAAAATCTGGGAAATAATTTAAAACTTCCGCAGTTCTGCACATTGTCAAATGTTATCTAGAGACATTATGTTGGAGGAAGGTGTTTGGTAGGGAAAAAAGAAGGGAGGTGGGTTTTGCTAGGAACTTGGTGCCATACGTGGAATCTTTTGTTCAGCTTGAAAATTAAGTCACATAATACCAGCATGAACTATATTTGTATTCTAGAATAATACAAATAGATTTCATATATAATAATTATAGATATATCTCTTTCTTGGCTTGCACTTCCAGCGTTTACTCTTAGCACCAATATGAATAATCTAATAGCCTCAAAAGGTAACGTCTATGCTAACATGACTTGATCAATATCACGCATGTCAGCTTGAAAAAAAACGAGAGCTAGATTTCTTCGCAATATCCATCTAATTCTTGCATAAGTGATATATGCAAAAAGAGATAAATTGCAATATGTTGTGCATATCACGAGATATATTTTGCTACAAGCAATTAATTCCTGCATATTAAAAAAAAGAGTAAAATAAAGATAAAACACAATTAGATTACAATGTAAGCCATAATTTTTCAGCCATGCAATAAATAAATATGTAGGTGGAAATGGCTGGAAATCTAATCAAGAAGTGTTATTCTTTATTTTGGTCATGGAGGGTGGTTAAGAATTTTATACCTTTGCCTTATATATCTGAAGGCGCTTCAAAACAGCTTCCCAATACTCAACAACCTTGGCTGTGCCTGAGCGCATCTGTGATTCGATCTGACGTTGCATGGACTCCAACTCGTTGAATGTTTTCCCTTCTAAGAGATCCTTCACATCTGTCTCAATGCTCAAATGGAGACCCCTTTCTTCTGCAAGGATGTCAGCAGGTGGCTCCTCGCCACGTACCCTAGCTCGATCTAGCGCATCTCTTTTCCGAGCCTCACCAAGCTCCCAGTCACAGATTACCATTAGTGCCTGTTCAATATCAGAAGCCATTCCGTTCAAGTCCCAGGATAACTTAGGAATGTACGATAAAGATCTATGCCATTGTAGAAAGAAATAAATGAAAGAACAATATCAAACCATTCTTCTTTCTAGTTCAACAATGTTGTCAATGGATGATGCATAATCAGACAGTATAACAATGTAGGAAAGTAAACATCAAGAGTTACATCTCATCAATCTTAAAATGCTTTTGTGCCAATATTATAGAAGAAAACCAAGAGAGCAACTACTGAAACCTACAGCTGGGAATAATCCTATCATCGCAATTAGCAGTGACAAGGAGCGGGAACATCTGCTTTCAGGGGCCATCAGCCAAAAATATAGAACTAGATTTGGCAAGAGACCCTAACATGGGACATGAAAATACAGTGGATGTTCATCTACAGAATGGCTAGTCCATATGCAACAAAGAAAATTCGTATATGTAACTTGACCAAGCAACAACTAAAAGGAAAATAAACCCACTCACATGGGTTTAAGCAACATGAACACTCGCAACAACTGATGGCCGACTTCTTGAAAATTTGGGATGGTCTGGTGTGTCCAATAACACATTTATATTATAAGTCAAGATGAGCCCAATTAACTAAATATGTGAACTGCACCAAGGTTTGTGAATGGAAGTAAAAATAGAGTGGCAACCAATGCAAGCTAATCTGCATGATGGACAAAAGCTTTAGGTGAACTTTCCTTCTTTCAAATTTAGGCAATTTAAGTACAGAAAAAAAATAATAAGAGCAAAAATAAATGATTGATCAGATCAACAGGCGGATTTGATAAAGACAACAAATAGTAAATCCCAGGCTAAAGGATGAGATAAAGGTGCTTAAGGATCACCTTCAGCTAGCAAGGCCATAACACCACAACAATGCGAGTGGTCATGTAATGGGAACCTTTGTACCCCAAAAAAAAAAATGTAATGCAAACCCATAATGAAGAGAACATAACTGTTAGAGTGTCAGTGATCCCAACAACTAGGTATATGTCATGGAAGCATTTGAGTCATGCATATAAGAGAGTGCATAAGCCCATAGATAGCATGAAAGAGGTAGTAAATCTAGAAGCACTATTACATATCCATACAATATGCCTATATATCTCGCATGTATATCACAGATGCATTAAATATAGTCCTCGTGTGCTAGCGTGCTCCTAACAAGTGGGCTTAGACCATTATGAGTGTAAATTTTTGACTACACGATGGGATTTATATCTCCAATAACCTTGAGCATATCCTTGCCTACTTCATTTTGATGATCACACATTATTATTTGGGTTAACCCATAATGTATCTGTTTTCAGTGTTACTTCTGCCTTCTTACTACCTTTGTAAAATTATACTCCAATTAAAGAGAAGGTAAAAATATCGTAATAACAAGTGATCCGAAAAAATATTAAAATAAAATGATCATAGATTCCAAAATCTAGAACGATATGCTGGAAAAAGAATGCAAATAACTAATAAGATTATGAAAGCAAACAAGAGAACATTACCTCCCAATACTCAGTATGTGTCTGAGTTGCTCTGTCCATATCCAAATGCATTTTGATGTCATCATGAAGCTCCTCCAGTTCCTTCACCGTTAACCCCTGTATGTTCATAGACATATTCATAGACATGTTCATATTGCAAATAATCAGCATGAAATTAGAAGATATATAACTTCCTTTTGTGAGGAAAATGAAGAAAACAAAAGGGTTCTAAGAACATCAACATCAGCCAGGCATCATGATCTCAAAAATTAACCCAAAAAACTTAATATTCAATAGATATATCATATATCTGTATTTAAAATAAAAATAACGATGATCAACACAGAAATCATGCTTTCACTTCTTTCTAATCAATTTAGGGCATCCATGCTAGAGAAGAAACCATCATGCCATCAGTCAGCCATCTGGCTAAAATATTGTAATTAAAAGTCTTGTTTAAGATTTTAAGCTTTTGACATTAAGGGCACATTTGATAAACAAATTCTCAATACTGAAAATATATCAGACAAGATAAAATGACAAGAGATAAGTTCTTGGCAATGTTTTAGAACAATATCAATGGCAATTATATAAGAAATATAAAAGCCAATGAAAGAGCCAAATTTGTTGTCATTGCAATAAGCTTAGCATTTTGTAATTTTGTGCATGGGCAAGGTTTGACTGAGAGATCACTTAGTGCATATATAAGTCAATTCAGATGCTTATTTACCTTGAATACCATGTAAGGTTCATTTATTTCAATATCAAAATCTTCCGAACCATTGAGGTTCTTGGAAAGTATATCGATAGGTTTCATGCGCCCTTCATGCAATCTAATCTCGGATCTGATCTTGCTTTGATCAAAATGGAACTGTTGAACACCAATACAGGATTAGGAAATAGATTGGTGAATAAGAATCAAAAGAAGCTAAATAATCAGAATAAGTAGGCAACATGTGCTAATGTAAGTAAGAGTTTTCATTGTACCTCTTCTTCTTTCTTCTCCCAGTCCTGAAACTCAGCCCGAGCTCGTTCCCTGGCTAGCATTGCCTAAAAAATTTACGAATTTTATGCACTAAGCAACAATAATCAACAAACAAGTTGACACATACATGTAAAACTATAATTGAACTCCATGTATATGTGTCTATATGTTTAAGTGCAGAAATTTTGAACTTTTGACCAACCATCTCCTCCTCGTGCTGTGCCTTTTCGATTGCTCTTTCCTCTCTCCTTTTCTTAACTTTTTCAATTTCTGCCTGCATTAGGAATACAAACAAATATGATATTGCTAAGAGATGGCCAAAAAATAAGGAATACAAGAAAATTCAGCCATAATGTAAGAATCTTCATAAAAGTTGTATGAGATAGCAGTCATGCAGCAATTGCCCAGGGAAAAAAAAAAAACGAAGATATTTTTTTTGAAGAACGAAAGCTGGTGTGTCCAAAAAATCCAAAAAAGATCAGAACTGTTGAAAAAAAAACAAATCAAGAAGAATGATGCGAATTCTTTGTCAAAAGCTCTAAAGCTAGGGGCACACGACCATATAAATGATTCAATGGAAACCATGTTAGAGGCACTAACGGATACCATCCATGTGCCGAACAGCAATCATGTATTTATTTCTTTAGAAAAATAAATTAAATCATCTCCTTGTTTTGTTAAATTTGAGTCAAACTGAGAAATATTCATCTATATCCAGTTGGGAGAGTTGACCAATCATCCCATCTACATATATGAGTTGCACGGCAAACATTTTAAGAAACCATACAAGAAGTAGATGGCCAACAGATATGCAAACTCTTAAACCTGATATAACATCCCCTCTCCATTCCAACCTTACATGACAGATCACCCAGTACTTGTGCCAGTAGTGATGCTTCTTGTCCATCAAGATAGTATGCAGTAACTGGAGTACAAAAGATTGTACAGGGAGTGATATTACTAGCATGCAAACTTTCTACATTACAGGGAAAATAGGTATAACACCAATATGTTGGTATTTATGATCTTAGTTTCATGCCCCCTCAATTTATATACCGAAATTTGAGCTTGCACATCACCATGAAGTGTAAACATAGTAACCAAAAAATAATACACAATGGCATAACCTACATCCTAAGGAAAAGCTATGTATCTAAAAGCAAATTCATTTTTTAAACATATATCTATACAATAGTACAGAGCAATTAAAATCAACCTATTTTTTTAAAAAAACAACGATAATAATAATAAAGCAAAACATGAGTGTATCTTAACATGCCAAACACATATCTTCTAACAATGTTAAGTTTCTTTCATGCTGATGCATGCCAAATTATTGACATGGTGCAGCACTGTCCATGCCAACACCTGACTAGCACAAGCTTGTCCACTATGATACCTTATATTCTAATGGATTAAAAGTAGATAAGGTAATTATCCAGCGGTTATGTTGTATCCTAATTTCATACCATCCTTTCCCTTTGCCTCTTCTTTTCAGCTTTGACAGATATGTCCAAAGGTTGGCCTTGACCAATATCACGCTCTATCTTCTTTCGCCATACAAATCTGCCAAAAAATGTTGTGAGTAAATGAATATGAGTATTATAAACACAAAGCACACATCAAAAACCATGCATCTCAAGAAATGCTTAAGTAGTTCTATATAATAGGAGAACCTCAACGAATGTAGAAGATTAGGTCCAAGAATCCTTGGGAAGGTAGAATTATAAATAATCTTAATAAATAAAAAGCAAAGTAGATTCAGGGAAAAAAGTAGAGAAATAAACCAGGAGATTAACTTTCTTATAGTTTTTCGTGATAATGTTTGAGTTTCCAAACATAAAAAACTAAGGTCCTTAGCCGAACCTACCACCAGAGAGGGTGCACACGCCACAAAATAGCTAATAAAATCTATAATATCTCCAATCCCATATATTAGACAGCATCTCAAGATGCTAAATCGTTGATTTCAGTTACTGCAAAAACTGTTGAGCCCAAACACAGCCACCCACCCAAACACTTAGACATCACATATGCAAGAGGGTGCACAAAAGCAAATTAAAAAGAAAAAAAACACCTCCTTTTTATTAGAAGCCACCTCAACTAAATCAGCTTGCCAGAAATCATATAAGTCTTTTTTAAGTGATCATAAGAATACAAACAAGTATGCATCTAAATTGATTTAGATTGAATATCAATCCAAGAGAGATTTTTTTTTTTTTTTTTGAGAAACGCATGCCATAAAATTGTTGAAAATAACATATTTCAAGCTGATTCAAAACTATCTGCAAACAAAAGATACAGTACAAATATGGGTACAAAGTGTAGATAATGCTTAGAAGATTAGAAAGGAGATGGCTGAGGAAGAAAATGATATGCATCCAGAACACAAGTTATCTTTTTTTTTTATTATTATTTTTAAACTTCTGTAATACAGTACAGACAAACATGGGGATTGCATAAGCACAACGACAACCATCAATTGGGCAAGTTCCAGTTATCATGTGTATGTATTCACCTTAAACTCGATGAACCAGCCTTTTATTTTGTTTATTGTTTTTGGTGTAGAGGGAGCCTTTTTTTTTTTTTGTTGGGGGGCGGGGGGGACGGGGGATTATGCAATTTAATGCTCTATAAAAATATACAACAATATTATTATAAAATCAGACAACACTTCTTAAGCCATAAATCTGTAATCTATGTAGCAATCGGCAAATCCAGATATTCTCTCTGTCACTGAATCCTATGATGCTGTGCAGCACCTTTGTTAACAACCTTTCCAAATAAAACTTATGCAACCACATAAAATTAACTCCTACACCCTAATCCATCTGTGGAGTTGAGTATAGCACAACAACATGCACATATAATAGGACTCAAACCACTGAATTGCAATAAAGACGCTAAAATAAACAAATTGGTTAATGACAAGAAGCCCTACCAACAAAATTTTTTTCAAAGTAACATGAAACAATATATGCAATAAGGAAAATATTGATCTTTCTTTAATTTTTGAGTTCTAGAAGAGATTGCATTCTACTTCTCAAAAATATAACTAAATCTTGCACTTACTTCTCTGTAAGGTTGGAGTCACCAAAGGGATTAGAATCATTAGAATAACCAGAAACAGCATTCGATTTTAGCTTCTTGGCCACCTTTAATGCCTAAACAAAAACATAACAAATTGAGAAATTGAGAAGAACGATCGAGAAAAGAAATCCTAGAAAAGGGGATAGTTGAGAGAATATAAAGGATAAAGGAACCATACCTTCTTCTGGGCTTTCTTGGCCATATACTCCAGGATCTCCTCTTCGGTGATCTCTCTAGATGATCTCTTCCGTCGCCTTCCATGGAGATCATCGGAGTTGGAGCCTGACAGGCCAGTGGCGCTGTTGGAGGAGCTCCGGTGGCCGCGGCTCCTCCACCTCCGCCTTGTGCTTTCATGGTCGCTGCGGTGGCTTCGCCTCTGCTTCCTCGGAGGGGACTCCGATGCCGTTTCGGAAAAATCATCCTCTTCCGATGAGTACGGCATCTTTCGCCGCCGCGATGAGTGCTCTTTCTGCCTCTCCCTCCCGCTTTTGCATTTTTCCATTTGTTGAGCCTTCTAGATGGGAGCAAGCATACATGCTTTAGATCCAAATCAATTGAATATAGATAAATCTACGCGTGTACTTCACCCACCAGGAACGATTTAGAGTCGTCGATGGATTGGATTCGGGTCGGAACCCAGATATCTTGATCTAGATCTGATCTTAGCTATTGGATCCGCACTTTGATCCGAATATCGGACGGATCTAATTTTGAAGTACTAGACCTGGAGCCAAATGGATCCCGAGTATCCGAACCCGGACCCAAATAGAAGGTACCACCATGGACTTGTAAGAGTGGAATATTCTAATTTTTTTTTTAATTCTCTAACAGCAGGAATGGCAATGACAAAACTGAGACATAGATGAAATGCAAGAAGGATTCTACTACTCATTTTGATTTTTTTTTTTTTTTTTTTTTAACTTTCAGCAGGACAAAATCATAGTTCAGCTACATAAGGTGTTCCAACAATAACTGGTCTATAAAAATGTGGTGATAAACAGAAGAATCATTTCTTAGTAGGTGAATAATCATCTAATTTTCTATCGTTTCTGGTAGCATTAGCCATCTTTGAAACAGAAGAATTAAAATGAATTGTAATTAAATGCAGCTTCATGATGAAACAGGTGAATTTAACAGAAAAAAAAAAAAAAATCATACAAATCACTGGCCTAATTAAGAATTTAGACAGCTTTTGATGCTCTGATGATCATAGTTATGTACTAATTTAAAACAAGAATAGATATCTGACCGATTTTGTGGTAGGGGCTCGGATCCGAGGAAGACAAAGCCGCAAAGATGGGAATGATGTCGCGACAGGGGCAGCGGCAGCCGGCGGGGGACGATGTTGGTGGCCGGCGGAGCTTGGATCCAAGAAAGGTAGCTGCGGGAGGTCGATGTCGGGCTGCGGGGGGTCGATGTCGGGCTGCGGGGAGTCGATGTCGGGGTAGCGCGGCCGGCGGGGCTCGGATCCGACGAAGGCAGCGCTGGAGGATGATGTCGGGATAACGGCGGCCGGCGGGGCTCGGATCTGAGAAAACGAGAGCCGGAGGGGTGGGCCGATGTCCGAGCAGCAGCGGCTAGCGAGGGACGATATCGAAGTCGCGGACGGCTAGACGGGGAGAGGGGTGATGGAGTGACACCGGACCACCTGTGACGGCCTGATGGGGAGGAGATGGTCGGCGATGGACGCCGATCTGGACTACAGAGGCGGGGGGGCGCGTCGAGGGGCACGGACGAGTTGGGGATTTAGTCGAAGGGAGAAAAACGAGGAAAACTCAATCGAGGGCCTTTTATATTAAAAACAACGGTTGTTTTGAACCCTTGGTTCAACCTCTAACGATTCATAATATATATATATATATATATATATCTGAATATTAAATATCCAAATCCAGTAAACCTAGAATCCGATTATATAAATAAAAATATTTATATATAAATCTGCTGCTGCTGCTCCTTCGTGATTGCTCGAGGCCGTTAGTATCTTAACCTTCGTGATTGCTCGAGGCCCTGAGTATCTTAACCTTCGTGATTGCTCGAGGCCGTTATCTGACTTGCTGCTGCTGCTGAGTATCTTAACCTTCGTGATTGCTCGAGGCCGTTATCTGACTCGCATCGCATTAAGGTAAAATGACCTAGTATTCGATTTATCAATTACATGATTTTCCTTTTTATTTATGTTACTTAATTTTAATCCACATCCTGTCCACTGTTGATTGCTTATTGATTATTATGGTAATCATGCTTTAAAACTTTTTTTTTTTTATTTGTCATGTATTATCTGCAAATTTGTAGATAAAGAAAGCCCTAAGAGGGCTAAAAGTTGAAACCACTCATAGGAAGGAATCAAGGATAAGGTATAGGATCACAGGGATAACCTCGATGCAGATGAGTCAATTGACGTATTCTCCTTCTCTCTCTCTCTCTCTCTCTCTCTTTTTTTTTTTTTTTTTTTGTGTGTGGCTCTTTTGCATTATTTTAATATGTGATTGATGCATTCTGTTCAGGTTTGAGGCTGGAGAAGGGGCAACAAAGATTTCTGTTGTTCAATATTTTAGACAACGGTACAACTGCACTCTCAGATATGCCCATTGGCCTTGTCTTCAAGCTGGCAACGATAGCAGGCCAACCTACTTGCCAATGGAGGTTGTTAGGTTTCATTAATGTGTTGTAATATAATGCCTATGTCAATTTGATGGCAGTGAAGCTGATGCATTCGAATTGTTGTTTAGGTGTGTACAATTTTGGAAGGTCAGAGGTATGCAAAGAAGCTGAATGAGCGGCAAGTAACTGAAATGTTGAGATTTACATGCAAACGACCTCATGAGAGGGAGAGGAACATCCTGGAGGTTCGAAACCTTTCATGTTTCTAAACTTGATTCCGCCTTTCAGCTGTGCATCTCGAATCCAAAGATTTGTAGGTGCCCTCATGAGGTTTTATGGCTATTATGTATTCATGAGGTTTTATGGCTATTATGTATTCCTCCAAGCTGTTTTTGATATCATGGATTCATTGGTCAAAACTTATTTTTGCAATGCATCTAGGCCTATCTATCCACTTGATCTATATTCTTGTGTTTGCTGTTGCAGGTCGTGACCCGAAACAATTACAATAATGATAAGTATGCAAAAGAGTTTGGAATCAAGGTTAGAAACCAGCTTGCTGCAGTTGATGCCCGGGTCTTGCCACCTCCAAAGGTATGTTACTTGTAATCAAATCATCATTTTTACCTGAAATTAGTTTAATGTGAAATCACATGTGAATGCTTCAGCTAAAATATCATGACTCTGGCAAAGAGAAGATGTGCAATCCTTCCGTGGGTCAATGGAACATGATCAACAAGGTGATGCAAGTTTTTCTCATTGTTTCTATCTTTCTGAATGCTAAGGTCTTGCAGGAACTCTGGCTTCTTGCTTGATGCATAACCATCTAGTACACTGGCAGATATGGATCGATTGATTTTCCTATCCATAATTACATGGATTAAGCTGGTGTATCAATTTAAACGGCTGCAATTTTTTAGGTCGCTTACTTTTATTGCATAGGCTTTAGATCACCGTGTTATTGTATGAGCTTGCAAGGAAAGATTGCCATTTTGCTGGAAATGTATATGTTTCATAACAACTGCAAAGGTATATTCCTCTGGTTTATCATTTTTGTTTCCATTTTTCGTTCTTTGTAAAAGTTTTCTTAGGTGATACTCGGTTTTAATGAGTTGATATTTAATGCATTGATGCTATTTCTTGAAAATTCTTATTCCATTTATAAGGCATCATTTTTGCTCCTCCAGTTGGATCTCTGCCCTCTAATTGTCCAGCATAATATCTGTATTGTTTGTTTCTGTGCACGTGATCGATTTGCTTTTTTTTTTGCCAGTTTGTTAATCCTTCACGGTGAATGTGCAGAAAATGGTTAACGGTGGAACCATAGAGTACTGGACATGTTTGAATTTTTCACGTCTTCGCCCAAATGATGTCCTTCGGTTTTGCAATGATCTAGTTGGGATGTGTATCGACAAGGGGATGGTACTAAGACATGCTATCAACCGTTTTCAATTTCAATTCTTCATTCACACTAAACCTATCCAATTTCACTTTGAACTTTGAAGGAATTCAATCCAGAACCATTTACTGTCATCCGGTCAGCCTATCCCAATGATATGGAAACTGCTCTTAGAGAGCTTCATCATGAAGCTACAGAAAGACTTTCTCGCCGGGGGAAACATATCCAGTTGCTGATTGTTATTTTGCCCGATATCAGTGGCCATTATGGTATGCTTATTTAAGATTAATTAACTGGTGTCTATTTAAATCTTACACTATGTTCACATCATGCTTTCCCTTTCATAGGAAAGGTCAAGCGGGTATGTGATACTGAGCTTGGCATTGTATCACAGTGCTGCTTACCGAAGCACGTATATAAAGGAAACAAGCAGTATCTAGAAAATGTTGCGTTGAAAATCAATGTTAAGGTTTGTGACTTTGTTATAAATCCATTTTGGTTAATCTAGATGATTTTTTTTCCTGATATGTCTACATGCTTAATCGGACAGGTTGGTGGGCGCAACACGGTTCTTGAAGATGCCCTTCATGATAAAATTCCCAATGTAACAGATAAGCCAACAATTATATTTGGTGCTGACGTGACACATCCAGCTCCAGGAGAAGATTCTTCATCATCAATTGCAGCGGTTTGATTCTCTCTTTTGCTGCCATCGTGCATAATCTTTATTCTTTTAAGGGATCCTTTGCATATGTGCATGTCATTTGGTTTGTCAGAAGTCCTGACTTCATATTAGCTTCAATTTACAAAAAGCAGCTTGGCTCTCTGTCATGTATGCATTCGCAAATCTAAAACATGGCAAAGAACCAGAGTTGTTGATCTTCATCTGGTTTTGCTAGGGTTGGTCAATTAAGCAACCTGAAAATTCAGAGATATTTTTCATATGGTTTGTGTTGTCTCTCTGTAAATTCTTTGCACAATCATTTTTTATTTTCAACTGGCCATTTTGTGAATTCCGAGGCATGGTTTTTTTATATTAACCGTCTGAAGTTTCTGTGAATCTGTCTCGCTGCTCAATTTTGTGTAGGTTGTTGCTTCCATGGACTGGCCAGAGGTCACAAAGTACAAAGGTCTAGTGTCTGCCCAAGAACATAGAAAAGAGATGATACAGGATCTTTATACTGTAAAACAGGATCCACAGAAGGGTAATGTACATGGTGGTATGATAAGGTAAAGTTTACTCCGAAGGCTTAAACCTTGTCCATGAATTCAGGTTTAAATGCTACTCCCACTCCCCCTCCCCCTCCCCTCTTGGTTTGCAGGGAGTTATTGCTGTCTTTCTATAAAGCCGTGAACCAGAAGCCATGGAGAATTATATTTTACAGGTTTTTACAATACCAATGTATCCTTTGGAGCTAATGTTCTTCTGTCATACAATGGAAGCGTTTGACATGCTATATGTGCAGGGATGGTGTGAGTGAAAGTCAATTTGCCGATGTATTGCTTCATGAGATGCATGCTATACGAATGGTAATTCATATTTTGCCGTGTATATTCATTATTGATTTTTTTTTTTTTCTTTTCTGATGCTTTATTTTTTTCCTGTAAATTGTTTTCATGCTTTGATCACTGATTGTCTTATTGCTTTGCATGTGCATGCCAGGCTTGCCGCTCTTTGGAGGATGGGTACCTGCCTCCTGTCACGTTTATTGTGGTACAGAAGAGGCATCACACTCGCTTGTTTCCTCAAGTCCATGGGGATCGAAATTCAACGGACAGAAGTGGAAACATATTACCAGGTATGTGTTTCTGTTAGTATTTTGTATCCCTGGAATAGGGAGTAAGATTATAATGCTTTGATCAGGAACGGTGGTTGACACAAGTATTTGTCACCCGATGGAGTTTGACTTCTATCTTTGTAGCCATGCTGGCATACAGGTAATACTTTTTTGTTCTTCCTCTTCCTTTTTTTTTTTTTTTAGCTTTTTTATTCATAGGCTAGGAGGGGTTAGTCCCCACCTCTGTACCCCATACTGATAGAGTGGGAACTGGTGATATGGTTTTTACAGGTAATTTTCTTGGCTTTAAGTTTCTAGTTTCCAGAATAATTTTTATGAATTTACCTGTATTTGTTTCCATTCAGGGGACCAGCAGACCAACACATTATCATGTACTGCTTGATGAGAATCATTTTAGTGCTGATAGATTGCAGATGCTAACTAACAATCTTTGTTATACGTGAGTTAAAATTTTTATAGTCCTGTTATGTCTTGGAAAGAAATCTTGTTCGGGCCAATTTTAAGGTTATCTGCTTGGTTTCTATTTTTATCGAGTAACTTGTTTTATAAACTCTCTCCTTGGTAAACCTGCATGCCTCATCGTTTTCTTGCTCGTGAAATGCAGGTATGCTCGCTGCACTCGTTCTGTTTCAGTCGGTAGGTTTTATACTTTTTTGCTAATTTGTCTGCTCTCCTGGTAGTCTGCTTCCTTACGTACCCTTTTTTTTTTTTTTTTTGTTCTTGGGCAGTTCCCCCAGCATATTATGCACATTTGGCTGCTTTTCGTGCTCGGTATTATGTAGAGTCTGATCTCTCTGATGGAGGATCGACATCAGCTGGCGGGTCCAAGACTAGGGGTAAGTCTGCTGTGGTGCGCCAGCTGCCGCAGATCAAGGACAAAGTTAAGGATGTAATGTTTTTTTGTTAAAAATGATGTGTTTTATTTGGGGTTGAAAGGCATTTGGCCAAACTTTATTGGGGATGGCTTGGAAGCAAATGACAAAGTTTAGTCCTTTCGTATAATTTTCAAGTTGACGAAGTCTTGTTCATACAGTTAAAAAAAACCTGACTTTTCCCTGAAAGAAGCTCCTTGCATTTAATTTTCTTAGAAGGTTAATTCTTCTGAATTTTATAGCCAGTCGAGTCGGATGTGGATGCAGAACTCTGTTGCGTCATCCAACAAAATTCGGATACGGAGAGAATGATTCCTGTGTGTTAATTTTTTTCATTTGAATACAAGTATGAGTGGACTGACCGGCGGTTTGATTGGAGCTTATGACCCGAGACAGACCCCAGTGCTGCAGGATCACTGCGGGCGTGTGGTGCGAATGGACCGATTTTGGGATATCGATATTTCACATTTAATTGTATTTTTATTGAGATTAATTGTTGATTATATTGATGTATGAATGGTGCATTCTTCACGTTCGTTTTTTTTGGTTAAATATCGAGGCCTAAAGATATTCACCACGGTCTCGCAAAAAATCTGGGCTTTTCGTTGGGGAAAAAGCCGAAGCCAGGTCGTGTTTCCGGTCAAGGAAAAAATGCGGTTAACCACCAAAACTCACCAATTTTCTGAGACATGGCTTCCAATTGCTCAAAATAAGAAGATTCAGATTCCTGGATCATGATCATACGAATTCCTTGATAACTTTATATGCGGATGCTGGTGCAGCGAGTGCAAATTATTATTCCCCTGCTCTTTTTAGCAGGCGAAAATTATGATGAACGAGGGAGAAGGGGCGAGTATATCAGTCGAGCAATTTTGAATCGCTGTTAGATGAGCGCGTGAGAAGGAAATCCTATAAGAAGCGATTGTTGCTATTGTTTGAAGTTGAACCACGCTGTTTTTTTTTTTAAAAAAAAAAAAAATTAAAAAAAAATTTAAATTATGCATGTATGATCAAAGGATAATGGGTAAACCTGGAGGGGTGCTGTGCTATTACTTTCCTGAGGCCCCTGACCTGCATGTACATTGATGGTTTAGTCATGGGCTAAATTGCTGCAACCGTTCAGAAGCAACACATAATCTCACGAGCGACTGTTTAAGACATTGATTTTACCAAAAACCAACATTGTATTACGTACCAATGATTTTAGTTAGACACACCTCCCCAACCACTTTTCCTGGAAAAGAGAAAAAAACGGGCAATAAACGCCACCATGAAAGATCCGACCACAAGATCGATAAGATCTATATGAAACGTTGCTAGCATCTGCAGCATACGATCTTGCATTCCGAACTCACCATGCTGGGAAAACTGAAATAATATATATATTGTTAAAAGTTAGATCCGCCGATCTCCAGCACCCATTACTACGATTAACGCATTCTTCTTGTAATGAGAACCAAACAATTAAAGTAATACTGCCTTCCGCTGTCTCAAATGTCATACCTACCAAAATCATAGAAATATAAAGATGGCAAATGGATTTTTTATATAATGAGCCACGGTGCCAATAATTACATTTATAATAAAGTTTGCCCGTTTTTCATTATGATATCACTCCCATTCGAAAAGCATCAGACATGGAAAACTCGTATTTACCGATTCCTGTATCGGTCTTATAACAGCATGAACTTGGATCCTCGTGCATGTAAAAACTGGGGAAGTTTGCCTCCTGAAACTTCGTCTACGGTTATGTTTTCCCCCATCCTTGTTTCCTTAAGGTAAGTGTTACCTGCGGTAGCGATAGCGCTTGAAATTGAAATACACATGTAGAATGCCCCGCTCAAACGTACATTTGAAACCCTTCTTGTGAGAATATTCCCATTCCTTGTTCACGATACGGAAGGCCTGTAAAAATGAAAGCACGATGAGAGGAATTATTTTAGAAAAAGACCATGATTGGCATATCTGGCACATTGAGATGATCGACACTTACAATATCCTCGTATGGAGGCCCTGCATGAAATCTTACGAGGCATGTCTCACCATTACTCCCATCCTTTTCAATAGTGTAAGTAGGAGCTTTTGATTTGTCGACGAGATCAGGGTAAAAAATATTAAATTTGTAGCCTTGTACAATTTTAGGAGGGGGATTGTCATGATCATAATGTGTTTGGTTATACTTGTTCCACTCATATCCGGTGTGAACCCTATTGAAATACTTGGGCTTTCTTGGACGGTATTTATCATGCCACCAGTACACCTAGAAGCACATAAATGCCGAACTGTTAAGATCATATCAAGAAAATTAAAAGGTTGATGGACTTCGATGGTTTCACCTTAAAAAAAAAGGGTCAAGTTCCAATGGGAAAAAACAGCGTTGATCATGCAGTTCTTTACAAATGCTAAGGCATGCAACATTTCCGATTTCGAGAAAATACAGTACAGACATGATATATCAATTTCTGAAATATAAAATTGCACATTTGAAAAAAAATAAGTGCAAATCATCATTTAATTTCATGTAAAGATGCAAGTCTTACAACGACACAAATCATGATAGATCTGTTCAGATCCTAAAGCAAGATCCATTCATGCAAGGACAAAATCAATATAATGATATTCTGAATCCAGTTTTACCTCTGAGACGCGCGCGCGCGCGCAGAGAGAGAGAGAATGCCAGAAAATTTACTACCTGTGAATCCAGATTTACTTCAGCACCAGCACCAAACACTGCATCACCTTCCTCCATGGCACCCATTGCTTTCATGGCTTTCAGCTCCATATCATTGGGTGTGCTTGTCTTTGCTGTCATTGCTTCCTGAATCCTTCTCTGTTGCTCTACAACTACAGCCTCACGTTTCCGATCCTGCAACAACATACAATATTCCCAGGACATGTCATACTTTACAATCACAATATAAAAAGAAAAAAGCAAGTTTTTGTACACATAAAGCTCTATAACATGACTAGCATGCCTATCTTGTGATGTCGAGACACACAAAGCAAAAATCATTGTGAGACCCGAGTACGATCAAGTTGTCATAAGGCTCGGGCCAAAGAAATCCAGTCTCAGGCTCAACTTAGGCCCTTTAGTTGAGACCAGGGCTAAAGAAGTTGAAGCTCAAACGTATTTGGTTTTTTAGACTGGCGCTTAAATTTTTAAGGCTAGCACGATCCCACAACAGAGCCCAAACTCAGGCTTGAAACAGGCCTGGTACCTTGGGTCCATTATACTCTTCCAGGCCTGGGCCTAGCGATCTCAAGTCGATGACCAAACTCGGGCAGATCTCAAACTTACCCCAGGCCAGCTTATCGATACCATTGTTTGCTTATCTGAAATCAGAATAAGACTTTAAAAAAAAGGCCAAGTAGATAAATCAGAAAACTCGATGTTTATTTTACTTTGGTATTATATAAATGTAATAAATTAAACAAATATCTGATACAATAATAAATAGTATATATAGCAATCGGAAAATTAGAGACATCAACTGCTAACCTTGAGGGAATGGATATGGATGACTCTTTTTATCTTTTTAAATAAATTAAAAATAAAACTTATACTAGAAGTGGGCTAGAATTTAGCATAACATTTTTTCAAATTTGAATAGAAAGAATCAGATAATTCACAGAAATTTATGCTAAGATCAGTTGGCTGAACCTGATCCACCAATTGATTCAGTATGATTCTATGAACTAGATTATATGGAAAAGGACTTGGCTTGGGAACACGTTACCATGAATCAGTCTGAATGGGCAGTTCAAACTGGCTTCTCAAACAATAGTTGACACCCATAATAAAGAAGTTACATGAAGGACCACTTGGGTTCTCCAAATTAATCATGCTCCAGGTTCGACATGAAGAAGCACTCAACCAAATACTCTCCAAGAAAGAATTTCCCCATGGTAAGAATTTGGCTTTAAATTGGTAGTAACTTAATTTTGAAAACCAGCATCTATTTGTCAACAGAACTGAAGTTTGAGACTAGGTTTTGTACATTAGTTGATTATCTCGATCTTGAATCATTCATTTATAATCAAGATAACATAAGTATCGATAACGTAAGTATCCTATTTTCCATCCATGGTCCACTGGCTTCCAAGGTAGAATACTAGAGGTCATCAATGTATAAAGGATGAAGAAACATTTAAGTTTTAAATAGAGAACAAATCAGGCAAACTACCAGCTCAGCTCTATCCTCTTCAGGATCAATTGCATCTTCATCTTCATCACCATGCAAGAGCTCAGGTGAAAAGGAACCTGCCTCTTCTTCTGGCTCATCTCTTGGTTCATCAACTGCAGGTTCAGGAGAATAGGGCTTTGCATCTGCACAATAAAGTTTCACTCAGATAAAATATTCATATAATGCTCCGGAGAACAAGGAAATTGCAAAGAAGTTCAAATTGAGATAGGAAACCATACCCGCTGCATCAAGCACCACGTCTTCCTCTTTAAACTTAATTTCGTTATCTGTTTCCAAGCCCTGTTCAACCTCCGCAGGTTGCTCTAAACGTTCTAGATGCTTTCTCAACAGAGAAGCATGGATTTCCTTTAAACAAGCCTGTATATAAAGCAATAAAATTGATGAGTATACAAGGACACTGTTTCTGAACTACTAAATGAACAAGAAGAAAGAATTCCCAGTAACTCAATTAAACACTCCTAGCTTAGATGAACTAATAAAGGAAGCCATATTTTCTCCGAAGTTATACAAGGATCTGAAGTTTTATCCAAGCAGAAGAAATACAACATGAAAAAAAAATATATCTGGTACCAATGAATGCAAAACAGGCTTTCATCAAGATGTAAGTTTACTTTTCAACCATTATAAATACAGAACAGGGACACCAAGAGAATAAAGATTTAAACATAAAGAACACAAAAAAAATATAAGAACTAGACAAATGGCAAAGCATCCAGCTCCTGGATGATGAAAATTGTGACTGCGAACTCATTTAGTATTGATAAATCAAAAGGTACTTATGACTTTAAATGGGAAATCAAAAGTACAAAAACAAAAAGCAAATATCTTGTTCAGTTTTTTGGGATGGCATAAAATAGAAAATAAATTAATATTATTGCTATGACTGTTATATTACTCTACTTTGTCTTCTTAGTCCACAATATGGAGATGAAAGAAAATACGAAGTAACAAGGTTATTCAAAGAAACTTATAATTACCTTCCCACCACTACACCAATGAATAAAGAATTGACAACATATATACATATAGAAAGATATATCTATACTATATATGTGTGTGCATATATGTATAAATATTTATGTACGTACCAGCTGCTAATATTGAAAAATGTGAGCATTCATAATCGATCTTCCCTTCCATACCATGTCCTTATATGACTGGCAAATGCAAAACAAAATCTGGGAAATAATTTAAAACTTCCGCAGTTCTGCACATTGTCAAATGTTATCTAGAGACATTATGTTGGAGGAAGGTGTTTGGTAGGGAAAAAAGAAGGGAGGTGGGTTTTGCTAGGAACTTGGTGCCATACGTGGAATCTTTTGTTCAGCTTGAAAATTAAGTCACATAATACCAGCATGAACTATATTTGTATTCTAGAATAATACAAATAGATTTCATATATAATAATTATAGATATATCTCTTTCTTGGCTTGCACTTCCAGCGTTTACTCTTAGCACCAATATGAATAATCTAATAGCCTCAAAAGGTAACGTCTATGCTAACATGACTTGATCAATATCACGCATGTCAGCTTGAAAAAAAAACGAGAGCTAGATTTCTTCGCAATATCCATCTAATTCTTGCATAAGTGATATATGCAAAAAGAGATAAATTGCAATATGTTGTGCATATCACGAGATATATTTTGCTACAAGCAATTAATTCCTGCATATTAAAAAAAAGAGTAAAATAAAGATAAAACACAATTAGATTACAATGTAAGCCATAATTTTTCAGCCATGCAATAAATAAATATGTAGGTGGAAATGGCTGGAAATCTAATCAAGAAGTGTTATTCTTTATTTTGGTCATGGAGGGTGGTTAAGAATTTTATACCTTTGCCTTATATATCTGAAGGCGCTTCAAAACAGCTTCCCAATACTCAACAACCTTGGCTGTGCCTGAGCGCATCTGTGATTCGATCTGACGTTGCATGGACTCCAACTCGTTGAATGTTTTCCCTTCTAAGAGATCCTTCACATCTGTCTCAATGCTCAAATGGAGACCCCTTTCTTCTGCAAGGATGTCAGCAGGTGGCTCCTCGCCACGTACCCTAGCTCGATCTAGCGCATCTCTTTTCCGAGCCTCACCAAGCTCCCAGTCACAGATTACCATTAGTGCCTGTTCAATATCAGAAGCCATTCCGTTCAAGTCCCAGGATAACTTAGGAATGTACGATAAAGATCTATGCCATTGTAGAAAGAAATAAATGAAAGAACAATATCAAACCATTCTTCTTTCTAGTTCAACAATGTTGTCAATGGATGATGCATAATCAGACAGTATAACAATGTAGGAAAGTAAACATCAAGAGTTACATCTCATCAATCTTAAAATGCTTTTGTGCCAATATTATAGAAGAAAACCAAGAGAGCAACTACTGAAACCTACAGCTGGGAATAATCCTATCATCGCAATTAGCAGTGACAAGGAGCGGGAACATCTGCTTTCAGGGGCCATCAGCCAAAAATATAGAACTAGATTTGGCAAGAGACCCTAACATGGGACATGAAAATACAGTGGATGTTCATCTACAGAATGGCTAGTCCATATGCAACAAAGAAAATTCGTATATGTAACTTGACCAAGCAACAACTAAAAGGAAAATAAACCCACTCACATGGGTTTAAGCAACATGAACACTCGCAACAACTGATGGCCGACTTCTTGAAAATTTGGGATGGTCTGGTGTGTCCAATAACACATTTATATTATAAGTCAAGATGAGCCCAATTAACTAAATATGTGAACTGCACCAAGGTTTGTGAATGGAAGTAAAAATAGAGTGGCAACCAATGCAAGCTAATCTGCATGATGGACAAAAGCTTTAGGTGAACTTTCCTTCTTTCAAATTTAGGCAATTTAAGTACAGAAAAAAAAATAATAAGAGCAAAAATAAATGATTGATCAGATCAACAGGCGGATTTGATAAAGACAACAAATAGTAAATCCCAGGCTAAAGGATGAGATAAAGGTGCTTAAGGATCACCTTCAGCTAGCAAGGCCATAACACCACAACAATGCGAGTGGTCATGTAATGGGAACCTTTGTACCCCAAAAAAAAAAATGTAATGCAAACCCATAATGAAGAGAACATAACTGTTAGAGTGTCAGTGATCCCAACAACTAGGTATATGTCATGGAAGCATTTGAGTCATGCATATAAGAGAGTGCATAAGCCCATAGATAGCATGAAAGAGGTAGTAAATCTAGAAGCACTATTACATATCCATACAATATGCCTATATATCTCGCATGTATATCACAGATGCATTAAATATAGTCCTCGTGTGCTAGCGTGCTCCTAACAAGTGGGCTTAGACCATTATGAGTGTAAATTTTTGACTACACGATGGGATTTATATCTCCAATAACCTTGAGCATATCCTTGCCTACTTCATTTTGATGATCACACATTATTATTTGGGTTAACCCATAATGTATCTGTTTTCAGTGTTACTTCTGCCTTCTTACTACCTTTGTAAAATTATACTCCAATTAAAGAGAAGGTAAAAATATCGTAATAACAAGTGATCCGAAAAAATATTAAAATAAAATGATCATAGATTCCAAAATCTAGAACGATATGCTGGAAAAAGAATGCAAATAACTAATAAGATTATGAAAGCAAACAAGAGAACATTACCTCCCAATACTCAGTATGTGTCTGAGTTGCTCTGTCCATATCCAAATGCATTTTGATGTCATCATGAAGCTCCTCCAGTTCCTTCACCGTTAACCCCTGTATGTTCATAGACATATTCATAGACATGTTCATATTGCAAATAATCAGCATGAAATTAGAAGATATATAACTTCCTTTTGTGAGGAAAATGAAGAAAACAAAAGGGTTCTAAGAACATCAACATCAGCCAGGCATCATGATCTCAAAAATTAACCCAAAAAACTTAATATTCAATAGATATATCATATATCTGTATTTAAAATAAAAAAATAACGATGATCAACACAGAAATCATGCTTTCACTTCTTTCTAATCAATTTAGGGCATCCATGCTAGAGAAGAAACCATCATGCCATCAGTCAGCCATCTGGCTAAAATATTGTAATTAAAAGTCTTGTTTAAGATTTTAAGCTTTTGACATTAAGGGCACATTTGATAAACAAATTCTCAATACTGAAAATATATCAGACAAGATAAAATGACAAGAGATAAGTTCTTGGCAATGTTTTAGAACAATATCAATGGCAATTATATAAGAAATATAAAAGCCAATGAAAGAGCCAAATTTGTTGTCATTGCAATAAGCTTAGCATTTTGTAATTTTGTGCATGGGCAAGGTTTGACTGAGAGATCACTTAGTGCATATATAAGTCAATTCAGATGCTTATTTACCTTGAATACCATGTAAGGTTCATTTATTTCAATATCAAAATCTTCCGAACCATTGAGGTTCTTGGAAAGTATATCGATAGGTTTCATGCGCCCTTCATGCAATCTAATCTCGGATCTGATCTTGCTTTGATCAAAATGGAACTGTTGAACACCAATACAGGATTAGGAAATAGATTGGTGAATAAGAATCAAAAGAAGCTAAATAATCAGAATAAGTAGGCAACATGTGCTAATGTAAGTAAGAGTTTTCATTGTACCTCTTCTTCTTTCTTCTCCCAGTCCTGAAACTCAGCCCGAGCTCGTTCCCTGGCTAGCATTGCCTAAAAAATTTACGAATTTTATGCACTAAGCAACAATAATCAACAAACAAGTTGACACATACATGTAAAACTATAATTGAACTCCATGTATATGTGTCTATATGTTTAAGTGCAGAAATTTTGAACTTTTGACCAACCATCTCCTCCTCGTGCTGTGCCTTTTCGATTGCTCTTTCCTCTCTCCTTTTCTTAACTTTTTCAATTTCTGCCTGCATTAGGAATACAAACAAATATGATATTGCTAAGAGATGGCCAAAAAATAAGGAATACAAGAAAATTCAGCCATAATGTAAGAATCTTCATAAAAGTTGTATGAGATAGCAGTCATGCAGCAATTGCCCAGGGAAAAAAAAAAAACGAAGATATTTTTTTTGAAGAACGAAAGCTGGTGTGTCCAAAAAATCCAAAAAAGATCAGAACTGTTGAAAAAAAAACAAATCAAGAAGAATGATGCGAATTCTTTGTCAAAAGCTCTAAAGCTAGGGGCACACGACCATATAAATGATTCAATGGAAACCATGTTAGAGGCACTAACGGATACCATCCATGTGCCGAACAGCAATCATGTATTTATTTCTTTAGAAAAATAAATTAAATCATCTCCTTGTTTTGTTAAATTTGAGTCAAACTGAGAAATATTCATCTATATCCAGTTGGGAGAGTTGACCAATCATCCCATCTACATATATGAGTTGCACGGCAAACATTTTAAGAAACCATACAAGAAGTAGATGGCCAACAGATATGCAAACTCTTAAACCTGATATAACATCCCCTCTCCATTCCAACCTTACATGACAGATCACCCAGTACTTGTGCCAGTAGTGATGCTTCTTGTCCATCAAGATAGTATGCAGTAACTGGAGTACAAAAGATTGTACAGGGAGTGATATTACTAGCATGCAAACTTTCTACATTACAGGGAAAATAGGTATAACACCAATATGTTGGTATTTATGATCTTAGTTTCATGCCCCCTCAATTTATATACCGAAATTTGAGCTTGCACATCACCATGAAGTGTAAACATAGTAACCAAAAAATAATACACAATGGCATAACCTACATCCTAAGGAAAAGCTATGTATCTAAAAGCAAATTCATTTTTTAAACATATATCTATACAATAGTACAGAGCAATTAAAATCAACCTATTTTTTTAAAAAAACAACGATAATAATAATAAAGCAAAACATGAGTGTATCTTAACATGCCAAACACATATCTTCTAACAATGTTAAGTTTCTTTCATGCTGATGCATGCCAAATTATTGACATGGTGCAGCACTGTCCATGCCAACACCTGACTAGCACAAGCTTGTCCACTATGATACCTTATATTCTAATGGATTAAAAGTAGATAAGGTAATTATCCAGCGGTTATGTTGTATCCTAATTTCATACCATCCTTTCCCTTTGCCTCTTCTTTTCAGCTTTGACAGATATGTCCAAAGGTTGGCCTTGACCAATATCACGCTCTATCTTCTTTCGCCATACAAATCTGCCAAAAAATGTTGTGAGTAAATGAATATGAGTATTATAAACACAAAGCACACATCAAAAACCATGCATCTCAAGAAATGCTTAAGTAGTTCTATATAATAGGAGAACCTCAACGAATGTAGAAGATTAGGTCCAAGAATCCTTGGGAAGGTAGAATTATAAATAATCTTAATAAATAAAAAGCAAAGTAGATTCAGGGAAAAAAGTAGAGAAATAAACCAGGAGATTAACTTTCTTATAGTTTTTCGTGATAATGTTTGAGTTTCCAAACATAAAAAACTAAGGTCCTTAGCCGAACCTACCACCAGAGAGGGTGCACACGCCACAAAATAGCTAATAAAATCTATAATATCTCCAATCCCATATATTAGACAGCATCTCAAGATGCTAAATCGTTGATTTCAGTTACTGCAAAAACTGTTGAGCCCAAACACAGCCACCCACCCAAACACTTAGACATCACATATGCAAGAGGGTGCACAAAAGCAAATTAAAAAGAAAAAAAACACCTCCTTTTTATTAGAAGCCACCTCAACTAAATCAGCTTGCCAGAAATCATATAAGTCTTTTTTAAGTGATCATAAGAATACAAACAAGTATGCATCTAAATTGATTTAGATTGAATATCAATCCAAGAGAGATTTTTTTTTTTTTTTTGAGAAACGCATGCCATAAAATTGTTGAAAATAACATATTTCAAGCTGATTCAAAACTATCTGCAAACAAAAGATACAGTACAAATATGGGTACAAAGTGTAGATAATGCTTAGAAGATTAGAAAGGAGATGGCTGAGGAAGAAAATGATATGCATCCAGAACACAAGTTATCTTTTTTTTTATTATTATTTTTAAACTTCTGTAATACAGTACAGACAAACATGGGGATTGCATAAGCACAACGACAACCATCAATTGGGCAAGTTCCAGTTATCATGTGTATGTATTCACCTTAAACTCGATGAACCAGCCTTTTATTTTGTTTATTGTTTTTGGTGTAGAGGGAGCCTTTTTTTTTTTTTGTTGGGGGGCGGGGGGGACGGGGGATTATGCAATTTAATGCTCTATAAAAATATACAACAATATTATTATAAAATCAGACAACACTTCTTAAGCCATAAATCTGTAATCTATGTAGCAATCGGCAAATCCAGATATTCTCTCTGTCACTGAATCCTATGATGCTGTGCAGCACCTTTGTTAACAACCTTTCCAAATAAAACTTATGCAACCACATAAAATTAACTCCTACACCCTAATCCATCTGTGGAGTTGAGTATAGCACAACAACATGCACATATAATAGGACTCAAACCACTGAATTGCAATAAAGACGCTAAAATAAACAAATTGGTTAATGACAAGAAGCCCTACCAACAAAATTTTTTTCAAAGTAACATGAAACAATATATGCAATAAGGAAAATATTGATCTTTCTTTAATTTTTGAGTTCTAGAAGAGATTGCATTCTACTTCTCAAAAATATAACTAAATCTTGCACTTACTTCTCTGTAAGGTTGGAGTCACCAAAGGGATTAGAATCATTAGAATAACCAGAAACAGCATTCGATTTTAGCTTCTTGGCCACCTTTAATGCCTAAACAAAAACATAACAAATTGAGAAATTGAGAAGAACGATCGAGAAAAGAAATCCTAGAAAAGGGGATAGTTGAGAGAATATAAAGGATAAAGGAACCATACCTTCTTCTGGGCTTTCTTGGCCATATACTCCAGGATCTCCTCTTCGGTGATCTCTCTAGATGATCTCTTCCGTCGCCTTCCATGGAGATCATCGGAGTTGGAGCCTGACAGGCCAGTGGCGCTGTTGGAGGAGCTCCGGTGGCCGCGGCTCCTCCACCTCCGCCTTGTGCTTTCATGGTCGCTGCGGTGGCTTCGCCTCTGCTTCCTCGGAGGGGACTCCGATGCCGTTTCGGAAAAATCATCCTCTTCCGATGAGTACGGCATCTTTCGCCGCCGCGATGAGTGCTCTTTCTGCCTCTCCCTCCCGCTTTTGCATTTTTCCATTTGTTGAGCCTTCTAGATGGGAGCAAGCATACATGCTTTAGATCCAAATCAATTGAATATAGATAAATCTACGCGTGTACTTCACCCACCAGGAACGATTTAGAGTCGTCGATGGATTGGATTCGGGTCGGAACCCAGATATCTTGATCTAGATCTGATCTTAGCTATTGGATCCGCACTTTGATCCGAATATCGGACGGATCTAATTTTGAAGTACTAGACCTGGAGCCAAATGGATCCCGAGTATCCGAACCCGGACCCAAATAGAAGGTACCACCATGGACTTGTAAGAGTGGAATATTCTAATTTTTTTTTTAATTCTCTAACAGCAGGAATGGCAATGACAAAACTGAGACATAGATGAAATGCAAGAAGGATTCTACTACTCATTTTGATTTTTTTTTTTTTTTTTTTTAACTTTCAGCAGGACAAAATCATAGTTCAGCTACATAAGGTGTTCCAACAATAACTGGTCTATAAAAATGTGGTGATAAACAGAAGAATCATTTCTTAGTAGGTGAATAATCATCTAATTTTCTATCGTTTCTGGTAGCATTAGCCATCTTTGAAACAGAAGAATTAAAATGAATTGTAATTAAATGCAGCTTCATGATGAAACAGGTGAATTTAACAGAAAAAAAAAAAAAAATCATACAAATCACTGGCCTAATTAAGAATTTAGACAGCTTTTGATGCTCTGATGATCATAGTTATGTACTAATTTAAAACAAGAATAGATATCTGACCGATTTTGTGGTAGGGGCTCGGATCCGAGGAAGACAAAGCCGCAAAGATGGGAATGATGTCGCGACAGGGGCAGCGGCAGCCGGCGGGGGACGATGTTGGTGGCCGGCGGAGCTTGGATCCAAGAAAGGTAGCTGCGGGAGGTCGATGTCGGGCTGCGGGGGGTCGATGTCGGGCTGCGGGGAGTCGATGTCGGGGTAGCGCGGCCGGCGGGGCTCGGATCCGACGAAGGCAGCGCTGGAGGATGATGTCGGGATAACGGCGGCCGGCGGGGCTCGGATCTGAGAAAACGAGAGCCGGAGGGGTGGGCCGATGTCCGAGCAGCAGCGGCTAGCGAGGGACGATATCGAAGTCGCGGACGGCTAGACGGGGAGAGGGGTGATGGAGTGACACCGGACCACCTGTGACGGCCTGATGGGGAGGAGATGGTCGGCGATGGACGCCGATCTGGACTACAGAGGCGGGGGGGCGCGTCGAGGGGCACGGACGAGTTGGGGATTTAGTCGAAGGGAGAAAAACGAGGAAAACTCAATCGAGGGCCTTTTATATTAAAAACAACGGTTGTTTTGAACCCTTGGTTCAACCTCTAACGATTCATAATATATATATATATATATATATATATCTGAATATTAAATATCCAAATCCAGTAAACCTAGAATCCGATTATATAAATAAAAATATTTTATATATAAATCTGCTGCTGCTGCTCCTTCGTGATTGCTCGAGGCCGTTAGTATCTTAACCTTCGTGATTGCTCGAGGCCCTGAGTATCTTAACCTTCGTGATTGCTCGAGGCCGTTATCTGACTTGCTGCTGCTGCTGAGTATCTTAACCTTCGTGATTGCTCGAGGCCGTTATCTGACTCGCATCGCATTAAGGTAAAATGACCTAGTATTCGATTTATCAATTACATGATTTTCCTTTTTATTTATGTTACTTAATTTTAATCCACATCCTGTCCACTGTTGATTGCTTATTGATTATTATGGTAATCATGCTTTAAAACTTTTTTTTTTTTATTTGTCATGTATTATCTGCAAATTTGTAGATAAAGAAAGCCCTAAGAGGGCTAAAAGTTGAAACCACTCATAGGAAGGAATCAAGGATAAGGTATAGGATCACAGGGATAACCTCGATGCAGATGAGTCAATTGACGTATTCTCCTTCTCTCTCTCTCTCTCTCTCTCTTTTTTTTTTTTTTTTTTTTGTGTGTGGCTCTTTTGCATTATTTTAATATGTGATTGATGCATTCTGTTCAGGTTTGAGGCTGGAGAAGGGGCAACAAAGATTTCTGTTGTTCAATATTTTAGACAACGGTACAACTGCACTCTCAGATATGCCCATTGGCCTTGTCTTCAAGCTGGCAACGATAGCAGGCCAACCTACTTGCCAATGGAGGTTGTTAGGTTTCATTAATGTGTTGTAATATAATGCCTATGTCAATTTGATGGCAGTGAAGCTGATGCATTCGAATTGTTGTTTAGGTGTGTACAATTTTGGAAGGTCAGAGGTATGCAAAGAAGCTGAATGAGCGGCAAGTAACTGAAATGTTGAGATTTACATGCAAACGACCTCATGAGAGGGAGAGGAACATCCTGGAGGTTCGAAACCTTTCATGTTTCTAAACTTGATTCCGCCTTTCAGCTGTGCATCTCGAATCCAAAGATTTGTAGGTGCCCTCATGAGGTTTTATGGCTATTATGTATTCCTCCAAGCTGTTTTTGATATCATGGATTCATTGGTCGAAACTTATTTTTGCAATGCATCTAGGCCTATCTATCCACTTGATCTATATTCTTGTGTTTGCTGTTGCAGGTCGTGACCCGAAACAATTACAATAATGATAAGTATGCAAAAGAGTTTGGAATCAAGGTTAGAAACCAGCTTGCTGCAGTTGATGCCCGGGTCTTGCCACCTCCAAAGGTATGTTACTTGTAATCAAATCATCATTTTTACCTGAAATTAGTTTAATGTGAAATCACATGTGAATTCTTCAGCTAAAATATCATGACTCTGGCAAAGAGAAGATGTGCAATCCTTCCGTGGGTCAATGGAACATGATCAACAAGGTGATGCAAGTTTTTCTCATTGTTTCTATCTTTCTGAATGCTAAGGTCTTGCAGGAACTCTGGCTTCTTGCTTGATGCATAACCATCTAGTACACTGGCAGATATGGATCGATTGATTTTCCTATCCATAATTACATGGATTAAGCTGGTGTATCAATTTAAACGGCTGCAATTTTTTAGGTCGCTTACTTTTATTGCATAGGCTTTAGATCACCGTGTTATTGTATGAGCTTGCAAGGAAAGATTGCCATTTTGCTGGAAATGTATATGTTTCATAACAACTGCAAAGGTATATTCCTCTGGTTTATCATTTTTGTTTCCATTTTTCGTTCTTTGTAAAAGTTTTCTTAGGTGATACTCGGTTTTAATGAGTTGATATTTAATGCATTGATGCTATTTCTTGAAAATTCTTATTCCATTTATAAGGCATCATTTTTGCTCCTCCAGTTGGATCTCTGCCCTCTAATTGTCCGGCATAATATCTGTATTGTTTGTTTCTGTGCACGTGATCGATTTGCTTTTTTTTGCCAGTTTGTTAATCCTTCATGGTGAATGTGCAGAAAATGGTGAATGTGTCGAGGGGTAGAGTGTTGACATCCTTGACTTCCTCTATGACCGTTACCTTGGCGTCCCATGAAGCCGGAAAAGACTTGAGAAGTTTATTTACAAGTTCACCATTAAATACAATCTTTCCTAAGCTTCTCATGCCATTCACAATATTTGTGAACCTAGTATACATCTCACTTATAGATTCAGTAGGTTCAATCTTAAACATTTCATATGTGTGTATGAGCATGTTAACCTTAGTAGTTTTCACTTGGTATGTACCCTCATGGATAACCTCAAGTGTGTCCCAGATTTTCTTAGCGAAGAGACAGTTAAATATTCTATTAAATTCACTCGGATCAAGAAAGCAAAACAAAAGATTCATAGCCTTCGTATTAAGCTCTATTTGCTTAATGGCATTCTCATTATAACCATCTTCAATTTTTGGAGTGAGAATGCCATTAACCAACATAGTAGGCTGATGAGGACCTTTTATGATTATCCTCCAAAGATTATAATCATGGCTTGAATGAATATGCGCATACGAGTTTTCTAATAAGTATAATTCGTGCCATTAAACAGTGGAGGACGGTTTGAAGCTTGACCTTCAACAACACCCATTCCTATTAGGGCTGCCATGATCTTTTACTCAAGATCCTTGGACCTACAAGAGAGTATCGGAGCTTTGATACCACTTGTTGCCCAGAAATGGAGCTCAAGAGGGAGGGTGAATTGGATCTTTTAAAAATCTAAAGCAACAATGTGCAGGCCTTGTGGTGTTTGTGAATAACGAAATTGATGCACTATATTATATGCAACGGAAAGCAATAAATAGAGTGCAAGAAGTAAAGAGCAAGAGATAGAAGATATAATCACACACAAATACAAGGTTTATAGTGGTTCTGTGCAAACCTAGCACCTACATCCACTCCCCAAGCCACCCTTGGGAATTCCACTATAATCTCTCCAAGATTACAGCCGACTTGTTTTTTCAAAGGGTCACAAGTCAAAATCTATGTTGATTTTATCACCTAGGCTCACCAACAAACCTTTACACTTGTTTTATCTTTGGGCTCACAAGTCAACCCTAATTGGTTTTGTCCCTTTGGCTTACCAGCAATCACAACAACCTACTTTCAAGAAACCTTTGAAAGCTAGGTCAAAACACAAGAGAATTTCAGATATATAATTCAAATAAACAAAACAAACTCTCTTCAAGAGTAGAATGGAAGCTTTGAGGCTCAAGTTGATGCTTTGTCTTGTCTTCTCCTTGGAATATTCTTCAAGCTCTCTTTTTGGAATGATAAAAGGATAGGCTTGTAAGCTTTTTCAGGGAATCACTCTTTAAATAGCTTTTGAAGTGAAGTTCTTGAGAGAATATTGAATTTTGGGCTTTGAATGGACATCAATACTTCAAGAATGAGTTTGGTGAAGCTTAAATACTTCAAAAATTTTTAATAAATGGTTTGTGAACGTTGGAGCTTCGAATCTAACCGTTTGGAGCTTGAAAATATGTTTGTGCACTTTAAAAAAATAGATCTGTTAGGACTGTCAGAACCCGAGTGTTGATACTTAGCTGTCAGGTGACGACACTTGACTTCCAGGTATCGACACTTAAACTTTCAAGTATCGACATTTGATTCACAAGTATCGACACTTGACACAAAAACACTCCATTGGCCGAGTTCTAGATTTTCAAAAAGTCTCAGGCCTTGAGTCGATACTTAGGAACTTAAGTATCGACACTTGAGTTTTAGGTGTCGATACTTGAATTCTGGGTATCGACACTTGACATACCAAGAAGTTTTTCTGCGTGCCAAATGCTTAAGTATTGACAGTTAGCCTTCTAAGTGTCAATACTTGGTTCTGCAAAATTCAAAATTAAGTGCAATTCAAGCCAAAAACACAAGTGTTGATTATGAAACTTAAATGCAATGTAATTAAGCAATAATTGAACTCGTTTAACCCCTTTTTGCATGGAAAAGACTCCTCAAAATGCGAAGGATGCTTCATGCCACTGCATACCACGATACTTTAATTTTGAGAATTTAAGGTGCTTGTTTCCTAAAAACTCATAACTAGAAATAAACATTAGTATACAATATGTACTCAATTTGTTATTCATCAAAATTACTAGGTAGAGCCAACAGGTTCCAACGGTAAAAATAAAAACATGACAAATTGAGAAAATGAGGAGAATGATCAAGAAAAGAAACCCTAAAAAAGGGGGATAGTTGGGGGAATACAAAAGGTAAAGGAACCATACCTTCTTCTGGGCTTTCTTGGCCATATACTCTAGGATCTCCTTCTCGGTGATCTCGCCATATACTCTAGGATCTCCTTCTCGGTGATCTCTCTAGACAACCTCTTCCATCGCCTTCCATGGAGATCATTGGAGTTGGAGTCGGAGCCTTACAGGCCAATGATGTTGCTGGAGGAGCTATGGTGGCTGCGGCTCCTTCGCCGCCGCCTCTGCCTTGTGCTCTCATGGTCGTTGCATTTTCTCCACCTCTGCTTCCTCAAAGTGGACTCCGACACCGTTTTGGAAGAATCGTCCTCTTCCGACGAGTATGGTGTCCTTCGCTATCGTGATGAGCGCTCTCTCCACCTCTCCCTCTCACTTTCATGTTTTTCCATTTGGTGAGCCTTCCCAATAGGAGCAAGCATACATGCTTTAGATCTAAATGATATGAACATAGACAAATGAACACGTGTACTTCACTTGCTAAGAGTGATTGGCTTTCTAATCCTGGTTCGGGTTATATCTCTTCTAATCCGGGTTCGGGTTATATCATTCGCTCAAAAGAATGACTCATAAGAAAGTTAAAATTAGGAGGCTTGTTTTTACCGTTAGGAGCATCGGTTGTTAATGTGCATAGAAATTCATGCTTTAGAAGTTTTCCTTGCAATCGCTGGTGATTACTAGAGTTTCTTTGGTCGATGTTGTCAATAGGATGTCAACCAAGTTGGGTAATCCTCATGGGGCCCCAAATCCAGTGGATCGAGCAGGCAATGACGGGAGGATAGGACTGAGCAGTTGCGTTAAATGGGTTTCGACCGATCCTTCATCAGAGGAGATGGCAGAGCTGGCACAACGATTCTCGGAGGTGGTAAAGCTCTTGGAGGATAAGGTGAAAGGGGAAATGGATGAGTGGTTGGCCAAGGGACTGGTGGCTTGAAGTCGGCCGGAGGGTTCAAGCAGAGGCGGTGGCATGCAAGTTCTGGCTGCATGCCGTACTCAAGGGAGATATTGTGGCATATAACCTCGAACATGGATGCTTGCTCTTTCAATTCTAGGAGGCTAGAGAGCGGGACTCCGTCCTTAGTCGACCGTGGGTTGTCACCGGCCAAGCCTTAGCGGTGGAGCCATAGTGACCATGGTTTTACCCATCTTCTACCTCTATTCGGACGGCTCTGGTTTGGATCAGGATGCCTCACCTTCCTGTGGAACTCTGGGGGTTGGTGATGCTCCGCAACATTACTGGTGTTGCCGCTCTCGTCGTCGCGCCCGTGCCGCGGATCAGCCGATCCTTCCCGACCGCCTGGCGAGGGAGCCTCCCTTCCCGCGGAGAACCTGCAAGAAAGGGGTTAGAAGACCCTGGCCGGGGATCCCGGCGAGGGAGCTCCGACGGTCAAGTCAGTAGACGACGAGGAGGAACAGACTCTCCCACCCGGGCCCTCGAGAGGGTCCCCGACTTAGAGAGTTAATTGGTGAAGGAAGCGCTCTGGGGACCGGGATCTCGGCTGGGCCTGCTCGCCGAGCTCACGCCCAGTGTTCCCCTCTCGGGATCTCTGGTTTCTTTCTCGGCGCAAGGCCTTGTGCCGGT
The DNA here is from genome assembly GCA_021397845.1 of Areca catechu. Classification (NCBI taxonomy): domain Eukaryota; kingdom Viridiplantae; phylum Streptophyta; class Magnoliopsida; order Arecales; family Arecaceae; genus Areca; species Areca catechu. Next base: position 77,688,007 of record CM038039.1, on the reverse strand, counting down.
GCTCCTCCCTTGTCCCCAGGCTAATTGGCTTACCTTGCAGTCCCCAGATTCTTCCCTCTTTATCTCCTTCCATCGTGCGCTTGTCCTTTTCCTCCTCGGAAACTCCCCTCCCCTGTTTTCCTTCCTTTTCCCTTTTCGGTGAGGGAGGCCAGGCGGCTTTCCGACCTCGTCCGCCGGGCCCAGCAGGGAAAAGGCAAAGACAGGAGAGAAAAAGAGGGAGGGCGGCGTTGGCAGAGCGGCCGGTTGTCAGGCCTCGGGCTCTGTGAGAGCGCTCCTTTCCCCGAGCGTGGGCGCCATCCGTTTATGGGGCCTGTTCTGTCAGGATCGGATCTCTCGGCTACGGGACCTGCCGGGCCGATGCAAGTGACGTTCCGCGTGCCACCGCCCTCCGTACGGGACGTCGTCTGGGGTTTGTACGGCCTGAGGGGTGGTCTCGGGACCCGTCTCTCTCCCCGGGGGCTTCTCCGTACGAGCGGTCTGACCTCGGCCGAGGTGGGCCCGTCTCCGGGTGGCCACCTGGCGAAAGGTGAAAGATCGGCCGACCTCGGCTCAGGTGGACCCCTCCTGGGCGGACACCTGGCGAGGCGGCAGGGGGTCGCCTGGCTTCGACCGAGGTGGGCCCGTCTCCGGGTGGCCACCTGGCGAAAGGCGAAAGATCGGCCGACCTCGGCTCAGGTGGACCCCTCCTGGGCGGACACCTGGCGAGGCGGCAGGGGGTCGCCTGGCTTCGGCCGAGGTGGGCCCGTCTCCGGGTGGCCACCTGGCGAAAGGCGAAGGATCGGCCGACCTCGGCTCAGGTGGACCCCTCCTGGGCGGACACCTGGCGAGGCGGCAGGGGGTCGCCTGGCTTTCTCCGAGGTGGGCCCGTCTCCGGGTGGCCACCTGGCGAAAGGCGAAGGATCGGCCGACCTCGGCTCAGGTGGACCCCTCCTGGGCGGACACCTGGCGAGGCGGCAGGGGGTCGCCTGGCTTCGATCGAGGTGGGCCCATCTCCGGGTGGCCACCTGGCGAAAGGCGAAGGATCGGCCGACCTCGGCTCAGGTGGACCCCTCCTGGGCGGACACCTGGCGAGGCGGCAGGGGGTCGCCCGACTTCGGCCGACCTCACTTGGGCGGAAACCCTCCGGGCCCGGGCGCCAATGAGGTGGTAGAGGAACTCCGGGCCGAGCTTGACCTCGGCGAGGGCGGTTTGCTTCAAACAGTCGTAGGGTGGTGCGGTCCTTGCCGCTCCTAGCTTTGTGGACGTGGCGCAAAATCCGGCAGGGAAACTTACACATGGCTTGCTCTCATTTGGCGATACCTGAGCCTGTCCATGTCACTGTCACGGCTGTAACAGTTGCCCCCCAGCCCGCCGTTCCGTCGGGACATCGTAGAACGGAACGTCGGGATTAATTGTGGACATGACGTGGGGAGGCGAAGATCTTGCATCATAATTGCCACGATCCTTGCTCGTCGTGGCTCGATGCAGCTGAAGACCTATGGGGAGCCGCCACGCGTCGTCCACTTGCCCGTAATCAATGCGTCGCTTCGAGGCAGAGGCCGTTACTCTGCTAACGAGGCGTCGGTGTCGGGCGTGCGCCCACATGGCGACCATCCAGTGGTCGGAGGCGGAATGATGGGTACGGCTGCTGTCGGCTGAGTTTGAAAGGGAGGGGACTTTCCAGAACGAGGCCTTTTCCCTTGCTTCGTGGGCGGTTTGCTGCAGGCTAACAACTTCTGCTGCTCGCGCTCGTCTGTGCATTTTCGGTGAGTGCCTCCTTCTCCTTCTTCGGCCTCGAGGCTTTTCTGTCTCTGCTCTGACAGGTGTTGCCTTTGTATTGCAGATCGGGAACGACGTCCTCTTACTGAGGAATTACCTCGCAGGGAACGCCAAGAGGGAATCCGATCGGGAGCTGAAACTCGGCAAGCTCGCGGCCGACGTGAAGGACCTGATGGAGAAGGGGGCCGAGCTGCGAGCCGAGAAGCAAGCCCTCCGATCTGACCTGGCACGTTCCGAGGAGCGGAACAAGGAGCTGGAGGCCTCCTTGTCGGAGGAGCGGGCCTCCAATCAGCGCCGAACCGAGGAGGAGGCGGCAGAGAAGGCCCGCCTGCAGGCCCACTCCAACTGGGTGGAGCGCCAGCTGGAGGAGGCCCGACGAGAGGTGGCCGCGGCGAAGGAGCGGAGCGCCTACGTCAACGGGCTCCTGGAGGCGGCCAAGCGGGAAGCGCAAGAAGCCGTCCCCAAGTTCCGAGCCTCCGACGAGTTCACGGCGGAGGTCCGGGAGGCCACCGTGGACTCCTTCCTGAAGGGGTTCCGGATGTGCCGGGAGAAGGTGGGGGCCTTCTTCCCCCACCTGGACCTGAGCGGGGTCGTCGGCGGCGGCCGGAAGCCAGGGGGCGAGAGCAGGGTTCCCGGCGCGGCCAGAGCGATGCCTGCGGCGCCGTCGACCAGCGATGCCGCGGCCCCGGAGCAGCCCCAGGAGCCGGCTACTGCAGAAGCTGAGGAAGCAGCGCCCGCGCCTCCGGCAGATGGCTCCGAACCCGCGCCCCAGTGACCCGGCGCCATCTTGTTATTTCATCTTTGTAGTTTTTGTTCTTTTGGGGAGTCCCGGCCTGTCGGGGCTCCCAGCTTTGTAACGACCACTTATATTAATGAAGATCCAAGTTTTATCGAAACATTGTTCGTAGTTTCGTTATACTCTTCTCTTTTTTTCTTTCTGAGATGTCGGTCTGGAACACCTGAAGTAGCTGCAGGCTTGGTCCTTCCATTGCTCCAATCGAAGGATGGGGCCCGCTGAGCCACGTTGCAGCGAGGCAAACCTTGAGCAGGTCTGATTTCGGGTTGCCTTCATGCTTGGGCGGACAACACGGTTTCTGCTCCGTCTTCCAGACCGAAACTCGAGATCTCCGGACTAAGCTTGGTGCCGCAGGCTTTCTCAAGCCTAGCGCGGCTCACTGAGCTGTGTCCCGGGCTCGCGTGGGCGAACTGGGTTCGGCGCCACCTTCCAGGCCGAAGCCCAGGATCTTCCGGACTGAGCTCAATGCCGCAGGCTTTCTCAAACCTTGCGCGGCTTGCTGAGCTGTGCTCCGGGCTTGCGTGGGCGAACTGGGTTCGGCGTCACCTTCCAGGCCGAAGCCCAGGATCTTCCGGACTGAGCTCAATGCCGCAGGCTTTCTCAAACCTTGCGCGGCTTGCTGAGCTGTGCTCCGGGCTTGCGTGGGCGAGCTGGGTTCGACGCCACCTTCCAGGCCGAAGCCCAGGATCTTCCGGACTGAGCTCAATGCCGCAGGCTTTCTCAAACCTTGCGCGGCTTGCTGAGCTGTGCTCCGGGCTTGCGTGGGCGAACTGGGTTCGGCGCCACCTTCCAGGCCGAAGCCCAGGATCTTCCGGACTGAGCTCGATGCCTCAGGCCTTCTTGTCGAAGTTTTGGAGGGAGTGCGTGAACTGGGGAAGCTTTTGTTACAGAAACTGGGAGCCTTACATCACTGGTAGTACATTCTCAGGTTCGAGGAGTTCCAAGTCCGGGGGAACCTGGCACCTCCTAATTCTTCCAAGTAATATGCCCCATGGGGGAGGGCTTCCGCCACCCGATATGGGCCTTACCAGTTGGGTGAAAGCTTGCCGCATTCCCGTGGCTGGGAGGCTTCCACGCGTCGGAGGACCAAGTCCCCGGGACGAAAAACCTTCGGCCGCACTCGAGAGTTGTAATATCTGGCTACACGTTGCCGGTATGCCGCCATTCGGATTCGGGCCTTGTCCCTCGTTTCCTCGAGAAGGTCCAGGTTGAGCATCATCCTGGCCGGGTTTTCTGTCTCATCATATTGCTCCACGCGCAGTGTGGGTAGGCTGAGCTCGATCGGGATGACTGCCTCGGCTCCGAAGACGAGGTTGAATGGAGTTTCGTCGGTAGCCGTCCTTGGGGTAGTGTGGTATGCCCAAAGAACGCTGGGGAGCTCGTCGGCCCACCTGCCCCTGGCTTGGTCTAGCCGCGTGCGGAGGCCCTGAAGAATGGTCCTGTTCGTGACTTCGGCTTCCCCGTTGGTCTGAGGGTGCGCCACCGAGGTGAAGCGATGCTTGATGCCGAGGTCGCTGCAGAAGTCTTCGAACTCCCGACAGTCGAACTGGCATCCGTTGTCGGTGACCACGGTGTGGGGGAGGCCGAAGCGACAGACGATGGACTTCCAGAAGAACTTGGCGACGTTTGCTTCGATGATTCTCGCCAAGGGCTCGGCCTCGACCCACTTCGTGAAGTAGTCGATAGCCACTATCAAGAACTTTCGCTGACCGGACGCCGGCGGGAATGGGCCCAGGAGGTCCATCCCCCACTGGGCGAACGGCCAGGGGGATGAGAGCTGAGAGATTGGGTTGGAGGGCTGCCGCTGCACCGTGGCGTGACGCTGGCACCGATCGCACTTCTTCACGAAGTTGGCGGCGTCTTCCTTCATTGTCTCCCAGAAGTAGCCTTGACGGAGGGCCTTGTATGCCAATGCCCTGCCCCCCACGTGGTTCCCGCAGATGCCTTCGTGAATCTCCTGGAGCACGAGCTTGGCTTCTGTGGGTCCGATGCACTTGAGGAGGGGGCAGGGGTAGGATCTTCGATATAACTGCCCGTCCATCAGGACGAACCGCACGGCCTTCTTCCTGATGAGGCGAGCCGCCTCCCGGTCCTCCGGCAGGGTGCCGCTAGTGATGTACGCAGCGTACTTGTCCATCCAGTCGGGCTCCTGGCTGACCTGATGGACCTCCACCGGTGCTTCGAGGCTTGGGACCTCAAGTCGCTCCACATGAGCGCGTCCCAACATCGTGTCCGGCAGAGTTGCCAGCCGAGAGAGGGCATCCGCGCGGGCGTTCTCCCCGCGGGGGATATGGAAGATGTTGAAGCGCCGGAACTTGGACGCGCCCGCTTTGACGAGCTCCAAGTACTTCGCCATCTGGGGGTCGTGCGCGACGTACTCCCCGGACACCTGCCCCGCCACGAGCTGGGAGTCAGTAAAAGCTCTGAGGTTGGTCACGCCCAGCTCGCGGGAGACTCTCAGTCCGGCAAGAAGTGCCTCGTACTCCGCCTGGTTGTTTGTTGCGGGGAACTGGAAGCGGAGCGCGCACTCGGCGACGACCCCGTCGCCGTTGGCAAGGATGAGCCCAGCTCCGCTTCCGCCGGAGTTTGAGGCCCCGTCCACATGGAGGATCCAGGCGTCCTCTCCGGGCTCGTCGGTGCCAACGTCCGTCGGCCGGGCCGGGGGGCCCTCCTCGGGCTCCTTGCCCAAGCCTGCGCACTCGACCAAGAAATCGGCCAACACCTGCGCCTTCATGGCCGACCTCGGTCGGTATGTAATGTCGAACTCGCTGAGTTTCAGTGCCCACTTGGCCAATCGTCCCGAGGTATCAGGTCGGCTGAGCACCGCTTTCAGCGGTTGGTCCGTCAAGACGGCGATGGGGTGCGCTTGGAAATAGGGCCTGAGACGCTGGGCAGACACTATTAGCGCAAAAACAAGTTTCTCGGGCCGGGAATACCTGAGCTCCGCATCTCGGAGGAGTTTACTGGTATAGTACACCGGCCGCTGGAGCCCGTGGTCGTCGGTTCGGACCAAGACAGAGCTGACGGCCTCCGGGGTAACCGCCAAGTAGAGGGTTAGCTCCTCTCCCTCCTCGGGCCTGGACAGCAGAGGTGGGGACGCGAGCGTCTTCTTCAGCTCCTCGAAGGCCTGCTGGCACTCCTCGGTCCAAGCAAAGCCATTCATCTTCCTCAGCACCTTGAAGAAGGGACGGCAGCGGTCCGCCGACCTGGAAATAAAATGGCTAAGGGCCGCAACTCGGCCAGTTAGTTGTTGCACCTGCTTCTTGGAGGCGGGCTGCTCCATGTCCAGGATGGCCTGGACCTTCTCCGGGTTGGCCTCGATTCCTCTCTGGGTCACCATAAACCCCAGGAACTTCCCGGCGGAGACGCCGAAGGCGCACTTCGCCGGGTTGAGTTTCATCTGATGGCGCCGGAGGTTGCTGAATGTTTCCGTCAGGTCGGCCACGTGGTCCGAATCGAGTTTGCTCATTACCAGCATGTCGTCCACGTACACCTGCATGTTGCGGCTTATCTGGTCTCTGAAGACTTTATTGACCAGACGTTGGTACGTCGCCCCCGCGTTCTTGAGGCCGAAGGGCATCATCCTGTAGCAGAAAGTCCCGCGGTCAGTTATGAAGGCAGTGCGCTCTTCGTCCTCCGGGTTCATCCGGATCTGGTTGTATCCGGAGAAGGCGTCCATGAATGACAGGAGACGATGCCCCGAGGTGGTGACGACCAGCTGGTCGATCTTCGGCAGAGGGAAGCTATCCTTCGGGCAGGCTCGGTTGAGGTCGGTGTAGTCCACACAGATCCTCCACTTACCGCTACTCTTCTTTACCATGACCACGTTTGCTAGCCAGCTGGGGTATTGAACTTCCCGGACAAAACCGGCGGCGAGGAGCTTTTCTACCTCCTCGTTGATCGCCTTCTGCCTCTCCATGGCGAAGCTTCTCTTCTTCTGGCGGACCGGGCGGCAACTCGGGTCCACGTTCAGGCTGTGCATGATGATCTCGGGCGGGATGCCCGACATGTCGGCCGCTGACCAGGCGAACACGTCAGCGTTGGCTCGGAGGAACTCCAGCAGGCGGGCTCGCTCTTCCTCGGGGAGCTGGGCCTCGACTTGCACCGTCTTCATGGGGTCCGAACCGAGGGAGAAAGTTAGCAGGCGCTCTACGGGCCCTCCCCTGGGTTCCTTCTCTCTCAGATCGAGATCTTCGATATCGTGGGCGAGCTCTGCACTCCTGGTGCCTGGGACCGTCTGGAGGTAGAGCGGAACCGGTTGGACTGTCCCCTTCATTTCCCCGGGCCCGGAAGGCGTGGGGAACTGCACCAACAGCCTCCTCGTGGAGATGGTGGCGTCCAGTTGGTTGAGCCCGGGACGCCCGAGAATGGCGTTGTAAGGCGAAGGGAGCTTGACGACAGTGAACGTTATCATGATGGTCGCCTGCCGGGGCGGGGATCCGGCGGTGACCGGGAGAGTGATCTCCCCTTCGACCCCCACGGAGTCTCCTGTAAAACCCACCAGCGGGATGTGTACTGGTTTCAGCCGATCAGGGGATAAGTTCATTCGAGAGAAAGCATCATAAAAAAGTACGTCGGCCGAGCTTCCACTATCCACCATGATTCGATGTACAGGATGCTTCGCGATGGTCATCTCGACCACCACGGCATCGTTGTTTACATTGTCATTAATTTCCCCTCCCTCGGGAGGGATTACATTCTCCGGGACTTCCCGGGCTCTCTTCATTGCTCGGCCGGGCCCGCGCGAGATCATGCCCACGGGCTTCTCCGTCGGGCGGTTGTCGATCGCCGGGACAGGCGGCAGGGCCGCGAGCGGCTGCCCTTCAGAGGGGGCCTCGTTCTTGACGAACTTCCTTAGGTAACCCCTACTGATCAGCTCCTCAATTTTCCGCTTCAAATGGCGACACTCCTCCGTGTCGTGCCCGTGTTCGCGATGGAACTGGCAGTACTTCGATTTGTCTCGTGCGGCTCTCGGGTTCTGAGGAGGAGGTCGGCGGAGGTAGCGCTCGCCCTCGATTTCCATGAGGATCTTCGTTCGAGGTGCGAGGAGAGGGGTGTACCTCCGCTCTGGAGTGGCTTCGCCTCTCGGCTTTAGATTTGGGCGGAGCTCGGTAGATGGCCCGGGCCTCCGAGCTCCCGGGATGTCCCTCGGGAGCGGCTTCTTTGGAGTCTTCTCGTCCAGCTCTCGACGGGTGCGGTCGGCCTCCTCCGCCTGGATGTACTTGTGGGCGCGGAGGAGGAGCTCAGAATACGTCCTGGGCGGCTTCTTGTCCAGGGAATAAGTTAGGCGGGACGTCTTGAGTCCGCGCTTTAAGGCCAGCATGGCGACGGGCTCGTCCAAGCTGTAGATCTCCAGTGCTGCGGTCTTGAACCGGGTGATGTAGTCCCGGAGCAGCTCCTGGTCCTGCTGGCGGATGGAGAAGAGGCTGTCCACCTCTCTTGGCACCTTTCGACAGGCGTCGAAGTGCGCCACGAACTTTCCTTCCAACTGCTGGAAGGAGCAAATGGATCCGGGCTCGAGACGGGTGAACCAGACTCGAGCGGCCTTCCGAAGGGTCGCTGGGAAGGCGATGCACAGGAGGGCGTCGGTGGCGCCCTGGACCCTCATGAGAGCTTTATAGCTCTCCAAATGGTCCAGGGGGTCGGTGGTCCCGTCGTAGGGGTCCACCTGCGGCATGCGAAACCGTTTCGGGATCGGTTCCGCCTGGATTTCTTCAGAGAAAGGGGGGCGGGAGTCGTAGCCCGCCGGGCCAGCCGACGAGTTCTGCAGGTCGGCGAACCGTCGGGCGAACTCCGCCAACTTGCGCTCATGCTCTTCCAGGCGCTTCTCGGCCTGGCGCCGGATGGCCTCGTCGGTGGAGTCTTCCACCGAGACTGCAGGTGAAGGGGGCGCCGATCGGTCTTGGCGCGAGGTCTGGCCTCGACGTCGCTTGCTGCGATGCGCCGTTTCGGCCCCATCGGCCGGGGATCGACTCTCGTGATCCCCCGAACCGGAGTAGTTTCTCTTCAAGGAAGCTTGGTGGCTCCCCCGAGGGTTGGAGGTAGCCCGCGGATGGGACGGCCTGCCCTGGATTGAGCGCAGGCTCCCACGCTGCCCCGCGGCTCGGGCCGCGGGAGTCCCTGGCTGCGGCTGAGTGGCCAGGGACCGCTGCTGATGCTGAAGCTGTCGGACCGCTGAGGTCAAGGTCTGCAGCTGCTGGACGATGGCCGCAAGGGATCCGTCCACCGGGGCAGACTGTTGCGAAAGAGGAGGAGGAGCCGGAAGCTCCCGTTCTTGGGTGTGGCCCCCTGGAGGGGAGTGGGCTTCTCCCACACGGCTGGTGGACGCCTCGCGACCACGAGTGACCACCATTGCTGGAGAGCGCGACACCTGCAGAAAGCTGGTTCCCACTAGGGGTTAGTGTCCTGCCCCCCTACCTGGTGCGCCAATCTGTTGTCGCTCTCGTCATCGCGCCCGTGCCGCGGATCAGCCGATCCTTCCCGACCGCCTGGCGAGGGAGCCTCCCTTCCCGCGGAGAACCTGCAAGAAAGGGGTTAGAAGACCCTGGCCGGGGATCCCGGCGAGGGAGCTCCGACGGTCAAGTCAGTAGACGACGAGGAGGAACAGACTCTCCCACCCGGGCCCTCGAGAGGGTCCCCGACTTAGAGAGTTAATTGGTGAAGGAAGCGCTCTGGGGACCGGGATCTTGGCTGGGCCTGCTCGCCGAGCTCACGCCCAGTGTTCCCCTCTCGGGATCTCTGGTTTCTTTCTCGGCGCAAGGCCTTGTGCCGGTGCTCCTCCCTTGTCCCCAGGCTAATTGGCTTACCTTGCAGTCCCCAGATTCTTCCCTCTTTATCTCCTTCCATCGTGCGCTTGTCCTTTTCCTCCTCGAAAACTCCCCTCTCCTGTTTTCCTTCCTTTTCCCTTTTCGGTGAGGGAGGCCAGGCGGCTTTCCGACCTCGTCCGCCGGGCCCAGCAGGGAAAAGGCAAAGACAGGAGAGAAAAAGAGGGAGGGCGGCATTGGCAGAGCGGCCGGTTGTCAGGCCTCGGGCTCTGTGAGAGCGCTCCTTTCCCCGAGCGTGGGCACCATCCGTTTATGGGGCCTGTTCTGTCAGGATCGGATTTCTCGGCTGTGGGACCTGCCGGGCCGATGCAAGTGACGTTCCGCGTGCCGTCGCCCTCCGTACGGGACGCCGTCTGGGGTCTGTACGGCCTGAGGGGTGGTCTCGGGACCCATCTCTCTCCCCGGGGGCTTCTCCGTACGAGCGGTCTGACCTCGGTCGAGGTGGGCCCGTCTCCGGGTGGCCACCTGGCGAAAGGCGAAAGATCGACCGACCTCGGCTCAGGTGGACCCCTCCTGGGCGGACACCTGGCGAGGCGGCAGGGGGTCGCCTGGCTTCGACCGAGGTGGGCCCGTCTCCGGGTGGCCACCTGGCGAAAGGCGAAAGATCGGCCGACCTCGGCTCAGGTGGACCCCTCCTGGGCGGACACCTGGCGAGGCGGCAGGGGGTCGCCTGGCTTCGGCCGAGGTGGGCCCATCTCCGGGTGGCCACCTGGCGAAAGGCGAAGGATCGGCCGACCTCGGCTCAGGTGGACCCCTCCTCGGCGGACACCTGGCGAGGCGGCTGGGGGTCGCCTGGCTTTCTCCGAGGTGGGCCCGTCTCCGGGTGGCCACCTGGCGAAAGGCGAAGGATCGGCCGACCTCGGCTCAGGTGGACCCCTCCTGGACGGACACCTGGCGAGGCGGCAGGGGGTCGCCTGGCTTCGACCGAGGTGGGCCCGTCTCCGGGTGGCCACCTGGCGAAAGGCGAAGGATCGGCCGACCTCGGGTCAGGTGGACCCCTCCTGGGCGGACACCTGGCGAGGCGGCAGGGGGTCGCCCGACTTCGACCGACCTCACTTGGGCGGAAACCCTCCGGGCCCGGGCGCCAATGAGGTGGTAGAGGAACTCCGGGCCGAGCTTGACCTCGGCGAGGGCGGTTTGCTTCAAACAGTCGTAGGGTGGTGCGGTCCTTGCCGCTCCTAGCTTTGTGGACGTGGCGCAAAATCCGGCGGGGAAACTTACACATGGCTTGCTCTCATTCGGCGATACCTGAGCCTGTCCACGTCACTGTCACGGCTGTAACAACTGGCATGGCCAGAGAAATGGTGGCAGTGGACCAGTGCACAATGGAATGGAGGAGGGTTGGATTCGCAAGGGTTTGTATCCGACTAGATCTCTACCGGCCACTGCATCCTAGAGTGCTGATCAGTGGCATGGGGGGAAATCAGTGGTAGAGATTTGTGTACAAGAACCTTGCCGAAGTTTGCTTTAGCTATGACCTCTTTCATGGGTCTGGGGAGGCCTGTTAGGGTGGAAGGAATGGTGCACGGGCTGCGCTGGGTTTGTCCAATGTGCTCGGAGGCGAAGAGGGAGTGTCGGCGGAAGGCTCTGATGGGAACTATTTGAGGCCTTGGATCTTGGCAGTCCGATGGTGGTTGCCTCGACCGGAGAAGATGGGTGAGGGAAGGAGGAAGGATACTATTCATGGCCAGGTGGATTCGACCTCGAGGCAAAGAATCTGATAGCAAGCTATTCCATAATGAGGGTATTTTGGGAAGGAAAAACCTATAGTAGGATTTAACGAGGAGTGACTAGCCTATGGGTTTTTGCCAAAGAATCTGATAGCAAACCATTCAATTTATCCAAAATATCCGACTCTCATTAATTAGAATCTTTGTTTTATTCATGCTGCCAGCCGCTTCTCTTAATAGTCATGGGAATTGTTGCATGAAATATGTCATATCCCTCTTAATTGAGAGGGCTTGTCAGAAATTATGAAATATATTCTCTTGGTCATGCATGGGAATGAGTATCAGTTATTTATTTTATTGCGGTTGCTTGAGAGTATTTTACTAAGGTTTTCCCTCTCCTTGAGCTCAAGGGTCCTAGGTCGGACCTAATCCTCTTACCGAGGCCGAGGGCCAAGGGTTGGCTAGAGCCGAGATCTTTTGAGAATGGCCCTTGTTGGTGCATCAAGACTTGATTGTTGAAGGTAAGGTAAGCCTTTTAAGAAGGCTGAAGTTGACCAAGTTGAGGGTCAATCAGGCTGAATATGAACCATGCTGAGTATGAAATATGTTGGCTGAATATGAACCATGATGATGGTTCTCTAGACCGAGAATAAATTAGGTCGAAGATCATTTTGGCCAAAGCACTTAGGCCGAGACTCAATACTTAGCCAAAACATGCAGAACCAAGATCTACCAGGCTGAGGCACATTAGGCAAAAGATCATTTTGGCCGAAGCACTTAGATCGAGGCACAATACTTAGCCAGAACAAGCAAAATTAGGATTTGCCAGGCTGAAGGATATTTAGGCCAAAGGTCATTTTGGTCGAAGTATTTAGGCTGAGGCTCAATACTTAACCAAAACATGCAGAACTAGGGTTTGTCAGGTTAAGATACATTTAGGTCGAAGGTCATTTCGATCGAAGGACTTTGGTCGAGGCTGAATACTTAGTCAGGACATGCAAAACAAGGATCTGCCAGGCTGAGGCACATTTAAGCCAAAGGTCATTTTGGTCAAAAATCAATACTTTGCTAGAACATATAGAACCAGGGTTTGCCAGGCTGAGGCACATTTAGGTCGAAAGTTATTTTAACTAAAGCACTTAGACCAAGGCTCAATACTTAGCCAGAACATGCAGAACCAGGGTCTGTCAGGCTGAGGCATATTTAGGCTAAAGGTCATTTTGGTCGAAGCACTTAAGCTGAGGCTCAATACTTAGCCAGGATATGTAGAACCATGATTTACTAGGCAGAGGCATATTTAGGCCGAAGGTCATTTTGACTGAAACACTTAAGTCGAGACTCAATCTTAGCTAGAACATACAAAACCACGGTCTACTAGGCTAAAACACATTTAGGTCGAAGATCATTTTAGTCAAAGTACTTAGGTCGAGGCTCAATATATAGCCAGAACATGCAGAATAAGGATGTGCTAGGCTGAGGCATATTTAGGTCGAAGGTCATTTTGGCTGAAGCACTCAGGTCAAGGCTCAATACTTAGCAAAAATATGCAAAACCAGGGTCTACCAAGCTGAGGCACATTTAAGTCGAAGGACTTAGGCGGAGGCTTAATACTTAGCTAGGACATGCAGAATTAGGATTTGTCAGATTGAGGCACATTTAGGTCGAAGATCATTTTGACCGAAGCACTTAGACCGAGGCTCAATACTAACTATAATATATAAAACTAGGATCTGCCAAGCTAAGGCACATTTAGGTTGAAGGTCATTTTGACCGAAGTACTTAGACCGAGACTCAATACTTAGAACATGCAAAACTAGGATTTGCTAGGCTAAGGTTGCAAATGGGTCGGGTTGACCCATGACCCAACCCGACTCGATCCATTTAGACCCGATCCAATCCATTTTTAAGGATCCATGGATCCAGATCAGGTCCTAAAATTGGACCTATTCTATTTTCCTGGTCGGGTCTGAGTTTACTGAATTTGGACCTGACCTGACTCGAACCTGCTAATACTACTAGAATCAAGCATATTTGGACATTTAAATTATAATTTAAAACTTGTATGAAACTTATTTTTAATATAAAGATGGAGTTAAAATTATTTTCATATCTTAATTTATTTTGAAAATAATATTATTTGTTATTAATTTTATAGTTAATAATAGTTGGCTATATAATAATTAAAACATGATTATCTATATTTGATCTGGATCATATCTAAATTTAAATTTTTTATATTAGAACCAGGTTATTTATGGATCCGATCCAACTCAAATGACCCGTTGGGTCAAAAACTTTAATAGTGGACCTGACCCAATCCAATTTTCTTGTGGATTGAGTCTGGATCTAATATTAGGACCTGATCAAAGAACTAGATTGGACCAGAGTTACTCATGACCCGATCCAACCTGACCCATTTCTACCTTTATGCCAGGTTGAGGCATATTTAGGTCAAAGACCATTTTGGTCGAAGCACTTAGGTCAAGACTCAATACTTAGCCAGAGCATGCAGAACCAGGATCTATCAGACTAAGGCATATTTAGGCCAAGGCTCCATACTTATTTATAGGAAGCTATCCTGGATGCTAGAAAGGTGAGTACCTTCATTTTGCCTTCCTCCTAACGTCACCAATGCTAAGGGTCAAAAATGCCAGGAGAGGTCCGAGCACGACCTTAATTCATTTGGAAGATGACCGGCGATTGCCTATGCCTTCATTATTCTTGGGGATCCTTAGAATTCCAAGGATGGGGGGTTTATCCCATAATGGATATCCCCCACTCTTTAGTCTGAATGCAAAGCATCTTAGACTGAAGAATAGATTCGGCTACACATTCGAAAATTTTTAAGAAGTGCCATAATCAGTTATCTCAATTTATATCAGAGGATAAAGATTTAGCAGGCTTCCTTGATGCCCTTATTAAGTAGTGATACTTTAAAGTTTGTTGGACCGATCACAGGTCCTCAAGATTTTTTGACCCGAACAAAGGTGATTGAAGAATGACTTATAGAGCAAATGCTAATCAAAGACTTTTTTCATGGAGTAGATACCAGTTAGAGGCTTACCTCATAGAGTAGATGCCAATCATAGGCTCGTAGAGTAAATACCGAATAGGAGCTCACTTCGTGGAATAAGTGTCATTCAAAGGCTCATGAAATAAATGCCTATTAGAGGCTCGTAAAATAAATGTCGGATAGGGACTCACTTCATAGAATATGAGAGTCAGCCAAAGACTTTCAAGCATTGAATCTTTTATCCTGGTTAAAGGCTTTCGAGAGTTAAGTATCAGGCCAAAGACATTTCAACACGAGTCCGGCCAAAATTTTTCGAGCATTGAATATTTTTATCCTGGCCAAAGACTTTCAGGAGTTGAGCATCAAGTTAAAGACTTTTCAATGCGGGCATAGCCAAAAACTTTCAGGTGTTGAATCATTTTATCCCAATCAAAATCTTTCGGAAGTTGAGCGTCAGATTAAAAGCTTTCCAATGCGAGCCCAGCCAAAGGCTTTGGGGTATTGAATTTTTTTGTCTCAATCAAAGACTTTCGGGAGTTGAGCATCAGAATATAGGTCCGGCCAAAGACTTTCGGGTATCAAGATCTAAGCTAATCAAAGATCATTTTGAAATCATTTTGCTATCCGTAAAATAATAGGGATGCGTCATTTTAATATAAATCCTCTTTAAAATGAAGAAAATTACCTGGATTAAGGCCGAGAAGGTCTCTTTTAAACAGTTAGCTAAGGTATTTTAGCTTGCCATGGTACGAGATTTCCAATGTTAAAACGAGGTGATGAATCGAACTAACCCCATTTATGACCCGTTAAAAAAAACATTGGTGCACCCCCGCTTGTCCAGCTTGATCCCACGGATCGCCATCCTTGCCGCTCCGCTCTGGCACTCCTCTTCTCTGGCATGAGCCTGCAGCCCATCATGCCTCGCCACTCTGCTCTGGCTCTCCTCCTCTCTGGTTTAATCCCGCGGTCCACCGTCTCTCGCCGCTCCGCTTCGACTCTCCTCCTTTTCTCCGACTTGATCCAGCGATTTACCGTCCTTCACCGCTCCACTCCAACTCTTCTCTTTTTCGGCTCGATCCAGTGGTTCACCATCTCTTGCCACTCTATTTTGGCACTTCCCCTCTTCTTCAGCTCGGTCTCACGGACCATCGTCCACCATCTCTTGCCACTCTATTTTGGCACTTCCCCTCTTCTTCAGCTCGGTCTCACGGACCATCGTCCCTCGTTGCTTTGCTCCAGCTATCCTCTTCTCCGGCTTGATCCCGTGGCACGCCGTCCCTCGTTGCTTCGCTCAAGCGCTCTTCCTCTTCTTCTCCGGTTTGGTATTGTGGCTCACCGTCCCTCGTCGCTCCGCTCTGGCATCTCCCTCATCTTCGGCTCAGTCCCATGGCATGCTATCCATCATCGCATTGCTTCGATGCTCCCCCCCCCCCCCCCCCCCTCATCATTGTACCATAGTCAAAGGTGGGGACTATGAAGAGGAAAGGAGGCAAGGGGAAAATGGGGAGGGAAAATCGGAGAAACAAAAATAAGGAAGAGAACAACAGAGAGAATGGAATAATGTGGGTAGGTTGTTAGATGCTCAGCCGCTTAGTCACACGGTAGCTCATGACTCGGTAGGATTAATGACCGGTCATATCAGATTTTAAATGATGAGTTGAAACTTGAAATAGTTGGGTGCATGATCTATTAATTTTCAATTCGAAGAACAGGCTGTTTCTTTTTCTTTAAATAATAGGCACCGTGAAAATCAAAATTCTAGGAATAACCAGTTATTCGAGTCATTTTCATCCACCCGATCGGTATATTGAAAGGATTAAACAAACCAGTTACTCGAAACCTAAATTCAATCTAAATATTAAGCTGATTAAATATGTCGACTTATTTACGATTCGAACTGAGTTAAATCCAAATCTAAAATTACTTATGACTAGTTGGATCATATTTTATCATCCCTGGATAGTACAAGATGATCAAAGAATTGATTACACTAAAATTTTAAACCCCATATAGAATTTTCTTGTTAGCCCAGGAGGCCCACATGGGTCATGCAAGACAAAGGATATACATGTATGCATATACACTTCATATGACTCTTATATAATTAAATTTTTTAAAATTAGATGAGAAGAGTTCTACATCAGTTATATTGGTTACCTAAGCTATTGAATTTGATCTACTATCTCTAATATATCCAAAATCATGTAACTTGAAAACTTTAAGCCCAAAAATCAAGTGATGCAGAGGCTTGTCAAAATTTGGATAACTTAAATAATATAGAAAATTGACCACTTGATATATAAACTAAAAAGCTTCAAATCGCATTATTTTTGGTATAGCAATAATAGATCATATATAACAACTCAGATCATCCATGCCATGCCAGACCCTATCATCTAATTCAAAAAAGCACATCTATAAGTGTTATACCATCAATGCATTCATACATAAAGCTGGCACTACATGTTTTCATGGCAAAAAGGACATACATGCATATAGCCTAAGATATTATATATATATTTCTTAGGTTGCTCTAAATAGGATTAGCAAAAGAAATGATAATATCCACAGGGCTGGCACAAAAATGTTTCATTGCAAACTCTATGTATGAAACCATTACACAGACCAAAGCCCTCGTACATTGTAAACTATATGATTAAAGATAGATTTTGCAGATGGGCCCCATATGCATAGCATTTGAACATTGATAAACAGAAACTCAGCTACAAACAAACAATAATTCAGCTCCTGAAACTCCATTTAACAAAACCACCCCTACAACCCACAACCATACAGTGAAAAACTAAGAATGATCAGTATATTACCACCTGATGCATTTACTGGGAAGAATTGCAAAGTCCAAATGAGAAATGAAGGACGTTAGCCTGCACTGTCGAAGACCATATGTCCGTCAAACAACTCAGAACAACTTTTCAGAAACCCACCAGAATACTCATCAACATCAAGGTGTATAACTGGCTCCACTCATGCCACCAAGTCATGTATCAGCTTAGGAGATGAGGGACACAGCTCGAACACACAAACTATGAAAGCATAACCAGAACTACCATCATACGTAAATGCCACATCAAGGGGCATGGCATCAATCAAATCAATATCCATAAGCAAATTACTGATCAGAAAAGTGCATCCTTAATGGTTCATAAACCATGAATGCCGAATAAGGTTCCACTTGACATGTAAACAAAATCCAGAAATATGGATGGTTCCATAATCAGTCATTTATAATGAAAAGGGGAAAATCTTCAAAACTAGATTGTCAGCCAGGTGATAATGAAACGACTAGACTAATGTCCAATGTCCTGGGGAGCACATTAGTGAACTTCCCATACTCTAGCAGCAAAATAGAGAAACACTCACTAATAAAAATCGTAAGCCCTAAATGAAGAATATGATTGATGATCTGTAATCCAAAAGAATGGTATTTTCAGAATATGTATTCCTTTCAGTTGACGGCAACCTCAGTTGAAAAGTAATTGGGGTGGAGAGACTCTTGACCACCTATGTCTGTTTTGGACAGCTTCAGCACTTCGACTGCTTCTTCCACTTTGGCAGCCAATGATTCTGGTGACTCCAGAAGCAGAAGCAATTCAGAATTGTCCATCTCCAACAGCATTCCAGTAATTTTAGCTGCAAGATCAAACTGAACAATACAAAGATAACAAGTTAATGCCAGAGTTTGAAACAACGTGAATATTATTCATAAAACATGAGCTGCATAAAGCATCAAGTTATTCTTTGAAACAAAAAGAAATAGAATACCACCTTAAGTTGTTCAACCAAGGGGAAAAGGCGTTCGCCAAGCATCTGTTTTTGTTGCTGCGGGGTAGCAGCAGCAAGCATGCTGCTGAGCATCGTTGTTCCATATGGAGCACCTGGTGGAACCATTGATCCATGATTCATTTCATGCAGGCGTCCATTTGGCACATACTTGGTCTGCCCGAACCGCTGCCAGGATGGAGAAAAGATGTGTTAGGATATCCCATGGAATTACTCTAACGTGATCAAAACAAACTAAGGAGGTGTTCATCACAACAATTTAGCAATGTAATGTTCACCGCATGGTGCACGAAAATTTCCGCAAGAAAAAAAATCATGGTAATCTATGCAGTGAAAATTGCAATTCTTGGGAAATGTTGAGAAAATATTAGATCAAGGCACCAGAGACTGCTCCTTCTCACTTCTTCCTAATTGAAGGACCACCAGAAAATGTCAATTCGAGCAAGAGATACTAAATCAGGCACAACACAAAAAAGCTGTCATCTTAAGAAGAAAGACCATAGTGACCAGATAAAATTATTTTCTAAGCATAATTTCAAAGATCATTGCTTCCCCTTCTTAGATACTTTAGCCTCTAATGTACCAGAAATATGATCAGACTGACCAAAATGACCATTCCTCCAAATTAGACAATCACCTACAAAATACATAGCAAAAACACAATTTCATAGATTGACTTTATCATTCTGAAAGAAATGATTGTCATTTTGCCTTCTTAGGTACTTTAGCTACCCATGTAGCAAACAATCATCAGATTCACCTCCAAAGACTGTTACTCAAAATTAGACAATCACTGTCACAATATATGGGAAAAAAAACACAATATTGTATATCATTCTGACACTAAGAAATCACCAAACATCTGCAGTAAAGATGTCTCTGCTATATTGACATTCAAGTAGAGAGATGTTGGAAGTAGCTGAGATGGGAAATTTGGTATAGGGTACACTCAGAATTCATTGCAGGCATGTTCAATCTTTGGAGTGCACTGCTGTTGGTAAGAATAGCATGTTTATAAGAAACAATGACCTACAGGCAACTCTATTGTCAGAAAGGAACTCTATTATGTTATGAAACTGCAAGACTGGAGTCTGGCCGGTTGCATGAAGTCTTTTTAAACAAACAACAAAAATAATGGTTTTTAACAATGATAAAGGGAAGTGCTAATCACTTCCATGGTCCCTCCTATCTAAATTCGTTGAAGAAATTTCAAAATCTGAAGCCCGCAACTTCCATCCTTCAACAGGCCAGATCTCCAACTCTCTCCCCTATTCCTCTCACTCTGCTCAGAAAGACCTAAAGCCATGTCACTGAAGAATGCTGGTAGGTGGCACCACTACATCCCATGACTTTAATCCAGGTCAGCTGTTTCTTTAAAGGTAGATGATAGGACAGCATTACAGCTCTGCTACATGAATTTGATCCAAGGTAGCTGTTCCTATGACGAGGCAGGTTGCAATTAAGCATGGAGCAAACAATCAGGCACATGGCTTGCAGTGGTCAAAACCAAATCAAAAGGATGTATGATAATTTACACAAGCAATTTAACTTTCTTGACATAATGAATGAGAAAGAAATTTGGTTTAGCTCAGTGCTTTATTTCCAATAACATAAACAATGACTGTTGGGCTGATTAGTTAATGCACTGGAAGATAAGTACTCTAGTAAAAATGGTTTTATGTAATAATGCAATTACTTCAACATTCTTTATATGTTAGTTCTTCTTAATTATTATGGAAATTTGTAATTCGTTATTTTAATGCCCAACAAAGAAGAAAGTCTCTACACAGTTATACAAGGATACACAGATTCAGCCTTAGTGGTGATAACCATGAATACCATTTTTCCATATTCCAGTAGTAGTCTTATGGATCACTTGCTTGCAATTGATTTCAAGAAGGGTTATCCTTTTGTCAAATTGAGCTTCTTAAATCCCCTTTTTGATTTCTCACCATGATCATGTTATCTTTTTTTTTTTTTTTGAGATGAACAGGAGGCGGTAAACTACCTCCTTCTATTAAGAAAAGAAACCATGATCATGCTAACATATTCATCTTTGACAAGCATACTGGCATTATTATCATATAACAGTTTTTTCATACTTTGCAGTTTACTTGTTAACTCAGACAACATTAACTCTTGACAATTTTTAGCATTTTGATAAATAATTAATGTTTGTTGCATCTGTAACACAACAATGATAGGAAATCAATGTACTGGTGTGTGGGTATGCCAATATCATGCATATTCAAAATAACGTTTTCTAAGGTTTCCCATTAGTCTGCTTGTATTGTCTCCTTTCTGGTTGGGGTAAAGACTTGAGACCCATTCCATCTCCTACCATTGTTACATGGGTCGAGTAGACAAACATTGCCCACAAGCCTTGCTTACCAGGGAAGAAAAACCAAATCCTTTTTTAGGCATGGATTCATTCTGATTTGTTTCATCTATATACAGAATCTTGTGCGTAATTCACAAGTAAACTTGATATTAACCAATAGTTCACGTCAACTTACAATAGCCTTCTCCTAACTACCCGCAATCAAGCTTGTAAATTTTTATTCAATAAACATTCCTATCAAGGGGTGCCTCTGGTCTTGTTGCAAGCTCTCAAAACTTCCATCTATCGTACCTTGGGTCTTTCCTTCTATCTAAACCCATTGACATAGATTCTGGTATCTCTCTGCATTCTATCCTCAGATTTCCATACAAGCTAAATTAGTTCTTATCACATCATCCTTAATTGATGCAACTCCAAGAAATCTAATATACACCTCAATTAATCCTGATTAATTTTACCACACAAACAACTCAACATTCTCATTCTTGTTTCCTTTATCTTGTTTTAATAAACTACCTACTGCCAACATTGTGAGCCATATAATGATATTAGTCTTATTGCTGTTTTAAGACATCAAGACATACAATGCCCACATAACAGCCCAGAAGCACCTGTCCACTTCATCCATCCAACTCTAGTTCTATTGACATATATCATATATGTCTTACATTTACCCATCTTTCGCATAATGCATCAAAGATAACAAAATTGATTACTTTATGAAATCCCTTTTCCATCAATTTGGAATTGGACCGCATTTTCATTTCCACTTTGTTGAAATTACACAGAAGATGTTCTCTTCTCAATCTACTTATTCTTTAAGAACCATATCCTCTAAGGTTTTATGCATCCATAAATTAAATTTAGTGTTTGACTGCCCTCTCATCAATTAGCATTATACATTTGCAAATAGCATGCAGTACGGAGCGTCATCAGAAAAATTAGCAAGCACCTACAAGGAGCCAAAAAAAGAGAGTCATATTTAAAGTTCGTTTTTGGGACGAGCCTACTTTGAGCTTGTCATATCATAACTACTCCAAGCACTTGATATTGACTCACAATGCAAGTGCTCAGTAATTTCAATATACTGTATATGCACACTTTTCTTTCCAAAAGCCCACAAATCTGTTTTTTTCTTCTGTACCATATCATAAGCTTTCTATGAATCAGGAATTCTATTTAAAATACGATACATACAGGGTCATAAAGTCAAAATCTAGAAAGAGTACATGCAAGAATATGTAAACTCAAAGAGGCTCGCAAGCTTTCGAGCCAAGTATTCTGCTAGCTTGACTTGAAAACTATTCGAGCTATTCAAGATAATAACCAAGTCGAGTCGAGTTGAGCTCAAGTAACTCACAAATAGCTTGACTTATTTGCACCCATAAATCTCACACATGTTGCCTCGACACAAACTTAAGGCACCAAACTTGATTACCACCTATCTTTAAGGAAAAATTTATTTTTTATAATGCAATTCCTTGAAAGAATATGCCATATTAACATACAAGAATTTCTTTAAGAAAAACTAACTTCATTCTGTCCAATGTTTAGACCTCAAAATTCTCCTATCCATCACAAGCTTCACAATCCAACCCTAAATTAGGTGCCATTACTCTCTGTCAAACATCTTATGTACAAGCCATAATTGTCCTTGTATTCCAGACTCACACTAACAGCTGCCAAACTCTGAAACCATCGAACTGGCTTGCCATCACTAGAGTTTTTTTTTTTTTTTTTGGTACAGACAGGCGGTCATCTTAGACGGATGCAAGAACTGCCCAAAAGATCAAGAGAGAGGAGTTCCAAAAGGGTTTCCTGAATGCAATCACCCTAGTGCCAAGACCAATCGCCAGCATGCTGCGCAATAAAAGATGCGACCTAGTTGGCTGCACAATTCTCCTCCCGGTAGACATGTCTAGTCAAAATCATCCTAGGAGGTTGAAAGAAGCTCCAGATGTTATGAAGGAGAGGGTGGCCATCACAATGCTCCCTCCTGCCCTAAATCCAAATGATAACAGTGAAAGAGTCTCCCTCAATGAAGATTCTTTCCGCCTGAAGCTCATGAATGACTCTCCTGATACCTGCCCATGCTAAACTGAGCTCAGCTTATGGGACTGAAAGCTCATGAAAAAAGAAACCTCCTGCCGCTAGGAGCTTGCCGTCAGCGTCCCGAATAACATACCCTGCACCACCAAAGGTATCTCGTATGCTATCAAAGTTTACCTTCACAAACTCCATAGGAGGGGGCTCCCAGGAGATATATAAAGCCCTTCGGGCCGGCTAAAGAGACAGCATGGGAGTCCCAGAAATATGGGATCGTAAGGGGCGAAGCAGTGCCAAACTGATGAAACTCCATCACCATAAACAAGGCTCTCTAGATAATTCGGTGTGGCGAAGTCGTCACAACCTCGAATACTACAGCATTCTGAGATAGCCAAATATAATAAGCAATGTAAGCACAACAACGTCGATCCTCAGGCGAGCACTATCTGCAAAAATCAAAAAAAGGGCCTAAACAAGGTCTGTCATCCTCATCCCAGAGCGATCTCCCTGCAAGCCTCTAGATACACCTCATCCTAGAGCAAGTAAGAATGGCATGCTCGATAGGCTCATCCTGTAGGCCACAGTGAATAAGACCCGGTAATGTCCATGCCTCTATGCCCAAAGCAAGGTCCTTGTCGGGAGGTGGTCCCAAGCTATCTTCCAAATGAAGAGGCGCACTCTCGGGTAGACAGGCAGTCTCCAGATCCAATCCATTGCTATACTTCTATTCGATGGTTCCCTGCACAAATCATAAACGGTACTCGAAGGGACATTGGACTAACAAGAATGATCCCACATCCTCAGATCCTGACAATGCTAACTAGGAATCGGGATAGCAAGAATCCGATCCCCCAGTTGGCTCCTAAATAGTCTGGTAACCTCCTGGACTTTCCAGGTCCTGGCATCATCCATCATTAAGTCACAAACTTGAAGGTTGTCCAATGCCTCCGTGCTGACAAAGGTTGACCGACCACCTGGATAGAGGTAAAGAAAAGATCCAAGCATCCTAAATAACATCAATAGTGGACCCATCACCAATCACACACCTAATATGGGCCATCACAATGGGACCCCGGGCACAAATCTCTCTCCAAATAATAAAGTAGCTGCGGGAGGTCTGAATCTGGAGCCCCTGAGTCCAAATCCCATAACGGGCTCTCATCACTCTACTCCATAGACAATTAGGCTAAAGAATATCTCACTGTTTGTCGAGTGAGGAGCGCCTCCCTCCTGACTAGAAGGGGCTGGATCCCTAGTCCTCCGTTCCTAATCGGCTGGCAAACAGTATCCCAAGAAAGCAAGTGCACTCTTTGACTATGCTGCCTGGAATTTCACAGGAAATTTCGAAAGAGTTGCTCCATCTCCCTCAAGCAGGATATGGGTAGCACAGTGTTCACTAGAAAATAAACAGGGATTGAGCTCAGAACATATCTAATGATAGTAATTCTACCCATCATGGATAAGGTAGAAGCTTGCCATCCCTCCAGCCAATCTCGGACCCGCTGTATCATGGGTATACACTCCGACCTCCTCAATCTTCCGTCGGCTATAGGCACTCCTAAGTAAGTCAGGATCCCCACCTGCTCAGAAATCCCCAACGTAGCCAGGATAGAGTGTTTTGTCCGAGCTTTCATCTTGGGGCTGAAGATGACCGTTGACTTCTGTAAATTGACCAGTTGACTTGAGTCATGGCAGTAGGACTCCATAATAGACACCAAACATCTTGCATTCTGAAGAGAGGCCCTTCCAATGAGAAGACAATCATTTACAAAAAGGAGATGAGAGAGAGACTGGGCTCCAAGGGCAAGCCAGTAAGGGACTAATAATGACCTTTGGACAGCACCCCTCAGAGTCCAGGAGAGAGCATCAACACATAAGATTAATAGGTAAGGGAATAGAGGGCAACCTTGCCCAAGCCCGACCGTGGAGTACTCAGTCAGAGCACCATTCACCAAAATGGTGAAAGAAGGATTCTCCACACAAGCCATAGTCCACCTAATCCACCTCTCGTGAAAGCCAAATTGATGAAGAGTTCGGTGAAGAAAATACCAGCTCATCCGATCATAGGCATGCTCCATATCAAGTTTGATCGCTATAAGACTCTGTCGAGATGGGGCACACCTAAGATCATACATGAATTTCTGGGCAAGAAGGACATTATCAGTGATAGAGCATCAGCTGATAAAAGCCCCCTGCTTAGGGCTGATGAGACGGGGCACAATAAACCATAATCGACTGACCAAGACCCTCGCACAGATCTTGTAGAATGGTACAGAGACTAATCGATCTGAAGTGGCTAAGAACATAAAAATCAGGTCTTTTAGGGATCAAAGTAATCAGTTTTCTTCTACTCAGCAGGGATGCCTGAATCAAAGACCGCCTGAACTGCGTCGACTACCTCGCCCCTAACGATGGTCCAATACCTGTGAAAAAACAAGGGAGGAAAACCATCTGGACCCGAAAATTTATCTTTCTCGAGGGACCAGAGGGCTTCTCTCACCTCAAAAGAAGTAACGGGGCAAGTTAAGACCGAATTTTCCTGATCAGAGACTTGGTCCGTCGGATAGTGATCCTGGATAGTCATATCTTCTCCCAAGGGAAGGGTCCATCTGGATCTGAAATATTGCAGAATTTGCCTACTAATCTCCTAACAATCAGTAATCATGTTCCCATACTCATCCCTGAGCTGTCTAATCCGATTGGTAAGCCTCCGGATCATCATGGCTTGATGGAAGAATTTGGTAATTCGATCCCCTTTCTTAATCCATAGCATCTTTGATTTCTACCACCAAAAAACCTCTTGCTAACTCGGTAAGGAGGGGAGCGAGAGGCAACCACGAAGCCTCCCCAGGTCTGCCTCCTGTAGACCCCCCTCCTGATCCTCACGCCTCTGAAGCTCAGCAATGTCGGTTTCTACCTCCTTAATCCTTCTAAAGATATTGCCAATCTCAGTCCGGTTCCGGTGAATAAGCCTAGCCTAGCAAGCTCCAATCGTCGGGTCAACCAGTATCTCGCATCCCCACGAATCGGCACCCTCCAAACCGCTTTAATCAACTCTTAAGACCTTGGATAGAAGGTCCAAAACTTTTCAAAACGAAAAGGAGATTTGAGTGAGCAGGTACCATCGGTGGAAATAAGAAGGCAGTGATCCGAAGCAATCCTCGGTAAGTATTGTACCTGATATCCATGAAATCGCTGCATCCAGTCAGCAAAACCAAGCGCCCGATCAATCCTCTCCCAAACTCTGGCAGTACCGGACCGATTGTTACACCAGGTAAATCTAGACCCCAAGTAACCCAAATCAATTAGACCAGTGTCGCCCATAAAATCCCTGAACTCCCTAGATTCAATACTATGCCCAGCCCTCCTGCCTCCCATCTTCTCATGGGGACCTGCAATACAATTGAAATCACTAGCAAGCAGAGAAGGGATACCCTGGGTAATCAACCTGGAACTCTCATGCCATAGCCTCCTCCACTCCCTGTATTCAATACTCGCATACACGTTAGAAAAGAGCCAGGGGCTGCCCACCTGCTCTGATATGACCATGATCACCCGCTGCTCACAACTATGAAAAATATCAACCCTCACAGATCCTCGCCTCCACATCGCCAAAATCCCTCCAGACAGTCCTCTGGACTCGATGGTATAGATACACCACATTGGTTGAAGCCACCGCCTCACCCGGTCCAGGCCCCTTCTCGAAAGCTGAGTTTCAAGGAGAACACAAACATCAGAACAATGCAGATGGATCAATCTGCCAAAGAAAGTCCGGAACGCAGGTTTTCTCGCTCCCCGGACATTCCAAACTAGAATCCTCATGATGACACCTGAGATGGAGGGTCCATTCCGGAACTCTCCTCATCCTAGTCCATCGCAATCGTAGCTGATAATGTAACCATCTCTGAAGCTCCATCTCCTGTCCCTTGGATGGCTTGTCTCAATCTTTCAACAGCCACCTCGTGGGTCAAACTCTGTGGCTCCACCATCATGTCTGGCTCCCGACTGAGTGATCCAGTCCCAGGCTAGGCGTCAGTGTCCTATAACACTGTCTGGGATGTGCTAGACATCACCACTCCCGGACCACCCGTTGAAAAGATAAAAGTCCCCCAATTGCTCTTCCCAGCCAAAAGAGATTCCTTGGTTACACTACTGCTTGACTCCTTGGCCCCTACCTTGTCCTTCCTTCCTGACACTTTACCGAGCCCTGCAATCTCGAAGGCTTTTGATCCCCGCTTAGGTCCTACACCAGCAACGGGGTACAATGCAGAACGAGCTCGCTTGGAGTGGCCAGATCCCCTATTGATTTCCCTCCCCACCCCATTAGCCTCCTTACCCAGACCTAGAACTTCCGGGTCAAGTTGTAGTGGCTCAAAATGACCCATAGGCTCCTTTGCTTGAACTTCTACTCCCATGGAGGACGAAGGCCGAATAGGAGATTTCCGGCGAGCCACCTTAGCTGGCTTGGACCACCCCTCCATATCCGGCATACTGTCCAGAATGTCTCCTTTCGGGCGAACAAGTTCTTTGCCCAGGTTCCATTGCCCTGGTGTTCTCCCATGTTCTTTTGAAAGTCTCCTTCACCCCCGAGACCCCTGGTTTTTCCACCAGTGGCAGCCACTGCTGGACTGCCACCAACCACGAACCCAAACAAAGGCCTCCCTCACCCTCACCCTCTATCTCCTCTACAGTCCCGATGATGTTCGCCAAGTAGATCCCTGGCTGCCCATCAACTCCTCCAGCTAAGCAAGCATGCTCCGGTCTATGAAACAACCCACACTGGAAGCACACTCCAGTGAGGTTCTCGTAAACGAAGCGCTGCCTGTGGGTGCCCCCCGGCCAGCTGATCAAAACCTCAGGCCGCAGCAGACGAGAAAGGTCAATGCGGATTGAGGTCCTGGCAAATCCCCTTTTTCCATTCTGCAGTGCATTCATCCACCGGTACCAGTTCCCCGGCTAGATTTGTGATCCTCCAGAGTGTTTCTGGCCCCCAAAGCTTGATCGGCAGCTGAGGTAGCCGAACCCAAACCAGTGTTGACCGAATTGCCATTGCTGAAGGGTAGAATCGCGGTCGCCAAGGCTTGCCCACTTACCACCCATGGCCGATTAAGGATGGCATCACGATCCTCAACTCCCTGGAACCTAAACATGAGAAGCCCCTGTTCCAGATTGAAAGCTTCAACGGTCCCCTTTAGGCCAGCCCACTGTCGGAATTCGCGCGCTGCCACCTTTGCAGCGCTTTTCCGACCAAGCGATCGCGCCACCAACCCCTTCGCTAACCAATCATCCGTCTCTCCCCTCACCTCCTCATCCGGAAGATCCACGACCTCCGGGAAGTGACAGGCCAACTCCGCCTCATCCGACGAAGGCTCGGAAGAAACCCAAACTGGCAGGCCGGTAAGAGTCTTCTTCCCGCTGGTTTTCGCAGTTTCCGTCTCCACCGAGAGTCGTCCAGCATCTCCATTTTTTCTTCTTTCTAATATTAATGCATTGAAAATTATAAATTTTAATAAGTATTACAGATTTTTTAGATATTCGATATGGACCTTGTGTCTATTACCATTCACATTTTGGTGAATAATAAAATCAACCAAAAAATAAAATTGAGAATTTTTTATGTTTCAAATTTATGTTAGTCAGTATTACTTTTTCTTTAAATTATTTTATTACTATTTTTTATTTGAGATGGCTCTCTACCCCTCTGGACCGCATTGGTCGTCAACCTCAAGCATTTGTCGATAAAATTCCTAATCATTTAAGTCGAAGACATAACTGAGCACCTACAAATGATTGCAAGTTTGGTGAGGATACACAATATAAAGTCTCTACCAAAATTTAAATTATTACATAATCATTCCCCGCACACTATATCTGATATATTTGGGTGAGCAAGATGAAATCACTATAATTGGAGTAGGGTAGGTATAGCACAAAAGTATATACAAGATATAGTCAAGTAACAAAAATTATTACGAAGGAAGTCATAAGGCCAGCAATTTTTCACATTTATATCAGCAATGATGCTGAGGAATAAAATGATTGGTGGATGATGACGTGCAACACAAAAGAACATTATAAGTATGATATACAATTGATATAGGAGTACCTGGCAAACAAGGATCCATAAAGATGAGCCAAAATAATTGGAAAAAGACTACAAGAATTCATAATTCTTATTGGACGACGATGTGTAACATACTAAGATGGAATTAAACTTATTCAAAGGAAGCGTAACAGTTGCCACAACCGGACATAAAGTGACCAGCAAACCACCTAGATGGGAACATGTTAGTAATGAATACCCAAGAGTGGTTATGGAGCAAATGTTGGTGCTAAACAAACTATCAATTTTTAATCAAAGAACCCTAGTTAAAGAAACCTGCATTTAGCAGTTTAGATACTTAGCAAATTTGTTTGTTGCATAATTTATAAATTGGTCAAGAGTTAAATTCTCGTGACAATGAGTTTGATCCACCATAATGTTGTTGAAAGTCATCTTTTGGTGTTTGTTGGATTATGTTCACGATAGTGGTATTTAAAAACCTTTGCAAGATGATATGAGAAGTGATGTGGGGGCTAACCCCCAGCCCTTGGCATCCCGAGGGTTCCTAGGCTGGGTTTCGCTTTTGACAATCGTCCATTGACTACAACACCTTATGACCACCTTCGGCTCGATTGACCCTCGATCATGATTCCACCCTTGGCCACCAAGGGAAAGTTCATTGGTTCATGAGACCGATGGAAGACTGCAAAGTCACTTTCTTAATAGCATAACCTTCAGGGAAGGTAGAAATGTGCCCCGAGTCCTTCAATCCCCTAGACCCTCATTAATTAATAAATTACCACTAAGAGAAAACTTTACGCACAAAAAACTTATACAGATGACCAAACTTGTAAAAGAAAAAGATTGACTACCTTAATATATATTTCTTCCAAATCCAAATGACTAAAAAAACTAACATACACACAAAAGTAGATTATGGTATTATTGATTGGATTGGCCCTCAAATTTGGTTGGGTGAAATTCAAACAAAGGAGATGCAAAATGGAAATCTAAAACATTAAAAATGATTTATAATGTTCAGAGTAAAACTGAAAAGAAGTAAAGAACCAAAGCTTCTTATCTACTCAAGACCCTCCCTTGCCTATGCATCCATTCAGCCCAAATGCCTTGAAAAGGTATGAAAATATACCTAGAATTACTCCAACAATTTAGTGACAATTTTCCATATAATCCAACCAATCTTTATTCTAAAATAAAAAGGTCCCTCAAAATCCCCTTCTTCATCCCACTGCAATTACGTAGCATGCTAAATTCCATCACTTAAATTGACTCTTGCTAATGGGCAATGACTACTCATAAACAACCTCAATTGTCCTCAAACTGCAAGCATAATTTAACATGAATCAGCTGCATTCCCTTATGTTTCTGATATCTAGCCTTTCTTCAGTACCGGCCTTTTTGTGCCACCACAAAAGAGTTGCAGTTAAATTCACATAGAGTCCAAACTGTTGATGAATAGAAATCAAATCTCTCCTGGGAACAAATTTCTCTCCTACTTGACAAGAGACATTATGCAACTTAATGCAAGGGTCGATTATTTACTTGGTAGGCTCTCTCCTCTTTATACAAGTGCAGCCTAATCCTTCTTCCTTTTGCACCAACGAAGCACAGGCATGGAAATAGGATATGGATACCACATGATACAGACACACCAATATGTCAAATCTTCAAAAAGTAGGACTGGTATGGCTAGGATACATCAATGAAGATACATGCATGTATGAATGCATATATAAATCTATTCATGCATATAAACATAAACAACTATATGTATATACACATGCATTTGAAAAGCATCCATGACACATGCTAAGCTAACAAAATAACATAGCATGTACATTACATGATAATGTCAATTTTTATAAGTTCATCATTTAGTCATCATTCAAATCCCAACACCAATCCATACTTGATATTTAAATATTAACACCGTAGATGACAAAAGTTATCATTGGTCATTAGAAGTTAAATCAAAGACCGAAAGAAAATGCCTCCCCTTTGTTTTTGGAGGTCTTAGCCTCTCAAGGAAGCATCTCAAGTGCATCCAGAATGTTTTTTAAATTTAAAAAATAGGATACTTTACACAAGTACCAAACATGCATCTGGAACATTTATAGAAGTATTCGGTGAGTCTCGCTTACACTACTTATCCTGATAACATGCAGAAATTCAATAAAGCAAAATATAATAACTAATTATTGTCCAACAAAAATTGGCATATTTCATATCTCCGGATAGCTACTCTCTTTCATAACAAGCATCAATTGTTGTGATGCCCTGAAAATCAGTAATGAAATCCAACACAGCAAAATATAACAACTAATCATGGTCGAACAAAAACTGAAGTATTTTATATTGCCAAATAGCTACTCTCTTTCAAAACAAGCATCCACACGTTGTGATGCCCAAAAAAAACAATAACCATAATCAAGACCATGGATCCTGGACCATGCCGAACCGGCCGGTTCAGGCCATACCAAACTGGACACCAATCGGCATGGTTCAACTTATTTTTTCGGTTCCTCTCCCTTGCCGTACAAAAATCAATCGAACTAGACTCGAACCGGCCCCAAATCGCACATTTCGACCGGTTCGGCCCGATTCGGGTCCACTTCGGGTCCAAACCGGGTTTACTAGTAAGGTAGGGGGTGTGTTTTTTTTTGTAACTAAGAGCTCAAGAGGCTCTTAGCTTGACAGAAACAGTAGAGTTTGGAAAGCTTTTTTTTCCCTTTCAAGCAACCCAAACACTAGAAAATCAAGAAACAAATGTAAATTCAAGATATGTAAATACTTTTCCTTCTCTCTTTCTCTCCCTTCCCTCTTTTTTTTTAATTTATGAAAAATAAAAAAACAAGAAAAACTCTAACAATTTTTTTATTTTGGCATAATTTTAGAGTATGTTATAGATCTATAAAAGATCTACACAATGATGCTAAGATCATTATTTTTTTATTCAGTATATGATTTTCAAAATTAAAAATATTTTTAAATTAAAAAATTAATAAAAAATAAAATAAATTATTAAAAAAATTATAAGAATAGATTATTGTTCTAGGATTTGTAAACTACTTTCACTATAAATTTTCTGTCGATTTATTCAAGTTTTGATACGTCGTATGAATAATACCCTATGCCTAATTTTAAAAAAAAGGTGGCCTTTCATGCATGCCTACTATTTTAAAAAAATATACATAGCATCCATAATAGGATCCTACATGAATCTAAGATCAAATTATTTTTTATAATATTATATTTTTATTTTAAATTTTAAAAATATTTAAAATTATTTAAAAAATAAAAATAGATAAATAAAATATTAATTATTTTAATGTAATTATTGAGTTTATATACTTTTTCAATTTTTAGGAATGGATCCATCGAAATAAAAGAAGGATTTGGAGCATGACATTGGTTGGGCGTATGAAAAAATACTCTTAGATTGGCATCATTGAAGGTGTAAATGATATAATATAGAATTCAAGGATAGTGTGTAACAAAATTAAAGCAGCACTTGGCTAATGGCCATTCTGATGTATCTGCGTATTGACTGTCTACAAAAGATCTATCAGTTAATAAAGAAATACTTTGTTGATTTCAAAGTAGAAAAAATATTGAAGAGGGCAGAAGTGGACCGTCGAATTGTTAAACCACCTTCTTATCACTCCAGGAAATCAGAAGAAGCATCTATATTCTTTCCGATAAGGAGGCACAAATCAAGGCTGTCATTCAAGCAAGCTTGTATGAGCAGAGCCAACAAGAGAGGATGGCCAGGCATGGGGCCTATTTGGACTATCAACTTTTGAGTCGGGATCAGGGTTGGGCTTTGAGAGTATTACAGGAAAGTCTAAAACATAATTTAGGAAAACATCTTCAATCAGAGAGCTCATTAGGAGAGGCATAGACTATATTGCATTCATGTTGAAAGCATTTTATAGTAGAAAGAAGTCTTCTACGGATATTCCAACAAAAGCCACTATCTACGATATCAATTCACATGCTTTTTCTAGCAAAGATTCCAAGCAACAATTAATACTATGCTGAAAAAGAATATGTGACGGATTATCGATCCTAGTTTCATTCAGCCATATTCCAGCAACGTGGCAGATAATTCATATTATCGTCCTGCTATTGCCTCTATAAAAATTGTTAGTGAAGGTACAGATCATCTAAAATCGAGAAATATTTATGATCAGTTTTTTGATAGCAATAAGGAGCTAGAAAATTAGATTGCCTCCTATTAAAGTAAGCTGTGTATGGATTGATAGTGATGTGTGATGGTTGAACTAGTCCTACTAGACGAAGTATCATTAGCTTCTTGACTTATTATAATGAAAAAATATTTTTCATAAATCTATTGATGCTTCAGATAAAGTGCACGATACTAGCAATATCCTTAGACTGATGGAGAAAGTAATTATCAGATGGGAGAACAAAATATTATGCAAGTTATAACAGACAATGGACTACAGCACATATATAGAACAGCTCTCGATGTAGTTGCGGCCACATATTTTCTGAATCCCTTGTGTTGCACATTGTATTGATCTCATATTGATAGATATTGAAAAGATCCATAGGATGTAGAAGATAGTTGAATTAGCACAAAGTATCACCAGATTCATCTATAACCATACATGGATCTTATCATTGATGTAGAGTTTTATAAAGAAAAAAATATTGAGACCAAAGATCACATGATTTAATATAAATTATATAGCACTTTAGTCTTCTTGGCAAGAAAATAGAACTCCGTCAGATATTTGTTAGTCAAGAGTGGCAGCAAAGTAGATATGTCAAGCCAAATATTAAGAAGAGTATTGTAGATAACTTAGCGACAAGACAGACATTTTAGCAGCAGACCGAAAGGATGGTGAAGACTATCAAGCCTCTATATGAGATACTTCGAACCGTGGACTCAGAGCGATATGCTCAGATAGATTTTCTTTATTACATGATGGAAAGGACAGAAAAAAATCCAAGAGACAAATTTGATCGCATGCCATTGAGTATATTCGGATCATTGATAAATGGTAGGTTATCAAATGAGTTTGAATTTGTATCTAGCAAGTAGGCAGTAAATCATAAAGGCTCCAAAAATTTAAATTCAATTGCATTTGTACAAGTACACTTGACTAATTCTGAAAATATATGTGCAGCTTACTATCTGAATCCGAGATTTCAGTATTTTATATTGAACATTGCCATAGATAAACAGTTTATATTTTCCCTACATAATATTATATATAAGATGGAGCCCGATCTAGATATCATGGCTATGTGCCTAAAATAAGTTAGGTTGAAATTATTGAATAATTTTTATTAGCAGCAACATTCATAAGTAACACATGATGATAACAATTTTTCTAGATATTTTTTTATGGAAGGCATAGATTTTTTTGGATCCAATGTAACCATTATAAGTAAATCAAAGATGAATCTTAGTAAATACTAATAAGTTTAATATTAGATTCAAAGTAATTTTTGATTTTATTGAATCTGAAATTCTAAATGATTTAATATCTTTTATAGCTGAATGGTAGGTGCATTTTAGTAAATCAGCAAAATATTTAAAAAATCTTACTATTAAGATTTTCTTCCAAATGATATCATCATTGAGGCTCATCTTTGTATTTTGGATCTTCCTACTCATAGATACCGACAGCTTATGATCCATATGGATATGGATATGATGCATTCGAGACATCATCTTCTAGTGGTTATTATCCTACATAGCCTGAAGCATCTTACAAATTTGATTTTGCTATCCGTATATTTGGATGGGCCCCTCCACAGTCACATCATCAATCTTTGGATACCTCTCAAAGTTAGGGCTTCAGCAAGGGATCTATTATGAATTACGATCCATTACGCATACCTTTTGTAATGAGCTTACAGGATTACCATGCTACCTGGCTAGAGGGATTTATCGATCTTCTTACTAAGTACATTAATGATCCCAATATTCATGGACATTGATACTTGACCCGATTCTAAATATCGATATGTAACTATATTTATATTTCTCCTCTTCAATTAATTATTCGTGATATTGCTTCATGAATTTTATTTAAAATATATTGTAGTATAGATGAAAGCTAGACAATATTTCCTAATTAGGGATGGCAACAGGCCGGGTTCCTAACTATCCAAACTCGAACCCTAATATTCAATAAACTACCCAAACTCAGTCCAAATACTATCGAAACTGGATTTTTTTATCCAAACCCATCTTAATTGGGTATCGGATAATTCGGGTTTACCCGACCCGAACCTAACCGAGTCATATTAAATATTTTTTTTATTTTTGTCAACTCTAAAGTCATGTACCATTCCATAAACCATGCATACCTTAAACAAATAAAATTAAACTACATTTTTAGTTCAACAGCACTTAATTCCATAATCAATCAAACAAATGTAAATTGTCTTAGGCAAATAAAATTTAACAATGCTTAGTTCAATACCTCTAAAAAAATAAAGACATAAACATAATTTAAAAGCACATCTAACTCTAAGTTCTAAGTTCCAAAAAAACTTAAAAGAATAATTTTTGATTAATCCTTAGTTGCAATATTATTCTTCACCCAATCCGCCTATAAATAATTGATCATTGTTAATAATGATTGAATCAGGTGATTAACAGATAATCGAAGGATTAGCCGATTAGGGCCCTTTCCAATTCCCTTTTTGAAAAATAATGATAAGGGTTTAAGTATTTTAGGACTTAATAGCTAATAGATAAAATTGATAAATATATTTAATATAATATATATATTAATTATATATATTAAAATATTAAAATAGTTTGGACTGGATTCGGGTTGGTGCATATCTATCCAGGCCCGGCCCAATCCAAAGTTAAGCATTCGGGTTTTATCCAAACCCAGTCCAAACCAGGTCAGAGCATTGTCTACCCAACTCAATTAAATCGGGCCGAGACAGGTACCCATAGGTTTAGATTTTGTTGCCATCCCTATTCGTAGTGATTTTTGGTGAATTAGTCTTGAGAATTCATCTATTTGAATATCAAAACATTCAATAAATCAAAAAAATTGATTTGATTCCCACGATATGACACAGCCACCAAGAAATCATCATCCATAATAAAGGATAATATTACTGAACCAAGTATTAATAATTCAAGAGATGCTAATGTTAAAAAGGATATGCCATTGATTGGATCTTTCAAAATATGAACAATTCGGAGTCCAATGTTGAGAAATTGAGAGAAGTTGATATTAATAAGGCTATGCCAATCATTGGATCATCAAAGAGTTTAAATACAAGTTTAAGAAAGCTGCACATCAATGAATGTCCCAGTTTCTTGACTACTTTCATCATTGATTGAACTAATGCAAATATCTAAACGAGTAAAGATCTGCACCAATTTCAATGATAAAAAAATAAATTATTGCTCGAATTTATTTGACTTCTTGTCTTTGAAAAAAGAAATATATAAAATGAAGAAGAAACCAGCCCTAGAAAAGCATTCTTGACCATGTAGTATTTCTGATCCTATTCTTGTCATTCTTTTTCTAAAATTCAATTCAATTCTTTACTTGACTTCCTTTTCTATGAAATCAAATTCACGTTTCACATAATTAAAAGTGTTTTGAAGTGATGCAACCATCAATTAACATCAATAAATATCTATTTGCACCTAAAAATAATTAACAAAATCTAAAAACTGATTTGAGATTAAAAGAAACAAAAAAAGAATTGGCATGCTGGTCCACTCGTACCACATGTCGGTCCAGTATGGTACTAGTACCATATCGTACTGGCTAGTGATCGATATAGGTACCGGTACCGAGAACCTTGATCAAGACTATATCCAACATGACGCCTTCAGGCATGTATATACTATAGTGGGATTGGAACACTTCAAAGCACAAACATCTCGGGATGAACATCCAGATACTATTAAAAAGCAGAAGATAGTATTACAAACTTAACAAGTAAATAAACAATAATTCACCTGCTGGCTGTTAGAATCTTTGGAAGATTTCAAATGGTTTGCTTGTTGCATATGTGGCAGGTATGGAATAGGCTGTCCAGACTGAGGCAGAAAAGATCCATTCATCCGACCCCTATTTTGTCTATGTTGCCTTGGAGTATTTGGCATCTGTAGGGAAAAAATGAACAGTTCCACCAGCAATCAAGCAGCAAAAACTACAGGAGGAAAAACTTCCAAATTCCTATTTATCATCTTCAGCGAACTACATTTCATGTCAAACAATTAAAACATTTGTGCACTTACCACTGGAAGTGGCATTGGTTGGAAAGCTGGCCCTGATGGAGGAACAAATCCACTAGGCCTCCATCCAGGTCTAAGTCCAAAGGGTTGATAAACAAGGCCCTGACTTGGAGGAATTTGTGGGACAACACCAGGAGGAGCATAGTAAATATGGGGATATCCAGCAGGCATAACAGCAGTTGGAGAACCTGTCAATCCTGCCATGCATTGAGCATATCGAAGCTGCAACTGAGCCTGTCTCTCCTCTTTCCTTTGGGCGATTGCAACATACAAAGGCTTTCCATAGAACATACATCCTGCATTAATGCATACGCTTAGCATCATTATTTGTATCCAGATGAAAAGCAGAGAGAAACTTGCAAAGAAAACTACCATGCAGAGTGTTCACAGCTTTGTTCGCTTCCTCTGGACTGCTAAAGCAGACAAACCCAAATCCTCTACTTATTCCTTTATCATCACGCATAATCTTTGCAGAAGTGATGCTGCCACATTGACTGAAACATTGCCGCAGAGCATCATCATTAATGGTATCATCAATGTTTTTGACATAGACATTTGAGGCCTGAAGAAAATATCAATTTCTGATCAAAATGCAAGACTGCAGGGTATAAAAATCAAGCAAATGACCTCCACAAGAGCAAAGCATAAGATAAATTACCATGCTTTTCCTGATCTGCTCGTTACGCTTTTCCTCATACAAACGCCACAAAATTTGTCGCCGTTCTGCTTTCTTCTGAGCCCTTGCCACATACAGTGTCTTGGATCCTACACAACATAGTGAAGATAATAGAGTGAGTCAGTAGATGATCATCATCTAGCTTATTTTGTTATGTTCTTACAAAAAGGGGAAAAGGAGAAGTTCCACACTGGTACCAGTAGACTTACCAAGTTGAACTCCATTCATAGCTTCCACCGCCCTTTTGGCACTATCAGGGCTTTCAAAGTTCACAAACCCAAATCCCTTGGAGTTCCCATTATCATCTTTTGCAATTTTCACATTAGAAATTTTACCAAACTCAGAGAACTTCAGTTCAATAAGTTCTTCTGTTATGTCCTGGTCCAGGTTCTTCATGTATAGATTAGTATTTTGGCTTCAGGGCTTAGTACTACACGTTCACCTCTTTTTGATGAAAATCCCAACATATCTACATTGCACAAGAACAAACGCATAGCAAAATGAGGCCCGAAAGATAACTATGATATCAGCAAAATGACAATTAAATAGAGAAAGCAAACGTAACCAGCATATATGATGACAGTCAAAGGATAGAAGCCTACATTTGCTTGCCTTCGACTGGCTCCATTGAGTGCCTCAATGGCAGATTCTGCCGACTCTTGTTTGTCAAATTGAACAAATCCATGCCCTCTGCTCTTCCCATCATCATCTGTACAACAACTTTGGCACGACAAAATGGTCCCAAATTTCTCAAAAATCTGATGAAGCCTTGCATTACCAATGGAGTCGCTTAGGTTCTGTGAAATAAACTCAACATTGAATGCATTTCATAATGCATCACAATTGAACCCTCCAAAATACTAGAAGCAGGAGAATTGAAGAGGAATACACAGCAATGTGTATATTCTTAAAAAAATAAATGCAAGAAAAAGAGGGGGAAATCAGTAAACGTAAAGGTTATTGTCAACAACAAATTAATACTATCCGAAGAATAATCCATACATTCAACCCAGAAAAAAAATACCAAAGCAGACATAACAACATCTACAGCCCCATACAAATGTAAAAGAGAAGGATAAAAACAGAAAACGCAAGACAGCATGCAATAGAGAACTCGGAGCGCCTATCAGAATCAGAAAACAGAAAGAAAATAGAGGAATTTTGAATCAAAAGAACCAGTCTAGAACAAGAACATGATTCAACCAAGAATCACTCGATATTTTCCGATACAAATCCAATCCAGAACCAACAAAACCTCAAAAAATCGGCGAAAAACGAATCAGAATCCGGAAAGATTCCAACGAGAAGAAATCGAAATCAAGAACAAGAAAAGGCATCGAAAGATCCAAGGTTCATACCATCTTGGGTGGAAATGTAGTTGACATAGCCGTAGCCGAGCGAGCGCCCGGTGGCGGAATCGCGGCAGACCCGGACGGACGTCAGCGCCCCGACGGAGGAGAAGAGCTCGAATATGCGCGCGTCCGTCACTTCCCGTGGAGGTCCCCGACGTAGAGCGCCGGGACCGGAGCCGTCGGAGGCACCGCCATTGCTCCCCCAATAATCAAAGAAAATTAAAATCTAGGGTTAGGGTTAGGGTTTCGGAGAGGAGAAGGGGGCGAGGCAAGACGGAGAGGAGTTAGAAGAGGATGGGTGCTTGCATGGGGCGGGAGTTCTGGACGACGGTTTTCATGGTGGCTTTTAGTATTATATTTTCATTATGCGGTGGTGGGGATGAGAGAGAAACGGACAGGGCGAGAGAGACTTCGTCCACCTCACTGGCCCTTTCTCCACTCGCAGCCGATCTTATGCACAACGGGCGGCCCCTGCTCCGGAGCAACCCACAGCCCAAAACCCTGGCCCATTCTAAGCTAACTCCCCTTGCTCTCCTTCCAATGGCGAAAGTCTTTGTAGACCGTACCCCGTAGATAAAAAAAAATATCATTAATCTGGTTGGATCACAATCACTTAAAATTATTTATAATTATTTATTTCAATAATTTTATTTTTTTATTAAAAATTTGAAAATAAAAATATTTTAAAAAAATTTATGATAAACATAACTCATATTATGATATCCTATAATTTTAGGTTGCGATACATGTAATAAGATCGAGAGATATTTTATTATTAAAAAAATTAAAAAATTTTGATATCTTGTGAACATGATCTTATGAACATAATTATAACATATTCATGAAAAGATTATAAAGAGATGCCATTTTATCATTCAATAAATATATGTAATTTATTTTTTTATTGAAATTTTGAATAATGAAAATATCTTTTACATATGGCATCTTTTGCAGTCATGAGGTCGTGAATATTTTCATCATTAAAAATTTTTAAAATTTTTTAATAATAAAAATATTTTTCAGCCTTATAATACATGAAGTTATAATTCAAACACGATCTGTTATAATTCAAACTAACTAGTGTCATAATTTTTATAATAAAAAAATTTTCATCATTTTAAAAATTTTAATAAAAAAATATAAATATAAATATAAATGTAGGTTGAAAAGCAAGGATTTACATGATTTTCACGTGCTCCAACTATATTGGCGGTATATTTTCTCTACGCTGCCCCTTGATGGATAAAGAAATATTCCCTTTGAATATTCCCCTGCCACGATATATTGTTTCCCAGATCACTCTTTTGTTTAAATCATGGCAATGCATGGCCAAGTTGGGATCGGATTGGGTCCTGTGTATATCTGACTTATGCTTCTAAGTCAGGTATGATTAGGATTGAAGGCCTGGGTGCTGATCCAATTCAAATTCCACGAATGGAATTCATGGTTAGTAAGAAGCTTTTGTCCTAATGCTTTTGAACAAATCTAGCATCCACCAGTATTATTAAACCCAGCCTGGCCTGGTCCGGCCGGTCAGATCGAAAACCTGCTGACTCGTATACTAATCCGGTTCGGGTTTAGAATTAACCTGTATTTGCCCTAAACTCGGTAGAAAATCGGTGACCTGGCCGGTTCAACCATGAACCGTCACACCCGATCCAAATCTGGAGAAAACCTGGCTGAACCAATGGAAGAAAACTTAACCGAAAAATCGAGAATGAGTCAAAGACTCGAAACTCGAAAGGGCCTTTGGCTCTCTTCTTACCGTCTTCCGTGAGTTCCATCCTTTTAACTTCCCCCCAGTTCCCCTAATCCCTCTTTCGCTCTCAACTCTTCCTCTCGAACCGGCGATCAAGCGGCGACGGTAGCAAGGGCAAGGACGAAGGAGCTCCACCCTTCTTGGCTTCTTCTTCCTTCGATTCGTCGTTCAAGGGTGGTGAGGCATTGATTTTTTTTATTTCCATCGGTCTTTAGATCGCATACTCTCCTCGGCTTGAGCTTTCGCCAGGGACAGGGCGGGTAGAAAGGGGAGATGCCTCGGTTGTGAGCGCTTCCCCACCTAGCCACCCCTCCCATCTCGAACCGGCGATCAAGCGGCGACGGTAGCAAGGGCAAGGACGAAGGAGCTCCACCCTTCTTGGCTTCTTCTTCCTTCGATTCGTCGTTCAGGGTGGTGAGGCATTGATTTTTTTATTTCCATCGGTCTTTAGATCGCATACTCTCTCCTCGGCTTGAGCTTTCGCCAGGGACAGGGCGGGTAGAAAGGAGATGCCTCGGTTGTGAGCGCTTCCCCACCTAGCCACCCCTCCCATCTGAACCATATGTATGATTTCCAATCGCCAAACGGCCTAAATCCTAGCTAGTAGCCACCCTCCGATGATCCGATCTCTAGCAATTTCCCTGCCCTCGCCGTCGCCAAGTTTGTACCTCACCTTATCCATCTCCGGTCTCCCTGTTTTTATTCTGTTATGGTCTTTGGAGTTTGGAATTTCGGATACTTTGTGGATTGGTGGATGGATGGCAACTCATGCCAGTATGCCAGATCTCCACTCTCCACTCCATCGATCCATCCCCTCCAGCCTCTCCCACTCCCTCTCTCTCGCCCCCGTTGACCTGATAGAAACTCAGATCGACTGGTGAGCTGTGAGCAATAGAGCAAGTAAAGAAGAAGAGGAAAATGGATTAATCAAGAATTAATCAAGGACAAGAACTAAGAAGAATTTGTTTAAGCTTTAAAAATTTATTTAAAATTAATACTTTAATGGGAAATAGGAAAAGTAAAAAAAATATTACAAAAATGGTAAATAGTAATTGAAGGCTTGATTGATGTATTGACCTATGATTATAATTTTTATTGTACTAAAATTTTTTATTTAATTATTTGTACCTTAATCTTTTATTTTGTATTTTGTTTTTTATTTTTATAAATTATGGAATTGCCTCTCAGAAAATATATTATCATGGATGATTCAAGTAATATTTCATCTACTTAAACAATCGAGATTAGAAAAAAAAGTGATCCTGCATATCATGAATTTTAATTTTATTATTTATATTTGTAAGATTATAATTGTATTTTACTAATATTTTGATATTTATAATATCGATATATATATATTAACATGGTCATTATTGTATTACTGAACATAAATAAATTAATAAATGTTAAATTTTTTATTCTGTGCATTGATCTATCGGTTCAATCATTGATCCAGCGGTTGAACGGTAATCCGGTGATCCAGTATTTTGTCCGATTCAATGTCCAGGCTGGGTTTAATAATATTGGTATCCACCTTGAACAAAAGTTGGCGTGGATTGCTTTTGGAATGGAAAGGGTCGAGGTAGGTTCGAGATAGCTCAAGTTGAGTTTGGATTGGATATTTATAGATCGTTTTAGGTGTTGTCGATGCTGAATCCCTACCGGCTGGATGGAGTGGCTCGCCCGCTGGTTCACCATCACCCGGAACCTGCAAAACAAATTCCCTGACTAGAAATCTTCCGGAAGGGGACACTCCGATGCCAAAGTCAGCAAGAACTCGGGCAGCAGAATGGAGAGCTCGAAAGCAAAGCGGGAAAGGAAAGGATTTGAAATATGGAAATAAGCTTAGCCTTTTTCGAGTGCCCCTTCTTACCTGTATTTATAGGCTCCAATATAACTACTTACGGTTATGGGAGTTGGCAAATGCAACCTCCTCATTACTGTAAGTAGTGGTGGTCGAAAAATCGGTTATTTCGGCATTATCCAATCTGAGGGTTTCGACCATGTGGGCAGTTGCAACAACCAGAACAGACTTCAACCATTTTGGGGTTGGAAAAGCCCATATGTTTAATATGCCTCATTCTTTTTGGAGTAGATCCGAAGTAAACTTAACATTATCTTTAGTAACGCTCCTAAAAGGGAATGTTAACTATACTTCGGAAGAGTTTCTTTGAAAATAACAAAAAAAAATAGATAAACACTTACAGTTAACCTGAAGATAAGATAACATGCTCTTTGGACTATATTGAAGGTATGATGCCGGAAATATAAGGTTACTTGGTTTAGTCTTTGGATCAAGATAAAAATTCGATGCCGGAGACATAAGGTTGATAGACTTGGTCTTCGAACCAAGATAAGAATATGATGCCGGAGACATAAGGTTGATAGACTTGGTCTTTGGACCAAGATAAAGATACGAAGTCGGAGTCACCAGATTAATAGGCTTAGTCTTCGGACTAAGGAAAGGATACGAAGCCGAAGATAAAATATACCTTTTTGTAGATCAGAATCTTCATCAAGTCCAGGAATATTTTCTTTGAATATTGATTTGACTAATAAACCAAAAATTAAAATTGGTTCAAAGAATAACCCAGTAATTAATTGAAAATTAAACCAGGATATCATAACAGCTGTCCCCCACTTCCAAGTTCGAAATGATTTAATTTCAAAAAATGGAGTATTTAAAATTTGTCGTTTAGTAGTAACTGACAAGTAATGATGGCATTAATTTCTGACACGTCTTTCATAATAACTGCTTGGTGGAGTGAAAGACGTGGTGAAAACATGTGTCACCTTTTCATTTGCTGTTTCAAAAAAAAAATATTTCGAATCTGGAAAAACTTTGAGAAATCTTTAAAAAAAGGGTATTTATTTAATCGAGGCAAGACACCTGGCAATTATCTGAGGCTTGATCATAGCTGAAAAGCTATCGTGGCCATTCACAGCATTTCACGCAGATCACAATCACCGCCTTATTAATGGTGGTTCTTAAAAAATTGTACCCACGATCGAGGCCATTGATACGGCGTACGATCGAGGAGATCTCTGACCACCTCGAAATTTCATAACTTCACCTATAAAAGGAAGGAGAACTTCATAAGAAGAATTTTTTTTGCACCCGCGTTCCTTCTTCCTTTCGCTCTGCATAGCAATCCACTATTTTTGTTTCTTTCAAAGGTAGAAGTCCTTCTCTCTTTCTTTTTATTTCTTTGTAATGTCGGACGCCACTAGAAATCCTTCCACCAGCAGGGGTTGCCGGAAGGTGAAATTGGCAGGGAAAAAGGTTCGGGTAGGAAGAGGAGTCCGGAGAGATCTCCCGATACGGTTGCTAGCTCCCTGTCGCTTGACAAAATAGAAAATGTTAGGCACCGCTTTCACATCCCACGAACTTTCAAAACAATCCTCCGAAACCAGAAGAAAGGGTAGATAACCCCCCTATGAGATCAATTGCCATATACGAAGACCACCTTAAGCCGGTCTTCGGCTTCCACTTCATCCTTTTTTCATGAAGATTTTCAATCTTTACCAAATAGTTCCGGCTCAGCTGACTCCAAATAGCTTTAGGAACATCTGCAGATTTCTAGTTCTTTGTAAACTTCAGAACGTGGAGCTGAGGACTTCCCTATTTATCTCCTTGTTTGTACTAAAAAGAGACTTCCATGGTATGGGATGGTAGGTCATAGATCCTCGACCAGGCCGAAACTAATAAAATGAACCCTTAGTGCCATACATGGGTGGAAATCCAGTTTTTTTTTGTATACTATACCAACTGGGGGTTTAACACTGAATGGAAAGCACCATGTTTGGATGCAAACGCTGGGAAGAGGATTCTGAAAGTCGATCTCAAAGACTTTGAAACTTTATCGGAGCCGAAAATTTTCATGTTTAAAGAATTACTGAAAGAAGAAAACCTTCACTGTGCCCATATCAGTGAAATCCCTGCATTAGGTATAGAGATAGTGGTCTTCGGATTTTTCTTCTCTTCATATATCTCTTATATATATATATGATGAGGAATCCTTTGACTGCAGGTGAACCAATGAGGCCTAAGCTTGATAAAGTTCTACAGGCTTCCAGGAAGAGGGCGGTGCCAATTCCGGTGGAGTTCGAAGCTCGAA
The DNA here is from genome assembly GCA_021397845.1 of Areca catechu. Classification (NCBI taxonomy): domain Eukaryota; kingdom Viridiplantae; phylum Streptophyta; class Magnoliopsida; order Arecales; family Arecaceae; genus Areca; species Areca catechu. The sequence continues at coordinate 77,643,532 of CM038039.1, read as the reverse complement.
AGAAAGCAAGAGCTGAAGAGGGCTCGAGCACCCCTCCGATGAGGCCCACATCGGATGAAGAAATACCTCCCACTTCTTTGCCAAGTCTACCTGAACCTTCTAAGAGTCCATCTCTGAGGAGGCCCCCTCCGAAGAGTCCTCGTCCGATGCCTCCTTCAGATCAACAAGATTCGGCATTCGACAGGGAGTCTCTCCTCGTACCCCAAAAGAGAAAGGAAAGGGGAAAGCGAGATATCGCTCCGAGGACGATCCCAGGAGGAACGCCCCTTCAGAAGAAGGCTGCAACGTGGATTTCATAATTTTTTCTGAAGCATAGGGCCTAGAGAACCTTGAGCTAGCCAGGGAGCTGATGAAGTGCACGTTTCTTCCTAGAGACTGGGACAATACCAAGTCCCGATGTATTGAAGACGTCTCCGACTCATTATACTCATCTGTACTGAAGGTAAGCATCGAATTTTTACATTTTCACACTATAGACCTTGTTGTTAATAACTTTTCTGTTCGCCAATGCAGATGATCCATGATATTACTATCATGGAAGAAGGTATCTTTGATTTCAAAGACAATTACCAAAGAATGAAGGAAAAAGTGAAGATGGCTGAGATTGAAAAAACAATAGCCGAGGAACAAAGTAAGCTATGGAAGAGAAGCCTGTCCAAAGTGATGCTTTTGTTCAGAGTCTAAAAATTGATGTGGAAAAAATCCAAACAAAGAATTCTGAACAAGAGGCAAAACTTAAGAAGAAGAAGAAGAAGATCCGATCTCTAAAATCTTTACTCAAGGAAGCCCATCAGAAGACCGAAGAGGATGTCAGAAGGCCGAAAAGGCCATTGGAAGGGTCGAATCATCAGCTGAAGAGATTCGATCATTAAAAGATCAATTGAGAAGGGCGGTACAAGATTATAAAGCATCTTCGGCTTTTGAAGGCGAAATGATTGAAGCGGGATCTTATAGTTATAAAGGAGGCTTCAATGATGGAGTGAAAGAGATGCAAAACATCTATCCAAATCTAGATATTTCGGGAATTCAATGTTTGTTCTCGAAGATCCAAGTGAGCTCGAATCATAAGAAGGTCCCTCTGAAGCACAGCAACAACCGAAGAAATGATTAATCCGATCGATCTCACCCAAGCTGAAGATACTCCAGCAGAGGGTGATCTGTAACTTCTTTCTTTGCCCTTCTCCTTTTGAAAGAATGTAAAAGATCTTATCAATGAAAACTTATTCCAATGAGATTTCTTTGCAAATGTACATGCGAGTGAATGAAAATTTTTCCAAGTATAAAGTCTTCGGATTAGAAAATGATTGAAACCTCCGAAGTATAAAATAACGCTAAGTCTTCAGACTTAGAATAACAACCTTTTAAGAAATAGAATTCCAAAAATATGATCCAAGATTATATTGTATTGAATAATAATATCAGAATAAGAATGATCTAAGATTTTAAGACACCAAGTCTGCAAATAATAATACCAAGTTTCTGGATCTGAAAAATGCACTAAGTCTTCGGACTTAGGATAATTCCAAGTATAAGAAGTAACATCAAGTATAAAAAATGCCAAGTCTTCGGACTTGAAAATTTGCTAAGTCTTCGAACTTAGGAAGATTCCAGATAGAGAAAAAATAATACTAAGTGATATGGCGGAAGGCTGATGTGTGACCCCTATTGGATGCCGTGTCAGAAAAGCTGCCACGGTGGACACTCCATCTCGGATCCTTCTACCGAGCCGAGCTCCCTCGATCCACCGGAGCCGAGCTCTGTCCTCCTCCAGGTTGGCACTCGCGATCTCAGGTCGCCTAGGCTGGAGCCGAGCGACCTCCTCCCCTAGAGCGAGCTCCTCGAGGTTGAGCCCTCTGGGCAGGGGTCGCAAACAAGTCCTCCTCCTAGCCATATTGGGCCCCTCCGAGGTCGAGCCCCTGGACCGGAGTTGAGCTCAGTCTCCTCCGTCAGGCTGAGCCCCCTCCGAGGTCGAGCCCTCTGAGCAGGAGTCGAGCCCTCCTCTACTGGGTCGAGCCCCTCCGAGGTCGAGCCCTCTGGACCGGAGTCGAGCTCAGCCCTCCTCCACTAGGTCGAGCCCCTCGGGTCGGAGCCGAGTCCCAGCTCCCCAATTCGGCAACCACCTCGGACGACACCGTCAGTCACCAAAGGAGCGGAGCCACCTCCCCAGATCACCGGCGGGCCACCCAAGGGCCACGAAGAAGCGTCCATCAAATCATAATAACTACCTATGGACGCCACATATGATAGGAGAAGGAGAAGTTCCCCCTAATTAAGATGCTGCCAGGCTTCGCGGAATGGAGCAACCCGAAGAAATGTCAGAATGCACAGCAGTCTCCTCATCGCCAACCGAGAAAGATATTCCGTCCATGGCATGGAACGCCGCTGCACACCCCTGATGGTACGGATCAAAGGAGATGTCCCATCCATAGCATGGAACGCCGTCGCACACGCCTGACAGCACTAGGAAGATCCCGAGATAGGCATTCGATGATCGTCCATACTTAAAGGAACTTTCGACTGGCTCGAGAAAGAGGAAGGTAACAATAACAATGAACACAACCTATCAAAAAATCCAAGAGGGAGAAGGGGAAGCGGGCCATACAGGAGGACCTATCCACCTCGGCCATCACCTTCCCCGGCACACTAGCATCCCCATCCTTACTCTACTCAATTCATCTTTCACCGTCCATGGCTTCCTGCACACCCCTGATGGTACGGATCAAAGGAGATGTCCCATCCATAGCATGGAACGCCGTCGCACACGCCTGACAGCACTAGGAAGATCCCGAGATAGGCATTCGATGATCGTCCATACTTAAAGGAACTTTCGACTGGCTCGAGAAAGAGGAAGGTAACAATAACAATGAACACAACCTATCAAAAAATCCAAGAGGGAGAAAGGGGAAGCGGGCCATACAGGAGGACCTATCCACCTCGGCCATCACCTTCCCCGGCACACTAGCATCCCATCCTTACTCTACTCAATTCATTTTCACTCTTCCTAGCATGGAGTCCAACATGAGGGGCTTGACCAGGAGGATCTGTTCCTCTAGATCGTCACTGACTTGAGCATCGGAGTGCCCCAGTCGGAATCCCGGGCCCGGGTCACTAATCCCTGTTTTGCAGGTCCCGACGGGTATGACATCGCCACGGAGACAAGGGACGATTGCGATCCGACATCGATAGCAGCTGTTACGACCATAAGATGACGTGGCCGGTCTCAAATTCCGTCAGGTATGATCGAGCCACGTGGAGGTTTCTTCGACCGAGTCAGCCTCGGCTTCCGCGCTACCGAGGTCGAGCTCGGCCCTTGCCCCCCCAGGCTACCTCGCCAGGTGATATCCCGAGACGTTACCGCCTTCGCCGAAGTCGAGTTCGGTACAGGGCTCCTCCAGCCACCTCGCCAGGTGTCCACCCAGGAGGGGCCCACCTAGGCCGAGGTCGGCTGCTCCTTCGCTCCTTCGCCAGGTGGCCCCCGGAGACGGGTCCACCTCGGCGAAGCTGGGCGCCCTCCTGCCATCTCGCCAGGTGTCCACCCAGGAGGGGTCCACCTCGGCGGAGGTCGGCGGCTCCTTCGCTCCTTCGCCAGGTGGCCCCCGGAGACGGGTCCACCTCGACCGAAGCCGAGCGCCCTCCTGCCACCTCGCCAGGTGTCCACCCCGGGAGGGGTCCACCTCGACCGAGGTCGGCGGCTCCTTCGCTCCTTCGCCAGGTGGCCCTCGGAGACGGGTCCACCTCGGCCGAGGTCGGCTGCTCCTTCGCTCCTTCGCCAGGTGGCCCCCGGAGACGGGTCCACCTCGGCCGAAGCCGAGCGCCCTCCTGCCACCTCGCCAGGTGTCCACCCAAGAGGGGTCCACCTCGGTCGAGGTCGGCTGCTCCTTCGCTCCTTCGCCAGGTGGTCCCCGGAGACGACTCCATCTCGGCCGAAGCCGAGCGCCCTCCTGCCACCTCGCCAGGTGTCCACCCGGGAGGGGTCCACCTCGGCCGAGGTCAGGCCGCCCATATAGAGAAGGTCCCAAATAAAGAGGCGCAGGTTTCGAGGTTGGCCCTCGAGCCGTGCGCATCACAGGCGGCGCCCCGTACAGAGGGAGGCGGCACTCGAAACACCACTTACGTCGGTCCAACAAGTCCTGCAGTCGAGAGACGTGGTTCTGACAAAACAGGGCCCGTAAACGGACAGCGCCGGCACTTAGGAAGGAGAGCGCCCTCACTGGGCCCTAGGTCTGACCGGCCGCCCTGCCGGCGCCACCCCCTTCTTTTGTCTTTACCCTTTCCCCACTGAGCTCGGCGAACGAGGTCGGAAAGCCGCCTGGCCCTCGAAACCAAAAGGGGAAAGAGAAAAGGATGGAAAGAGGAGCCTCCCACGAGCAGAAGACAGGCGGACAGCGGGAGGAGATAAAAGGAAGGAAGCTGGAGGCGACCAGGTAAGTGGGGACAAGTAAGAAACAGTGGCCAAAAGCCCCGCTCTGAGAGTAAGATCCAAGGTCCGGAGAGGGGATCGCTTGGCGTGAGCTCGGCAAGGAGGCCAAGGCCGGGTTTCTGGTCCCTATAGCACCTTCCTTACCAGTAAATTCTCTGAGTCTGGGACTCCTTCGGGGGCCCGTCTTGGAGAATCTGTTCCTTCTCGCCGTCTACTAACTTGACCGTCGGAGCTCCCTTGCCGGGATCCCCGGCCAAGGTCTTCTGACCCTCTCTTGCAGGTCCGCTCCAGCCAGGAGGCTCCAGGAGCTAGGCGGTCTGGTAGAATCGGCGGATCCGTGGCACGGGCGCGGCGGCGAGATCGGCAACAGATTGGCGCACCAGGTAGGGGGGCAGGACAACACCCCCTAGCGGGAGCCAGCTTTCTGCAGGTACCGCGCTCTCCGACAATGGTGGTCACTCGTGGGTGCGAGGCGTCCACCAGCCGTGTGGGGGAGGTTCCCTCCCCTCTAGGGGCCCACAGCCCGGAGAGGGAGCTCCCAGCTCCCCCTTCTCCTCCACTATCGCCGACTTCGACAGACGGGCCCCTCGCGGCCGTCATCCAACAGCTGCAGACCTTGACCTCGACGGTCTGGCAGCTTCAGCATCAGCAGCGGTCCCTGGCCACGCAGCCGCGGGACAGCGTGGGAGCCTGCGCTCCATTCAGGGCAGGCCATTCCACCCGAGGGCAGTCTCCAACCCCCGCGGGAGCCGCCAAGCTCCCGCAAAAAGAAACTACTCTGGTTCGGCGGATCACGAGAGTCGATCCCCGGCCGATGAAGCCGAGACGGCGCATCGCAGCAAGCAGCGCCGAGGCGTGACTTCGCGCCGAGACCAATCGGCACCCCCTTCGCCAGCAGCCTCGGTGGAAGATTCCACTGACGAGGCCATCAGGCGTCAAGCCGAGAGGCGCCTGGAGGAGCACGAGCGCAAGCTAGCAGAGTTCGCCCGTCGATTTGCCGACCTGCAGAACTCATCGGCAGACCCGGTGGGCTACGACTCCCGTCCCCCCTTCTCTGAAGAAATCCAGGCGGAGCCGATCCCGAGGCGGTTCCGCATGCCACAGGTGGATCCTTACGACGGGACCATCGACCCTCTGGACCATCTGGAGAGCTACAAGGCTCTCATGAGGGTCCAGGGAGCCACCGACGCTCTTTTGTGCATCGCCTTCCCCGCTACCCTTCGGAAGGCCGCTCGAGTCTGGTTCACCCGCCTCGAGCCCGGATCTATTTGCTCCTTCCACCAGCTGGAAGGGAAGTTTATGGCGCATTTCGACGCTTGTCGAAAGGTGCCGAGAGAGGAGGATAGCCTCTTCTCCATCCGCCAGCAGGACCAGGAGCTGCTACGGGACTACATAACCCGGTTCAAGATCGCAGCCCTGGAGATCTACAGCCTGGACGAACTCGTCGCCATGCTGGCTTTGAAGCGCGGGCTCAAGACGTTCCGCCTGACCTATTCCCTGGACAAAAAGCCTCCCAAGACGTACTCCGAGCTCCTCCTCCGCGCCCACAAGTACATCCGAGCGGAGGAGGCTGACCGCACCCGCCGAGAGCTGGACGGGAGGACTCCGAAGAGGCCATCCTCGAGGGATCTTTCAGGAGCTCGGAAGCCCGGGCCACCTGCCGACCCTCGCCCGAATCCAAGGCCGAAGGGCGAGGCCATTCCGGAGCGAAGGTTCACTCCTCTCCTCGCACCTCGAACAAAGATCCTCATAGAAATTGAGGGCGAGCATTACCTCCGCCGAACCCCTCCTCAGAACCCGAGGGCTATCCGGGACAAATCAAAGTACTGCCAGTTCCACCGCGAGCATGGTCACGACACGGAGGAGTGTCGCAACCTGAAGCGGGAGATCGAGGAGCTGATCAAGAGGGGCTACCTCAGGAAGTTCGTCAGGAACGAGGTCCCCCCAGAGGGGCGACCGCTCGCGGCCTTACCACCGGTCCCTGCAATCGATAACCGCCCGACGGAGAAGCCCGTGGGCATGATCTCACGCGGGGTCGGGCGAGCGGCGAAGAGAGCCCGGGAAGTCGGGAACCCGGAGAATGTAGTCCCTCCTGAGGAGGGGAAGGATAATGAGAATGTAAATAACGATGCCGTGGTGGTCGAGATGACCATCGCGAAACATCCTGTATATCGAATTATGGTGGATAGTGGAAGCTCGGCTGACGTGCTTTTTTACGATGCTTTCTCTCGGATGAATTTGTTCCACGATCAGCTGAGACCGGTGCATACCCCCCTGGTAGGTTTTACCGGAGACTCCATGGGGGTCGAAGGGGAGATCACTCTCCCAGTCACCGCCGGATCCCCATCTCGGCAGACGACCGTCCTGATGACGTTCACCGTCATCAGGCTCCCTTCGCCTTACAACGCCATTCTCGGGCGTCCCGGGCTCAACCAACTGGACACCACGATTTCCACGAAGAGGCTGTTGGTGCAGTTCCCCACTTCTTCCGGGCTCGGGGCGATGAGGGGGACGACCCAGCCGGTCCCGCATTGCCTCCAGACGATCCCGGGCACCCGGGGCGCGGAGCTCGGCCCCGATGTTGACGACCTCGACCTGAGGGAGAAGGAACCAGGGGGGGCCCGTAGAATGCCTGTTGACTTATCCCCTTGGTTCGGACCCGCTGAAGACGTTGCAGGTCGGGGCGCAACTCCCTGAAGAAGAACGGGCCCGCCTGCTGGAGTTCCTCCGCGCGAACGCAGACGTGTTCGCCTGGTCGGCGGCCGACGTGCCGGGCATTCCGCCCGAGGTCATCACGCACAGGCTAAACATGGATCCGAGCTGCCGCCCGGTCCGGCAGAAGAAGAGGAGCTTCGCCATGGAGAGACAAAAGTCCATCAACGAGGAGGTGGAGAAACTCCTCGCCGCCGGCTTTGTGCGGGAAGTCCAGTATCCCAGTTGGCTAGCGAATGTGGTCATAGTAAGAAAGAGCAGTGGTAAGTGGAGGATCTGTGTGGACTACACCGACCTTAATCGAGCATGCCCGAAGGACAGCTTCCCTCTCCCAAAGATCGACCAGCTGGTTGACACCACCTCGGGACATCGCCTCCTGTCATTCATGGACGCCTTCTCTGGATACAACCAGATCCGAATGAGCCCGGAGGACGAAGAGCATACCGCCTTCATCATCGACCGCGAAACTTTTTGCTACAGGATGATGCCATTTGGCCTCAAGAATGCTGGGGCCACGTACCAGCGTCTGGTCAACAGGAACTTCAAGGACCAGATCGGCCGCAACATGCAGGTGTACGTGGACGATATGCTGGTAATGAGCAAACCCGACACGGACCACGTAGCTGACCTGGCGGAGACGTTCGACAACCTCCGGCATCATCAGATGAAGCTGAACCCTGCGAAGTGCACCTTCGGCGTCTCCACCGGGAAATTCCTAGAATTCATGGTGACCCAAAGAGGAATTGAAGCCAACCCAGAGAAGGTCCAGGCCATCCTGGACATGGAGAAGCCTACCTCCAAGAAGCAAGTGCAGCAACTCACCAACCGAGTTGCGGCCCTCAGCCGCTTTATCTCCAGGTTGGCAGATCGCTGCCGTCCCTTTTTCAAGGTGCTGAGAAAGATGAACGGCTTCACCTGGACCGAGGAATGCCAGGAGGCCTTTGAAGAGCTGAAGAAGACGCTCACATCGCCACCGCTACTATCCCGACCCGAGGAGGGGAAGGAACTCATCCTCTACCTGGCGGTCACCCCGGAAGCCGTCAGTTCGGTCCTGGTCCAGACCGATGACCAAGGAGTCCAGCGGCCGGTGTACTATACCAGCAAACTTCTCCGCGATGTGGAGCTCAGGTATTCTCGGCCCGAGAAACTCGTTTTTGCACTAATAGTGTCTGCCCAGCGTCTCAAGCCCTATTTCCAAGCGCATCTCATCGCTGTCCTGGCGGATCAACCGCTGAAAGTGGTGCTCGGTGCTCAGCTGACCCGACACCTCGGGGCGATTGGCGAAGTGGGCACTGAAGCTCAGTGAGTTCGACATCACGTACAGGCCAAGGTCGGCCATGAAAGCGCAGGTGCTGGCCGACTTCCTGGTCGAATGTGCAGGCTTAGGCAAGGATTCCGAGGAAGGCCCCTTAGGCCAGCCGTTGAAGACGGGCCCCGACGAGCCCGGAGAGGATGCCTGGATCCTCCATGTAGATGGAGCCTCGAACTCCGGCGGGAGCGGGGCCGGACTCATCCTTGCCAACAGCGACGGAGTCGTCGCCGAATGCGCGCTCCGTTTCCAATTCACCGCGACCAATAATCAGGCGGAGTACGAGGCACTTCTTGCCGGGCTGAAGGTCTCCCGCGAGCTGGGCGTGACCAACCTCAAAGCTTTCACTGACTCCCAGCTCGTGGCGGGATAGGTCTCCGGGGAGTATGCCGCGCATGACCCCCAAATGGCAAAATACTTGGAGCTCGTCAAGGCGGGCACGGCCAGATTCCAGCGCTTCAACATCTTCCACATTCCCCGCAGGGATAATGCCCGTGCGGACACTCTCTCCCGGCTGGCGACCCTACCGGACTCGATGCTGGGCCGCGCTCATGTGGAGCGCCTTGAGACCCCAAGTCATGAGACCCCGGTGGAGGTCCATCAGGTTAGCCGTGAGCCCAGCTGGATGGACAAGTACGCCGAATACATAACCGGCGGCACCCTGCCAGAACAGAAAGAAAGCCGTGCGGTTCGTCCTGATGGATGGGCAATTGTATCGAAGATCCTACTCCTACCCCCTCCTCAAGTGTGTAGGACCCGCAGAAGCTAGACTCGTGCTCTAGGAGATTCACGAGGGCGTCTGTGGGAACCACGTGGGGGGCAGAGCATTGGCCTACAAAGCCCTTCGTCAGGGCTACTTTTGGGAGACGATGAAGGAAGACGTCGCTGACTTTGTGAAGAGGTGCGATCGGTGCCAGCATCACGCCATGGTGCAATGGCAGCCCTCCAACCCAATCTCCCAGCTTTCAGCTCCGTGGCCATTCACCCAGTGGGGGATGGACCTTCTGGGCCCATTCCCGCCGGCGTCTGGGCAGCGGAAATTCTTGATCGTGGCCATCGACTACTTCACGAAATGGGTCGAAGCCGAACCCTTGGCACGGATCACCGAAGCAAACGTCGCCAAGTTCTTTTGGAAGTCAATCATTTGCCGCTTCGGCCTCCCCCACACCGTGGTTACTGATAACGGGCGTCAGTTCGACTGCCGGGAGTTTGAAGAGTTCTGCAGCGACCTCGGCATCAGGCATCGCTTCACTTCGGTGGCACATCCCCAGACCAATGGAGAGGTCGAAGTCACGAACATGACTATTTTGCAGGGCCTCCGCACGCGGCTGGACCGGGCCAAAGGCAGATGGGCCGAGGAGCTCCCCAGCATCCTTTGGGCATACCATACCACCCCGAGGACAGCGACCAACGAGACCCCATTCAACCTCGTCTTTGGAGTCGAAGCGGTCATTCCCGATCGAACTCAGCCTGCCCACGCTGCGTGTGGAGCAATATGACGAGACAGAGAACCCCGCCAGAATGATGCTCAACCTTGACCTTCTTGAGGAGACGAGGGACAAGGCCCGAGTTCGGATCGCGGCGTATAGGCGGCGTGTGGCCAGGTATTACAACTCCCGAATGCGGCCGAAGTTTTTTCGTCCCGGAGATCTGGTCCTCCGGCGCGCTGAAGCTTCTCAGCCACGGGAATGTGGCAAGCTCTCACCCAACTGGGAAGGCCCGTACCGGGTAGCAGAAGCCCTCCCTCACGGCGCCTACTACCTGGTGGAATTGGGAGGGACCAGGTTCCCCCGAACGTGGAACGTCTCGAACCTAAGATTGTATTATCAGTAATGTAAGGTTCCCCACTCCTGCAATAAAGTTTCTTTGCTTCAAACGCTCTTTTCTCACCTCGTAGGGAAACCGGCGCATGGCCCTGGCCTCGGCATGCCCGATCGTGGCCGACGGCCGAAGGAAGCGAGAAGTCCCGGGCTTCGGCCTGGAAGGCGGGGCAGAACCCAGTTCGCCCACACGAGCATGGAGAACAGCTCGGCAAGCCGCGCAAGGCTTGAGAAAGCCTGCGGCCCCAGGGTTCAGTCCGGAAGTCCTGGGCTTCGGCCTGGATGGCGGGGCAGAACCCAGTTCGCCCACGCGAGCATGGAGAACAGCTCGGCAAGCCGTGCAAGGCTTGAGAAAGCCTGCGGCCCCGGGGTTCAGTCCGAAAGTCCCGGGCTTCGACCTGGAAGGCGGGGCAGAACGCAGTTCGCCCACGCGAGCACAGAGAACAGCTCGGCAAGCCGCGCAAGGCTTGAGAAAGCCTGCTGCCCCGAGGTTCAGTCCGGAAGTCCCGGGCTTCGGCCTGGAAGGCGGGGCAGAACCCAGTTTGCCTACGCGAGCACGGAGAACAGCTCGGCAAGCCGTGCAAGGCTTGAAAAAGCCTGCGGCCCCGGGGTTCAGTCTGGAAGTCCCGGGCTTCGGCCTAGAAGGCGGGGCAGAACCCAGTTCGCCCACGTGAGCATGGAGAATAGCTCGGCAAGCCGCACAAGGCTTGAGAAAGCCTACGGCCCCGGGGTTCAGTCTGGAAGTCCCGGGCTTCGGCCTGGAAGGCGGGGCAGAACCCAGTTCGCCCATGCGAGCATGGAGAACAGCTCGGCAAGCCGTGCAATGCTTGAGAAAGCCTGTGGCCCCGGGGTTCAGTCCGGAAGTCCCGGGCTTCAGCCTGGAAGGCGTGGCAGGACCCACTTCGCCCACGCGAGCATGAAGGCAATCCCAAAGATGGACCCGCTCAAGGCCTACTCTGACGCTGCGCGGTCCGGAATGTCCCAACCTTCGATCTGAGCAACGGACGGGACCAGGTCCACCCTCGTTCCGGCACTCCACATCAACATCTCAAGAAGGAAAAAGAGGAGATGGGAGAGTGGGAAAGAAAGTGAACTCGAGACTTAGTCAAATGATGTTTTCATTAATCCAAGAAGAAGTATAAGCTGGGGATCTCGACAGGCCGGGAGTCCCCAAAGAAAAAAAAAAAGAGGAGAGAAGTACAACAACGACAACAAAGAAAAATAAGAAGATGAGTGGCTCAGTTCGGCGCAGGGTCGGAGCCCTCAGCCTGGGTCGCGCACTCCGCATCCTCTCCTTCAGCGGCTGCTGGCTCAGGTGGCTGCTCCGGAGCCACGGCCTCGTCGGTCGCCGGGGTCGCAGGCATGGCATCGGCCGCACCGGAGGTACTGCTCTCAGGTCCCTGCCTCCTACCTCCGAGCACCACCCCACTGAGGTCGAGCTCGAGGTAGAAGGCCCCCACCTTCTCCCGGCACATCCGGAACCCCTTCACGAAGGAGTCCACGGTGGCCTCCCGGACCTCCGAGGTGTACTCGTCGGAGGCCCGGAACTTCAGGACGGCTTCCTGTGCCTCCCGCTTCGCGGCCTCCAGGAGCCCGTTGACGTACGCACTCTGTTCCTTCGCCGCGTTCGCATCCCGCCTTGCCTCCTCCAGCTGGCGCTCCAGCCACTGAGAATGAGCCTGAAGGCGAGCCCTCTCAGCCGTGTCCTCCTCCGCGCGATGCTGGTGGGAGATCCTCTCCTCCAACAAAGAAGACTCCAGCTCCTTGTTCCGCCCCTCGACGCGCGCCAGGTCTGTCTGGAGGACCTGGTTGTTTGCTCGCAGCTCGACCCCCTTCTCCATGAGGTCCTTGACGTCGGCCGCGAGCTTGCCGAGTTTCTTTTCCTTCTCGGCATCCCTCTTCGCGCTCCCTACGAGGAAGTTCCTTAGTAGGAGCACGTCGTTCCCAATCTGCACAGTGAAGCAACCCGGTTAGAAGAAGGACCACCCGAGGTCATGGAGGACAGAAGAATACGAGTTCGAGCTTACCGTGAAGAGCTGCGGGAGGATCCCGAGCAGAGCATCAGCGTAGTCCCGGCCGCCTCGAGATCGACGGTCCCGGGCTGTGGAGGCATACTCCATCACTTTCTCCGCGAGCCCTTTGTCGCGGATTACTGAACACTGGTGGGTGATCACCGGTGGCGGCGCCGTCAGGTCAGCTCCGGCGATGACCGTCCCTCCAGCAGGAATCGCGGTCGACGGGGCGGCAGAGGACGCGGGCTGCACCGTCGGAGCCGCGACGATGACGGGACCGGTGCTGGGCGGAGCTGCTGGTGGTGGAGCCCCCTCGCCGGCAGCACCACCGAGTCTGGCGGTAGGCGCATCAATGGCCCCGCCCCGAGGTGGTCTGGGCGGGGGAACGGCGGCCACCGGGCTAGGTACGGTCGCCTTCACGATCTCCTGGCTCACCTCCGTGCAAGCCCTCTTCGCCGCGGGTTCGTCCACCTCGACGACGTCCCTCTGGGCCGCGCCCTCCAGAAGGCTCTCCAGCGAAAACTTCATGCCTGCAACACAAAGAAGAGAAGGTCAGCCAGCTCGGTTATAAAGGAAAAAGAACACAAGAGTCAAGGGAGGACCGAATCTCACCCGGCTCGTGGATGGGACTGATCCCGGCCTCAAAAAGATTCTGCTCCGAGAGCAGAACCTCGAGCGCCGGGACCACGTCGCTCAGGAGCAGGGAGTAGGCCTCCTGGTCCGCAACTCGACCTAAGAGTTCCGGTTCGGAGACCGGTCCGGTTCACTCCAGGCCTAGTCGACATCTTCGACCGAGGCAAAGAAGAACCGGTTCTTCCAGTTCTTGATAAAAGAAGGGAGGTCGAACCGGAGGCACCTGGGCCGGGGCGAGATGTACCACCAGCCATCGTCAGTGGAGTACCTCTTCAGGGTAAACAGGGCCCTGAAGAGGGAGAAACGGGCAAAAAACCCATGGAAATGGCAAAAAACTATGAAAGAAAAGATGACCCGGATGGCATTGGGAGCCAACTGGGCCGAAATAAGACGGAAATGGCTAAGGAAAGAAAGGAAGAAGGGGTGCAGAGGGAATCGAAGACCCCCGAGGAGGAAGTCTTCATAGAAGGCTATGCGGCCGGGGCCACTCATGGTGACGCGATCCCCGGGCCGCGGAACAAACAGATGGATTGATCCCGGGATGCCGTAGGCCTCCCGGAGCAAAGAAAGGTCGCCTTCGGTCATGGTGGAAGCATGACCGGAGGGACCGGCGGGAAGAAGAGGCAGAGCAGGAAGAGAGAGAAGCGGAAGAGCGGAAGCAATCGAAGGAGACCGGACCCCCCTGGGGATGCCGATGGTGACACCCCCAGGTTGCAGTCGCCTGCGGATCTCCTCCGGGATCGTCTCCTCCTCTGAGGAGGAAGAAGACAGAGTCCTCGGCCGGGATGGACCGGCCTCGTCTGGATTAGAGGAAACATAGCGACGACGCGCCATGACAAAGAAGAAAGAAACGAAGATTCAGAGAAGAAGGAGAGGGGACCTAAGGAGAAAATGGAGGCACTCACCGAAAATACACCGAGCGGATGCGGGGCAGTGGAAATTGGCCTGCAGCAAACCACCCACAAAGCAAGGAAAAAGGCCTCATTCCGGAAAAGCCCCTCCTTTTCAAATTCAGTTGACAGCAGCCGTACCCGTCATTCCGTCCCGAGCCACTGGATGATCGCCGCGTGGACGCACGCCCGACACCGACGCCTCGTTAGCAGGGTAACGGCCTCTGCTTCGAAGAGACGCATTTATTATGGGCAAGTGGGCAACGCGTGGCGGCTTCCTATAGGACTTCGGGCGCACCTAGAAGCGGCGACGAGGATCGCGGTAATTATGATGCAAGATCTTCGCCTCCCCACGTCATATATGTATTTAATCCCGACGTTCCGTTCTACGACGTCCCAACGGAACGGCGGGCTGGGGGGCAACTGTTACGGCCGTAATGATGACATGGCCGGTCTCAGATTCTGTCAGGTATGATCGAGCCACGTGGAGGTTTCTTCGACCGAGTCAGCCTCGGCTTCCGCGCTACCGAGGTTGAGCTCGGCCCTTGCCCTCCCAGGCTACCTCGCTAGGTGATATCCCGAGACGTTACCGCCTTCGCCGAAGTCGAGTTCGGTACAAGGCTCCTCCAGCCGCCTCGCCAGGTGTCCACCCAGGAGGGGCCCACCTAGGCCGAGGTCGGCTGCTCCTTCGCTCCTTCGCCAGGTGGCCCCCGGAGACGGGTCCACCTCGGCCGAAGCCGGGCGCCCTCCTCCCACCTCGCCAGGTGTCCACCCAGGAGGGGTCCACCTCGACCGAGGTCGGCGGCTCCTTCGCTCCTTCGCCAAGTGGCCCCCGGAGATGGGTCCACCTCGACCGAAGCCGAGCGCCCTCCTGCCACCTCGTCAGGTGTCCACCCCGGGAGGGGTCCACCTCGACCGAGGTCGGCGGCTCCTTCGCCAGGTGGCCCCCGGAGACGGGTCCACCTCGGCCGAAGCCGAGCACCCTCCTGCCACCTCGCCAGGTGTCCACCCAGGAGGGGTCCACCTCGGCCAAGGTCGGCTGCTCCTTCGCTCCTTCGCCAGGTGGCCCCCGGAGATGGGTCCACCTCGGCCGAAGCCGAGCGCCCTCCTGCCACCTCGCCAGGTGTCCACCCAAGAGGGGTCCACCTCGGCCAAGGTCGGCTGCTCCTTCGCTCCTTCGCCAGGTGGCCCCCGGAGACGGGTCCACCTCGGCCGAAGCCGAGCGCCCTCCTGCCACCTCGCCAGGTGTCCACCAAGAGGGGTCCACCTCGGTCGAGGTCGGCTGCTCCTTCGCTCCTTCGCCAGGTGGCCCCCGGAGATGGCTCCACCTCGGCCGAAGCCGAGTGCCCTCCTTCCACCTTGCCAGGTATCCACCCGGGAGGGGTCCACCTCGACCGAGGTCAGGTCGCCCATACAGAGAAGGTCCCAAAGAAAGAGGCGCAGGTTCCGAGGTTGGCCCTCGAGCCGTGCGCATCACAGGCGGTGCCCCATACAGAGGGCGGTGGCACTCGAAACACCACTTACGTTGGCCTGACAAGTCCTGCAGTCGAGAGGCACGGTTCTGACAAAACAGGGCCCGTAAACGGACAGCGCCGGTACTTAGGAAGGAGAGCGCCCTCACTGGGCCCGAGGTCTGACCGGCCGCCCTGCCGGCGCCACCCCCCTTCTTTTGTCTTTACCCTTTCCCCGCTGGGCTCGGCGAACGAGGTCGGAAAGCCGCCTGGCCCTTGAAACCAAAAGGGGAAAGACAAAAGGATGGAAAGAGGAGCCTCCCACGAGCAGAAGACAGATGGACAGCGGGAGGAGATAAAAGGAAGGAAGCTGGAGGCGACCAGGTTAGCGGGGACAAGTAAGAAACAGTGGCCAAAAGCCCCGCTCCGAGAGTAAGATCCAAGGTCCCGAGAGGGGATCGCTTGGCGTGAGCTCGGCAAGGAGGCCAAGGCCAGGTTTCTGGTCCCTATAGCACCTTCCTTACCAGTAAATTCTCTGAATCTGGGACTCCTTCGGGGGCCCATCTTGGAGAATCTGTTCCTTCTCGCCGTCTACTAACTTGACCGTCGGAGCTCCCTCGCCGGGATCCCCGGCCAGGGTCTTCTGACCCTCTCTTGCAGGTCCGCTCCAGCCAGGAGGCTCCAGGAGCTAAGCGGTCTGGTAGGATCGGCGGATCCGTGGCACGGGCGCGGCGGCAAGATCGGCAACAGCAGCTACAGGTCACGACGATCCTGGTGGCAACAGATTGGCGCGCTAGGAAGGGGGCGGTGCACTGAGCGATCTTTGATCCAGTTTGACTCCCCTTTTTACAAGCAGTTCGACGAAAGGATGGTGACGTCACAGGCGCAAGAGATCTCCACCAGTCGTGCGAGAGACTTCCCTTCCCGGAGGAACCTGCACAACCCAGGGGTGGAGCCACCCGTCGCAGCTCAACCGCTTCCGACGGAGTCTCAGTTGGCTACACTCACCCAGCAGATACAGATCCTTGCCATAGCAGTGTGCCAACTTCAGCACCAGCACCGATCCTTGGCTATACCTCAATAGCCAGGAACCCCCATGGTTCACGCTGCATCACCCCACGATAGCCTACGATCCTTCCAAGGAAGGCCCTCGTAGCCGTGTGCCACTACTAACCATCGGGGCAGTCATTTGACTCCGGCGAAGAGACAACGGGCTAGGTCTCCCGACAAGGAGAGCCGGTCCCCTACCCTCGAGCGGGTGATATCCAAACCCTACCGGGGTTGAAGAGGCAAGTCCCCCCTTCATGGGTACCATGCACCCATGTCACCTTCTCCGTCTCCTTCGATGGAGGGGTCCACTGATGAAGCCATCAGGCGCATGGCGGAGAAGCTCATGGAGGAGCATGATCGCAAGCTGGCAGAATTATCCAGCCGATTTGCCAACTTGTCAGGCTCCACTAGCGGGCCAACATGCTATGATGCCTGTCCCCCTTTCTCCCGAGAAGTCCAAGAGGAGCCGATCCTACATCGGTTCTGTATGCCACAGGTGGATCCTTACGATGGGACCACCGATCCCCTGGACGACCTAGAAAGCTACAAAGCCCTCATGAGGGTCCAGGGGATCACTGACGCCCTCCTCTGCATCGCCTTTCCTGCCACTCTTCGGAAAGTAGCCCGGGTGTGGTTCACCCGTCTAGAGCCGGAGAGCATCGACTCCTTCGTCCAGCTGGGGCAGAAGTTCGTGGCCCACTTCGATGCCTGTCGGAAGATGCTGCGTGAGGCGGATAGCTTCTTCTCTATCAAGCAGCAGGACCGTGAGCCCCTGCAAGACTACGTGGCCCATTTCAAAGCTGCTGCGTTGGAGATCTACAATCTCGAGGAGTGAGTTGCCATGTTGGCTCTGAAGTGAGGACTCAGGACCTCTCACTTGACTTGCTCGATAAGAAGCCCCCCAAAAGCTACTCCGAGCTCCTCCTCCGAGCTCAGAAGTACATCCATACCGAGAAGACGGATCGTACGAGGTGATAGCTTGATGAGAAGCCACTGAAGAAACCTACCCCCACTGAGGCGACCCGGATGCAAAAGCAGGGACCTCCAGCTCCGGGATTCCGGCAGGGACCGAGGACGAGAGGCACTCCCATCCCCGAGGGGAGTTATACCCCCCTCCTCGCCCCGAGGATGAATATCCTCATGGAGATCAAAGGTGAGCCCTACCTGAAGCGCCCATGTCCGATGAAGTCATCCTCTAGCCATGACAAGACGAAGTATTGTCGCTACCACCACGACACCGAGGAATGCCGCAACCTCAAGAAGGTGTTCGAGGAACTCATCAAGAGAGGTTACCTCGAGAGATACATGGGGGGTATGCCTCAACCAGAACCTCAGGCCCTCGTTGCTCTCCCGCCAGCTCCTATAGTGGATAACCGCCCCACCGAGAAGCCGGTGGGGATGATAAGTTGGGGAGCCGAGCGCGCATCCAAGAAGCCCCGGGGGGCAGGGCAGGTTGAAAATGTACTCCCCTTTATGAGGGAAGGAGACGGCTGGGAGAAAATATAAATTACGATGTCGTGGTCGTCGAGATGACGATCGTGAAGCATCCTGTAAGATGCATCATGGTTGATAGTGGAAGCTCAACGGATATGCTTTTTTATGATACTTTCTCTAGAATAAACCTTTCTCCTGCACAGCTCAGGCCTGTGCATGCACCCCTTGTCGGTTTCACGGGGGATTCTGTGAGAGTTGAGGAGAAAATTACTCTTCCGATTACCGCTGGGACCCCACCTCAGTAGAGCACTGTCATGATGACCTTCATGGTTGTTAGGCTCCCTTCTGCCTACAATGTGATCCTCGGCCGACCGAGACTCAATCTGCTCGATGCCGTTGTCTCCACGAAGCGATTGCTGGTACAGTTCTCAACTCCTTGCGGAGTTGGCGAAATGAGAGGTGCACCTCAACCAGTCCAGCACTACTTCCAAACCCTCCCGAGAACCAAGATCCCCGAAGAAGATCCCAGGGCAGACGAGCTCGACCAAAGGGCACAGGACCTCAGGGGTGGTCCAGCGGAGCGCCTACTGTCTTTTCCGCTCGGGGTCGATCAAGAGAAGACGGTGCAGATTGGGGCTCAGCTGCAAGAGGAGGAAAGAGCCTGCCTATTGGAGTTCTTACAGGCAAACGCAGATGTGTTCGCCTGGACGGCGGTCGACATGCCAGGTATTCCCTCCGACATCATCACTCATAAGTTAAGCATTGACCCGAAGTGTAGGCCAATTCGGCAGAAGAAGAGAAGCTTTGCCCTAGAGAGGCAGGCGGCCATCAATGAGGAAGTAGACAAGCTCCTCGCCGCCGGTTTCGTTCGGGAGGTGCAATATCCGAGTTGACTGGCGAATGTGGTGATGGTAAAGAAGATCAATGGCAAATGGAGGATCTGTGTGGACTACACCGATCTCAATAAGGCAAGCCCGAAGGACAGCTTCTCCCTACCGAAGATCGATCAATTGGTGGATGCCATCTCAGGGCACAGGCTCCTCTCCTTCATGGATGCATTCTCCGGATACAATCAGATCTGGATGCACCCAGATGATGAGGAGCATACTGCCTTCATCACCGACCAAGGGACGTACTGCTACAGGATGATACCCTTTGGCCTGAAGAATGCCGGGGCCACATACCAGTGTCTGGTCAATAGGGTCTTCAAAGAATAGATCGGCCGGAACATGCCGGTGTACGTGGATGATATGCTTATCATGAGCAAGCCAAGTTCGGACCACGTCGTCGACCTCATCGAAGCCTTTCATAACCTCCGAAAGCAGCAGATGAAGCTGAACCCAGCGAAGTACGCCTTCGGGATGGTAGCGGGAAAGTTCCTTGGCTTCATGGTCACTCAGAGAGGCATTGAAGCCAACCAAGTGAAGGTCCAGGCGATCGTGGACATGGGGCACCCGACATCCAAGAAGCAGGTCCAGCGCTTGACGGGGCGGATCGCAGCACTGAGCCGGTTCATCTCGAGGTCGGCCAATCACTGCCTCCCTATTTTCAAGGTGCTGTGCAAGATGCACGACTTCACTTAGACGGAGGAGTGCATAACGATCTTTGAATAATTGAAGGGGTTCCTGGCCACTCCTCCGCTGCTCTCTAGACCGGAGGAAGGGGAGGAACTCCTGCTCTACCGGCGATCACACCTGGAGTAGTCAGCTCGATCCTTGTCCGTGCAGACGAGAATGGGTCTCAAAAGTCGGTGTACTATGCCAGCAAAATTCTTCGCGATATGGAGATCAGGTATACTCGCTCCGAGAAACTCATTTTTGCACCAATAATGTCTGCTAAGCTTCTCATGCCCTATTTCCAAGCACACCCCATCATGGTCATGATGGACTAGCCATTGAGGACCATGCTTAGCCGCCTCGAGACCTCCGGGAGTTTGGCCAAGTGGTCCCTGCTGCTGAGCGAGTTCGACATAGCGTATCGACCGAGATCTTTGCAGAAGGTCCAAGTCCTAGCAGACTTCATGATCAAATGCACAGGGCTCGCCGAGGAACGAGGGCAGACAATGGCAGAGCGCCAAGCAGAGCTCAAACCAGAGGAGGAGCCCTGGATCCTTCACGTGGATGGTGCGTCCAACTCCGACGGGAGCGGAGCGGGCCTCATTCTCGCCAACCGTGATGGGGTGGTGATGGAATGTGCCCTCCGCTTCAAGTTCGTCGCAAAAAACAACCAGGCGCGAGGTGCTCCTCGCAGGCCTGAAGGTCTCCCACGAGCTGGGTGTGCAAAGCTTGAAAGTTTCACCGACTCCCAATTGGTTGCCGGGCAAGTCTCTAGAGAATAAGAGGCCAAAGATCCCCAGATGATGAAGTACCTGGAACGAGTCCGCTCAAGCACGATAGGTTTCCGACGCTTCAGCATCTTCCACATCCCTCGCGGGGAGAACGCACGTGCAGACGCACTGTCGAAGCTCGCGACCCTGCCAGACTCATCATTGGGGCGCGTTTATATCGAGTACCTCGAGAATCCAAGCTACGAAGGCCCAGAGGAGGTGCAACAAGTCACCCCGGAGCTGAGCTGGATGGACCGGTATGTCAAATATATCATTGATGGCACCTTGCTAGAGGACCGCATGGAAGTCGGCTTCATCAAGAAGAAGGCATCCCGGTTCATTTTGATGGAAGGCCAGCTCTACTGCCGATCTCACTCCTACCCGCTCCTGAAGTGCCTCAGGTCCACAGAGGCAGCCTTCATTCTCCAGGAGATACACGAAGGCCTCTGTGGGAACCATGTAGGAGCGAGAACGCTGGCATACAAAGCCCTTCGCCAGGGATACTTCTGGAAGACTATGAGGGAGGACGCCGCCGATTTCGTCAAGAGGTGCGACAAGTGCCAGTGCCATGCCCACATATAACGCCAGCCGGCGGCACCGATCTCCCAGCTCTCATCCCCTTGGCCCTTTGTCCAGTGGGGAATGGACATCCTTGGACCATTTTTTCCTGCACCAGGGCAATGAAGGTTCCTGCTAGTGGCAAGTAACAACTTCACTAAGTGGGTCGAAGCAGAACCGCTAGCTCGGATCACTGAAGCCAATGTCCACCAATTCTTCTGGAAGTCGGTTATTTGCCGCTTCGGACTTCCCCATTGTATCATCACCGACAACAGGCGACAATTCGACAACCGGGAGTTCGAAGGATTTTGCACTAAGCATGGTATCCAACACCGCTTTACTTCGATAGCCCACCCCCAAATGAATGGGGAGGTCGAGGTGACCAATCGGACCATCCTCCAAGGACTCAGAATCAGGCTGGACCAAGCCAAAGACAGGTGGGCGGAAGAGCTCCCCAGTGTCCTGTGGGCCTACCACACAACACCCAGAGCAGCGACTGACGAGACGCCCTTCAACCTTATCTTCGACACCGAGGCAGTCATCCCGGTTGAGCTCGGCATACCCATGCTACGAGTACAGCAATATGACGAAGAGCGGAACTCAGCATACCTTCTGCTCAACTTAGACCTCCTTAAAGAAACAAGGGACAAAGCTAGGCTCCAAATGGTGGCATACCGGCAACGAGTGGCCCGGCACTACAACGCGCGGGTGAGGCCAAAAGTCTTTAGGCCCGGGGACCTGGTGCTGCACCGAGCTGAAGCATCTCAACCCCAGGACTGCGGCAAGCTCTCGTCAAATTGGGAAGGCCCTTACAAAGTGGCTGAGGCCCTCTCACATGAGGCCTACTACCTCGAGGATCTTGACGGTGCCAGGTTTCCTCGAACATGAAATGCCTGCAATATGAGAAGATACTATCAATAGTGTAAGACTTTCTTCCATTAATAATAAAGATTCTCCTTTTTGCACAAAAGGTTATCTGCCTTGCAGGAATATTATCACCCGGAGCCCAACTCTCCGGATGACAAGTCTTTGAGCCTAGCTCCAAGACACCAAGACCCGGGCCCTAGCTCTCCAGACGACAAGTCTTCGAGCCTAGCTCCAAGGCACCAAGACCTGAGCCCAACTCTCAAGCGACCAAGACCTGGGGCCCAGCTCTCCGGACGACAAGTCTTCGAGTGTAGCTCCAAGACACCAAGACCCGGGGCCCAGTGAAGGTGAAAACACCTACACCTAGCATACAATATGAAAGAAAATAGGGCAAAGAATATGCATTTTAAAACTATTTTAAATCATGCACAGCGGAAGGCTCGGTAGATAGATCTAAACGATCTACCGATCTGCCCGCAACAGGACCTAGCATAATAATGTAGCATGCATATAACATCAACAACAACAGAAGAACTTAAATATAAAGGTCATACCTCTATACCACCGAGAGTGCTGGAGAGAAGCTGTGAAGGGCAGTGAGAAGGTGGAGGGTGCTCGAGCCACACAAGCATCTGGCCTCTACAGGATGTCCACACCTGGGCTCGACTCTGATCAATTCCCTCGGAGTGCTAGCTCTTTAGGATCATTAGCCGATCTTCAACTTCCAGGAAGACAAGGATGAGTGCAGGAACCCCTTCTCAACACCTCACTCCCAAGACCTAGCTAGAGTGCTAGATAGCTCACACCCAATCCCAAAATCTCTCATACTTCTCAATCCTCTTCTCCCAAAAACTCTTTTGCTGTTGTTATCTAACCCAGCAGCCATCACAATGTCCTACATTTATAGGGGCAGCAGCAAGAGGGAGAAGAAGGAAGGAGGAGAGATGAGAGGAGAGAATGGGGGAGAGGATCAAGGTCATTCTAAATGGGTCCAACCCAAAGAGGAAGGTATGACCTTCATACTATAAAACCTTAGAGCCAAAATTGGTTTGAATTCGAAATTTAAACCAGGTCAAAACCTGTCCAAAAATCCTCCACGAAATCCTTCCAGAAATCTACTCATCACAGGAAGGTCCTTCCAGAAATCTACTCAGCATAGGAAGGTCGACACTCGAAAAATGCCAAGTGTCGATACTTCACCAAGTGTCGACACCTGCAAAAATCCAAGTGTCGATACTTGGAGCAAAGTCAATCATATTGACTTTAGGTGACGGCAAACGATTCTCAATCGTTGATTAGCCTAAAAGATCATATAGAAATCTTCTATGGTGTGTGACCCCATAGGTTTGAACACTAAGTCGGTAGCACTGGAACATTTCCAATACCAGTTAAAGTCCTCATCCAGTAATGATACCCGACATCCGGATAGGTCGAAGATGCAGAGCACCTCACAAGAACCTTTGGCATATGGTTGCAGCAAAATTCATCCCTTTGACTTTACAATACTCAGGATGACCTAGGATTAGACTGCCAACCCTAATTTGGTCTATCCAGATCATGTCTCAACCTCACAAGTTATGTGACTCCTCACAAGAACTACCATGGTCAAGGTTTTGCTGAATTGAGACATAGTGAGCCATTCACTCCAAACTATTTAGAGAGGTCAATTCCATCTTGATCCACCACCGCTCTACAAGTACTTGACTGCACCCAAAAACCATCCATCACTGGATTAGAAATCCAGGTAGTCCGGCATCAAAGTACAGTGAGTTGCTTGCAAGCTGCCATGGTGACCTCAGGTCTGAGGGACACATATACCCATTGTTGCCACCAAGATCGCCGTGGCCCGTAGCTATCAGAGGCGTCAGACTGCTAGCCGGTCTTCCCAGAGATCCTCGGCACCTACAAGAAAAGAAGTGTTAGAGGCCCGGGCCGGGGATTTCGACGGGGGTACTCCGACGGTCAAGTCAGCGACGACCCAGGAGAACAGATCCTCCTGGTCGAGCCCCTCTTGATGGATTCCATGCGAGGAGGAGTGAATGAGATGAGAGTGAAGTGAAAGTGAGTCAGGAGGAGGGTGACGGCAGAGCTAGAGGGATTCTCTACTTAACCACCTCTCCTTTGCATGTCTTTCTTTTTTCTTTTTTGTGGTAGTGGTGCCTCGCCCTTCTGGTTGAGCTTGCACCGGTGCTATGTTATTTTTTTCATGTTACCTCCCCTTTCGGGGGTGTCGATCTTCTTTGTAGTTGAGATGATCATTCGTGCGGTGGACGGGACGTGTCTCTTGACATGCAGTAGGGGAAGCCTCTATGCATTCTGATATTCTGGCTGCGCCATCCCTGACAGGGCCTCGATCAGGGGGCCGCCACCGTCGAGATTCGTGCCCTTCGACTGGCCTCCCTTTCTAGTGGTACGGGCGGCATGGCATCCTGGTTTAGGGACTTCTCTTCCTTCTCTTCTAGCGTAAGTGGTAGTAGTGGGCAGTTATTGCTGCATGGTAGGTATTGCTTTGTGGCCATCGGGAGGCCCGTCGACATCCTGAAAGGGAAGGAGCTGTTCCCCAGGGGACCGATGCACTGGCCGAGGTGGTGGCTGAGTTGGAGAGCAGGGCTGAACTCCGTCGGGCTCGACCTCGAAGTGATCCCATGTGACGGAGGAGGGTTGAGCTCGACTTCGGATCGCGGGGTTCAACCTCGGGGGCCCGGCCTGGTGAAAAAGGGTGGCGCGTGACCCCAAATGGAAGGACCTGACCTCGAAGGGGATCCATACGGTGGAGGAGGACATAGCTCGACTCCGAATCACGATTCCCAGCTTCGGGGGTTCCAATCTGGGAAGGTCACTCGGCTCTGACCTAGGTGTACCCGACTTCGTGAGAGGCCGACCTGGCGGAGGACGGTGCTCAGTCTCAGCAAGCAGATCAGGCACTCTAAGGGAGCTCAGCCTGGCGAGGGAGCTCGAGAGAAAGCATCCACCTTGGAGGCATACGTGGACACGGTATCCGACGGGTGTCCCACGTCAGCGCTTTTGCCATATCATTTGCCCCCTACTCCCGAGGCCTGTTGGCGCGTGGCGCCCGGGACGAAAGGAGTAATTACGGTGCTGACATGGAAAGGTGAAGATCCGGCATAATAATGACCGCGATCGACGGTGCTTTGCGAGGCGGGTCACCGGACCAGTGTGGTTGCGCCACGTGGCCACGTCCGAGAAGTAGTTATGGCAGACACGGAATTCAGAGCGACCACAGTCGGAATGAGGTTCCTGCCCCATTGATCGATGACACGTGGCGGGAATTCTTTGGCGAGGGAGCTGTAACGGTACGGTCGGGGGCCGGTCACTTCGAAAAGAAAGATGGCTTCCCATAACTCAACTTCTTTCAAATTTTTCATGCTCGCAGTCGTACCGGAGTTTTCCTTCCGTCCCCTTCGACTGTTTGAGTGTTCTTCTCAAGCTTTCTACAGGTTAGCTCTCTCTCTCCTCTTGCGAGCTGAATAGGGGTTTCCTTAGGTTCTCCCCCACCTCGTCTTTCTCTCTTCATGTCTCGTTTTGGTCCGAGTTTCCATCCTTCTTGTCAGGCCGAGGCCGGGTCTTCTAGGCCGAAATCTCCTTCTTCTTCTAACGAGGAAGGGGATGCGGCGTGCTTTGAGTTTAGTAGGAGGCCTGCACCCAGGGGGATATCAATTAGGGAGCCTGGTTCCTCTCCTCCTCCTCGCCCCCTTCTTCCTTCTGCCTCCATTTCTGAACCTCCTCGATCGTCAGGTCCCGGAGGGATTGCTTCTATGATCACCGTCACGGAGCTCACGACCATCTGGGATGATTATGGCATCCAGGACTCCATTCGACTTTCGGTACCCCGTCCGAGGGAACGGGTCACTTCCAGCGACCCTCGCCGGATAGCCTTCTACGAGGAGACTTTTGCCGGGGGCCTTCGATTTCCACCTCGTCCATTCTTTCTCTCCATCTTGACCAACTATCGCCTCGTTCCCGCTCACCTTGTCCCCAACGCCGTCAAAACGATTTTTTGTTTCATCATTCTGTGTCACTTCCACAAGATAGTTGCCCGTTTCTCTTTGTTTAGGGCATTTTTTACCCTGAAGCGCCACCCGTCCGAGGAGCGGTGGTGGTCTCTTTCTTCCCATCCCAAGGGCATTAGGTTCGAGCTTCCTTCTTCCATCAAGGGATAAAAGAGTAGATTTTTCTTCGCCTTGATTGAGAGGGTCGACTGGGCTTGGAGTGACCCAGATCGGTCCCCTAACCAGAACTCCACAGTTGAGGCCACTGACCTGGAGGTGTATGAGCAGCTCCGCTCTGCTGCGACCCCTTCGCTCGAGGTCCTGCTGTCGGAGCAGAACCTTCGCGAGGCTGGGGTCGACTCGACACGGGAGTTGGGTGAGTTCGGCTCGACATATATATATGTTGCTCTTTCTTCTCTTCCCCCCCCCTTTTTTTTTTTTGAAGCTGACAACGTCTTCCTTGATGCAGACATGAAGTTTTCGATGGATGAGCTGATTTCCTTCGCTGAGGAGAGGAATCAAGTGGCAGGGGCCGGTGAGCCCGCTCCGAAGAGGGCTCGTGCGGACGACGGTGCGAGACCAGTGCGGCGGGGCCTGCTGCACCTGAACCTGAGTGGAGGCAGAAGAGGGCAGCTGAGTCCGTCTCGGAGCCCCCGAGGCAATGCGGTCTGACCTCGGTGCCCGAGTCCGAGGTGGTGGCCCGGGCTAGGTCGGTCGCCGCTGCTGCTGCTTCCGTGATAACCCCTCCGGAGATCATCGATGTGGAAGGGGAGCTGGAAGACACGAGGTAGGTGCCAACGGCACGGTCCAAGTCGGTGCCGAGCCCACAACCCGCATCGGAAGTATCTCCCACCGCGGAAGAGTCTGTGCCGACGGCGGGGCAAAAGGACATGGACTATCGCCGGGTCCCTTTGAGGCTGAGGCCCAACATCTCCCTCATGAAGGACCCGAGCCTTGCCAAGCGGATGATGGATTTCTCCATCCAATCCTGTGATTGGTGAGAGGGGAGCGGGAGACTCCTCGGCGACGTCATCAGCGCATTGTTTTCTAACCTTTATGCCGTGAGTCTTTTCTCGCTTCACTTTGTCTTGTTTGACATTCCTTGGTGTTGTAGCTAACACATTTCCTGATGCAGCAAGGTAGGGAGCTTGTCCTTTTTTGGGACTACTACCGCAACTGGGCCAGGAGGGACAGAGAGCGATAGGCGGACCTCGAGTCTCAAACGATTGAGTTGAGACGGAAGAACGACGAGGCCTGGGAGACTAATATGAAGGTTAAGAGCCTCACGGGCATGGTCGCCAACGCCGAGCGGGCCAGGAGGGAGCTCCAGGATGAGCTCGATGCGAAGAGGACTCGGCTGAAGGAGCTCTGAGCCGAGTCGGAGGTGGTAAGGAAGCGGGCCACCTCTACTGAGAAGAAGGCCGTGGTCGCTGAGCAGAGGGCCGCAGAGGCAGAGGAGAAAGCTTCCACTGCCGCCAGCTCGACCGAGGCAGCAGAGAAGAGAATGACTGAGGTGACCTGCCGGGCTGAACGGGCAGAGGAAAGGTCGTCCGAGGCACTTCGCTAGGTGGAGATCGTGAGGAAAGAGGCCGCCGGGGTGGTGGCCAACTTCAAGGCTTCCCTGGAATACCTGGCGGACATCAAGGAGGCAGTGACGGACTCCTTCAAGGGGTTCGCCTACTGCCGGTCCCAACTGCGCGGCATCATTTCGACGGAGAGGATGGCCGTGCTTTCAGTTCCGGGCATGGTTGCCTCATCCCCGGCACTGGCCGCTATGAAGGAGGGCGAGGCAATTGCTGGGTCATCCCTGCGAGTGGATTCCGATGCACCGGCACTCTCCGGGCCGGCTCCGCAAGTGGCAGTGGTTGAACCGGCCCCGAGGGCGGGAGCAGCTGAGGAAGTCCCTCCAGCGGTCGTCGAAGATGGTGTTCTAGCAGTAGGGGCCGAGGAAGGGGAGATTCGGGTCGAGCATCATCCGAGGAAGGAGCCGGTCAAGTAGACTAGGACACCCGATCTTCTTGATGTAATCTTTTCTTTTCGCTGATCCGGGCGACCTGGCATGTCGGGGCCCATATTATAGTGTAATTTTTCTTATGAAATAAAGAGCATTTCAGTCTAACTCCTTTCTTTTACTTCCTTCTTTCCCTTCCTCCCCCTTTCTCCCTCTTCTTCTTCTTCTTTTTTTTTTGAGAGTGAGGCTCAGGAATCAGATGTCTTAGAAGTTAGACTTGAAGTTTTGGTGCCGAAGAGCTGGGCCCCGAGCTTGGTGCCTCGGAGCTGGGCTCGAAGGCATTAATGATTGAGAGCATCTTGGCTCGAAGGTCCCTTGGCCGGAGAGCTGGGCTCCGGTTATGGGTTGCCTGAGAGTTGGGCTCAGGTCTTGAATGCCTTGGAGCTAGGCTCGAGGCTTTAATGATTGAGAGCAGCTTGGCTCGAAGGTCCCTTGGCCGGAGAGCTGGGCTCCGATCTTGGGTTGCCTGAGAGCTGGGCTTGGGTCTTGAATGCCTTGGAGCTAGGCTCGAGGCTTTAATGATTGTAAGCAGCTTGGCTCGAAGGTCCCTTGGCTGGAGAGCTGGGCTCCGGTCTTGGGTTGCCTGAGAGCTGGGCTCGGGTCTTGAATGCCTTGAAGCTAGGCTCGAGGCTTTAATGATTGAAAGCAGCTTGGCTCGAAGGTCCTTTGGCTGGAGAGCGAGGCTCGGGTCTTGGAGTTGAGGTCTTGGAGCTGGGCTCGAAGACTTGATTGGCCGGAGAGCTGGGCTCCGGAGTTGAGATCTTGGAGCTGGGCACGAAGACTTGATTGGCCGGAGAGCTAGGCTCCAGAGTTGAGGTCATGGAGCTGAGTTCGAAGACGTGATTGGCCAGAGAGCTGGGCTCCGGAGTTGAGGTCTTGGATCTGGGCTCGAAGACTTATTTGGCTAGAGAGCTAGGCTCCGGAGTTGAGGTCTTGGAACTGGGCTCGAAGACTTGTTTGGCTAGAGAGCTGGGCTCCAGAGTTGAGGTCTTAGAGCTGGGCTCGAAGACGTGATTGGCCGGAGAGCTGGGCTCCAGAGTTGAGGTCTTGGAGCTGGGCTCGAAGACTTGATTAGCGGAGAGCTGGGCTCCAGAGTTGAGGTCTTGGAGCTGGGCTCGAAGACTTGATTGGCCAGAGAGCTGGGCTCCAGAGTTGAGGTCTTGGAGCTGGGCTCGAAGACATGGTTGGTCGGAGAGCTGGGCTCCAGAGTTAAGGTCTTGGAGCTGGGCTCGAAGACTTAATTGGCCAGAGAGCTGGGCTCCAGAGTTGAGGTCTTGGAGCTGGGCTCGAAGACGTGGTTGGCCGGAGAGCTGGGCTCTGGAGTTAAGGTCTTGGAGCTGGGCTCGAAGACATGGTTAGCCGGAGAGCTGGGCTCCGGAGTTGAGTTTTCCTGCAATGCAGATAGCTACTTGTGCAAAGAAAAACCTTTATTATTATTAGAAGGGAATCTTACATTATTGATAATATCTTCTCAAGTTGCTGGCGTTCCATGTCCGAGAGAATCTGGCGCCATCAAAATCCTCGAGGTAATAGACCCCGTGCGAGAGGGCCTCAGCCACTTTGTAGGGGCCCTCCCAGTTTGGGGAGAGTTTGCCGCACTCGCGAGGCTGGGATGCTTCGGCCCGGTGTAGCACCAAGTCACCAGGTCTGAAGATCTTCGGCTTTACATACGTGTTGTAGTACCGGGCCACCCATTGCCGGTACGCCACCATTCGAAGCCGTGCTTTGTCCCTTGTCTTTTTGAGGAGGTCCAGGTTGAGCAAAAGGTGCACTGAATTCCTCACCTCATCATACTGTTGCACCCGTAGCATGGGTACGCCGAGCTTAATCGGGATAACTACCTCAGTGCCAAAGATGAGATTGAAGGGTGTCTCTCCGGTCGTCGTTCTGGGCGTCGTGTGGTAAGCCCACAGGATGCTCGGGAGCTCCTCCGCCCATCTGCCCTTGGCTTGATCTAGCCGGGTCCTGAGTTCCTGGAGGATAGTTCTATTTGTCACCTTGGCCTCCCCGTTTATTTATGGATGGGATACCGAGGTGAAGCGGTGTTGGATGCCGTGCTCAGTGCAGAACCCTTCGAACTCCTGGTTGTCAAACTGTCGCCCATTATCTGTGATGATGCAGTGGGGGAATCCGAAGTGGCAGATGATCGACCTCCAGAAGAACTGGCGGGCATTGGCTTCGGTAATCCTGGCCAGCCAGCGGCTCTGCTTCGATCCACTTGATGAAATAGTCGATCGCCACTAGCAGGAACCTTCGCTGTCCAGGCGCCGGGGGGAATGGTCCTAGGATGTCCATCCCCTACTGGGCAAAGGGCCAAGGGGAGGAACACTGGGAGATCGGCGTCGCCGGCTGGTGCTGGATGTTGGAGTGGCACTGGCATTTGTCACACCTTTTGATAAGGTCGGCGGCATCTTCCCTCATGGTCTCCCAGAAATACCCCTGGCGAAGAGCTTTGTAAGCCAGTGTCCTCGCCCCTACATGGTTCCTACAGAGGCCTTCAAGAATTTCCTAAAGTACGAAGGTTGCCTCCGTAGGCCTGAGGCATTTCAGGAGCGGGTAGGAGTGAGACCGGCGGTAGAGCTGGCCTTCCATGAGGACGAACCGGGAGGCCTTTTTCTTGATGAGGCCGGCTTCCGTGCGATCCTCTGACAGGGTGCCATCGATGATGTATCTGACGTACCTATCCATCCAGCTTAGCTCGGGGGTGACCTGGTGCACCTCCTCGGGGCCCTCGTGGCTTGGACTATCGAGGTACGTAATGTAGGCGCGCCCCAGCGATGAATCTGGCATGGTCGCGAGCCTCGATAGTGCATCCACGCGTGCGTTTGCCCCCCGTGAGATGTGGGAGATGCTGAAGCATCGGAAGCCTGCCGTACCGGCACGGACTTGGTCCAAGTATTTCATCATCTGGGGATCTCTGGCTTCATATTCCCTGGAAACTTGCCCAGCAACCAACTGGGAGTCGGTGAAAACTTTTAAATTTTGGACGCCCAGCTCGCGAGAAACTTTCAGACCCACGAGAAGTGCCTCATACTCCACTTGGTTGTTTGTGACGGCGAACTTGAAGCGGAGGGCACATTCTGCGACCACTCCATCGCTATTGGCGAGGATGAGGCCTGCTCCGCTTCCACCGGTGTTGGCCGCACCATCTACGTGGAGGATCCAGGGCTCCTCCACTAGTCCGAGCTCTGCTTGGTGCTCCTTCATTGTCTGCTCAGGCTCCTCGGTGAGCCCGGTGCATTCGACCACAATGTCGGCTAGGACTTGTGCCTTCTGTAAAGATCTCGGTCGGTATGCTATGTCAAACTCGCTGAGCAGCAAGGACCACTTGGCAAGCCTCTCGGAAGTCTCGGGGCGGCAAAGCATGGTCCGTAGCGGCTGATCCGTCATGACCACGATAGGGTGCGCTTGGAAATAGGGCATGAGGTGCTTAGCAGACATTATTAGTGCAAAAATGAGTTTCTCAAAGTGAGTATAACTGATCTCCGCGTCATGGAGGATTTTGCTGGTGTAATATATCGACTTCTAGGATCCATTCTCATCTACATGAATGAGAACCGAGCTGATGGCACCAGGTTTGACCGCCAAATAGAGTAGGAGCTCTTCCCCCTCTCGCAGTCTGGATAGCAGTGGGCGAGAGGCCAGGAATTCCTTCAGCTCCTCGAAGGTTGTCCTGCACTCCTCCGTCCAAGTGAAGTCGTGCATCTTGCGCAGTGCCTTGAAGAAGGGAAGACAGCGATCGATCGACCTCGAGATGAACCGGCTCAAGGATACAATCTGCTCCATCAGGCGCTGGACCTGCTTCTTGGATGTAGGGTGCTCCATGTCGATGATTGCCTGGACCTTCTCTGGATTGGCTTCGATCCCTCTTTGAGTGACCATGAAGCCAAGAAACTTTCCGGCTGCCATCCCGGAGGCACACTTCGTCGAGTTCAGTTTCATCCGGTGCTCTCGGAGATTGTGAAAGGCTTTGATAAGGTCGGCAACGTGGTCCAAGCTCGGCTTGCTCATGACGAGCATGTCGTCGACATAAACTTGCATGTTCCGACCGATCTGGTCCTAGAAGACCCTGTTGACTAGATGCTGGTATGTGGCCCCAGCATTTTTCAGACCGAAGGGCATCATTCTGTAATGGTAGGTCCCTTGGTCGGTAATGAAGGCAGTATGCTCCTCATCCCCCGGGTGCATCCATATCTGGTTGTACCCGGATAATGCATCCATAAATGATAGCAGGCGATGCCCCGAGGTGGCGTCTACTAGTTGGTCGATCTTTGACAGGGGGAAGCTATCCTTCGGGCATGCCCTGTTGAGGTCGGTGTAATCCACACAGATCCTCCATTTACCATTACTCTTCTTCACCATCACCACATTTGCCAGTTAGCTCGGATACTGCACTTTTCAAAAGAAGCCGGCGGTAAGGAGCTTGTCTACTTCCTCATTGATGGCCGCCTGCCTCTTCGGGGCGAAGCTCCTCCTTTTCTATCGAACTGGCTTATACCTCGGATCGATGCTCAGCTTATGAGTGATGATGTCAAACGGGATACCCGGCATGTCTGCTGCCGTCCAAGCGAACACATCTACGTTCACCCGCAGGAACTCCGGCAAGTGAGCCCTTTCCTCGTCGGGTAACTGGGCTCCGATCTGCACCGTCCTCATCTAATTGTCTCCAAGCGGGTAAGACAATAGGCATTTGACCGGGCCTCCCCTGGGGTCCTGGGCCCTTTGGTCGAGATCGTCCGCTCCGTAGCCGACCGTGGGGGTATCGGCCCCAGGGAGAGCTTGGAAATAATGTTGCACTGGCTGGGGTGCCCCCCTCTTTTCCTCGATGCCGTAAGGGCAGGCTCAGACGAACTTGAGTATCAGCCCAAGATCACGTTGTGGGCTGAAGGAAGCCTAACAACCGTGAAAGTCATCATAACAGTGCTCTACCGAGGTAGGGTCCTGGCAGTGACCGGGAGAGTAATATCCCCTTCCACCCTTACGGAATCATCCATGAACCCAACGAGGGGTGTGTGCACAGGTTTGAGTTAGGTGGGAGAAAGGTTCATCTTGGAGAAGACATCATAGAAAATCATATCCATTGAGCTTCCAATATCAACCATGATGTGCTTTACAGGATGCTTCGCGATCGTCATCTTAACTATCACGGCATCATTATTTACAGGTTTTCCCTCATCTACCCCTTCCCCCGTAAAGGGGGGTACATTTTCAGAGTGCCCTGCCCCCCGGACCCTCTTGGATGCGCGCTCGGCTCCCCAGCATATCATCCCCATCGGCTTCTCGATAGGGCGGTTGTCGACTGCTTGAACTGGTAGGAGAGCGACGAGTGCTTGGGGTTCCGCTTGAGGTCTGCCCCCCACAAACCTCTCGAGGTAGCCCCTCTTGATGAGCTCTTCGATTTTCTACTTGAGGTTGCAGCATTCCTCGATGTCGTGGCCATGGTCTCGATGGAAGTGACAGTACTTCATCTTGTCCCGGCCAGAGGATGGCATCATTGGAGGTGGGCGCCTCAAATATTTCCCGTCCTCTATCTCCATGAGGATTTTTGTCCTTGGGGCGAGGAGGGTGTAACCTTCCTCAGGAATGGGAATGCCTCTCGGCCGCGGTTCTCACCGGGGGTTCGGAGCGGAAGGCCCCGGCTTTCGTGCTCCGGACGTTTCAGCATTGGTTGGTTTCTTCAGTGGCCTTCCATCGAGCTCCCGTCTCGTACGATCCGCCTCCTCGACGCGGATATACTTTTGGGCCCGGAGAAGGAGCTCGGAGTAGGTCTTGGGGGCTTCTTGTCGAGGGAGTAGGTCAGGCAAGAAGTCCTGAGCCCTCGCTTCATGGCCAACATGGCAACCGACTCTTCAAGACTGTATATCTCCAACACGGTAGCTTTGAAGCGGGCCACATAGTCTCGCAGTGGCTCGCGATCTTGTTGCCTGATGGAGAAGAGGCTGTCTGCCTCACATGGCATCTTCCGATAAGTATTGAAATGGGCCATGAACTTCTGCCCCAACTGGGCAAAGGAGTTGACACTTTCTAGTTCCATGAGGGTGAACCACACCCGGGCCGCCTTCCGGAGAGTAGCAGGAAAGGCGATGCAAAGGAGTGCATCAGTGGCCCCCTGGACCCTCATGAGGGCCCGGTAGCTTTCCAGGTGGTCCAGGGGGTCGGTGGTCCGGTCGTAAGGATCCACCTACGGCATGCAGAACCGACACGTGATCGGCTCCCTTTGGATCTCTTGGGAGAATGGAGGGCGGGCGTCGTAGCCCGTTGGCTCGCTAGCGGAGCCCGATAGGTTGGCAAACTAGCGGGATAACTTCGCCAACTTGTGGTCATGCTCCTCCAGGCGCTTCTCCGCCATGCGCCTGGCGGCATCATCAGTAGATCCCTCCGTTGACAGAGACAGAGAAGGTGACATGGGTGCATGGCACCCGTGGCGGGGAGTCTTGCTCTTCCTGCCTTAGCGGGGTCTGGGTGCCCCCCGTTCGAGGTTTGGCGAGTGACTCTCCCCGTCGGCAAATCCGGCTCGCTGCCTTTTTGTCGGAGTTTGATGACTACCCTGGTTATCAGTGATGGCCCGTGGCTGTGAAGGCCTCCCATGGAAAGAATGCAGGCTGTCGCGGGGAGCCACGGCGTGGGTCGTGAGAGTTTCCGGCTGCTAGTGAGTTGCCAGGGACCGGTGTTGATGCTGAAGCTAGCGCACCGCTGAAGCAAGCATCTGCACCTGTTGGGTGAGTGCGACCAGCTGAGACTCCGGTGGAGGTGGCTGAACAGGAGCGGGCAGATCCGCCTCCGAGTTGTGGGGATTTCCCCGGGAGGGGGAGTCTCCCGCACGACTGGTGGAGGCATCTCTCGCCCTCGTCGTCACCATCCTTCCGTCGTATTGCTCGCAGGGGGACCGATCTTTTGGGCTAAGAAAGATCCCTCCGACAATCAGCCTTTCGGTCTCTCTACCTGGCACGCCAATCTGTTGCCGCCAAGATCGCTGTGGCTCGTAGCTATCAGAGGCGTCAGACTACTAGCCGGTCTTCCCGGAGGTCCTCGGCACCTACAAGAAAAGAAGCGTTAGAGGCCCAGGCCGGGGATTCCGGCGGGGGCACTCCGACGGTCAAGTCAGTGGTGACCTAGAGGAACAGATCTTCCTGGTCAAGCCCCTCTTGATGGACTCCACGCGAGGAGGACTGAATAAAATGAGAGTGAAGTGAAAGTGAGTCAGGAGGAGTTTGACGGCGGAGCTAGAGGGATTCTCTGCTTAACCGCCTCTTCTTTGCCTATCTTTCTTTTTTTCTTTTTTGTGGTAGTGGTGCCTCGCCCTTCTGGTTGAGCTCGCAACGGTGCTGTGTTATTTTTTCCATGTTACCTTCCCTTTCGGGGGTGTCGATCATTCTTTGTAGTTGAGGTGATCATTCATGCGGTGGATGGGACGTGTCTCCTGACATGCGGTAGGGGAAGCTTCTATGTGTTCTGACATTCTGGTTGCGCCATCCCTAGCAGGGCCTCGATCGGGGCGCCACTGCCCCCGAGATTCGTGCCCTTCGACTGGCCTCCCTTTCTGATGGCACGGGCGGCATGGCATCCTGGTTTGGGGACTTCTCTTCCTTCTCTTCTGGCGTAAGTGGCAGTAGTGGGCAGTTATTACGGCATGGTAGGTATTGCTTCGTGGCCCTCGGGAGGCCCGCCGACGTCCAGAAAGGGAAGGCGCTGTTCCCCAGGGGATCGGCACCCTGGCCGAGGTGGTGGCTGAGTCGGAGAGCATGGCTGAGCTCCACCGGGCTCAACGTCGAAGTGTCCCCATGTGATAGAGGAGGGTCGAGCTCGACTTCGGACCGCGAGGCTCAACCTCGGGGGCCCGACCTGGTGAAAGAGGGTGACGCGTGACCCCAGATGGAAGGACCCGACCTCGAAGGGGATGCATGCGGTGGAGGAGGATAGAGCTCGACTCCGAACTGCGGTTCCCGGCTTCGGGGGTTCCGATCTGGGAAGGTCGCTCGTCTCCGACCTAAGTGTACCCGACTTCGCGGGAGGCCGACCTAGCGGAGGACAGTGCTCGATCTTAGCAGGTAGATCAGGTGCTCTAAAGGAGCTCAACCCGGTGAGGGAGCTCGGGAGAAAGCGTTCACCTTGGCGGTATACAAGGACACGGTGTCCGACAGGTGTCCC
The DNA here is from genome assembly GCA_021397845.1 of Areca catechu. Lineage (NCBI taxonomy): Eukaryota > Viridiplantae > Streptophyta > Magnoliopsida > Arecales > Arecaceae > Areca > Areca catechu. The sequence goes on along the minus strand of CM038039.1, from coordinate 77,607,881 downwards.
ACGTCAGCGCTCTTGCCACATCACCCGTATCCCTTCGCGAGCAATTCTTTGACAGAAGGGAGCTTCGTAGATGGTCACGTTCAGTGAAATGTCATACACTTTACTTGTATATCACACCAGTGTCTCCACACTCCTTGGTTAAGAGGATAACTAACAAATGTGACATACAACAACCTATACTTGATACATTCTCGTCCTATAACAATGTATCATTTGGTCGTGAACTAGTTTAAGAACTACTAGATATATCCTCTTTATATCAAACAATGTAGTTCTAAGGACTCCATCATACAAGAGTTCATTACAGGAAAATATAAAATGATGAACAGCCAAAAAATAAATAACTTTTATTTATTATTAAAAATTTATATACAAATACAAAATAGCACAACCGTCTATAGCCTAGACGATTGGCTTTGGGACACAATTCCCAACAACTCCCACTTGGACTAAAGCCAATCAGTACAGAATCTCATTCCCTTTTTCTGTTTATAACATTCGAAGTCATGAACTACGATGGCTTTAGTGAAGGGGTCAGCTAGGTTCTCCTTTCCATCGATCTTCAGAAGGTCAATGTCACTTCGTTCCACGATCTCTCATACAATGTGATAGCGCCACAGAATATGCTTTGTGCGGTGATGAGACTTCAGCTCTTTGGCTTGAGCAATGGCTCCAGTGTTGTTACAGTACACCGGAATATGACCATTTAAGGAAGGTGCCACTCCCAGCTCGTCAAGGAACTTCCGCAACCACACAGCTTCCTTCGTTGCATCTGATGCTGCAATGTACTCTGCCTCGCAAACTGAGTCCGCCACAGTAGGTTGCTTGAAACTTTTCCAGTAGACAGCTCCTCCGTTCAGAGTAAAGATAAAACCTGACACACTCTTGCTATCATCTTTATCTGACTGGAAACTGAAGTCAGTATACCTCACAAGTTTTAAGTCAGATTCTCCATAAATTAGTCATTGGTCCTTAGTATTTCGTAAATATTTAAAGATGGTTTTAACCACTTTCCAATGAACTTCATTTGGGTCAGACTGGTATCTACTTACTATACCTAATGAGTATGCCATGTCTGGTCTAGTACATATCATGGCATATATGATAGAACCCACTGTCGAAGCATATGAAATTCTACTCATACGCTCTCTCCTCAAGAGTTGTCGCACAATTCCTTTTGGAGAGACAAATTTCAGTGCCTATCGGGAGATAGCCCTTCTTGGAATTCTCCACGTTGAACCGTTTCAGCACGGTGTCGATGTACGTAGACTGGGACAATCCTAGAAGCCTCTTAGATCTATCTCTATAGATCTTCATATCTAGTACGTAAGAGGCTTCACCCAAGTCCTTCATAGAGAACTGAGATGATAACCAGACCTTTATTTCTTGCAGTGCTGCAATGTCATTCCCGATTAAAAGAATGTCTTCCACATATAGCACAAGGAATACAATCACAGAACCATTAGTCTATTTGTAAATGCAAGGTTCTTCTCCATTCCTAACGAAGCCATACGACTTGATACACTTATTAAATCGCATGTTCCAACTCCTGGATGCTTGCTTCAGTTCATAGATGGATTTTTGAAGCTTGCACACCTTTGACTCGTCTGTGGATGTGAACCCTTCAAGTTGTATCATATACACCTCCTCTTCCAGCTCACCTTCAGGAAACCTGTTCGGACATCCATTTGCCAGATTTCATAGTCAAAGTGTGCTGCTAAAGCAAGCATAATCCGAATGGATTTGAGCATTGCCACAGGAGAGAACGTCTTGTCATAGTCAATACCATAATGTTGACGATACCCCTTGGCAACTAGACGGGCTTTATAGGTCTCCACCTTTCCGTCTGCATCCCTTTTCCTCTTGAAAATCCATTTGCACCCAATGAATTTTATCCCTTCAGGTAGATCAACAAATGTCCATACATTGTTGATTTTCATGGACTCCATTTCAGATTTCATGGCTTCTAGCCATGATTCAGAGTCGGACCTCTGCAATGCATCCATGTAGGTGATCGGATCCTCATTGTTCTCATCGAGTTCAATGGGATCACCATCCCGGACCAAGAAATCGTAGTATCTATCTGGTTGCTCGGTACTCTATCGGATCTCCTTAAAGGTTCTGGAGTGGGCTCTGGGTGTGATCTAATCACAACCGATTATATGTTGTCCCTTAAGTGTGTCGGTTCTACTTGTTGAACTTTACTAAGTTCAATCTTAGCGGCTACATTTCCTTCACCAAGGAACTCCTTTTCCAAAAAGATAGCCCTAAGACTGACGAACAACTTTTGTTTCTCAGTTAAGTAGAAGTAATACCCCTTAGACTCTTTTGGATACCCAACAAATAGGCACCGATCAGACCTGGGTCCAAGTTTGTCCGTTTCCAAATGTTTTACATAAGCCGGGCACCCCTAGACACGAAGGTATGAAAGTGTCAGCTTACGTCCAGTCCATATCTCATATAGTGTTTTACTAACGGACTTACTTGGAGCCCTATTCAGAATGTAACAGGCTGAATCTAAAGCATAACCCCAAAAGGATATTGGCAGAGAAGCAAAGCCCATCATGGACCGAACTATGTCTAACAGGATTCGATTCCTCCTCTTAGACACTCCATTTAACTGGGGTGTCCCTGGAGGTGTCCACTGAAAGAGAATCTCATTCTCCTCGAGATGTGTCAGAAACTCGCCGAAAAGGTATTCACCGTCTTGATCGGATCGAAGGGTTTTGATACACTTTCCAGTTTGTTTTTCTACTTTACTACGATATCGTTTGAACATTTCAAACGACTCAGACTTATGTCTCATCAAGAAGACATAACCGAATCTCGAAAGGTCGCCTGTGAAAGTAATGAAATAAACGTACCCACCCCTGGCACTAACATTCATGGGTCCACATACATCAGTATGCACCGGACTTAGAATTTCTTTCGCACGTTCACCTTTTCCAGTAAAAGGTGACTTAGTCATTTTTCCAAGAAGACATGACTCATAGGTTAGAAGTAAACTATCTTCACTAAAATCGAGGAGACCCTCGGTTTTCAACCTATTTATCATGTTCTTGTTGATATAACCTAGCCTACAATGCCATAGGTACGCTTCACTGACATTATCTATCCTAGGACGTTTGCTAGATATGTACATTATACTAACAGGTTGCGATAGTACATAGATGCCATCACACATTTGTCCATTCAAAATTACAGAACCATTCAAAATGATTTTGCAAATGTCATTCTTTATTAATAGTTCATAACCATACATGGCCAATTAGCCTACAGAAATGACATTCAAAATAAAAAAATGACAAAAATGACATTCATTTAAAATGACAGTACAGGACTCGAAAACTAGTTTAAGGACTCCTAATGCTAGAACTGGAACTCAGCTTCCATTTTCCATGTTCAAGAATCTCTCACCGTCCTTGAATCTTCTACTAACTTGAAGTCCCTGCAAAGAATTGTAAATGTGAATTGGACTTCCTGTATCCAATACCTAGTTAGTAGTATCGCAAATAGAGAAACTACAAGGTGTTATCATATAAATACCTTATCTAGGACCATCCTGGAGCTTTCTCTTCTTGGACCTGTTTGGATCAAGGGATGCAATGTAAAGAGGATAGTTCCTCTTCCAGTGTCCCTGCTTCTTGCAGAAGAAGCACTCTGCATGACTCTGATCAGCCTTCACTTTCTTAGCCTGACTGGGCCCAGAAGTACTAAGCACCTTTTTTCCTTTATTCTTCTTCTTCCCTTTCTTAAAGGGACAATGCCCTCCCGAAGAACCTCCCACTAGATTCACCACCCCTTTATTCAACTGGTGGTATTTCTCAAAAGTCTGCAGCAACCCCAACAGACCGTGGTAGTTAACTGCAGGCTTGTTCATTCTATAATGATCGAGAAAGTCTAGATAAGAGGAGGAGAGAGAATTCAAAATTGCATCTTTCCCAAGCTGTTCATGCAAGAGAAAGCAGAGCTTGCCCAAGCGCTCAATCATCTCGATCATGTATAATACATGATCAGTGACCGAGGCCCCATCACGCATCCGTGCGTTGTAGATAGCACAGGAGATCCTGTACCTCTCAACATCGTTTGGCATCCCGAAAGACTCCTTCAACTTTTGAAGGATTTTTTCTGGCTAGGCTTCCTCGAGCTTGCGACTGAACTTGTCATTCATCGCAGCCAACATGATGCATCGGACAGTGGTCATATCAGAGAGCCACTTTTGATAAGTGTCTCTGACCGAACCCCAAGCATTGGCAGCAGGGATTTCAGGTGTCGGATTCGATATCACATATAGGATCCATTCGTGCTCCAGGACAATCCTGAGCCTTCGATACCAACTATGGAAGTTGGGTCCATTGAGTTTCTCATTGTCGAGAAGAGACCAGAGTGACAGGTTGGAAGACATCTGAAAGGAAAACTAAAACTAATTAGTGTATATGAATTATTAACCTAAAGACATGGACTTAAGTCTAAAGGTCCCTCTCACTATTTTGCACATATTGGTAGCCTCTACCTCCAATCCGAGGAATTACTTTAATTCCTTAGCGGGTACTAGAGTCCAATAAACAACACATGAGCTCGACTTTGGCCGGCCCACCCATGTATGTCTAAAGGTAGGTTCTTTAACCGATTACTTCTCCAAGTAACCTCTAGTAAATGGATTTTGCCCCAAGAAGCACTTCAATCGGCCTTTGGGCCTCCTATTGAAGGTCCTAGTTAGGTCCAACCATTAACATGACAGAATTCAATGCTTCTAACTAACGAATGGTCAAGCCCGACTTTGGCCGGCTCACCTGACCATCATTAAGAGAGTCGCACTGAGCCATCATATTAGGAACAGCAATTCCAATAGCCCGATGAACACCCAATTTTTGGATCTGTTGATGAACACCGAACTAATGGACACATTGCTATCCCACTTAATGGGAGGCTAGGACTTGGTTATCTCTATAACTTTGTCCTTTTATGGACCTAATAATTTAGAGGGTTTTACCTAATATGACAGATGAAGAGATGAGAAGACATGGATCAACCTCCCACTGACCAAATCAGCAAACAAGGAGGGTTACACATAACTAATGATCCATGGACACCTAAAATCAGTCAAGACTTATTAACCTTGGGTGACAAGGGTTAGCACGAGTCAATGAGCTATCTAATCAATCCTGATTGACCACATTGGCCAGGTAAGTAAGATCATGGGTTGGGTTCCGCCATTAACCATCTTGCCTAGACACCAACAGAGTTGGCTAGGTAAGAGGTAGCCCCAAAGAACCATAATCACAATGCCAAACTTACCTCGATACCAATCGGTTCATCAGACTCGATTATACTAGCCTACAGACTTCAGCTTTCCACTGAGCCATAAATTAGATCCATTTAGATTATGGACTAATCAATCTAACTATTAGATAGATCTAGAGAAGAAATCCTAACTCAACTTTTGATTAGATTAGTTCTCTAACTTGTCCAATGAATCTAAACTTAGGTCTAACCCAATCAAGGACCTAATAGAAGCTAACCCATGACCCTTAAGGCTTATTGAAATGACTTAAGATCTTTGAGTCATATTCCTAGAGTTCTTAGTCAATCTTAATTCAAAATTAAGTTCAATGGCCTTAAATAAATTAAAACAATTTTAATTTATCATGTAAAACAATTTTACAATAAATTCAAAATTTAAATTCACTGTTTTCAGCATTTTCTGCAGCCAAGTGTTGACATTTCAAGAGCAAGTATCGACTCAAGGCCTGAGACAAGGAATAGAAAATAGAACAATATGTTTTCTGGCACGCCTTAAGTGTCGACACTCCAAGGGTCAAGTGTCGACACTTCAGGCCCAGGTGTCGATACTTTAGGGACAAGTGTCGACACTCCATCCTGTCTCAACACAAAAACAGAAACCAGATCTTAGAAAAATTTTCCATGAGTCGACACTTCAAAGGCCAAGTGTCGGCTCACAGCCTGAGACAACGAAAAACAATGATTTTACATCCGATGTTTCTCCAAACATACAATAAAAAATGATCAATAAAAACTTTTTAGATCTTATCTAAAGTCATTTTATGATCATGACATTAGATTAAAACATTTTTAACCTACAAATTACTTTCTTCTTATTTTCTTTTTCATGAGCCTATCACAGTGGCACCCCTACATGCCATAGGAGACCCCATTGAATGGGAAGAGAGGATCTTGCAGCCCTACTTCTTTCCTATGACCGGACGACCTTGTGAAGTACTCAATCCAAGTACTTAAGAAGAAAGGAGATGTTATCATAAGCATGCTAGCATCATTATACTACAAAAAGAACCTGGCTCTGATACCATTGAAGGTGAAAACACCTACACCTAGCATACAATATGCAAGAAAATAGGGCAGAGAATATGCATTTTAAAATTATTTTAAATCATGCACAGCGAAAGGCTCGATAGATAGATCTAAACGATCTACCGATCTGCCTGTAATAGGACCTAGCATAATAATGTAGCATGTATATAACATCAACAACAACAGAAGAACTTAAATATAAAGGTCATACCTTTATACCACCGAGAGTGCTGGAGAGAAGCTGTGAAGGGCAGTGAGAAGGTAGAGGGCGCTCGAGCCACACAAGCATCTGGCCTCTACAGGATGTCCACACCTGGGCTCGACTCTGATCAATTCCCTCGGAGTGCTAGCTCTTCGGGATCCTTGGTCGATCTTCAACTTCCAGGAAGACAAGGATGAGTGCAGGAACCCCTTCCCAACACCTCACTCCAAGATCTAGCTAGAGTGCTAGGTAGCTCACACCCAATCCCAAAATATCTCACACTTCTCAATCCTCTTCTCCCAAAAACTCTTTTGCTGTTGTTATCTAACCCCAGCAGCCACCACAATGTCCTACATTTATAGGGGCAGCAGGGAGAGGGAGAAGAAGGAAGGAGGAGAGATGAGAGGAGAGAATGGGGAAGAGGATCAAGGTCATTTCAAATGGGTCCAACCCAAAGAGGAAGGTATGACCTTCATACCACAAAAACTTGGAGCCAAAACTGGTTTGAATTCAAAATTCAAACCAGGTCAAAACCTATCCAAAATTCTCCACAAAATCTTCCAAGAAATCTGCTCGTCACAGGAAGTGTCGACACTCAAAAAATGCCAAGTGTCGACAATTCACCAAGTGTAGACACCTGCAAAAATTCAAGTGTCGACACTTGGAGCAAAGTCAACCATATTGACTTCAGGTGACGGCAAACGATTCTCAATCGTTGATTAGCCCAAAAGGTCAGATAGAAATCCTCTATGGTATGTGACCCCATAGGTTCGAACACTAAGCCGGTAGCATTGAAACATTTCCAGTACTAGTTAAAGTCCTCATCTAGCAATGATATCCGATGTCCGGATAGGTCGAAGATGTAAAGCACCTCACAAGAACCTCTGGCATATGGTTGCCGCATATTCATCCCTTTGACCTTACAATGCTTAGGATGACTTAGGGTTAGACTGTCAACCCTAATTTGGTCTATCCAGATCATGTCTCAACCTCACAAGTTCTGTGACTCCTCGCAAGAACTATCCTGGCCAAGGTTTTGCTGAATTGAGACATAGTGAGCCATTCACTCCAAACTATTTGGAGAGGTCAATTCCATCTTGATCCACCACCACTCCACAAGTACTTGACTGCACCTAGAAACCTTCCATCACTGGATTAGAAATCCAGGTAGTCTGGCACCAAAGTACAGTGAGTTGCTTGCAAGCTACCATGGTGACCTCAGGTCTGAGGGACACATATACCTATATCCCTTCTCGAGCAATCCTTTGGTAGAAGGGAGTCCGCAGATGGTCACGTTCAGTGAAATGTCATACACTTCACTTGTATATCACACCAGTGTCTCACACTCCTTGATTAAGAGGACAACCAACAAATGTGACATACAACAACCTATACTTGATACATCGTCGTCCTATAACAATGTATCATTTGGTCGTGAACTAGTTTAAGAACTACTTGATATATCCTCTCTATATCAAACAATGTAGTTCTAAGGACTCCATCATACAAGAGTTCATTACAGAAAAATATAAAATGATGGATAGCTAAAAAATAAATAATTTTTATTTATTATAAAAATTCAGATACAAATATAAAATAGCACAATTGTCTACAGCCTAGATGATTGGCTTTAGGACACAATTCCCAACACCCAGCTCTCCGGACGACAAGTCTTCGAGCCCAGCACCAAGACACCAAGACCGGGGCCCAGCTCTTCGGACGACAAGTCTTCGAGCCTAGCTTCAAGACACCAAGACCTGAGCCAAGCTCTTAGGTGACCAAGACTTGGGGCCCAGCTCTCCGGACGATAAGTCTTCGAGCCTAGCTCCAAGGCACCAAGACCTGAGCCAAGCTCTTAGGTGACCAAGACCTAGGGCCCAGCTCACCGGACGATAAGTCTTCGAGCTTAGCTCCAAGGCACCAAGACCTGAGCCCAGCTCTCAGGCGACCAAGACCCGGGGCCCAGCTCTCCAGACGACAAGTCTTCGAGCATAGCTCCAAGACACCAAGACATGAGCCTAGCTCTCAGGCAACCAAGTCCAGGGGCCCAGCTCTCCGGACGACATGTCTTCAAGCCTAGCTCCAAGACACCAAGACCTGAGCCCAGCTCTCAAGTGACCAAGACCTGAGCCCAGCTCTCAGGCGACCAAGACAGGGGCCCAGCTCTCCGGACAGCAAGTCTTCGAGCCTAGCTCCAAGACACCAAGACCCGGGGCCCAGCTCTCAGGCAACCAAGACTCGAGGCCCAGCTCTCCGGATGGCAAGTCTTCGAGCCTAGCTCCAAGACACCAAGACCTGAGCCCAGCTCTCAGGTGACCAAGACCCGGGGCCCATCTCTCCGGACGGCAAGTCTTCGAGCCTAGCTCCAAGATACCAAGACCTGAGCCCAGCTCTCAAATGACCAAGAAACGGGGCCCAACTTTCCGGATGACAAGTCTTCGAGCCTAGCTCTAAGACACCAAGACCTGAGCCCAGCTCTCAGACGACCAAGACCTGAGCCCAGCTCTCAGGATACCAAGACCTAGAGCTCAGATCTCCGGTCTCCAAGAATCCTCCAAGACCCGGAGCTCAGGTCTCCGATCTTCAAGAAGCCTCCAAGACCCGGAGCTCAGATCTCCGGTCTCCAAGAAGCCTCCGAGACCCGTAGCTCAGATCTCCGATCTCCAAGAAGTCCCCAAGACCCGGAGCTCAAATCTCCGGTCTCCAAGACCTGGAGCTCAAATCTCCGGCACCTCATCTCTGAGCCCATCTCTCAGGAGATCAAGACCCGGGGCCCAGCTCTCCGGATGACAAGTCTTCGAGCCTAGCTCTGAGACACTAAAGCTCTCCGGATGATAAGTCTTCGAGCCTAGCTCTGAGACACTTAGACCTGAGCCCAGCTCTCAAGCAACCCTGGACCGGGGCCCAGCTCTCTGGCCAGCAAGTCTTCGAGCCTAGCTCCGAGACACTAAGACCTGAGCCCAGCTCTCAGGCAACCCTGGACCGGGGTCCAGCTCTCCGGCCAGCAAGTCTTCGAGCCTAGCTCTAAGATATTAAGACCTGAGCTCAACTCTCAGGCAACCCTGGACCGGGGCCCAGCTCTCCGGCTAGCAAGTCCTCATCTTCGAGCCTAGCTCTAAAACATTCAGACCCGAAGCTTAGATCTTCGGTCACCTCATCTTCGAGCCTAGCTCTAAAACATTCAGACCCGAAGCTCAGATCTTCGATCACCACATCTTCGAGCCCAGCTCCATCCAAAACCCGGAGCCAAGCTCTTTGAACACCAAGTCTTGCATACTCAGAAATGAAGGAAAAGTCTTCTTCTTGATCTCACCACATGTACCGAAAAAAAAAAGAGAGAGAGAGATTAGAAAGAATAAGAAAAAGGAAAAAGAGGCAAGACACTCTGACAAAATGTATTTTCATTGCTTAAAGAAAAGGGGTTACAATACTCCTGGGGCCAGACATGTTGGGCAACCTAGGAAAGACCGCAACAAAAGGAAAGAAGAAAGAAAAATCCTACTCTACTCCGCCGGTGCCTTCCCGGGGCAGCGCGCCACCGAAGCTCCGTTGCCCTCCACCTCCGAAGTCGGGGCCTCTCCTTTCACCACTGCCATCAGTGGGGTTGGTTCGGTCACTGTCGCCGGCGGAGCTGGTTCAGTCGCCGCCACCTGCGGGGTTGGTTCAGCCACCTGCGGAGCCGATTCCGTCGCCGCTACCTGAGGAGTCGGCTCGATTATGACAGGGTGCTCCTCCGCCAAAGCCGGTGCGGGAGCTGAGGTCTCCATGCCCTGGGGGCTCGGGAGTTGGAGCGCGGCCATCCGTTTATCCGAGAGGATGCCTCGTAGCTGGGACCGGCAGTAGGCGAACCCCTGAAGAAGGAGTCCGTTGCTGCCTCTTTGAAGTCCAATTTGAACTCCTCGAAAGCCTTGTAGTTCATGATCGCCTCCGCCACCCTCTTATCCGCGTCCTCAGTGCTGTGGACGGCCTCAGTGGCCTTTTTCTTCGCGGCCTCAGCTGAACTGACAGCAGCAGAGGCCCTCCTCTCCACCTCGATAGCCCCTGGTCGACGACCGTGGCCTTATTCTCGGAGAAGACGGCCCGCCCTCTCGCCGCCTCCAGCTCGACCTGGAGCTCCTTCAGCTGGGTGCCCTTTGACTTGAGCTCTTCCTTGAGCTCCCTCTAGCATCGCCCGGCACTGGTGACTTCACCTCGGAGGTTCTTGAGCATCATGTTGGCCTCCCAGAGCTCATCGCTCTTCTGCCTCAGTTCGGTCTTCGAAGACTCGAACTCCACCTCACGCTCTTTATCCCTCCTGACCTTGTTGCGGCAATAGTCACGGATCAGCAGGAGTTCGGTGCCTTGCTGCATCGAGGATGATGTTAGACGGCAAGGAGGTGAGAGGGAAAGCAAGGTATATCCGAAGACAACTTACAGCGTAAAGGTTGGAGAAGGCCGCATTGATGGTGTCGGCCAGGTACTTCCCGCTCCTCTCCCACCGGTCGCAGGACTGGACGGAGAAGTCCATCATCAGTTTGGCAAGCGTTGGGTCCTTGGCGAGGGAAATGTTGAGCCCCAGTCTAAAGGGGACCCGACGGTAATCCCTATCTCTCTTACTCGTCGGTCGACTTGGAACCGCCTTCCCCGCCGGCGATGGAGGCTATTGGTGCGAGCTGGGAGCTCGGCGCCACGATGGATGGAACCGCTGAAGTCGGCCCCGCATCCTCTGGCTCCCTATCCTCCTTGACCTCGACGATCTCCGAAGGAGGGGACACCACCACTGCAGTAGCGACGGCAGATCTGGCCCGAACCACCACCTCGGGCTCCGGCGTAGGGGCCGGATCGCACCACCTCAGAAGCTCCGGGGCGGACTCAGTAGCCCTTTTCCTCCTGGGCTTGGGAATAGGCTTGGCCGGTACCGAGCTTGCACTGACATCCATCCTAGCCCTCTTCGGATTGGGCTCGTCGGCACCCTCCGCTTGGTTCCTCTGCTCAAAGAACGAGAGGAGTTCCTCCATGGAGAACTTCATGGCTACACCAAAGAGGAAGACGTCAGCTTAAAAAAAAAAAGAAAAGAGAAAAAGAAAAGGAGAAAGAACATAAAAAGATCTTTAAGCCGAACTCACCCAACTCTTGCATTGGGCCGACCTTGGCCTCGTGGAGATTCTGCTCCGACAACAAGACCTCGAGCGAAGGGATCTCGGCAGAACGAAGCTGGTCGTACACCTCTGAATCGCTGCATCGACCGTGGAATCCCTATTGGGGGACCAATCCGGGTCACTCCAGACCCAATCAACCCCCTCGATCGAGCAAAGAAATACTTACTCTTCCATCCTTTGATTGAAGAGGGAAGTTCAAACTTTATCCTCCTAGGACGGGAAGAAAGAGACCACCACCCCACCTCAGTGGGGTGACATTTCAGGATGAAAAAAGCCTTAGAAGAAGGAAAAATTGGCAACTATCCCGTGGAAGTGATACAAGACGATGAAGGAGAAAATGGTCCTGATGGCATTCAGGACAAGCTGGGCGGGGACAAGATGGTAATGACTCAAGACAGAGAGGAAGAAAGGGTGGAATGGAAATCGGAGGCCACCCGAGAAGGTTTCCTCGTAGAAGGCTATCCGATGCGGGCCACTGGAGGTGACCCGCTCCCCCGATCGAGGAACCGAGAGCTGGACACAGTCCGGGATACCATAGGTGTCCCGGATGGTCGCAAGGTCCACACCCATGATCACTGAAGGATCCCCCAGGGACCTGTTGACCGAGATGGTTTGGGAGCAGGTGCAGAAGGAAGAAGAAGAGGGCGAGGTAGGGGAGAAGACACTGGCTCCCTAATCACTATTCCCCTGGGCACGGGCCTTCGGCTAACTTCGAAGCGCGCCGTGCCCTCCTCCTCCTCGAAAGAAGAGGGTGGCCTCAGCCTTAAAGACCCGGCCTCGCCTTAGTTAGCGGTGGGATGGAAATCCGGTTCGAAGCGAGACATGGAGGTCCATAAATCAGAAAAGTAGACGAAGGGAAGAAATGAACGAAAATCCGAAGGAGAACCTAACCCTAAGAGGAGGTCTCTACCCAACCAGTGCAAGGAAGGAAACTGACATGCTTAGGACTTGAAGGGGCAGAGACGGCCGGGAAATGAAGGGAAGGTCTCGGTACGAAGGCGGGCATGTAGAGTTTGAAAGAGGGTACGCTTCGGGAAAGGTAACCTTTCCTTTCAAAATGATGGGCATCCGACCGCACCGTTATGGCTCCCCTCCATCGGATTCGCACCACCTGTCGACCATCAGCAGGGGTGGCATCTGGCATCGGCTGCGGTCGCCCGGAATTCTGTGCCCGCCAAAACTACTCCTCGGACGTGTCCACGTGGCTCCCTCAGATAGGCCAAAGAAATCACTCCTCGAAGCACCGGCGATCATGGCCATCATTGCACTGTATTTACTCCCTTCGTCCCGCGCGCTTCGTGCCAACGAGACTCGGGAGTGGGGGGCAAATGATATGGCGGAAGGCTGACGTGTGACCCCTATCGGATGCCGTGTTAGAAAAGCCACCACGGTGGACACTCTATCTCGGATCCTTCTGCCGAGCCGAGCTCCCTCGATCCACCGGAGCCGAGCTCCGTCCTTCGCCAGGTCGGCACCCGCGATCTCGGGTTGCCTAAGCCAGAGCCGAGCGACCTCCTCCCCCAGAGTGAGCCCCTCGAGGTTGAGCCCTCTAGGTAGGGGTCGTGAACAAGTCCTCCTCCTAGCTAGATCGGGCCCCTCCAAGGTCGAGCCCCCTGGATCAGAGTCAAGCTTAGCCCACCTCCGCCAAGCTGAGCCCCCTTCGAGGTCGAGCCCTCCTCCACTGGGTCGAGCCTCTCTGAGGTCGAGCCCCCTAGACTGGAGTCGAACCCAGCCCTCCTCTACCAGGTCGAGCCCCCTCTAAGGTCGAGCCCCTCGGGTCAAAGCCGAGTCCCAGCTCCCCAGTTCGGCAACCACCTCGGACAACGCCGCCAGTCACCAAAGGAGCGGAGCCACCTCCCCAGATCGCTAGCGGGCCAGCTAAGGGCCACGAAGAAGCATCCATCAAATCATAATAATTGCCTGTGGATGCCACATATGACAGGAGAAGGAGAAGTTCTCCCTAATTAAGACGCTGCCAGGCTTCCCGGAATGGAGCAACATGAAGAAATATTAGAATGCACAGCAGTCTCCTGATCACCAACCGAGAAAGATGTTCTGTCCATGGCACGGAACGCCGTCGCACACCCCTGATGGTACGGATCAAAGGAGATGTCCCATCCACAGCATGGAACGCCGTCGCACGTGCTTGACAGTACTGGGGAGATCCCGAGGTAGGCGTTCGACGATCGTCCATACTTAAAGGAACCTTTGACTGGCTCAAGAAAGAGGAAGGTAACAACAACAACGAACATAACCTATCAAAAAATCCAAGAGGAAGAAAGGGGAAGCGGGCCACACAGGAGGACCTATCCACCTCGGCCATCACCTTCCCTGGCACACTGGAATCCCCATCCTTGCTCTACTCAATTCATTTTCACTCCTCCTAGCATGGAGTCCATCACAAGGGGCTCGACCAGGAGGATCTGTTCTCTTAGATCGTCACTGACTTGAGCGCCGAAGTGCTCCCGCCGGAATCCCCGGCCTGGGTCACTAACCCCTATTTTGCAGGTCCCGACGGGTAAGACATCGCCACGGAGACAAGGGACGATTATGATCTAACGCCGACAGCAGCTACGGGCTACGATGATCCTGGCGGCAACACTAAGTCTCTAGATAAGAATACCAAGTCTTCGGACTTGAAAATATGCTAAGTCTTCATACTTAGGATAATTCCATATAATTGAGATAAGAGAATACCAAGTCTCCATATTAGAATACCAAGTCTTCGGACTTGAAAATATGCTAAGTCTTCGGACTTAGAATAATTTCATTTAATTGAGATAAGAGAATACCAAGTCTCCAGATAAAAATGCCAAGTCTTCGAACTTGAGAATATGCTAAGTCTTCGGACTTTGAATAATTCAGACCGTATGGATCATCCGCATGTAAATGAGAGGCTGATTAACCTTCGACATCTTTACAGGATATATCTCTCAAACCACCATTATGCCTTTTAATTAATGATTAAGATAGGCTGATTAGGCCCACCTTGGCACTTCATAGAGTAGATCACAGAGATCATTCTCATGCCTTTTAGAAATAGGATTAAGACAGGCTGATCATGCCCACCTCGGCACTTTGTGAGATAGATCATGGAAATCATCCTCATGTCTTTTTGATTAAGATGCACTGGTTAAGCCCAACTCGGTATTTCGTAAGGTAGATCACGGAGATCATCCTTATACCTTAAAGAAAAGAAAATCAAGATAGGCTAGTTAATCCTACCTCAGTACTTTGTAAAGTAGATTACGGGGATCATCCTCATGCCTTTTAGAAAGAGAGATGAAGATAGAATAGTTAAATCTATCTTGATGACCTTGAATAAAAACCTTTGTTGATAATACTTGCGGAGGTTTTATACATTCCAAGGTCGAGGCAATAGAATATCTTCTAACGTTTCCAACCGATAAGTCCCGGGTCGAATAATCTCTTTAATTCGGTATGGACCTTCCCATGTGGGAGAGAGCTTACCTTGTTCGGTGGGTTAGGATACTTCAGACTTTCACAGAACCAGATCCTCAGGATGAAAGATCTGTTCCTTTACACGAGAGTTATAGTATTTTGTAATTTTTTACTGATATGCAGTCATTTTCAACTGTGCCTGAAGTCGTGTACCTTGTAGAAAATCCAGGTCAACTTTTCGGCGTTTAAAATTTTTGGGCTCTTTATACTGATCAATCCACAGAGATTGTAAAGAGACCTCTATAGGAAGGACTGCTTCAGTGCCATAAGATAGATGAAATGGAGATTCACTAGTAGTTGTCTGGGAGTGGTTCGGTATGCCCAAAGAACCAAGTTCAATTCATCGACCCATGATCCCTTAGCATCATTCAATCTAGTTTTAAGACCATGAAGAATGGTTCTGTTTGTTACTTCAGCTTCTCTATTATATTAAGGATGTCCCACCGAAGTAAGCTTGTGAAGGATGTGATATTGAGTGCAAAAATCCTTGAATTTCAGGTTATCAAATTATCTTACATTGTCAGTTATTATAGAATAAGGAATTCCAAAACAGAAAATGATAAAATTTCTCATGAAATTCTCAATCTTCACTTCAGTGATCTGTGCCAACACTCGGCTTTGACCTATTTTGTAAAATAATCAATAGCCACTATGAGAAATTTTTGCTGCCCAGACACCGGAGGAAATGGACTAAAAATGTCCATTCCCTACTGTGCAAAAGGCCAGGGGGCTGTCAATGGAGTTAACTGATTCGCAGGCCGTCTTTGTACATTGGAGTATCTTTGACAGTGATTACATCTTCGGATAAATTCTGCAGAGTCCTTTTGGATGGTTGGCCAATAATGACCTTGAAGGATTATTTTATAAGCCAAAGATCTGCCCCCCAGATGATCTCCACATATTTCTTCATGTACTTCCCTGAGTGCATAATCAGCATCGGACGGATCCAAACATTTCAGCAAAGGCTGTGTGAAAGACCTCTTATTCAATGTTTCATTCAAGATCCCATATTGAGAGGCCATCCATCAAAGCCATTTAGCTTCTAGCTTGTCTTCGGGTAGGGTGCTTCTTTCAAGAATTTAAGAATAGGGTCCATCCATGAAGTTTCATGTTCAACTTGACATACTTCAATTGTGGGTTCTGATATGCTGGGATCTTTAAGATATTCCACGTATGTCTTTCCAAGAGAATCTGGTGCAGTGGTTACAAGTCGCGAAAGAGCATCTGCCCGAAAATTTTCCATCCTTGGTACATGAACAATCTCAAAATGCTCCAACCCGGATATCAAGCTTCGGACTTTTTCTAAGTACTGAATCATATTTGGATTTTGGGCTTCGAAATCATCTTTTACTTGATTCACCACCAAAACCAGTTATAGGAATGAGAGACCTTCGTAATTCACGTCCGGATAATCCCATCCGAAGAAAGGCATCATACAACAAAACATCAACTGAACTTCCATTCAATCAAAATTCTTTTTACATCATTTTTCGCTATTACAGCTGAGACCACAATCGGATCATCATGTAGAAGTTGGACACCTTGAACATCTTCATCAGAAAAAATGATAGAATTTTTTTCCTTGAACCTTTTAGGGATATTTTCTTCAGCTTTGATATCCCATGCAGCTGATTGATGAAGCATACCAACATTCCCATCAATTGGTTTTTGGTGAGGCAGATCGGCTTCATCGTATATCCTTGGAAGAGTTGTTTCTTCAGCTTGAGATTCTGGGCGGTTAATGTATTTTCTCGTATATCCCCTCCTTATTAGGTCTTCAATAGCATCTCGAAGTTGAAAATAGTTCTCAGTGTTGTGGCCATGATCTCGGTGGAATCGGCAGTATTTTCTCTTGTCTCTTGCTTTTGCAGATGTCTTCAAGGGACGTGGCCTTTGGAAATAATTTTCCTTTTCAATTTCCAGCAAAGTTTTTTCTCTTGTCAAGTTGAGGGATGTGTAGGCATCAAACCGGTTGTTATGCTGCTTGGATTTGGGGCTGCGTTTGGGAACCAAAGCATTGTCAGAGGATGTCGGCATGTTCGGTCCCTTGGCATTTTTCTTCTTAGAAGGGTATCTCCCTTCTGCAAGTCTTTGGCTTGCTGCTTGCTCCTCAGCGGCAGCATATTTCTGAGCCCTCGCCAACAGTTCAGCATAGCTCAATGAAAATCTTTTATCCAGGAAAAAAGTGAACCTGGATGATTTAAGACCTTTTTTCAAGACAAACATGGCCACATGTTCATTCAGATTTGGTATTTCCAAAGTGGCTGAGTTGAAACGATGCACAAATTCCTTCAAACTTTCTCCTTCATACTGCTGGAAGAGAAACAAGCTGTCTGTGTTGCACGACATCTTCTGGCACGTTCTGAAGTGCGAAACAAACTGCCGCTGTAACTCAGCAAAAGAATGAATAGTTTTTGGTGGTTGGCTCGAATAGCATATTTGAGCAGATATCTTCAGTGTAGCAGGAAAAGCAAGACAGTAAAGAGCATCAGTTGCTCCTTGCACCATCATGTGAGCCTTGTAACTCCTTATATGGTCGAGAAGATCCGAAGTCCCATCATAAGCCTCTAGCTGTGGAATCTTGAAATGCCTGGGGATAACTTCATCCATAATGCGATCAGAAAATGGAGGCTGAGAGTTAAAAGCAATAACCTTATCGTTCCTCCTCAGATATGAAATTCTGGCTATTTCTGCTTGCATGGATTTGAATTTCTCCTCAAATTCACATTTTATCTCTCTATGTCTAGCCCCTTCAGGTGCGAAACTTCTAGAAGAAACAGAGGGAGAGCGTCTGATCCTCTTCTTCCCACCATAATCCTCTGCTTATCGATCTGAAGGGGAAATATTATGATCACGAGATGACCGGACCCATGAGAAGCTTGGAGCGAGTTCTTGATGTCGATCTTCTTCTCTTTCAGGTTGATGATTGGGCTGTGGAACATGTGGTGGACACAATCTTTGAGCAGTAGCTTCTTGCAAATTCTGAACTAACGCCCCTGTTTAGAAGGGCTTCAAACTGCTGCTGCCCCACCATTATCATAGAAGGCTACTGCTACTGTTGATGCTACCGCTGCACTCCCTGATCCGATGGAGGATCGTTTGTTGGAGGAACATGCTGCTCCCTGCTCATAGATGCATTCTGAACCTTTGCTTTCAACATTTTCTCTTGACTAGAGCTCTCCTTTGAATAGAGGAAATAGATCGCCCCCCTACCCGGCACGCCAATCTGTTGACACTGAATCCCTACCAGCCGGATGGAGTGGCTCGCCCGCTGGTTCACCATCGCCCGGAACCAGCAAAACAGATCTCCTGACCGAAAATCTTCCGGCGGGGGACACTCCGATACCAAAGTTAGCAAGAACTCAGGCAACAAAATGGAGAGCTCGAAAGCAGAGCGAGAAAGGAAATAATTCAAAATTATGGAAATGAGCTTAGCCTTTTTCGAGTACCCCATCTTACCTGTATTTATAGTCTCCAACGTAATTACTTACGGTTATGGGAGTTGGCAAATGCAACCTCCTCATAACTGTAAATAGTGATGGTCGAAAAATTGGTTATTTTGGCGTTATCCAATATGAGGGTTTTGACCATGTGGGCAGTTGCAACAACCAGAATAGACTTCAACCGTTTTGGGATTGGAAAAGCCCATATGTTTAATATGCTTTATTCTTTTTGGAGTAGACACAAAGTAAACTTAACATTTTCTTTAGTAGCGCTCCTAAAAGGAAATGTTAACTATACTTCGGAAGAGTTTCTTCGAAAATAATAAGGAAAAATAGGTAAACGATTATAGTTAACCTGAAGATAAGATAACACGCTCTTCGAACTATGCTGAAGGTGCGATGCCGGAAACATAAGATTACTAGGCTTAGTCTTCAGATCAAGATAAAAATACGATACCGGAGATATAAGGTTGATAAACTTGGTTTTCGGACCAAGATAAGAATACGATACCGGAGACATAATTCGGACCAAGATAAAGGTACGAAATCGGAGTCACCAGATTAATAGGCTTTGTCTTCGGATTAAGGTAAGGATACGAAGCCGAAGATATAAAATATATCTTTTTGTATATCAGAATCTTCGTCAAGTCCAGAAAATATTTTTCTTTGAATATTGATTTGATTAATAAATCAAAAATTAAAATTAGTTCAAAGAATAATCCAATAATTAATTAAAAATTAAATCATGATATCATAATAGGTGCGTTATGATCCTATTTGATTTTTAATTCACCCAACCAATCAAAGTTATAATTATTTTGTTTTTTTAAAATACTATAGTAAATGGTGTGAATGTCTCCATGTCTATTAATGCTCTTATTAGATAAGAACCCCTATCCATCACTGTTTATTGAATTAATACAGTGATGGTGCCCTTTTGATGCGTACCAATTATTGGTTGCAACAAATTCACCACCGAGCGAATGGACTAATCCAACCATCCGTATTGCACATTTTTTATTTTATCCAAATTCATGCGTGCTGCTTGACAGCTAAGCCTATCTATCAGTATGAAAGTGAATTGTCCAACCAATAATCACTCTTTGATATGGTATATCATGCCAAAGCATGACACATCCCATGCATATATCATGGGGAACCTCATAAATATGGCACTTCGATACTATATATATATATATATATATAAAAAGATAGAAAAGATAAATTTGATATAGCTATTCTGTAAATTTTTATTTCATGACGAAATGTTCGATGTAAAATATTAAATTTTTATAATATTTTTTTATCAAAAAATGAATACGTCAATTTAATATTATTAAAATAATGATCAAAATTAAAAAAAAAAAAAAAATTCTGATCTCTTACTTAGCTATCCGTGGATGCTATTTAGGTTGCTCGGTAGGAAAGGATGGAAGAGAGAGGGAGGGGGAGGGAGAAAAGGAAACATTTCCAGTTCAGGGCATGGTGTAGCATTGATTGCTCGTTGCCCTGTTGGGAGAATCTGGACCATCCAGGAGCAGATTGGGATCTGGGGTCTGCATTAAACCACGGCCCAGGCAATGTAGCTGGGTCGTGTATCTAACGCGCAGGGGACCGTTCCCAGTCGGCCGAAATTGACAAGAGATATATGTCCCCATGCTCTCATTGCTCTGCTCTCCTTCATTTGGTATGTGAAACCATGCTCCGCTGGGAAAATATCCCTGCTTTGGTTCAAACTGGCAGGTAATAAACCGAGTTTGGAAAGAGAGAATGGATGGTGGCTGCACTCTAAAGCAGGTCAGCGCAAGCCGGGTCATGTTTGTGTTTATAAGCCAGGGTTTATACAGAGGCGAAAAGTTATAAATAGAAATTCTTTATACACCACGTGGGCTGAAGAAAAATATACCATATAATCTGCTGGCATGGTCGGCAATCCGAAGGATCAAGTGAGTTTCATCTTCCAATATATATTTAATACATATAATTTTATCTTTTTTCTAAAAATTTTAAATGATAAAAATATATTTTTTTTTATAAAAAAAAGATATTATATCCTGTGATTGATTTACACCCTCCTGTAATCAAGTTATAAACAAGATATCATAAGAACTGAGAAATATTTTCATAATTAAAATAATTTTAGAAAATTAATAACAAAAATATCTTTTAATTTTTAACATCTTACATATTTTGTTCGTAACTTGATCACAAGATGCCATAAAAAAAGAGACATTTTTATCATTGCATTTAATGCCTATAGTTTTCTTTTTATTAAAAATTTTAAATAATGAAAATATCCTTCCCTTTATGATATCCCGTGATCGATTTTATGAATTGAATATCATAATCCTGTTTATAAGATGTCATAGGACTAAAATATATTTTTTCATTAAAAAAATATAAAATTTTTAATGATAAAAATATTTCTCAATCTTATGATATCCTGTGAACAAGTTTATGATATCTTGTTCACAACTTGACAAGGGATATCACAATCTGGTCATAGAATATCATATTTTTTTTATAAAAAAAATGATATTTTTGTTATTCAAAGTTTTTAACAAAAAAATAAAATTGTAAGTATTAGATGTGTATTAAAAAATGAGACTTACATGATCTAAATGATATATTTTTTCTGTAGAGCCCCATAGTACAAAAAATTTCTCAAGTTGAAAAAGATCAATTGTAAGCAAGATAATGCTGGAACTGGGTCAGGCTGGCCCGATGGACTTCGGGCCGAGTTTTATATAAACGGGCCAGGCTTCGGGCTTTATATCAGAGCCCATTCAACTTTTAGGCCGAGCTTGGGCACTCCTTTGGCCCAGCCCGGACCGGCCCGAAGCTTGGCCTAGCCCGGACCGGCCCGAAGCTTGGCCCAGACTAAGCACAACACCTCCCCATTCTCGTTTTTTTTCTTTCCCTTTCCGTTTCTTCTCTCGTTCTCCGTTCTCCCTCTTCATTTCCCAGTGCTTGCACCCGACGACCCCGCCCCCCGTACGACCCCACGGCCCCTCTCCGGCTCCGATCTACCTTTCTCGGGCCCGGCATCCCACCCGACGTCCACTGCGCCCAGCGCGACATCGTGGTCCCCTCTCCCTGGCTCTGATCTCACAGTCCCCAAAATAATGACGTTCCTCGTCTCATCAAGCGAACGGGCAATCTCGACCCCCAACTCGTCATCGACTGCGTTGCGGTAGATATGGATGAACTCGAAGTAAGGGATGCAGTTCATGGGGATCGCCCTTAGCTTTGCCCTCACCACCTCTATCTACGATAACCTCAGCACCTTCTTCGCCTCCATCATAATCCCTCTCTCCTCCACCATCTCATCCTTCACCTCCTCCACCTGTGGCGGGTAGAGATCGTTAAGGCGAATGTGGTCCGGGTTGAGGCCGTGGATCCGGTCCATGAGGCGATCATCGGAGGGGAGGGGGCGGTTGGGGGTGATGGCCGGGAGGACGACAGGGCGCTGCTGGAGGAGGAAAGAGGAATTCGGTGGATGCCAGATTTGGGGTTTGGGGGATGACAGCTTGGCGAGGTGGAGGAATCGGCCAAGTAGGGTTCTTGTATTCGGGCCTGGCTCGATAGGGCTCGGACTTGATGTTTTAAAAAAATTTCGAGCCTAAGCCCGATCCAAAGTTTGAATTTTTTTTTGAACTGGGCTCGAATAGGGATGTGGCCCGATCTGGCCCAGCCCACTTCTAACCGTAAAGCAAGGTCGAAGACTGCCGACATGTAAAACCGATGGGCCACCGAAGTGTCGGTCAGTAGGGCCGAGCCAGAGCCCATCCTACTTGTGGGAATTATAGCATGCAAACATGGGCTTGGGCTTCCTTTTCTACAAAATATATGCAACGAGAAAAACTTTAGCAGCGTATGTCCATGTTCAGAATTTTGGGAGAAAGTGGCAATATTTTCGAAGTTTCAAGATAATACTTGCTTTTTATGGGTCTCAAAAAATTTCATCCTAATACCTAACACAATCTCAAATGACAAACAAAGTTTGGGAATCTGCCCATATTTAGGTGTTGATTGGGAGAAATTATGCCCTGCAGCACTACATGCTCCACGTGGCATTCAGATGCACTCGTCACGGTGATTAGCCACTGTTGATTAACTATCGTGTCTTTTTGTAACCCTATCAGAAAAAAACCTTTAATTTATGACGTACTCTTGGGCCAACTTTTTTTTTTTTTTTTTTTTTTTGACGAAACAAAAGGCTACGGAAAGTTTTACCCCGGTGTAGCTCTACGTAACAGGTCCCTAGCCCGCTAGACCATATTCGATTCGGACAGTATATTTCTGCGTACCCTTCCCGCTTAACTGAACGAGTACGTCAGCCTAGTCATACTACGATGCCGGAGTTCTGGCCGCTCAGCCCCCAATCACGTGTTCCAAACTTAATCTAAAATTTAATCGAATCATCCGCAAAATCATTTCTCGAACCCAGAGAACCATTTCTTGGGCCAACTTCCACTGGCATTGTCACAGTACATATTTAGCGTACTGCAGACTTGCGGTCTCATATTTAGATGCTTGATGGTATATAAATGCATGATTATAATTTTTTTAAAAATATAATATAATAATATAATAAATTATAATAAATATTCTTATAGATAAATTTTTATTATATATTAAATAATAAATTTCGATGCATTCGAATAAAAACTCCTACCATTAATATCAATATTATGACCTTGTGCAATGCATTTAGTAAGTTTTTTTTTAAATTTTTCTAATTGTTTTTAAAATATAATATAATAATTTAATATATTATAATAATAAACAGTTTTGATTGTCAAGTTTTTATTGAATATTAAATAATAAATTGTGTCGAGTAGAAACTCCATTTAATTATTGATACCGGCATTAATATGGTGAGCAAATAATTTTGTGTAAGCGGAGCCATCAGATAAAATCTCTTATCATTAATACTAATATCTACATGTTGAACTGAGGACTATGCAAACCCGAGTTTTGCTAAGTAATGAAATCTAATTATAGGGAAGGGGAAACTTTATACAAGAGTTCCGTCTAAAAACTTTAAGGGAAGAATTTTTTTCCTCTTTTTTCTGACCATTTTTTTATATTGATTACGATAATATAATAAATTACAAGGAATAGAATATTTCAATAATCAAATTTTTATCGCACATCAATCAACATTATAATATATATTATTAATATTTATTGTATATTAAATAGTAAATTTTAATGATAGTAGAGCATCTACATATTGTTATCATTAATAAAACCTGTTCCTACATGACAAATAGATAATTCTGCTCAAACTAAGCCTCTCTTAGATGTATACTTGCATATAATCTGTGCCATGGGATCAATATCAAGAATCAAGAAAGTTAAACTCTGAAGTTATGTTGGTGACTGTGGTTTGAGATCTAACAGGGCTAAATCTCCTTCAAAAGCTCACTTATAATTTTACCTATCAAGCATTCACCAAACCAGATATGGAGATATTAGTGAAGTTCCAAGTTATGCTCGGCCATTGACTTCCATGGACCATGGTGCAAGAAGACGGTCACCATCTTATCTCATAGTGAGACTGGACTTTACGCAAGATAAGAGGATTCACATGGCACCAGTGACGAAATTTGAGAACCGGCAACTCCAACAGTCACGAACAATTTAAAGATAAAGATTTGACGTCCACAAACAATTACATTGGCCATGCATTGCATGCCACCAAAATTTTTAGGTATCAATATTCCACTATATCCATTAGTACCGATCCCTTGAACTCGAAGCAATATGCATGCCACCAAAGAATGTTTCCTCTTTTTTCTTTCTTTTCTTTTTTTTTTTAAGTAAAAAAATAGAATAGAGAGTTAAACCCGATATAGTTATCCCTGCAGATCATTGTCCCGCCAGGTAACGTACGATATACAACGTTTAGATTTTTGTATCTTTTTTCTATCTATAAATGAGTACATCAACCCGGCATCACTAAAATGCCGGTTGATAAAATATTTCTTTTCATCAACAGCATCTACCAACGGATTGTGCAATATCTATTTCGAGATCCATGCAGGTGGACAAAAAAATAAAAATTGAAGTGCTCTAAAATTTGTGCAAGATATGATCCAATGGCTGATGTAATACAAAAAAATAAAAAAATCAATTATTCTTCTGCGCGAAAGATGCAAACCTGGTCCATATATTCATCATCTTTGAAGGATCATCAATCCAAGGGAAATATATATTTTCCCAGAAGAAGACGTGCAGAACAATGTAGCAGGAATCTCTCTCCCACATAGAGCGTGCCATCAGATCGGGACCAGAGAATTTGGTTCGGTTTTGGTGGACTGAATCCGATCCGTGGTCCAGGCAATGAAACGGGGTGAAGGCCAGATCCTATAATCTGGCAGATAAGGACTCGCTGGCCTAATGGATTGACCCAGGAGATATCAACCTCAAGCTTTGCCGACCTGCTTGCAGTGCGAAACTGTGCTCTGGTATGAAAAGTTCGTAACTTTGGATGTACGAAACCAAAGATGCGGTCGGACTCCAAAAGGAGCTGGTACAAAGTGAGTGCATTTTCTTGGTAACGGCGACGGCAAGCGTCACGATTTCGTAGTTACAGTAAGTTTTTGTAGGAGTCTTCATGTGAGATTTTGGATCGTTTTCCCATTCCTTTTGGTAAAGAAGGTGTTTGAAGGCGTTACCGTCGAGCAACGCATGAATCGCACTTCGCTGTCAAAGTTTGACCACTAATTATTTAGGTTCGAGTTGAGAAAGAGATGCCATGGAAAAACCTTTTTTTTTTTTTTTTTTATAAAAGAAAGGAGAGGAAGGGATTAATCCCGATGTGGCTATTCTTTTTGGACTTCAATTTTACCAGACTATGTTCGACCTGACATCACTAAGATACCGAAATAATATACTTTCTCATAATCTCGATCATATGTTTTAAAAAATATCTAGATTTAATCGAGCAATTCCAAAATTCATGACTCAAATCCGTAAATCATAGAAGATGAGTCCAAACTTCTACCAATGAACTACCATCTGTGCAGTTGGTTGGGAAAATATTTGTGCAAGAAAAAATGCTTTAAAAAGTGGCCGTCAGCAGCCTGTTAGTCTTTTACGTGCAAAATAAAACTTCTCTGCCGCCACTAAAACCAGAAAAATTAAAATTATAGCGTGCACCGTATGCACAGGCCAGGCACGACATTGATGACGGCAGACCAGATCAAAACAGGATGAGCGGAACCCCACGCTAATGTCTCCACGACTTTGCACCGGGCACGCAATAATTTCTCTTGAAACTGGCATAGCAACTTATCAGAGTACCGTCGAACTATTATCTTACATGGAACATTACGCAAATACTTTAACTGCACTCTTTACCAAAATAAATAAATAATAATAATAATAATAATAATAATAATAATAATAATAATAATAATAATAATAATAATAATAATAATAATAATAATAATAATAGATGAACTGCACTGATTGTCTTTTGTGATGCCCCGCTTTTTCTTCATTTTTCGAGGATCAGGATGGGAAGAAACCCAATCATAAGTTGGGAGAGAAAGCACGGTTTGAACCCAGGTCATACCTAACGGCGCTCGATAATTTAATTAATGAACTGCTCTGGTCGGCATATTCTGACAGTAATCAAGCACGATTACAAGCACGGTAAGCTGCCTTTTTTCCACAAACCTAGCAAGGTCCTGAGCTGATGGTGACACTTGGACCTAATTTCCAAAGAAGATTGAACAATTTTTTCTTTTTCTTTTTTTTTTTTTTTTTTGGAAGAATATATAGGTTCATGTCATTCAAAAACTAGTTCGACATCTCCTGATGCACGGCGATGCTTGTTAGTACGAATTAAAAAATATAGGATGCGAAGGAAATAAAATACTTTTTCCACTTAATTTAATTAATTTATAATAAATATATCTACCATATGGTTAAAAAATAAAAACCATGCTCTCTCCCGGCTGAGCTAAGCCGGCAGTAAATATATGCCCCCAGTAAATATGGTTATAGGCTGAGATATATTCATTGAACATGTAGGTCCTCTACGATGGCCAAAATCGAAAGAATCTATAAAGCATGCCGTTGCTAGTCATCGGTCATCATTTAACGTAGGAAAAATCAAGGCATAGTCGGACGGGGCCAACACTACTACGTAAGCAGATGATAAGCTCACCATAGGTGGTTTTTTCGTTCTTGCTTTGGGTGAATCACCGATCCCACTAGCTTTTATTTAAAAGAAAAAAAAAAAAAAAAAAAAAATGAAACGCACATGAATTGATAAGCTCGTTGGTCACGGAGGTCCTTAATCCGCGGCCAACCATATGAAACGATAAAGAATTAATTAGAAAGTTCTGGACCTGGCTCGATAAAATATTTAAAACCTCCAACGATCGAGAATCTCAGCAGTTAAACAACCATGACTTCTAAGTCACTGTTTCCACGCGGTGAATCAAGCAAACCTCAAATTTTATGATAGAGAAAGAAAATAAAAATAAAAATAATAATAAAAAAAAAGTGGGGGAAAACATTTAATTTCTCAGCTGCCCCGTCTCCCCGGTTCTCACTCGAGTCAACAATTCAAGTCAAGTAAGTCCATTTTATAGGTCCCACACGCTGTCCACGAGTCGTGCATTTTTATACCAACACTCAACTGCCTCTCGGTGAGAGGACCAGCTAAGCCCCCACTAAATTAGTTCCTTCCTTTCTACTAACCCATTATACCTCCAAATTAAATTCATTTATAGTGGCAGATCCTATCTCAGTATTGCACCATTCCATCCGTGAGCGAGAGATTAGTCGGCAGAGAGATGAAGCTGGCTGAGCTCTCCGGCCTCCCCGTCCAGGTGGTCCGAAGCCGGTGGTTCACCGTCTTCGCGTCGTTCCTCATCATGGCAACCTCCGGCGGCATCTACATCTTTGGAATCTATTCCAACGCGATCAAGACCACCCTGGGCTACGACCAGCAGACCCTAAACACCCTGGCCTTCTTCAAAGACTTGGGCGCCAGCGTCGGCATCATCTCCGGGCTCATCTATGAGGTCACCCCTCCCTGGGTCGTCCTCGCCCTCGGCGCCGGCATGAACCTCTTCAGCTACCTCATGATCTACCTCGCCATCACCGGCCGCAGCGCCCGCCCCCACGTTTGGCAGATGTGCCTCTATTTATGCCTCGGAGGCAACTCGCAGGCCTTCACCAACACCGGCGCCGTCGTCACCAGCGTCAAGAACTTCCCGGCGAGCCCTGGCATCGTGATCGGCCTCCTTAAGGGCTATGTTGGCCTCAGCGGTGCCATCGTCACCCAGCTCTACCTCGCCTTCTACGGCGACAACTCCAAGTCCCTCGTCCTCCTCATCGCATGGCTCCCCGCAGCCTTCCCCCTTGTCTTCATCTCCACCATTCGGATCTTCAAGTCGCCGCGCCAGCCAGGCGAGAACACCAAGCCGTTCTACTGCTTCCTCTACGTCTCCCTCGCCCTCGCCACCTTCCTCATGGCCATGATCATTGTCCAAAAAAGGTTCTCTTTCTCTCACTCCGCGTACAGCGTCAGCGCCGCCATCGTCCTTCTCCTCCTCTTCCTCCCCCTCGCCGTCGTTACCAAAGAAGAATTCAAGATCTTCAGGAAAAAGAAGCAATCTCTCCAAGACCCCCCACCTCTGTCCATAGCCATCGAGACGCCGACGATCCCCCAACCGCCACCGCCCGAGCTGAAACCGACCCCAACCACCACCGCATCACCTACCAAAAAGAGCTCACCGCTCTATTACGTCATCCATACCTTCAAGGCCCCCGACAGGGGACAGGATTACTCCATCCTCCAAGCAGTTGTCAGCATCGACATGATGATCCTCTTCTTCTCCACCATTTCCGGCGTCGGCGGCACCTTTACGGCGATCGACAACATGGGCCAGATCGGCGAGTCGTTGGGCTACCCTTCTCGGAGCATCAACACCTTCGTTTCCCTCATCAGCATATGGAACTACGCTGGCAGAGTTGCGGCCGGGTTCGCCTCTGATATCTTCCTCACCAGGTACAAATTCCCCCGCCCTTTGATGCTCGCAGCGGTCCTCCTCCTCGCCGCCGCCGGCCACCTCCTCATCGCCTTCGGAATCCCGGGCTCGATCTACGTCGCGTCGGTGCTCATCGGCTTCAGCTTAGGAGCACAGGTGCCGCTTCTCTTCGCAATCATATCTGAAGTGTTCGGTCTCAAGTACTACTCGACGCTGTTCAACTTTATACCTCTCGCCACGCCGATCGGGACGTATGTATTGAACGTTAAGGTCGCCGGGATTTTGTATGATAGAGAGGCGGCGAAGCAGAACGTGAAGCTCTCTGCAGGTTCCTCCGAGAAGTCGTTAAAGTGCACGGGAGTGCACTGCTTTAAGCTTTCTTTCCTCATTGTCGCGGCGGTGACGCTACTCGGAGTTCTTGCCATGCTGGTTTTGGTTTGGAGAACTTGGGATTTCTACAAAGGTGATATGTATGAGAAGTATAGAGAGGGGACACAGGGTAACAGCCGAGAAGAAGACACAAAGAAGGAGATGACTCCTACGCTTGAGGAAAAGGTAAATGGGAATATAAAGTAAAGCTAAGAAAGGGAAATGAGAGAGAAAAAAGCTTTCCTGCCCGTGTTTATGTAGGAAAGACGAGGCTAATTTGGAGCACTAGCCTATGTTTGTTTGTATGGTGAGAGATGGGGCTCCCCGCTCTCCCCTGTTATTGGAACCTCATCCATGTATTTGTATCAGGTGGCAGCAATTACGTAAAATCATCACAGTTTGAACATTTGCAAAAAGTTGGATATGTGATTCTAGAATTTTTTTTAATGAATATATTATTGCGTCCCAGATTCAGCATCGAAATTGGTTACGCGACCAATCGTATAAATTCTAAATTTTATTTTAGAGATCGTGCAAGATCTAATCTTCAATTCAATATCCAAATAGTGGTAAGGAACAAATTTTACTAATTATTTATTGATTCCAAGAATTTTTCATAAAATTCAACTATAAAATCGGAGATCAACACCTAAATCCTAGCTCCTCACTGACTGGTTCCAAATCCCAATTGATCTTCGGTATCTTTAACAAAAACATAAAAAAAATAGGGATGAGCTACACAAGCTCAGTAAGTTATCAACACCTCCAGTATACATACACAAACATGCCTTTAATAAATAGCAAGCACAAACACACCATACAACAAGATGTCCATTAATATAATAATATATATCCAGCAACATGATGCAAATATGTATACTTAATCACAACCGACACCGACACGACTATGGATGGCCAACCATTTACTTTACTCTCCTAGTCCTTTTGACTATGGCCACGATTGGCCCGTGGCTCGCCTCATAAGAGACTAGATCCTAACTCACTTACCGAAACCGATCATGTACCAATGATCACCCCACTGGAGGCCCACAAGGAAAACTAGCTCTGAGTATCACACGAGAAACATGCATCCTTTACATGTGCCTGCCACGCATGGCTAAAATAAGGCAACTAGCTCTTGACTCACATACCGCTCATCGATCATGTGCCAGCGATCGCCCCATTGGAGGCCTACAAGGAGACTAGATCCTCGTATGATCATAGTTGGACTAGAAAGCACCCACACCAACACAATGCACCCACACCAGCACAATGCATGCACCCAATGCAACCCAATCAATCCAATGCAAATTAAAATATATTACACGTTTTTAATATTTCATAATATATTTGGTATATAATATCAGAGGTCAATATAACTTACCGAAAAGGATCCACCAACAAGTACAATTCAAACCTAGATCTGATCTTCCAAGGACAACGATGATCCTGACCAACAATTTAAACATATAATTAATTTCTATCTAATAAAACTAAAAAGAAAATTATGTTATCATGGGGCACTCTCCTTAATCCAAATACAATTATGGTACAAAATTTACTTTTCCTCACTTCCCTTCTCTTTCTCTCTCCTCTCTCTCTCTCTCATCTTTCTCTCTCTTCTCTCTCTTTTCTTTCTCTCTCTTCTCTCTCTCTCCTCTTTCTCTCCTCCTCTCTCTCTCCTTCCTCACCCATGATGGCGGGGGACCTTGCGGGTGAGCCACCAAAAATCATCCCGGCGACGGACTCTTAGATAGGTTTCTCTCTCTCTTTCTCTCTCTTCATATATTTTTTTTCCTTTTCTTTTTTTTTTCTATTTCTCCTTTCTTTTTTTTTTCTCTTTTCTTTTTCCTCACGGAACAGAGCCCCCCCCCCCCCGGTTTTTTTTCTTTCTTTCTCTTCCTTCTCCTCTTTTCTTCCCGAACCCCATCCCTGCACCTCATCTTGACCAAACCACCCTCCCCATTGTGGCTGGTGGTGGCCATAGGGACGGTGATCGATGTAACGACCCAAAAAAAAAAGGATTGAAGCCTGGTTGGCCCACCAGAATGGACTGGCCTAGACCCCTACACGGCTCAGCACGCAGGATGCGCAGGCGCGCGGGCGCACGAGCGCGTGCACGGGTGGAGGGAGCGCGAGTGCGCGGTGCACGGGTGCACGGGCGACACGTGGCGGCATCGACGTGTGGGCGCGCGAGTGCGCGTGCGCGGTGCGCGGTCCGGCCAATCGCAGTGGGCGCACTTTGCGCGGCCCAGGCCCATGCACGCGGCGTGCGCATGGTCTCGGCCGAGGCCCATGCGTGCGGTGCGCGCGTGGGCTCGGCCCAGCCCAAGCCGGCCGTCGCGTGAGCATTTCCCATGCGTTTCCCGGCACGCGAGTGGGCTCGGCCCAACCCAAGCTGGCCGTTGCCTGAGCATTTCCCACGTGTTTCCCGGATGTTTCCTAGCCCGTTTTGCGCAGTTCACGGCGATCCATGGGGTTTCTGAGTGATCTGGACTGTTCGATCGCCCAATCGAATGGCTGAGATTAATCCGAGAGAGTTTAGGCTTGATTAGGTGCTTTTGGATTCGGATTTGGATGTGGTTTGAGGCGTAGATCACAAATCAAACGGCCAGGGAGATATTTTGATGGTTTTGGACTTCTTAGGTTATGTTTGAGATGATTTTGGATTGATTTTTTCCCTCTTTTTAACCAGGACGTCGACAGGAAGTAGGGAAGAGCCTGCAGAGAGCTAGAAGAGAGAGAAAGAGAAGGGAAAAGAGGAGAGAAGAAGAAAGAAAGAGAAAGAGGAGAAGAGAGAGAATGGAGAGACGAAAGGGATCTTGAAGAAGAGGGAGATTGTCATGCTTTGATGGCACGGGATAGTGACCAGTTTTGGAGATATGCTGGGATTTGGGATAAAGAGAGAAAGAGGAGAGATAAAGATGAGAGAGAAGATGAGGAAATGGAAAATCAGCGAAAACCTTCTTTCTCAAAATTTGTGAAACTAAGATTTGGTTTGAATGAATTTATTTATCATTGTAGGAGATCAATCTTTTGAGCAAGAAGGATTTGGACGAATTTCGGGTATAGATTGATACCGGATATCTGGGATTAGCGATTGAAAGTAAGGATTCTGGACGTGATCACCAGCCTATATATTATTTTACAAGGCATAATTTTGATCCGAGTACATGAGCAATGGCATGCATGATTTATTGTTGCATGGTATAGTTAGGTTTTTATGAAAAACAATATGACTATGGTTGTTATTATTTTATATTTATGGATATTGTGTTTATCGGATAAAAATTATTTTTGATGGATTGGACCATGATGCCGGTCATTGAAAGATTTGAGATTTCAGGTTTAACATCATGATACGATTTGATAAAATGATATAGATGGTTAAAATGATAACGGTGTTTGAACTAGCCATGAATCTGAAGTTTTCAGAGCCACGGGCTTCATATGAAGAATAACCGGCCATGGGCATTTAAAACATGGGACAATCAAAGTCACGGACTTTGTACGTGAACTAGGCTGGCCACGAGCTTAGAATACATGGTTGATAGTGTGGTTGCCAGTCATGGGCGTCGCATGACAATGGCTAGTCCAGAACCCTAAAGAAGAGGAAAAGTTAATGAAAATATATAAAGGAAATATAATGATATGAAAGGTTTTGATATTTTTGATATGTGATTGGTTTTGGATTACGTGACCGAAAAATTATGATCTTGCTGCTTTCAGTTTTTATATTAATATTGATGTGATTGTGAGGAAAACTTACTGGGCTATAGAGCTCATAACCTTACTTTCTTCTTTCACAAAGTTATGCAGATATTCGGGCTTGGTAAGGAATGAGATTATTTTTTTGAGGTAAGTGACACTTGTGTACCCAGGCCTTGCATGATCTCTAGGATAAAACATAGAGTTTGTGTGACCGGTCGCATCTGATTCCGTTGCTACATTCAGGACATGACAGAGTGGTATCAGAGACAGGTTATGATTGTTACGGCCGTTATGATGACGTGGCATACCTCAGATTTCGTTGGGCATGATTATAGCCACGTGGAGTTTTTCGGCAAGGTCAGATGTGGCTCCGCCTCGGTCGAAGTCGAGGTCGGTCCGGGCCTTCCTGCTCCTCCGCTAGGTGTCCACCCAGGAGGGGTCCACCTCGGCCGAAGCCGGCGGCCCCTTGCTCCCTCGCCAGGTGGTGCCCTGAGACGGTCCGACCTCAATCGAGGTCGAGCCGGGCCCCCTCGCTCCTTCACCAGGTGGCACCCGGAGACAGGACCACCTCGACCGAAGTCGAGCGCCCCTCTGCCGCTCCGCCAGGTGTCCACCCAAGAGGGGTCCACCTCGGCCAAAGCCGGCGGCCCCTTGCTCCCTCGCCAGGTGGCGCCCTGAGACAGTCCCACCTCAGTCGAGGTCGAGCCAGGCCCCCTCGCTCTGTCGCCAGGTGGCGCCCGGAGACGGGACCACCTCGGTCGAAGTCGAGCGCCCCCTGCCGCTTCGCCAGGTGTCCACCCAGGAGGGGTCCACCTCGACCGAAGCCGGCGGCCCCTTGCTCCCTTACCAGGTGGCACCCTAAGACGGTCCCACCTCAGCCGAGGTCGAGCCGGGCCCCCTCGCTCCTTCGCCAGGTGGCGCCCAGAGACGGGACCACCTCGGCCGAAGTCGAGCGCCCCTCTGCCATTCCACCAGGTGTCCACCCAGGAGAGGTCCACCTCGACCGAAGCCGGCGGCCCCTTGCTCCCTCGCCAGGTGGCGCCCTGAGACGGTCCTACCTCAGTCGAGGTCGAACTGGGCCCCCTCGCTCCTTCGTCGGGTGGCGCCCGGAGACAGGACCACCTCGGCCGAAGTCGAGTGCCCCCTGCCGCTCCGCCGGATGTCCACCCAGGAGGGGTCCACCTCGGCCGAGGCAGGCCAACCTGTGCGGTGAAGCCTCCGGGGAGCGGGAGCACGAGCTCCGAGATTGCCCCTCGAGCCGTGCGCGCCGCACCCCGAGAGAAGCATCCGTACGATCGGCAGCGGCACGCGAAACATCGCTTACCTCGGCCCGACAGGTTCTGCAGTCGAGGGGTGAAGTCCTGACAAGACAGGACCTAATAACGGGCATCGTCGGTGCCTGGGAAGGAGAGCGCCCACGCTCGACCCAAGGTCTGGTCGGCGGACTGGCCGGCGCCCTCCCTTTACTCTTTCCTCGCTAGGCCCGGCAAGCAAGGCGGGGAAGCCGCCGGGTTCTTTGATCCAAAGGGGAAAGGGGAAAGAGATGGAGGAGAGTAGGTGAAAGCGACGAAGGGGCCTCCCAAAGGCGGAAAACAAAAAGGCGACGTGAGGAGTTAAAAGGAGGGGGAGAGTAGACGACCGGGTAAGGCAAGAAACGGAAGAAAAAAATGGGAAAAGCACCAAGAGCAGGATCCGAGACCTCGAGAGGGGACCGTCGGCGTGAGCTCGGTGGAGGAACCCGACCAGATTTCCATTCTTCCTGAAACCTTTTTTGCTAGCACAATCTCCAAGTCTGGGACTCCCTCGGGGGCCCGCTTCGGAGATTCTGTTCCCTCTCGCCATTTACTAACTTGACCATCAGAGCTCCCTCGCCAGGATACCCGGCCAGGGCTTCTGACCTTGTCTTGCAGGATTGAGAGCCAGGAGGCCCCGGGGCGAGACGGTCTAGTCAAATCGGCGGCTTCGAAGCCACAGGCGCGACGGCGAGATCGGCAACAATGATCATTTGGGATAGTGATATAAGTGATTAAAATAATAATGACACGATGGTTAATAGGATATGATGAAAATAGTGTCAGAACTTAGGTTGTGGTGATTTGGAACTGTGGCATAAGTGACTATGATAGATATGAGTGGTATTGAATTTAGGTCATGATTGTTTAAGAATGTGACATAAGAGATTAAGAAATCAACATGATGATTAGTAAGACATGACAGAAATTTTTGGAAGGATTTATCAGTGAATCTAGATGGTTTAGTAAATTATATCAGAGTGCACAGTGGAAGCGTAGTGATTTAGGAGTGTTTTGATGCGAGCACTGATTCAGATTTCAATCAAGTTAATTTCGAGGATGAAATTATTTTAACGGGGAGAGAACGTTACGATCCAAAAAAAAAAAAAAAGGATTGAAGCCTGGCCAACCCACCAGAATGGACTGGCCCAGACCCCTACACGGCCCAGCACGCGGGATGCGCAGGCAC
Source organism: Areca catechu (assembly GCA_021397845.1). Taxonomy (NCBI): domain Eukaryota; kingdom Viridiplantae; phylum Streptophyta; class Magnoliopsida; order Arecales; family Arecaceae; genus Areca; species Areca catechu. The sequence goes on along the minus strand of CM038039.1, from coordinate 77,572,726 downwards.
GCGGGCGCACGAGCGCGTGCATGGGCACGAGGGAGCGCGGGCTCACGAGCGACACGTGGCGGCGTCGACGCACGGGCGAGCATTGCGCGGCCCAGGCCCATGCGCGCGGCACGCGCGGGTGCGTGGGCTCGGCTTAGCCCGAGCCGGTCGTCACGTGGGCGTTTCCCACGCGTTTCCCGGGCATTTCCCAGCCCGTTTCGTGCGGTTCACGGCGGTCCATCGGATTTCTGAGCGATCTGGACTGTCCGATTGCCCGATCGAATGGCTGAGATTAATCCGAAGATGTTTAGGCTTGATTAGGTGCTTTTAGATTCGGATTTGGACATGGTTTGAGGCATAGATCACAAATCAGATGGTCTGGGAGATATTTTGATGGTTTTAGATTTCTCAGGTTACGTTTGAGGTGATTTTGGATTGGTTTTTCCTTCCTTTTTTAACTCGGACATCGACAGGAAGCAAGGAAGAGCCTACAAAGAGCCAGAAGAGAGAGAAAGAGAAGGGAAAAGAGGAGAGAAGAAGAAAGAAAGAGAAAGAGGAGAAGAGAGAATGGAGAGAGGAAAGGGATCTTGAAGAAGAGGGAGATTGTCATGCTTTGATGGCATGGGATAGTGACCAGATTTAGAGATATGTTGGGATTTGGGATAGAGAGAGAAAGAGGAGAGATAAAGATGAGAGAAAAGATGAGGAAAGGGAAAATCAGGGAAAACCTTCTTTTTCAAAATTTGTGAAACTAGGATTTGGTTTGAATGAATTTATTTATTATTATAGAAGATCAATCTTTTGAGCAGTAAGGATTTAGACGAATTTCGGGTATAGATTGATACCGGATATCTGGGATTAGCGATTGAAGGTAAGGATTCTGGACGTGATCACCAGCCTATATATTATTTTACAAGGCATGATTTTGATCTAAGTACATGAGCATTGGTATGCATGATTTATTGTTGCATAGAGTCGTTGGATTTTTATGAAGAACAATATGACTATGGTTGTTATTATTTTATATTTCTGAATATTGTGTTTATCGGATAAAAATTACTTTTGATGGATTGGACTGTGATGCCGGTCATTGAAAGATTTGAGATTTCAGGTTTAACATCATGATACGATTTGATAAGATGATGTAGATGGTTAAAGTGATAACGGTGTTTGGACTAACCATGGATCTGAAGTTTTCGGAGTCACAGGCTTCGTATGAAGAATAGCCGGCCATGGGCATTTAAAACATGGAACAGCCAGAGTCATGGGCTTTGTACGTGAGCTAGCTTGGCCACGGGCTTAAAATACATGGTTGATAGTGTGGTTGCCAGTCATGGGCAGTCCAGAACCCTAAAGAAAAGAAAAAGTTAATGAAACTATATAAATGAAATATAATGATATGAAAGGTTTTGATATTTTTGATATGTGATTGGTTTCGGATTGCGTGACCGAAAAATTTATCGTTTTGCGTTATATGATTATGATCTTGCTGCTTTCAGTTTTTATATTAATACTGGTGTGATTGTGAGGGAACCTTACTGAGCTGTAAAGCTCACAACCCTACTTTCTTCTTTCACAAAGTTGTGCAGATATTCGAGCTTGGTAAGGAATGAGATTATTTTTTTGAGATAAGTGATTCTTATGTACCCAGGCCTTGCATAATCTCTAGGGTAAAATCTGGAGTTTGTGCGGCCGGTCGCGTGCCGATTCTGTTGCTGGATTCAGGGCGTGACAACCTAGAGGAGGGTCGGCAATCCCGGAGGTGAACCGAAGGGAGGATGGTGGCGCAGCCACCGGCGACGTACGGCCCAAGCAAACCGAAGAAAATCAAACTAAAATTTCATTAATCTTCAAAAATAACTAAAGAAAGAACTCACCGCTCTTGCAGGGCTTCCGGGCACTCGCCGGAGAGGAGAGAGATGGCGGCGAAAGCTTGGTCAGTGCTTCCTTGGACGGCAGTGAGAGGGGGAGAAAGATTTATAAGAAAACTAATGGAAAGATACCTCGTCGTTTGGGGAAGAAACTCCATCCAATCGGAGTTCCAATCCACTCTAAACTCATCGTTGACTCCTTCCCTCCCCTCCACGACTCTCCCTCCCGAGTCCTCCGACGAAATCCTCGGTCGATCAACGTGAACACCCCTTTCCTGTTTCGGCTTCTCCATTTTTTTTTTTTTTTTTCTGGGTTCCGGGTGAAGCCGGCAAGGGCTGCCGACTTCCGCCCAAAACACGGACGGGCCTCATATATAATATAAATAATTAAGCTTATTGATTAAGATAGTGATTAAGCCATCCAAAATCTTGGAAATCAAATCTTCGTACACTACTATTATATGTGATTCTAGATATCATCATCGATAGTATGACAAAACTCCATTATTGGCGGTTGTGTTTGGTTCTTGGTTTAGCTATTCGTTCAAATCTTCACTGCTTTTTTTTTTTTAATGAGAAAAGCAAGATAAATAGATAATTCCCCGAGGCCGTAGTATTTCTAATCTTTTTTTCTACAGAATACAATTTGTACTTTTTATCAAGTCACGTAAAACCAAAAGTAGTGAGTTATATCCTCCAACGGAAAAAAAAAAAAAAAAAAGGTGAGATTGAGCCACCAGGTTGTCAAATTTTGCCAAAATCACCATTAAATTTTTAACAACTTTGATGATGCATTAATGTGCATATTTTTATCCCCCGTCAAAATGGTATATCACCAGGTTCGCCAGTATCATTTTCCTTTAGTGATTGATGATGCATTAATTAGGATTCCCCCCCCCCCCCCCCCCTTTAGTGATGCTAAATCAATTAAATAATTGGGATTAGATAGCATACAAAAGCTTTTGTTTATAGGATTGCGTGCACCCAAGAACATGGCATTGATCTCATAAACAAGTTCTTGCCTCGCTTTCAATTGGAGTTTATAAAGGAGATAGCTGTAAACGAAGGTTTGACCAATCCTCTGCTGGAGTCTAAACAGGGTCTAATAACAGTTAAACAACAAGCAATAAGCTTACAGGCACAGCCATTTAACGCTTGTGGCATTTTATATCAAATGCTTACAAGGCTGGGGCATTTTATATCTTCTCATTTGTAGAAAATTAGTTTTGTAATTAACTCCTCTTCTCTACGCATGTTTTTCAAGGATCTCAATGCATTTTGTCCCACCATTCCCCATTTGCTCGATTGCTCTGTCCTCTGTTTATTTTTTTTTGTTAATCCTTTTTTTTTTAATACTTTGATTCTCTGTTTACTTAGCAGTCCTAATCTTGAATTGGAAATACTTTTATTAATCTTCTTGATAAATTTATCATTTTGGAATTTAAATTCGAGCAGAGGGCGCATTTTTTTTCCCCCTAATTTTATGAATCACTTGGTTCTTTACTGCTTATTGGATGGAAAATTCAATCGGTGAGCAGAATTATCGTAGATTATTCAAAAAACATGCATTTGATGTACATAATTTAAACGTTACTACGTTCGTTGTATAATCTATCGTGACTTGCCATAATATGATGGTTATGGTATTCATTGCTATCGCCAAACTGTTACCAGGGTTATTGCCATGACTTGTAAAACAATGATAATTTATTTATTGCTGTAAGTACCCTTTTGCATTACTAAATTTATTTTCATTACTTGACAATTTAAGCTAATGTTTTTTTTTTTTTCCTCCCTTGACTGCTATTTTCTCTGGTTATTCTTCCGTTGATTTTTTTTTTAAAATTTTTTTCCCTTTTACATGGTTGGTTATTGATAGGGCTATCGACCACGTGCGGTCGAAGGCATTCTGGACTGCCATGTGCATCATTAATGGGTCAAGTGGCTGTACCCAAGTGGGGTGGCATGAAGCTAAACCCATCTCAGTTTGGTAAGCCAATTAGGTCGGCTCATTACTCAGTCCGGTCAACTAGTCAAGCAGTTCCGTCAGTGCGACAAGCTTTTATTGGATGGCTCCATTAAAAGTTAGAACCAACAAGTGATAGGGCGATCTCTTAGCCAGGCCACCTAATTTCCGGTATGAGTGCAAGTAGGGATAGGCAAAATCTCAACGGCATCTGACATCGCTATAAAAAAAGAAATTAATAGTGAAAATCTAATGAAACAGAATCCTGTCATCCCAACAAGAGTCATTATAGCTGTCAGGGATGAGACCCATTTTGAAGGCTTCCTATTACACCATGCAATCTTGCAAATCGGTAAGAGGGACTTACAACCCATGAACACACTTGGACGTTTTTGTTCATCCTCATATCTTGATTCATCGAATTACCATAGGTCTCTTGCTCTAGCTATTATAGTCTCACATTTTTTAATCACCAGCTTGAATATCGGAGTGTTCATCTCGATCGAGAAACTTTCTTACATATCATTGGAGCGAACCCGTCCACGAGAAGATATCCGGTCTTATCAAAGAAAAAAAGAGCATATCAACTCCCCCGTCGGAGCTCGGTGATACGTGCACGAACGGCAACGGCTATCTTTACCTCCCACTCTTACTTTTTAATTGGGAGCACGTTCCTCGGTCTCCTTGATGAACTTATCATTTTAGGATTTAAACTTGAGAGGATGACCACCCTGCATTTTCTAAATGTCCAGATCAGTTGGTTTTTCCCAAATGCCTATGGAATGGAAAAAATCAATCAATGAAAGAAATAATGGTACGAGCCGGAGGTCATCCCACCGGCGGAAGACCACCTTGTCATCTATTTACAGATGGAAAGAGAGTGCACCTCGGTCCATACCGGCGGCCCGTGGTTTGTTGGAGGTCAGCTGCTGACGATGAAAGACTGGGAACGAAATTTTGTACTGGAACATAGGAGTATTCGGAAGGTTGTTGTGTGAATGCGACTGTCGGGCCTTCCGCTGGAATTTTGGAAGTCGGCGTCAATGATGGCGGTGGCGGAGGTGGCTGGAAAACTCATATCGGTTGATTGCTTCACGGATCACCTGAAAAATGTGGGGTATGCTCGTGTGAAGGTTGAGCTGGACTCTTCTCTGCCAGTGAAGCCAGGAGTTCTGGTTCGAGAGAAATCTAAGGTATTTTGGCAACGTTTTGTCTATGAAAACTTGCCTTCCTTATGTTTTGCATGTGAGAAGATCGGCCATGAGGAAGATGTGTGCAGTGCCGGTATGGTGGAGTCGGGGGGAAGGAAGGAGGAGGAGAGTACTGAAGGGGGTTCAGAGGGGTCCAATGGGACAGGCTCAAGCAGGAATACTGTGCTGCATGAGGGGAGGAGCAGGCCGAAGTTCGAGCCATGGTTGGTAACGGCCAGGGTTTGGCGGCCTCGTCCAATGCGGTCATCGGTGAAGGATCGGAATGTGGTCGACGGGGGAAGGGGTACTGGCAGATCCTCTCCGGATTTACCCTCCTCTTCCCCTTCGAGAACCTCTCATACCATGGGGACTTCGACTCACAGCTCGCCGCCGGACTCGGATGGCTATCAAAAACCGACCAAAGTGGCCCGACGACGATCCCCAGACACGAGTTCAGGGGAGATGTCAGGAGATGGAGCTTCATTTCCCCCAGGGTTTGGGCCTTTGGCTAGGTTGGCTGATCGAATGGAGGTGGGCCCGTCGGATGGTGGCCCAGTGTACCTCGTCATGGTGGACTTCGGTTCTAGGGCCTTAAAAAGGGGCCGAAGCCCGGCATCTTCTCCTGTGTCCAGCCCAAAAGTCTGTCCCGATGACCTCCAACCACATGGTGGAGGAGCTTGCTCCCGCGTCTCCAGCTGGCCAGAAGGCTCGCCTGGCGGTCTCGATTTCTCCTCCTTTGGTAAAGGTCAGTGCTTCCGATCCTTGCATGGATGGGCTCGAGGGGGAAAGGGATCTCTCTCAGCTTGTTTGCCCGTGATGGCTGGGTCGGCTGCTGTTAGGGTTCAGAGGAGTTTCGGTGGGACAGATGAAGGGAGAGGAGCTGGGGATGTGGTTAAGGGTAAGAAGCAAGCCTTGGGGTGGGTAGAGGTGGTTAAGAAGGGGACGGGAGGTGGTGCTGGGGTGCCGGGTTCTGTTCATAGTATGGTGGGAGGGTCTGCTGCTGCCTTGTCTTGGGTGGGCAGGTCTGGGACGAACGGGGGAGGGAAGGCTGGTGCTGGGTCTAAAGGAAAAGGGCTACTTCGGGGTGTGGCGGGGGGAGAGGATATCACAGGAGGGATGGCAAGGGACTCTCAGGGTCTGGTAAGCACATGGGTGGTGCCAGGGGGGAGGACATGGGCTGTGGGCTTGCAAGGGGTTCACTGGGGTCTCAGGGGGAGCTGGCAGGGGCTGCGGTGACTCGGGAGGGGAATAGGAAGTCTCAGGTGGGCAGCCTGTCGGCTTTGATAGGGTCCAAATGCCCGGTCCTGGGATCCATGGGATCTGGGCAGCAATCAAGGGTGGTGGTTCCGGTCAGCATTGGGGTGGACAGGTAGGCGCCAGTCCATGAGGATGTGGTGGGACGACTGAAGGTTGCTTTCTTTCAAGAGAATCTGGAGCCTGAACAGGGTGCAGGGGGTCCTGCACCTAGGAAGGATGTGGTTTCTGGGAAGAGCCCTGGGGAGGGTTCTTCTAGGGGTTAGTCTATCTATATAAAAATATTATCTTGGAATGTTAGAGGGGCAGGGAAACCTTTCTTTGCCTCGTCTTTTAGTAGAATAAATTTTCTTAATCATCTGGATGTCTGCTTGATTCTGAAGACCCAACTGGCTGGACCTTCAGTGTAGAAAATTCATCGTTGCCTTCCTAAGGAGTGGGGTTTTTATGCAATTGATGCCAAGGATTTATCTAGAGGTTGTTATTGCATGGAACACATCTATCGCCATAATCGATGTGTTTCATCAGTGTTCCCAGAATGTGATAATGGTAATTACTGAAAATAATGATCCTTCTTGGATCTTCTCCGGTGCTATGCCAGTACCTGCTACAAGGAGAGAAGGTATTTGTGGAATGAAGTATCCAGATTGATCAATCAGGGATTCCCGATGGTGGTTGTAGGGGATTTCAACTGTATTACCAAGGGGGAAGAGAAGAGAGGAGGCAAGGCCTTTATTCATACTGTAGCTACCAGGGAATTCAGCCAATTTCTGGACTCCAATGGCCTCGTTGATCTGGGGTTTGGGGGTTCCAGGTTCACCTAGTGCAACAACAGGACTGGGAGAGCCAAAGTTTGGGCGGCTGGATCGAGCTGTGGCAACCACGAGCTGGCTTCATCTACACCCCAAATTCATTATTCGACACCTTGACAGGGTGGCTTCTGATCATTGTCTCATTCTACTGACAACCTCCCCTCTTCCTCCCATTCAGGCGCCTTTCAGATTTGAGAGAATTTGGTTATCTTATTCTAATTCTTGGGATGTGGTTAGGGAGGTGTGGAGAATTTCTATCAGGGACAATGCCCAGTATAGGATCAGCCGGAGACTGGAACTTCTCAAACATCATTTGAGGAGATGGAATAAAGAAGAAGTGGGCAACATCTTCTCCAGACTGGGGGAGATGGAGAAGATCATTCATGACTTCCAGGTGAAGGAGGATAGAGATGGTGTCCTCAAGGAAGCAGATCTTTTCTCCTTGCAGGCTAGTCTGGCCTCCTACAATTCATTGCTGGCTCAGCAGGAGACTATGTGGAGGCAGAAATCCAGGATACAGTGGCTGGCTCAGGGAGACAGGAATTCTCATTTTTTCCATCAAGCTACTCTGGTCAGGAGACATAGGAATCGGATTGTCGCACTCAAGTCCGATGATGGCCACTGGATTGATGATGACCACAGCATTATGTAGGAGATTCTGTTTTTTTTCCAGTCCAGATGGAGGTCGAAGGATGGTGATCTACCTTATGTCTAGGTGTCTGCTCCTCAGAGATTACTTTCTCAGGACCAGAATGAGGGCCATCTCGCTCCTGTTTCAGAGGAGGTTAGGGAGGTGCTTTGGTCCTTAGCGAAGAACAAAGCTCTGGGTCCTGATGGGTTTCCTCTCCTATTTTTTCGGAGATATTGGGGTATTATCAGATCGGAGGTTATCTCAGCTATACAAGCATTTTTCACCACTGCTCAGATGCCGGACAGATGGAAGCAGACCTATGTCACTCTCATTCCTAAGCGAGGCTCACCCATCTCATCCATCCCACTTCAGATCGATTAGCATGTGTGGTACTTTGTACAAAATTTGTGCCAAACTTCTAACTAGAAGGATGGCTGGTATCCTTCCGAGTATTATCTCTCCAGAGCATGGGGCCTTTATTGCTGGAAGGGGCATTTCTGACAATGTCCTACTAGCTCAAGAGTTCATGCATGATATGCGACGGGCATTTTCCAAGACTGCTATGATGGCCATCAAGTAAAATATGGAAAGGGTATATGATCGTGTGCGATGGAGCTTCCTCGACCGGTCTCTCCATGACTTCGTTTTCACCCCCAGTGGATTTCTCGGGTCATGGCATGTATCAGCACTCCATCCTTCTCTATTCTTATTAATGTAGCTCCCTCAAATTATTTTCATTCCACGATTGGCCTTCGACAAAGTTGTCCGCTCTCCCCTTACCTGTTCATTATTATAGCTGACTCCCTCTCACGGGCCTTACGGGATGGTGTTCGGGCATCGACTATTCATCCCTACGTTGCTGCCCCTACAGTGTTTCCGATCTCGCACCTTCTCTTTGTAGATGACTGCTTACTGCTAGGCAGGGCTTTTGAGACTATGGCCCATGGATTCAGGAGCGTTATTATGTCATATTGTCTTGCTTCTAGTCAGAGGGTCAATCTGGCAAAGTCGGAGGTGCACTTTTCCCCAAAGACTACGGCTCGTACGCGTGGTCAGATCATTTCTATCATGGGGATTGGGGGGAGAAATGGTCCCATTCGTTATCTAGGAATCCCAGTTTTTGGAGCTCGGCTCAGTAGGGCGAACTCTCATGTTATGCTGCAGACGGTGCAAGACAGGGTTGAAGGCTGGCAGGGTAGGGTGTTATGGCAATGGGTCGACTTACTCTCATCAGGTCGGTGCTCACCTCCCTACCTATCTACCTGTTGGCCAATGCTGTGATTCCTAGGGTGATGGTGGACAGGGTGGAGCAGATCCTTCGGGCTTTCCTTTGGCGGTCTAGTGATGCTCCCAGGGGTATTAACCTCCTGGGTTGGCAGTCAGTGTGCCAGCCTATGCGAGATGGTGGACTGGGCATCCATTCACTTGTAGTTACGAGGGAGGCGTTGTTGGCTCGGCATGCTACTAGACTATTTTTGGATACTGATAGTCTGTGGGCTTTCTTTATATGAGCTAGATACGATGTCCATTCTCTGGGGAGGACTGACTTCTCTTCGCCCTCCAGAGGCTCCGCTATTTGGAGAGAGATCAAGAGGAGGACTCCGGATGTCATTGACCACATCAGATGGATGGTGGGGGATGGCAGATCGATCAGGGTCTGTTCAGATGTCTGGATTTCTGATATTTCTTTGGATAGATGGCCCACCTTCTTCTCCCCGGACCTGCCGCCTTCCATGATGGTCAGTGATTTCATTGTCACAGGGGTCCGGACATGGGATTGTACTATGTTATCTACCTACTTTGGAGAACCCATGATGGAAAGAATCCTTTCCATTCTCCTTTCGGTGATGCCTTGCCATGACATGACAGTTTGGGGGACCTCGTCTTCTTCCGCTGCTCCTCTGTCGGATCTTTATTCTATTTATTGCCCGGATCAGCAGAGGGGAGTCCAGGCAGCATGGATATGGACCCTTCCTGTGCACCCTCGTGTGCGTCTCTTCATCTGGAAAGTGGCTTGGAGGAGATTACCCACTAGATCCCTCCTGAGCTCTCGTGGCTTGCACCTCCCCCCTTCCTGTCCATTTTGTGCTGCTCTTGAGGAGACCATCATCCACACCCTGTTTCTCTGTTTCAGAGCCTGGCAAGTTTGGACCCTCGTGGGTTATAGATCCCTCATCTATACGGGCGAGGACGTGGTTGATTCTTTCCTACGAGCCCTTCGCTCTCCTCATGCTACTACATCTCGAGGTTTTATGGCTTATATGGCTTACCACCTCTGGATCACCCGGAATGCTATGATTTTCATGTCCGATACTTGCTCGGCCAGATTTATTGTGGAGAGGGCTAGGGCCCAGGATGTGGAGTATCGAAGCATGATTGTACATTCGTCGGTGAACTGGGATTCCGGTACTGCTCTTCGAGTGCAACATCGAGTTCTTATCTCCTGGGAGCCCCCACCTCCGACCTATGCTACTATTAACTTTGATGGGAGTGTTAGAGGGCCTAATGCTGGGGTAGGCTTTGTTATTCGGGCCTCGGGGATTGGCTTCCTGGCTGCAAGGGGCACCCATCTCCTAGAGTAGACTGTTCCTTCAGTGGAGCTTCACGGAGTATGGGCTGGTATTAGATATGCCAAGACAATCCTCCACTTGGATCACCTTATTATAGAAAGCGATTCCTCGACTGTCATATCCTGGATCCAGAGCGCCCTTAGAGCGACTCCCACTATGCCTCTCCTGCGGGACATCACTCTGTTGCTTTGGGGATGCTCGGGACTTATTGTACGTCATATTTATCGAGAAGCCAACTCGGTAGCGGATTGGATGGCTTCCTTCGTCGCGCATCACTCTGGATATTTTGTCTGCTCCTCTCCTTCTGATATGCCTGTACAGTTTAGTGATATTTTGTTAGCTGATACTCTGGATTGTACCCGTTCTAAAAAAATTTTCTAATATATCTATCCGGTTCATAAAAAAATAAATAAATAAATAAATAAATAAATAAATCTTAAATTACACGAAATAGTTACTAGTTAATTTAGCAAGCATTTTCAAAACCATTTATTCATGCACGTTACTAAATTCAATGCTATGACATGTCACAACTTGTCATATTGTGATGATTGTAAATTCATTGCCACATTCAAACAGTCAAGAAAACTATTGACATAACTTGCGAAATTATGACGATCCACCTATCACCATCAGTGTCCAATGGATATAATTTACTAGGACATAACTTGCACAATATATTTGGATGCAATTATTTTTTAATTATTATTAAAATATAATATAAAATATATATAACATAATAGATAATAGAAACATGATTGAATATGATAGATAGAAGGGCATGCTAGCCCTCCTTTTCTGTACCATTTCAAGTTTGTGAGAGAACTCGAGGTCTTAGAAAATTCTTCTAGTTGGCAAGAAGCGAAAAATTCGTACAGTACTGGAAGATATGTACATAGGCTCATCACCACCGACATTAGATTAGCTAGAAGGCTAATAATTCGGAAGAAGAATAGTAAGTAATACCAGTCCACGTACCTACCTTGACCAGGAATGTTGATAGGGATGGATACCTAAATATTGGATGAAGTGATTTTAATTAAAATTAAAGAGGAATAGTTTCTGTGATGGTTTTAAAAATCAAAAATCATTTTGTTTCGATTTCAAATTTAGATTGGGTGGTGAAATTTCTAATCCAAACCCAACTCAAAACCAAACCTGAAACCGAACCTAAAACTTAATCCAACACTGAACTCAACCCGGATCAGAAATTTCAAAATCGTAACTAAAAACCATTTAATATTTAGTACCCTTTATATTTAATATAAATACTAGCCCTTGATCCAATTCAAACTAGACCTTCCATGGACCATGGATAAATGATTAAATGAACAAACCCTAAAGAACATATAGAAATAGTTTGTTTAATATTTAGTAACCTTTATATTTAATATAAATCCTAGCCCTTTTTCCAAGTCAAACTAGACCTTCAATGGACCGGATCGTAGATGGATATACGATTAAATGAACAAACCCTATGGAATAGATCGAAGGTTTCTTTATTTCAGCTTCATATTGTCAATCTAATTATTGAAGGAGATTCTGAAACGATGATCAATGAGATTACCGGAAAGAGTTCACCAATCTCAGCAACAAATCCAATACTGCAAGACATTATATTGGAAAACTATGTACCCGACTTTGAGTTTTCAACATATCAAGAGATAAAGCTAATCGCACGGCGGATTACTCGGCTGCTAAAGCTAGGAAAGGGGATTTTACCATAAGTCAAGATGGTGAAATCCCGTGTGAGCTTCGGCAAATTTTGTGGATGGATTGCGCTAATAAAGGAAGAAGTACACGATGAAAGTTATGAACACATCTTCTCCCGGTCACTTCAATTACCAAGATTATCATGGATAAAATGCTAAGTCCAGAAGGTAAATTAATTGACACACATAGTACTTATCATGATCTCAGAAGGACTCGAGCTTATGGGGCTCAATTTCGGCAACCTTCCATGCAATTAGGATACGACGACACTTTTGATCACCTTTACTTGTTCATTGCTGTTTTCACAGTCGACACTTTCAATAGCTGTTCATTGCAAAAAAAACAAGAAAAAGAAAAGGAAAAAAGAATAAACAAAAAAGAATGTCAATATTACAAAAAAAGGAAAATTCTTAAGCAAAAGTATAATATTATGAGAGGAAAAAATTGTGAAGACAGAAAAAAAATGAGTTGAGACATGGATCATGTATGTTTCTTATTTTTTGCAGGTAAAAAATTTCACCAAGGAAGGAACAAAGGAATGGATCCGAACTCCCAACTATAGCAAGCATTGTATTATGAAGCAAGACTCCATAAGCATGATTATATCCATTTCTACATACTACTCCAGGAATTCACTAATCTGTCAGCTGCAAAGCCTCGTTCCGAAGCTGTTTTTGAATAATTAATATGTCTCTATATTATTCAAATTTGCTGCTTTCATTTGGTTTTCCATGTCCCTATCAATTGTTAATGGCACATACTCGGAGGGGATTCTGCTTATAGCTGATACTCGAATCAAGAAGCTCATAGCAAAGTACCGCAGGCATCACTGCTGGTTTCACTTCTTAACAATCAAACTCAGCTTCATCAGAATTGCATTGAAAAGTATTTGTTTCGATTCAAAGCTGAATCCAAGCTTTGTTAAAAAGATTTCGAGGCAACTGCTCCAGAAAGGTTAATATCTCTGCCACATGTCACGTTGCTGTCCACAGATTCAGGAACATGATCTTCTTCTTTCATATGGTGTCTCGTGCCGATAAAGATACTCTTCATCACCAAGTCGATCAATATTTTCGATCTTTTCAATCAAATTCTGCACCACAGTTCTTTGGGTATTGCAAGAAGGATCGAAGTTTACAATTCAACCATGAAATTCAGTGCTGTTTATTATATTATCTAGTTGAATCAGAGGAGAAAAAATAGATATTTTTTATTATTTTGCATACATGATAAGATGAGGGTCATTCCCAGGATTCGCATCCTTCTTCAAAGAAAGGTGATGACCTATTTTGGTTTTAATCTTAACAAGTAATGGCTCAATAAAGAATGGCTTGACAAGGAAGGATCGTAACAAGAAATTAGGCCATGCTAGGTTGTCAAACATATCTCGACATTGTAATTTGCATGATGCGGTTTCCCTTAAAGACATCCACATGCTTGACCTTTCTCTGCTTTTACTCTACTGCTCAGCATTACATCTCACAGGTCCAATCAAGTAACTACTGTCTGTTTCTGCGATCTCCACAGGTTACTTATATCCGTGCCAACACTTTATAATATATTTCATACAACAGCTTTATAATAGCCAGTCAGACATATTGCACAATATATCGACATCATAGCTGAAAATGGGGTTGATCCTATACATGCTCTGAAACTTATCAGTCTTGCTGTTATATCTCATCAGAGCAGGCAGCCCAAAATGCTTCACATTTATCGACCTGGATTCGGCTTAGATTATACTGCTCATTCCCAGTTTTTAAGCAAACTTTTCGAGAGACTTGATCACTTACACCATGCAAGAATTGTTTACTTTCACTTTGCTTCTTATACTCCTACAGATGGGTTGGTTAATCAGCTCAGCATCAAGTTCAGCTTCACTACTCGATCACCAGGTACATGCAAAGAAACTGCGGTGCTTTTCATATCATTACTATAGTTTGAATTACTTCTGGACTGCATAATTACCATACAGCCTGCCCTCTCGATCAGCCTTGGTTTTTTCATGTATGAAGACTGCAGTGGTTCATTGTCAGGCCGGTATCGATGTTCCTGCATTCGGAGTCAACTCTTTCCAAACTGCCAGACACTGTTATTTATGCACTTGCTGTTAGGTTTAGCTTCTTGTACTCTTCTGTACCTTATACTGTTGCCAATTAGTGTTTTTGTTTGTCTAGTTGCTGCAGCAGTTGCTTTTGGGAGGTTGTACAATAAATATTGCATTTTGGAAATGTATTACAATTAGGTTCTTGAACTCTCTGAATATTGTAAACGACGGTGTGTTTTAATTCTAATACATCGAGCTATGCTCCTCTTTTCTACAAAAAAAAAAAAAAAAAAAAAAAAAAAAGAAAAAAGAACAAACCCTAAAGAAAGTTTTTTTGCCTCTCTTTTTTGGTTTTTCTTCGCAATTATTATATTTATTGAACTTATTTTCTTCGATGTAGCTGGACTTATTTCTAACTAACTTAGATTATTGTATTTGTTGGATGGTATTTGTATTATTATGTTAGAATTATTAAGTTTGTTGGAGGGCAGTGTTATTGTTTTAGAATTATTAAATTTGTTGGATGGCTGAGTTATTATTTTTGGACATGTTTATTGGTTGGGTCGGTATGAAGTATCTAAAATTATAGATGGTATTTTTAATTTGAATATTTATGTATAAAATCTTTGGAATGAATTAAAAAGTTAAATGATTTTGTTTTTCGGATTTCAATTTTAATTTTGCGGTTTCTATTTAGCGGTATTTATGATATTTTATTTCGAAACCGTTTGATATTTCAATTACAATATCGACGAAGGGTGATATATTTTAGGTTCAGTTTCAATTATTTTATCAATCATACAGAATCCATCTCATTGACATCCCTAACGTCGACCTTCGATGACCTTCACCATCATCATGCTATTGTTCGAAACATGCGAATCTAGGTAGGAACCATCAAGCTTCGGTAGAAAAGTTATAGTTTGAGGCTATCATAAAGGTATAGTGTAAAACTATATATGATAAGAGATGTAATGCAGAGCTATGGTAAAGGGTGCAGTAACGTGGAGGTACGATAAGAGGTATTATACGGAGCTACGATGGAAAAGCTAAGTTATGCTACCTTATAGGATAAAAAAATAAAGATACAAATAAGATAAATGAATTAGACTGTTCGATTGTTTTTTTTTTATTGAAAAAAAGGGATACGGGGGTTAGACCCTGTGTAGCTATCCCTGCAAGCTTCCTGGAATCCAGTCTCGAATCCACGACCTGTTGATAGTGAGACAAAGTCTTTACTAACCGAGCTACCACCTTAGCATAAAAAATATTTATATATAATATACTATTTGATTGTTGAAGGATGGAAGGGTTAACATAAAGTATAGTTTCATTTTTTATATATAATAATTGTCTTCAAAAATTATAATCGTCCATTTTGATGCTTGCTTCCTATTCTTAGTCTTCACTCCTGGTTATTAATTCTAATAACTATCGCTAATCATTCTTCCACTTTACATGTATAAACATAATAATTCTATAGTTATTACATCAATAGTCATGCCTTATCATCCTGCTTATGCCGGCATGGCTTGCCTCGGTCATCCATTCAATTCACCATTCTAAATAGTATTTTAGTCTTCAGGATCTTTGAAAACCTGCCTTGATTTTTTTCGGTCATCTTTGCAACTAAGACATAACCCTTCCCCTTGTGTAAATAGAGTATTGTTATTTTCTAAAATTAAATTTTAAATTTCGGTATTATGATATACTATCATTATACAAAATTCTAATGATATATAAAATTTTAATTATATATATAATAAAATAATAAGACAGTGATCCGATCTATCTATAATATGGCATAAAAAAAATATTGCATCTATGGGTATTTAAATACCATATACTTTGATCATTAGTGATTATTCTTTCACTTTTAAGTAAAATCATTATATTAAAAATTAATATAACATTAATATGATATAATAACCAGAATATTAGTAGAGTACAATACTAATAATTTTTTACATTAATATCAAATTTCTAATAATGTCGTTAATATTATATTGATTTAGTTGTGATATATCTAGAAATGATCAAGCCTACATGGATCCTTGCATGACTCGCTACCTCACCCGCCTGCTTAGTATAAGAAGCATGTTTCTCAAATCCAGACGCATAGCCCATAGAAGACGTGTCGGGAAACTAGGTACGCCCCTCTTCTATAAAGGAACGGGTAACCCAGCATCGATTCTCTTACATCGTTCACTCCAACAAGCGTAGGCACGCTACAAAAGCATGTATGCTGTGAGAAGACAAGCTCCAAAACATCTCCAACCACTATTCCAGGGGTATGCGCTCTGCAGTAACATACCGACCATCACACCCTGTACTGCAAAAAGTCTCTTAGGCCTCACATACTTCATATACCTTGTCTACAAAAACTGTTTTCCATGACCCTTCAAGTAAGTCTCTTTCTAGAAAGTTTTCTTTAGGCAATTTTTTTTCTAAAAGTTCCAAGCCCTTTGAGAGTCTTAACAGCTCTCTCGACGCCACTCGAAGCTTTAGATAGCTATTCGAGTGAAGACTAAGATCATCTTGCCTTACCTGAGCCTTGTTCATCTTCTCTTGTGCCTCGTCCACACTCCACCATATCCATCTACCATTTCCACTATATCGTTTGCATTCTACAACATTCATCCGCCACTTCTGTTACCTCGTCCATACTCCATCACATTCATTCGTCACTTCCGCTACCTCGCTAACATCACTTCATCATTATATATTTCATTTAGAAGCTACAAATCTCTCTTTTCTATTTACTTCTGCGGGAGACTGACTTAGCCAGGCATCGGAGGGTCCACCATCGAAGAATCCCTACCGTGGCCAGACTTTCGTATCTTCATTGTTTTGCAGGTTTTAGAAGAACTTGGAGCCATCCGATGCGGTAGCTATATCTAATCATGTTAGCAAGTCTCAAGCGATCCCCCTACAAGTTATATTAAAGAATTTTTTAATTGATAAGTATGCACCAAGTGGGTCCGGATAATATTTTTTATAAATGAAAGAACGATCGATTTTGCCCACCATGTGATCGCATCTTACACCGGTCTAAAAGCACTTCAAACTCTTCCGTTCATCTGCACAGATTTCCGGTCACCGTGCAATCCACTGGTGGATTCATGAAGGAAGGTAATTAGTCCTTCCACACGAAAGATACGACCTTTTCCATGGGGTAACCATAAATCAGTAAATTTAGTTATTAATAATTTAACAGTATGAATGGATTTCTTAATTTTCGTATTAATTTAATAGTATTAATGAATTCTTTATTTAATACAATCTAGAAACGTTACTAAAATATATATATAGTTATATATATATATATATATATATATAACTTGTCCTACTGTGATGTGATTGTGTTATAGACTTATATAGTCAAAACGTTACAAAATTCATTGCTAATTTCCCGTAAAACTACAATGATCCATTTATTGCCGCAAGAGGGTCTTATATACGTAATTTATACGGTAGTAAATTCATTGTTATCACTTGGCATGACCTATAAAATCACACAAAAAAGGTCACTCACCGTTCACTGTGCTTTTTATGTGGTTTTTAGGATGCCAGGTGCAACAAGAATACAAGAAACCACCCGAGCGACTTTTTTAGTCTTCCTTTTTTGAGTAGTTAAAGCATTTTTGAAGGAAGTTTGAAACTAGTTTCCAAATTAATTCACATTAAGCAGCTTAGGAAATACCTTCATGTTCGCTATATATCTTTGTTCGATATTGAAAGCTTTTTAAGGTTTCCATAATGCAAATCGCGCTTTGATCATATACCACAACCTAAAATACTTTGGGTTCTCTAAGCCTTACCAAGGTCTCCACCTGCATTTCTTCCATTCTAATTTTGATTTAGAAAAAACATATCTAGCTATACTTTACAATGCTCCTGGTATGTGACCACGAATTCGTACTTTAAGCAATTTTTTTTTTTAGAAAAAAAGAAATCTACTACTCAATGAATTTTAAAGGCAAAATAAAAAAAAGCAATGGTGCACGGCGTACAAGCAATAATCTGTTTTTGGATTTAATATCATGCAATGCAACAAAGAAGATATAGAGAGGAGGTGCAGGAGAAAAAGAGAAATTGTATTTCTTTGGAGAAGAACCTTGTTACAATACACAAAAAATGGTATATCGGTCTCCTTTCACAAACCCGAGTAGAAGCCCCCACCTGCGGCAATATCTAATGTAGGATCTCCTGTCCAAAGCCCCGTGGAACATCCCACGGTACCAAGAAATCTCCACGGTCCAAGAACTAAGAAGTCTCCACGCACGGACTCCCTCCCGCGCCTTCTTTTCTCTTCTGGAACCGTCCAAGCCCTCTCACGCCCCCTCTCTCTTGCAGTTTCTCTTTTCATCGTGACTTTCACGCACGCCCCCCTCCATATAAATAAGAGGCGTGCGGTCTTGTCTCCTTGGGTGTCTTGGATTAGTTAGGCGCCAACCACTTCTTGATTCCTGTTGGACTACATCACATGGGCGGTTACAACTCCTCACATGGTTGGGCTTAGACTTCTTGATCTTCTTGGTCTTCTTGGTCCAATAACAAACTGATCATGACACCTCACATGGTTGGGATTTCTAATTGGTTACAACCAACCAACTAGCTAACCTCCTAACCAATTAACAAACCCGGACCCAACTCCATAACTCAATTGGGTTATATTACAATCTCTCAAAAAACTCCCCCAACAAATCAATGTGAGACCCCCTGACCCAACATGACTATGGAGCCCTCCTGGAACATCTCCAGGACCTCTGGAATATCTCCAGAATAGCTTGGAACATGCCCTCAAACTCCAGGGATCGCCTCTAACATCCCTGTCATAGTCCTCCAAGTCTCTCCAAAGCTTGAGAGCACCACGCAAAACCCTACAGATGGTATGTATCTTATGTGATCACGGAAAAAAAGATTATAGGATATCTTTCTATTTTATTATTATTATTATTATTATTTATTGTCATAGATATATTTATCTTAATTTAATTTAATTTAATTTAATTTATCAAAAATTTACAATCTTTGCAGATAAAATAAAAAATAAATTATATAATTATTTTCTAATAAAAAAATTTAACTATGACCCTACTAATCCATGACTAATCTACCATCTCAAGAACCCGGCTTATCCATGGTGCACGCTTTCTAGCATGCAGTGCATCATATGGATTGTCCACCATATGATGGACTGCTAGCAAATAATGCGTACTACATTGTTTACTCCAAATAAAACTTCTTTTGATTAGAATTCTTAAACTGTTTGACTTCTTCTTTGAAGAATTTTGGAACAGAAGAATCTCTCTTCAATCGCACTTCATCTCCGGCGAACAGCATAAGACTTTGGGACTCTTCTTTGTTGTTCCCTTTAAAAGAAGTATGAGACCCTCGATTTTATATAGCCCCCAAGTTTCAATTGCTATCTATTCATCGCAGCCCTTTGGTCCATTTTTTTGGTCCCTGCCTAAAAAAGTATATATCTTTTGATCGATTGCTATGGCTGAGAAGGTATATTCCATCTCTCATATTATCTTCTCTTGATTCGTAGCCAAAGCCAAGAAAAGTATTATTAGTTTAGTATATTATTGCTGTTTATTTATATCTCTTTTGTTATTATTTTGGGACACTATAATTTGGGTATTTGTATTATCTTTGTACCCAATTTCGGGACGGTTATATAGTGGATTGCTCCTCCTCTGTTGTGGATGTAGGCAGTTTTGCTGAATCAGATAAATTTCTTATCTTTCATGTGTTTATTATTTATTCCTGTGAAGTATTCGATAAATTACCTGAGTGAGAGAAAATAATTAATTAGAACCCTAAATCGATTCGATTTGTTGTGCGCATCCCAATAACCGGTATCAGAGATTTGGATAGTATTTGATGGACAATAAAGTTCATCAATAGCTCAAGAGGCAATTATTTTTTATTTCATTACCATAAGGCATGAAGTGGCGGTGTTTGATGGCATAGGTGATTTTGCATTATGGAAGGTAAGAATAAAATATCTGTTGGTCAAGGAAGGCGTGGCAATTGTCCTCAAGGGTATGGATGCAATCCCGGGAGATACTGAGGCTGCCAAAGAGGAAATCAATGAAAGAGCTCTAGGGACTATTTTTGGATTTGAGTGACAAAGTTCTTTGTAATATTGTGGATCTTGATATAGTTAAAGGTATATGGGATAAATTAAATAGCCTATATATGGCAAAGTTTCTCATTAATCGATAGTTTTTGAGAGACAAGTTGTACATATTTCGTATGGTGGAAGGGACTTCACTAAAGGATCACTTGGATAAATGTAATAAGCTCCTGCTTGATTTGGCTAATATTGGTGTTGATATTAATAAGAAAGACAAGGCTTTGATTTTGATTTATTCTTTACCTAAATTCTTAGAGAATATTACTACTACTACGCTCTATGTAAGAGTGACTATAAGTCTTGAAGAGGCAGAAGCTACTTTATTATCCAATGAGGTTAGGTTGAAAATATAGTTAGAGCATCAAACTTCGACTCTGGTACAAGGACTTACAGTTGAGGTAGAGATAAGCAAAAAAAAGTTGACAAGGTAAAAGTAAATCCAAAATAATATCAAAATCTAGGCCTAAAAGACCCGGTGTTTGTCACTATTACAAAAAGCCAGGCTACTGGAATTCTAAATATAGACTCTACAGTTTAAGAAAGAGAAGGAACAGAAAGATAAAAGAACAGTCTTAGATTTAGCATCAGTTATAGTTACTTCAGGATATCACAGCAATGTTGCAGATGATGCAGTATTTATAGCTGCATGTAGTATCAGTTAGGCTGATACTTGGATCATGGACTCTGGAGCATCTTTTCATATGACACTCTATAAGGAATGGTTCTTTTCTTTTAGACCATATGAAGGAGGCACCATTTTTCTTGGAGATGATGCAATAAACAAAGTAGAAGGTATTAGTAAAGTTCAAATCAAATCTCATGCAAATACTATATGATTCTAGATGATGTTAGATATGTTTCTCAATTGAAGAGAAACCTTATCCTAGTGAATGCCCTTGATAATACAGGTTTCGAGAATAGATGGGATAGTGGATCTATAACTATTAATAAAGGAATATTAACTCTATTGAGAGGTAAATTGATTGACACTCTTTACTATCTTGATGGCAGTACAGTGATTGGATATGCTTCAGCAGTACAATTCTCTATTGAGTAGTTGACATAGTTGTAGCATCAGAGGCTAGGCCACATTCAGATAAAGGTTTACAGGAGCGAAGCAAACGTGGTCTGCTAGGTGATCAAAAGGTTTGGTGCACTTGGATTCTATGAACATTGTATATTTAAAAAATAATACAGAGTCAGCTTTTCTATAGGTGTGCACAGGACAGTAGCAATATTGGATTATATTCATTCTAATCTATGGAGACCTGTCTTAGTTACATCCAAGGGTTGATCCAAATATTTACTTTCATTTATTGATGATTACACTCGTAAAGTTTGGATTTATACTACTCTAAGTTAATAGCGATGTATTTGATACATTCAAGAAGTGGAAGGCTATGGTTGAAAGACATATTGAAAGAAAGGTGAAAACCTTCCGTACTGATAATAGATTGGAATTTTGCTCTATAGAGTTTGATGATTTTTGCAAATCAAAATGTATTGTTAGATATAGGACCATAGTAGGTAAACCTTAGCATAATGGTATGGCAGAACACATGAACCGCATACTATTAGAGAGAATCGGATCTATATTATCAAGTTCTGGACTGAGTAAAGATTTTTTGGTAGAGACTGTACACATAGCCTACTATATTATAAATCGATCTCCAACATCAGCATTGAGCATGAAGACTCCGAAAAAAATATGGACAAAAAGACCTGTAGATTATTTGGTACTTAGAGTTTTTAGATGTCCAACATATGCACATATCAGAGATGGAAAGCGAGATCCCAGGGCTAAGAAGTGCATATTTCTTAGATATGCATATAGGATGAAGGTCTATAGACTATGATGCATAGAGTCCAAATCCCAAGGACTTCTAGTTAGCAGGGATGTAACTTTTCATGAGACCGCCATTGCTTCATGACAAATATAGCCTAGTCTTTCATAAGGAGGTCAGATTCAGGTTCAACAGGATTAGACTGTTGTTGACATTGATCAAATTGTTAGATCATAACATTAGCAACCAATAAAAGATATTTAAAATAAGTAGGATCAGTGAATAGATACAAGGATATAGACTCAGGAGGAGGTTATCATGCAGGGTCAAGTTCAGGATGATAGTATTGCCACTCATAGATCCAGGCGCCAAATCATTTCACCTCAAAGATATAATTTTGAGGATTATGCTTATGCTGAGTTAGTTTATTATGTTCTGAGTATTGTAGACATCATGGATGACGAGTCAACCATATATCAGGAGGCTATTGATAGCCCACAGACTGAGCAATGGACCGTCGCTATGGTTGAAGAGCTTTGGCCTTTAAAATAGAATCATACTTGAAAATTAGTTAAGTTACCTAGGGATAGGAAAGTAATTGGCTGTTAATGGATCTTCAAGAAGAAGGAAGGAGCTAGTCCTCAAGATTTTAAAAACAAGACCGGGTTGGTGGCTAAGGGCTACAGTCAACAGGAGGGTATTGACTATAAGGATATATTTTTTCCTGTAGTTAAATACTCTTCTATTCGTGTGTTGCCTGCTTTGATTGCTTTTTAGGATTTGGAGCTAGAATAGCTTAATGTAAAGATGCTTTTCTACATTATAACTTGGAGGAGCAGATTTATATGCAACAACTACCTGGTTTCGGGGTTCCAGTTAAAGAAGATTATATATGCTTGCTCGAGAAATCATTGTATGGTCTCAAATAGTCTCCAAGATAATGGTATTACAAATTGACAGGTTTATAATCGATCATGGATTTAATAGATCTTCATATGATAATTGTGTGTATCATCAACAGTTTTCAAACAAATCCTTTTGACTTGGAGGAGCATATTTATATGCAATAGCCACCTAGTTTCGAGACTCAAGATAAAGAAGTCCTTATATGCTTGCTCGAGAAATTATTGTATAGTCTCAAACAATCTCCAAGATAATTATACTGCAAATTTGACAAGTTTATGATCTATCATAATTTAATAGATCTCCATATGACAATTGCGTATATCATCAACAGTTTTTAGATGGATCCTTTTGTTATCTATTACTATATGTGGATGATATGATGATTGCAACCAAGAATATGTTGGTCATTCAGAAGTTGAAAGCTAAGCTTAGTACTACATTTGAGATGAAAAATCTTGGACCAGCAAAGAAGATACTTGGGATGGAGATCATACGTGACAGGCAGTCAGGTAAACATTTTCTTACTCAGCATAGTTATATTGAGAAAGTCTTGAAAAGATATGGTATGCCTACAACTAAACCAATCACTACTTTCTTTGCTAGTGATACGGGACGACTCTGAGATTGCTAATCATGCAGGAAAAATAGTAAACTAATTTTTTTTTATGATTTTTATGATTTAGGTTTATAGGATAAATTTTCAAATAAAAATAAGAACTAGCATAAGGAGTAACAATGCATAGAATCATCATAATCACAGGCAAACTCATGCAAAAATAATAAATTCTAGGACTCGAGAATTGAGAAACTCCCGAATTATGATAGTTTATCTTTATCAAAACAGATATCAAGAGAAGATAAGGTTTCTTACCAGTCAGAGGTTGAAAACTTTGCAATGGAAAGGATCACTCATACTCTGATTGGAGCCTGGAAAAAGAAGCTTCAATTCCTTGAATCAGATGGCTGATTTGGACCCGGTCTGAAGGCAAGTAAAGCCTCCTCTGAGGAGGTGAAATACATCGAGGATCTTGCAAGCATCAGGGGTCAATCAAAATAGCAATTAAACAAAGGAATAAAAATAAGGGTTTAGAAGGAAACAAAATTAAGTTTAGGTGTGGGTGTCCCGAGGAAGAAGCAGTTGCTCGATTGGGACAGTAGCTAGGGCGTCTTCCTCTGGACGTGGCTGATCTCCCGGGATGTAGAGGGAAGCTAGGGTAGCAGGGGTTCGGCCAAGGGACACAAGGAGAGCACATAAAAATAAGAGAACCAATACTAGAACACCAAACATAAGGCAATTACACAAAATTTCAGCAAGGTTGTATTCATAAGAAAAAGTTGATTAGAGAAAGAGGGATGGAGTATTTATAGAGCTCCCATGCCCTCTCCTAACTAGGGTTACACTTAGGGTAGAGATAACCACTCCATAAGGCTTTAGGAAGAGTAATCCTTATTACGCTAGGAGCTTTGACTTTTCTTCTCCTCCTTCCTTCACACTTGGACTTGGTCAACATCCTTTGGATGCCTAGTCTCTCTTTGGATGGCATGTTGGGCTTCAAGGGCAGCAAGTGGGCCAGCCAAAGGGGGCTTGGGTGCTTGGGCCTTGGGTTGGGCGCAGGTACTTTGGGCCTCCTGGAATCTGGGGCGCCCTAGGTAGAATATTCTTGGAATAAAAAAGAATCTTGGTTTTGGTGGGCTTTAGGCCTAGCGTCTGGACTTAATTTCTTTGTCTTAGGGTGCAGATGGACCACTAGATTCCTGATGTGACCTGATCTGGAGCATACTCTGGTATCTGAAGGGGAATCTGGGCATCTTGAAAATATCTGGAAGGAATCAGGGTTTCTGAAGGCATCTTGGATCCTGGGTTGTCACAAAATCCAATAAACTGATGTAGTGGACTCTGACTCCTGGATGTGGTCTGGTGGAACTCCAAAATAGGGTAACCTCCTCTCTTGTACAAAAAATTGGACTTATGCTAGACTCATAACTGATGTACAGGACTCAAAATACTGACTAAGTTAAGGGTTGAGACAAATCAACTAACCTTGACTTATTACAGTACTCAATCTTAACTGATTACAAAATTTTCCAAAACTTTAACACATGACTAAGTAAACCAGATAGGGCCTAGTAATCTGTGTCTGACTCTGGTGCCCCCACCAGCTAATCATTTCAGATTATCTACCATGCCCTCTCGTCAGACTGAGGATGAGGAGAAATATGTCTAGAATACCTTATACGAGTGTAGTTGGTAGCATTATGTACATAATAGTTTTCTCTTGACTCGATATTTTATAGGCAGTAAGTGTTGTAAGCAAATATATGGACAAGCCTAAGAAAGCTCACTAGTTAGCTATGAAATGGATATTGAGATATATAAAAGTACTTCTAATTTGGGTTTGTTATTCTCCGAACAGAGTAGTTGCATTGTCATAGGATTTTGTGATTCTGATTATGCTTGTGACTTGGATAAGAGAAGGTCTTTGATTGGATATGTATTTAATCTCTCTAGTTGTACAGTCAGTTAGAAGGCTACTTTGAAGTCTACAGTTGCTTTATCTACTACAGAGGCAGAGTATATGACATTGATAGAGATCGCGAAGGAAGCTATCTGGCTAAGACGATTACTACACGATTTGGGTTTTAAGCAGAACTATTTGAATATTCACTGTGACAGTCAGAGTGCCTTGCATCTTGTCAGAGACTAGATGTATCATGAATGCACTAAGTATGTAGATATCAGGTATTACTTCATCAAAGATTTGATGGAGGATGGTGATGTTCAGCTTCAAAAAATTGGCACTGCTCGTAATCCGATCGATATGCTCACTTAAACAATTCTAGCAGGTAGTTCAGGGCTTTCCTGAACTTGATCAGTGTAAGCACTTGATGATGCCCTTCGAGGCTTGTAGTGAGAATGAGATTTTTTTTATCCATATTTGATAGAGGTACATTATTTATCGTAAGGAAGAGGATTGTTGTTGTTTGCTCCAAATAAATTTTTTTGATTGGGATTCCTTTACCGTTTGACTTCTTCTTCGAAGAGTTTTGGGATGACAGAATCTCTCTTCAATCGCACTTCTCCTTCGATGAGCAATATAAGATTTTGGGACTCTTCTTTGTTGTTTTTTTTAAAAGGAGTATGAGACTCTCGGTTCTATGTAGCCCCCAAGTTCCAATTGCTCTCTACTCATCACATCCCTTTAGTCCAATTTTTTTGGTCCCCGCTTGAAAAAGTATTTTTCTCTTGATCGATTATCGTGGGAAAGAATATATTGATCCATCTTTCAAATTATCTTCTTTTGCTTCGTAGTCAAGGTCGAGAAAGATATTGTCCATTTGGTTTATTGTTACTGTTTATTTATATTTCTTTTATTATTTTTTTGGAACCCTATAATTTGGATATTTGTATATTATTTGTACCTAATTTTGGGACGGTTACATAATAGATTGCTCCTCTTTTATTATGGATGTAAATAGTTTTGCCAAACTATGCAAGTTGCTTGTCTTGCATGTATTTTTTATTTATGTCCGTGAAGTATTCGATAAATTATCTGAATGAGAGGAAATAATTAATTAGAAATCTAAAGCGATCCGATCTGCTATGCGCATCCCCAATATACGATGTGCTTGTACTGCATGCACCGTAGATGATATAAATTTATTATTTTATATTAAAAAGGTATTATTAGTTGGATCTGGTTAGCAATTAATTGATCATAAATATATATTTTTAAATTTCTTAACTTATATATCAGTTCGGGGAGAAGAAAAAAATATTAAATACATGTGTTGCCAGGAAACAAAAGTTTTAAATACATATATCCTGATGCCTGTCTCTTGTTAGGAGAGAAATTAAGTAAATTAATTATCCGTGATCCACCGTATATCCGAGCAATAATTTATCTAAGTATCCATGCCTAATCCTCTGGCTGACGGGCGATAGGGATGGCAACGGATCGGATTTGGATCGGGTCACTGAAAACCCATACCCATCTGGTTAAAAAATTCTCCGTCCCATTCCCGTTCCATACCCGTCTCGGATCGGATCGGGTCGGATATAAAAAAAATCACGTTTGGATCGGATCGGGTCGGGTATACCCGATCTCATAAAATCTGATTTATTTAAAACCTAAACGTGTCGGATCGGGTCGGGTATATCTAATTTACTTAAATATTTTATAAATATAATTTTTTTATATAAAAACGGATCGAATTCAAATCGAAATATACTACTATCCATATCCGGTTATCAAATTTTTTTATATAATTTATATTTATATATAAATTAGTTGAATCGAGCTTTATCCATTCAATTAAAATTAGGATATCCATCGGGTCTTTAAAAAAAAAAAAAAAATTTGCCATCCCCAGCGACGTATCTCCCTCTGCATAAATACATATAGCTCTCGGGCTCAGATTTTTGCCTCTGTGCGTGCGCTGGAGGGAGAAACAATGGCGCCGAACCCCTTTGACCGGGCCATCCAGGTTCTCCGAGGTCGTTGGTTCACAATCTTTGCATCTTTCCTCATCAATGCGACCTCCGGCGCCCTTTACGTCTTCGCCATCTACTCCAAGGACATCAATCAGTCCTCCCTCGGCTACGACCAGCAGACGCTCAACACCGTCTCAGGACCTCGGCGCCAGCGTCGGCATCGTCTCCGGTCTCATCTACGAGGTTACCCCTCCATGGGTAGTTATCGCCCTCGGCTCTGTCATGAACCTCTTCGGCTACCTCATGATCTATTTTGCGATCACCGGCCGCCTCGCTCACCCCGCTCTCCGGCAGATATGCCTTTATATTTGTATCGGTGATCCAACAGCGATCGATAACATGGGCCAGATCGGAGAGTCGTTAGGCTACTCATCTCGGACCATCAGCAGTGCTAATGGATTTATGGACTTCATGAAGGGTGGAAAAAGAAGTGCGGGATCGATTATCCATGGATATTTTGGAGCATGAATGGTATGAGCAGAATACTGGAGTCTTCAAGGAATTAAAAGAATGTCTCCCTTCCTAGGTTCAGCATAAGGTGTATCATTCCTTCCAATTTGTGGGGTAATTTGTGCTACGCTAAGTTCATAATTGGCAGCCATAAGATTATCTTATCTTGTAGGCTGTCTTCTCTCATCTCGCAGCTCTTCGCTTCTTCCTTTTCTTCGCACGCATCTTTATCCAATTCAATAAATGTCGGGAGATGCTTCTCGCTCGTTCCATATACCATCATAAAAAAGAGATGGGTGGAGACCGGCCCCTATACTTCGGAAGACCTTTCTGCGGTGTGTGCATATGATCTTGCTCTTTCCGGGAAACTTGGGAGTTCTATACGCAAATAGTTCCTCAAGTGATTCATTTCACCCAGGAAACCTAGCTCACTTCTTTTCTTTTTTTTTTTTCTTTTTTTATTTTTGTAACAAAAAAGG
Organism: Areca catechu; assembly: GCA_021397845.1. Classification (NCBI taxonomy): domain Eukaryota; kingdom Viridiplantae; phylum Streptophyta; class Magnoliopsida; order Arecales; family Arecaceae; genus Areca; species Areca catechu. The sequence continues at coordinate 77,544,434 of CM038039.1, read as the reverse complement.
AACAGGGAGAGAGGGGGAGGAGGCTTCCACTCATAGCTACTTCTTTTGAGCATTTATCACGAGGGCCTCGCTCCATCAAGAAATGTCAGGCCTGGATGCAGCCCTCCCACCATATTGGATGATATGTCACCCCAGCATCAACCCATGACAACGGAACCGTGGGTGCAATAGAATGCCAGGACTTATCCCTTAAGCCGCCACTTCAACACCCCTCGACCCATCAACTTTGGTTCCTATCGCCGCGATAATCTTTTTTTAGTCTTGCTAGGACAACACACCGCTTCCTGCAAGATGGAGATCGGTCATCTACCAATATGGAGAAATCTTGTGTCAGAAAACTCCTCTCGAGAGACTTGCAAAGAAATCCGCTCATCAAAAATTTTTCAGTAAAAAATCCTTCGATGCTTAAATTAAATAGAGCTTCGGTAATGGTAAAATGCTAGCAGGAGAAAAAATGACAAAGTTTAGGCTCTCTTCTTTGGAGAACGGTTCCTTGCATACATGAAGGTCCTCTTTGTTTCCTTTTTTTTATAGAGAGGGTAAGTAATCGCTTGTCACCGTTGAATCCGGTGGCGATCCTAGAAAATCTACATCTATTATAGATAATGGCCGGGGGCACCAGCTCATTGAAGCATTTGCATCTGCTATGAAAAGTGGAGCCAGCTACGTGCATCATGCATGGATAAAAATTTAGTATATCATTGGCAAAAAAATCTCGTGTTGCAAATAAGCCCATATACATACGATCATATTCAGGGAGATAATAGCATCAAAGTTTCTAAGCACGTCATCGATTTTGGTAGTCTGTCGAGCAAACAAATCGCCGTTACTTATCGATGCCGATCGAGTTGTCTCTTTTATGAGACACGGTGCTCTGCCTGGATGGATTTAAATCTCCTTATCGAGGTGGGGCTTCATCCAATCCTCTGAAGTCATTCATTCTTATTCCGATTTATAGTTTGTCGGTCTCCGAGCTTTAGATCATTTGTTCTCCAAGATCATAGGCCTCGTTATCCTTTTTAACTATGACCGTGCTAGGATCTACATGTTCTCCTCGTCATGGAAGTTGTATATAATATATATATATATATATATATATATATATAGAAGTAGTGAGTCATCTTCTTGGCTAAAATAAGAGCTTCACCACATGATGTGGTGGGACTTACGTGGAGGAACCGGCCAGAAAACTCGTCGAGAAAATCACTGGGACAGCCGTGGAGAGGAGGGACAGGGTTGGCGATGAGTTTGGGATGGGATAGAACTCCGATCGACGAGGTGTTTCTTTCCAAACAGCAAGAAAAGCTCATTGGGGATTTTTCTTTAAATATCTCCTCATCGCTGCCAACCGAGCCTATCGAGCCTTCTTCCACGCCATCTTTCTCCTCTCCGATGAGCGACCGAGAGCACTTCAATACCGGTGAGTCCTTTTTTCCTTATTTTCCATTCTTTTTTGGAGGATTTAATCAGGATTTTGTTGGATTTCCGGTTTTGGTTGTTGCGCCGTACATCATCGATGGCCGCGCTACCATTTTCCCTCCGATCCGTCGAGCCTTCTTCCCAATGACCATCTCCCATGGCCACCAGTAGCCATGGGAGGTTGATTCGGTTGAGCCGAGGAAGAAAAGGAGGGGGGGGGGGGAAAGAAAAAAAAAATAAGGAGAAAGAGGAGAGAAAAGATGAGGAGAGAGAGGAGAAAGAAAAAGGAGAGAAAAAGATATAATGAAGGAGGAATCGAAAAGCTTCTCTCTCTTAAAATTCGTGAAGTAAGGGTATCAACGGATGGACTACTAACAAAAAATTAGATAAAAAATTTTGATTTATAATTATCCTAGGACTATTTATTTATATTAAAAATTATTATTATAGGATAACAGTCTTTCAAGCAGAAGAGCGTTAAGTGAGCTTTGGGTATTAATTAATATTGGGTATATTGGATTAGCTCATGAGAGGTAAGGATTTCTGGACATGATCATCAGTTTTATATATATATCTTATATATCCTAATTTGATCCGAGTACATGAGCATTGGCATGCATTATTATTTTTGTATAGTATATTTTGATTTCTTATGATGGATAGCATGATTGTTGTTATTATTATTTATGTTCCTGTATACCATATTTTATCAAGCAAAGTTATCTTTGGATGGATTGGACCATGATGCCGGTTATTGAAAAATTGTAAGTAACATGATTTGACTACATGATGTGGAATGATAAAGTATTAATTAAGTGAATATGGTGTTTGGATTAGCCACGCCATGGACGGGATCGTGGTTACCGAGGTTGCCAGCCACGGCAGGATTGTGACAAATTGTATGCCGGTCACAGCGGGATTGTGACAAATTGTATACCAGTCACAGACAGGATTGTGACAATAGTATGCCAGTCACAGGCTGGAGTGTGACCGTAATTAGTCTAGAATCCTAAAAAAGAAGGATAACTGAAGGAAACATAAAAAGAAAACATAATGTTATCAAAGATTTTGTTATATTGGCATTCGAGTTGTTTTGGTTGCATAATCGGATAAACTATTATTTTTCAGTTATTTTCAAATAATATTATCATTGGTGTGACTTCTTATTGTTCTTGGCCTCACGACAAATTAATGGTTATAACCGGGCATTAGAGTTTATAGATATTTTATGATCATGTATCATAACAAATATGTAATAGGTGTCAGGTTATTATAATATAAAGAAGAATAATAAGAAGGAGAATTATAATGTTTCAAAACATTAATTACAATCGGCAAAATCTAGAGGATATTTCCAAACAAGTGGTATGCATTTGTTATGTAAACTAGAGAAGTGGTATGCATTTGAAATTTCTGCTCGATGGAGCAGAAGCATATCTTCAATAAATTAATCATCAAGGCAAAGTTGCAGAGCTAAGGATCCGAAGGTCTATAGGGAATCAGAAATCAACTCATTTCCAATATGTTGACAACCTTATATTTAATGCAAGCAATCATAAAAGGCAATTTTCTTAGCAGCACTTTATAATAAATAACCAAAAATGTTCACATTTAGTAGTTCAAAGCAATTGGTTCAAGAAAAAATTAGCACGGCAGATGCAATTAGTAAGAGAAAATTGCAAGGGTGCAGGTTGACAAGCATACTACTTAGCAGGCAGCACATCAAAATTGCGAACAGGAAAGCATATCATGTCAAAGCTGAAAGGTCTGGTGAGTAGATTCTGGGATATTATAATTATAAAGATGGAAGTAAGGAAAAAACCAAAAATCAAATCCTAAAGGATCTTGGTTCTTTCGATAACAATATGACCTGATATTTACCTGGAAGAGCAAATGGTAACATGATCCTAAAACATTATTAGAAGGCCAACGAAGCAAGGCAAGTTATCAAAGTTAACCCGTAATTATCAATAAATCTATAAGAATTGATGGGCAGACCAAAATATTAAGCGTGCAATAATCGTACAGCATGTTCCATAAAAATATTGCGGTGTTTATTGGTGAAATCAAGAAAAGGCAAAGGTTCGATCAAAATTTTAAAGTTCGTAAATTAGAAACTTGATAGGATCATGATAAAGCTCATGCAGCACAACTTTATATAGGGAGTATAAGACGAGTTCGAGGTGCGTTTGGTGTCACTTTTTTTTTTTTTTTAACTACAAAGTTATGACAAAAGAAGCCGAAAGCTCGGTTTTCTAGCTTCTCCTAAAAATGGCTTTATTGAATCTTTCTTCCTGTAGAAGCACTTGTTAGATAATGCTACCATAGAAGCTTAAACGAGGTGCTTCGGTCCATCAATTATTTATCTTGCTTATAATAATTCATATCTTTACGATGCAAAGCTAATGTAATCTTCACAGAACCAAGGTTGATATGGTTATTTTTGGTTGCTGTCGTGTATCATGCTTGGTGCCGTTTGTTCCTAAATAATGTAAACTCCTCTATTGCAGATTTTTTTTTTTTTTTTGGTTTAAATAATGAACCTCTCAAATTCGTTGCCATGTATTCATAAATTCTTTCTCCTTTTTTTTTCATAAACTTTATTCGAGTACTGCTGCTCATAACATTTTGGACAGGAAGTGTTATAACTATATAATTATATTTTCTTGTTTGCTACTGGTGCCACTCTTAATTATATTTACCCGATGATCATCCATGCAATACTCCTCTGGTGCTTATTGTTCTTATTCACCATAGAACATCCTGATCCATACAATAAATATGGTCTTGTAAATAACTCTCTCTCGGAATTATCTTCTAACTCTAGCTGGTATATGATCATCGCATGACTCTTTATAGGTGCATCCATTTGGTATGGGATTTGACTGCAGGGAAACTTCTCCATGACTTTAAGTTCCATAAAGGACAAAACCGGTGCATAGATTTTCATCCTCATGAGTTTTTACTTGCAACAGGTTCAGCGGATCGTACGGTAAAGTTTTGGGACCTAGGAATAGGACTGGAGCTGGGCCGGTCCAAAGTTCATTGAACCGGCCCGATCTAAAATTGGATCAGGTTTCGGATCATATTTTAAAAATTTTCGGATCGAATCGGGACATTCCTTTAGCCCAAAAATTAAGTAGACTCTATTTTACCGTTCGAAGTTCATTGCTTAAAATTTGATCCGAAATCCGAATCGATTTCGAGCCGGTCCGAAGTTTATTAAGTTGGCCCGGTCCAATTCCAAGCAATGGGTTTTGGGCCGATCCGTTTCGATCCTACCTAGAAATATTTGAACCGATGGGTTCTACAGGGCCAGAGATTGCTCGAGTATGCTCCATGATCTTTCATCTCGACGGACGGACTTAATTTTGTTGTTTGGATGTAATCCTAAAGGTTTTCTCCTGGGAGCCTATAAGATGTCATGATGCTGTTGAAATTCAAAATCATAAGATCTTATGATGGGGCCTTGGAGGTAAACCTAAAGGTGTCTTGCAAGGGATCGATTCTATTTAATGCTTCAAGCATGGCTCCAATAAATTCAACCGATGTCAAAAGGAATAAAAACACCATCAGGGATAGTCCTTCGCAAGGATTTGATCCCAGGTCTTCGTCCAAAGCATCTGCCGTGAATTCTACTGCATTCAGGATTGTTAAAGCTACGGAGAGCCCTTCTAATACACCGAACAGCAGGGGATCAGGTTTTGCATCAAGGATTCAAGGGCAGTCTCGTCATGTTCAACTATGATCGGTACGAATAATCCAACAACCTTGAGGAAAGGCTCGATGGAGACCGAAAATGAATATATATAATTTTAAAAATATTTAAAAATAATTTTTATAGTGCATGCGGTAAAATAAAATTTATGTAATAAATTAATTATAAATATAATAAAATAGAGCGAGGAAACCTAACCTGGGAGGTGGATAAATTTATCATCATTTCTCGTGCGACTGATGGACTGCACGCTCTTTTCCAAGATACAACATGAAAGTCAAAACTTTAACGCTCGTCGACGGCACGATCTCGAACGGATGTCGATTAGCTCGTCTTCGATCCAAAATTTTAGAACGAAAAAGACATGAGAAAAAAGAAATTTTATAATTTTTCAAAGTAGAAGAACAAAGAAAAGAGAAGAGGCTTGAGATTTCGGGATGACCGAGGATAGGAGCTTATTTATAGATCCAAGATCTTAAAAAAAATTTCAAAAAACTTTCGGCTGATCATTACGGCAATTATAAAATTAAATATAAAATTAATTAAATAATTAAATAAAAGGGGAAAAAAAAAAGAAAAAGAAAAAAGAAAAGGGGTACGAAACCGTATGGGCGTGGGGGTCGGTTTTTGTTTTGTTTTTTAAAAGCGTAAAGACAACAGTTTAAGTCGAGCCCCATCCCCATAAATCTGAATATTTGTGCGATGGAGGAGGCGTCAATGCGGAAGGCCAGGTTTAATTTGCTCGCAGATGGAAGTCATTGCCGTGCATCGAAGTGCTTTTGTTCTTTACCTTATTATTACAGCAATCATGATTCTTGAGGCTTTTGTGATGCTGGTTTTAGTCTGGATAACGAAAGAATCCTTCAGAGGGGATATATATACGAGGCGATGGATGAAAGCCAAAAAGAGGGAGGGGGAGATTGTTCATCCAGGAGGGGAATAGAACAGGTCGTTGACAAAGTAAAGATTTTTTTTATATTTTTTTCATTAAAAATAATCCAGTATAAAAAAAAATAAGTTTTATATTAAATTATTCTATTCAATATTTAAAAAAAAGTAAAAAAAAATTAATGGATCGCATATGTATTTTTTGGAAAGAAAATATAAAACAAATACTATAAAATTAGTATTTGATAAATTTCAAAATGATGAAAATTATTCAATAATTATTTATTGAATATAATATCAACTTTTGTATTTCTTAAAATTGTATGTATTTTTTGAAATATAATCCAAGTTAATACAAAATTTGCTAGATATGGTATTCTTTACACTTGTACGGGTGTATATATATATATATATATATATATATTATGTTGCTCATCTTTCTTAGAGATTCCTAAACTAAAATTAGGAGCAATGGAACTAGAATAGGTTTGTTGGGCATTTAAAATCTAGGAAGGCAAAAAAAAAAAAAAAAAAAAATCCTTTTTGCTTGTAGTGGAATGAGCGAAGCGAGCAAATCCCCTCCCTCGTCCCATGTTGGCCGGAGTAATCTAATTAGCATAGAATACTAATTCGAATCCAAATTTCTATGATAAAATTTGTGCATGATCTATACCCCATAGATATAAATCAACAAACTAAACCATATAAAAATAGTATATTCTTTCCTTTTCTTTTTCTTTTTTTTTCTTCCTTGTTCCATTATTCTTGGTACTTCTTGATACCAGCACAACCTAGGTTAATGTTGAGACCCACTGAAAGAACCATGATTGGATACCAGCACAACCTTAGATATTTATTTTGAGGGCCAAGCAATGCCAGAATTTGATAAGGTGGACAAGCTTGGGCCACTTGAATGCACAATTTTCTTAGAAGGAAGGAGTTACACAAGCTTAACCGGGTTCATTAATGGAAGAAGATTACAAATAAGTAAATAAGAGAAAAGATAAAACAAACGAAGACAGAGGAGAGAATGGGTGAAGATAGGAAGCGTAACAGATTGCCAGAATTTGTGGGAAGATGCATGCGTTTGTCAAAAATAAGAGATATGCATGCATCTCGGACCGTAACCCTATGAATTAATGTTAGAAATCGAACATAATATTTCAAGCTCCAAAATTTAATCCTAAATTTAATCAGGTCACCGACCGGATTCTTACTCAAACTTGAAACCGGTTGATAGTAATACAAGACCTCTACCAACCAGGCTAACCGCCGCAACGGTGATTAGTTGTTTACATTTCGAATTATCATTTAAACGCTACTCTATCCATCAAATTGATGCTTAAGATCAGCCGGACCCATGCAAAAGTGAGTTCCAACCCATGATCACGCTGCAGTCTACGTAGCATCGAAATTCAAAAAAATCATGATCTTCCTGTACATGTTACCAGCACCGTCCGATGCCACGACCGCCATGCCTATAATGATACATAGAGCGGCATTCCTTGGAGGTCTCCTTGGTGCAAGTTTTAATGTGCATCCCTTGGGGGCTCTCTTTTTTAATTTTCATTGTATCAATCTCTAATTTACTTACTTCGGCTCCATTCTTCATTTAGTCCATAGCATATTTTCTGTCAGCTAATACTTGATCCTGAAATTTGGAAGTCCAAATCATGTAGCCGGACGGATAAACTAGTCGAGACAGCAGCTGAATTAAATAAATAAATAATAGACAGTTTTTCCCAACAACCTCGAGCAATCTTAGCTATGCTATGAAGTTGGCCAAGTACCTGATCTCAGGTAAGCTCTCTAAGAAATGGGCCAACGACGTATGACTGCCTCTGCCAATCAAAATTACAAGTTTGGCAAATTCTATCTACTTTAGAATTCGACCATTGAGGTTTCTCAATGTAGCAGGGTTACCAAATCTAAAATTGGATATCTATTGTATATAATTGAAGTAATACTATCTGGATTCAATAGCTGCCTACCTACCCGGGTATCAAATTTTTGTATCTTTTTTTCTGCTTAAAATTATACCTTCTATATAATGTATCATAAAGAAGTCTGGCTCGATTTTGAATGGAATTTCTTCTCCAAAACTCATACCAAGCTTCTCTGGCTTAATTTTGGAAAGAATTTTTCAAACATGAAAATCTTAAAAATAAATTTTTAATAGATTTGAAATAATAGAAATACTAAATTTAATAGATAATAAATTTCATTAAATGATTTTTTAATATATTATATCTATAAAAGTAAAGAAGTTTTGGCTTAAGAAAGTTTTTCGAACATCAAAATTTTGAAATAAATTTTGCCTAGATTTAAAATAATAAATTTAATAGATAATAAATTTTATTAAATAAATTTTTAATCTATTAAATCAATAAAAGTAAAAAAATTTGACTCCGTTTTGGAAAGAAATTTTTTTTAAAAAAATTGTAATGGACTTCTTTGACTTAATCTTGGATAAAATCTTTTAAACATCAAAATTTTAAAATAAATTTTTAATATATCTGAAATGATAGATATAATAAATTTAATAAATAATAAATTATATTAGATATTTTTCCGATCTATTATACCTATAAAAGTAAAGAAGTCGGGTTTAATTTCGGAATGATTTTTTTTTAAAAAAAAACTGTGCCTAAATTTTCTAGCTTAATTTTAGAAAAAAATTTTGAAACATCAAATTTTTAAAATAAATTTTGAGTAAATTTAAAATAATAAATTTAATAGATAATAAATTTTAAATAATAGTAAATATCAGAATGTTATTATACTTTAGTTGGTGTTAAAGTTAAGTAGTGTAGCTCTATTATATGCTGCAAATATCAGCGGCATAGGAAAAGGTTGTATTATAGAATATAGCAATGGCTTGACCTAAACTGGCGCTCACCTACGCATCACGTGCTCTACCATTCCCTGAACGACCGCATGGACCAAAGGAACCGAGCAGCGAATGAACCACCGGCAACGGATAACGACGCTCTTGAATTTTTATAAATTAGGTACAGTTTTGGTAGGCCGGACCCAACTGCCCAACATACCTAATTAATAATAAATCTGGCTATGATGCACCAGGAAGATCATCCATCATACGATGGATGACTAGCAAATAATCCATGCCCACGATATGGATGTATTATTTGCTAACCATTCATGCGTGTAATAAAAACACTGCATGCTACGGTGCATCGTATAGGATTTGTGCTTATTAATGATCATCTCATATTTCTTCATCGGTCTCTTTTAAATGGAGAATGGCAAAATAAACAAAACAAACAAACAAACAGCAGAATATGTTTTGTATGTCTTGTTGCTAGCCAATCCATTGCTGAATTGTCTTCTCGGTAGACATGCTTTGCTGTAAACAATCCTGGAATGGAACAAAGTTTAGTCACATCTCTCGGCCCTTATCTGTTGCGGCTAGGAATCCAAGCAACCACCGTGCTTGAGTCACCTTCCAACAAAATCCTTATGCAATCAAAAATAGGGATTGCATTTTGATTCCTTTCCAATTTTTTTTTTTTAAAAAAAAAAAAATAAGGGGGATTAAATCCGGTATAGCTATTTTCGCGAGTCCCTATCTTGCCAGATAATATTCGATGTAAGACGTCTAGATTTTTATAGCTTTTTTCTATCTATAGATGAGTACGTCGATCTGACATCACTAAATTGTTAGCCAGTAAAATAGATTTCATGAAATAATTTCTGGATTTAATCGAGTCACCATGCATAGATCATATCTTGAACCTGCGATCGATTAGATACGAGACAAGATCTCTACTTGTTGGACTACCGTCCCGGTGATATTTCTTTTCATTCACCCGTGAGTTCATGGAACAAAATAGATTGAGCTTGTGAAAAGATGATACTTCCGATCATCCAAATAGAATACAAATTTGTCAAAGTCTTGATGTGCTATATAAGTTCTTATCCATGTGCACCTTTTTACTCTAACCGCTGCACCGCTATTTTATTATTTATTTATTTCGAGGTGAAGGGAGGTGAGGACCGTCAACTGCTGCACCATTATGTTTATCGATCCCTTCCGTGTTCCATGCGGCGGGAGGGGGAACGGAACAAGGGATGCAGTGGTGTGACCTAGCACTTCTTTACTGAAAACGGACCGTCCAATTGGTTAGATCCTTGCCACGCGAAGATGATTTTATAAAAAAATTAGATTAAATTTAAAAATTATTTTTTAAAATTCATGATAATTAGGTCGAGTTAGATATAAGGTCTTCTCCAATTTCCCGTTCTAACCGGCTAACATGGGGATGTGTATATAAGGTAATAATGTTTTTTTTTCTTTCCAACTAATAGTGCTTGATCATTTACGAACAACTATTTGCCGTCAGGATTGAAGGTTAGAAACGGTCCCCGAAACTCCGCCAGAAATATCCAGTACCCGAGGCAATCTGAATCCTTGAAGAATCTTCTCGTGGCCCATTTAAGATAGATCTGGGACCCAGATTCTGGACTCGACGTCTTTGGTGGTGTTTGGATGTTAAAAAGTTAACCCTGGAATAGGGATAGTAATTCTTGGGAATTAATTGGTATTCTCGTTTTCTGTTTGGTTGGAAGTATGGAATAAGGTGGTTATTCCAATGCAATTAATGCAGTCTTATTCCTATTTGTGTTTGGTTGACATGAGAATAAGGCTTTATTCTTGGAGGATAGTGGATGAATTTTATTAAAATGACAAAATTACCCTTGAAGATTATATTGTAGAAAATGTTAATTATTTTTTTAATAATTTATATTTAAGTTGGCAAATTTTTATGTTAACATGGATAGGGATATCTGTTGCCGCTCTCGCCGCCGCGCCCGTGCCACGGATCCGTCGATCCCTCCTGACCACCTGGCGAGGGAGCCTCCCTTCCCGCGGCGAACCTGCAAAAAAAAGGGTTAGAAGACCCTGACCGGGGATTCCGGCGAGAGAGCTCCGACGGTCAAGTCAGTAGACGACGAGAAAGAACAGACTCTCCAGACGGCCCCCCGAAAGGGTTTATAGAACATAGCCTTCTAAGAACCCGGACATTTAATTATACAACGTCAGACCAATTCAAATGGCAAAATTAAAACCTGTGCATTTGAAAATGCAAATTCATTATACTACATATAAACCTGGGCATTTCAAAATATAAATCTGGGCATTGCAATATAATAAATCATCCATAACACATGGCACAATACAAACCTGGGCATTTCAATATACAACTTCAAACCAATTCACATGGCAAAATTAAAACCTATGCATTTAAAAATGCAAATTCATTATACTACATATAAACCTGGGCATTTCAAAATATAAACCTGGGCATTGCAATATAATAAATCATCCATAACACATGGCACAATACAAACCTGGGCATTTCAATATACAACTTCAGACCAATTCACATGGCAAAATTAAAACCTGTGCATTTGAAAATACAAGGACACCGAAGCGAGACGAAGAAATCAAGGACACCGGAGCGAGACGGAAAATCAAGACCTCTTTAGAATGAGTCGGGACGAAGAGGGTTCGAGAAGAACACCGATCGACCATTTACATGAATATCCTTGGAATATCAAATCACGAATAACGTAATTCCATAAAAATTCATAAAATTAGAATTCATGAATAAGATCATATTGACCGGAATAAAAATCCATCCCAATTCCTCCTTGTAATTTGGGTCGTTTGGCTTTTTAATCGCGAATAAGGGCTTATTCTTCGTTCTATTCCGCAACCAAACACGGCCTTATCGAAATCACGGCCGGATTCCCAGGCCACACTGACATCTAAATTAATGGTTCCCCTTCAACTAATAAATGCAATCCAAACCCAAAAGTCCAAGACATCTATCAATAAAAGACAAACCCAGACGGACCACGAGGCGCAAGAGATGGAACTCTTGCGGACCCACACAGTCTATGATTGGATCCATCCAGACTATGAGAGCTGGATTTGTAACTTTGGTATACATCATTATTAGCCTTACAGTCACGGTGCTAGCACAACTCAAACAAGGAGGAGGAATAAGCAATTAACCCTTTTTTTTCTTTCGTTTAACCTTTTTTTTTTTTTCTTTTTTTTTCTTTCTTTTTTTTTTTACCGTTATCCCTGTTTTTTTAACTTTTGTTCTCATCCCCATTTGCCACCACCTCCTCGGAGTAAATAGTTTTGTGCTTCTCTCCCTCTTGACCTGCTACACTAACAGTCTCCATGGCCGCCCCATTCTCCACCTCGGCTGCCGTCGCCCGATACCTCGCATATATATCGCCCTTGTAGAAATTTCTCGTCCTCCATACCAATATCAGCGAAACGATAGCTCCGAGAATGGTCGCTGCCGTGTTAATAAGGAAAGTAAGCTTATAACACTCGACTCCAGTGCAGGTCAAGTCCTTGCCATCCGGCCTTCCCAGTCCATGGTTCTGTTTCTCCGCCTCCCTATCGTACAAGTGACCGGCGACCCTCACGTTCAGTATATACGACCCGATCGGGCTCGCCACGCCTCCGAAGTTGTACAGAGTGGAGTAGTACTTGAGACCGAAGATCTCCGAGATTATGGCGAAGAGTAATGGCCACTGAGCTCCGAAGCAGAAGCCTACGATCACCGATGCGACGTAAAGAGATTGTGATACACCGAAGGCTATGAGGAGGTGGCCGACGCAGGAGAGGAGAAGAACGAAAGTGAGCACGAGAGGCCGGGGAAATTTATACTTGGCAAGAAAGAACTCGGAGGCGAAGCCGGCGGTCACCCTGCCGGCATAATTCCATATGCTTATGAGAGAGACGAAGGTGCTGATGCTCCGTGTCGGGTATCCCAACGACCGCCCGATCTGGCCCATATTGTCTATCGCGGTCAAGGTGGAGCCGACTCCACAAATGGTGGAAAAGAAGAGGATTAACATGTCGATGCTGAAGAGGGCTTGGAGGATGGAGTAGTCCTCGCCACGCGCCGGAGGCTTGAGGGTGTCGATGGCACGAGATAGGGATGATCTGTTCTTAGTAGACGTCGTGGTGTTGGTGTTGGTGGTTGTCGTCGTCGGAATGGTAGCTGGGACTTGTTTGGGCTCCGGCGGATGCGGTTCGGTAATCGCCGGTTTTTCGACGGTTACAGAGAGAGGCGCAGGGTTTTCGAGTGCTCGCTTCTTTTGTCTGAAGATCTTGAGCTCCTCCTTGGTGACAACTGCGAGAGGGAGGAAGAGGAGGAAGAGGACGATGGCAGCGGCGATGCTGTGCTCGGAAACAGAGAATCTGACTTGCTGTTCGACGATGATGGTGACCATGAGGAAGGCGGCGAGGGCGATGGAGATGTAAAGGAAGCAGTAGAAGGGCTTGGAGGTTTTGTAGGGCACGCTCGCCGCCTCCATGATCCGGATGGTGTGGACGAAGAAGATGGAGATGGCGGCGGGGAGCCACGCGATGAGGAGGACGAGGGACTTGGAGTCGTCGCCGTAGATGGAGAGGTAGAGCTGGGTGAAGATGGCTCCGCTGAGGCCGACGAAGCCCTTGAGGAGGCCGAGCACGACCCCGCGGCTCTCCGGGAAGTTCTTGACGCAGGTGACGAGCGAGCCGGTGTTGGCGAAGGACTGCGAGTTGGCTCCGATACATATGTAGAGGCACATCTGCCAGACCGCGGGGCGGGCGATCCGGCCGGTGATGGCGAAGTAGATCATGAGGTAGCCGAAGAGGTTCATGCCGGCGCCGATGGAGAGGACGACCCAGGGTGGTGTGACCTCGTTGATGAGGCCGGAGAGGATGCCGACGTTGGCGCCGAGGTCCTTGAAGAAGGAAAGCGTGTTCAGTGTCGACTGGTCGTAGCCCAGGGAGGTCTTTATGTCGTTGGAGTAGATGCCGAAGATGTAGGTGCCGCCGGCGGCCGCCATGATAAGGAACGACGCAAAGAGCATGAACCATCGCCCCCGAATCACCTGCAACGCCAACCGGCATGCATCTGCTCTCAGTCCACCGGTGGTGCCGGCACTTCCTCCGGCGAACACCATTTTTTTTTTCTCTTTTTTTTCTTTTAACAAAAAGCCAACTCCAGATAGCTAGGAACAAGACCGCATGAGTATCGATCCTTTTGTACACACAAGAGGCCAGGGGGCTCCGGTAACTGAGTTTTTTAGGTTAGGGGAGGGACGGGGAGGGAGGGTAAGGGGGGGGCAACTAATAGTGCACGGAGAAGGCGAGTGGTGAGGAGTTATTGAGTCCACATGGGGTTGCGGCGCGTGGTTTGACCGGGCTTACAGCAATGCAGCAGTGGGACGTGGGAAAATGATTGGTGTTGACTGTTCAGAAAAACCATATAGAAATAGAGAACAGCTGCCAGCCATTTTGCGTGAGGCGAGGGATTGGAAAATTCCACGGAGAGGCCGAGGTGCGGGGGGTTAGAAAAATCCACCGGGGATAGGGTGGGATCCGTGGATGGGATTTGCACGAGGGCGCCTGCTTTGTTCGGCAAAGCTCGAGAGGCGGTGCGTCGCTTTAGCGGGAGGGAGACACATGGCATTTAGAAATGGCCAGGAGTTATATTTTTCAAGAATCTATCACACTGATAGTGATTATTACATAAAATATAATAAACTAATTTTTTATTTATCAAAATTATAATATTTAAAAATCATGGAGCATAATATCGAAATTCTCGCATGTTATTTAACAATCTTTTTTTTAAAAAAAAAAAAAATCGCATGAATCGTATAATCTAAAAATTAAGAAAGATCGAATTGATCATCAGAAAATTCTTTATATTATGAAAGTATATCTTAATTTATAGATTATTTTTATTTTTTAAAAATGCTAATTCTTCGTACAAATCAATGAATTATACATGACCTTTTTACCTTAAATATCTTGTTTCAATAATTACATCATATAGGATTTGGTGATAAGGTGTAAGTATTTTCATGCGGTCACGTACGCCAAAATAGGTCATATTGATTTAGCGATTTAGCAAATTGAGGTATGCTATGCCCCACTTACGAGTTTAACGAAATATTATACCTTGACACGGAAGCACGCGGGGAGGTCATTCACGTGGCATGCGGCCAATTATTTGGGACTTGTGAGTGCATAGCTGTACTCTTTGCGAGTCGGCAATGGCATTGTTGTTTCCGTGGATTTATGTCGGCAAACGTGGGCCAAATTTGTGTCCCTTCGTTTGTCAGATGGCTATATAATTTTTCTCCCTTTTTTTTTTTTTTTTTTTTGACACAATATAATTTTTCTTTTAAAATATAAAAAAGCCTTATAATTTCAATGGCAGCTTTATTTGTCGCTACGTATCTTTTCCTATCTCATCCTTGAAATCGTTTTGGCTCGGCCTGAAGGTTTTGGGCATTCCTCTTTCCTTCCCTTTTTTGTGCATATTCTGAGCTCTTTATTTCTCTAATAAATTTGGAAAAGTATCTCATTTCTTCTATTTTAATTTTGAGAAGTAAATGCCACCACCTTATTTCCTGGCGAGGTCTCTTGGTACCTGGTAGTTGAAGTGGAGACTCGGAGGCTTAGCTAAGTCGCGCAGCGGTTAAAAGGGCAAAAAAATAATAATAAAAGAAATAGAAGTAGAAGCATATATATTCATGGAAAATAAGTTAGTATGATTTATTTTGGATAGAAATTAGATGATTTTAGTTAGTGAGAAATATACATTCTAGAAGGTAGGTGATAGGTTGAACTGTAACGGAAATTCTACGTTGAAACAGCCGGTCCATAAGGATGTCTACGACTTTTAAACAAGGGAATTTAAGGGAATCAGATCGAAGACTTCTAGAGTTCAGACAAAATGTAGCGAGGGAATTCAAAAACCACACGAAGTTTTCAATCAATTATTGGATTTGTTGGGATATCCCGGTTCCGCTACGAACCGAACATCGATTCGATGGGCCGAAGCCTTTTTCTCCGGATCACGAATTTCGGACCAGGAAAAGGTCAGGCAAACTGCAGGCGACCCAAGGCTTCTCATCGATCCACGACATCAGAAGCTCAGAGCTTCGGATGACGTCTTCGGCCTTAACCGAAGACCATCCTCCTCATCAACTTCCAAAGACACTCTTCGGCTTCTGCCAGAGACATGATCTCCGGTCCTGGACAGACTCCGAGTCTTCGGCCCACGCAGAGGACTAAGTCTCCGATCGAGAATCTCCCTAAACAGGGAAAATCCGAAGATGGGATCACAATCTGGCCCAGATAGGCAACTGTAACCAACGGTTACAATCGACAATCTCCATGCCACCATCATGGCGCGCAACTCTCGTTGTCACGCCTCCAGTCTGGCCGAAACCGCTCAATGACAATCCACGATCGCCAATCATGGAAAGAAATTGACTCTCCACAATCATCGAAAAAAGGGCGGGCCGCAGGCCGGAGGCCTCCTCTTAAATAGTGGTAAGAAGAATGGCTCGAGAGAGGTACACACCCACACTCATACACTCACGCATATTCTAAGAGCCTTTCCCTCATACTCTCGACGCTCTTCCACACTCTGTGGCTGGGATCCGCCACTGACTTAGGCATCGGAGTGTCTCCCGCCGAAACAACTCCGGCAAGGGACCTGTTTTGCAGGTGAACCAGGAAGCGGTCCTGTGGTGCAGCAGCTCTGATCGACCGATACAGAGACTCCATGCCAACAGATTGGCTCACTAGGAAGGGGGGCAACACAGCACTCTTTAGGCTCCCTCCTAGATAAGGAAAGGTAAGAGGTTCCTGATAGCGAGAGGAAAGACTCAGATAGCTTCCACAAGTCGAAGTCATGCTCCATCCCAAGGGGACGCGCCCCCGGGGGAGAACGATGTCCCACCTCCCACAGTTGTTGTGGGACTACAGCAATTTGAAGCCCTTGTGAACCAGGTCACCAACCTCACGGCCATGGTTCAGGACTTCCATAACAGAGCATTTCCGATGGGAAACCCATCGGCCACCTCCAGACATAGCTCTCGATCCCGAAGGAAGAGAGCTCCACGAGAGGATCCCACACATCTCTCCCCCCGTTCTCGGCCCTCTCCTGAAAGCCAAACTTCGAGACTGCCTAGGTCCGCCGATTTCCCGCCGAAAGGGAAAAGGCCTAGGCGAACTCCCTCACCCTCCTTCGAAGACTCCGCCTCCGTGGAGAGGGCGCCGAAGTAGACTCCCGATTACGACGGGAGATTCAAAGCCATCGAATCGGAGATGGCGAAGGCGCGGGAACAGAGAATGCGGGATCTGAAGGATCCCGATGATTTGATTGTGGGTGATCTATGCCCACCCTACACTAACCGTATCATGGCCGAAGTTATTTCTCGGCACTTCAGGGTTCGCCAGATGGAATCCTACGATGGCATCTTCGATCCCCTCGACCACTTGGACAATTTGAAAGCTCATATGATGATCCAAGGAGCTTCGGACGCGATGTACTGCCTCGCATTCCCGACTACCTTGGAGAAAGCTGCTCGGATGTGGTACTCGAGCCTGCACCCAGGTACCATTGATTCTTTTTCCAAGTTAGAAAAATTATTTGTCTTGCATTTCAAGACCTACCGCAAGACTCCACGGAATACGGACACACCGTTCCTCCTTCACCAGAACGAAGGAGAAAGCCTGCGAGATTACATCTCCAAGTTTAATGCGGCCACACTTGAGATCCCCGATCTCAACGAGCACGTAGCCATGTCTGCGCTGAAGAAGGGGCTTCGTACCTCCAGGCTTATCTTTTCCCTGGATAAGAAGTTCCCTAAAAGCTACACTGAGCTCTTGTCAAGGGCTCAGAAATACGCTGATGCTGAAGAGAAGGCGGCTAACCGATGACTGATTGAAGGGAAGCCCCCTTCAAAAAAGAAGAATAACATGGGACAAGGTTCCCTAATTTTCAATAACAATGGCGGCAAATATACAGAACGCTGAAGAAGTCCTCCTAGGCCTAGAGTATCAGGAGGAATATTCGACTCCTACACCTCCCTCAACCTCCCTCGAGAAAAGATCCTCATGAAGATAGAGAAAGAAAATTATCTCCAACGGCCCCGTCCCATGAAGGCCTCCTATTCCGTAAGGAATAGGAACAAATACTGTCGATTCCACCGGGACCATGGCCACAACACTGAAGAGTGTATCCAGCTGAAGGATGCGATTGAGGATCTCATCAAGAGAGGGTATTTGGGACAGTACATCGATCGCCAAGGACCTTGGTCGGAAGTAAGTGTTCCCCAGCCACCTCCTGAAGAGGCTGAACTACCAAATCAAAGGCCCACCAACGGAGGTGTAGGGATGATACACCGGCCTACCGACTGGAGAAGGGACGAAGACGATGCCCCAAAGCGACTTAAGGACAATAACGCTATCCTCTTCTCCGACGATGACCTTGCGGGATTTCGGCTCCCACATGATGATCCCCTTGTATTCTCGGTCGTAGTGGCCAATTATGATGTACGGCGAATCCTTGTTGATAATGGAAGTTTGATTGATGTCTTGATTTACGATGCATTCTTTAAAATGTGTTTGCCTAGACATCAACTACGAAGATCCCCCATACCGCTCACCGGTTTTGGGGGAAATCAAGTTCATGCCGAGGGAGAAATAGTATTGCTTGTAACCCTTAGCACTGAACATCGACAAAAGACACTGCCGATCAACTTCACGGTGGTCCAGACCCCCTCAGCATACAACATCATTCTGGGGTGGCCCACCTTGAACAGGTTCCGAACCGTGATCTCCTCTCATTACCTCTTGGTATGCTTCCCCACCAGGAACGGTGTCGGAGAAGTTAGAGGAGAACTTTAGGCTTTGTCATCTAGGCTGGGTATCCTTCTCATTACAAGGCCAATAATTATTGCCTTCTTGAGTCTTCTTCTTTTTTGCACCAGTTTTCCTTCAGCTTGGCATCGACTCATAACTTGCTCCTCTGCTAGTGTGTACTTTTAGGCTTGCGCGAGGAGCTCTGAATAACTCTTTAAAAACTTCTTATTCAAGAAAAAGATAAACCTAGATGATCGAAATCCCTTCTTCATGGCAAATATGGCTACAGATTTATTAAGATCTGGAACCTCAATTATGGCAGCATTAAAGCGTGCCGCACTCTTAGAGTCTCTCTTTCTTTCTACTAGATGAAAATGAGACTACCTGAGTTTCATGGCATCATCCGACTTCTTTAGAAGTGGGACACGAACAATTCCTCCAATTGACATAAGGAATGGATGCTTTCAAGCTTCAAGCCCAAGTACTATACTCGGGCAACATAGGGTCACCATGGAAGTGAGATAATGGAGGGTGTCGCTGGTTCCTTGGATCGTCATATCGACCTTGTAGCTGTCCAAATGATCGAACAGATCAAAAACCCCATCATAGGATTTCAGTTTAGGAATTTTGGGATGTGGCAAAATTATTTCTTTCATAATCCATGAAAAGAATGGAGGTCGAGAATGGTTGCTAAGAGAGTCACTAATTCCTTGATTATCGAAGCTCCATGAGTTGTAGCTCAAGCTCCAAAAACTTTTTCTCCTAGTCATCGTGCTAGTGAGTTCTCGACCTTGTCGAATATACACCGGAGTGGAGTCTTCTCTTAAAGACTCTGAGAGAGATCCGGGGCACTTCTCCCTGTACCGACTTTCTCCGTGTTGGTCTCATTCTATACTTGGTTATCGAAAACTTCATCTTAGTGGGCTCTGTCTAGTAGGAGGTCATCGAACAGGTAAGCATGGACACTGGGATCATTGAATTTGAGGTACATGCCAAGATTCTCTTTGGGAAGACCATCAACTATGTTTGGAGGCTACAGCCGCAGCAACTTATTCTAGTGGGCATTGCTAGTTGTTAACCACAGCTCCTAAAGATCTCACACGGCTGCTACTAAAGCTTGTATTTTGTTCATCATTGTAGTAAATTATTGCTAGTCCGCTACCGCCACCTAGGGTGTGTTGTTGATTTCGGGTTATTGGCTAGGTGGGTTGTTTCATCTAGATGATCGATGGCCCCTACTAGTTAAAGCATCTTGTAACTTTCCTTTTACCATACTTCTCAAAGTTTCCTTTTGCGGTTGGGAGATAATATCGCTTTCCACTTTCTGGTATGCTAATCTATTGCCACCAAATTCCTAGTTGGGGGACTTACTCAGATTGCCTGAGCAAGTTAGAGAAAGATAATGCTCGTCTACAGTACCTGCAAAAGAAGTCCCTTACCAGAGTTTTTTCGGTGGAGGACTTACCGATGCTTAAATTAGTAGGATTTTTGGAACAAATAGAAAATTTAGAGAAAATAAAATAGCAAAATCTCCTGGCACAACATTGCTTATCACCTAAAAGTCCTTTCTTACCGATATTTATACATACTTGCTATAACTAAATTCTATTGGGAGATAACCTGCTTTAGTTATCCAAGACAATATTTTGTTAAGGCTAATTTCTTTCTATCGTAGATAATAACCTGCATAATAACTTTCTGTTATAATAACTATTAACCTCATGCCCTCTTAGTCAGACATTTTTGGGATAGTCAGCATCCTTATCTCAGTTGTCGATGATGCTTTCGTACCTTATCAATTAGTAGCTGGCTATCCTAGACATGCCATGTATTTGGAATTAGTCATCTAATTATCCCTCGGTATACATAGATAGTCAGCCTTAAATTTAATTAGCTGGTGTTGTTCTTTCATAATTAAGTTAGTTAGCTACCAAGTATTGAATCATTAATCTGATAGCCTTAATCGATCAATCCAGTTGGTCATCGAGTATGATTGTTTAGTTTAACAAAACTTATGATCTTTTTATATACCCACAACCTTCTAAACCACCACCTAGGTGAAGACACTAAGTGCATCCAACCAAGAAGGCCTCCTTAACATGGATCCTCCAATTTCTAATCCAATTTGATTCCCACATGCACCGATGACTAAATTCCCTATGGTAGTGTTTGGTAACGGAATAGCCCCTTGGAATAAGGGCTTATTCGCGGTTAAAATGCCAAACAGCCCAATTAACGAGGAAAAATTGGGGTGGCTTTTTATTCCGGTCAACCACCTCTTATTCACGAATTCTAATTCCATGGGTCCCCATGGAATTACATTATTCGTGATTTGATATTCCAAGGGCATTCATGTAAATTATATTTTGTGAAATTTATTTGATCATATTTTTTTAATAATATATTATTATCAAAATAACTAATAAAAAATTATTATTAATTAATATTACTTTTTTTAAAATTAATGCCTAAAATTATTTTTATTCATTTTTATTTGATAATAATTTTTTTAATAAAAATATTAACAATTTTATAATATTTTATTGGAGATAATCATATCTAAATTGATATCCCTATCCATGTTAACATGAAAATTTGCCAACTTAAATATAATTTACTAAAAAAATAATTAACATTTTCTACAATATAATCTTCAAGGGTAATTTTGTCAATTTAATAAAATTCATCCACTATCCTCCAAGAATAAAGCCTTATTCTCATGTCAACCAAATACAAATAGGAATAAGACTGCATTAATTGCATTGGAATAACCACCTTATTCCATACTTCCAACCAAACAGAAAACGAGAATACCAACTAATTTCCAGGAATTACTATCCCTATTCCAGGATTAACTTTTTAACATCCGAACATCATCTATAGAAATTATCATTCAACGGAGCCTAGATGTTTGAACAAATTGATTTAGATGCAAACAGAAATCTTTGGTCCAGGATATCTTTGATACGTAATGTTCATACTATACTATACGTAATGTTGCTACTATACTATACGCAATGTTCGTCTTTGGTAAATGAATGAAAAAACCAAGCTGACTTGAAGTTTAACCCACCGCCACCCTCACGGCTAATGAGACAACGAGGGGGTCGTAGGATGACAATAATTGTAACCCGTGTCGTTTTGTTTTACGTGGCCATCTCTACCTTTATTAATATAATTTTTTTTTTTTTTTTAATAAAGACATAGGGGAGGCCTCTTTCCATTTAAAGATAAGATACCAGTCCTTAAAATGGGACAAATATATATATATATATATATATATATATATATATATATATTATTTTAAATTTAATCGAGTCATTCATTTATTAGTATAATTTTTGAAAAGGTATACAATAAAATTTAAATTTATGTATCAATTACTTGCTTGACATGTAGCCACGTTCTAGCAACGAACGGATTTTTTTTTTTTTAACAGAAAAGCTAGCAAAAGCCATCAAAATCCCTATTCTTCTATATATATATCATTTTATTAAATTATATCGCATACCATAATTAACACTAAAATTATACTAATTTCTGACATCACAAACATCTAATAAGTTCAGATATTTTTTTAAACATTTTTAATAAAATATTATTTTTTATATATTATAACATTTTATGTGTGTACAGTTCTATGTGCCTATATTATAATTTTTTATATTTATATTATAACTTCATATTATTTCTTATAATATCCGATTATGTAATACAGATACATCATAATAAAAACATGGAAAATTATAATAAAGACATAGAAAATCATGCAAATACAGAATGTTGTAATATAGATACGCGATATCATAATATAAACAAAATATGTTATAATATAAATATAAAAAATTTTTAAAATTTTAAAAAGTTAAATTATATTAAATACTTATAGTGCTGAAGATCGATAAAGTTTTATTATTAACTTTGATGCATGCTCCAACCCGGTGAAGTAATATAATTATTTTTAGCAAAGATAGTGGGTAAAAATATTTTCATAGGTTATAATACAACACTCATCGTTACATTTTTTTTTTTTTTTCTTGATAAGTTAAAGATTGAACATCTCCATATATTGATTCTATTTTCTTTAATTTCGGAAATTTTTCCGTCACATACCCATTTCCTAATGATAATAACAATTCAAAGTAAAATGACCACAAAGTATTGTTCGTTTGTGGTTGGGTCTCTCCATACGTAATTTTCCCAATTTAGAAGCGTAGGTGGTGGGTATCTCTTTCGAGCTAACGGTGCAAGCACGCCAATTATAAGATAATTACAATATTTTGTGGTTACAGGACCTTCCCTGGAATGACTTCCATTTGTTTTTGACCCAATATCTTATTCAAATATAGATAAGCCTGTTAGGGCTCGGCACGTGAAATATTATCTATTCTGGTTTTTAGATCTCATAATTTTATTTTCTAAATTTTAATTCAAAAACATATCTAACATAAAAATATTTTTTATTTATAAAAATAAAAGTTTTTCTTGACTCGTAACCGATGCATGGCTAATAACCATGATAAAATCTAATACCGATTGGACCACCACTACTCTTGGTCAAAAAGATTGAATCCACCCGCATGGTTATGCACACAAACTATTATAGTTAATTATACTTTTCAAGTACAATCTTGGTAGGTGGCACGAATTTTAAATTGGAAAAGGCATGGCCAAATTACTGAGGTTTGGAAGCTGGTCTAGTCTTGGACCAACTAAATTATCCACCTTTTCCCACAAATTTGTCCAATTTTACTCGTATTAAATGTCCATGTCACATCTGGGCTTGTTGATTGCTACGCAATTTTTTCAATGAATATGAGTTAGCTTGCCCATGGCCTTGGATAGCAAATAAAAGCCCAATGAAAGTGACAAGGGGGCAATTTTTCATAACAAAAGTCATTGTAGATGTACCCTCTTGGTTACCAAATATAGCTTCCAAGCTAATGATGCCAGATCTACGTATGAAGCACGAAAGCCGGCATTGCTCCAGCCATCGATATCCGTCAATTCGTACTTTTGTCGGCATCGCAAACTTAGTTTTCGAGAATACGAGCCAGGCTTTTTAAGAGATATGCATCATCACAAAAAATGTAATGATACCTAAAAGAATTATCTTTAAAATCCTTGGACCGCAATCGAAGGAGGTGGCAACAATACCATCTATCAATTAGATAGTATTAAACACATTACTACATTCAAAATATATTAAGAAAAGTAATGATATTTAGATTTCAAAAGCATGCAATTCTCGTGTGTGGATCCTTCCGATGCGGTTGAACCTTAAATCAGGAACGATGCTAATTTATTATTGTTAAATTCATAGAGATCGATAATATATGCTAGATAAATTTTAAATATTGTTAGTTAATTATTGTTTTACACTAATATATCCATAAAAATAAGAACTTTTGTATATGAACAGGACTTGATAATAGAACTCATATCTCCAATTATCGAATCCCCATGAATCTATAAATATATATATATATATATATATATATATATAGGCTTTTTTTTTAATTCAAGTAAATCACGGATAAGTGGAAGAATAGAAGAACTATTTTTTTTTTTTTTTTTTTTTGAGTAAACAAAAGGGTGAGGGGGAGGAGGGAAAAATCTTCTCGATGTAGCTCCTCACTCGGACCCCAACCCGTTAGACCTTTGTTCGATTCGGATCATAATTTTTCGTGTACCCTTTCTATCGACCTGGTGAGTACGTCAGCCTAAACCCACTACGGCGCCAGAATTTTCGGCCGTCCCGTTCTCCAATCTCGTGCTCTCAGAATTAATCTAGAATTTAATCGAATTATCTGCGAGTTCATTTTTCGAACCCGTGACCAATGAAACTATTCACAAAAGAGAGGCTGCCACCGCGGTGGTAAAGAACTAATCTATTGTCGTCCCGGCTTTTTAAGTCGAGCAACGGATAAGGATAAAATTTAAAACAAACCATCAAGCTATGCCATAATTTATTTCACATTCATATAAATAATATTCATTAGCATCATAACTTTTCTCCTCGTAGACATCGACATGTACATGAATGTAATATTCATCCATCCAGCTCCAGTTTGGACTGCAGTAGAAGTCCCCACGGTTCTACAACGTCTAACATTGGAGAAATCTTGGTCGAGAAACATTTTATTTGGGAATTGGAATCCTTTATTTTTATCATCCTTGTATTCTTTATTGCAAACGATCTGCTCGTGTCTTGGAAGGGGTATCAAGGCGGCTGCCCTCTTCTATTTTTGTTCTCACTTGATTACGGCACAAAGTGCTCCCATTGACCTTTGATGCAGTCTTTTTTTTTTTTTTGAAACTATACCAAAAAAATCTAATTATTAGCGATACCTATGCCGACCGTGAGCGACAGAGTCGTATCCTTTTGGATTTATTTAAAAAATATTATGTTATAGACGGAGGAAAAGGAGATAGCATAGGAGTGGATGTAAAACTAGTGACCGTTAGAGATAGGCACGTTCAGGAAATATTTTCTGTAATCCACGATAGTCAGTATGAATGAAAGTTCGGGATTCTTTTTTTTATGTCTTCATTATATCGACCAGCATCTAAGTGATATCAGATTATCGTACTCATCTTTGATAAAAAAATGATATAAAAATTTAAGCATCTTGAATCAGGTATACCTCATCGGATGAGGGCCTGCGAGGATGGCTATATAAAATTTAACATTCCTATCTTTTTGCTTTAAAAAAAATAATAAAGATGGGCGCATCAAATTTGTAATATGCTTGTACTTTATTATGTTTATAAAATAAAAAAAAAAAGGAAGGATCTTAATTATCACTCCTTCCACGTTTTGTTCAAAAAGATGAATTTTTTTTTTAATTTTAATTTTTATTTTATTTAACAAGACTGGCCTGCTTGGACCCTTCTCAGTGTGAATCTTTGAAAGCCTTTCTTTAATCGAAGAAGACGGATCACTGTAGAGGTTGGCATATAGAATGATCGGTCACCGATGGTCGTTTAAGACCGGTATGTTCTACGAGTGAGAACGCAAAAATAAAGCGAGGTTTGTATGCGTTAAATGGGTCAAAGGTCAATGGGAGTTGTGATGGTGAGTGATTAATACTCTTTTTGAAGATTGTACACGACAAAAGGAGGAAAAAAAAAAATAATTTGTGAAATATGTGGTATTATAGGATCATCCGAGCTCTCCTTTTCAATGCTCTTTTAAGGAGATAATTAGCACCGGTTATAACTCATAATCCACATTGTCTTTCATGGTTGTAAAATATACACCGAACCTAATAGTTCGAAAAATTTTGTGCTTACCTTATTAAAATGTATTTCTAATCATAACTTAACAAAAAACTAGTTAAACCATCGGACCCCAATACTTTAAAAAAAAAAAAAAAAAAAAAATCTTAAGCGATATAACAGTCATCCAAGGAGATAAAAAAAATGTGCGTATCCTCCTGTTCAGTGGCAATTTCAAATTTTTTTTACATAAGGTAAACAATTTTGCTTGTTAAAACAATAATTTTAAATTTTAAATGTAATTAAATAATACTAATAAATAATTTAGTTATAAAAAAATTATAAAAGATTTACTGTAATTCGTAAACCAAAATCAAAATTTAAGAACGTATGAAGCACGTTCGACGTTTCCATCTTCTTTACAGAAATAATAGAAAATATTTTCATCTCTCTTACAACAATAATTAGAAAATATCATCCCATGATACGATCGGGATTCTTTCGTCCACGGGCACGATCATGATGGAGATTGATAACAAAAATTTTAATGCCCGGGAAAGAAAAAACTTTGCAACTAGAAAAAATTAGAATATAAAAAGCTAAAGAAGAGGGCGAGCGAACAATAGCTTGGAGATGGTTTACAATGCTAGATATCAAGAGGGTCTATTTATAGCCATCAATATGATCATCTATATTTTTGCTAGCCTATTAAAAATATGTAAATAGGTGCCCGTGGTCAGAAAATCCAACGTAATAACAAAGCCCAACCGTTAGAAAATTAAATGAGTCAAAAAATTAAACATAGTAATAAAGTCCAACAATTAAAAAATTAAATACGGTAATAAAATTCAATAATCAAAAAATTAAAAATTAGACATTAATTGATGGATAAAACTTTGAATTTTTCTAGCATTACTAACATCATTAATTTAACTGGATGTAAATATATATTTCATAATCTATTTCATGCAAGTTTCATAAACATAAATCTCCAAAGGTTTTTGTAATTTACTAATAATAAAAAGTTGATCATCAGTAAGCTGCCCAGGTCATTTATCAAAATGTTGCCTCCTTTTTTTTTTCTTTTTTTCCTTTTCATGATAAGGTATTAATGTCGCATTGCACATCTTGATTTGACAATGCAAGTAGATGAAGTTAGATGTCAACATTAGGTTTCTGTTAAAGCATGCACTAAATTGGCATTGGCAAGGCATAGGACCAGAACTCGCAAAATATGGCTTTGGAAAACCATCAGACCCAAGGAAATTGAAATTAGAGGGTTATATTTTGATTTGCCTAACTCCATCTTGAACAAATATACGCAACAACTTTTCTTCTGAACAGATCCAATCGAGGAGAACTCTATCCAATGCGTATTCTAACATGTCACTCCAACTGGCTAAACTATCATGAACCCAATTCAACTTTGCTGCATCGAATCTTCCTCTACCAGAGATCCCGTGTGGAATATAATTCTCAAGTTGAACTCCATATTTGACATGCCACTTGGAAGACGTGAGCTAGCAGCGATGGCAAGCAGAAATAATTATATATATATAAGACAAACTTGGATAAATTCGAGTGGATTTAGGTTTATATCCGGTTATGTCAAAATTGGACAATGAAAATTCTACATCGATGATCCAAGTCATTAAATATAATTTACTACATCAAAATTACTTGCAAATCAAAAATTATATGATTTAGGAATTCCTGGCCTATGCATCAAGTAATCAAAAAATATATACCTGATTTAATTATATTTAGACTTTTCAATTTTTAATTATTGATATTAGGTCAAGAGCCTCTAAATCATATAATTTTTTTTTTGTGCAAATAATTTCGAGATAGCATATCGCATCCAATGACTTGGATCAAGGACTTTCATCATAGAAATTTGATGCGATCAGATTTAAATCCAGAACTATTTGAAAAGAGCCGAGTCCATCTCTTTCTATACATACATATACATACCACTCCAAATATTTATCTGCCAATCACTTCGCACGATCCTTTACTATTTTAGATTTCAACTGTTAGACTAATAACTATGCATATTTTTCACTAATCATGAAGAAAGATTTTCAGCAGTACTGACGAGTTAAGCGTGGACATGTTTCTTGGTCATTTTTATTATGAAAACCAAGATAGGTTCTCTGGTACACGGATAAGAGACATGGTCATGGTTGTTAATTGAGGCCCCTGTTACAAGATTCATACATAGTTGATTTCAAAAAAAAATAAATTTTTTTTATATAAGAAATAAACAATAGGTTGCAGTTACATCGACGAGCTTTATCCAACTAAACATGAGCTAGCGAGCTTTTCCTTGGGCTTCTATTGAAAGATACTTCAAGCCCGGAATTTAAGCTGGCTCCACTTGACAGTAATTAATTAAGCAAGTCTTTGTTTCACAGGCATTATTTTAAGCTCTCCAATGGGCAAATCCTAAAAGTAAAATAAGTTTGAGTGCCTGCAGGAATTGATCCAGAAAGTTTCTTTTAGGAATAATAATAAACTTTTCCTTGGCCAAAAGCCAGAACTTGCGTGAACTGGTTTGGATAAATTTTGGCCTGTGTCCACCTAGAACTCTTACCCACCTGGTTATTGACTTATGGGATAATTTATACCTGCAGTATATTTAGTACTCTTATTTTAATTTTCAAAAGCCTGCTTAGATGCATGTAAACAGGCGCATTGTTAGCATCGATTTATGTGACTTCCTCTACTTAATTTTATGTAATCGAACAAAATTTCAAGCAACTTGGCTTGCTAAAACTCTTCTGGTTGCAGGATTTTGTCCAAGTGCCAAAACCGGTTGCAGGACCAAGATCAGGAAATATTGATATTTTAGTTAACGCATTCTTCATCTGTATATGGTTATAAATTTGCAAGACGCTCCAACAAACAAAATTCATTTCTAGATCCAGTAAAAATAATGTTATTAGTTTTCGTTCTAAGAAGTAAATCATCATATTCATTTCGAACTCTCGGATGCAGCCTTGTCAAAATAATAATAATAAATAAATAAATGTTACTTCTGATAATGTAGTCGGCAGTAAGTTAGCATTCTTGTAATGATAAAATTTTCTATTATCAAATTCTATTATTGATTATAGAACTTGTTTGAAGTTTCTAGCTTTGATTTTTCTCTACAAGAAAAAAAAAAAAAAATGGAATTTGCAAACCTGAGGCTCTCCTTTCCACCCATCTCACAGACCAACAATGACAGCAAACTACGGCAGGTATAACTACTTCTATTTGATTTGATATTTTCCAACTACATTGAAATCCATTGTTCTCTGTGAGGACAAGGCTACCGATCTTTAGAGTGGGGTGGGCAAGAAATAAATGGTCGAATGAGAGGACTACCTACTTGTACAATAACAATGAACCCCTATCTTTTTCCTTTCGGATGGAGCTCCTGGTTATTTCCTTGTGCTTGATAAAAAAAGATAAATAAAACACTATAACCGTATCATCAGGATTAAGAAAATATTCCTCCATGGTGTTGACCTACCATAAAATTAGTCATATTTTTTTTTCTGTCACCAATCCGTCCAACTTGGATTACTTTATTGATGAAAAGATCGAGCACTCCAAAGGCCGGACCACAACAGAATCTCAGGCCCACACCATGCAATCATATGACTACTAGGCCGGGTCCCGATAATCTCTAGTTTCAAAGCCGGCCCAAAGAGGAGGTTGGCATCACGGCATGCGATCCGAACTCGTGGATTGAGAGAGAAGGAGGACCATTGCATTGAGGTTGACATGAGCTCGGGTTTCATTGTAACTTTTTGAACAATAATAAGGCAGTGGATAGAGGTGGAAGACTTTTCTATGCTCTAGAAACTGGGGTTCCTTTTCCGGCCATAACATGATGTCCAAACTTTGTCAAAAAGAAATGGGAATCATGGTGTCATGATATAGAATTATTGCAGTCGACCCAAACTTTGGAATATTAAAGTTTGTCAAATTTCAAATGGCCTGCATGTCTCATATGTGATATGGGTTGAGGCAAGCAAACCTTGAATGGTACTGGCATTGTTTTGTGACGGATACCCCCACTAAGAATATCTATGAAGGTGACAAGCAAGGAATTGAAGATGAGATGCGAACCTTTATAATGCGCGAGGTGTGATGGACATGAATTTGATCATATAAAGGAATGGTTTTAGGATCATGGTATGGTTTGACATGGCATGGTCGAGAGGGGATGATTGGGTCCAGTTTATGGGGTCCTTTGGGTTCCTATTAGTGCTTGCTCGCACCTGTTGCTTTGCTTGGTCATGGTGCGAAAGGTTGGGCATAGGATGGTGGGTGACATTGAAATTAGTCTCCTCGATGGATGCTTACCATCTGTTGTTCGTTTTCAGAAAATGCAATATTGGTGCATTTGATTGAAGATGAGGATCCAAACAACACAAATTGCTGTTTAGATGGTGTGACATCGGCCAGCTGAGTGTTGGATTTAGAATCGCTTGTATCGAGGGCAGGATGGCATTTGAACATCTTAGATCATGACTAGATCTAACATTTTTTTTTTTTTTTTTTTTGATGAAAAAAGAAGGCAGAGATGCCACCTATCCTTTATCAATGAAAGAATATATATATATATGAAGGCTAGTTCGAATTTATGATTTAATTTATCATGTATTAATCCTTGCAGGGTGCTTGTGCTGGTAATAAGTCCGTTCCCACCATTAGCGCAGGCTTTCACGTTATCGCATGCCTGCCAGATAATTGAGAACAATTTGTGGCATAACTTTTGCCGTCCATAAATAAACGCAGTCTAAATGCTTGATGGAGATATAGGTACATGATGCTTTGTTGGCTCGCAATTAAGTGGGCAATTTTTCCAAATCTTACCATTATTGGAGGAGGTTTCTTTGGCCTTAAACAGTAGTGTTAGAGTAGCATCGAAATTGAAATTTGCGTTACTTGAGAATTTTTTTGGCCTAAAATTAAAATTTTCAAATAAAAAACAACTAGAAAAAGGAGGGGACAAACTATATCTCATCACGTATATGCAAAGGAAAACAAACCTACTGTAAGAATGCTCTATAAATTGGCATCTATATTGACCAAGGAATCGAGTTATAAATACATGAATAAATAATGGAATTACAATCCCCATACTATGTGCTGCTATCCATGTAAGATGGCAAGAATAAAAATATACACAAAGAACACTGCGATGTCAGCTGGCCGCTGCTTCCAAAATGCAGCAGGTGATGAGCCACTGGCGTCCATCTGATTACTGTTGACGTACACATTCCTAACGGATGCGGTAACATTCACCGCAAGAGAACCTGAGCATCAAAGAACACAATGGACATGGTTGATTTCTTTAAACAGGAGCGGAAAAAAAAAAAAAAAAATGGTAAGCAAAAGGATTTATGGGATGGTTGCACTCACAATCATAATTTACCCAGCCTATCCGCTGATTAGCTAAATCGTAAACAACTATCTTGTCTTTTAGAACCATGTCTGCAAGGAAGGGAACAGTAATTATCAAAAAAAAGCTCGGTGTAAAAGTAAAATAGCATATGGTACTGTGAAACAAAAACAATATTGTGCAAAAATTCAGGTCAAAGATTGAGTTTTACCTTACAAAAAAAAAAAAACAAGCTAAATGCTGCATAAAATAGCTGGGTACAATAAAAGATTATTGGTAACAATGATACCTAGATACTTTGCATGGGTGCCAAGTGTCTAACTGTCCTCTTAATATCAACAGATAATAAATTCGAAATGCACCATTCATAAGCTTTTTTAACCACCAGGAAACATGACTCAGTTCTCTATCTCCAGCGTAATTTTTTCCATTGTTACCTCTGAAAGCAAATTGTCTTACTTATTTGTTAGAAATGGTAATCCAAACTTCCATGAAATATTTGGGTTTGTGTCTAAGTCTTGTGGATGTTATTAGCGTTATATGTGATGGCTTATGGAGTCTACCATCTGCATAGGATAATAGTTGGAGGGTTTGACTGAGTGAAGGGATAACCGTAATGGGTGAGTTCAAAGCAAAGATAATGTGAATGTTAAAAGCTTTGAACAATATGGTCTATGGATGGTTTTTTGGAAAGAAAATTCAATAAATATTACTTTATATGCCCATGAGTCATCTCCCTCCTTTCTCTTCCCTACCATCTTTCCCACTCTGCTCTCACGTTGATCATTTGTACCCACAGAGATTCTACATCACTAGCACTTCAACAATCAAGCCAATTTGACTTTATAGCAAGCTTGTTATTTCCTTGTCTTTATTTTTACTCCTATACATTTATTATGACTCATGGTGTCATTGGTTTCTTAAATGATTGGAACAATCTCATATATCTCTCAATTCATAACTTGAAAAGGATAGCCTTCATCTAAGAGGAGGTTACTTATAGTTGTTAAAAGAATGGAAATGGAGAAGATATAAAATATCAACAAAAGAAAAATGAAAGGAACAATTAAATGAAGCTTCCAATATCATATAAATAGAGAAACATGAGCCACAATACCAAGTCAAATGTCAAGTTA
Source organism: Areca catechu (assembly GCA_021397845.1). Classification (NCBI taxonomy): domain Eukaryota; kingdom Viridiplantae; phylum Streptophyta; class Magnoliopsida; order Arecales; family Arecaceae; genus Areca; species Areca catechu. The sequence continues at coordinate 77,511,945 of CM038039.1, read as the reverse complement.
AACATGAGTTCTATAAATCATTTTCTTATATTTTACTTGATGCTGAAAAGGAAAATCACATCTTAGCAGAAGCTTAAAACAGATGATATTAACCGGGGGGAACTTATAATGTCAAGGATGGAATGTCAAACATGGTGCATTGCACTAAAGGATGTTTGTAGGGACTTTATGATAAATAATTTGTTCCTAAAATATAAAATTGGCAAGATGCCAACTTATACATGTTCAGGACACATGCATCTACCCAGCAAAAAGAAAAAGAAAGAAAGCAAGAAAGGAGGAAGAAGATGAAGAAAAAGATCCATGCATGATCAATAACACAATAGGTAAATTTATGCAACCAGTATGTCCTCCCAAGAAAAAACCTGATGAGAAGGTATAGTCCACGTACCTCCTAATATTGTGATTCCTTGACCCTGATTTTTTTGCCAACCAATACACCATATAGGAGTATTGCCCTGTACATGGAGAATTGAAAAAACTTTCTAATAAAATAACAGTTACTTGATGGCCTATAGACAATATAATCATTCCATTGCTAAGTAGCTAGTCTAACGAAGAATGTCAAGGAACTTACAACAGAACCCTGCTCCAAGAGATAGTCCTGAGGATTCAATGACATGGATGCACCACCCTTAAAATTTAGTGCAACAGAAGGAAATGATTCATTAACACTGTCATTAAATCAGAGATGCATTAGTATGATAAAATATTCAAAAACTCATAGAACAGTTAAAATACTCAAATTGCTGATTTCTTATGTAGTAGAAGAAAAAAAACCTGCTAGATGTAACAAAACATTGGGTTCCTTTTGAAACAAAGGAACGTACCGATGATGACACGGAAGCAAGAATCTGCAAAAAGAAACAGGGGGTTTAAGAGGCATACTTGGGAATAAAGGCGGGGAAAATATCACAAGGCTAACCCGCAACATAAGTACATATCTTTCATATTCATTTTACAATGAATGTAAGCACAGCCAAGGATATCAAGCAAGATCTATTGATCGAAATGGAAAGTTAAACTTGGAAATTAACAAAGGAAACTCAGGGATGGAAGTAATAAACAGTAGAGATGTTAAGAGATTTTAGAAGGTCTGAAAAAAGAAAGGTTTTATCCTTAAAAAACAAGGTCAAAATTGGATGGATAAGTTTCAAAGAGAATGGCAAAGATAAATACCGGGCAAACAAAACATAGGCAGCAGAAGATTCTAATGCTCTATCTCCAAAAACGAGTTTAAAACATCAAAAAATTAATTGGCATCATTGCATCAGAAACAATTAATCCTAAGCATTGCCAATCCATCACAACTTAGAAACAATACTTTTCTGGTTTAACAAAATAAGTCAACTAACATATGTTGAATCAGGAAACTCAGAAATGTGAAAAGGACATGCAAATGCACAAGAAACTGATAATTCCTAAGAACCAAAATTGCAAAAGCTGAGTTCACTCCCAAATAGTAGTCAGCATTCCAAAATGAATAATAAACCTAAGAAATTAGATATTAAACTCACTGCATTGACAAAAGGATCAAAAGCTTCTTCTGCAAGGTAAGCCAGTGTGGTGCCTGAATCAACAATGGTTCCTTGTGTATCTGATGTTGTAAACACAGAGGAATTAATAGATACAGTTTGGCCATTGACAGCAATGCTCTCAAGATTCAAGTTGTAATGAACCCTGGAAAATGGAAAAGAGGAAAACAGTGGGACAAAAAAAAAACAGTTATCATCTGCATAGAGACCGACAGTATAAAATTTGCCTGAAAAATCATCCAAGAACATAGGTCAAGTGTTTGTCTGCAATTATAGAAATTGAAAAATGGTCAAATAGATTCTAAAAACTGCCTGAAAAATCATGCGCCAGTACACGTGAATATGCACTGGTGCAAAACAGAGGCATGGAGGCATGAACTTGAATGTCCTTCACAAACCCAGGGTTAAGAAGCGTCATGAGAATCTTAACGTCGAAATGGTCATGAGTCATGATTTGTATTCTTCTCCCTTTGAAAATATGCAACCTCAACCAATCAAATTTTTGGTTAAAGAAAGGTCACCTTTCTTAACCAGGTCCAAGAAGGAAAGAACAAGACAGCAAGTACTTTCAGACATGTCATCTCAAAGGTTTTAGCAAAACTGTCTGGCTATAAGCAACCAATCAGTCAGCTCCAATGTCTACTTAATAATCAAAACTTAAAGCAGGTTAATGGCCAAAAATATAGCTCATGTTTTCCTCTGCAAAGGAATGAGAGCTCACACCATAAACTATTACCAGGTAGTGCAAAATCTTCAATATCATAACTTTAATATTCTTTAAAATGTATGTAAAATCATTATATACAAAAATATCCACATCTCAAATCCTGTCAATTAAAGTTTTTTGGATCTATAACCTTTTGACAATGTCAGATTCTAACACACATATAGTTGTATATCTGGCACCATGAGTATGCTGAGACATTTTGGAATTGTGTATAATGGCCACAAGTCCACGTCAGGCTTAGCCTAGTACTCAGACTGAGAGAAGCATTATCATAGATAAGAGAATTAGCCATTTCAGACAGAAAACTACTAAGTTATACATGATAATATGTTCCTCGTATGCCACTGAAACACTAAACTTTTGTGTGATACAATGCATGAAGTTATCATTGTAGAAAGGTTCGGTGAACCATGGTTCAATCCAGCAGAAGACATGTAGGAATTGATAAATAAATGGAAGAAAGAGAACAATATCTATACGGTTGGTTAAAAAAGAGATGGTTTTGAACTTTTTGATATATTCTAGGGATAATTTGTCTACTAAATTACTCATGTTTTTCCTTTTTGCTTCCTTTCTTGATTTTTAGATGAGACAAAAGCAAGCAAAGGAAAAGGATGAGCTAATAAGTCATTCTTGTATCTTGAACTGATTGTACCATCTAATATCCTGCAGGAAGCAAATTCTCCATTCCTAAAATTTTTTTTATCACATTGAATTCTTCGATTGCCATAACCTAACTAGGCTTGCACGTCTCTCCTTTTGGTATAATTATACCTTTTTTCTCTCTCTTCACCATTAAAATCTCCTAATTAGCATTATTAGTTGGTGTGCCACTGCCTTTTGGGTTTGGGATAAAATATGTGACATTCATAACACTCCTTTTGCAATATACAACTGCCCAGTCATCTCTAGCTCTCCCTCTATCTAATAAATCTTCCTTTTTTTATTTGAAAAGTCGTAGAAGTATTGTCCAAGTCCCCTTTTCCTTCATTAATGAATTATAAAATTGAGTTACAAAGCTACTATTTATAATAGCGAGGTCCTCTCTTGCACGATATGGATTAGATTCCTCATATAGGTAAAAGAGGATACAACTTTTCTAAAAGAGACATGACTAATGGAAATAATGATGCAAAACCTAAGATCCCATAGGATATAGATCTCAACTTCTACATCGATTTTATCTTCAGCTACTTCACCTAATTCTTCCCCCTCACTTTATGATAAAATGTCTCTAATAGTATCCTTAATCAGTATCTTGGGCAAAGGTTTGAAAACCAATCACAGCAGAATACATATTGCCCCATATTGCAATAGGTGGCATGTCATACTATCTCATATTGGCAAACCATGAGTTCATATGGGGCATACCACATTACCTACCATACTGATACAAGATTGAGATGCCCCTATACAGCAATATTGAAACCTTGACTGTGGGTTTGGAAAAACACTCACCTAGGCACGTGCCTTACACATGCTCAAGCATGGGCGCACACTAACTCTTGGTTTTCCACCTCTCTTTCTTTGAAAGAAACAAGAAAGGTAAGTGTGCCAAGCAGTGGTATACGTAGAAATTTATGCAAATAACTAATTCCAAATATATCAACTAATTACAAGACCACATCAATCCATCAATCATCCCTCTTGCTACCATCCGTTATGGATTTTTGGCTAACTTTTTATTTTGCTCTTTATTGTGTTTTATGCAAGGATTCAGGTCCCGACGGGACGTCCTGTGGGACATCGAGACAAAGTACCATCTCATATGTTGGGACAGGACGTCCCACCAGCGTCCCAGCATCCCAATTGAGATACCTTGGGACATCCCCTGTCCTGAATGTCTAGACGGGACGAGGCGCCAATGCGTCCCGTTCTATGAAAAAACGGGGACAGCCCCGTCCCACGGGATTTAAAACCTTGATTTTATGTTTAACTTTTTTCAGTTCATTTTAAGCAACTTCTTAAGTTCTATTTTCTAAATTTAATTGTTTTATTTTTTTATTCAGTTTTGCAATGTTTTATTTTTATTAATTATATTTCCTTGAACGTGCATTGCATGTGCCTACTTGCTTTTTTTTAAAAAAAAGGGGGTTCCTCAATAATAATGAATAGATACTAAGAAAGGCAGGCCCACAATTATAATTTTTTTGACCAAAATAAACCTCAAAAAGTTAACAGTAGCAACCATGACAAATAAAATCTGTAGATAAGGCAATATAGATATGTCTATCCACAAATAAGTGGTCATAACACTGAAAAGAATTACGAAATCAATAGCATTAGCAATAAACATTGCAAAAAAGAGCACTTACTGTGATTGAACAAGTGGGGTATAGACAATACCCGATTCTACAATTTCCCCAAGAACCAATATGCCTCCACCACTATCTGACCCTTTCAAGCAATGAGAAAAGGCTTTGGGAGCCACACCTAGAGAGGACAGCTGCGAAATGACAGACAGTTCTTGCCGTCCAAACCCGAAAATCCCATCAACAGCCCTGTCTGATTTAGTCAGATCTCCAGACACCGAGGTGCTACATCTGTTTTAGAGGTAATTTGAAAGCATTAAGTAAATCCAAGCAAACTTCGTTATCTGCTCATTTGAAAGCTCGATAAAAAGGGAAAAAAAAAAGTAATGTATATTTGATGCACATGTCAGACCTAAATGCCAGGTGAACATTTGTGTAGCACGCTGACAGAATTGACAGAACATTCAGTGTAACAGTTTTTGATCAATCTCTCAAACTTGATGATATGAAATATAACTTAGGCCATGGATAAACTATTCTATATTATCTAATTCAAGGATATAATATATCCACTATCCACAACATGCAAGTTTATAGTGGGGAAGAGATTGAATTGGCTTCCTACTCTTAGGTCCCATCTCAGGGATTGGCATTGTTTAAGTTTGAAATCAGCAGTTACATGACAATGATAGAAGGAAAGAAAAAAGAAATAGCAATTAGCCCTATTGATATTTCAGTGAATTGGCTTCTGAAAGTCACCATTTCGGGTTTCATAATTCTAGGTAGATGTCGATACATTTATCTTTGTCCTCGACATTTGTCACTGTCTGGTTCATGACATATTGAACTAAACAACAAAAGGGATGAATTCAAAGCTGTTTTTCTCCAATGAGTGCCCCGAATCTAGGGTGCATAAAACAAACGTAGAAGGTAATTCTGTTTTGCAATTTCTGTGGATACCTATCCTGTCTGGGTTATACCACTTCCATAATCTGTATTTGTTGGAACAACAGGTCAATTATCCAATCATTTTCTGTCAACTATCAGATGAAACTAACATTAAAAATATACATATATCCAATGTTAATAAAGATCCTTCACAAGCACTTTTACCCGAAAACAATGGTGGCCGAAGAGTTTGCAGTCTTCTCATCCCCAGTGATTGTGTCAAAGTATAGTGTGTCAGACACATAGTATCCGGATGTGCCGCTTCCATCACCATACTGAGAAGAGTAACCGCATGAACTGGAATTAGAGCAGACTGCCTCTCCAATTTGGATGGCAGAGGTGCACATATCATCCGAGCAAGTGATCCGTTTTGCAGTGGATGAATTGTCAGGGTTGAAGAGCTCCAGCTGGATCTGCGAAAAATGCAGATGGCAAATTATAGAATTATGTATTATTATGAAGCTCATGGAAGTATTATAAACATCTAAAAATCAACGCTTGCATTGAGTCCAGAACTTAAAAAACATTTATGATTTTTTGCAGATTGATGTTAATTGGATCAATACCCTCTCGGTAATTAGAGGAGAAGAAAAAGGAATTGAGGGAATGAATGGCCTTACGTTGAGTCCACTAGAAGTCGGGCATCCATTACAAGGATTGCAAGTCACCCATAAGATATCGCTGCCTGTATCAATCTGAACATAGAATTCTTTTGGAGGGTTCCCCAATTTCACACGGGTATAGTAAAGCCTAGAAATTAAAACACAAACTCAGTAAAATTTTATTAAAAAAAAAAAAAATCAAAGGTCAAGACAAACGCATTACAAGAACCTTAAAAATCTAATCTTTCTTGAAGACAATAGCAGAATTAGAACAAAAGAATCATTAAAGAAGCTAAAACGAGACACAACCAGCTGCTACCAGGCCACAAAAACTGAAATTTACATAAATAAACAAAACTTTACGAAAGAAAAGGCAGATTTTCCATTGTACCATACCGTAGAATAGTTAAAGATGAATTACCTGGAAGCATGCATTTAAAAAAAAAAAAAAAAATCCAAAATTTCGAAAGACAGGAAACAAAGAGTTCGCAACCAACCCAAAAGCATGGTATCAGGAGAAAATAGAAAGGAAGAAAGGAAGAAGAAACAGGGAAGCCCATCCATCTTCTCATCAATTACAATCCCCAAGAAACCGAAAGACGTAAAAGAGAAAACAAGAAAAAGAAAAAAGAAAATTGCCAAACCACCTACCAGCCAACAATCCAAACCAGTCATTTAAAAGAAAAGAGACGAGGGATCTCAGAAAGATACCCAACGGTGAACGGATTCCAGGAGCCCTCGACTGGGAACTCCACGACACTGGTGGCGTTGGTCGACGACGACGATGAGGAGGATCCCAGCAGCATCCGTTGATGGCGGAACCGGTCCCGGGCCTTGAGGTGCTCCAACCCGACTCCCCGCACCGGCACGGTCCTCTCCAGGGTCAGCTTCGCCGGGAACTTCCCGCCGGCAGCCGCCGAGAACACGGCCAGCTGGGCTGCAATCACAGCGGCTGCCAGCAGCGGCACGATCACCTGCAGCGGATTCATCTCCCTCTCCTTCGACCCCAAGAGCGCGAGAAGAAAAAATACAGAAGGGAGAGATGTTTGAAACGAGCGAAGCCCAGCTCGAAAGAATTTATAATGGAGGAGAGAAGGTCTCCCTCTCCGTCTGCTCCTCTAAGAGAGAGAGAGAAAGAGGAGGGAAAAAGCGAAGGCGTGGGTTATAAGAGAGACCGAGGGGGTTTATGGAAGGGCAAAGAAGAGGGAGGAATTACGTGTCCCACGGCGTGCTCGTTGGTCGTTATACGTCCCGCTTCTCCCTCCCTCGCTTTTTAGTTAGCCTCGTCAGAGAACGAGGCCTGGCCGTCCCCAAGGCGCCTCCTATTGCCGTCTGATGACGTGTCCGTTTCTTGTTGGGCGTTTAGGTGGGTCCCGTTTATTTGGCCCGTGACCGTTACTTGAACGGGAAATGGGATTATGGAGGTATTAAATGGGTGTAATGATCGTATTAATTTGAGTCCCTTGCATTGACCACTATATTATGGTTGTATACATATACGTAAGCTGGTACTAATTAATGTTTAATAACAAAAGAAGGTGTGTATGTTTCGTGGCAAGTTACCGAGTCTATTAATTATTAATTATTAATTATTAATTATTATTATTATTATTATTATTATTATTATTATTATTATTTTGAATGCATACCGACGAGTCTTTTATGTTGTGCTGATGGTGGACCAAAGGCTGCGATGGCTGCTTCCCACCTACTTCTTTTCCGGGTTTATTCATCGTTCGTGTTGACTACTATATTGGCATTTGGAAGAACATGGATTTGAAACGATCTTGGTCAATTTATTTATACAAAAATAATAATAATAATAATAATAATTAGGTCAGGTGTAGTCGGCTAACGTTTCTTCTCGTCTATCGATCCATCGACCCCATGGATCAAGGAATGACGATGGCTTGGGTATTGCAATCAGAAAGTACCGAGACTTAGCTTTGATATCAAGAAATTTGATATCCATTGCTGTCTAAATATTGTTACCCTCGGCATTTCATCAGTATCGACCTTTTTCCATCTAATTAGCCTAAGGCCTTCAATCTAAATTTGGTGCTGATGGGCATGAACACAATTCCAGGATCCTGTATTTCCCTTAATCCTTACAAATGGGCAAGCAAACTCTTAAAATTAAACAACCGTAAATACATATAGGATATTAAGAGAAAAGCATCGGAATTTCTTGAAATATAATTCCTTGATTATATTAAGAGTGTTCGTTTTCTGATAAAGAGGTTGCTATTCATGATAATGGGTTGCAATTGGCAAACTCTTGGATGTATGGCCAAAACTATGTTTTACAACTTGCTTTCATGCTTTTGGAGCAAGTCTGTTTTTTTATAAATAAAAAATAATAATAATAACAAATATATATATATATATAAAATTAAGATTCCGCCCTTAATGGTTCATGCCTTTTCATTTATTTTATTTCAAGGAATGGCCGGCCATCGCAACTAAAGCTATGACTTTATATTTCATAAACAACATTTGTGACATATGATACTTAACTTAGTCAAGTCTTGAGTATATATTATTAATAATAAGGCATTTGTGCATTGTGTTGATCTTGTTTGAAAGAATTGGTCTTATATGCAATTTGAATTAGATGAACGATCCAGTCCTACCAATCTTGTCGGGCATTAGGTATGGTTTATAAAGTCAGCCAACCATCATCTAGAAAGTTCGAAATCTAGAACCAATACAATACCATTACGGCATTGCCTATGTCAAGACACTTAAATTTAAACTGAACTAAACAAGATTTGACACTCCTAATTAATGATGTAATTCTTATAATATAACAAAATCAATTTTGCAATTGAATGAATAGTCCGGGTAGGAACATGTGGACAATCCATGAACTTGCAACTATAGGTCTCACCATTCCATTTCTAACATCCCATTACTTCTTATTATTGATCCCCGTTATGTTACACCAGCCACCATCTATTAAAGTGGATTTATTAGTGATGGAATTATCTGAGGTACTCGAAAAATACTGTAGGGTGTAACGCTTTTATCGATATCATCCATTTTATGATGTATGGTTGGTCTAAAATTCCTAGAGTGCATAATTTTTTTTTTTTTTTTAAATTTTAGTATTTTAACACGCAGCCATCCATCATAAAATGAACAAAATCTAATCATGCACGGCATCTTATATATAGTACTTTCTGAGAATCGCACAGAATCTATTCCCGGATTACTGACCGATATAGCTGGTTGGTCGATGGGATAAAATAGAAACTAGCGTGAATCCACCACTCGTGTAGGCCTGGATTCATGCAAAAAAGAATCTTTTATGGGTCATGCAATTACTCCATGAACTTGCAACCCTGGACTCCACGTCCCACTTCCAGCATCACTTCATTTTGTCCCGAGAAAGCATTTCCCTGTGGGCTCTCTTCTTCATCCCATGATTGGAATCCCCCCTACCCTCTATAGTTTGAACAAAAACACCGAAAGCATGCATATATATGAACAAAAAAACATAGGGAAGGAGAAAGGAAGGATCCCTAAGTTCTCGCTACTTCTCCCAGTTTTCTTATTAAATTCCACCTTTTATGCAGAAATGGCACCACCGTATATTGTCTCTCTCTTTCTTGTTCGTGGATTCTCTCTTTAGAAAGGCAAGTGTTTGGACTGTTAGGTTCTTCAAAAGGAATTCGTTGTGTTGCGAGCTTTTCTTTTTAGATCTCTACTTTGAGAAGTGCAGGGCCAAAGAAGCCAAGCCCGGTGGAATGGGTAGTAGTCCCATGCTACCATTATTAGTGTGGGTTTGCTTTTCCTTTTTTGACACCGTCTGCTCTTTCTTTTCCAGTGAAGCCCACAGGAAGTAGTTAAAGCTTTGTGATTTATGCCCATCGGCCGGGCTGATACCAAGTCCAGTTTCGATTCATCCTTTATTTGCCATACTTAGTTCATGTTACATGGTTGTTTATATGGTGTGTGATTGCTCCAAAAAAATTAAAAAAAGAAAAGAAAAGAAAAGAAAAGACAAGACAAGAAGAGGGAGGAAGATTACATGGTGTATTTGTGTCCATTGTCTTCGAGAATGGGATTGGGATACGAGTCCCTCTCAGGCTGCACACGTCTTTAGAATAAAATGAACGATTGGAAGGCAAACCACGCATACCAAAAGGAAAAGAAAATAGTCAAATGCCCATGAGTCACATCATGACATGCATGATTAGACTATCACCGATATCTTACTCTAATAAGATATCCTATGCAGGAATAAATAGTCAACATGCATCTCAGTAGAGCTGCAGAGTCTATGATCGATGTAACCAAATTTGTCTTGATGTTTTCTTAATTTTTTCAAGAAAATTTGTCTTGATGTTTATTTAATCGTCCCTTTACTTGGTTTATTATTGTTTGGGTCTCAACATGCAACCACATCCAGGGTAGGTGGGGTTGGCCAAGTCTTTGCTGTTATATGGTTGGTCATATACTCGTATATGTACACGCTGTAGCCACTTTTTATCAAGCAAATGCCGGCGCAATTTTTACCCCGAAAAAAAAGGCACGCCACAAGTTTTATCAAAATAAACGAGTGTATTGTATTTTAAAGCTCTCTTATGGAAGAAGATCGTCGAAGACTTCTATTGGAGACATCTCAGTGGATAATTTCTAGATAATGGGACAGCATATCGTTGACAGACAACTATCAGCCTATCGCAATTGGCCCACTTCGACAGAGAACGAATTGCTCTATTTTCCGTTCAAATAGCTTGAACATTAATTGGATTGACCGAGCCCAAATGACTTGGGTGGATGGGTTTTCTTCTTGCTTGTCCCAATAATCGATTAGATGTTTATTGCTCACAATATTTAATTGTCCCGCATGGCTCAATCTATTGCCCAAAAGGCTGGGCCGACTTCTAGCTAGCCTGCTTGGTACTCTTTTGATAGCCTATGTCTCCCAATAGGTGGTCATGGAGGTAGCTCCACACAATACCGCGATGAAGAGAGGCCACATTGTGTACACGCTATGGTTGTTTGGTTGACGATAAGGTATTTTTGTCAAAATAGGAGGCATCTGGTACAAGTGCAATGAGACATGACATAAACTTAGACGTCTATTGATATCAGAATTCCTACACTGATGGCTCATCCGAAGTCCTAATAAATTTATTTTTTAGTTCATTACAACCAGAGCCATGCATGACCATTATGATGGCAGACTTAATGGATATGGCCTGCGGCCAAGGTGCATTTTGTTTTCCCATTGTTTAAATGGTTACGGCAACCGTTTGGAAGCTTCGGAAATTGATTTTATTCAAATCGAACACGTCGTTGGCAGGAGACGGTCCGTGCACGAAAGCTCTACCAAGTACCAACTTCCTTCCAGGCTTGAATTCTTAAATAATAACAGTCATAGTCCACACGTCCACGCGTCTGGCCTTTTTTTTTTTCCCCTCTTATTTGAGGGTAACGTTCATTGCATCAGATATTAAATTTTTTCCGCCGGTGAGATTGACCTCTTCGATTCTTGTTTTCTCATTTCATGGCTGTCTCTGTTTCTACCGTCATCTTATGGGAAATATGGTGAAGTTGCTATCAGAAGGAACCTTGGGAATTTCTCGCATGGAAAAAGGAATTCACACGAAGTTGGGGTTTCTTCCATTTAAGATTGATTGGAGAGGTCCAAAGACTCCAGTCTCCGCTACAAGCCACCAGCATGGGATGCATTGAAAGTCCACCAATCACCGGCTGTTTCCATAAACAAGGACGTGGCCGGTGATGGGAGTCTGAGCCTCTCCAATTCAAACCTGCAAGAGATAGAATCACTAGCATTCTAATTACGATGGCTGGCAACGGGGGACTCTGAGCCTCTCGGACTCGATTCTGTATTAATGAGAATCTAGATTCATTGCAGCCAGCTGAGATAAGACTGGCTTGTCTAGATTCATTTGAAGCCAACTTAGCATCTGGTCAGCTTAGTCGGTCTTGTTCCTTTCATTAACCAAGTTTTCTGAAATACTCCCTATCTTATCGTTGCAACACTTCCTTCGACACCCATACATCCATACGGTATCATTCAAGTAGGGCCAACAAATCTTGAACTCAAAACAAAACACCAGCAGAGTACATAAAATTTCATATCGATACAAGATATTTGGGTTCAACCCCGCCCTTATCCTGATATTCTGTCAGCCTTCCAACCATCTTGGTTCCACCATTGAAACAGAAGAACGAATGAACAAAAGAAGGAAAAGAAACAACCGGACAAGATTGTGAAGGATCATGTAGTAATCTGAAAACCATAACTCGACAATTAAACCAGAATCACAAGCTTCTCATTGATTTATAGCCAATATGAATGGACTAAAATGTAACTAGTAATGCATTTGGAAATTCTTCCGCAAAGGCTGCAGGCTGCTAGAAACAATTCCTCTTTAATTTAGAACAGAGAAATCATATTATAAATTCACCTCAGAGATATCAGACTAGAAGCTTTAGAGCTCAAATAGATGAGCATAATTTGAGCAAGTCACTAAAGCAAACAGAATTTCTGCAGCACACCAAGCAACGTTGCGATGTCTGTGCAGTGCCTTGAGACGATGATGTTGCCTTTAGAAGAACTGAAGGGTGACTGCAAGCTGATACTGCGAGACAACTCACCAAGGGCTTTGATCATCCGAAAACTGATCCCTGACAAAGGCTTCCACCAATGGCTTTGCAGGTTGATTTCTTCCAAGAGGGAAGTTCCAGAATGAATCAGAGTTTTCGTAAATTATATAAAACAGTACTGCTGAGGCCAAGAAAAGTCCCAGGAGTAGCAAGTAGATCTGCCACTCTGCAAGAAAATAGGAAAGAAACCAAATGGTCAGTCACTTTGAAAGGATAGGTTATCAGGACATCCAGGAAAACATATGCACCTTTCCAATCTGCAGGTACATTGAGTTTTGTAACTGTAGCTCCCCATTGATTAGAAGTCGAAATCACAACTCTGCATTGTTTGTCAAAAGTAATGTAAACACTATCACAACCAATTTGAAGGCAAAAAAAAAACTATGGCAGAATGATCCTAGAAAACATATTGTATAGTATTGCTACGTCAGGTTATAACTAATGATTAAACTTAATATCTTTTCGATGAGAATAAATTCTTATTCACAGCAAGTCAGCATGTCTAGATGCAGAGGTGTGAGGAAGGGCGAGGAGAAAGTGGAAACAAATCTACAGGAAACTTTAATGAAACATGGGACTCCTCTCAGAAACTCGTGTCCACCACCTCCCCCTGGTATCATATACATGGAAGCTTTATCTCCCCCCTCCAAATCACTAGATAGACAGAAGTTTAAGCCACCAATTTCCATGTCGCTCATGTCATTACATTCTCAATCAAGCTACAAAATGCCACATAATATTCTGAGATTGAAAAAAATTTTACAACCAGGCTCACAGTCTATACAAGGTGGTAAGACTGGACAAGAAACCATTTATCCCTAGGTTCTAAAACATTTGAATATCAAAACATCTGTGGTCTTCTGTCAAAACCTCCTTAAAACATCAAGAAATTCTTCAGAGATAGAAATCCAGGCATTGTTACTTAATGCAAGGACTAAAACATCAAATTCTTCCATGCAGAGGGGTTGGACATAGAGCAACAAGTAATATAGAACTATCATGAAGGGAAAAATATTGTGCAAGATGGCATCACGGAAAAACATTTTGGATGTGGAGAGAAAGAAACTGATAAATCCCTTAAGCTCAATGCAATTGCTCCAATCATATGTGAGGCAGATGACTTTTGGAATTTTTGGGCAAAACTCAATGCAATGGTTCCAATCCAATTGTACAATGACCTAACATATTCCAGGTAGAAAATATGATCATGTTATTTGCACTTTTGTGAGGACTGTAAAAACAAAAAAAATTTCTTACTTTGCAGCATCACATGTTTCAGACAATGACCTTTTGAAAACAAACAGAACCCTCGTATAAGAATAATGAATTATTTGAAAATTAAATCAGTTGAACATCTTATGCTACATCTTTTTGAACTTAGATCATTAAAGTAACCACAAGTTATTTAAAATATAAAGACATTTTCACTACTTATTAATGGACTGAGATTATATTTATATCAAGTAGTTTAGGAGAATTTGCATTTTGTTGTCATGTACAGGAACTGAATATAAAACTATTAGAAAATATGCCTTTGACATATTTTTCCAATGTTATTATCTTGGATATATTACCGCTTGAGATTTAAAAAAATTACATTTTCAAGACATTGGTGCTTAAACAATTAAAGGAAGCATTCTGTCATTGATGCAGAAACCAAGGTTTTAAGTCTCGACAGGACAAGGGCATCCCAGCCATCCTTTCATATTTCTATGAGAAAACGGAACCAAGACGGGATTGAGAATCCAAAACCCATCCATGCGGAGAGAGAAGAAGAAAGAAGAAAGAAGAAAGAAGGAAAAGAAGGAAAGATGAAGAAAAAGAATCGGTGAAAGGAGAGAGAAAAAAGGGAGAAGAAAAAGAAAGGAAGGAACGAGGGAAGAAAGGAAACATAAAGAAGAAGAAGAAAAAAAGGCAAAAATAAATAAAGAAATGGAAAAAGAAAAAGAAATAAAAATAAAAGGAAAGGATTGTAAAAGAAAAAGAAAGGAAAGAAAAAAGAAGAAAAAGAAAAAGAAAGAAAAGGCAAGAAAAATGAAAGAAAGATAAAGAATATCTACTGCTATACATGACCAAGACTACCGCTGGGATGAGATAGGAAAGTAGAGTATCCTGTTCCATTGAGAAACCAGGACATCTCTATTCCACAAGATTTAAAACCTTGGAAAAAATAATAAAGTGAGGGATAGGCAGTTGAATACTTAACATGGCTTACTTAGGAGCTCCAAGCCTTCATGCTCTCCTAAATGACCACCTATGACTACATTATATATTAGTACTGTTTCGAACAGGTTGTTTTTTGAAATCAGAATAATAGCTTGTACCCTAAAAGCTGTTTAAAGTGATTCCTGACCAAGGCTATGCTTATGATTTGGTTGTACACAGCAATGGCTGCTACATGAGGACTGGGACTCAGTTGCCAAGCAGGTGAACCAAACAAGAAGGATTGTACCAAATGATCTAAATATATTTTATGCATGGCATATCTAAAAATCAATTGGCTTTACAATATTCAAACCAACTATCCATATTATATTTCAAGATAAAATAAATATGTGCTAAACACACATCACTAGGTTGATAGAAGCTTTGAGGTATTATTTATTTTGGGGACTTTCCACCAACGCCAAGTTGCTGGTCATACTGAAAATCGAGTATAGTTTATTTTTTCTTCTTGAATTAGAATAATTGACATCAATTTCAACTTTCAGTCCACAACAAAGTGGCGCTTATATGTATATCTTATATGAAAACAGTATGTTTGGTACTACTTGTATTGTTATTTCAAGACTATCTACACTTATATTTTTAAATGCAACTGTCCTTGCAATTCCAAAAATACTTGAAAATAGAGAACAACGTTAACAGAGGAAAGGAGCACGTTCATATCCATGATTGTTACCTTTCCATAGGGCAAAACTCAATGGAGGAAATGTGTGCACCCAGATGAAGCTTCTTGCTCCAGTGACATATCTCCATCTTTTTTACTTCAACTATGCAAATATCGCCATCATGGCTACCTCTGAATCAAGATAAAACACAGTTACTCATAGCAATGGCACTTCTAGAGGCCCTGTCTTATAAAGCCAGAATGAAGATAAAGTTCTATTAAATTTTCATCACAAATGGATTCCAGTACTAGAAAATTTAGTATATTGTAGCCAAAAAAGAATTGTATTCTGGCATCGCATCAAAGAAACATTGAAGAAATCAATTTTGTAAGTGGGCTCGATAGATTGACTTGGCAACTCTCAACTCTATATGCCTATGTCACGCAATCAAAAATGATAAAGAAAAACCTACAATATGCATGCATGCAATACCTCAATGATCATGGCCCTAATCTGCTATTAGTTTGTTTTGATAAAAATATAAATGATTATAACTTACAAGAAATAGCAAATGGCTCGAATGAGGTTCTCAATGTGGCCACAAGGCATTTAGACAACTCAACGTCTAACATGTTCAATATTACTGTACAAACTAGTTAAACACCTAAACAGAAAGCAACCTTGGAATAGAAACAGAAACTTCCCATATTACAAGAAAATGCTAACCTGAGGCATATTTAAATAACTTCTAGAGAAATATAAACTTTATATGCCTCTTTAAACCTCGAGTCATGCATAAAATGAAAGCAAAGACATGAGAATTATGAACTTCCTTCGGTGGCATTTATCATGTGCCACTAAAAAATAGAGAAATGCCCAATAAAATGAACCATCTGACGATCTTATCCTTAGGAAAAAACTATAATTTGTAGCATAGCCTGTCTAAACTAAGTTGTTTGGCAGTCTTTAAACTCTAAATATATTTATGTTTTCCTTCAATATCAGAAATGTCAGATCAAATTTAAGGAAGACCTGCTTTGCAACCTTAAATATATTGTAAGATTTTTAATTTTATTTTGTTTTAAAGATTAATTTTTAACATTTCTTTTTTGGAGGCAAGGGGTTTGCAGGGAGGGTGGTGGATGACGTTGAGGAATATCTTTGACATGCTTCAGCTTGATGCACAGCTATAAGACTTACAAACAAATTTTATAAATAATAGAACCAAGACTTGAGAAAGTGTATGACTTGAATCATTGAGCATTAAGGAGGTGCTGCCACAAGAGATAGGTGCTATAAGTTTGTTCACATGAAAGCATAGTAAAAAGGAAAAGAGGCTAGAAATGAGAATCAAAGTAACTGTAGAAGCTACGACAATACAGAAATGGTTATGATGGGGCATGCATGATGAAGATCTGAGGAGGATTTATATGTAGTCAAGAAAATTGAGAACCAAACACATGCCAGTTAATATCAATTGTTGTTGTTTCATGAATTCAGATAAATGGTTGAGGCAAAAATTGCTGTTGATATTTGTTAGGCAAGGTGAGCAGTTTGCAAACTCATTAAACAAAGACATGTGCACTGAAACCTAATAAACAAAGATATATGCAGTGGTAATCATAAATAAAATGAGAGGGAAATAATTTTAGATACTTACAGTGCAAGGTACTTTCCATCCAAGCTAACTGAAAGTACAGAGATAGGTTTTCTTAGTAGTCTTTTGTATCCAATTCTATTCCATGTGCTGATATCCCAGACAGCAGTCACAACATTACCACCTGTTTTGAATAAAACGTAGGTGCAATTAAGAGAAAACTAATATGTTGTGCCTCAGGTTCATAACCAAACTCACCTTTTTGAACAGTGCAAAATAGGAAAGGCTTCATTCCATCCCTGGAAAATCGACAGCATTCAATCTTCTCATCCTGAAAATGGAACTTATATATAATACAACATAGAAAACCACAAGAAAATTGGCATTTCCCAAACCAAGAAACCCATAATGCTGAATTTAAAATTATGAAAAAAGAAAAGCTATACCGAGGTACGAGCCAAAGAGACCAATGGAACACCATCACTTATCTTCCACACTCTTGCAGAACCATCAATAGATGTTGACACTAAAAACTCTGAATCTAAGCTGAAGGAGAAACATGAGAGGAAAATTGTTATGCAAGCATGTAAATCTATGAGAAGAAATGCAAAATTATTCTTCATATATAAAATTCTCAGGTTGTTATTTGTGTATGGTATCTCTATCAAACTCTTGACTATTAGTATTTTATATGGTTGACAGGAATATAGATTTACAAGTTTGCACAATAGTCACGAGATATTTATATTATCCAAAACTTGTAAACTTTCAGTACTCCTATCTCCATTTAAAGTACTTCTGTGCTAATAATATTACACTCCATTTATCAAGTTGTCATAAACTTACCAAATAATTTTCCGTTGTTAAAGGGAATAGTTCGAAAGGGGTACCAGTTACCAAGCAAATTCGTTCAGACATCATATCATTTTTTATAGATTATACATGTCCTACATCGTCTTGAAAGATGGCAATTAGACCCATAATAATTATAGCTTGGAAGCATTCTCAACAACATTGGTAGGCCTGAAAATGCTTAGCAGCCAGTCTTCTCATAATTAGACTGGCAGATGTTCCTTTTAGTTTGTTCCCTAGCAATTTCTCTTTATAGATAATGCTTAAAATCTAAATGCTCCAACCAGTCTTGTAAAGGTCTACATAAATTTCAACTAAATATCTTAAGTGCTTGTTTGATTATTGAGATGGGTGGACTCATGGACCACATTGACAAATGTGAAAAGAAAGAAACTAATTATGCCCACATAGAAGTTCAACATATGGTCCTTTATACATGTATAGCAGGAATTCTTCAATAAATTTTACTCTGCAATAAGCAAGGAACATATCGACCAACAATAGAGAATCAGAGAGAGAGAGAGAGAGAGAGACCACATCATGTCATGCCTACCTGATATCCATATCTCGGAATGATTTATGAGCTCTTGGTTCATCCAAGACAACTTGCAGACTTGGCCATTGTAATATCCTGAGATGCCCATCCTATGAACAGCAAAGAATCATATCAAAGATCAGAAATTTCACACCTGTTTCTAGATGAGAAAAGCAGGACATGCATTGCAGTTCTCTGTTTAGAGGGAGAGGGGGGGTGGGGAGAAGGTAGACATTTATGGGGGAAAACATGAGATAGCAATGCTAATAATGACATGTAGTTTGACATTCTCAAATTGTATCAAAGTAATCAGAAAAGGTCGTTACAATATGATTTGAGTTCATTGTATATAAAACAACGCATATCACTTGGGTTGCATTTGGTGCATCGCTAGGTAATCCTGAAAAGTAATGTAAATTGCCTGAAAGATAGATTATCACTGGATAGATTGCCAATAATATTGATTACTGTGTTTGGTATACACAAGTAATGTTGATTACTGTGTTTGGTATGACAATCAAATTGCAAGTAATATAACATCAAATTTCCAAAATACCCCTAAGTCAAATCTATTAAAAATTCATATCTTACATGTTTGGCTTGAAAAAACTTGCATTTATAAATAACAACATCTGATTAAGATATCCCTAGCTTTATCAATTATTCATCATATATATTCCTCAACAAAAAAAATAATAATAATTGCTAAATTTTCACATTTTAAAGTGAGGAATTTATGCTTCAGCCTTTTCACTCCCCACTTTTGTTAAAGATTATCCACAATCAATTGGAAAGAGTAGAGAATCAAGTATCATAAAATTTTATTCATGCAACTGTGAAGGAAAGTGAATCATCATTTATATAAAATTTTATTTGTATGCAACGAGTATCATAAAATCACATAACCGAATTTTCATCAGTTAACACATTTTATTCCAATACTACACATCAGAAGACCCCAAGGCCCTTTCCATCCTCATCCAAGTTCAGTGAGAACTGATGAACACTCAATCATGATATGTATCCATTGCTTCCCAAGTAACAACAGGTGCTTATCTAATAAAAAGAATATATTTTATTCTCATACTATTTATCAGAGTAGTCCAAGTGTCTCAAAAATGACCGATGAAAGAATCCTAAAACATGATATCCATTCCATCTTCTCCTGCCCAAGTAACAACAGTTTTCTGATAAAAAGGAGACATATGCTACAATAAAGCTCTATCAAACCATGACTAACATCATAAAGCACTGAAAGCAGCCAAAGCAGCAGCACAAAGCTACGTCTCCCACTTGATACAAACTTTCAGACTATAAACTTGGGGGCTGTTGGCAATATTGCTTTAAAAAAAAAATCCTATAAATTAGTGAAATCTCTGGTGAAGATTGATGTGGAAGCCAGTTTTCAGACCCAACTTCCAGTATTCCAAGCTTTTGATCCTTTCTGGAGCAAAAAAACCATGCCTCCAAAGCATGTGAAGATTTTTTAAAAAAATCTTGAAAAAGCAAAAGAGTTTCATCATGCAGGGGACTGGTCCAGTACAATTTTCTTCTTGGGACTTTGTAAGCAAAAACAGAAAACGAACTTATCACACAAAAAAAAAACATAAAACGAAAGCAACAACAAACCAACCGCAAGAAAGAGTCTTCATAGGGGAAGGGGGGCTGAGAGGACGGTGACGAGGCCGGAGGGGAGGGAGGCTTGAGAGGTCGGTGGTGGAGGGGAGGCGGATTGAGAGGACGGTGGCGGGGTTGTGGGGGGAGGGGGGTCGAGAAGATGGTGGCAAAGGGGGGTTGCCTAAGAGGACAGTGGCAGAGGGGAGGAGGGCAAACAGGATGGTAGCTGGGCCGGGGGGGAGGGTGGCTGAGAGGACGCTGGCAGATGGGAGGGGGGAGGTTTTATATGAAAAAAGAAAAGCAAAAAAGTCTTACTGATCATGGCGATGGAACGGTGGCAATGGCTAGAACGGTAGCGATCTTCCAGAAGGCGATGTGAGGGCAACTCACTGGCAATGTGGGAGGAGGGTAGGCATTGTGAAAGGAGAAGAGGAGCAGTGCACAAGATGGGTTTTGTTTTCACGAAAGAGAAAGGGAAAGGGACAATTTTGTCCAAAAATATTATTACCAGATTACCACATCTCCGGTAATCTAGGATTCTAGATAGCCATCCCTACTTGAGACTATCTGGATTTCCTCATGAGAGGTAATCCAGATTACTGCTACAAGATATATTGCTATTTAAAATATATACCAAACACAGTTATCTGGTAGGCCCAGTTTAAATTATCGGCAATCAAATGCAACCTTGAAATAATATAATTATCATGCAAAACACAAATAATATAACAAACAAGTAATGGAAAATTTGATAGTAGTTATAAATACAGCAAGCTGAGTAAATGTCTTTAATGGTCCAGCAATCCAAGTGTAAAATATGGAGTGAAAGATAAATACATACCATCCCACCAGTAGCAAATTTCGAACCATCTGTGCTAAAAGCCAGACATTTCTGAGGACCAGCAGACTGAAGAGGTGGAAGATCTTTTGCTAGAAGTCTTATGTCTATATCTTGACTATTCAACTCAAACAATCTGCATACCATAAGATGACTTGTCCTTTAAGGTCCTTTTACAGTTCACTAAAAGCTAATCACATCTAAAGAACCAAAAGCAAGTTACAGAATTTCACAACAAAATATAGAAACTACTGTGATGTCAATTTGAGGTCTTCACTGATTATTTAACTGAAACACAAAGCAGATTTCTATAACAAAAGTATAAAAATTATTTTAGAGTTAAACTCTTTAAGAGTAATATGGCAAAAACAATGAAAATAGAGCAACTATAACGTGAAATATAATTAGGTGAAAAACAATCCAAACAAAATTATTAAGGGTTACTTGTCCAGAGGTATACAGCTGGCACATAATGCCTACTAACCCATAGTTGCTGAAGTTCAGAATTGGGCACATCTAATGCTATTTTCAGATCCCTTCTCCTCGATACCTTTCCCCACCCCCACCCCTCACGCTAACCTAGTATACCATATGATCTGGACTTGTAAAAGTAAATGAGCATGTTTTAATTAAATTTTCAAGTATGATTTTGAAGCAGATGCAACAACCATATCATTGAGAACCCATAATTTGTTGAACAATGTACTCAATTCATGGCTCAGCATCCAACAAGTGTGAGAATGTATGTAGTCTGATGTAGTGAGAAATCTCCAAAAATGAAGAACAAAGGTAAGCCTGACACTTGCTCGGGATACAGTTACAGCAAAGCAGATAGCAAAACTAAATAAACCCAGAAAAAAACATCTAATTTGCCATATACCGTTGCTATAATTTTGGACAAAGAAATCTAGGGAAAAAATTTCAAAAGGCAAGATAAAAATTGGGATTGGGTCAACCACTTTGTTCTTGCTTATGTGAATAAAAAACTCAGAAAGATTGCGTAGCCAACCTAGCAAATCTTGATTCTTGAATAGGCCAAAGCAGAAGTGAAACAGAGAAGTTTTAATGCATGATTGAAGCTTGGTCTACAGGCATCCTATAAAAACCCCAGGAAGTTTTAAAAATAAAGAAGTTTTGAACATTGTAGGCCTCATGTTGTTCCTCATTCATCATTTTATCTTCTTTCCCTACAAGCATTAGGCTATATACCTCTTATCCTTTAATGGCCTCTTCCATCTTGTTGCACTCTACCACATGATTTGGCAGCATACCATGATAACATAAACAGCAACCTTCAAAACATGAACATACAATTCATGACTGTGATCAATTACAAAAATCCAAGTAATTACTTTTTTTCTTGGGCACACTTGAGGGAGAAGACATATGCAGCCATCTTGATGATCTGATACATAGCATATTTCTAATCGATGCTCAAAAATGCAACCTTTTATCTCTCTTCTTTCCTGCCCATTCCTCTGTTATAATTTTAAGTACAATTTGATTGATCATAGAATTAAAACATCTGCCTTGAAACCTCTTGTCAAGACATGAAATATTGAAGTATTCTAGACTTCCAGGGAACACTTGCACAAGTTGCTTAGTTATATCCTTTTTTCCTTGATTGGATTAGTGAATCAATTGAGTTGAACATCCAGTTTATGGATCTAAGTTAAAGCTGTCAGATGTCCACCCATGATTCAACAAGAATATCAATGCATTTGCAAATGCAGCTCCCGAGGCACATAAGTCTCATGTCCAACTTAATTTAGTTTCAACATCTTCATCATGACTACCTCCATCTCTCTAAATTCCTAGGTCTAAATTGATACTAAGAAAACTTGTATGGACTTTGAAGTCCCATCATGCACTAAATAAATGATTGTCACTTTTCCTCTCAGTCTTTCTCTTCTATATGATCCAAATAACAGTTTGTCTTGATGGTTTTAATAATATCTCAGGTGCTCCATCAGCCCTTTTCATTAAATAATAATAAAAAACTCAACAGTGCATTTTAACTACTAAGGCCAAGGTTTGAATATCTTCATTATAGCAACCTTGATGCCTTGAAATTGCTTTGGCTGAGTTATGCCAATGAAAACAGCGCATAAAGTCTAAAGGCCCATCATGTGCCTGATTAAAGATTGTCGCATCCATTGCTTCTAGCTTAGCTTTTGCCTCTCAAGCTTCCTCTACAAATGGATCTAAGTAGCATACTGATTGCAGATGCTTAGTAAAACCTATCGTGCATCAGGAAGCAAACATGATCTCATGTTGAATCCACTACAAGTTGGCTCTAAGGTCCCCAAAAAAAGAGTACTCAAGCAACTGAGCCCTCACAGCCAAGTAACTTTCACAAATGAAAGAACTCCTTGGAAGTCTAATGTCTCCTGTTTTCTGCTTTGTAGTATGCTAAATATCAGGGATAATCATCATATGACTTCATAAGATTTTACATGTACAAGATGCTCTCATGTTGTTCCCTCCTTTTGAAATCAAAATATAAGTTGGTCTTCTATATCAAAATTCTGTAGCCACTGCAGAATTCTGCATGTCGAAGGGTCTTTCCATCATTTGCTTTAATTTTTTTTAAAAAAAATGAAGAAGAATAAAAAGAAAAGGTTTAACAGCTCAGAGCGACTTATACCCAATCTAACTACTCCCATCCAAGCGTTCTATGGTTCCAGTCTAAAGGGGAAAAATCTGAGACTTCCATTAGCTTGATACCAAAATACAATTTAATGCAAGTGCAGATCCCACTAAATCCTACAACAGCTCAAAACTGGAATTAGAAATCTCAGACCCTTCAGAATGCCTTATCCATCTTTTTTAGCATATCAATAAATGGAAATTCATCAAAACATGATATAAAAAATTCCTTATATTAAAGACAATATAACTGTTCCACCCACCATAATTAAAGGCATACCCAGAAATGTATCTATATGTCCGAAAACGCATAGAATTACCAACGAGTTACAGTTTTCCCTTGGCAAAACATAAAGTCTACTCACTTGCATCCTTTGGCGGTAGAGCAGACGATTTCATCTCCACTAGGGTGCACCGCGAAGCCCAGGGGATCCCCGCCCTCTTCCCTAATCGCAAAGTTAGCCTATAAATCCAAGCAAGAAGTTAATAAAAGCAAAAAGAGAGCCCAATAAGGCGAGAATATGGAGGGTAAGGAGAGAGAATTGACCAAAGGAGCAGGGGAGAGGGAAGAAGTCGTGGAATCAAAAGAGAAAATCTCCAGCAGAGGAGGGGCCGCGCCGCTCCCAGCCCGGCCCATGATCACTAGGAGCCGGTTCTCCGGCCGCCGGATCCACGCCGCGCACGTCACCGGCCCTTCCTGCTCCGCCGCGAGCTCCCCCCTCTCCATCGTCCCTCCCCCCACGCTCTCTGCCTCGACCGCTCGGCCCTTCGCTCCTTCTTCGCTTCTCCTCGATTGGTCTCGCGCTGTTCCTTCCTTCCCTCCTCCCTCGCGTGTTTGATTTTATTACAGGCGTGAAGAGTTTTTTTAAAATTGGGGAGAAGGAAACAAAGATGGCGAAGGGGATGGATGGCGATGAAACCCAGGGCCGCGAGCCAATGGAGAGCGAGGCGAATAAGGGATATTCGGTAATGATGCCGCGTGATGCTGCGGTGCGCGGCGTTGTAGAGATTTAGCTTTTTTGTTTCTTTTTTTTTTTTCCTTGACTTTTGGTGCGTCCACATCCGTCGGATTTGAACTGTATGAGTGCGTGTTGAATGCGGATGAGGGACTTTGGTATATGCAAAGGATTGCGGTTCACCATCCGAATCCTTTATTGGTGGCCGAAATTCAAGTTAAAATTTAAAATAAAATACAAATACTAAGAAAAAGCATGAATTAAATTTTGGAATCAAGGTATATTAAAATTAAAATGAGAATGGGTCCAAAACCTATTTCTACGTGATTCTAATTTTATCATTCTATTATTTTTAATATTATATTATATATATATATATATATATATATATATATATATATATATATATATATATATATATATATATATATATATATATTATTATGAGGTATGTGGTATGTTGACCGTGGGCAAGTTGCATTTTGCACCATGAGATGCACTGTCTTTATGAGCAAAATCTGAATAATCGTCTAATAAATTATGAGCCAGAATGAAAAGTTATACTAGAATTTACCTCCTCCTATCCTTTTTTTTTTTTTTTTTTATCAAAAAAAAAATTTCAATGTCCAAGTCAGGTGCTTGCATCACATCTGGTCATGACATGTGTCAGGTTTAAAATTTTCTTGCATTTTGCTTAGATAATGTTTTAACAAAAACTCCTAAACGGTGCCAATTCATCCCCCATCCATTGTCTTGTGCTAGAAAGCCGGTTACAACTTGCAAGATGTTAAAATATTAATAAATAATTAAAAAATAAAAAATAATTTTATTATCTATATTTTAATTTCATAAAATTATTTATAATTTTATATATTTAATATAAAAAATAATAACATGTATTAATAAAAAATGATACAAAATCGTACCGATAATGAAAAATATTTTAAAATTATATTAATAAAGAAAAATCTTATAAATTGGTCTGTGATGTGAATATCTAAAATCATATTAATACTTCCTTTCAAACTCAAGATGATACTATAGTTGTTGACTTAAATTAGAAACTAGATTATGAATATGCTCAAAAATTTATATAATAAACTGAAATGTTTGTTAATGTGATCGGTTTAAATAACATGACTATGAGAAAATATAAAGGATGGCGATCATAGTAAGATCGGCACATAAAATAAAAGTAGTCGAAGATTGACGTATTTTATAGATAAAAATACCGAAAGAGAGAAGGTCATTATTAAAGAAAACATCTAAAGGTCAATAATCAAGTAGACAAAATATTATAAAAGAAAAAGCTGATATTTAAAAAAAAGATAATCAAGATCGATGATGGAGAAAAATTCACTAAATGATAAAAAGGAGAGACAATCAAATATCTAAAATTCAGTAGAAAAGCAATTAAAAATTATAGATTTATTAAAAACTAAGAAAACTTTGGATATTAATTTATTAAAAAAAATGTAGATCCATTGAAAATAAAAAAATTTATAAAAAAAATAGAGATTGAAAGATCGGAAACGATGGGCATAACAAATATGGAAAAGATTACGGTGGCATATTTCAACATGGCTCTGATGCCCTATAAAAATATTTAGAGAATAGAGAAAGAAATAAGGGAGAAAAGAGATATTTTATCATCTTTGTCTTAATTTCATTCAATATCTCTTAAAAATTATTTATACCGGCTCCATATAAAAAATAATAATAAGGTCCGATGCAAAATTATGCTAACAAAGGGCAATGGTTGCAAAATCATACAAACTAAAATATGATGATATCACATTAATAAATAAAAGTATTATAAATTAACACGTAATTTTTAAAATTATATGATTATTTTAAAATCATATAATTATCTAAAATTATACTAATACGGATAGAATGATCTCAGAAGTTTAACACGCTCGCATCCTTTCCCAATCTTCTAAATATTTGTTCCTGTTCTCTGTCTTCGGACACTTCCTAAATCTCAGGCTGCCTCCGGTTCCTCTTCTCATTTTAGACTCTCAACCTGAATCCATGCAATGGCTTTTCATAAAATTTAGTCGTTCTCTAGATGTGCAGAATTAATACGTACTCTTTTGCGTCATTGGAAATGGCCATCTTCCTGACTGCCTGAGTGCATATATTTTTTTTATAGGTATCGCTGCTGCTGGTTAATTAAATATATCCTCATACATTCCCCTATTCAGTCATTCAATATCTTTTTCTCTTTTTTTACCGTGCAATTTCTACTTATAAATTATAAGTAAAACAAAATTTTCATTGAAGAATCGCTGATGGGAAATATAAATGGGTGAAACTGTTGCTTTCCTTGTTCATTCTCCATTAGATCTTGGACGCTGATCTTCTGCGAGTTGCAAAAAGTGATGGATTTCAGGAATGTAATAGATGTAACGGATGATATTGCTACTACTGCAAATGTAATCCTTGCTTCCAAGTTATGAATCGAAGCAGAATCCTTGGAACCATGGCGTTGCAAAATACCACTAGTTGTCGGTATTTGTGAGCAATGTAATCCTTTTTTTCTCTTTTTATCGTTTCGTGGCATTTGACTCTTTCCTGAATTACAAGTCTGATAATTACGCTGCCTTCTATATTTTAACTTGCAGACGAATGGTATAATGGCACAAATTGTGAAGGCAGTGAAAAATATGATGGGAATGAACACAATTGGATCTTTTTCAAAAGCCCCAGTAAATCATATATGGAAAGAGATGTTGAAATTGAACATGATGCACCGAAGTAGAAAACCTTCTTTTAATCCTTTCGTTATATGATTTGCTCATCTAATCAATTGAACGGTTACCTATGTTTGGTATGAAAGATAGATCGGAGGAATGATGCACAGATGAGAAAGGATGGAGGAGGGAGAATGTAAGAACCGGCCAAATTAGACCCTTTTTGGGCCAAAGTGAGTATTCCCAGCTTAACTTTAGCCTAAACTAAAAAAAAAAAAAAAAAAAAAAGCGGAACGAGGGAGGTGCGATCCCGTGCCCAACCCCTTATCATGGGTGTTTTGGTCATGTTAGGTAGCCGGCGAGATCGCCGCGGGCTATTGGAATGGCCGGTGGTTATTGTTGACATCCGTGGCAACTGCTAAATGGCCGAAGTTATCTATTGTTAAATCGACATCATCTTTTTCGGAATCTTTCTTTTTAAATCCTCCTTCATCATCTTTAATCGAGCCAAAACCGAGCCTCTCCACCTACCTCCTCCTCCTTCCCCAGCTCTGACAACCTCGAAGCTGCTATGGTTAAGCTTTTGCCATCCAAAACCCCTCTCCTTCCTTCCTAAAACTTTCTATCTCTTTCGAGCCAAGAATTTCAAGCAATTCAACCCCATTTGCCAACAGAAATTGGCACTACCATCTAGGGATGGCAATTTATGACCTGACCTATGTTCGACCCATCATAAGCATGTTTGAGTCTGGGATAAATGGGTCGACCCATTTAATCTATTTAATAAATGGATCTGTTCAGATTTTTTAGGCCTAATATGTTTAACCCGTTTAACCATTTAATATAAGGATAGGGTCGGGTTGGAGCGGTTAGTAAATAGGTTATCTATTTATTAAATATGTTGGGTCGGATTGGATTGGATAAATAGATTATTCAATTATTAAACGGGTTAAACAGATCGGGTCGAGTTGGGTTAGTAGGTTACATGTTTAATAAATGGGTTAAATGGGTCGGGTCGAGTTACCTGTTTATTAAATAGATCATGTTCAGTTTTTAAATTACAACCTGTTTAATAAATAGGTCGGATTCGTGTTAAGGCTTTTCTGACCTGACCCGTATATGACCCGATCCATATATGCCCGACCCGACTCGATTGCCACCTCTACTATTAGCTATATCACACCATTGCCACCACTCACTGATAATCTCTCCCCTCCCCCATTCTGTTTCCTCTTGGCCCAGAGTGTTGCTGCTATGGTAGCAAGAGGCAGAGCCCCATTCCCTTCTTTTGGCCCATCGGTAGTCGAACTACCCGTCGCTTGCCACTGCCAGTTATGGTGCCTCCACCACCCTCCCATCCTAGTTACCAGGACCCCCTCCCTTCCTCCATTTTCTAAAACCAAGTAAAGTCCTGTTCACAATAGAAAGAAAAGAAAGAAGAAAAGAAAGAAAAAAGAGAGAGAGAGAGAGAGAGGAGGAGAAAAGAAATAGTGAAGATCAAAGAGAAGAGAGAGAAATAAATAAATAAAAATTAGATAGGGATCAATCCTAAATTCATTGGATTTATTAGATTTAATATAGATTAATCATTGGTCAATCAAACCAGATTCTTATAAATTGGATTCAATAACTACTTAGATTAAACACATAACCAAACCTAGACTTGACCAAGAATCTCTCTCCTCATTTTAACTTTTTTCTTTTTCTTTAATTGAAATTTAATTATCTAATTAATATATTTTACTGAAGCCTTTTTCATCTTTATCGGTAGAGGAGTGCCAAATCTAAGGTTTAAGTCATGTATCTTAGATATAATCTTTTCTAGTAAGTTATCTCTATCTCTAGTATGTTTTTACCATGCATGATCTATTTTAAAGATTGATTTATTATTATGTTATATTTTTTAGTGTAAGTACATTATGTGCTTTTATAAAATGTTGAGTATGCATATTGATAATTAATTGTATTGCATCGAAAATTTTTTTTTTTTTATTCTTTGGTCCGACTATAATTACATGAGTTAAGATATAGTTTCCTCTTTGCTCTCGAATGTGACAATCTCTAGCACATAACCAATGGACGGTATATTGTAATCTAGAGCTAGTTTTTTTTTAGGCCTGGCCAAGTGGGGCGATCATTGGCACGTGCTAAGAAAGCATATTTTCTTATATGATTTTAGAGCCGGTATCCTTCTAGACCTCCAATGGACCAATCAGCTGGCACATGATTAATGGACTATATGTATAGTCAGGATCTAGTCTCTTTTGGGACTAGCCACAGGCCAATCGTGGCCGTAGTCAGAAGAACTGGAAGAGTGAAAGTGGATGGCCATCCTTAATTAGTTTTGAAAATATATTATAGTCAAATGTGTATAATTAAAAATTTATATTGATTGATCTAACATATTTTATTGACTTATATTTATAGAGAATCATTTAATTTTATATTTTATAAATTGGAGATCGTAATTGAAAGAATTATCTAACAATCCTCGGATTGCATGTAGATTTTCAAAAATTTTAATTAATCAAATTAATTACAGTGGAAGTAAAAAACTTAATCTAAGCATGCATATCAGGATTTATTCATAAATACGTAGATCTCCAAATAAATACAAAACTATCAAGTATATCAAATTTACTTACCTGTTAACTACTCTATCTTCATTGGATTAGATATGTAAAAAATTTCGGGGTTCCACTAAAGCCGTTAATGCACCTGATTTCTGCTGGTATCGATATGAAGATAAGTCCTTGTTGCCGCCAAGATCGCCGCCGCCTATAGCTCTATCGCGTCGGGGATCCTCCCGTCGCCATCGATTGTCGCGATGGACCTTTCAGGGACCCATCCACTCTGTCCTGCTCTGTGACTGCCCGCTGACAGTCGCACTAGCCCTCCTTCCTTCCTGCAAGACAAGGGAGACCCGGGTCGAGGATTTTGGCGAGGACACTCCGACGATCAAGTCAGTGGGACGATCTAGGGAAAACAAACATGAACTCCATGACATAGGGCTTGAGGGACCCGTCTACCAAGAGGGTGTGACTCGAGAACAGGAATGTAACGGAACGAAAAAGAGGAGGGATCGAGAGCGGGGAGGCTACTCAGGCCGGTGGTTCGCCCGGCAGTGCTTGGTCGCCTGCCTACTTACCTCTCCCTCGCTTTTCCCCGTGTGCTTACCTTCCTCCGGAGGCCGGGTCAGACCCATGTGGCCTCGGGGGAGCCTGTGAGAAGGGGCGAGAGCATCCTCCCTTCCTTGGACCTTCAGGTGGTGCTCTCAGCCGAGAAAGTCCTCCTCCTTCCAAAGAGAGAGAAAGAGAGATCGGGCCAGAGCAAGAGCCCCTGCTAGAGCCTCTTCTTCTTCTTGGCTTCGATGCCCCTTATAAGAGGGGTGCTTCTATTTCGGGAGAGACTGCCCAGGGCTGCATGTCCTGGGGCCTTAGCCGGATTCTCCTCTTGGGAAAGCTCTAAGTATTGTGCCACGACCATCGACGGCTATTAGTGGTGTAGCTGCGAATGTGGCAGTGCATCGCCAGGCATGGGGTCTGGGGGCGCCCACGTCGTACCTCTGGCACTGCCTGCAGAAAGCTGCGGGCAGCCGGCTTTGCTTTGCTATAATTCAAATATCCATTCTTCTGGCGGGAACTCTATATTGAGGCCTCCACTCCGGGGTACGAACATGTCCCCGACAGGGAGCCGACCTCAGACGAGGGGCTTGCCCGATGAGCTCGGCCTTGGCTGAGAGCTAACCTCGGGAGGGAGCTGGCCTCAGACAGAGGGGCTCATCCAATGAGCCCGGCCTCGATTGGGGGCTGACCTTGGCATGGAACCAGCCTCAGACGGGGGGCTCGCCCAATGAGCCCGGCCTCGATTAGGGGCTGACCTCGGCAGGGAACCGCCTCGGACGGGGGGCTCGTTCAATGAGCCTGGCCTCGACTGGGGGCTAACCTCGATAGGGAACCGGCCTCGGACGGGGGGCTCGCCCAATGAGCCCGACCTCGGCAAGGGGCTGGGGCACCACGCCCATGTGGCAAGTCTTCTGTCATAGTAACTGCTCGTGGGCTCCATGTCAACGGATGTCACCATATCAATCCTGAGATCCCCGGAATGCTAGCATCTTTGCAGGCCTCGCTTCGATAGTTGGATCAAATCCTCTTTTCTATATTCTTTTGCTCTACACTAGAAATTCAAAAAAGAAGAATTGAACCTTTCTTAAAAGATCAAAAGAAAATATGTTTTTCCTTCTCCCATAATAACCTTTCTAACAAGATCGAGAGGAGGAGGATGAAAGAGGGTGATCAAAAATTCTCTCTCTCACAAATATTATGGACGGTAGAATATGAAGAAGCATGGGTAATAGGATATTTTTTCACTTCTCACATGAAAGTCCAAAGAAAACTCCATGCCACATTAAAATATGCATCCTGCCTCTCTTATCTAATGCCACGTCAAAGTTATTTTCTCCCTAAGATTTATCCCATCTAGAATTAGGATAAGGTTTCAAAATCAAATTCAAAAACTTAACTAGAAAGGATGGAGAAAGAGAAACCCAGCTGGCGCTAATACTGGATGTCCTAATACCTTCCCCATCCCCCTCCCACCCCCCACCCCCCCACACCCACACACACACACACACACACACATATATATATATATATATATATATATATATATATATTATATATAACATAAAGAAGGGCGTGACCCTTCTTTTTTACATGCTAAAGAGAGAGAAAAATATGAAGAGGAAGAGAGAATAATTAGTTAGTTAGCTAGCAATTAGTTCAACTAACTAATTCTTGTCCTAACCCTTTTAGGATTCTAACTACCTAACTATTCCTATTAGATTTAAATGTAAATCCATAACTAAATAGAAATTAGTTAGGAATTAGTTAGGTCAACTAATTAACTAATTATAACCAAGGAACTAACCTAATTCCTAATTAACTAGAAAACTAACTAACCTAATTCCTAACCAATTTAGGTTTATGTTTAAATTTATGACTAATTAAAAATTAGATCCTAAACTAATCAAGACTACTAAATTTAAATAGAATAGATTAAATCTAATTGAATTAACTGAATCAAATCAATTTTAAAATTCATCTATGATTAGCAACTAATTAGGTTAAATCGAATTAGTTCATGATAATTACAATTAGGTTAGTTCAAAATCTAATTGACTATGTCATCATCTAAGCTTAACCAAATCAAATTCAATTTAATTTGTAGCAGGCCTAATCATAATTTAATGATCAAATTATCTAATTAAAGTATAACTCTTGTAACAAAGTCTTCCTTGCTAAATTAGCAGGTACCAAAAATAGCAAGTTTCAAATTTATAATCCTTACAAATTTAGATTTTTCGAATATGTAACTCTTATATATTTCAATCCAACAATATGACCAGGTTAAGCTCATATTGTATGTGATCCCTCGGGTTTCATTATGTCTGGTAGCGAGATATATCATAATCTCGATCATAGTATTATCAAACTTTTTTGATGGACCAGAACAATTCCAGATCACTCCATCAAGGATGTTGATCTAAAATGATCATAATAGGTTCTCACAATATACCGGTGACGTCTAATAATATATAATGATAACTAGTAGAATAGAAAAAAGAATCCCTAGGTGTAGTTACTATATGATTATATTTTTCTATCAAAAGTCTTGATAAGATACAAGTCATGGAAACTCGCCAAACCCTAACATCTATTATATGCCAAATTTAATTAGCTTAATTCTAATGTGAAATTCATGAAAACTCTTTTCCATCCATCACCTATCATGGTCATGGATTTCTGGATTTAGTCTCTTAAATTGTATAGGTCTGCACCTTAACTATTAATTAAAGTTGATAGATCCCCTATAAGTACACTTCCACTCTTATAGTAAACCTATTATAGCCAATGAATACCGCAAGGATCCGAATAGCTAGGGCCAATATTTTGTATCGTCAAACTATGGCAATCCCATTGTAAATAGCTAAGGCACCGTAGGTCAAAGAACCACTCATATAAATATAGTATCAAGAAGTCACTGACGAGTATGTAGACATCCATGTCATTTTTCATGATGGTCATGCTCGATATCATAATTCTCTAATAACCACCTGCACTCTTACTCTGATATCTCTACACTGTAGACCCAAGACTTGTCTATCCTAAAAGAAAGTAATATATGCATCGATCAAACCAAATCAATCACCATCTCCATGATATCCTATGATTGGAAGCTCTTAGGAATTAATATATGATGACACATGTCCCAAATTCTCAACTCTTGAGAATGTCATTGTTTGATTAATTCCTTGAATAGTACATAAACACACTATGTATAAAATATTAACCCAAAATAGAATATTAAATATAATGTTATATTCTGATATTAAATATATGTCAGTCATATTAGCTTATAGGACATACATCTAATAGTAATAACTTACTAGGCTCGTGTGGCTCATTATATGTTTCATTTTTTTAGATACTATGGAGTAGTTGGAACTTGGGATCATACTATAAAGAGTATGCAAATTGGATAATTTTTAAATTGATTAGACTTATTTATTATATTTAGTGGTCACAAAGTTGGATTAATTATTATATTTTGAATGATTTGAAAATAAAAAGTCAAGCTTTACATATTTAATAGGATTAAATCCTAAGAATACGCGACCATCTATCATACGCCTAGCTCGAGCCTTCAGCTAAGGCATGAAAAAGGAAAAGGATATATCATCTCCCTTCTATATCCATCCATCCTCTCATGTATATAGTGAAACATGAAAAGATAAAAGGAAATATTTCTCTCCTGAATTTGATATAGAAAGAATGAAAGAAATGATGAATCATATTTGTATATCATTTTTATTAAATATCATTTGATAAAAGATATTATTATTATCCATTTACAATACTTATTTACACTAAAAAATAAGAATATATGAACTTATAATCATCATAATTTATAATTATATTAAAATTATATAAATATTTATTTTTAATTTAATTCAAG
This sequence comes from Areca catechu, assembly GCA_021397845.1. Lineage (NCBI taxonomy): Eukaryota > Viridiplantae > Streptophyta > Magnoliopsida > Arecales > Arecaceae > Areca > Areca catechu. The sequence goes on along the minus strand of CM038039.1, from coordinate 77,477,648 downwards.
TGAATAAAATAATTTTATAAAATAATTTATTTTTATATATTACTTATATAAACAATCAATTAATTGATAATTTAATTTAAATAGTTAATAGATTTTATATAATGTTGGCTAGCTTGATAATTCAAAAAGGAGATGAATTAGATTTTTATAAATTTCAACAAGTATATATACTTGGTAAGGTGGGAGCTAGTGATTCAAGTATGTAGAGAAGAGAATTAGATGCTGTAAAAAAGATAAGAAAGCATTCACATAAATAATAGTAATTTATAGTAGTTTAGTGTACTTTCAGCATCTATATCCACTTTTCAAGTTTTACATGAAAATTCTCACTATATTCTCCAAAAATACAACATGTTTATTTTATCCAGACTTACAAACAATCTAATTGGCTTACTAGAATAGCTAATCAAAATCTTTATAATGTTTTCAAGGTTACAAGCAAAATCCCTAAGTTTCAGACCTTATTGAAACTTGCAATAGAAAATAGGAACTGAAAAATGCAATTCAAAGAAAAAAAACTTGTCAAAGAGTTGGTTGTTACTATTAAAGTTTCACTTGATGATCACTCGAATGCAGCGATAAATATGCTTGATCACTTTTCTGATTACCTTCTTAAAATCTAAAAAGAAATTGATTGAAATTAGTTGAGCTCTCTTGAATAGTAGTAAGTGCAGTAGGCTTTTCATACTTTTTCAAAAGTTTTCAAATAATTTTTTTTAATCTAAACATGCCTTTATTTTATAGAACTTTTAATGTGTTTCTACTAATCAAGAAATCTATTTGATCATTTTTAGTCATTAGAAATTGAGAAATAGCTATTAGAAAAAAAATGGATAATTTTGGAAGTCAGCAAAACTAGCCATTATAGCCTGTTAGAGATTCACGAGTCAGCTTGTCTATATAATTTAAAAGATCATTTTTTGTGTCCCCTAAGAAAATCAGTTTTTCTACTCTAACAGTCAGCTCATCTGTTTGTTTGAAAAAACCATCATTCTATATCCATTGAAAGAGTCGGCTTGTCACCTTCAAGAGTTGACTCATCTATGTGATATGAAATTTTAGTCTTCTGTTTTTCCAACGGGAGTCGACTTACCTATCTAGGAGTCGACTGGTCTATCTAAAATAGAAAACACTCGTTATGTTTATCTTGAGAGAGTTAGCTCGTCCATATAAGAGTCGATTCATCTGCATGCTAAATACTGTGCCACTTTCAGATTATATTAGAGTCGACTCCTCACTTGCACGAGTCGACTCAACTTTGCCAACTTGAAATTTGACAACTTTTCTTTTCAAATAATTTTTTTTAGGCTCAAATAACTTGCAAGGGCTATAGAACTTTTTTAATAATAATTATTCTCTATAAAAATATTATTAGACAAACTTTAAAGATATCAGTATAATTTTAATACTTCAATATTTTACAATCATCAAAATCATTCATAATATAAATATATAATTCTTAATTGAAAATATTAGATATAATTTAAAAATTAAGATAGTTCTAATTACTTAATTATAGTTATGATAATTATGTATTAAATTAAAATAATTAATAATAAAACTTAATATTACATGATTAATAGTATGGATAAAATACAAATATATATATATAAATAACATGAAAAAAAAAGTGAAGAAGTATTATAATTTTGTTAAAAAATAATAAAAGATAATTTTGTGAATGCAAAAATTCATCCCTTACTGGCTCCGTTCATTTTTCTTTATCCATTTAATTTGGAAAGATGCAAATTGATGCATCCGATAGACAAATAATCCTCCTTTTTCATTCATTCATCCCTCATAATTTTTTTTAAATTAAATGATAGATGAAGGTCATCTATTCTATCAAACTCATCCATTCTCTCTCTCATGGTCTGAACCAAAAAGATGTTAAGATGAACTTTTAAAAATTTAGATGACATGCATTAAGAATGGATGATATTTGGACTTTCCAGTAATATATATCCGGGTTCTAATGGTTTTAGAATGTAGTCATGATTTACGGTAACGAGACTACATAATCATTTTTAGGCGTTAAGGGAAAAATGCTCCTTTTGGAAGGTGCCATCTTAAATCCTTTCTATTTGTTTTCACCTGTTTTACGATGACATTCTCTAAACTTGCATAACTGGCATTTATTTACGTGCTCGAGGAACGAGGTGCCACACGTATCCACAAGTTTGGAAGAAGCCATCTCTGTTTTCTTTCTAGCCAATCATTTGAGGGCGACCGCAAGCGGTCATGAGGGTGGAGGGCCTCGGTCAATAAGAAAAAAAATTAAAAAAAAAAAAAAACGGGTCCAAATGGATGGGCAAATTTCAGGAATTTTTTTTTAAAAATAATATTTTTTTTTAAAAAAAATTACGGAAGTAAAGTGATTCGAAACTTATTTATCAAAGTAGGTAATTAGGCCAACGTGGAAGATACATGGACCTGGAATTCATCTTTTCGAAGGACGAAATCGAACTTGTCCAAATTTATCTCTTGAAAAGATGAATTCAATTTTTTGAAAAGACGAATTCTTAGTAAATTTTTTTTAAAAAAAAAATTATTAATTTTTTTAAAGGAAAAGGAAAATAATTTTTTTTAATTTAAAAATATTGATTTATATTAAAAATTTATAAAATTATTTAAAAAGAATTAGTAAAAAAATAAAATTAATAATATTTCTGGAAATTTTTTTATTAAAATGAAAAATTTTAAAATAAATATTTTTTTGAAAAAAATTAACCATAAATCGTGGATGGTATCTGTGAAATCGGTCCACGGTACATAAATATTTCTATATCAAAATTTTATAAAAAAATAAAAATTAATAAAAAAAATTTAACAAAAAATTACATGACCGATAGGTGGATCTGGTCGGACCGATAGATGGACCGATGGTCGGACCGGTAGCAGAACCAGTAGGTGGACCAATTATCAGATCCTGGTAGCCGGACTAGCGATCAGGACAGTGACAGGACTGAAGGTCGGATCCTTCCGCCAAATGATTTTACTAGAAAAAGAAAAAAAAAATTATTATTATTATTATTAAATAATTAATATATTAAATTAAAATAGTTAAAATATATTAATTTTACCAAATTATATTAAAATTAAAAAAAATAAAAATTATTGAAAAATTGTTAAAAAATTTATATTTTTTTATAAAATAAAATAATGAAAAATCGCAAGTTGTATCCACGATTTCACCAAATAATATTTTTTTAATTAAAATTTTATAAAAAAAAATTAAAATTAACAAGAAATTGGATTTTAATAAATCCTAAAATAATTTATTATTTTCATAATTTTAATTTTATATTTTATATATATTTTAATTTACTTAAGCAAATAAATGATTCTTGTCTATTTTAGGACCGATAGATGGACCGATGGTCGGACCAGTATGAACGGATGATCGGATCGATAGCAAGACCAGTAGGTGGATCGATGGTCAGATCCTGGTAGCCGGACTGGCGTCAGGACGGTGACAGGATGAGAACTGAATAGATGACAGAATCGACAAAAAATAGGATTTTTATTATCTTCATAATTTTAATTTTATAATTTATATTTTTTTGAATTTAGTTAAGCAAATAATAATTCTTTGTCTATTTTAGGCCATAACACATAAAAACACATATATAAATAAATACATATATAAATGATTCTTGTCTATTTTAGACCATAACACATATAAATAAATACATATATTAAAACACATTTTTTTGAAATTAACAAGAAATCATGAATTTTAATAAATCCTAAAATAAATGAATATTCAGTCCCACATGGCGGCCGTCTCCTATTGCGTGCAGGCTGTATACGATGATGGGTCGGAGGTAGCTGATGCTGCTCTGTCTCATGGTCTATATCGTGTGATGCCGATATGCAGCATGTTCTACATTATATGATGCTGCTATGCAGATACGTGATGTGACGATGATCCTCCAACTCCGGAGTAATCATGCTGCCAGCCCATGAAATCCAGTGCAGTAGTATAATCAAAGTGTGATGCCACATCCTCAGTAGATGTGAACTCGGGCATCGGATATGGAGAGGTGCTATGTCGTCGGGTACCTCATCTGTGTTGAGATGACGGAGGTGCTCCCGATGAAGATGCATACGGATAATAAAGCGAAGGAGTCTCGTCCTCCCTGTCTCCCTCCTGATAAAACTCAGGTAGTGAAATCTATGCATGCTCGTCAAGAGTATGGAAGACAGAATGACATACATCCTGTATAGTTTGGGAGGACGTCGCAATGGAACCTGGCTAAGAAAGCTCAAGTATCGTCACAATGCCTACTGCCCTGTAAATAAAAAAAATAATTAGTTTGACAAAATTTAAACATAGATTATAATTTAAATAATAAAATTTAAATTACTTACCATGTGATCATACACTGCACCATGTGACTGATGAATCGACGAGTGATCCTACGGTACCACTGCATACAAGGATCGTGATAATCCATGGTACCATCGAATGGATCACCATGTATAATATAATCATGACGACTCATCCATGACTGTATATACTCCCGATGAATGGTGGACCAATCCTGATCAGATCGTCCTCTCATATCAATACGATGTAGTGCGGACATCGTATCAAACCGATCTGGCCCGACCTGTCGCATCCCAAACTAGCGCACCACTCTATCAGGTAAATACCACTCTACTATATAAAAATAAACCAGTGGCACTCGAATACACCAGATATTCTGACCCTGTAGACAGTAATCTGGTAACTATGCAAGCATAGTGGCAGTATATGGCTGCCATATGATCTGTTTATAAATAATTTAAAGCATAATTTGTTAAACAAGAACAAATAAAACAAGTCAATCATTACGGAAAATTCAATATTCATTACCTCATCGAGTCGCAGTCGATCAAGTAAATAACGATATGAAGAGACCACATGCGTAGGTACTTGTGTGACAGAAAAAAGATCTCTCCATCTACAAAATAAATAATTAAATTAAATTAAATAAATAGTATATATCATACACGTCATAAAAATATTATGTAAATTCTAAACTCACCTCATCCCTAATGGTCCCTGTGGATAACCGGCTCCATCATCATCAAAATCGATCATCGGATCTGGAGCCTGTCGAAGTAATCTGTGGGGTATAAGAATCGAAACTATATTCCACGCCCACATCTATAGTAGCAACAGCGGACTAGCAATATCAGAAACATCTCTGTGGCTCGCCTGCACATCTCTCTATACAACCAAGTGAATCCAGCGCTATCCCAACTATACTATCCAGCCGTCTCGAAATCCGCTAATAGAATAGAAACAAGAATGTTTGTTGTTCCCAGATTTAAATACCCATCAGCTGTAAAATATATGCTCGAGCATAGCACTGTATGGCTGTCTTGTCAATCGAATGCTAAATCCTGGAAGTGCTCGGTAAGCCAACCAAACTTAATCGTGATCCATGCAATCTATCGTCTAATGGGACGACCCCTAATAACTCAAGACAAAATTGTCCCCAGTCTACCCGTGTAGTACCCGTCACTGATAGACAATCTATTGGCAAACCTAGCTGAACAGCAACATCCTGTAGGATGATGGTGGCCTCTCCATAAGAAAAATGAAAAATATGCATCTCTAGACACCACCGCTCAATGAGAGCAGTGATCAAATGCCAGTCAATCTAATAAATCCAACACATGCTAGACCATAGAATCCGGACTGCATCAGCAAAGGCACAATACGACGATCGAGTGATATCGATCTGCGCATAACCATCTCTCGACGTCGACAAGGCACAATACGACGATCGAGTGATATCGATCTGCGCATAACCATCTCTCGACGTCGACAGTGAAAACACATCCTGTCCCTCCGGACCAAAGATGATCTATATGAAGGCTGACCGTGTAGTACACTACTGTCAGAAGGACCAGGATCCATAACTGTGATAACTCAAAGAAAATGAAATTAGCAATCACAAAGCTCAGTAATGCAAAATTATATGTAAACAATAATGACATCAATCCATATACAAGCTATAAACATCAGACAATAAAGCATATCCATATATTACAATCCATCAAATAAAATCAAAAGCAATGACAAGATCAGCCTAATATTTCAATCCATATATTAAAACATCTGTAAAATATGACTGATATATTTACTAATCTGCTTATAAAAGCCTTGGACATGACTGTCTATCATGCCCTTCTTCTTTACAGATTGTATACTTGCGTCTGTTGCCGGCTTCTCTTATATCCATATCATTTCTGATCCTCGTGGATCGTGGCCTACCTTCTATTGTAGCCTATTTACATCATGTATAATGATACCATGTTCATTTTGCTATGACATATTCTTCACGATGAAATTGGTTGAAATTTGTGGTACATAAATTTGATGATAATCGTGTAATGTATAACACCGATCAATGTATCTTTTAAAATCAATGGCAACATGTGCACAAGCAACCATGACGTGAGAGCAAGATAAATGAAAATATTACCATTTCTGACTCGTACATGTCTGTTGGGAAAGACGAACAACCTATAGCATCAAAAATCATAATTCAGTATATACACAACCTAATAACATATTTCAATGATGCATAAAAATCGTAAGTACCTGTGTATTGTTACCCCTATTCATGTTCGGTCCACGTCTAGCAATTTAGACTTGAACAAGCCAGTTGCTCTATCGAATTGTGTAATGGTATGTGATGTCACTTTAGCTTGGTTGGAGATGGCATGTCCCGCAACTAAAAGAGTAAACATTTCATTTCTGTCAATTACCTCTGTTGCTTGGACACGTCGACCTTCAAAATATGACACAAGCCGAAAGAAAGTAAATTGTACCATGCGTTATGGAAAGAAATCGAGCATTTTTCAAAACTCTATTGAAATATTCGGATATATTTGTCATCATCCCATACCATTGTCCGTCATCATATGAACGTGTCCATTTTGCTAAAGGATTTCATTCAACCACTGAATGGCTTCTGGGTTAATTTTACAATATTCCTCATGTATTTCTGGAATTTTCTATGGCTACATTTGCATCCCAACTCTTTTCACCACATCTCTTAGTTTGGGATCACGAAATCTTGAATTAAAGTTACTTGTCACGTGACGCAGGCAATATACATGATAAGCATGCAGTGGCTACCAACTCAGATACTCATTCTGTACTACAGCAAGTATACCAGCATGTCGATCGGAATTAGACAATTTCCTGACATGTTGTAACAAAATTTCTGATACAAGCTAAGAACAACCCTTGGTGTCCGCTGACTCTTCATCGACAATAACAAATGCAAGTGGAAAGATATGATTATTTCCATCAATAGTAGTTGCAATCAATAACTTCTCTTATACTTTTCATACATGAAAGTAGCATCGCTACTTATGATCGGACGACAGTGCTTAAACCCTGCAATCGAGGATGCAAAGGCCCTATACACACGATCAAACTGGGCACAATTTAGTATACCAGTTGGAGTGCTGATAATTTTATCCAGGAACCCGGATAAATGTGTTACAACATACAACCATTTCGGAAGCAATTGATATGACATATCCCAATCTCCGAACAGCATCGCTATCGCCTTCTATTTGGCATCCCATAATTTTCTATAATTTGATATATAATTGTATTTGTTCTTTATAACTGCACCAAGTCCAGTAATAGCAATGATAGAATTTTTTTAACCAGATCTCGAATTTTATTAGTAATTAAAGTGGAGTCCAAACTAGAATGATCCTGAGACATCATTGCAGATAGACATATATGAGGACCGGTATATCGTTAGATCTCAAAAAAATGATGAAATCATGATGTTTAATACCTCTCAGCATCTACTGACAATCATAATCTCTACTCTTATATTTCACATGCCATAGATTTAGATTTGATTCAATAACCTTGAATTCGTGATGTCTTTCAACAGAATATTGCTTTACTGCAGTCTGTAATTCTGCCTTATCTATAAAGCGGAGTCCTTTACGTAACTCCTCATTCCTTTGCCATATAACATGTTCCTGCATTGAAAAATACATTGACATATTTGCAGCATTCTAATTAACTTAGATGAATATTCTAGATGGAGCTTCAAATGTAGAATAATTTGGAATAGTGGTATCCTCTAGACTTCGTACTGGATGTGAAGTATCAGCCTTGTCACCTTCGTCAGCCAAATCATGTTCACTTTCATCATCATTTTCACTAAAAAATTGATTATCGACATGCACCATGTCATCAGCAGCTGTATATATTGATGCTTCTCTAATATTACTTTCTGGTACAGTACTGTCCACCGTACGTAATGGATATACAGTAAAAATCGAGCCAATATTTTCCACTTCATTATCTGCAATGTTAGAACCTGTTCAGTTACACGAGTTCACTACAAGAAAAATCAGGTTTAGCAACTAATTTTTCGGTTGCTAATAATTAAAAATCGATTACTAAATTAATTTGCAACCGATTTTGCAACCGAAATTAATCGGTTGCTAAATTTTGTGACGATTTTTTTTTTGTTGCAAAATTTAGCAACCGAATTTGATATAATTTTTTTGAAAAAAAAAATCAGAAAAAATTTTAAAAAAAATGGTTGCTAAATCGGTTACTAAAAAAAATTTTAAAAAATTTAAAAAAAATCGGTTGCTAAAAAAATTTAAGAAAAAAAATCGGTTGCTAAAAAAAATCCTGAAAAATAAAAAAAATCGGTTGCTAAAAAAAAATCAGAAAAATTTAAAAAAAAATCGGTTGTTAAATAGGTTGCTAAAAAAGAAATCAAAAAAAAAATTAAAAAAATCGGTTGCTAAATCATTTGCTAAAAAAAAAAAATCAAAAAAAAAAATTTTAAAAAATCGGTTGCTAAAAAATAAAAAAAAATCGGTTGCTAAAAAAAAATCAGAAAAATAAAAAAAAAATCGGTTGCTAAATCGGTTGCTAAAAAAAATTATAAAAATTATAAAAAAATCGGTTGCTTAATCGATTGCAAAAAAAAATTAGAAAAATTAAAAAAAAATCAGTTGCTAAATCGGTTGCTAAAAAAAAAATCAGAAAAATTAAAAAAAAAATCGGTTACTAAATCGGTTGCTAGATCGATTGCTAAAAAAAAAATCAGAAAAATAAAAAAAAATTGGTTAAAGGTGTTGCTTCTAGCCAACACCCCTGATGCAGAAAGCATGTCAGACTTAACTAACTAATCTACACTAAATTTCAAGCAAGAGCTTGATGAATTAGAAAGTCTACACAAATAACAATGAGAAAGAATTGTTAAAGGTGGATATTTGGTTCACTAATTCATTAATTTTCCATCCAAAAAGCACGGTTGGTGTCGAGATAGAAAGGACATTTGAAGTTGAAAAATCTTGGCAGAGAACATTCCATATATGACATATAACCGTAGAATTGCTTATTATGTCCGAAACAAGGTTCCAGGACCTTCAGTGTCATGTTGCTTTGTTTCTTCAGTTGCTTGTTTTATTGTTCTTAGATACGTATCAGCACATATTTGTTTCTAATAGTAAAAGGGTTCTAAATGTACAAGATACATACCGAACAACATAAATAATGCCAAATTCAAAAGTTTTTCCTTTATCACAATATAATATCTTGCTCTGTTTGACATACCATTTCTCCATTCACTTAAATGTTATAAATGAGGCAATGTGCAATACAGTTGTATATTTTTCCATGTCATAGAATGCTGTCTTCTGGATTCCAGAGTGCCATGTTTATCAAACAATATTGAGATTATAATAACATTAAAGCAAAATGGGCAACGACAAGCTTACCAATATATATATATATAAAGCAGCTTATCATACATCTCATGAAATTTCAAAAAGCGTCGATTCGAATAAGCGACAGGCAAAAGCGAACCACCAAGGAGAAACAACAAAAAGGAGATTATGATGGAGGCTGTAACGTAGTTGAAGAGCAAACCTTGTAAAAGGAGCTGAAGCCCTCTTGAGCCAGCATGTTCTTTGTCACTTGGACTTCCGATCCCTGACCCAATTGGATCCTCACCTACCAGACAAAGATTCACCAAAACATATGCATCACAACGCTGAAGAAGGCCATGTTACAATAGATCTTGGATCCTCTTAGAAATAGATCTCCATTCCACCCAAAAAAAAAAAGTCCTTTTTCTTTACACAACAGACATCCACATCATTGAATCGAGAAACAAAACCCCACGTTTTCTCCGATCTAGAACAAAAAAAAACAAAACCCACCAAAGAAGAGCTCTCAGGTCCCTATAGAAACCACTATTACATCAAGATAAGAAGATGATGCGAATAGAACCACCAAAAATTAAACCCATTGCCTCGAGAACCACACGAACAGAAAGAACCAGAAGCCTGCGACTCCTCCTCCAAGACTTAAATCTATCCTCTTTTTTTTTTTTCTGGGTGAAACATATTTAATCTATCCTTTTTTTAAGGTGGTAAAACAGATCAAAAATCCATTAGCAGATGCGAAAAGAATCGGGGAAAGAGATGGGAAGATCTTACCTTGACCATATCGATCGGCTGGATGATGTAGGTGGCAAGCATCCCAGAAGCCCCGCCATTGACGAAGGGCTTGACAGTTCCCCATGGATGATGGTCGGGCTCTTGGGCTTCGCCTCCCCCATTTCACCGGAAATGATCGCGAGAAAAAAACGAAAGGGAGAACGGGGGCGCAAAGGAGAAGATGAGGAAGAGCGACCCAAAACGGAGGAGCGCCGGAGGGGAGGGCGAACGAGAGGCGGCTGGACGGGAGAAGGGGGCTAGGGCACCCGAACGAGGCGCCGCAGGCTGTCGAGCGCCTCTCGTTGGCCATCGGGGTAGGGCCTGCAGGCAGTGTTCGCCGGAGGGGGGATCGCCGGAGGAGGGAGCGCCGGAGGGGGGATCGCCGGAGGAGGGAGCGCCGGAGGGGAGGGGGGATCGCCGGACGAGAGGAGGGAGCGCCGGAGGGGGGGGGGGGGGGGGGGAACGAGAGGCGGCTGGACGGGAATGGGGGTGAGGGCAACCGAAGCAAGCCATCCAAAAAAAATAAAATTCCCTTAATGGATATCAGCCGTCCGATTTGTATCAGATGGCCGATTTAAATCATAAATAATAAAATTTATTTTTTAAAAAAATAGAAATCCAAAAATTCGGTTGCAAATTTTAAAAATAAAAAAAAATAAATTTAAATAAAATTTCACAACAAATTTTTTCGGTTACAAAATTTTAAATAAAAATAAAAAAATTAAAATTGAGAATTCATATATTTTTTTTTTTTTTGCAACCGAAAAAATCGGTTGCAAATTTTAAAAATAATAAAATTTATTTTTAAATAAATTTAGTAATCGAAAAATTCAGTTGTAAATTTCAAAAATAAAAAAATTAAATTTAAATATAATTTTACAACCGATTTTTTCGGTTGCAAAATTTTAAATAAAAATTAAAAAATTAAAATTGAGAATTTATATATTTATTTTTTTTTGTAATTAAAAAATCGGTTGTAAATTTCAAAAATAATAAAATTTATTTTTTAAAAAAATTTAGCAACCAAAAAATTCGGTTGCAAATTTCAAAAATAAAAAAAAATAAATTTAAATAAAATTTTGCAACCGAAAAATCGGTTGCAAATTTTCAAAATAATAATATTTATTTTTTAAAAAAATTAGCAATCGACAAATTCGGTTGCAAATTTTAAAATATAAAAAATTAAATTTAAATAAAATTTGGCAACCGAATTTTTCAGTTACTAAATTTTTAAATAATAATTAAAAAAATTAAAAATAATTTCTGTTTCCGTTGCAAAATCGGTTGCAAAATAAAAATTTTGCAACTGAATTTGCAACCGATTTAAATCGGCTGCTAAATTATTCAGAAAAAATATCGGTTGCAAAATCGGTCAAAAATATTTTTTAAAAAATCAGTTGTAAATCGATTGCAAAATCGGTTACTAAAACTGATTTTTCTTGTAGTTGTTACTATATTTCGAACAGCTTCTTCATAATCATCATGTTCGCAATCAGGTTCATGAGCTTCAACGGTTTATATATCTATATATAACTCTGCACCTGATATACATGTATGTGAACCGATAGTTGAAAACATTATCTCCATGTCTTCATCATCGGTTAATGGAACAGGTTCATACTTTACAAATGTTGGCTGGACAACTTGTGGATATCTATAGATAATCAAATTTTTTTCCCCAGTTCTATCAATACGGAGAACTCTACATATTTTGTTCTCCAACTCTTTGATGTCATATCATAACTGATTCTAATTGTCTTTTTTGGTCCCTGATTGTACTCAATTCCATTTGATCCATTAATCAAAGAACCACTCATATAACATAATGCTGTGATTGGTTCTCCCATTATATCCTACATGTTTAATTAATAAAATATATTTAGAAATAACTTTCTCATTTATTGATATCATTAATAAACTAATTAAATTACATAATTAATATGACAATAAAAATAAAAATATAATTATTTTACTATCACGATGAATGTATCCTATCATCAACTACTAGGTAAAGGTCCTATCCCATTCAGAAATTGCATTAATTTTACGGGTCAACTTATAGTAATCAAACGGTGTGCAATGAAGATCGAATAAAATTTTGGCAGTATTTTTCATTAGTTCTCCGCATACAAATATTTATATATGCGAAGAACAAAAGGAAAATAATGCTCGAAATTTTATTTGGTCTGCATTGCACATCGTTTGATTACTATAAACTGACCTGTAAATTATTTACAATTCCTAAACTGTCCAAATTGGACAATCAATTGATTAATATATATAATTCTCAGATTCGTACAAATATAGAAAAATGTATGGATACTACAGAATATGCATATTAAGCAATTGACGAATGTACGATTCAATGAAATACAAATTTTATAAAAATATATATAGAAAATCAAATGATTAACCTAAAAAATTATTTCGAAACATAATTACATCACCTATATCAATATCTACATAATACATGCTATAAAAATTCATGTTGCATATTTATTTAATAAAAAATATAACTACAAATATGTAGACTTCAAACTTCATTCATGATTAAGTATTACTAAATAATTATTTAATTAAATAATTATTTACAAGATAGACATAATCATACATTTTAAAAATTATGTAAACGTATAATAATTTATTAATATCAAATAAATCATATCATATTTATAACTATATTAATTACGCCTATCCATATTAATATATTATTTTTATATACTTATATATTCATAATTAAATATTACTTCAATTAATTAACGACAAAATAATCTTAATGATTAATCCATTTACTAACATAAATAAGTTCATATTTATAATATTTTTTAATAAAAAATTATTAGCATATCATTATTCTTTTTATATTAATTAATACATTAATTGATTATTGAAATATAATACTAATTTTTTAAATCTTAATAATTGGATCTACATATTATACATTTATTTCTAATATATACTTTTTTTATTTAGTTGATCATTATCAATATATATTATTTTTTAATTTCTGAAATAATAAATATTAAACAAAAAACATATAATCAAAATTTATTATTATTTAATAAATTTTAAATACCTTAAAATTTTCATATACATTTATTAATTACTAAAAATTTCATATTCTACATAAATTATATAACCTATCCTTCTTAATTTTATTTATCATATAAATTAATTATCTTGATCGTCCCTCAAATTTTAATAATATTGTATCAATTTTTATAATTAACATATTAATTTAACTATATATAAAATCAATTTTTCAAGATTAATTCATAATATAAATGCAATAATGTAAATTATTAAATAACAAATACTAAATAAATTTATCATAGAAAATTCAAAACACAATATTTAATTACTCAAATATGTAATAAAAAATTTAATTCAAACAAGTATAAATTAAATCAATTTAATTCTTGAAATTAAATTAATATATATATAATTTAATTTAAACAAGCAAATAATTATAAATTAATAAAAAAATTACTTTCAATCGTGAGGATGAAATATGCAAGAACGAGATCTAGATCGCCTATAGAATGGAAGCCATAAATCGGATCTAGACAACAAAATAAAAGTATTAATCAAAAAATAATTTAAACACTAAAAAAGCGGAAAAAAAATAAAAAATACTAACCGGAACCGGAAATAACCGAGAATAACGAAGACCAAACGATTAGGGGACCGTAGGCAAAGATGAAGATCAAAGATTGGGACCACGGGAGGGACCGGTGAGGGAAGAACCGGACGGGCAAGAGGGAAGAACAAAAAAACCAAAGAAGAATAGGAAAAAAAATAAGGGACCGTGGCTAAATGGGTTCTGCCTGAGTTTGTCTTTTGAAAAGACCAATTCAGGTTCGTCTTTCCAAAAGCCGAACTCTCTCGACCGCGTGTCACCACGGAACGCCATGATTGCCATGTGTCATCGGATTGCGAGCTCTCCTGCTGAGAGGTCACGTAGCTTGAATTCGTCTTTTGAAAAGATAAATTCAAGTTTGTCTTTCCAAAAGCCGAACTCTCTCGAACCACGTCACCAGGAAACACTAAGATTGTCACGCCCCGAATCCAGCACCGGAATCGGCACGCGACCGGCCGCACAAACCCTAGGTTTTACCCTAGAGATCATGCAAGGCCTGGGTACACAAGAGTCACTTACTTTAAGAAAATCTCACTCATCACCAAGCCAAGTATCTTCTGTAAAAGAAGAAAGTAGGTTGATCACAGCCCAGTAAGGTTTTCAATGATCACACCAGTTTATACATTTCTAAAATAACAATATACCAGTATATAATTAAATGATCTAAGCCTCATGTATTATAAAACTTTGATAACTTTGCATTTTTCCTTTAATATTCTCATTATTGCACCTTTTTCTTTAGGGTTCTGGTCTAACCACGGTCATGTACCAGCCCATGACTGGCAACCTCAACGCGACCATGCATACTATGGTCGGTCCTGCTCACGTACTAAGCCCGTGGCTCGCTGTCCCGCGTACTGTCCGCCCGTGGCCGGCTCCCACGTACAAAGCCCGTGGCTCAGGCTGTATAACCACGGTGCAACCGTAGCATGGCTAGACCAAATACCGTATTTACTTCATTAACACTTGTCAAAACATATTTTTTGTGATCTCTCGATAACCGGTATCGTGGTCCAACCCACTCGATAACCGATATCGTGGTCCAACCCATTTTAATAACTGATATCGTGGTCCAACCCACTCGATATCCAGTTTCATGGTTCAACCTATTTAGCAATCCGGTATCATGGTCCAACCCATCCGGATATCAATCTTCTTTATAACATCACATATGAGATATCGACAATAATAATGATAAAACCACAATATCAAACATGAAATCTCAACTCTTCCACTGACCGACATCACGGTCCAAATCATCAAAATAGAACTTTTATCCGATAAACACGATATCCGGAATATAAATAATGACAATCATAATCATATTGTTCTTCATAAAACTCAACTACACCATATAACAATAATTCATGCATGCCAATGATCATGCACTCGGATCAAAACCATGCATATAAAATAATATATAAACTGGTGATCACGTCAGAATCCTTACCTTCAACCGCTAATCCAAAATATCCGGTATCAATCTATACCCGAAATTCGTCCAAATTCCATCAATAGAGAAACAAACCAGGGAAACAAGACACGGAATGCAGTACAAAAATACTGCACTCAAAACATGCTCTGTTCTTCTCACTTCCCATCTCGTCCATCGCATGCCCTATTATTACTTTTTCTTCTTCACACCACAAGCCACGGACTTACTCCTTGCTGCAAGCCATGGACTTCCAAAATCCAAAAAATCACAGAGGCGGTGAAAATCCAAGAAAAACAAACCGGGAAGAAATCATGAAGGCCAAGAAAACACTGCAACCGGTTTCTCTCGCACGCACGGCCTTCTTTCACGCACTCTTCTCCCAGCAACCAAAAAAACAGAGACGGCTCCTCTCAATATTTCTCTCATGGCTCTGTTCTTTTTTTTTTCTTTTCTTCTTCACCTCTCTTCCCTCACCACATCTCACGACCAGCAACAGGATGTATATATGGGGTGGAGAAACAAACCCGTGAACGCTCGCAAGACAACATGAGAGAAAACCGGATAAAGCCAAACACCCTTTGGAATAGGCTCTGGAGCGGCAGAGAAGCAGGGAACCGATGCTGGAAGAAACCGGGATCAAGAGGAAAAACATGGTGAAGCCCTCTTTTAATCTCTCTCACACCTCTCGATTGCTCTCTCTCTTTCTTTTTTTTTTTTTTTTTTTTTTTTGGCGTTCAACCCTCAGGCTGTACTTATAGGCAGAGAAATACAATCCATGAAGACCATGGAGAATGAGTAAAAGGCCAGCGGGAGAGTTCCACAGAGAGAACTCCCAATCATACTCCTTTGAAAGCTAGGAAGTTCAAA
Source organism: Areca catechu (assembly GCA_021397845.1). Classification (NCBI taxonomy): domain Eukaryota; kingdom Viridiplantae; phylum Streptophyta; class Magnoliopsida; order Arecales; family Arecaceae; genus Areca; species Areca catechu. The sequence goes on along the minus strand of CM038039.1, from coordinate 77,461,206 downwards.
ACCATTAAAATATCTCCCCAGCCGTCAGATCTGAGATCAACGTCTCAAACCACGTCCAAATCCGAATCCAAAAGCCCCTAATCAAGCCTAAACTCCTTCGGACCAATCTCAGCCGTTCGATCGGACGATCGGACGGTCCAAATCGCTCAGAAACCCCAGGGACCGTCATACACCACGAGAAACGGCTGGGAAACGCCTGGGAAACGCGTGGGAAACGCCCAAGCGATAGCCGGCATGGGCTGGGCCGAGCCCACGCGCCCGCGCGCGTCGCGAGCATGGGCCTGGGCCGCGCGACGCGCGCCCGCCGCGATGGGCCGGGCCGCGCACCGCGTGCCCGCGCGCTCGCGCGTCGCCGCCCGCGCGTCGCGCGCTCGCTCCCCGCGCTCCTCGCGCCTGTCTTTTTTTTTTTTTTTTTTTTTTTTTTTCTGGGTGTTACATTCTCCCCCCGTTAAAATAATTTCGTCCTCGAAATTAGCTTGATTGAGATCTAAATCAATGCTCCCATCATAACACTTTAAAAATTACTACGCTTCTACTGCGCGCTCTGATATAATTTACTAAACCATCTAGATTCACTAATAAATCCTTCTAAAAATTTCTGTCATGTCTTACTAATCATCATGTTAATTCCATAATCTTTTATATCACGATTTCAAACAATCATGACTTGAATTCAATATTACTTTGCCACGGTCCTCAAATCATCATAACTAAGATCTGTCACAATTCTTATCATATCCTAATAACCATCATGTCATTATTATTATTATCCACTTGTATCACCAGCCCAAGTGATCATAACCTAAGCTCTGATACCATTATGTCACGCCCCGAATCCAGCACCGGAATCGGCACGCGACCGGCCGCACAAACCCTAGGTTTTACCCTAGAGATCATGCAAGGCCTGGGTACACAAGAGTCACTTACTTTAAGAAAATCTCACTCATCACCAAGCCAAGTATCTGCACGACTCTGTAAAAGAAGAAAGTAGGTTGTGAGCTCTACAGCCCAGTAAGATTTTCATATGATCACACCAGTAATAATATACATTCTAAAATAACAATATACCAGTATATAATTAAATGATCTAAGCCTCATGTATTATAAAACTTTGATAACTTTGCATTTTTCCTTTAATATTCTCATTATTGCACCTTTATCTTTAGGGTTCTGGTCTAACCACGGTCATGTACCAGCCCATGACTAGCAACCTCAACGCGACCATGCATACTATGGTCGGTCCTGCTCACGTACTAAGCCCGTGGCTCGGCTGTCCCGCGTACTATCCGCCCGTGGCCGGCTCCCACGTACAAAGCCCGTGGCTCAGGCTGTATAACCACGGTGCAACCGTAGCATGGCTAGACCAAATACCGTATTTACTTCATTAACACTTGTCAAAACATATTTTTTGTGATCTCTCGATAACCGGTATCGTGGTCCAACCCACTCGATAACCGATATCGTGGTCCAACCCATTTTAATAACTGATATCGTGGTCCAACCCATTCGATATCCAGTTTCATGGTTCAACCTATTTAGCAATCCGGTATCATGGTCCAACCCATCCGGATATCAATCTTCTTTATAACATCACATATGAGATATCGACAATAATAATGATAAAACCACAATATCAAACATGAAATCTCAACTCTTCCACTGACCGACATCACGGTCCAAATCATCAAAATAGAACTTTTATCCGATAAACACGATATCCGGAATATAAAATAATAACAATCATAATCATATTGTTCTTCATAAAACTCAACTACACCATATAACAATAATTCATGCATGCCAATGATCATGCACTCGGATCAAAACCATGCATATAAAATAATATATAAACTGGTGATCACGTCAGAATCCTTACCTTCAACCGCTAATCCAAAATATCCGGTATCAATCTATACCCGAAATTCGTCCAAATTCCATCAATAGAGAAACAAAACCAGGGAAACAAGACACGGAATGCAGTACAAAAATACTGCACTCAAAACATGCTCTGTTCTTCTCACTTCCCATCTCGTCCATCGCATGCCCTATTATTACTTTTTCTTCTTCACACCACAAGCCACGGACTTACTCCTTGCTGCAAGCCATGGACTTCCAAAATCCAAAAAATCACAGAGGCGGTGAAAATCCAAGAAAAACAAACCGGGAAGAAATCATGAAGGCCAAGAAAACACTGCAACCGGTTTCTCTCGCACGCACGGCCTTCTTTCACGCACTCTTCTCCCAGCAACCAAAAAAAACAGAGACGGCTCCTCTCAATATTTCTCTCATGGCTCTGTTCTTTTTTTTTTCTTTTCTTCTTCACCTCTCTTCCCTCACCACATCTCACGACCAGCAACAGGATGTATATATGGGGTGGAGAAACAAACCCGTGAACGCTCGCAAGACAACATGAGAGAAAACTGGATAAAGCCAAACACCCTTTGGAATAGGCTCTGGAGCGGCAGAGAAGCAGGGAACCGATGCTGGAAGAAACCGGGATCAAGAGGAAAAACATGGTGAAGCCCTCTTTTAATCTCTCTCACACCTCTCGGTTGCTTCTCTCTTCCTTCTTTTTTTTTTTTTTTTTTTTTGGCGTTCAACCCTCAGGCTGTACTTATAGGCAGAGAAATACAATCCATGAAGACCATGGAGAATGAGTAAAAGGCCAGCGGGAGAGTTCCACAGAGAGAACTCCCAATCATACTCCTTTGAAAGCTAGGAAGTTCAAAACCATTAAAATATCTCCCCAGCCGTCAGATCTGAGATCAACGTCTCAAACCACGTCCAAATCCGAATCCAAAAGCCCCTAATCAAGCCTAAACTCCTTCGGACCAATCTCAGCCGTTCGATCGGACGATCGGACGGTCCAAATCGCTCAGAAACCCCAGGGACCGTCATACACCACGAGAAACGGCTGGGAAATGCCTGGGAAACGCGTGGGAAACGCCCAAGCGATAGCCGGCATGGGCTGGGCCGAGCCCACGCGCCCGCGCGCGTCGCGAGCATGGGCCTGGGCTGCGCGACGCGCGCCCGCCGCGATGGGCCGGGCCGCGCACCGCGTGCCCGCGCGCTCGCGCGTCGCCCGCCCGCGCGTCGCGCGCTCGCTCCCCGCGCTCCTCGCGCCTGTCTTTTTTTTTTTTTTTTTTTTTTTTCTGGGTGTTACATTCTCCTCCCGTTAAAATAATTTCGTCCTCGAAATTAGCTTGATTGAGATCTAAATCAATGCTCCCATCATAACACTTTAAAAATTACTACGCTTCTACTGCGCGCTCTGATATAATTTACTAAACCATCTAGATTCACTAATAAATCCTTCTAAAAATTTCTGTCATGTCTTACTAATCATCATGTTAATTCCATAATCTTTTATATCACGATTTCAAACAATCATGACTTGAATTCAATATTACTTTGCCACGGTCCTCAAATCATCATAACTAAGATCTGTCACAATTCTTATCATATCCTAATAACCATCATGTCATTATTATTATTATCCACTTGTATCACCATCCCAAGTGATCATAACCTAAGCTCTGATACCATTATGTCACGCCCCGAATCTAGCACCGGAATCGGCACGCGACCGGCCGCACAAACCCTAGGTTTTACCCTAGAGATCATGCAAGGCCTGGGTACACAAGAGTCACTTACTTTAAGAAAATCTCACTCATCACCAAGCCAAGTATCTGCACGACTCTGTAAAAGAAGAAAGTAGGTTGTGAGCTCTACAGCCCAGTAAGGTTTTCATATGATCACACCAGTAATAATATACATTTCTAAAATAATAATATACCAGTATATAATTAAATGATCTAAGCCTCATGTATTATAAAACTTTGATAACTTTGCATTTTTCCTTTAATATTCTCATTATTGCACCTTTATCTTTAGGGTTCTGGTCTAACCACGGTCATGTACCAGCCCATGACTAGCAACCTCAACGCGACCATGCATACTATGGTCGGTCCTGCTCACGTACTAAGCCCGTGGCTCGGCTGTCCTGCGTACTATCCGCCCGTGGCCGGCTCCCACGTACAAAGCCCGTGGCTCAGGCTGTATAACCACGGTGCAACCGTAGCATGGCTAGACCAAATACCGTATTTACTTCATTAACACTTGTCAAAACATATTTTTTGTGATCTCTCGATAACCGGTATCGTGGTCCAACCCACTCGATAACCGATATCGTGGTCCAACCCATTTTAATAACTGATATCGTGGTCCAACCCACTCGATATCCAGTTTCATGGTTCAACCTATTTAGCAATCCGGTATCATGGTCCAACCCATCCGGATATCAATCTTCTTTATAACATCACATATGAGATATCGACAATAATAATGATAAAACCACAATATCAAACATGAAATCTCAACTCTTCCACTGACCGACATCACGGTCCAAATCATCAAAATAGAACTTTTATCCGATAAACACGATATCCGGAATATAAAATAATAACAATCATAATCATATTGTTCTTCATAAAACTCAACTACACCATATAACAATAATTCATGCATGCCAATGATCATGCACTCGGATCAAAACCATGCATATAAAATAATATATAAACTGGTGATCACGTCAGAATCCTTACCTTCAACCGCTAATCCAAAATATCCGGTATCAATCTATACCCGAAATTCGTCCAAATTCCATCAATAGAGAAACAAAACCAGGGAAACAAGACACGGAATGCAGTACAAAAATACTGCACTCAAAACATGCTCTGTTCTTCTCACTTCCCATCTCGTCCATCGCATGCCCTATTATTACTTTTTCTTCTTCACACCACAAGCCACGGACTTACTCCTTGCTGCAAGCCATGGACTTCCAAAATCCAAAAAATCACAGAGGCGGTGAAAATCCAAGAAAAACAAACCGGGAAGAAATCATGAAGGCCAAGAAAACACTGCAACCGGTTTCTCTCGCACGCACGGCCTTCTTTCACGCACTCTTCTCCCAGCAACCAAAAAAAACAGAGACGGCTCCTCTCAATATTTCTCTCATGGCTCTGTTCTTTTTTTTTTTCTTTTCTTCTTCACCTCTCTTCCCTCACCACATCTCACGACCAGCAACAGGATGTATATATGGGGTGGAGAAACAAACCCGTGAACGCTCGCAAGACAACATGAGAGAAAACCGGATAAAGCCAAACACCCTTTGGAATAGGCTCTGGAGCGGCAGAGAAGCAGGGAACCGATGCTGGAAGAAACCGGGATCAAGAGGAAAAACATGGTGAAGCCCTCTTTTAATCTCTCTCACACCTCTCGGTTGCTTCTCTCTTCCTTCTTTTTTTTTTTTTTTTTGGCGTTCAACCCTCAGGCTGTACTTATAGGCAGAGAAATACAATCCATGAAGACCATGGAGAATGAGTAAAAGGCCAGCGGGAGAGTTCCACAGAGAGAACTCCCAATCATACTCCTTTGAAAGCTAGGAAGTTCAAAACCATTAAAATATCTCCCCAGCCGTCAGATCTGAGATCAACGTCTCAAACCACGTCCAAATCCGAATCCAAAAGCCCCTAATCAAGCCTAAACTCCTTCGGACCAATCTCAGCCGTTCGATCGGACGATCGGACGGTCCAAATCGCTCAGAAACCCCAGGGACCGTCATACACCACGAGAAACGGCTGGGAAACGCCTGGGAAACGCGTGGGAAACGCCCAAGCGATAGCCGGCATGGGCTGGGCCGAGCCCACGCGCCCGCGCGCGTCGCGAGCATGGGCCTGGGCCGCGCGACGCGCGCCCGCCGCGATGGGCCGGGCCGCGCACCGCGTGCCCGCGCGCTCGCGCGTCGCCCGCCCGCGCGTCGCGCGCTCGCTCCCCGCGCTCCTCGCGCCTGTCTTTTTTTTTTTTTTTTTTTTTTTTCTGGGTGTTACAAAGATTGCCACATGTCACCGGATTAGGAGCTCTCAGGATGGCTACGAATTTCGAAAAGGTGAATTCGTCTTTTCGAAAGACGAATTCACCAGCTGCTTGTTGAGTGGCCACGTGGCTTGAATTCGTCTTTCGAAAAGATAAATTTACTTGAGAATTCATCTTTTCGAAAGACGAATTTAGTCGAGCTACCCCCCATGCCACGTGTCCAATTTTTTTTTCCCAGATGCCCTGCCTTGCCACATGCCACCTAGATCCGTAAATATATTACGGATCACCTACTTTTGCAATTAATTTTTTTTATATTATTTTTTAAAAATCCAAATTTCAGAGCAACCGTAGAAAATGCCCAATTCAGTGAAATACAATGGATAGCATGGCATGTTATCACTTTTCCACCGTCCGCCATAGTGCGGGTCCATCTAGATCTCGTTCAAGTAACAATTGGACCTTAATAAGAGGTAATGATTTAGAAAGAAGTACTGTCATTGATATTTAATAGGGATGGCAACCGAGTTAGATTCGGATCGAATTTTTAACTATCCAAACTCAAATCCGAATATCCAATAAACTATCCAAATTCGACCTAAATATTATCGGAACTAAGTTTTTTTTATCTAAATCCATTTCAATCGAGTATCGAGTAATTCGGATTTACCAAGTCTGAATTCAATTGAGTCATATTAAATATTTTTTCATTTTTATCAACTTTAAAATCATTTACCATTCTATAAATCATACCTACATTAAATAAATAAAATTAAACTATTTTTTTAGTTCAACAACATCTAGTTTCATATTCATTCAAAATAAAATATATTTAATATAATATATATTAATTATATATATTAAAATATTAAAATAATTTGTACCAGATTTGGATTTGGTATATATCTATCCAGTTCCGGTCCAAATTCAAAGTTAAGCATCCGTATTTTATTTAAACCCAGTCAAAGCATTGACTATCCGGTTCAATCGAGTCGGGACAGGTATCCATGTATTTGGATTTTGTTGCCATCTCTAATTTTTTTATAAACCATTTCTAATATTTAGTAAACCCTGCTACAGGTAAGAAAAAAATCCAACATTGCCATAAAAAATAAGATAACTTGTTGAGTGCCAGGTAGCATTCTCCAAAACAGATTGACAGAGTCGAAGATAGCATTATCCTAAGTCAATTGGTACCGATTTGTTTTATGTTCACAGATTATTTATTATTTATTTATTTTAAAAATATTTGTTCGTATCTATATTTATATATGGCCTTTCAAATTATTCATTATTTTTTTAAAAAAAATAGATTACCGTTAAGATGATAGCCCGGTTGGTAGAGGCTTTGCCGTACTACCAACCAGTGACTTATCCTGAGACTTGCGATCGTTGATGTGAATGAGAGGTTAGGATTTCTATCATATGTTAGGATGTCTATCAGATGTTAGGGTCTTTACCGGTCGGCGTCGTCTTAGTTTATGCATGAGCTTCAAAATAATATTTAAGATAGATTATGTTTATCAATTTTTTAAATATATTTTTATTTTTTAATATTTTTGATTATATACATCTTACAACAAGGATGTATGGAACAAAGGAGAGAGAGAGAGAGGGAAAAATGGGATTGGTGATATGATCAGAAACGTGAGAGAGCCCAATGTTGGATGGAGAGAACATCGAGGAAGCAATGCTAAAGGGAATGGTCATGGGAATGGAACCAGCAATGCAGCCGAGAATAAAAAATGGCTCAAAATAATTGATGAAGTCCAAAATAAAAAAAAACTTTGACAGTGATAACAAGATTGAAGGTAAAATTGGATGAAAGATCAAAGAATAAAAATATATTTTTATTGGAAAAGGAAGCAGAATTTTTTTTTTTTACTTTTTTTTTTTTCAAGAATAATAGAAGTTGTTTAAAAAAATAAAATAAAAATAAATATCTAAATATATTTTTTCCTTCGAATTCTGTATTATTATTATTATTATTATTTTTAAAAAAGAGAGAGGGACGGTACCAAACAGAGCCTTACGCTGGCGAATGTTCCAGTGCAGGCGGTCCATCGTCTTGCTATTTAGGAATCATGCTCGACCGCACCAGAGCCAACCCGGCCCGTCCAAACCGCAATCTGCCGCGTCAACGGCTCAAACCGCGATGACCCGGAGCGTCACATTCAAAGAATCCTAACCGTCCGATCGATCACCAAAAGAGATGTCCTTATGATCATTTTAACCTAACCATGGACTGCGCCAGTTGCCCCACACCATAAATAATTTAATCGGGCCCAAGTGAACCCTAGGGTTTTCGCTGCCGATTCCTCCTCCTCTCGGTAGGGTTGCCGCCCCCGCTCTCCTGCTCTTGTCCTCCCTTCTCCTCTCTCGCTCTCTTTATGGTGTCCGAGCGGCAGCAATGGAGAGAGGGGTTGGAAGCAGGAAGTCTCCATCTTGATTAGGAAATTTTCAGATTTCCAGGGTTATATTCGATCGATCTCAATCTTCTCCATTTTTCTGCTTTTTTTTTTTGTTGCGTCTGTTAGAATTTTGACGGAGGGATCTCCTGTGGAGATGTCGCACAAGGAAGAGTCTCGCATCTTTGTGGGAGGCCTTTCATGGGAGACCGGCGAGCGGCAGCTGGAGCAGGTGTTCGGCCGCTTCGGCAAGGTTATCGAGGCCCAGGTTTGGCTTGTAACCTCATCTCGATCTTTTCCATGACTTAGTCCGCGTTAGGATTGTATGTGTTTTGTGGTTTTATGAAAATTGTTCTTATTTTTTAAAGCTAAAAAGAAGATCTCATGTTGGTATGATTGCTTATTGACAGAAACATCGAAAGTTGAAGAAAGAAAATAATTAGGGACCTGGATATTGCGTTATCTCAAAAAGCTGACCTTTTTATCCTATTACCTTGTCATTAACACCTTGGTTGGGAGAGAAGAATAGAATAGGAGAGAAAAGAATAGAATAGAAAATTAATACTTTCTATTGGTTGGGAGTTTTTTCATGAAAGAAAGGGAAGGAAAAGGTAAGAAACAGAGGGAAGACAAACCCCTCAAATCTGCAATTTTTTTCTCCTTCAGGTGGAATTGGAGAAAAAGGAATTCAGAGTTTAATGATTTGTTTATAATTTCTACCTTACCCCTCTAATAGCAAAAGAAAGCTGTGATATTGTCTTTCTTTTCCTTTTATTTCTTTGCTTCCAACCAAGTAGGAAGAAATTATTTTTTTTTCTTTTTTTAAACTCCCAACCAAGAAGAAAGAAATACAGTTCCTTTCTTGTCTATTCTTTTCTATCCTTATTAATATTTCCTTTTCTTTTCCTTTCTTCCCCAAACTCAAGGTTCCTCGCTAAAAGGATCAAACAGATTTTTGATATGTTTACTAAAATGAAAAATATTCTGGTGATTTGTGAAATTTAATAAATTCTGAAGGTTTTGAATACGATTGGAAATATATGAAGTTCATAAATTGCATTATCAGAAGCATTTTTTTTCTTTTTTGAGGTAGAAATGATCGTATATGTGATTTTGCACAAATGATGGTGCTCAGAAGGGTATGCAAATTTGTGCGAATTTATTTTTCTTTTTATATCTGTAAATGTGGCTACTTGCTGATTTTCCTTTTTCCTATTTTTCCTTTTGTTTGAGAATTTGGTTATGATCACTTGAGACACCGTAGATGGATAGTGATACATTCTTGGCCTGTTAACTTGCATCAAATTCCCAGAGGTTGTTATCATCTGATCAGTTGCATGTGATAAGAAACAGAGGGTCTTCATATGGCTAGCATGCACAAAAGGATCATGTTCCCCACATTTAGATATGCTGAATGTGAGTTTATGTGAAGCAGTTATATTCAGTCACCTGCTCATTCTACATGGTTCCAGTTAACTGGGAGCACTTGACCTTGTCCCTATGTCAGTCAACCATGCTTAGCTCAGCTTCGAGGATCCGTCATAACATAAATATCAGTTATTTTTTGTGCTGGCCAAGGCAGTTCCGTGTTGTGGTTAAGTTCTCTGTTGATGATGGTTTCTTGGACTGGATCAAAGATTATCTCAAATCTTTCCTTTTTTTGATGGTCTGAAAGAGCCATTTTGTGCCATGTAGTTAGTGTTGCCAGCATGATCATTTGCAGTTATGCTATGTTGATTATTGAACTATTACTTTATTGAATTTTGTATGCATGATAGACTATTGGCTTTCAATGTTTAACTTCCCTGAGAAGTTCACTGTCAACTGGTTTGTTTTGTCAACATGCACAGTGGGACTTATAGAAGGTTCTGATCAAATTGTTTATTTTGTAATAAGGTATCTTTCTTATTCGCCAAACTCATCTGGGAGGGAAAACCAGTGTACGCAAGATGCCATGGTCTAGGATGTGTATATCTCTCACTTACCTTCTAGGATCAGCATCAAAGGCTATGCAGTACTTTCCAAATAAGTTGATAAGATTTGTTTGGCTCCATACACCTCAGTACCACCTCAAGAAATTTTGTTTGCTAACCTCTGTTTTTGCTGAGGAAACTCATCGTGGTCTTGCTTAGATAATTGTCCTCGGTGTTGGTGATCGGTGCAATTTGGGAATGACTTCTTAGCTATAGCAGTAGTACATGTAGGTAGCAGTAATTTGATGCCTCTATTTTTTTATTCACTTACAAAATGCACTAGACACAGCAAACTCCATTGCTGCCGGACTTGCAAATTTTGGTTAATCTGACAAACTCATATTTCAGTACATTAAGTGCAAAAGCTGGTTGCATAATGTTGGCTGCCACTATTAGATTTTCCTGCTGTTCCATGCTGGTTGCATAATTTTTTTCCCTTTCCTTTCTGGTCACTGCCAGATTGGTATGTGGGAGCAGTGTCCTTCTTGGTTGGTTTCACTGAATTATCTTCAAGGATATTGAGACCAGTATTACCTGAAATGTTGTCACTTATGCACAGATAGGCCATGTTGTACTTGCTCCTTATGTCATGCACTTTTTAAGACGTCCAGTTTTGACAAGTACTTGGTGAATCTTTTCTTATGATTGCTTCTGTTGGTCATGAGCCCAGGTGAGGTGGATTGCCAGCTCTATCATAAGGCCTATGATCAGCATACCTGTAGTTTTTATACTGATATCCTTGATAAACAGTTTATACCAGATGAATGAAAATATTTTGCAGTCTTAATGGTTCTTATGTGCAAAAATTATTCTAGTGGAACCATCATCTCAAAAATGCAAGTCATGTGCGAGTTTATTAGCCCGTGGCCATGCTTGTCATAGTATTGGGTGATGGTCGTTTGTTTTTAGTACTTTGGGTGATTGGTTGGAACCTGGAGTCTTTGTTCGATGAAGAGGTTGCTTCAGTATTTAGCCTTAATGATTTGACTTGTTAGCTTTTCAACATGGGTCGTTATTGAGAGATCTGACGTTTTCTTCAAAGCTTCTTGACTCTCAGCTGAATAAAAAAATTCTTTTTTTGGAAATTTCACCTTTAACTGCACTCCTTCACAGAATTACAAATGTCAGTTAAGTATCGGCATTTGGAGTGCTCGTAGCATACAGCCATGATGAGAGCTGGAAGAAGTATGAACTTTCATGATGTGGTTGAGCCATTGGTAGTTTTTGCCTATGGTACTTAGAGTGGTTTTTATTGATAATGTATGAAAATATTTGGTCTCCTATGAGATATATTGCTTAATGGAATGAATGCATCAGTGATAAAGGATGGAAGTGTGTTGGTCAAATTTGTTAATGGATATTATAAAAGGCCAGATTCGTGATAAAGTTATTCCTGTTGATATTCAGGTATAAGTGATGACCAGTGATTTGGCTACTTTGTCTGGCAATGAGCTGAAGATAAATACATGCCATCTGTTGAATAATGTGCTACATTCTGTAAACATGGCTAGACTTGTCAGGGTAGTCTGCGGCTTCTCAGTAGAGATTATCTCAGTTAGAAATGTCTGAATGTATATTTGGACCATGGGATTCGCTTGAGTGAGCTTCATAGTCGCATCAAAAGTATACCGTTTATTTATTTTTTATTATTCAGGTAATTGGCATGTGCCATTATGGATAATCTGATTGATTATGAGCTAAATGTTGCATTGGGTCTTTCTCCATTTTTTTTTAAACTCATGTCATTTTATTGGTATATAATTACATCAGTTACTATTTGGTTCTTCACCTTATATTTTCCCCTTTCATTTTTGATGAACAAGAGAGTCTTGCTTAAATATTACTTAATAATTTTTTATTTCAGTCTGAACTGTCTGTTTTTTGTACAAAAATGACAAGGTGTGAAATGAGCAATTTGTTTTGAAATCTCATCCATGTGATGCACTTTTTTGGCAGATCCCCCATTCTTTCATTTTATTCCCTCCACTAGTAGTTCACTTCTCCTAGGTTTTCAAAATTTCTCATTTCTCTATTGGTGTTTTGCTTTTTTTTCGGTAATAATCCAATATTGATACTTTTCTTTTTGCATAAAATACCTAGTTTTTTTTTTCCTTTTTCTTTTTCTCTCTGGATTGTTCGAGTTCCGCGATTTGCAGCAAACATCTAGAGTAAATGGAACAAAATGATATTTAGCATCAAGCTTGTGCTAGTATGTATACAAGGTAAGTTCAAATCATGTCTTACCGCTTGTAGACTTTGCCCTTTGGAGAGGTATCTTTATGATTGACTAATTTCTGACTCATGTATAATAGTCATGGTTTGTGGACTTGAATCATTATAAGAAAAGTTCCCAATTTGTTTTATACTTACAACTTTGAGTTCAGATATGTTTGTTGAATATCATAGTGTGACTTCATATTTGCAGCAAATGTCTTGTTGACTGGATATTGTTTGGGTCCAATCTATATTCTTAGCTATGATTTTGTACTTTTCTTGGTTGTCACAATCATGTTGAAAACAAAGATTGTCAAGATTCTGATTTTTAATTCTTCTTGTACTATTCAATTTCAACTGATTTGAAGTTGTTTTAGATGATCAAAACAGTATAATCATCACTCTGGAATTGGAATAAATACTTAGTGGGTACTATTTTTCATTTTAAGCTTAACATGGATCTTGTTCCACATTTTTTTTTCTGTTAATAAATGCATTTCACTTTGAAACCGTATCATGGTATTTTTAAGTCCTGTGATGAAAATTTTTGAATCAAAGCAATCATTTGCTGTTCTTTTTTTGTGAATTGAAATGGAGCTACATAGGCTTCTATTGTTCAGGCTTCCATTGTTCATGGGAATCATTTTTGTGTAAAGCATATCATTGACTGCCTTTATAAATCATTAAAGACATCGAGTTTAGAAATGCTATTCTGTTTATCTTAACTCCTTTAGGTAGAAAATAAAATCAGTGGGCTATTTTGCTATAAATTTGGTAGACAGCCAAAAAGTGAGTGGCTCATTTTATAATTTCATATGCAACTTATTTTAAAGTTATTGACTATTTCCAACCAAAAAAATGTTATGCTATGCAGATATATTTTTTTAAAAAGTATTTTGCAAGTAGATCCATAGGATACTTTGTGATTACGAATCCAGTGCTTTGTTTTTGTTTCTAATTTTTAGCTTCTATCCTCGTTTTAAGGGTACTATCTTTGCCATCTTAATATTATCTGTCTTCCATCCATATCTAACTGCAAAATGTAGGATCATTGTAGAAGCATTTTTTTTTCTTTGCTGTGATTATTATATTCTATCTTTGCTATCTTAATATTATCTGTCTTCCATCCGTATCTAACTGCATGGATGAGATTATTTACAAGAGAACCAATGCAGAGCAAAGAGTCAATCTCCCATATATTTTGGAGGTGGATGCCACTTGTTGCCAATAGAGATCATATGCATCCTAATGCATGACTTGTATTGCCTTTTGTTTTTTCGTTCTATGCTTTTTACTATTACAGATTGCATCATTTAGTCTGTTGTAACATGTCTACATGACATTTGTAACCATTGGTTGTCCAAATACGTGTTATCAAATTACCGTTACAACAATTGCAGTCCCAGATTTTAATTTCTGCTTATTTCATGTAGTTTGCTGTCATAGCTTTTAGCATTCCTGCTGTGTGTAGGTCATGCTAGAGAGAGACACTGGCCGCCCTCGTGGATTTGGATTTGTGACCTTTGCTGAACCACGGGCTGTGGAGGATGCTATCAGAGAGATGCATAACCAGGAACTGGATGGTCGGGTCATTTCAGTGAACAAGGCTCAGCCTAAGATGAGTTCAGACGATGACACTGGCTATGGTTATGGTAGTGGGGGCTACTCATCAGGTGGCAGAGGAGGCTATCGTGGCGGTGGAGGTGATGGCTTGCCACCTCTAGGGCGCAGTGACTGCTTCAAGTGTGGGCGTTCAGGACACTGGGCTCGTGAGTGCCCTTCAGCTGGTGGTGGTGGTGGAAGATTTTCTTCTCGATCGAAGTTTGGTGGAGGTGGTGGGCGCGGGGATCGTTTGGGAGGGCCAGACCGCTATCATGACCGATACATGGATGATCGGTATGATGGAGGCCGTTATGGGGACCGTGACCATCTTGACAGCAGGGACAATAGGTATGGTGGTGCACGTGATCGCTATGCCAATGATCGTTATCCACCTGGCAGCGATCGGTTTTCGGGTGATAGGTATGGTGGGGGCCCAGATCGTTACCCTCAAAATGGATATGGCAAGGAAAGAGGTTACGACAGAGATGGAACAAAGGGTGGCGGCTACGACAGAGATGGTCCAAGGGGTGGCGGCTACGACAGAGATGGTCCAAGGGGTGGCGGCAGCTATGACAGAGAGGGACCAAGGGGTGGTGGCAGTGACAGATACGGAGGCGGTGGACCTGCACGGTATGAGCCAGGTGGTGGTTACAGGGACAGACCTGGTCCTTATGATCGGCCCAGTAGGGGTGGACGCCCATCATCCTATGATGATCGTTACTAATGCGTGTTGCTAGCTGTTATAGCAATCACTGCTGGTGCATGTAGATTGATTGCATTAGGTTACTTCCCTGGGTGCTACGGAATTTTGGATGTTGATATGTGGTTGTGCATGTGATGTTATACGATATGTTCCTGACCGGTGCCATGATTTTGTTTTGTTTTTAGGACTCAGAACTATCTTTATCGTTTTTGCTTCAAGTTCGTAGAATTCACCCTGAATCAATCTTGCAAGCTGTTGCTGCTTGGCCAGTTGTCTATTTTCTAGGCAGTGCATATGGCTTCTGGATCTTGCAGCCCTCACTGCTGTAATCAGAATTTTTGTTTCTTTCAGAATTCTAATGCAGCATCTACAGAGGGATGATGAGCATCATGGTGAGTGTTTTTAAGTTGAAAATTTTCCAAATCATTCTGATGAAGGTTCTCCTTCAGCTATTTGTCGTGACAATGTACGGCTGGTTTGAGATGTTTCCAAAGCATCTGCCAATGGTGTAGTGGTTGTTTGGTCAGTTTTCATTGCAATACTCTGTTGCGGAAGCTTCTCAGATCTCTGTTTGAACCAGTGAAGATGCCGGTAACTGAAATGATAAATTTGGTTTTAAATTCCCGTATTTGCTTATAGTAGCAAAAATGAGAACTGGCTGCAGAGAAGCTTGCAACGACCAGGATGTTTGCGAGCTTTTAAGTTTGTCACTTGGGTTTTATAGTATTATATACTCAATTGTCCTGGACTTTATGACCTTAAAACTAACGAACAAGGGTGCAGAAATTCTCAAGAATGGTGAGGAATCCTTTTATATCTTCGTCTGGTTCAATGAGAATTGGCCCCGGTAACCCGCTGTGAAGTTTGTGGTGATAAGGTAATCAGCCTGCCTTTAGTTTTTGACTTGTATTTTTGCTACGGTAGCAGTCTGTCAACTATTGTTTGAATGGATCATATTATCTTAGAACTCTAACAAGGACAGACATCTTCCGGAGAACAATGAGGTCTTATCTTAAAGCATGATCGTGAACAGGTTAGTGGTTCTGCCACCCAGGTCCCTGCGGGTGCCTTAGCAGGCGCGTGCAATTGCTAGAATCTAGTTTGAAAGTGTGATCTATAAACTTTGCTCCAGTGGACGCGGTTTAGCTGCTGATCCATCTACTATAGGATATTGCTTGTCTTCCAACTGTCCGATATGACTTTGATATGTTCAGGGTCGGATTTATCCAAGACGTGACACTTGTTTAATGATCAAAGAACCCCAGTTCTTGTTCAGGTGAAGAGCCTTTGCATTCAATGTTGTTTTTTGGTTCCATGATAGTGCCTTGGTCCACTGGCAGATGCATCCTACATTCTCAGAATGTTCTTCGCCTTCAGCTGAAGCGCATGTGGGGTTGAAGGGATGTGGAAGAAATTTTGCTTCACATTTTCTGGTTATATTTGATTCGAAAAACAAGTAGTAGGACGAGATTTTTTTGTTTCTTTTTTTGTGGTGATTTGTTTATTGTATCTTTTTTTATGCAGGTACTTAAAAATATGTTTAAATCACATTTTTACAATGATTGAACGTGCATGATTCATTCCCAAGAAAAAATGGATTAATTTTGGCCCTTGACACGACTTAGTTGTTTCTTTGTATTTTCGAACAAATGCAGCCTCTAGCTTATTTAATCATCTGTCATTGTGGACGGTATCAAGTTATTTAAGCAAAAGCTCATGATTTTTCTTTTTGTTTTTTAACATGCATAGCCGCTTGATGATTGCCTAATCTTGTGCAACTACTTATCTCAAAAATGGATGGTGGGAGGATCGGTTGGTCATGCATGCATGAAAGACTCTTCAACTCCATGGGTGGTCAATTATACACAGCATCATCGATTCATGAACGTTCACCGATTTCACTTGAGTTTTTTCCATTTCTAAATTCTGAGCGATGACGTAAATCATTTTATTCTTAAGAGTAACCAAAACGATCCTCCTCAAAAAAATGTTTTGTTGTTCTCCTTCCAAAGTAATCTACATGATATAGCATAAAATAATTGGTCTTTAAGAGGTTTGCATGTAAGATTGCCAAGCGCGCGACAGAAGGCTGCTACCTATTCAACGAAAAGGTCTTAAAAAAAGCCAGTACTTTATTTGTTTATTTATTATTATTATTATTATTTTATAGATCGTACCGCATGTCAGTCTTCTAGAAAATTAATAGAAACTCGAAATACCTTATGTTGGGTCTTTCTCTCTGCATCTTTTTCGGTTTCTTTTCTGTCTTCGATGCCCCTTAGATTTAAGGGATATTTTTTTAAAAGAATGAATAGATCCTCCATGATACTCATGAAAAATTTTAAACGAGAAGAGATTATTGATAACAAAGAGAATGCGAGCACTTAATCCAGTAATCAGGGGATATTATGGTGCATGATCGTGAGAGAGGATGTGAGAAAGAGGTTGATCAGTAAAGTGTCGATATGGAACCAGTTAAATTATGAGAACAGAGATTCCTTGGATTTTTTTTAAAAAAAAAAAAATCGATGAGACATTTTGGCTAAATAATTCCGAAAAGAAGGTTGCGTGGCAATGTGAAATTGCAATATAGTGCTCCTTTTTTTTGCTTTTAGAAAAACTCCTTTACCATTTTTTTATTTTGTTGGATTTTCCATTGTATTAGGTTAGTTTTTAAAAGGATTTAAGATTTTGAAAATTTGATGCTGTGTGGAGGCATGAAAAAATACTAATTGAGAGAGCTTTGGCAAGAAAGATTTTCGTGCACGATCAGCCAAGAGAACATGAAAATGTTACGAGGATATTTTTAATATCTCAAATTTATTATAACAATGCGGCTTGGAAGTTATCGATCCATATGCCGATCCATCAGTCATGCAGAAATATTTTTATCTTTAATCATTTAAATCCTGTTTGGCATTGTCGTTGGGAGCAGAGTTTTGAAAATTTTTAAAAATAAAGTTTTTAAAAAGTAGAACTTTTGGGAGTAAAATTTTTATAAAAGGTTGTTTGCTGTTTGATAATTATATTTATAAAATATTTTAAAATTTTAATATATATTTGATAATTAAAATAAAAAATATTTTAATATAATAAAATAATAATAATAATAAAGACATAATAAATATTATATAGTATAGAATAACATAATATAATATCATGTAATATTATATATTAAAATAGTATTATACTGTATACTATTATTATCATAACATAATATAATATAATATTATTATAATCCTAATATAATATAATAATATAATGTAATATATTATATATAATATATTATAATGTAATATATAATGTAATATAATATATTATACTATATGTTGCCGCCTATACCACTGTGGCCTGCAACTCTAGCGTGGCGTCGGAAGTCGGCCTCTTTATCCGGAATTCAGCGTGCATACCCGGTCCTACAAAAGAAATGAGACCCGAGTCGGGGATCCCGGCGGGAGCACTTGGACGATCAAATTAGTGGGCGATCTAGGAAAACAGATCCTTCTCTGTGGATCCCTATATGGTCTCCATGCTCAGAGGAGATTTTTAAAGAAAGAGTAGAATGAGAGTTGTAGCAGAGAAGGAAGGCTTGAGCAATGGTAGCTGTGTCCGTTGAGACTCTCCCAACGAGTTCTTCGGTAGCCTCAGAGCGCTCTTGCTTGCTCGCTCCCTCTCTGCCTACTTTTTTTTATCTTGTTCAAAGGCCCTTTTGATATCCTTTGTAGATAATAGATCCTCTCCATCACCCATCTTGGATTCTCCCCTTTCTGGGGGTGCTCGAAGGTCAACGACTGGCAGTGCCCCGTGGGTCGTGCCTAGCCAAAGGTCTGGGCCCGTTGCAGCCACCAGCTCAGAGGGGAGGGTGGTAGAACCGGCCCCCGATTCATCAAGGCAGCGGATTCAGCTCCCGACCCAGGAATCTGGCATGAGTGCGCGAACACGGCTCGCCGCTTCCACCACGGTCCAGCCTTCAGAAGTTATCGAGGTGGACTCGGGGAGGGAGTGACCACCGATGGCATCGTCGACCGCGATGTTGAGCTCCACCCGAACGACTGAGGCACCCTTAGAGACTCCTCCCACGGGCGCAGTGGCAGTCCTAGCCCCGTCGAGGATTGTCGTTGGAAGGGTGTTGATCGAGGTGACGCCAAACTCCACGATCATTAAGGATCGGGTGATGGCCGAGCACATGATGGACTTCGCTATCCAGTCACGCGACACGCGCGAAATGGGAGGCAGGCCATTGTCGAAGGCCATTATTGGCATTTTTCCCTACCTCTTCATGGTAAGTCCTCTCTTTTTCTTCTTTCTTTTCTTTTTTTTTTGAATTGCCATGACCGACGTTTTCATTGGCAGGTAAGGACAGACCTCTTTCTCATCCACGACTACTCGCCCAGTGGGCAAAGAGAGGAGACTTGAAAGAGCAGGAGCTCGCGGGGCTAGCGGCCGAGGCCAAAGAAAAGACTGAGAGGGCCCATGCCACGGAAGAGAGGAACAGGACCTTCCAAGCCGAGGTGCTAACGCCGAGAGGCGGGTCAGGGACCTTGAAGCATCCTTGGCCTGAGAGAAGGATCGGGCCAATCGTCGGGTGGAGGAGCTCAAAGTCGAGGCGGCCCGGGCGGAGGAGCGATCTCAGACCCTCCAAACTCAACTGGAGGCGGTGCAGGCATGAGCATCGGCAGCTGAGTTAAAGGCTGCTGGGTGGTAGCTTTGATAGAAGCCGCCAAGAAGGAGGCCACCGAGGGGTGCCCAAGTTTAGGGCCTCGGTGGAGTATGTTGATGAAGTCCGGGAAGCGGCCACAGACTCCATCAAGGGGTACAGGGTCTGCAGTCTCGGGTGGCCCAGCTCTTCCCAAAACTGAAACTGGACGAGGTTGCTCTTCCAGGAATTCCCGGTGGAGGTTCGGAGGAGGCAGTGTCTCCTACCGAAGTGGAGGAGGCGGGGCCCGCGACTGACGTGGAAGCGGTCCCTCTGGTAGAGGTCTGGGAGAATGCTGGCGTGCCTCGCCGTTGTCCCGGGAAGAAGCCGGCAGGGCAATAGCCTCCGATCTAAGGACTTCACTTAATTTATTTTTCTGCTCTTTATATTTAGGGACTTCTTCTCTTAATTTGGGACCGCCCAGCCTGTCGGGGGTCCTCCAATGATGTAATTATTTAATTCCGACTTCAATGAAATTTCATTTCCTTCCATCGGATTCTTGTACTTTTGGTTGTCTTGGTTCCCTTTGGCAATTGCTCATGCATATATTTCTACTGAATGCCCCATCCTAAGGCATCCGGCTTCCAGTCCTTCTCGGTAGGGTTCCAGGCACAGTAGGCATTCGGGAACTTCACAAGTTACCTCCATTGTGCTGGAATCCTTGTTGCAGGACTCCATGCATCTTCTCGGAGCTGGTTGCTTATCTTGGGGACTTTTTAGCTAAGGCAAAGCTAGTTGATGGCTAGAGGGGGCCTGAGAGACCATCCCCGGGTGCCTGGGATGCCACCAAGCTAGAGAGCTTAGCTTGAGAAGTCCTGAAGACGTCCTTGCCGGTCTGGGGTTCAGCACGCAAGGTGCGAAGCTTCTGTAATCTGCTGAATCGCCGTCGCTGAACTAGGAATCCAACGGATTGAGTGCGGGGCTTCTGGAGCTTCCCGACTTCGAGGTGCGGGGCTTCTAGAGTTTTCCGGCTTGCCATCGCCGAACTAGGAGTTCAACAGATTGAGTGTGGGGCTTCCGGAGTTTCCCGGCTTCGAGGTGCGGGGCTTCTGGAGTTTCTCGGCTTGCTGTTATCAAACTAGGAGTTCAGCAGATTGAGTGCGGGGCTTCTGAAGTTTTCCGGCTTCAAGGTGCGGGGCTTCTGGAGTTTCTCGGCTTTGAAGTACGGGGCTTTTGAAATTTCCCGGCTTTGGTCGCCAGACCTGGGGTCGGGCAGTAATATTCCTGCAAGGTAAAGAAAATTTTGCACCAAAAGGAATTCTTTTGTTAATGAGAGGAAGCCTTACATCATTGGTAGTACATCCTTAAATTTTTAGCATTCTAAGTTCATAGGAATCGGGCGCCATCAAGATCGGCGAGGTAGTAGGCTCCATGGGGAAGGGCTTCGACTATTCTATAAGGGCCTTCCCAGTTCGTGGAGACCTTGCTGCATTCCTGAGGCTGTGAGGCTTCGGCCTGCCATAGTACCAGATCGCCTGGGTGAAAGGTCTTTGGCTTTACCCGAGAGTTGCAGTACCGGGCCACCCGCTATCAGTAGGCTGCCATCCGGAGTTGAGCCTTGTCCCTTGTTTCTTCAAGGAGATCCAAGTTGAGTAGAAGGCGAGCTGGGTTCTCAGCCTCATCATATTGCTCCACCCGAAACGTGGGCAGACCCATCTCCATCGGAATCACGGCTTTGGTACCGAAGATAAGGTTGAAAGGCATCTCGTTCATGGCTGTTCGGGATGTTGTGTGGTAGGCCCAGAGAACACTAGGGAGCTCTTCGGCCACCTGCCTTTGGCCTGATCTAGCATGGCTCGGAGCCCCTGGAGAATGGTTCGGTTGGTCACCTCGGCCTCTCTGTTGGTCTGAGGGTGAGCCACCGAGGTGAAGCAATGATGAATATTAAGGCCGTCGCAGAACTCTTCGAACTCCCGGTTGTCGAAATGTCATCCGTTGTCAGTGATGATAGTGTGAGGGAGCTTGAAGCGACAGATGATCGACTTCCAGAAGAACTGGCTGACCTTGACTTTAGTGATCCGTGCTAACAGTTCGGCCTTGACCCACTTAGTGAAGTAGTCGATGGCTACTATTAGGAACTTGTGCTGCCCGGATGTGGGAGGAAAGGGGCCAAGGTGTTCATCCCCTACTGAGCAAACGGTCAGGGGGTGAAGAGTTGGGAGAGTGGCACGGTCGGTTGACGTTGTATGTAGGCATGGTGCTGGCTTCGGTCACACTTCTTCATGAAGTTGGATGCATCCTTCCTCATAGTCTCCCAGTAGTACCCTTGGCGGAGGGCTTGTATGCTAACGTCCTGCCCCCCACATCATTCTCGCAGAGGCCTTCGTGTATCTTTTGGAGTGCAAAGGCCATCTTTGAGGGTCTCAAGCACTTCAGAAGTGGATAAGAGTAGGACCTACGGTATAGTTGCTCGTCCATCAGCATGAAGCGCGTAGCCTTCTTCTTGACGAGGTTGGCTTCTGTGCGATCTTCAGGCAGGGTACCATCGGTGATGTATATGATATATCGGTCCATCCAGCTGGGATCTAGGATGACTTGCTGGACTTCTCGGATGCCTCGTAACTTGGAGCCTAGAGGTACTTGACGTAGGCGCGTCCCAGTGATGAGTCCAGCAGGGTCGCGAGCCTGGAGAGGGCATCGACGCGAGCATTCTCTCCATGAAGAATGTGGGAGATGCTGAAGTACCAGAACCCCGCTGTGTTCGAGTGCACTTGTACCAAGTACTTTGACATTTGAGGGTCTCGGGCCTCGAATTCTCTTGAGACTTGTCCAGCCACCAATTGGGAGTCAGTGAAGACCTTCAGGCTGGGTACACCCAATTTGCGGGAGACTCTTAGTCCCGTGAAGAGTGCCTCGTACTCCACCTGGTTGTTGGTGGCCATAAACTGGAAGCGAAGTGCGTACTCGGCTACAACGCCTGCTCCGCTCCCTCCCGAGTTGGATGCACCATCCATGTGGAGGACCCAGACCTCCTTCTCAGCCTCAGGCTTCGTTTGGTGCTCCTTGGGGGTTTCCTCTGGCTCTTCGCCCATGCCTACACACTCGACTAGGAAATTGGTCAATACCTGTGCTTTCTGGGTTGACCTCGACCAGTAGGTGATGTCAAACTTGCTGAGCTTTAGCGCTCACTTAGCTAGACATCCGGACATATCAGGATGACTGAGCATAGCCCTCAGCAGTTGGTCCGTTAAGATTGCAATCGGGTGCACTTGGAAATATGGCCTGAGGTGCTGGGCAGACATTATGAGTGCAAAAATTAGTTTCTCAGAGCGGGTATACCTGACCTCTGCATCTCGGAGGAGCTTGTTGGCATAGTACACTGGTCTCTAGACTCCGTCTATGTAGACAAGGATCTAACTAACGGCCCCTGGGATAATCGCTAGGTACAGGAGGAGCTCTTTTCCATCCTCCGGCCTGGAGAGCAGTGGCGGTGATGCCAGGAACTTCTTCAGCTCCTTGAAGGTTTTCCGACACTCCCTTGTCCAGGTGAAGTCATGCACCTTGCGTAGCATCTTGAAGAAAGGTAGGCAGCGATCGGCAGATTCAAGATGAACCGACTCAGGGCTGTGATCCGGCCTGTGAGGCGCTGGACTTACTTCTTCGAGGCGGGATGCTCCATGTCGACAATCGCTTGGACCTTTTCATGGTTGTTTTCGATCTCCCTCTGGGTGACCATGAAGCTAAGGAACTTCCCAGCTGCCATGCCGAAGATGCACTTGGCCAGGTTCAGCTTCATCTGGTGTAGGCAAAGGTTTTGAAAGGCCTTTGCCAAGTCCGCAATGTGGTCCAACTTCGGTTTGCTCATGACGAGCATGTCATCCACATAAACTTGCATGTCACAGCCCATTTGGTCTTTAAAGACTATTGACTAGCAGTTGGTATGTGGCGCCAGCGTTCTTCAAGCCGAATGGCATCATCTGGTAGCAATACGTCTCCCGGTCTGTGATAAAGACAGTGTGCTCCTCATCCTCTGGATGTATCCAGATTTGGTTGTACCCGGAGAATGCATCCATAATGAAGAGCAAGTGGTGCCTCGAGGTGGCGTCAACCAATTGATCGATCTTCGGAAGGGAAAAACTATCCTTTGGATAGGCTCGGTTGAGATCGGTGTAATCTACACAGATCCTCCATTTTTCGTTATTTTTCTTGACCGTGATCATGTTCGCCAGCCAGCTGGGATACTGTACTTTGCAAATGAACTTGGCCGCGAGGAGCTTCTTTACCTCCTCGTTGACTACCCGCTGCCTCTCTAGGGCAAAGCACATCTTTTTCTGCTGGACCTGCGGCACTTCGAGTCAATGTTCAGCCTATGAGAAATGATGTCGGGGAGAATCCCTGGCATGTCTGCCGTAGTCCAAGCGAACACATCCACATTCGTCCAGAGAAAATTCAACAGGTGAGCCTGTTCTTCTTCTTATAGCTGGGCCTCAATCTGCACCATCTTCGACAGGCCTGCACCGAGGGGATATGTCAATAGATACTCAACTGGGCCGTCCTTGGGGTCCTGCACCTTTTGGTCGAGGTCATAGATGCTGGGATCCTCCTTGGCACTTCTGGCCCTTGGGATAGCTTGCAAATAGTGTTGGATCGGCTGAGGTTCCCCCCTCATCTCCCCTACACCATAAGGAGTGGGAAACTGTACCAGCAGCCACTTTGTGGAGATGACCGCATCGAGCAAATTGAGCCCGGGGTGGTCAATGATCATGTTATAAGCCGAAGGGAGCCTAACAACCATGAAGGTCATCATGACTGTGCTCTGTCGAGGTGGTGATCCGGTAGTAACAGGAAGAGTGATCTCTCCTTCAACTCCCATAGTGTCTTCAGTAAAATCGACAAGGGGCGTGTGCACTGGCTTTAGTCGAGTAGAGGATAAATTGATCCTGGAGAAGGCATCGTAAAAAAGGATATTAGTCAAACTTTCACTATCGACCATAATCCGCTTTACAAGATGCCTGGCAATTATCATCTCGACAACTACGGCATCATTATTTACATTTCCACCCATGGTTCCCTCCTTTATCATAAAGGGGAGTATATTCTCTGACCTCTCCCCCTCCCGGGCTCTCTTAGAAGTGTGCTCTATCTCCTAG
This sequence comes from Areca catechu, assembly GCA_021397845.1. NCBI lineage: Eukaryota > Viridiplantae > Streptophyta > Magnoliopsida > Arecales > Arecaceae > Areca > Areca catechu. Next base: position 77,436,646 of record CM038039.1, on the reverse strand, counting down.
CATATCATATCCACAGGCTTCTCGGTGGACCAGTTGTCGACTGGAGGAATAGGAGGAAGAGCTGCAAGCGCTTGAGGTTCTGCCGGGATCTTGCCCCCATGAACTTTTTGAGGTAGCCCCTTCTTATCAGATCTTCAATCTCTCTTTTGATTTTGCGCATTCCTCGGTGTCGTGGCCGTGGTCGTGATGAAATTGATAGTACTTTATCTTATCATATTTGTTGGATGGCCTCAGTAGAGGAGGGCGGCGTAAGTAGCGCTCGCCCTCAATTTTCATAAGGATTTTCGACCTCAGGGTGAGGAGAGGAGTATATTTTTCTTATGGGATGGGACTGCTTTTCGGCTTCAATCCCGGTCGGATGTTCGAGGTTGGTCCAGGCCTTCGCATCCCGGGTGCTTCTCCTAGAGGCTACTTCTTCAATGGCTTCCCATCCAACTCTCTCTTGGTGCGGTCCACCTCCTCAGCATGGATATACTTGTGGACTCGATGGAGGAGGTCAGAGTATGTCTTCGATGGCTTCTTATCCAGAAAGTAGGTCAGGCGGGAGGTCTGAGCCATCTCTTCAGCGCCACCATGGTGACGGGCTCATCCAGGTTGTATATTTCCAGTACGACAACGTTGAAGTGGGTCACGTAGTCCTACAATGACTCATGGTCCCACTGCCTAATGGAGAAAAGACTGTCTACATCTCATGGCACCTTCCGACAGGCATCGAAGTAGGCCACAAATCTCCTTTCTAGTTATGCGAATGAGTTGATGCTTTCAGGCTCAAGGTGGGTAAACCAGACTCGAGTGGCCTTCCGAAGAGTGGCTGGAAAGGCGATGCAGAGAAGTACGTTGGTCGTCCCTTGGACTCTCATGAGAGCCTTGTAGCTCTCCAAGTGGTCCAGGGAGTCGATGGTCCCATCGTAGAGATCCACCTGAGGCATACGGAACCGACTCGGGATCAGCTCCTCTTGGATTTCTCAGAAGAAGGGGGGACGGGCGTCGTGGCCTGCTGGCTCGCGAGAGGAGCCCTGCATATTTGCAAACTGGCGGGATAGTTCCGCAAGCTTACACTCTTGTTCCTCCAGGCACTTTTTAGCCATGCGCCTGATGGCCTCATCGATGAAACCTTCCACCGAGGCCATCAGAGGAGATGAAGATGACATTTGAGGAGGGTCACGATGGGGAGCCTTGCCTCCACGGCTTCGATGGTGCTTAACAGCGGCACGCTCAAAGGCCGGAGATCGGCTCTCTCGGTCAACTGACCCAGTCCATTGTCTCTTCGTCGAGGTATGATGGCTTCCCCGGGGATCAATCATGACACATGGTAGGATGGCCTTCCTTGGAGGGAGCACAGGTTATCACGGGATACGACGGCGTGGGTCGCATGGATCCCTGGCTGCTATTAAGTGGCTAAGGATCGGTGCTGATGTTGCAACTATCGCACTACCGCAGTCAGAACAACATCTGCTGGGCAAGCACGGCGAGCTGGACGTCCATCGGGGGTGGTTGTGGTGGAGCAGGGGGTTCCCTTTCTAGGTTCTGTGGGCCCCTATGAGAAGGAGGGTTTCTTGCACTGCTGGTGGAGGCTTCCCGTGCACGTGTCACCACCATGCCTCAGGTGGAGTCATTTGCAAGGAGATTAGTTTGAATCAGACTGTGTCCTGTCCCCCTTCCTGGCATGCCAATCTGTTGCCGCCTATACCGCCATGGCCTGCAGCTCTAGCATGGCACTGACGTCAGCCTCCTTATCTGAAATTCAGTGTGCGTACCCGGTCCTGTGAAAGAAAAGAGACCCGTGCCAAGGATCCCGGTGGGGGCACTCCAATGATCAAGTTAGTGGGCGATCTAGGGGAACATATTCTCCTCTATGGATCCTTGTGCGGTCTCCATGCTCGGAGGAGATTTTTAAGGAAAGAGTAAAGTGGGAGTTGTAGCAAAGAAGGAAGGCTTGAGCAATGGTAGCCATGTCCATTGAGACTCTCCCAACGAGTTCTTCGATAGTCTCAGAGTGCTCTTGCTTGTTCGCTCCCCCTCTGCTTGCTTTTTCTTACATTGTTCGAAGGCCCTTTTAATATCCTTTATAGACCATGGATCCTCTCCATTACCCACCTTGGGTTCTCCCCCTTCAGGGGGTGCTTGAAGGTCAACGACCGGCAGCGCCCCATGGGTCGTGCCCCGGTGCCCCCTCCCTTCATGGTAGGGAGTTATGTCGAGGCTTCTGACTTCCTGGCGGGTTGCCATGCTTGGGAAAATCTGGTAGAGCCTCGATCCGGGAATAGCCGCTCCTAGGTTTGAATCCCCTGGCATGGCTTTCTTCTTCCGGGTGGTGCGAATGGTCGGCTAAGAAATGCAATACCTCGACTAGAGCACCCTTTCCTAATCGGTGTAAAAAATGGTGAAAGAGATCCTGGTGCTCTGGGGAGATGCTCTTTTGTAGGTCGGCGTGCTTCCCCTTCGTAGGTCTTGGGCAGTGTGCCTCCATCCAATAGATGTAGGGGCATTTCCTTCTTTCTGCCCCAGGGGCTTTTGAGATGCGGTCGGCCTTGGTTAGCGGGACAGCCTCGAGCTGGTAAACCTTTCCATTAAAAAGCACTCGGCTCGAGGAGAGGGAGCTCGACTTCGATCGAGGTGGGCTCGACCTCAGGGGAGCTGCCCGGTAGAGGAGCTCGAAGAGAGGGAGCTCGACTTTGGTCAAGGTGGGCTCGACCTCGGGGGAGCCGTCCGGTAGAGGACCTCAAAGAGAGGGAGCTCGAAGAGAGCTGAGGTGGGCTCGATCTCGGGGGAGTCGCCCGACGGAGGAACTCAAAGAGAGGGAGCTCGACTTCGATCGAGGCGGGCTCGACCTCGGGGGAGCCGCCCGGCGGAGGAGCTCGAAGAGAGGGAGCTCGACTTTGGTCGAGTCGGGCTCGACCTTGGGAGAGCCGCCCGGTGGAGGAGCTCGAAGAGAGGGAGCGCGACTTCGACCGAGACGGACTCGACCTTGGGGGAGCCGCCCGATGAAGGAGCTCGAAGAGAGGGGCTGACGTGGCAACGTCTGCCAGTGCAGCCACCACCTAGATCCAAAGGGGGCTCCACGTCAGCGATCCCGCCACATCACTATATATTTATAATATATTATAATATTAATTTATTATTATATTATATTATACTTATAGTATAATAATATAATATGATATGATATAAGATATAATAATGAGACTTTATTTATAGGTATTTTGGTCATCTAAAAATTTTATTTAAATCAAAATTGCTTTTTGACAGTAATCAGAAAGTACTTTTGGGAGGAAGCCCTAGAATAGAGCTTTTTCTAAGTAAACATTTTTAGTTTTCTGGTAAAGCTAAAATGACCTCCTAATTTTTTACCAAACATTACTGTATCATCCAATAATTCTTTTGGAGAACCAAAAGGTACTTTCTGGTACTCCAAAAGCCTAGCCAAATAGAGTCTTAGTTTTTATTGGCTCTTTATCTTTGGCACAACTCTTCTATCACATGATCAATCTTTGCAATTTCAAATCACTAGTTACCCAGTGTGCGGAAATGACCACTCTATGTAGATAAGATCAACAGCAACAACTTCCTCCCTATGCAGGAATGGATAAGGACTAAAATCTTGTGCTCATAATGGCATATACTCTGGCAATCGCATGGTTCCTTGACCATTTGCTACAAATAACTAGCCCCAAGGATCCAGCAAGTGAACTCTTCATGCTCACTACTTTCTTTCTGTTCTAGATCTTTGATTTAAATATTAAAGGATCTTCATCAGAGCCAATCTCAGTTGGAGACTTGTTTGCAAGTCTCTCCAACAGCGACACCCATCAGTCGATTGTTTCTTTAACCTTAAGCTGAAATCTGCAGCAATAGATTGGCGCTAGGAAGAGAGACCCAGTCCCATTTTTGGAAAGATAAGTGAGCAACATATTGAGATGGTATGCATAGTTTTTTCATGGCATTCTAATGCCACTTCATCAAGAAACAGGGCAATCCGCATCGATAGCGAGGCCCCTACTTTGCCATCACAACCTGCACCATTGCTTACGCCTGTTGCAGGGGTCACTGCAGACCAATTTAACATATTGGTCCAATAGGTGCAAGCTTTGACCAATACTGTTAAAGCGAGATAGCATAACAACAATGGTGTGGGCACCACAGTTCAAAAAAGAATTCAGCAAAATCTAATCAAGCCATACTCATTATGCATGGATTAAGTTAGCTTTACTTTTGGTTTCAATTTTACTTTTGGTTTCAATTTCATTTCTTTAATTGAATATGAGTCCTATAAATAGGGAAATTTATGTCTTTGGTTGAATTTGAGTCTGTAATTAAGATTAAGTCCATGTCAATTTGGTCTCTTAAATCAAATAGGATTTAATTTGACTTTGTAATTAGTAGATTTCATAAGTTGGTCCAAGATGGGTTTGAAATGGGTTCAAACTTAAGCAAAAAGGCTTGAAGATTAAGTGCAACAAATCATTTTAATCAACCATGACAAGGAGGATGCCACATCATCAAGTACAAGTGGACGCCAAGTCATCTTCAAAGTCAACATGGAGGATACCTAAGCATGCCACTTTACCATACTTTAGGTGGCCAAATTGAATTCGAAAAGAAGGTGGCCGACCACCATTCTCTCCACCATCCAAGCATGGTTTCAACTCCCCTTCCACATAGCTTGCTTGGATTACAACCTCCCATGATATTCTCCATGTATTTTGAATTTTCAAACTTGTATTGGAGGCTTATAAATAACCCTCCAAACCCCTCTTATAAGATGATTTTGATGAATGAAAATTCCAAGTTATCTTCTTCCATTTATGTTGTGCAAATGTCCTCTGAGAGGGAGTGGGTGAGAGGCCCATAAGCTTTCCATTAGCCAACCTAGCTACCATCAAAATTCCCTTCTTTCACCAAGGAGTCGCCACTTCCATCAACTCAAAGATGCCCACCAATTTCAGCAAAGGCGCCAAGCTTTCATTCTTCCAAGGATCCTCCATCAAATCATCACTCATAACCTTCCCTCAAAAATTTACTTATATTTCATTATTCCATCCCTTCCAATCCCTAATGAGTTCCCTTGCAGGGTCCTCCATGGCCGCGAGCTAAAGAGGAGGTGAACTTTGCTCTGGAACCAACAACATGGAAGTCTTCATTCTAGATGTGATAGTTTTCAAGTCCAAGTCATCCATCCTTGAGTGCTAAAATTTGATTCACCACTACAAAGTGTGAGGGCTCAATATTGGTCAGTAAGCCTCCCTTTACTCTAGGTTTGAATATTTGGATGGTTTATGCCCTAGTTCGGATGGTTTCCCAACCATTAAGCCCAATCTTCATGGATTAAACAAGAGTTATAGTTTGGATTGTCCATTGCTTAGTTTTCCTTTGTATGATTCTTATGCATATCTTATGAATGAATTTTGCTTATGTAAGTGGGAATCATTGGTCAACCAACAAATTAATCCTCTAAGTTAGAATTCATCTTTGCATACTGCATCAAATTTGGTATCAGAGCATGATTGCATGGGTAGTATAATAATGGTAGCAAGTATGCTTCTCTTTAAGTACTCGGATTAGGTGCTTCACTTGGGCCATCCGGTCATAGGAGAGAAGTAGGGCTACAAGACCCTCTCTTCCCATTCAATGGGATCTCCTATGGTGTATAGAGGTGCCATTGTGATTTGACTCGTGAAGAAGAAAACCAAGAGAAAACTCATTTAAAACTTAGTTTCTGCATCCCGTAATTCTAGTATATGGTCTGTTAATCTAATTATTTTTTATTTAAAAAACTTAAAAAATTTTGATTCTTGTTTTATTAGATTCATCACATTTGATACTATTTTTCAAAATTTTATCCTGATTTATTTCGTTCTATAGAATTTTGTACATCTATTTTTCTTCCGGAAAATAGTTTTGCCAGTCTAATTTCAGCATTATTTAGTTAGAATGTGTTGTTGCATTCATTTTAAACTACTTAAGGGTGACAATATCATAAGATAAGGGAATGAGGTCATTACCTTTCCTTGGTCCAAAAATAACCAACCACATTTTGCATCGAATCCAAACCTTTTAATAAAATTGAGTAGCAACCTAATTAGAATTAGGGACACCAACAAGTCAAGCTCAATTAGTGTGTTGAGACTAGTGTGAATCATTTCTTCATCTACTCCTAAAAATTGGTGTCTAAGGCTAGAGGTCCAAAAGCAAATGCCTTAAGTAGATTTGTGGTTCTTTAATTGGGTCCTCGCGAAAGCAGGGGGGGCCTCCCACAATCCCACCTCTTACCTGGCCAGTTGAAAGGGTATTTGTAATCTTGATCTATACTGAGTCATTCATACTATATTGGACTCTAGGTCTAGCAAACTTTAGAACGAGTCTTTGTATTGAATGACTACTAGATCAGGAACTCCATACCGGCATTCACAAGACCAACCAAGTTCTACCATGGACCCCAATCTAGAAGTTCTAATGAGAACTATGACCAAGCAGTTCAAGCAATTGAACAATAGGTTTGATCAAATGGATGAGAGGATAGGAACTCTTGAAGAGACCCGTATGACCCCTATTGAGCCACAATCACCCAGATTGCCACCCATCCATCCTAGAGTCCAATGCCAGGAACATACTTCTGACCCACATCAAAGGAGACCTCACCATGATTATGTTGACCAAGATGAGAGAGCCCTTAGAAACATTCATCTAGATGCACCCATATTCGATGTAAGCTTGGATCCTAAGATGTATATAGACTAGGAAAGTGATATGGATCAATACTTTGATTGGTATGAAATGTCGGAAGATAGAAAATTTAAGTTTGCTAAACTTAGATTGGTCTGTCAGGCTAGATTGTATTGGGATAATGTTGAGCAAATTAGTAGACAGAGAGGTGACATGCCCATGGCCACTTGGAGAGTTATGAAGGTAAAGCTTAGGAAGAAGTATTGATCCCTGTCCTACGAACAAAGACTCTTAGATCAATGGCAATGATTAAGTCAAGGAAATAAGACAGTGTCAGAGTATATTGCCAAGTTTGATGAGTTCGTCATGAGATGCAGTGTGGTTGAGCGGAAGTTGTGACCTTGTCTAGGTTTAGAGTAGGTCTTCGAGAAGAAATCCAGAGAGAGTTATTTCTTAGAGAGGTCCATGATCTAGACCAAGCTTACCAAATTGCTAAGGACTGTGAGAGATTTCAGAGGGGACCCATTTTTCGTTGACCCAAATCCAATAGGTTTAATTTCCCTGGAAGTAGACCCAACCCAAGCCCAAGTCCATCCAACAGACCCAATCCTACTACTCCATTAGCCCATAGAGATGACAAAGGAAAGAGTCCTGAAGTTCGAAGAGAAGGTAGTGTCCATTATTTTAGGTGCCATAAGGAAGGTCACATTGCAAGCTAATATCCTACCAGAGCATTACACATAGGAGAAATAGAAGAGGAGGTCCCTGAACCCATAGAAGATTGTGAGGAAGAGGTATATGAGGCCGGTGTGAACTTAGCTGATGAGTATGAAGGGGATGAAGAGATCATAGACTCATCAGAATTTCTAGTAGTTATGAGATGTATCTTGACGCAGGCTAAGGAACAAGAAGATTGGCATAGGACCAACATCCTACAAACCTTTGTTAAGATAGAATAAAAAGTCTGCAAGATCATCTTAGATAGTGGAAGTTGTGTCAATGCCATATCAACCAGTACAGTCAAGAACTTAGGATTGCCCACTGTACCCCATCCCAACCTATATAAGATATCCTAGATAGATTTAACCTCGATTCCCATCAAATTTATGTGCCAAGTCACAATCCAAATCTAGTCATACCAAGAAAAGGTTTGGTGCAATGTTCTTCCCATGGAAGTAAGCAGCATCATATTAGGTCGACCATGGTTGTATGATCATGACGCTATACTCTATGGTTGCTCTAATTCTTGTTCTTTTACTCATAATGGAAAGAAGATTGCAATCAATTCTTCACCACCTAAGGACCATGTTAAGAGAGGATCAAGTCACATAAGGGACAAGAAATAAGGAATAAACATGATCAGTGGTAAGGAATTGAAGCACGAGCTTAGCAGTGGTTCACCTGTTTTGATTTTGACAACTAAGGAAGTTCAGGATCAACCCCATAAGGAACAGTCCCAGGAAGTGTTAAGGTTTCTAGAGGAGTTTCAAGATATATTTCTAGAAGACCTTTCTAATCACCTTCCATCCTTAAGAGATATTCAACATGCCATAGATTTGATCACAGGATCCACGTTACCGAACCTTCTCCATTATAGGATGAATCCTACAGAACATTCTGAGTTACAACGTCAAGTTAGAGAACTTCTCCAAAAGGGATTCATTAGAGAAAGCCTGAGCCCATGTGCAGTACCTGCCTTTCTGACCCCTAAGAAAGATGGCACATGGAGAATGTGTGAAGATAGTCGAGCCATCAATAAGATTATCATTAAGTATCGTTTCCCAATTTCCCGTTTGGATGGCATGTTGGATATGATGGCCGGAGCCAAAATTTTCTCCAAAATCAACCTTAAGAGTGGCTATCATCAAGTAAGAATTAGACCCGTGGATGAATGGAAAATCACTTTCAAGACTAAAGATGGCTTGTATGAGTGGGTAGTGATGCCTTCGGCTTGTCCAATGCACCCAACACCTTCATGAGAATCATGACCCAGGTTTTAAGGACATTCATTAGAAAGTTCATAGTGATCCATTTTGATGACATTCTCATCTACAGTAGAATGAAGGAAGACCACTTGAACCATCTGAAGCAGGTTTACCAAGCCCTTAGACAAGATAGTCTCTATGCCAGAAATGTGAATTCATGATCCATAGCGTTATCTTTCTAGGATTTGTTGTCACCACTAAAGGAGTGTCTACCGACCTCGAAAAGGTCAAGTCCATAGTTGAGTGCCCGGTACCCAAAAACATCCATGATGTCCGTAGTTTCCATGGTCTAGCCACATTCTATAGGAGATTCATTCGAGGATTCAGTACAATAGTGGCACCCATTACGATTGTGTTAGGAAGGGAACCTTTGAATGGACAAAAGCCGCAAATAGAGCCTTCCTAAAAATCAAGGAGAGAATGACCCAAGCACCTATCTTAAGATTGCCTAATTTTTCAAAAGTATTTGAGGTTGCTTGTGACGCCTCTAGAGTAGGAATTAGAGGAGTCTTGAGTCAAGAAAATCATCTAGTGGCATTCTTTAGTGAAAAGTTGAATGAGACAATAATGAGATATTCAACTTATGATAAGGAATTGTACGTGGTAGTTCAAGCTTTGAGGTATTGGAGACACTACTTACCACCGCAAGAGTTCGTTCTTTATTCCGATCATGAAGCCCTATGATTCCTTAATTCCTAAAAGAAATTGAACCCTAGGCACGGAAAATGGGTAGAAATATATTCAGGTATATACATTTGTTCTAAAACACCGTGCCGGCACTGAAAATAGGGTTGCAGACACACTGAGTCGACGACCCATGCTTTTGACCTCGGTTAGCACTGAAGTTGTAGGGTTTGATAGACTGAAAGAAGAGTACCCTAAGTGTCCAAACTTTAGTGACATTTATCAATCCCTTCAACAAGGACCATCTAGTGTATATAGTGACTATACTCTCCTAGATGGATTCCTTTTCAAAGGAAATAAATTGTGTATACCCCAAACGTCCATCCGAGAATTTTTGATCTGGGAAGTTCATGCTGGAGGCCTAGTCAGTCATTTTGGTAGAAATAAAACCATCATAGCAATAGAAGATCAATTCTTTTGGCCTGACCTCAAGAGGAATGTAGCCCAAGTTATGGGGCAATGTCGTACATGTACTGTTGTTAAATAGCAAAAGCAGAACACTGGTTTGTACACTCCTCTACCAATCCCTGATTGTCCTTGGTAGGATCTTAGTATGAACTTTGTACCAGGACTACCAAAGACCTCAAGGAGACATGAATCCATCTATGTTGTAGTTGACCGATTTTCTAAGATGGCTCACTTCATCCTATGTTCACAAACTTTCGATGCTTCAAGAATGGCTAATCTTTTTCTTGACGAAGTGGTTAAGCTACATGGTTTACCCAAAACCATTATATCAGATAGAGATATTAGGTTCACTAGCTACTTTTGGAAAATCCTTTGGCATATGCTAGGAACCAGACTGAAATTCTCTACTGCCTACTATCCTCAGACTAATGGACAAACTGAAGTCGTTAACCAGAGCCTAGGAAATTTGCTGAGATGTCTAGTTGGTGATAGTATGGGAAATTGGGATCTCTTACTACCTCGTGTTAAGTTTGCTTATAACATCTCAGTCAATAGATCTACTGGAAAGAGTCCATTTGAGGTGGCCCATGGTTACAAATCTAGGAAGCCATTAGATCTCATCCCATTGCCCACACATGCACAAGTTTCTGAGTTTGTTGAGTCATACGCACAGCATATTAAGGACTTGCATAAAGAAATCAGTAAAAAAATTAACATGAGCAATGAAACCTATAAGCGTTTGGCTAATTCACATAGAAAAATCAAAGAATTTTATGAAGGAGACTACGTGATGGTTAGGCTCAAAACCGAACGGTTCCCACCTGGAACCATGAAAAAATTACATGCCCGCAGTGCTGGGCCATTCAAAATCATTAGAAAAATTAGGTCTAATGCGTATGTATTGGAACTACCATCTAACTTAGGTATCAGCTCGACCTTCAATGTTTCAGACTTAGTAGAGTATAAGGAGCCAGTACTGATACCTAGTGAGCCTTTTGGGCCTGAACCTATCATTGAGAGTGATCCTACCTCCGAGTATCCACCAGCCACTATACCTGAGCAGCGAGACAAGATTGAGAGGATTATGGATGACAAAACTATCACTACCAGGAATAAGGACTATCAACGTTATTTGATTCAATGGCAAGGTTGACCGGAATCTGATAACTCGTGGATCACTCGAGAGGATCTACAACAAATCAACCCAGACTTATTAGAATACTATCAAAGTCGGAGTGACCCATACTCGATAGGGTCGAGTCTTTCCCACTACGGAAGAATTGGTGCGGGCACCACAGTTCGAAAAAGAATTCAGTCCAATCTAATCAAGCCAGACTCATTATGGATGGATTAAATTAGCTTTACTTTTGGTTTCAATTCCATTTATTTAATTGAACATGAGTCCTGTAAATAAAAAAAATTATGTCTTTGGTTGAATTTGAGTCATGTAATTAAGATTAAGTCCATGTCAATTTGGTCTCTTAAGTCAAGTTGGGTTCAATTTGACTTTGTAATTAGTAGATTTCATAAGTTGGTCCAAGATGGGTTTAAAATGGGTTCAAAGTTAAGCAAGAAGGCTTGAAGATTAAGTGCAACAAATCACTTCAACCAACCACAGCAAGGAGGATGCCACATCATCAAGTACAAGTGGAGGCCAAGTCATCTTCAAAGTCAACATGGAGGACACCTAAGCATGCCACTTCACCATACTTTGGGCGGCCAAATTGAATTCAAAAAGAAGGTGGCCGACCACCATTCTCTCCACCATCCAAGCATGGTTTCAACTCCCCTTCCACATAGCTTGCTTGGATTACAACCTTCCATGATATTCTCCATGTATTTCGAATTTTCAAACTTGTATTGGAGGCTTATAAATAACCCTCCAAACACCTCTTGTAAGATAATTTTGATGAATGAAATTTCCAAGTTATCTTCTTTCATTTGTATTGTGTAAATGTCCTCCGAGAGGGAGTGGGTGAGAGGCCCATAAGCTTTCCATTAGCCAACCTAGATACCATCAAAATTCCCTTCATTCACCAAGGAGTCGCCACTTCCATCAACTCAAAGACATCTACCAATTTTAGCCAAGGCGCCAAGCTTTCATTCTTCCAAGGATCCTCCATCAAATCACCACTCCTAACCTTCCCTCAAAAATTTACTTATATTTCATTATTCCATTCCTTCCAATCCCTAATGAGTTTCCTTGGAGGATCCTCCATGGTCGCGAGCTAAAGAGGAGGTAAACTTTGCTTTGGAACCAACAACATGGAAGTCTTCATTCTAGATGTGATAGTTTTCAAGTCCAAGTCATCCATCCTTGAGTGCTGAAATTTGATCCACCACTACAAAGTGTGAGGGCTCAATATTGGTCAGTAAGCCTCCTTTTACTCTATGTTTGAATATTTGAATGGTTTATGCCCTAGTTCGGATGGTTTTCCAACCATTAGGCCCGATCTTCATGGATTAAACAAGAGCTATAGTTTGGGTTGTCCATTGCTTAGTTTTCTTTCGTATGATTCCTATGCCTATCTTATGAATGAATTTTGCTTATGTAAGTGGGAATCATTACTCAAGCAACAAATTAATCCTCTAAGTTAGAATTCATCTTTGCATGCCGCATCAAACAATCCACAGCAGCAAGCACCTTCTACTCCACAACAGTCACTGCCAATTGTGGCTCAACCTCCTCCCACTATAGCATAGTAGCCATCAGATGCAGCCCAACTACAGCCACCTCCCGCGGTCTCTTGTTCTCCTCCTCCATAGAATCTGGAGCAAGAAAAGCATATGTGGCATAGTAGGCTCAAAAGTTTAGAGTGACTCGGAGGTGGTTGTCGACTCCCCACTCAGAGAAAGATTCTACTCCAAGGAAGTCACCGCCTCGACATTCTGAGAATTACAATGCTCGAGGCACCAATATAGAGCAATGTCTTTAGGAAATGAATCGACGGATCGAGATATTATAGAATTAGGCTCTAGTCTATAATGAAAGGCTCGGTATAAACATAAACCCACCTTTCACTACCAGAATGATGCAAGAGCCAATGCCTACAAACTTTAAGGTCCACCATCTGGAAACTAAGATGGGTCGGAGGATCCGCTAGATCACCTCAAAAGTTTTAGAACTCTCATGTTACTTTGCTAGGCTTCCGATAAAATCATCTGTTGTGCCTTCTCTTCCACTTTCAAAGGGATGGCTAGGTATTGGTATTCCAGTCTCAAGCTGGCTCCATTGATTCCTTCAGAGAGTTGAGCCCGTTATTCATCTCCCACTTCACCAATAGTCAATAGTGTCATCAGGGGTTGGACTACATGATCAATATAAGGTAGGGGGAAATAGAATCCCTCTGCACGTACCTCAGTTATTTCAACATGGCTACTTTGGAGGTGCAATAGTTGGATCAATCTATGGCTATGATAATCTTGAATAGTGGGCTATAGAGGAATGCCTTTCTCTTCTATCTAGAGAAGACTTATCCATAGAGCTTCACAAAAATGTTCACTTGGGTGAAAAAGTATGGCAATGTTGAGGAGGCATACAATGCCTATCTAGTCCCTACCGAGCTTAAGGTGGTGGAGAAGGTGGAGAGCTCGAGAAGGGTTTATGAGAAGGACCATCAAAGAAGCCGGAGGTCTTACACTATGCCCTGTCATCGATTTAGGACATTGTAGAGGAACTAGAGGAATAAGTTCCCTCCCAAGGGATGTATTAACTCACCCCCGAGATGTTTTGGCAATTACATACCTCTAAATATATCTCGGGAGTAGATATTGATGGAGGTGAGAGCACATCTACCTTCGGCGAGAAAGATGCACTCTCGACCAGAATGTCACAACCCTAATGAATACTACCTCTACCATCGCTACCATGAACGTGACACGGAAGATTGCCTCCAACTGTAGGATGAAGTCGAGTGATTCATCTAAGGGGGAAGGCTGGATTGTTTCCTATGAAGGATACCTCTGCACTGCTCACCTCCAAGGCCCTCACCATTACCACTGCCAAAGCATTGCATGGTTCCAGAACTGCCCCCTAGGCAAGTGATCGTGGAAGAAAGGCCACACGTGGCCAATGTAAATATGTTGATTGAAGCATGACAAAAGGCAACAAAGCACTCCGGGATGACAAAGAGATAGAAGATCAAAGAAATCATCACCTTCTCTGAAGAAAGCATGGTCGATGTCTAGCACCCGCACACTGATGCGGCAGTAGTTACTTTAAATATCACTGATTATAATGTACAATGAGTCTTATTTGATAGTGAAAGCTCAATTGATATCTTGTATTTCTCTACCTTCTCTTAAATGAATCTTTCTATGGATTGACTAGCAAAATTTGGTTCTCTTATATAGGGCTTTTCTAATGAGTCGGTACTTGTAAAGGGGTAATTGCACTGCTTGTTATCACTGGCACTCTGCCTGAGCAAACTACTGTCCAGGTGGACTTTTTGGTGGTCAAAGTCCCTACATCCTACAATGCGATCCTCAGGTAACCTGGTCTATATGCCCTCAATGATGTGCTCTCTATCTATCATCTACTTGTGAAGTTCTTGATGAGGAATGGAATCGGCCAAATTAGAGGAAATCAAGTTGTGGTGTGACAATACTATAATGCCAGGCTTCAAGTCGAAGCATAACCTGACCTGCTGTCCATGGGACTGGATACACGAATGAGCTGATGGAGGAGTATGGCAAGCCTTTAAGGGATCTTCTGGAGATACCTCTATCTAAAAAGGATCCTAGTTGGATGGTTCGGATAGGCTTGGATCTAGATAAGGTAACGAATAAATGCCTAACCATGTTTTTTACAGGAAAATGCTGATATGTTTGCCTGGTCCACTACCAATATACCAAGAATTGACCCGGACATGATGGCACACGGGCTAAATATTGATCCAACTTACTATCCAGTAAAGCAATAGAAGCAAAGCTTCATCCTGGTGAACCAGAAGGTCATTACCAAGGAAGCTGACAAGGTGGTCAAAGTCAGCTTCATTCAGGAGGTGATGTATCCTGACTGGCCTACCATGGTGCTTGTAAAGAAAGCGAATGAGAAGTGATGGATGTGCATAGACTTCACTGATTTACATAAACTTGCTCAAAAGATAGTTATTCTCTATCTAAGATTGATCAATTGGTCGATACAATTTATGGTCATGAACTCCTTACCTTCATGGATGCCTTTTTTAGTTATAATCAAATATGAATGGTACCAAAAAATGAGGAGAAGACCACTTTTATAACTGATGGTGGACTTTTTTGTTACAGGGGTCATATCCTGTGTGCTTAAAAATGTAGGTGTCACTTATCAACAACTAGTGAATATGATATTCAAAGATCAAATTGGTCGAAATATGGAGGTGTACAGGGTGATATACTACTTAAAAACTGATCCACTTATGATTATATTGCCTACCTCCAAGAGATCTTCAATACATTATGCCAATATAAAATAAAGCTGAATCCGGCAAAGTATGTATTTGGGATGAGTTCCAATAAATTCTTTGGCTTCATGGTCTCATGCAAAAGTATCGAGATCACCCCAGAAAAGATTCGGTTGATCCAAAAAATAACTCCACCAAAGTCTATCAAGAAAGTATAATGCCTTACTAGGAAGGTAGCACTCAACCGCTTCGTGTCCAGATTAGTGGAAAGTGTCTTCCTTTCTTTGAAATACTCAAGCGATTGAAAGATTTCCAGTGGACTATAAAGGGCTAAAGGCATTCGAGGAGTTGAAGAAGCATCTCAGTTCTATCCCACTGTTAAGTAAGCTTGAGCTTGGTAAAAACCATTTTCTCTACCTTACTATATCCTCAGTAATAGTAAGTACAATGCTCGTTTGAGAGAAAGAGAAGATTTAAAAATCATTATATTACATAAGCAATGTCCTCCACAATGTAGAAACCAGATACACCAAGCTAGAGAAGTTCATCTTTGCTTTCATTATTTATGCTAAAAAACTTCAACCTTATTTTCAGGCCTATAGCATTATTCTTCTGATTTATCGGCCTGTGAAGACCATTCTCCATCGGTCGAATACCTTGGGACAAATAGCCAAATGGGTACTTGAGCTTTCAGAATTTGATATAAGGTTCTATCCGAGGCCTTCAATTAAAGCTCAAGTGCTTGTAGACTTCATCATAAGTGTCCAATCCCAGGGGAAGATAATGCACAAATGGAGGGGGTAAGTTCTGGGGTCAATCTAGAGAAGCAATAGACCTTATACATAGATGGTTAGTCAAGCTCTTCGAGGTTAGGAGTAGGCCTTATCTTGATGGCCCTCAAAGGAGATGTTGCCGAATACGCTCTACATTTCAAATTTCCAACTACCAATAATAAGGCAAAATGTGGGCACTAATCATCAGACTTAGGATTGAAAAGAAAATTGGAGTTAGACATCTTATTGTCTTTTGTGACTCCCAACCAATGGTCTAACAAGTCAAAGACAAATATAAGGCTCAAGATGATAACATGAAGAAGTACTTGGGCAAGGTGAAAAACTTGATCTCATTCTTTCATTGTTTCAAAGCTTTGATGTTCATTAGGTACCCAAAGTAGTGAATACCAGGTCGATACTCTATCAAAGCTGGTGGCATCTTTGTCATCTGATCTTCGGAAGGATACATATCTCAAAGTGTCAAAAAACAAGAGCAGGATTTCATTCATGGATTTTTTTTTAAACCAGCAAAAGTATATTAGATTAAAAATAATTTTAACTACTAACTTATGCATTATAATGATTCTAAAAAACTACCCTACAGGACCATGATAGGATATGAATAGAATATAATGTTGAAATTAAAATCATCATGCATTGATCTAATTAATGCATACTATACATCTAATCTATAAACATAAATATGATCAGATTCCATACCTCATCATAGGTCGATGAATACCGCTACTGATGGTGTATGCTAGAAGGTCTGGATGTCACCTTGTAGCCACATAAGATGTCTGGCTTTAATGAAAAGTTTGCACAAAGTCTCAAAAAATCACCTTTCCTAGAGTGCTAACTCCATGTGAAGGCTATGGATGGATGATCTAAAAACCTCCCTTCAAAATTTCTTTTATTCCTCCAAGAAGATGAGGAGATGAAGGATGAGGATGATCAGGTTATAAAAGAAATAAAATTACAAAACCAATTTTTCATTATTATTTTATTCTTTTATTACTCTCTTTTCTTTTTTTCCTAGCACCAAGAAGAAAGGTCCCCATGCCAATTTATTTTTCACACCTACTTCCTTAATCTTTTCCATATTTTTTTTCTTGATTTCTCACAATAAAAGCTTCTCAAAGTGTTGCAAAATTGTAGCGAAAAATCTACTCAAATAGGCATGGAGAAAAGGATTAGGATAGGATCAAAGGATAGAATTTTTCTAGAACCAGAAGTTTGACTCATTCAAAATCCATTCAATTTAAGTTCAAATCAATTCAAATAATTTTTAAAATTTATCTAAACCTATCATAACCCAAAAGGGATTGAGAGAAGGCATAAAAACTCATTTTTCATAGAGAAAGCTTCATGCAAAAAATCAAAAATTCATAAAGAAAGCTACGGGTGCAAGAATCAGTTTTGACTTGGTTAATCTAGATACAAAACTATATTAAAACTCCTTTTAAAAATTATTTTAGTTTAATTCCAATTAGAATGGATAATAGGAAGGGCACTAATCATGTTTTAGCATGGAGATTCTTCATGCAATTTTTTTTTGCATGGAGAACAAAGTGGTGCAAAAAAAAACCTAGATTCCTAGGTTTGACTTGGTCAACCTTAATTCTAATCTCAATTTAATTTGGTTTGATCAATTTAAATAGCTTAAACTTAATCTAATAAGGTTCTAATTAAATTTTATTAATTAAAAAATTAATCAAATCTAAATTTAAATTAAATTTAGATTAAAATTTCTTAGCGATTAGGTCATCGAATAATCTAATTGGATTAAATCTAATTGAACCAAATTCAATTAGATTTGACCAAATAATTTTGCTCAATAAATTAACCCAATTAGTAATCCAATTACTAATTAATACTTATAATATTAATTAATATTTATTTATTTATAATTTTTGTATAGGATAAATTGTTAATCATATTTATAATTTTATCACTGAACGATTCTCAATCATCGATCGACCATCATGATTAATCAAAAAAAATTATTGTGTGTGATCTCATAGGTTCGAATCCTAAGCCGATAGCTCAGAAATAATTTTCTAAACTAATCGATGTGATCATCTAGTAATGATGCCCGATATCCAAATAGATCAAATGATGGCAAAGCAACATTCAAGAACTCAGACTATGGTTACCGTATAATTCATCCCTTTGACCTAATACTCAGGATGAACTCAGAATCTACTACCAACTCTGAATATGTGTATCCGAATATGTCTTAACATGCTAAATCTTATGACTTCTCACTAGGATTATCTAGATCTAGGTTTTACTGAATTGAAATACTGTCGAGCATTTATTCTAATAACTTGGAATGGTTAATCCCTTCTTGACTCAACATCGAATTAACAAGTATTTGACTACACCAAGATACTCCGGTACTAAAATATAGTGAGTTGCTTGCCAAGTTACTATGATAGCCTCATATCATATGGACATTTATACCCACACACTTTTGGCGAGATAGTCTTGATAGCAAAGTACTGCATAGAGTTAGTCATTATTCAGTGAGATGTACTTCTATACTCACATGCATGCCATATCAGTGTCTCCATATTTCTTAGTTAAGAGGATAACTAATTTATATGGTACACAACAACCTATTCTCGATAAATGTTATCATTCTAGGTAACAATGTATTATTTGATCGTAAACTAATTTAAGATTCACTCGATAAATCCTCTTTTATCAAATCAATGTAGTTCTAAGGATTTCAATACATTAGAGTTCACAGGATGATAACAAAAAATATTGAACTATTAAAAATAATATTTATTTTATTAATAATTTATATACTTTTATAAGGTAGCTCAATCGTCATAATTAGATGATTAGCTTTAGTACACTTTTTCCAATATAAAGTATTTAAAAAAGTAAGCATCGAGAAGCCACAACTTGTCCAGTAAATTGATGAAAAGCTAAGCTAGAATAACTCTCTCCTCAAATATCTCTAGCAAGGTGAGTTACTATCAGATCAAAATGAGATTCAAAAGATAAGGCATCAAGCACGTCACTATATTATATACGACAATAAGTTTTACGAGCGCTAATTCTTTTTGCCTTTATTAAAGTGCATGCAACCATTCAAGGCAGATTACATACTAAGAGAGATCCATGAAGGAGTCAGTGAAAATCACTTGGGAGACAAGTCTTTAGCCTATAAAATACTTTGGCATGACTACTATTGCCCACTATGCTGTAGGATGTAATTGAATTTATGTAGAAGTATGACTATTGCCAAAGAAATGTTATTATTTAACGTCAACCGGTAGCACTTTTGACTTCAATTATTGCTTCTTGGCCTTTTGCCAAAAGGGGAATGGGCATTCTTTGCCCACTTTCTCGGATGATCAACCAGCATAAGTTTCTTTTGGTGGCTATTGACTACTTCACAAAGTAGGTTGAAGCTAAGCCTCTCACCTACATTACCAAAGCTAGGATGAGGAATTTTATCTAAAAATCTATTATTTGACGATATGGTCTTCCCAGAGTTTTAATCATAAATAATAGTTGGCAATTCAATGGTGCATAACTGCATGAGTTTTATCAGGAAGATGGTATTACTTAAAGGTTTACCTCAATAGAGAATCCTCAGGCTAATGAAGAAGTTGAAGTTACCAACAGGATTGTCCTTGTAACGTTTAAAGATTCGGCTAGGCTAGGTAAAAAGATATTAGGTCGATGAGCTTCACCACGTATTATAGGCTTACCAGACCACTCAAAGAATTCCAATCGAAGAAGCTCTTTTCGGCTTAGTGTTCGGGATAGAAGCAATCATCCCTGTAAAGATTGGGCTTCCCTATCTAAAAATTGAAGAGTATAACATAGATACCATTCGAGTGGCTTTGGATGAACCTAAATTTGCCCAAGAAAAATAGAGAATTGGCCATGGTAAGGATGGCTTTCTACCACTAGAAGGTGACCAAGTACTACAACGCCCGAGTCAACGCCAAGGAGTTTAGAGTTGATGACTTAATGTTATGACACGCCAAAGTTTCCTAGCCTACTAAGCAAAGAAAGCTATCATCTATTAGGTAGGTCCATATCAAGTGGGTGAGGTAATCTATCCTAGCACCTATCGATCAAAGCAACTTGATAAAACTCCACTACCTAGATCTTGAAATTCCTCCAATCTCTATATGTACTATCAGTAATATAAATTTTACTTTTCTCTAAAAAATTTTAGGCCCATTTAGCAACTTATATATTCTTAATTTGCATATTTTTGCATGATGTTTGTGCTTCAGGGAATGGGGGATTAACCTATGATGACTCCCGAATGTTAGAAGATCCTAGTTTTCCAAGAAGCTGGGGATTAACCTTTGCTGACCCATGAGTGCCTTTCATATTTTCAGATGAATTGAGCCAACCCAAACTCTTGGTTTATAAGGAAGCAAGAGATTGACCTTCGATAACCCCTTAAGGTCTAACCAATTAAAAGGACCCTTTTAATCATCCATGAGGGCCCAAAATCCTAAACACTTGAGAAGTTAGGGATTAACCTTCGATGAACCTTGGAAGCCTAGGGCTGAAATTTTGATGTTTAAAAAGCAAAAAATTAATTTTAGATGACCCTCAAAGCCCGGTAAAATTTTTAGCAACCAACAAGAGATTAACTTACGAAGACTTTTGTGAAGATTGGTTTCTAATCAAAGCTATGTATACTTATGAATAAGCAACAGTATGGCAATTATCTGAGATTGGTATTGTCAAAACTAGCCTCTAATGGCAACTACCTTAGATTGGTATTATCAAAACTAGCTTGTAAGGCAACTACCTTAGATCGACGTTAAATTGGAGTAGCAGAAAGAGCCTAAGGCATGAAAGCTTTGGTGATTTCCTTAGATTGGAGTTGTCTAAGTGCACCTATCTATAGATCGAAACAAAACTTAGTAATTTTTTAAAATCAAAATTATTGAAGTATCTACACATCAAAAATGTTTGGCGATTGCCTTAGATCAAAAGTGCAAATCTCATTCAAGCACAGTTTAAATCAAGATCAAAGTGCATCTAGAAAAATACTTTTCATTCATTCAAAGTTCTTTACAATGACCTCCAAAGGGTCATATGTGATTTACAATGAAAAAAGAAAAGAAAAAGCTATGGAGCGGTAGCTAGAGTGGAAGTATCTTCCAGAGCAAGGGCATCAGCCTCTTCAGATTTCTGATCCTCATCCAAGAAATCCAAATTTAACTCTGAATACTGGGTGACTACTCTATCCCGGATGATCTACTTCCAGTGTCATAAGCCTTGAAGGCAAATTGGACTTTTTTTTTGTAAAACTCCTCTGAAGCCCGGAAAGCTTCAATGGCCTTAACTGTAGCAACCTTGACTCAGTCCTTGATATTGCTTTCAGTCTCCATCCTCCTCTTCTCCGCCACCGTGGTTTTAACTTCACTCTTTTCTAGTGAGGTCCTCTACCTGATCCTATCCTTGACCACTCTAAATATCTTGGCATCGATTTTGTGCTTCTTTGCATCCATCATGGCATCTCGAGTACACTCTATAAAACCATTTATGTAATGGGTGAGCTATTGAGAGAGGTTTATCGATAATAAGAAAAGATAAAAGACTAGAAAGTTGCAGGAATGTCGGCTTACCCAGATGAAGCAGCTTACTACCTCCTTTCACTAAGCAGAGAGTTTTTTGCTTAGTAGCTTGTTGGTGTCGATAGGAAATAGCATTCTGGTAAATGCCTCGTGGGTTAACTTATAGTCGTCTAGGATGGAGACATGGAGCTTTAAACTGGCAAGAAAGATCTTGGATGGCCCCGCTGCCTTAGTTGATTGGCCTTGGTTGGGAGAAGCTTTAGTGCAAGATGCTGGACTTGTGCGAGCCCCATAATCTACTTTTGTGCTCGAATAAGCTCTCTAATCTTTTGCCCTAGTTGCTTGGATAGAAGGTGCTACGATGGCTATGGTTCAACTAATCCACTCCGACCCTGAAGTTCTTATGTAGGCTGGTGTCGGAGGACTCGTGGACATAATGCATACACCTCGACCGATTCCAGGATCCACAGACCTCTTCTACTACTCCAATCTCTTCTTCATCTCTAGATTCATCTTTACAATAAAATAGTTGAAGATCAGTATTGATAATAAGCAAATTACATAAAAGACAAAGTATTGAAGCGGGGTAGGCGACCCATGCATACCTTGAGGGCCGGCCTGGCTGATTCCAACATCATACAACATCTGATCAGAGAGGAGATCCTTCAATGCAAGAACCCTGAAGTCACACGGGATCCAAAACTTTTGCCCCTTCTAGTCATTCAGGCTCAATTCCTTGAGAATGGACTCTTAGGATTTGTCCCAGTCAATGAACTCCCAACCTTTGTTGAACATTTTTGATACAAAAAGAAAGTGCTCAGTCTAGAAATGTATAGAAGGAGCACTTTGGATTAATGGATGGATGCCTTTCCTCTTTCGAGGCGATACATACCACCATCCAAAAGATCTGGGGTATTTTTTGAAATAAAAAAAAGGAAGAAAAAGTATGATGCTTAGATAAATCCTAACCAAGATATACATCATGATAAAATCATAGATATGTCGTTATAAGCTCAAAACTATCGAACTCAATGACATATCGAGAAATTGAAAAAGAGTTACCAAAAATGGATGGAGAGGGAGCCTTAACCTGGCCCAAAGTCATTCCTTATAGAGGCTAATTCGACCTTCGGGGGATGAGCAAACTCGATCATTTGGCCCTGGAATCTCCAAATGAAACCTTGAAGGGATTTGGAACTGCTCATGAAGCAGAACTAAATCCATCTCCGTGAGTTTAGATTGGAAGTTCAATGGGACGAAATTGAATTCTCCCTCTGCCTTTGGAACGGGCATGACCAAGGCCATTGATTCCTTAGATGTGCTCATCCTGGATTCTCAAGGGAAAAGAGAAAAGTTTAAAAAGAGTGGGATGAAGAAGAAAACTAGAGAATACAATAACTCGGCAGCATAAAGATGATAGAAAATGATTTAAAAGCCCTAAGAGGCCAAGCATGGTCCAGTTTGGAGTTTCAATAGAGCCAAAGATTGAGAAGTCCTAGAAGCACGCCTTCTCCCATTAAATTAATTATGAGGGGCAACAAAAGACTATGATCCAGCAAAGCCCGGGTGGATGATTGACATGTGGCATCCCTTTACTAGGCACGGTTGCTGTAACAGATATGGTAGTTAATGCTAGTGGCAAGCAAATCGTGCTTTGCCATGTTCAAAATGGTACTTCAGGGTACCCATTACATGGAAGCGGTTCAAATTCTAACCTTTCTCTAGTAAAAATATATAGACCTTTCATAGATATTTACCTAAGCCCTGAGTTGAATTTTGGGTTGGATAATTTATTCTTATGCCTTAGGTTATGATTATGATTGGTATGGCTCGGATTGATTCGGATTATGTTTTAAATAACCTAATTTGAATGATAAATTCAGAGTCCAAGTAATGTTGAAAGGCATGGATATTCTAGAAAATTAGCTCTTTATTGAATGTGAAGTTTGATTACATAAAAAATATACATTATTCAAGTCTTGAAGCATCATCTATCTCGAAAGGACCTTCGATAGTTTGCAGGGAAGTTCCAGTGCTAGTGACATGCTTGATGAATCTGATGCCCTCTTCAGTTTGGGAGGTAGCATCAACTTTGGTTTCAAAGACAAGCCACTGGGATATTTTCAAGAATGTCTCAATACCCTCATTCTTGCAGCCCCCAAACTTTTATCTAAAAGGTTGGCATGCAGAAACTCAACACTGACATTGGGAAGGTGAGCTTGAATCATCGACTTGCACTTCTCGAAACCCACAATAAAGGCAGTCTTGCAAGCTTTCATCATAGTCTAGGCTTCCTTTTTCTCTAGCCTAGACACCTTCACGTTGGTAATTCGAGTTATAATCTCCTGGTTTGAGAGTTTGCATTGGAGGTTAAATGTGCGTTCTTCTTCTTCTCTTAACAGGTTCTCTACATGCTTCACCCTTGAAGTGGCTAGCTAGAATTTATCCTATAGCTTGGATGGCTCTGTGGTCGCTTGAGCCTTCCCTATAGCAAGGTCTTTGGTCTTCTAAAGTGACTTTCCCTAATGGTTAGCCTCGTCTGGGGCCCTTGCACTCTCGACTGAAAACATCTATCCTCCTAAGGAGGGGGCTTCGTAAAGAATGAGCCTTGGTGAAGTAGCACTTTGGCTCTTCTCCTCCTTTCTTCTTCTAAGGCCCTTCTTAGGCACTTTATTTCATCTTGAACCCACGAGCAATGTCTCTCTACCCAAGTGGCTTGTCACTCAAGATCTCTATTATTTTCTTCTGCCTTTATCAATTCTTCATCTCGCCAATCAATTTTCTCTTGAGTTTCCCAGATAGCCTCTTTGTAGGAATTAATATCTTTAACTAATTTGGCATTTTAGCAGATTTCTCTTGCTCAAGGGTATAGTCTAGCCTTTTCTCCTTTTCTTTTACTGAAGCAAGCTCCTGTACTGGGGCTTCTATAGCAAAATATGTGAAGCAAGCTAAATAATACCCTAGCTGCACAAAATTCAAATAGAGCTGTGTTAGGCAAAGTATGGTAAATAAAAAGAAGAAATTTAAGAGTTTCTTACTCGTATATATGATTTTAGAGCATCTATTATTTGATTATTGATACCTTATCTGACTAGCATTTTCCTGTCGTTAGTGGGAGAAAATCCTTGAGTAGCTCCATAGTAGCCTTAAGATTCTCGAGAGTGGAACCAATGGAGTGCATTGGTTGTGGAGGACTAATGGAAGGGGGTAATGGTAGAGAACCTCTTGGAGTATCCGCCACCTCTATCAAAGTATCATCTAGTGGACCGATAGCATCCACCATCTTCATTGAGGTCTCTTTTGGCGGACCCACAACATCCATTGCTCCCATCGAGACTTCCTCTAGTAGGTTGATGTCACTGACTGACACAATTGGTGTAGGGCAGTCGATAGATTGGCATTTCCTCTTGTTGAAGCCAAAGTCAAGACTTGGATGACCAGAGGGTTGACATCACTACCTGTTGAAGTCGGAAAATCGGTGGTCGATGCAAATGTCCTACCCATTTTTTTTTCTATGATGCCCTCTCAAGTGCTCGGAGCTCTTATAGTTTTCATCTTGTTTCATGGATGCTAGAAAGAAAATCACCATAGAATTTGTTATAGAGGTTCTCCAGACATTTTAAAGGTAGAAGAATAGATTTAAAAAGGAAAAAAAGATATTATCATTTGCCCATAATTTCTAGAAGATCGGTGGTCTAGAATGGTTGGCCAACACATCAATCTCCTTAATAGCTAGCAGCCGATGGCATCCAAACGCCGCCTGCATTAAATGATGTGCATGACGTATTATAGGGAGCCTTGAGTGAGCATTTTAGGATTCGAGGCATGATACAGTGGTACTCCCTTAGTCTAACTCACTTCCGGATCAAACTTGGGAGTAGGGGCAACTGTTACGGGGGTATTTCTAATGCCTCAAATTTATTATCAAGATGCAACTTGGAGGGTTGCTGACCCATCAACCATGTTGAAGCATTTTTATACTTAGTCACTTGTCTCTGTTGTCGGGATTGACTCAGGCTCAACTCGAATAGGGTTGGAGTTGAGGTGGTTACTGATGTAGAGCTGGGTCTCACGGGATCTTATTGCTGGGAGTCAGTGCTGCAAGATAAATAAAACTAGAAAGTCCATATATAGTGGAAGGTTTCCGGTGGTGGACCATTCAATGTCTAAGTCAGTTTCTTAGAAAGGCAAACAGAGAAGGCTTTGAATCCCATCTAGATTTTGAGTAAGGGAAAAGAAGTCGGAGAAGTAACGGAGAGAGATACGGAACAAGATCTGTAGATGAAGAGGTTTTTAGTGCATATGAGACATACTTCCAAGAAGAGGCAAAAATGAGTGGGTGGAATTGTGGAGGCTAGGACATTTTAAGAGAAGTGGAAAGTTTATGGTATGGCTCGCAAATATCTTGACGATCACTCTGGATGAGGCTAGGAGTTTAGGGACCCTGTGAGCTATGACCGAGCTCAACAGTTATCAGGGAGCTCAGGGTATGTTTCGAGAGAGAGAAGTGGGTTCCTTTGTTAGGAAAGGTTCTTAAAAAGTAAGGGCTCTTGATTCCGTCTTTGGGTCGACTCCATGTTCTCCTTTCTTTGCTTACTTACCAGAAAGGTCCTAGGAAAGAGTTATAGGCATATACCTGATGCCTGAAAGAGGTATGGTATGGGTTGCAGGGGAATAGTATTTGGCACATCCCAATTATTATCACGATTGGTATAGTAGAAAGTAAAAGTTATCACATCCCTACAACGAGGCATCCCTCAGGCAGTGAGCATTAATGATAGCCGCTCCTAAAGCATACACGAGTGGAATGGATAGGGGCGAACCCGACAACAGTTGACATCCAGTAGAGAGTTGATGAGTGCACGGTTTGATGTCTAGGTGGCGAGGTATTGAGAGGTGGTCCAGTTGTCTAGGCTGGTTAACATGTGTTTGACCCGGATTGGAGCTTCAATATCATGCTAGACCAACCAAATGGTCCAAATCCTGATGTATCAGTCTCTATTGGGTTCCTGTCTTCAACGTGACTCTTCTGCCACGTGATCAATCTTCATAATTTTAAATGACTAGTCATGCAGTATACAAAAATAGCCACTCAATGTAGATAAAATCAATAACCACAGCTTCCTCCCTACACGGAAGGAGATGAAGGCTAAAATCCTGTGCTCATAACGACACAACTATTTGCTTGATATTCTAGCAATGGCATGGTTCCTCGATTATCTGATACAAATAACCAGAGTCCCGAGGATCTAAGTAAACTCTTCTAGCTCACTATTTTTCTTATGTTCTAGATATTTGACATAAGCGTTGGAGGATCCTTGCAGGAGCCAACCTTGACTGGAAACTTTTTTGTAGGTCTTTTCAATTAAGGGATAATTAACATAAGGACCAGTCAAATTAAGAAAGAAGGGGTTTCAAGGGATCACAATTTTCTTAAAATATAAAAAATTAAGATCAACTAGATATTTTGGACAACTAAATTTAGTAAAAAGATGATAGGGCAATGTGAAATCACATTACAGAGCCTGGAATTTTTTTTAAAAAAAATTCTAACTTATTACTTTTTGTTATGTTGGATTGGTTGTCAAATGAGATTAGTTTCAAAAAGTCTTTTGATTTTGAAAATTTGATGTTGTGTAGGGGTGTAGAATATGAAAAGAGGATTTGATGTCCATATTTGAATAAGCATAATGAAAATACTAACCAAGGATTGTGTTAGAAATAAAATTTTCAAATATCTAATTGCTGCTATGGCAAGCTATTCAATATTTGATCTTCCTTAATGATCCATTGATTCAACCACCAGTGACTTTTTAATAGTGATATTTTAGTATGCGGAGAAGTTGAATTTTCTACTCAATATTTGTTCGAGTGACCACAATACCCATGGTCACAACCTTCAAGTTAAAACTTATATATTTTTTTTTAAAAAATTACATATAATATGATTAAATAATTTTTTTATTATGGGATGAGTTGATATCCACGGAATACATGAGTGTAAGGTCATACAGTCTTGACATCTAACAAATACCTCAATCGAAAAGGAAAAAAATAAAGATTAGAAATGAATATAATTAAATAATTATAATTTTTTTTCTATATTTTATTTATATCTAATATTTTAATTAATTACTTGCACAAAATTAGTTAACTTATTTAAATTTAAATATAAATTAGTTAACTAATTATATAATTAATATATCAAAATGATTTATTTAGTTAAATTAAATTAAAACTAAATATTTATATTTTTTTTATAATTGTAAATTATAAAGATTATAAGTTCATATATTGCTTACTTCTTTATTATCAATAAGTATTAAAAAATAATAATAATAATAATAATTTTTATTAAATGATAGTTTAGTAAAAATGTTATATAAATATCTTTCACCTTTTCTTTAATTTTTTCTATAGCAAAAATAAGAGAGAAATATTCCTATCTATCCATCCTCTCCATTATGTATCTTTCCTTTTTTATACATTCTTTTAATTATTATCCATACTAAACAGAGAGTAAAAGTCAAATTGGCAAATCTTATTTGATACTACAATTACTCATGACCATAATGATGCAAGCATTGAGTTTATTTGGTGAAATATGCAAGCCTTAGTTGGTGACCATGCTATAAATATTTTACAAATCATGAAAAAGCCATTATAGTACATTCATTTTATAATAAAAAAAAGCCATTCTATATACAATTTCATAAAATCCAACTTAATAAAAGCTTAACAATATTTATAAACTTTATATATACATCTAATATATATATATATGTATATATATATATATATATATATATATATATATATATATATATATATATATATATATATGTATGTATGTATGTATGTATGTGTAAGCATATATGTGTTTATTAAAATAGAGGCTCTATGTTGGCAATTTTTTCATCACATGTATTATCTCTTCACTTGCCATGTATTTAATTAGTACCAAATATGCCATTATTTGCTAATTAGGAAGGTAAATACTTATTGTTGTCGCCAAGATCGTCGTGGCCCGTAGCTGTTGTCGGCGTCGAATCACCTCTAGTCTTCTCGGGGTTGACCTGCACTTCAGAGCCTGCAAAATAATGTCAGATACCCGGGCCGGGAATTCCGGTGATGACACTCTGATGGTCAAATCAATGACGATCCAGGAAAACAGATCCTCCTGGTCGAGCCATTTTTGATGGACTCCATACTAGGAGGGCTGAGTGGTGTAAGAGTGGGGGTGCAAATGTGCTTGAAGAGATGGTAGCCGAGGTGGATTGGCCCTCTTGTGTGGCTTCCTCTTCCTCACTCGCTTGGATAAGTGTTTTGCGATTAAGCTTGCATACCTCCTTGCTGGGGGCGTCGAAGGTTCTTTTTAGTCCAGGTGATTGTTGAATGCCTATCTCGGGATCTCTCCTGTGTTGGCAGGTGCGTGCGGCCGTATTCCATGCCGTGGTCAGGACGTATTTTCTGATTGGTGATAAAGAAAATTGCCATGCGCTTTGACACTCCTTCTGGTCGCCCTATTTTGGGAGGTTTGACAGTGTCTCGATTAGGGGGCCGCCGCTCCCGGGATTCGAATCTCCTGGTTAACTATTACTTTCGGGTGAAGCAAGTGGTTGGCGGAGAGCGTGGCACCCGGGTCAAGGAGCTTCTTCCTCTTCTGTTGTAAGTGGTGGCTGTGAACAGTTATTATGATATGATGGGTGCTTCCTCATAGTCCTCGGGTAGCTTGCTAGTGCCTCGAGGGTAGCTCTGCTCCCTTTGGTGCCGGCAGGCATTGCCCGAGGTGGTTGCTGAACTAGAGAGCTGGGACTCGACTCCAGCTCGGGGAGCTCGACCTCCGAGGGGCTCGACCTGGTAGAGGAGGCTGGGCTCGACTCCGACCCAGGGGGCTCGACCTCGGAGGGGCTCGACCCAGCGGGAGGAGGCTTGACTCCTACTCAGAGGGCTCGACTTCAGAGGGGCTCGACCTGGTGGAGGAGGGCTGAGCTCAACTCCGGTCCAGGAGGCTCAACATCAAAGGGGCTCGATCTGGCGGAGGAGGATAACACGCGACTTCAGCCTGGAGGGCTCGACCTCGGAGGGGCTCGATCCGGTGAAAGAGGTCGCTCAGCTCTGGCCTAGGTGCCCCGAGCTCACGGGTGCTGAGCTGGCGGAGGACGGAGCTCGCTTCGATGGACCGCCTCGTCATTCTGGGAGAGCTCAGCCCGATCAAAGGAGTCCGAGGTAGGGTGTCCACCATGGCGATTTTTCTGACATGGCATCTGATAAGGATTACACGTCAGCTTCCTGCCACATCATTGGCCCCCCACTCTCGAGTACTGTTGGTGCGGGGCGCTCGGGATGAAGGGAGTAAATGCGTTGCTGACGTGAAAAAGGTGAGGATCCGGTGCAATGATGGCCACGATCGACGGCGTCTCGGGAAGCGATTTCTTCAACCTACCCGGAGGAGCCACGTGGACACGTCCGAGGAGAAGTTATTACGAGCGCAGAATCCAAAGCGGTCACAGTTGAAGCCAGACGCCAGCCTTGCCAATGAATGACGCGTGGCACGGATCCGATGGTGGGAATTTGTAACGGTATGGTCGGGCACCGGTCATTTCGAAAGGAAAAGTTGACTTTCCTAAAATATGTCTTCTTTCAAATCTTTCGTGCCCGCCACTGTACCGAGACTCTTCTTTCGTCCACCTGGCGATTCTTGTCTCCCAAAGTTCACAGCAGGTTAGTCCCCCTTCTGCTTGCCTTGGTCGAGTAGGGTCTTCTTCTTAGGGCTAGGTTTACCTCCGGGCTTCCGTCTGCCTTCTTCTTCCATGGATCTTCTTCGTCATGTCTCATTTCGAGCCAAGTTTCCGTCCTTCGACTAATCAGGACGAGACTGGGCCCTCTAGGCTGAGACTGCCATCATCTTCTTCTTCTGATGAGGAGGAGGGAGATGGGGCATGCTTCGAGCTTAGTAGGAGACGTCCCCGTGGTGGCATAGTCATTAGAGAACCCGGACCTATCCATGCTCTTTCTCCTCCTCCAGCTGAACCCGTTCCTGAACCTTCTCGGTCCACAGGTACCAGTGGGATTGCTTCATCAATCTCGGCTGAGGAATTGGAAACCATTCGGGATGTCTATGGCATCCCGTATTCTGTCCGGCTCTTAGTCTCTCGACTAGGGGACCGGGTTACTTCTAGTAGCCCGGGCCGAATCACCTTTTATGAAGAGACCTTCTCAGGAGGGCTCCGCTTCCCTTTCCATCCTTTCTTTTTATCTGTATTGGGCAACTATCATCTGGTCCCTGTCCAACTCATCCCCAACGCCATAAGGGCCATCTTCTGCTTCGTTGTGCTCTGTCACTTCCACGGGATCATTATCCAGTTTTTCCTGTTCAGGGCATTCTTCATCCTGAAACGCCACCCTACTGAGGACGGGTGGTGGTCCCTCTCCTCTCACCCGAAGGGCATCAAGTTTGAGCTCCCCTCTTCCATCAAAGGATGGAAGAGCAAATTTTTCTTCGCCACAGTCGAGGGGGTTGACTGGGTGTGGAGTGACCTAGATCGATCCCCTAATCAAAACTTTGCAGTCGAAGCAGCTGACAAGGATGTCTAGCTACTCCGCACTGCTCAGATTCCTTCCCTTGAGGTTCTGTTGTCAGAGCAAAACCTCGCCGAGGCCGGGGTCGGCCCAACGGAAGAGTTGGGTGAGTTCGGCTCGAGTCCTTTTTGCTCCTTTTAATCTGTTTCTTCTGGACTAGAACTGACATTGTATCTTCTATATGCAGGTATGAAGTTCTCGGTGGATGACCTGCTTTTGATCACCCAGAAGAAGCCTTCATTGGGATTGGCTGAGGAGTCCTCTTCGAAGAGGGCTCGTGATGAGGGCGTGTCGGCAGCCACCCCCACCGAGCCGATCGAACCGAGGAGAAGGGAGTCCGAGGTCACCTTTGCACAAGCAAGCAAAGTGGTGGCTGTCGTTCCTGAGCCGGAGTAGAGGGTAGTCAGGTCTGTGTTGGAGCGGTCAAGGCGAAGAGAGCTGATCCCTGCCCCGGAGCCTGAGGTGGTTGTCTGGTATAGGGTCGCTGCTGCAACCGTCGCCATCATGTCACTTCCTCCTTTGGAGCTCATCGTCATTGAGGAGCAGGTGCGGGGAGGAGCGGAGCCGGCGTCGGGGGCGCCACTTGAGGGGGCACCAAGCTCCCAACCGGCCCTCGAGGCCTCTTCTGGCGGCGGAGTGGGTGATTCCGCCTCGGGGGTATGTAGGAGGGAGAGAGACTACCGTCGGATCCCGTTCAGACTAGAGCTCGACGTCTCGTTGCTCCGGGTCCGGAAGCTGGTCAAGCGCATGATGGATTTCTCAATTTAATCATACAATCGGCAGGAGATGACCGGGAAGGTGCTGGGGGATGCAATCGGTAGCATCTTCCCCTTACTCTTCATGATAAGTAGCTTAACTTTCTTTCCTTCTTTCTTTTTCTCTCTCTCTTTTCTTTCTCTTTTTCTCTCTTTTTTTTTTTGACGTCCCGTTTGGTGCAGGTCGGAGCCGAGATGCTTTTGATCAGGGATTGCTACCGGAACTGGTTGAAGAACAACCAGCAACGTGCAACTGAATTTGAGACCTTGAGGGCCGAGCTGAAGGAGAAGTTTGATGTCTCCCGAGAGCTCGTCCTGAAGAATGAGGAGCTCTGGAAAGGGCTTACAAGTGCCGAGAGGAGCTCGAAGGAGCTCCAAGAAGAACTCGATCAAGAGCGGAGCCGGTTGAGGAAGAAAACTGAGGAGCTCATGGCCACCGAGAAGAGGTTGAACTCATTCAACGCCGAGGGAGTCCGACAGAAGGGGATTGCTCAGTCCCTTTAGACCGAGTTGGATGCGGCGAAGGAGAAGCTGGCTGCGACTGAGAGGGAGGCAGCGGAGGTGTCCAAGTTGGCGGAGGCGGCAAGGGAACAAGTCGTCGAAGTGAAGGAGACGGAAGGGGCCGTGGCAAGGTACAAGGCCTCGGAGGAGTTCATCGCTGAGTTCTATCATACAGCATCGGACTCCTTTTACAAGGGCTTTATGTATCTGTGCGACCGAGTTGAGGGGTTCATCCTTGACGAGGGCTATAGCTAGCTCAGATATCCTCAAGCTTTGGACACGGAGCCGGGCCCGGATTCAGACGTGGTGGAGGGGTCAGTCACCATCCCCGAACCTTCCCTGCCGGTGGTGGTCGCCGAGGTTGGAGCAACACATCCCGAAGCCCTGGCAGATGGAACTTCACCGCTGCACAGCCCTGCCAACGGGGCTACCCGAGTAGAGTAGATTCTCACTATTGTTTTCATCTTTTTCGTCTTTAGCCCATTTCGCCTGGCATGTTGGGGGCCCAAGAATACTTGTAAATGAACAACAAGTTTTCAATGGAATGGAATTTCTCAACTGTCTTGACTTGAGCACTCCTTGCCTCTCCCCCCTCTTCTTCTCTCTTCTCTTTCTCCCCTTTTTTTTTTGGCATGTACTGAGATCTAAGAGGAGGGTTTCATTTTGGTTGAGAGCTGGATCTTCAAACTTTAGTGCTGGAGGGCTGAGCTTTGGGCTTGAATGTCTCGGAGCTGGGCTTGAAGACTTGGGGGCCGGAGAGCTTGGCTTCGAACTTTGATGGCCTGAGAGCTGGACTCAGGGCTTTGATGGCCGGAGAGCTTGGTTCCAGGCTTTGATATCTTGGAGCTGGGCTCGAAGACTTGGTGGCCGGAGAGCTTGGCTCCAGGTTTTGATGGCCTGAGAGCTGGGCTCAGGGCTTTGACGGTCGGAGAGCTTGGTTCCGGGCTTTGATGGCTTGAGAGCTGGGCTCAGGGCTTTGACGGCCGGAGAGCTTGGTTTCGGGCTTTGATGTCTTGGAGTTGAGCTCGAAGACTTGGTGGCCGGAGAGCTTGGCTCCGGGCTTTGATGGCTTGAGAGCTGGTCTCAAGGTATTGATGGCCGGAGAGCTTGGTTCCGGGCTTTGATGTCTTGGAGCTGGGCTCGAAGACTTGGTGGCCAGAGAGCTTGGCTCCGGGCTTTGATGGCCTGAGAGTTGGGCTCAGGGCTTTGACGGGCAGAGAGCTTGGTTGGCTTTGATGTCTTGGAGCTGAGCTCGAAGACTTGGTGGCCGGAGAGCTTGGCTCCAGGCTATGATGTCTTGGAGTTGGGCTCGAAGACTTGGTAGCCGGAGAGCTTGGCTCCATGCTTTGATGGCATGAGAGCTGGGCTCGGGGCTTTGATGTCTTGGAGCTGGGCTCGAAGACTTGGTAGCCGGAGAGCTTGGCTCCGGGCTTTGGGTGCCAAACCCGGGGTTGGGCAGAGATTCTCCTGCAAGGCAAAGAGTATTTACATAGGGGAAACTTTGATTATTGGTGAGAGAGAACCTTACACTATTGATGCGGGGAGCTGGGTCCCGGGAATCGGAGTTGGAGAGCTGGGCTCCGAGTTTTATTATTGGAGGGCTAAGCTCCGAGTTTTGGCATGCCGGACCTTGGGCCGGGCAGCGACATTCCTGCAAAGCAAAAGGAAATTTGTGCAAAAGAGGGCCTTTATTATTTTAAAGGATGAGCCTTACATTACTAATAATATTTTTTCAGGTTGCAGGCATTCCATGTTCGCGGGAACCTGGCACCGTCCAAGTTCTTGAGGTACTAGGCTCCATGCGGAAGAGCTTCGACCACCTTATAGAACCTTTCCAATTTGGCGAAAGCTTGCCACACTCTCGGGGTTGAGATGCTTCAGCTCGGTGGAGCACCAGGTCACCAGGTTGAAAGGCCTTGGGCTTTACTCGGGCATTGTAGTATCGGGCAACTCGTTGCTGGTATGCTGTCATTCGGAGCTGAGCTTTATCTCTGGTCTCCTCGAGGAGGTCTAAGTTGAGTAAAAGGTGTGCCGAGTTCTGCACTTCGTCATATTGTTGCACCCGCAGCGTGGGCATGCCGAGCTCGACTGGGACCATGGCCTTGACGTCGAAGACAATATTGAAGGGTGTTTCGTCCGTCGCCGTCTTGGGCGTTGTGTGGTAGGCCCAGAGGACACTTGGGAGTTCTTCGACCCACCTACTCTTAGCTTGGTCTAGCCTGGTCCTGAGTCCCTGGAGAATGGTCCGGTTAGTCACTTCGGCCTCTCCGTTTGTCTGGGGATGGGTGACAGAGGTAAAGCGATGCTGAATGCCGTGCTCGGCATAAAATCCTTCGAACTCCCGATTGTCGAACTGTCACCCGTTGTCGGTGATGATGCAGCGTGGTAGTCCGAAGCGGCATATTATTGACTTCCAGAAGAACCGACGGACCTTGGCTTCTGTGATCTGCGCCAGTGGCTCCGCTTCCACCCATTTAGTGAAGTAGTCAATGGCCACCAGCAAGAATCTCCGTTGCCCTAGTGCAGGGTGAAATGGCCCTAAGATGTCCATTCCCCACTGGACGAATGGCCAAGGGGCGGAGAGCTGCGAGATCGGCGCCGTCGATTGATGTTATATGTGGGCATGGCGCTGACATTTGTCGCGCCTCTTCATGAAGTCGACGGCGTCCTCCCTTATGGTCTCCCAGAAGTATCCCTGGCAGAGAGCTTTGTACGCCAACATCCTTCCTGTGACATGGTTCCCGCACAGGCCTTCGTGTATCTTTCGAAGAACGAAGGCTGCCTCTACGTGTCTCAGGCACTTCAGGAGTGGGTATGAGTAGGATCGACGGTAGAGCTGTCCTTCCATCAGGACAAACTAAGAGGCTTTCTTTTTGACGAGGCCGACTTCCGCACGATCCTCGGGTAAAGTGCTGTCAGTGATGTATCTGACATACTTGTCCATCCAGCTCGGCTCTGGGATGACCTGTTGTACCTCCTCCGGGGCTTCATAGCTTGGATTTTCGAGGTACTCGATATGCGCACGTCTCAGCGACAAGTCTGGTAGGGTCGCGAGTCTCGATAGTGCATCCGCACGAGCATTCTCTCCGCGAGGGATATGGAAGATGTTGAAGCGTCAGAAGCCTATCGTGCATGAACGGACTCGCTCCAGGTATTTCACCATCTGGAGATCTCTGGCTTCATACTTCCCAGAAACTTGTCCGGCCATCAGTTGGGAGTCGATGAAGACTTTCAAGGCCTGGACGCCCAGCTCGCGTGAGACCTTTAGGCCCGCGAGGAGCGCCTCATACTCCATCTGGTTATTCGTTGCGACAAATTTGAAGCGGAGAGCATATTCCATCATGATCTCGTCGCTGTTGGCGATGATGTGGCCTACTCCGCTCTCGCCGGTGTTGGATGCACCGTTCACGTGGAGGATCCAAGGTTCCTCCTCCATGCCGGGCTTAACTCGATGCTCCAGCACCTCGGCAAGTCCCGTGCACTCGACTAGGAAGTCGGATAGGACCTGGGCCTTCTGTGATGACCTCGATCGATACGTGATGTCGAACTCGCTCAACGTCGGGGACCACTTGGCCAACCACCTGGACATTTCGGGGTGGCTGAGTATGGTCCTCAGCGGCTAGTCCATCACGATCATGATGGAATGTGCTTGGAAGTAGGGCTTGAGGTACTTAGCAGACATTATTAGAGCAAAAATAAGTTTTTTGGAGTGGGTATACCTGATCTCCGCATCGTAGAGGATTTTGCTGGTATAGTATACCGACTTTTGCGACCCGTCCTTATCCGCATGGATGAGGACTGAGCTGACGGCTCCAGGTGTGACCTCCAGGTAGAGCAGAAGCTCTTCTCCTTCTTCTGGTCTGGAGAGCAGTGGAGGAGAGGCCAGGAACTCCTTCAGCCCTTCAAAGGCCGTTCTGCACTCTTCTGTCCAGGTGAAGTCGTGCATCTTGCGCAGCACCTTGAAGAATGAGAGACAGCGGTCGGCTGATCTCGAGATGAACCGGCTCAGGACTGCGATATGCCCCGTCAGGCGCTGGACCTGCTTCTTGGACGTTGGGTGCTCCATGTCGACGATTGCCTGGACCTTCTTCGGGTTCGCTTCAACGCCCCTCTGGGTGACCCTGAAGCCGAGAAATTTTCCTGCCGCCACTCCGAAGGTGCACTTTGCCGGATTCAGTTTCATCTGATGCTTTCGAAGGTTGTTGAAGGCTTCGGCTAAATCGATGATGTGGTCTGAGCTCGGCTTGCTCATGACAAGCATATCATCCACGTACATTTGCATGTTTTGGCCGATCTGATCTTTGAAGATCCTATTGACCAGACATTGATACGTGGCTCCAGCATTCTTCCGGTCGAAGGGCATCATCTTGTAGCAGTACGTCCCTTGGTCGGTGATGAAGGCGGTGTGCTCCTCGTTCTCTGGGTGCATCCAGATCTGATTGTATCCAGAGAACGTATCCATAAAGGAGAGCAGTCGGTGACCCGAGGTGGCGTCCACCAGTTGGTCAATCTTTGGCAGGGAGAAACTATCCTTCGAGCATGTCTTATTAAGGTCGATGTAGTCCACACAGATCCTCCATTTACCGTTACTCTTCTTCACCATCACCACATTCGCAAGCCAGCTTGGGGATTATACCTTCTGGACGAAGTCGGCAGCGAGGAGTTTGTTGACCTCCTCTTTGATTGCCGCCTGCCTCTCGGGGACGAAACTCCTCTTTTTATGTCGAATTGGCCTGCATTTTGGGTCAATGCTCAGCTTGTTGGTGATGATGTTAGAGAGGATACCTGGCATATCGTCCGCCGTCCAGGCGAATACATCTGCGTTCGCCCGTAGGAACTCCAATAGGTGGGCCCTTTCCTCTTCTTGTAGCTGGGCCCCAATCTGCACCGTCTTCTCTTGATCGGCTCTGAGTGAATAAGGCAGCAAGCGTTCGGCTGGGCCACCCCTGGGGTCTTGCATCCTTTGGTCGAGCTCATCTGCCCTGGGATCGTCCTCGGGGACTTTGATACCTGGGAGAGTCTGGAAATAATGTTGAATCGGCTGAGGTGCACATCTAATTTCACCAACTCCATAAGGAGTTGGGAACTGCACCAGCATCCATTTCATAGAGACGACGGCATCGAGTAGATTGAGCCCGGGTCGGCCAAGGATCATATTGTAGGTCGAAGGAAGTCTAACTACCATGAAGGTCATCATGACAATGCTCTGTCGAGGTAGGGTCCCGGCAGTGACTGGGAGTGTGATCTCTCCCTCAACCCTCATGTAATCTCCCGTGAAGCCGACAAGGGGCGTGTGCACGGGTTTAAGCTGTGCGGGAGACAAATTTATTCTGAAGAAGGCATCATAAAAAAGCACATCTGTGAAGCTTCCACTATCAACCATGATGCATTTTACAAGATGCTTCGCGATCGTCATTTCGACGACCACGGTATCGTTATTTATATTTTCCCTCCCATCTCTTCCTTTTTCCATAAAGGGGAGTACATTTTCAGAATGCCTTGCCCCCCGAGCCTTCTTAGATGCACGCTCGGCACCCTAATATATCATCCCCACTGGCTTCTCGGTAGGGCGGTTATCCACTATAGGATCTGGCGGGAGAGTGACGAGTGCTTGAGGTTCTACCGGAGGTCTACCCTCCCATGAACCTCCTGAGATAGCCTTTCTTGATGAGTTATTCAATCTCCTTCTTAAGGTTACGACATTCCTCGGTATCGTGGCCGTGGTCGCGATGGTAGCGACAATACTTCATCTTGTCATGGCTAGTGGATAGCCTCATCGGCGGTGGGCGCTTCAGGTAGGGCTTACCTTCGATCTCCATCAGAATCTTCATCCTCGGGGCGAGCAGGGGGGTGAGTCTCTCTTCTGGAGCTGGGGCGCACCTCGGTCTTAGCCCCTGGCGAAAGTTCGGAGCCGGAGGTCTTGGCTTCCGCGTCCCGGATGTCTCGGCAGGAGCCGGCTTCTTCAATAGCTTCCCGTCTAGCTCCCTCCTCGTACGGTCCGTCTCATTGGCACGGACGTACTTTTAAGCTCGGAGGAGAAGCTCGGAGTAGCTCTTAGGGGGCTTCTTATCGAGCGAGTAGGTCAAGCAGGAGGTCTTGAGCCCTTGCTTTAGTGCCAGCATGGCGACTGGCTCTTCAAGGTTATAAATCTCCAACGCGGCAACCTTGAAGCGGGCCACGTAGTCTCGTAGAAGCTTGTGGTCCTGCTGCCAGATGGAAAAGAGGCTATCTGCTTCACGTGGCACCTTCCGACAGGCGTCGAAGTGAGCCACGAACTTTCATTCTAGCTGAGCGAAAGAACCGATGCTTTCGGGCTCGAGGCGAGTGAACCAGACCCGAGCCACCTTTCGAAGGGTTGCTAGGAAGGCGATGCAAAAAAGGACATCGGTGGCCCCCTGGACCCTCATGAGGGCTTTGTAACTTTTTAGGTAGTCCAGGGGATCGGTGGTCCAATCGTAAGGATCCACCTGCAGCATCCGGAACCGGTTGGGAATCAGTTCCTCTTGGATTTCTCGGGAGAAGGGGGGACGGGCGTCATAGCCCGTTAGCTCGTCAGCGAAGCCCTGCATGTTTGCAAATCAGTGGGATAACTTCGCCAGCTTGCACTCATGCTCCTCCAGGCGCTTCTCAGTTGCGCGCCTGATGGCCTCGTCAGTAGAACCTTCCGCTGAAAGAGATGCAGAAGGTGACATGGGTGCACGGTGCTCATGAAGGGCGGACTTGCCTCTTCGACCTCGGCGGGGTTTGGCCATTACCCGCTCAAGGGTCGGGGAGCGGCTCTCCCTGTCGGTAGATCCGATTCGTTGTCTTTTCGTCAGAGTTTGATGACTACCCCGTGGGTCGGTGACGACCCGCGGTTGTGAAGGCCTTCCTTGGAAGGAATGCAGGCTGTCGCGGGGTGCTGCGGCATGGGTCGTAGGGGTTCCTGGCTGCTAATGGGTAGCCAAGGACCGTTGCTGGTGCTGAAGCTAGCGCATTGCCATAGCAAGGATTTGCATCTACTGGGCGAGTGCGGCCAGCTGAGATTTTGCCGGAGGTGGTTGAGGTAATGCGGGCGGTTCCACTTCCAGGATGTGCGGGTTTCCTCAAGAAGGAGAGTCTCTCGCATGGCTAGTGAAAGCTTCTCTCGCTCGTGTCGTCACCATCCTCCCAGTGAGCTACTTACAAGGGGCTTAGGTTGAATCAAATATCGTCCTACCGACCCCCTTCCTGGCGTGCCAATCTGTTGCCACCAAGATCGTCGTGGCTCGTAGCTGCTATCGGCGTCGGATCACCTCTCGTCTTCTCGGGATTGACCTGTGCTTCAGAACCTGCAAAAAAAAGTTAGATACCCGGGCTGGGGATTCCGGCGAGGGCACTCCGACGGTCAAGTCAGTGACGATCCAGGGGAATAGATCCTCCTGGTCGAGCCCTTCTTGATGGACTCCATGCTAAGAGGAGTGAGTGGTGTAAGAGTGGGGGTGCGAGTGTATTGGGAGAGATGGTAGCCGAGGTGGATTGGCCCTCTTGTGTGGCTTTCTCTTCCTCACTCGCTTGGATGAGTATTTTGCGATTAAGCTTGCATACCTCCTTGCTGGGGGCATCGAAGGTTCTTTTAAGTCCAGGTGATTGTTGAATGCCTATCTCGGGATCTCCCCCATATTGGCAAGTGCAAGCGGTGGTATTCCGTGTCATGGTTGGGACGTATTTCCCGATTGGTGATAAAGGAAGCTGCCATGAGCTCTGACACTCCTTCTGGTCGCCATATTTTGGGAGGTTTGAAGTGTCTCAATTAGGGGGCCGCCGCCCCCGGGATTCGAATCTCCTGGTTAACTTCCACTTTCGGGTGGTGCAGGTGGTTGGTGGAGAGCATAGCACCCGGGTCAGGGAGCTTCTTCCTCTTCTGGTATAAGTGGTGGCTGCGGACAGTTATTATGATATGATGGGTGCTTCCGCATAGTCCTCGGGTAGCTCGCAGGTGCCTCAGGGGTAGCTCTACTTTCTTTGGTGCCGGGCGGCATTGTCCGAGGTGGTTGCCGAACTGGAGAGCTAGGACTCGGCTCCGGCTCGAGGAGCTCGACCTCCGAGGGGCTCGACCTGGCGGAGAAGGCAGGGCTTGACTCCGACCCAGGGGGCTCGACCCGGCGGGGTAAGGCTTGACTCCTGCTCAGAGGGCTCGGCCTCGGAAGGGCTCGACCTAGCGAAGGAGGGCTGAGCTCGACTCCGGTCTAGGGGGCTCAGCCTTGGAGAGGCTTAATTTGGCGAAGGAGGACAGTACGCGACTCTAGCCTAGATGGCTCGACCTCGGAAGGGCTCGACCTAGCGAAGGAGGGCTGAGCTCGATTCCGATCCAGGAGGCTCGGCCTCAGAGGGGCTCGATATGGTGAAAGAGGTCGCTCAGCTCCGGCCTAGGTGCCCGAGCTCACATGTGCTGATCTGGTGGAGGACGGAGCTCGGCTTCAGCGGGCCGCTTCGTCATTCTAGGAGAGCCCAGTCCAGTCAAAGGAGTCCAAGGTGGGGTGTCCACCGTGACGATTTTTCTGATATGACATCTGACAGGAATTACACGTCAGCTTCCTGCCACATCATTTATTAACCATGAAAATATATATTTATACTTTTTTTTTCATTTAATTACTTGCCATGTATTAACTATCAATCCTACTATCTTCTAATAAATCACAATATCATGCGATATGGTAAAGCCATAGGGGAATATAGTGTGGTTCCTTGTTTATTAGATAGCATTGTTTTATAAAAAAATAAAAAACTAAAACGAGCTATCTAACATATTACAAAATAATTATAATTAATAATAATTTAAATATTATTGCATTAATGTCAAGGTTATAGGTAGCAAATGTTCATACTAAAATTGCTTATACACCTTTGCAAAAGTTACTCGCATACCATAAAAAGGAAATATATAACATTGGGCAAATTGTAGAGTACAGAAAAGTAGGGAAAGATGCAAAAAATGTTTTTAGGATTTGTTTGATTGGGATATATCAAATTATGGGATAATCTGATAATTTTTAAGAATTATTTATCTAAAAAATAATTACAGAGAAAAATAAATTTTATCATCTTAGTTGGTAGATAATTTTTTTGGAAAATAATATTGAAAAAGATTACTATATTTAGTTGAAGATAATTCTATATGGGAATATGATCAAATTTACTTCTATATCCATCAATAAAAATATTTTTTAATACTAAAATAGTATTATTATGTTTAATTAATTTTTATATAATGATTATAATTATATAACCTTTTGTATAAAGTTATTTATATTTTGACTATTTTGTAAAGTTCTTTATTAAATGAATTTGAAAAGATATTAAAATAAATTTAATTACCATAAATAAACTTTATAAGAGTATTCCTGTCAATGCCAGTATATCATGAATTTATAAAATACCAATTCCTTATAATGTTTATTTTACCTTCTCTTTTAGAAAAATAAGCATGGAATGCATTATATTTTTTACCATCTCTTTCTTTTACTTTTTATACTAAATATGATAATTTGATCTAGAATTTATTTTCTTATGCTAGATTACCCTCGACCAAATAGACCCTTAATGATATGTTTACATCGTTGTAAAGTGCATTTATGGTTGTAGAAGGCAAATATCATTGCATGAAAATATATTTTCAAAAATAAAAATACTTATTTAAAAAGAAAGAAAAATATTTTATTTTAAAATATTGATTTGCTTTTTTAAAAGGATGGAAATTGCTTAAATATTTGGATATAATCGATGAAAAATAAATAAAATATTAAAGCATATCAAAGATGGTTGGGCTATACTCAAAAGTTGCATGTATTTACTTAAGCAAGGTTTTAGATTTGAATTTTAAAAATATATATTAATCCTTTAATTGAGCTATTTTGGAAAGAAAATTATTATGAAAGTTTATGTGGGTTATTTGTAATTTAGAAGAAAACAAAGGGCATTTATATAATTCGCTATTAATACATTAAAAATTAATTAAAGTAATATATTAATAAAATAATAGATATTAATAAAAATAATATAATTATGCATTAATAAAATAATATTTGATTAAAACCTAATAAAAATATTTATTGATGAAATAAGTATTTTATATATTAATAAAATATATATATATATTTTAAAATAATTATATAATAAATAAATATAATTTTTAAAAAATTGTTGTACTTCCGTCCGAGATCTAATGATGTTGTTGGATGTAGTTGCTGGCTTGGACGGCTCCGAGTTCTGCTTTGTCTAGCACAAACATTCTGAAACTTGCAAAATAAGGAAGATACAGAAGTCCAGCCACGAAGACATAGTGAGGTGGTTCCTCATGATAGATCCTTTGATGCCTAAGACTCTGATGGAAGCAAATAAAAGAGGCTTGGAGCCCCTTTAATTTTAAAATAGAACAGAGCGAAGGTAACGAATAAAGGAGATGGAACGAGATCCGTGGAATAAGGGAATCTTAATGTATATGAATCCCACTTCCCAGGAAGATAGTATATGGATGAGTGGAGTTGTAGATGACGAGATGGTTAGGAGGAGTGGAAGTGTACGATGGCTTTCAGGGATTTCACTGAGGTGGCAAGCTATGAAAGACTCAATTTAAGAAGTTTCGGATGTGCTTGGATGCGAGAACAAGAAAATTGTTCATTTTTCTAGACAAGAAAAGTTCTTAGGAAGAGTGGGCTCTCGGTTCTATCTCTGTTGTCTATCTTTATTTTTCTCTTTGGTTTGCTTACCATGACCTTCTTCGACTTACCTGAAGGGTCCTGAAAAATAGTTATAGGCATGTACCTGATACTAAAGATAGGTGAGATATGGTATGCACTGTAGCAGAGTGGCATCTGACATGTTCTTGCTATAGGGCATCCTTAAGATGGTGAGTATTAATGCGAGCTGTTCTTGGAGCACGCGTGACTGGAGCAGGGAGTAGTGAACCCGGGCAAGGATGGATGTACAATGAGGATAGTGGGGATAGCTGCCCCCATTAATTCCTTATTTTTTTATATTATAGATATAAATAATATTAAATATATAATATTTTTATATTGCTCCCTCTAAAATATCAAAAGTAATACAATATCATATATAAATAAATTAATTTAAAATTAAAATACTTAATAACAACATATTTTTTAAGGATATAAAGAGGTCATAATTAAAAAAAAAAATAATAATAAGATGACTTTTCACAATCTTAAAGAGCCTAAAGGTAAAAAGTTTTAAAAAATAAAATATTATATATGAGAAAGAGAAAAATAAGATAGTTTAAACCGAAAAGCTTTTCAAAACCTTCTCGAATACTAGGTGAAAAATGTATATTTTAAAAAAAAGCAAAATTGAGAGAAAAAAAATAAACTATGAACAAAGAGATTGTATGCATGTTACTATTTATTTACTGAATTTTTTTGATATATGTATACATATTTGATTTAAATTTTATAATTATAGTATTTTTTTATATTCTTTAACTTGATTATTTTCAATATATTTTTTGATACCTATCCATCTTGCAAAATCATATATATAACAATTAGAAAAAAATCCTATCCTGTTCTTGATGAAAAATCATCAAGAGTAATAATAATAAAATTTATAATTAAT
Source organism: Areca catechu (assembly GCA_021397845.1). Lineage (NCBI taxonomy): Eukaryota > Viridiplantae > Streptophyta > Magnoliopsida > Arecales > Arecaceae > Areca > Areca catechu. The sequence goes on along the minus strand of CM038039.1, from coordinate 77,392,746 downwards.
TTTTATTATATTTTGCATATTTTTTAATAAAATTTTATCATAATATTTGTTTTTCCTGAACAAAAATTTTAGATCCATCAACCTTGCAATGGTTAATGTCCAGGTTGAGAGTAGGCGAGTGCCCTGCTTGGCATCCAGATGATGAGATCTAGAAAGATGGCCTGGCCATCCTAATTGACATGTGTCTAGGATGGATTGGAGTTTGTTTGCCGTATCGAACCGATAGATGGAATAGCTTGAATTAGCTGATGAAGTGACTTGGAGCTAAGTTGACGAGTAAGATGATGAGTCCTATGACGTCAATTCAAGAATGGCTATTTTTATATATAACAAAAATAATATATTTTTTAAATAAATAATGTATCATATGTGTATGAGCTAATGCCAAATTATGTGCAACTATAGTTCCATGATTAGTTTTATTTGGAAAATTGAGCCTCATCTAATGCAGGCTAAAGGTGCTTTTAGAACCGGGCGGGATTAGCTCCAGCCGGTCCCAATAAAACAAGGATGGGTGGTCGCGGGGTCCAAAACAACTGAGTGCACTTAAGCTTCGTTCCCGTTTCTGTCGCCTTCCTGTGCCGTTTCGGTAACCACCCCGTCGGAGAATTCCTGCTATTTTTCATACTCCACCGAACAGCAACCGCACCAGTCAAGCAGCTGCCACGCTCCCCAAATTAAATTCCCCATTCCGGCCTACCTCTCCCCACGGGCCCCACCTGCATCTCTTCGGCTTGCTTCGTCCCTATCTGTCTACCTGTTCACTGAACGTCATCGTCGCACAATAAATCCTACAGCCCTTGCCGCAGCAAGCTCATCCCCTACAAATCTAGTTATACAGAATAAATAATTAATACTCCTAGAGTCACGTCTAAAAATAATCTCCCTCTAAGGAACAGGGTTTGTTATCATTTACTAGCTACATGGCACTTATTGGATTAACAACGGCCCCAACAATCCGCTAATTAATAGTTGCCACGAGCGCTATATGATATTAATTATTCTGAACCGTCGAGTATCAAACCCTTCCACCCTCATGGTGAATGGGTAAAGGCAATGTTTCTTTTGGCATTTTTATTACTCTCTCTCTTTGCATTCCCTTCTTCTCTTCCGCCTCTGTTATTCTCTCCCTTGCTCCCTTGAGAGCTGGGCCATGGCTTTGAAGGGAAGGGAGAAGCAGGTGGCCAGAAAAAGGTTAGACGCCGCCGCTGCCTCCTCTTCCTCTGGGAAGAGGAAGAACCCGGCAGCCGAGGTGGAGCCCTCCGGCGGCCGACGCAAGAAGAAGCGTCCGGGAGTCCTCCAGTTTTTCGACGACGCCGCCGTCGACGCCGACTCTGACGATGAGGACAAGGATCTTGATCTGGAGGAGGAAGACGCTGACTTGGGTATAATTTTCTAACCCTATCTCGTCGTCTCTTGTTCTAGGGTTTTCTTTGCTGCTTTTGTCGGATGGTGCTATTCTGATCATCTCGAAGTAGTTGTCGTTTCTAGGGTTTGCTTGATTATGTTTCTGGTTCTCTTGTGTTCTCGCTCTAGACCGTTTGGAGGTTTCATCAGCTGGATCTGGTCTATTAGCAGTTGATCTGCAGAGCCGTTTAAGCCGCGCATGCATGCGCGAAAATGGTGGATTTTTGAGTGCTCGGTGTTGTTTTTATTCCTTCTTTATGCGTTGATTCTTACGCTAGGTCTAGGAATTAAATTTGGTACAATGTACCTTGCTTTCTGCTGTGTGTTTTGAGGGTTTCTGGACCTTTTTTCGGTTAAGCTGATCGCATAGCACTTGTTTTTGGTTAGGTTTTCAAGTGACCATCAGCTTGATGATGTGTATGGTTTTTTATGCAGCTGGCTGTCGCATGTTAGATCTTTGGATGGTGTCTTTTGTTTTTCTATTTTTTTTTGTACTTATTTTGACTGTGTAGAAGGGCATCCTGAAAATGAGTGAATTGGCACTGCTGTATATCTTTTGGTGTAATTGCGTGCATTACCATTTTATGTATTTTATGAATTCAGCGGCTTGAGCCACACTTGATACTTAGTATACATTGCTCTGAACTATTGCTTGTGTGTGTGGTGCTCTGTGTTGCTAGGAATTGTTAGCGAGGTTAACTAGAATTTTGGATATGCTAGAAAGTTATCAGGTTTTTGTATTTTAGTAACGTGGGATACATAAATTGAATAAATGGCAAAAGCTATGGTGCAACTTTACTTGCATGAATTACATAACGGTTCCGGTACTCAAGGAGAAGAGTCTGGTGCTAATGCAGGTAGGACCGCAACATAGACGCAGGATGGTATTTCAAGATTTTTTTTTGCATCATCCTTTGTAGACTATTTTCGGGTACTGGTTTTTCTTAGAATGTTTGACTTCTATCATAATGTTCCTTCCTGCTTCGAGGCATTTGTGTTGCATGTTCAACAGTTTATTTGATAGGGTCCCGAGTGGAAGGATCTTTATTAATTGGATTGACATTTAGGCTTAAATGTTAGGTTTACAATAATTCATTCAAAAGTTTTATTAGTAAAGGTGTTTGTAGTGATCTTAAACTGTAGAGAGTAGTTTGGTTATGAAAGTCAATAACTCTGCATATTATATGACCCAAGGAATGTATTGAGGTGAGGACTTGTACCAAATGACTTGGCTACAAGTGATTTGATATGTCTCAATTTGATATGGTGCTAGGTGGAATGCCTTGATACGATGCAATATGGGCAAAAAGAATAATTAATATAAAATATGGAAGTTCTTTTCTGGTTGCAATTATCAAATAAACTTTCTTTCTCTAGTCATCGTATAAAACTTTTGTTCTCAACTTGTTGCTGCTATTTTTTCTGCCCTGCCATTGTTCCAAGACTTTTGAAGTGAAATGAGAGAAGCTGTCATTGATTGTGCATGTCTGGGACATGTTTGTGCTGATAGTGTTTTCGTATTTTTTAATTGGGAACAGATTTCATGGATGCAAGCAAATCAGCAAATGAAGATGTCAGACCAGTTGGGAAGTCCCATCCCCTTCCATTTTTCTTAAAGGAAGAGGAGTTGAGTGGTGATGAACTAGAAGCACTAATTAAAGACCGGTATGGCCATGGTTCAGAGTTTGTTGTATATAATGAAGATTCTAAAGAACGTGATGACAAAATTTCAGAGGTGGATTCGCTGAAGGATCCCACAGTTTGGAGGGTCAAATGTATGGTATGCTATCGGCCATGTTCCCACTAACCTAAATTGTTATGTAATGCTACTGCCGTTTGAGTGTTGTGCTGAGTAGCTATTGTTTGCAGGTTGGACGAGAGCAACAGATAGCCTTCTGCTTCATGCAGAAATACATTGATCTTAACGACCTTGGAAATAAAATGCAGATAATCTCTGCATTTGCACTCGATCATGTAAAAGGTTATGTTTTTATTGAAGCTGACAAAGAATGTGACGTTTCAGAGGTATTTCTTTGATTTTTCACTTAAGGTTGAAAGATTTGATAGCGTTTGCCTTTGCTATTCTTCTTGCCAGGATTAGCAATTTTTATTGCTTATGTTACTTTCCAGACCTTCCAATTCTATAACATTATTTTTAATTTAATTTTATCTATGTTAGTGAAAGTTTAATTTCTTTATCATTTTACACTTGGACTATGTTCATCGGGTCTGCTTACTTTGTTTGTTGCTGAGAAGTTTTGTAATTAGAATTGCTGCAGTGAATGAGAAATGGATACTGATAGACCACATCATTCGCCATTTTTATAATAGTTGCCATTTTTTATTTTGTGCAGGTTAGTTATTGTTTTAATATTGAAAAATGTTAGTTCATAATTGAGTTGAGTCTTCATGGATATGTGTGAAGAACTAAAGAAACCGGAAAAAATGCAGTCTACGAGAACAAAGAAAGAATATTAATTAGTTGCTGTAAACGTTGCCACTGGTGGGTGCATCATGACTGTAAAAATGTCTCTCTCTAGTTGTACTTTAAATGTCATATATTCATGTATTAGCAATTCTGGGGCCGTCTTAATGTTTTGCTCTTCCTATAGGTGAGATCATGGTGATTGGTATCTTATGCATGAGATTGTCTGAACATTGATGTGCATGCTTTTTAATTCTAGGAAACCATATGATTCTGTATCTGTTATATTTTTGGTTGAGGTCTGCAAAATCAACTATTTGATACATAATTATTTCAGCAGCAACAAATTCTGATGCTTCAGAATGCGTCTGTCATCATGATAGTTAAAATCTGAATAAAGGATGCAACTAAAATAAAGAATGCAAAGCAAGATTGAGATAAACTTTGCTAGTCATGATTTCTAATTGATACTTTGTTATAATGAATTACTCAGAGATCAGAGGTTAAAAAAATTAAGAAACGCAGTGATGAACATCAAACTTTGCTATTGTTGGTCTAGCACTGTTCACATGTAGTTGAAGTCATCAGCTTCTCATATCTTTCAAGGGTACCCCTTTTTGGATGATTAATGCCTTTTCATATCTTTCCCTTCCGCAGTAAAGTTTTTTGTGTTTTTGAAATCCAGGTGATTCAAGCCAAGGGACTCTAGCAATATTAAATTTTTGTTACTCTTACTTTTATGTTAAAGTAAGCAATGAAAGTTTGGGATTTCAGGGCTTCCCAACCTTGAAATTTTGGGAGCTAAGAAATATTCTGAACATCATGTAAAGACCCTGTTATTTCTTTTGATTTCTTTATGTCATCCATGCTGACTCTATATGTTGTCAACACTGGATTCTGTTTTCATAATTAAATAAATCCCATAATCAAGAAATACTAAACCAGTACCGTATTGTACCGGGCTCCATACCAGGTCCATGAAATTAAGAAAAATCGGTATTCCTTGATTGTTTGATCTGAATTGGACCCGAACTGGGCAAAATACATCGGTATGGTACCATATTGTACCGTACCAGTCTGGTATAAGGTTTTTTGAATGCTCCGGGATTTTGGACTGTTTTTCGTGGTTGAACCGTACGTTCGTACCAGCTCTTGGCCTACTGTATGCTTCGAATTGGGGGGTTCGGGATGGTACTGAGAACTTTGCCCATAATTCTAAAATCCTTTTTGTACCATGTTTACTAGTTAGCTTTGTTGTAATTACAACAATGGGGCTTCAGGTAGTTTGTGATTCACTTCATGATGTTCAATTATAGCTAATTAGAGCTTTATTTTGCTTTCTTACAAATAATGAATTATGTTGACCATCAAAATAACATATATTTTTTCTGTGAACATTGGCTCTTCTCTGTCCAATCTTTTAGTTAAGCTCTTCTATGTCAAATCTATTATTTAAGGAAGTGATAGCAAACATTTTAGCTAGAGATGGTATTTATTTCTTTGTACATATTTAAAATTTCTCCCTCTATCTTGAATGTCCTTAGATTGGTGATCTTCCATATGTTATTCTCTCAATGTAAAACTCATCGTCCTTGTCAGAGGTATAGTCCTATTGGGTTTGAAGGAAAAAGGATATTGAAAATCATGTGCCAATTTTAAGGATTCGTTTGGTTCGTAGGAAGAACTTTTCTTCGCTGGAAGTAACTTCATGGAAATAGAATTTGGCATATTTGGTTGTCCATAGAAAGGTAGCTTATTCCAGGATGGTTTTTGTTTAGTTGGGTATCCACTTTCCTAGGAAAATTATTTGAAAATATCTATTATACCCTTAATAGATATAAGACCATACATTTGCTTCCAAACTTTGTATGAATAATAATATTATATTTATAGTAATCTAAATATTATATAAATATATTATAAAATAACATTAGGTCATAATAATTTATTATATTAATATAATACTAATATTGTGACATAATATATATATATATATATATATATGTAAATATCATATTAAATATCATATTATTTTAATATAAATATTAATATATTATTATAAGTAATATATTAATATTAATGAAAATATTATAGTAGTATAAATAAGACCTTGGCATATATCACTATTAAAATATTGAAATATAATATTATAAAATATTATGTTAATGTAAACATATTAAAATATTATATGATCTTGGCATGTATCACCATTCACTATTTCATCCTAACCATCCATCCATGTTTTAAACAATTTTAGTTGTTGATTTTTAAAGGGTACTTTTGGAAATAAAAAGGTGCCATCAATTTCCATCCTTTGGGAAGTCCCAAAACTCGCTTTCCTCATGGGTTTCCACTTTCCATGAAATGTGAGAAGTGTCTTCCCATGGGAAGACCTTTTTCCATTCTCTTTTTATAAAACTTCAACCCAACAAGAGGCTCTCTCTCCACGTTCCAGGAATTGCCATTTCCCCTTGCCACTTCTCGTGAACCAAACGTGTTCTAAAACTCCTATCCAATTGGTTTGCATTTGACATGTTGAAGGTCTCCAATTAGTGAACATATTTTCTTAGTACCATATATGCATCATTTAGATATCATCAATGTTTTAAATCTTGTGGGATGGGATTGTCCTAGTTTTCCCATGGAATGGGATACCTTGCCATTCACTTAGTCCCAACACTTGGGTCTGGGCACACGTCCCAAGACATGCCAATCGGGATGCTAGGATGATGGCGGAAGTCCTGTCCCAATACATGGGATGGTACCTTGCCGGGACTTGAATCCTTGTATATCATATTCTTTAATTGGTGTCTTTCCTGTTCCAGGCATGCAAGGGATTTTATAGTGTATATTCAAGTAAAATCAACCGTGTCCCTGGAAGTGAGGTTCCTCAGTTGTTCTCTAGTCGTGGTAGATCATGTGAAGTATCTGAGGGTTCATGGGTACGCATGAAGAGTGGGAAATACAAAGGGGACCTGGCTCAGGTATGTTAATCTTAATGTCGTTTACTTTTGATGGTTCCTTGTTGCTTTTTTGGTTCTTGTTTTCTTTTTTTTTGAATTTGTATTTTATATTCTATAGGTTGTGGCTGTTGAAGATGCACAGAAAAAGGTGATGGTAAAGTTGATTCCTAGAGTTGATCTTCAAGCTATTTCTAAGAAATTTGTGAGTACAGTTCACTCTTGCTGTACTTTGCAGCTTTTTAGTTAAACTTTTTTGTTAAAATGACATTACATGGCTGTATTTATCAAGTTTCTCGGAGTTGTCTAGCCATATTTTTTACTTGTCTTTTAGTTTCGTCCTAAATTTGATGTGGGTTGGCATGAAATGCATTAGCATATGTGTACGTAGACACACACACACACATACATAACACACATACACACATATATGTATCAATTTGTCTTTTCATGCATCCAAATAAGAAATTACTTGATGCTTGGGTTTTAAATAAGCTTACGTATTCCATGCACCATCTCCATGAATTTTAACAGCCTAAAATTTAGAAGGTTCTTAGAAAATAGATTCAGGTGCGTCAGGCAAGTAAATGACTTTACAAAGTTCAGGTTGATGGAGAAAGATGGAGAATTGAGATTTTGTGTTGATTGGGTTTCGTGAAGTGGATTAGCAAGACTTACTAATGTTTACAGGATTTTAATTCAGATTTCCTCAGCGGGGTGTCAAGTTTGAAATTGTAGATCAATCACTTATATGAATATTGTAGTGGAAAATGTTTGGTTTGTATAATAAATTTAATGTTTCTTTGATCTTATGTAAACATGAATTGCGATTTATACACCATAGGCATATGCTGTGCAAAAGAGGTTTAGATTGTCATGTCATACATTATTTTGTCATTAAACAATGGAATGATATGCTACACTCTAAAATGTTCTGGAACCTGTTTTAAGCATTCCAATGATTTGTTTGATTTTTAAATAATCTATTAGTTGTTTCATTCTGATACAATCGAAACTCTAAACCCTCAGATTTGGAAAAATAAAATTTACTCTAATGCAAGGTCGAATACATTTTTAATGATTTGTTTACATTTTTTTAAGCTTTCTTTGAAACTTTATGTATTTGAATCATTTTTGTTAGAAGCATCCAAAATTATAGTTGAAACAGACCAGAACTGAGACTCAGTTAGTTTAATTGAAATTTGAATGTGAAACTCAAACTGAGTTTGGAACATTGATTAGGAAGGGGAATGAGAGACCTTGACCTAACCCAGCCAAATGGCATATTCTACTGGTTGTAAGACTGATTGAAGTGTTGCACGGTTCTACCCATGTGAGTGTGGTATGTTGTGCTACCAAGTTCTTAATTATTTGTGCTGGTCACTCGGCTGCACAGGTTGTGTGGTGCCTGAAATTTATATTAATATTTTCTGTTATATTAAAAATATTGAAAAAACCAACTGTGCGCTATTCCAACCTGGGCCAAGTGCTGCTACTAGCATGGCACAGATCAGCACTGCCAGCATTTGACAGTTGAGACCTTATGCTGTATGATAGAATGTTGTTGACAGTATTATGGGTAAGCTTTTGTTTGCATAAAGATAATATTAGTGCATTAGATTGGTAACTCCCATATAATTATTGCTTTGTGTTTGAAATACTTGTGGAGAGGCAATGGATGAAGGCAGGCAACGCTGTGGTCTTTCTTGCTTTTTTCATGATTCTGGGGGTAATTAAGAGCAAACATAATGCCAAACTAGTGGCAACCCTGCTTTGCTTAGGAATTTTGCCCTTTCCATACACTGGTGTGCCATAGTGCAGACTTAAGGAAATTAGTCCACTTGAGATTAATCCATGAATCAGCTTCACTGAGAGCACCAGAGGGTAAATTTGGCATCCTGCATCCTGCGGAGAGACTATCTGTATGTCTTATGATGGGGAAACTTCATTTATGTGCTCTGGAGTATTGTCTACCATTTTGAATCACAGGGTGAGCAAACATTCCTTTGGATTTGATTGAATCTTGGAATGCTAATTAGTAATCGAACTCAGACTAATTGGTGGGAAAACCATACATCAAGACAAAGCTGTTAGATATACAAGGTATGCATCTGTTTTAAAATTTTCTATTTGGTGCCAGGCAACCCGAGTATTATGAAGATTTTCAGGGAGGACCTGTCAAAGAAGTAATTGACGGCTCACTTGGCAAGAGTAAAGGTTTATGATTGATGAGGAAATGTCGTGCATGGAGAGCGTGAAGTTTTTATGCTGCTGGCAGCTTTATTTGTGGAGGTGGGCACAAATGCAGGGAAGTGAGAACAGCATATGGAGGGATGTTATAAGGTTCTTGTATTTTAGGGCCAGGAGTTACTGGTGTACGTTTTGTTGTTTAAGTTTTTTTTTTTTTAGGATCCATAAAGCCAATTCTTAATAGTTGGGAAAAGACTAGATGGTTGTGGTTTATGCATTTTAGGTTTTCTGCTATAACTTATGGAACAAGCTAGAGTGTAATTATCAAAACTATACATTCATTATTATGTTGAGGATGCTACAGATGATGAAACAACAAAATGTAGCATGAATATGCACGAAGTATAAATATATGAAAAATATATTTGCCAATATGTTTCATGCTATTACTGTTATTTATTATGGCTAAGTTAGCTGAAAAGGACTTGCCATAATTTTGTTTGACTATAAACATGAAATATTAGTTTCATACTTGCCAGTCCCTTCATTTAATAGATGTGTTGTTTTGCCTTTTTCCTAGCCCAGTTTTACCGAAGTTGGTGTTATGTTTGTATGCATTATATAATTGAAAAAATTGCACATACTGTTGCAGGGTGGTGGGATATCTTTGAAGCATGCTGCTGTACCAGCCCCACGCTTGATTAGCTCTCATGAACTAGAGTTAATTTGTTCTTCATTTCTTTTTTATTCAAACGACATTTCATAATGTACTATCTATCTTTCTTTGATTACGGAAGTTTAAGTTTGCACTTTATTTATCAGAATATTTAGGCCCCATATTGAAGTCAGGCATGATCGTCAGACTGGAGAGATTTTTGAGATACTGGATGGTTTGATGCTGAAGGATGGTTTTTTGTACAAAAAGGTGTCCATTGGATCAGTAATCTGCTGGGCAGTACAACCATCAGATATGGAACTTCTGAAGTTCTCCAATGTCAGTAAGGTTGGGGATGAGGACTTGAATTGGGTCTCAAGTGTATATCGCGGGCGCAACAAAATGCGGTTGTCTGAAGCAGCAGATCAGCAAGAGTTAGCTGAGAAAGGGAATGGTTTCAATCTCCATGATTTTGTGTTGTTTGGGTTGGTATTTCTGCTCCAACTAGTTTACCCTGTAGCTTCATCTACCATACTACCAAAGGTTTTATTTTTCTCTGTTTTTCTAATATGCTACTATAGATATTTATCTCTTTTGTTGTTTTAATTTAACTTTGCAGACATAAGGCTTTTGGTGTTATCATTGCTGTGGAGAAAGATGGCTTCCGGGTAGCCATGCTGACTGAAATTAACCGCCTCCCCTCCTGGTCTTGGTTAATATATATATTATTTGTTGTGATTGTTGTTTCAGATATTGAAAGGAGGCATGGAAGGACCAGAAGTAGTGACAGTTAAGGTTCAGGACATAAAGAGTGCTTGTGTTGATAAGATGTTTACAGCTTCTGATCGGTATATGAAAACCATATCCATTAATGACACTATCAAGATTTTGGAAGGGCCATTACAGGTAATATAATCAATATGTAATCAGTTATGCAGAGCTTCACTTTTAAAAGCTTAGATGAGGTTGTGGAGGTTGATTCTGTGAAATATCACACACTGAGGAAACTCTATGAAGGGAGAGAATAAAATAAAGCAGGGTAATATCACCAGGGTCCTTCAGCTCTTTGGATGTAACCTGGAGAAATAGAGTTGACTGTCTGCTTTATTCTCCAGAAAAGATTGGGTTGGTTTGTACTTGGTAATATTATATACTAGATAATGCTTATTTGACGTTTTTATTTGTATACTTGTAGAATTGCTATGGTAGCTGACCAAGTTTGGTCCCTGTCTCCAATTACTTTTGAGTTTTGATCATTGCAGGAGTGTGTTTTTCCCTTGTTTATTCATGTGAGAAGTGATTGGTTGTGCTACAATGCTCCATGTTTAGACAATTATGTTCGTTTTTCTTGTTGTCTTTTGGCAGGATAGACAAGGAATTGTGAAACATATGTACAAAGGCACACTTTTCATTTATGATGAAAATGAAACAGAGAATAGTGGGTTCTTTTGTGTGAAGTCTGCATCATGTGAGAACATGAAGGAATCAAAGGTCATTATCAAGTGCGAAAGTTCTTTTAGTCTTCTTCTGTCCTGTAGACTCACTCATTCTCATATATTTACTCACTTTTAGGGCGACAAATCAAGTCATTCATTCTTCCAAGCACCTATGAGATCTTATGAGGAGCAGGATAGAAATCATGGTTGTACGTATTTGAATATTAAGTACCCATGTCTAGATAATATGTGATTGCTGTATGATGATTTCTTTGTGTTCATTGCAGTTAACTGGCGTCGCCAAAGTGACAGAGATCAAGTCTTCTCTATTGGCCAGACCTTGAGAATTCGAAAAGGTCCTTTGAAGGGGTATCTTTGCCGTGTTGTGGGTGTATACCGCTCGGATGTCACTGTTAAGCTTGATTCTCTGGTCAAGGTCATCACAGGTTTGTTGATTGTACTACTGCTCGGATGTTTTCATATGAAATTCATCATAACATGTTCTTCCATGATGTTTATGTAGTTGAGGCTGAGTATCTCTCTGTTCCAAATGTGAAGAGGTATTTGGTTTCTTAGAGTGTGCCTTTCTATATACGCACTTGTCAACTTGTCACCAATCTCTGATGTCTTTTTTATTGTTATTGTTTGTATTGGAAAGGGATGACTCAGCTGCTACAGCATCCAATCCTTTTGGAACCCAAGAAGGGTTGTCTATGGGTAATTCTGTCTATAGCCTTTCTTCAACTGTTGTTCAAATTGATTATCTATCTGTCTGTTAAACAAACTTGAAACAGGTTCTTAATATTCCTCATGGTGGGAAAGCTTTAAAGTCTGCAACAGGATAATAGATTGCATTTGTTTCATTTATTGATGCATGTTTTCTAATATTTGAAAGTAGGCATTCTGCCAGAGTTCTTCCTGTCTGATGTTAAACCTTAGTTGCCATATTGTGGATGCATAACACTTGAGCTTATTTATTTTTGTGTCTGGGCTGTCTACTGGGAGAGCAGGACAACAGGCAGATAATGGTCAATGGGATGCTGGCGTACCATCATTTGGCAGGTTAGTTGATGTCAATACTAAAATATTTACTTTTATTACAGTATTGTTTTCTTTTCGTTTGATAGTTCAAAATTTGTTTGATAATTGCTGAAGGATTATTGAGTAAGCTGCAAGATGATTGCAGTTGATGTGCTGAAACATTCAAACTTGTTGATATTAATGCAAATTTGAAGATCCTTAATATAAATGTTAGTTTTATGTCTGTCTAATTAACTGCTACATGGTTGAAATTGCAAACCATGAACTTCAATTTTTTTTCCAATATTTTTTTAATTGACCTATTAAAATAAATTATGAACATAAGTGCATACAAGGGATGGTAATGTGGTACAATTAGAAAAAACAAAGCTCCAGTAATTTTGGCTTATCCAGAAAAGAAAATATCCTTCTACAGAAATCACATTGTCAGCTGCATGTGGTAAACTTTCTGGATATCCATGAGGGACTGTTATAAAATTTGTACTGTTGAATGTAACCTGTTTAAAACTTTTTGGTGTTGGTACAAAAGTTTGTTAGCTTATGAAAAGGTACAAAAGTTTGTTAGCTTTGTTTTCATATGCTATGGATGATGAATGCCAATTTATATATTTTAATGAGAATCTCTCTTGTAATGCATCAGAAAATATATGCTTACTGATTGCATATATCATGATGTTGTGTCAAACCTTTATGAGTCTTGCTAGGAAAATTGTGGAGTGATGTTGCCTGTAGAGCATGCCCATCAGTTTATGCAAATAAAATTATTCCTCGTGAAATGATGTTTTTAACTAGCAATAGAAACTTTAGGGGATAAAGCATGCTTTAGTTCATTTACCTAATAATTTCTGACTTATGTTGACTCTTAAGTTATGTCCATGGCAGGGGTTCTTGGCAAGCCTTTCCTGCCAGCAATTTGTCAGATGTAGACAATAGTGACCATAAAGCAGGTAAGATGTTCTAAAAGTTGCATGTATTTGGAATTTTTAAAATATGTTGACTTTCGATTTTAGAATCTTTTGGTGGCTGCAATTTGCTTCCATATTTGGGTCAAGTAGAATAAGTGCTTCTTTATTCAGCCTTGGTACATTGTGATAGGAGATGAACATGGTTCTTGGATTATGAATTTTGATGTACATATGTTGTGATTTTCTTGATTGCAAAAGCTAATCAATTTTGTAAAGATTAGGTTACCAAATATCTCATCAAACTTCTGTATAACAAAGTAACTAATTGACTTTCGATTCTAGAATCTTTTGGTGGCTGCAATTTGCTTCCATATTTGGGTCAAGTAGAATAAGTGCTTCTTTATTCAGCCTTGGTACATTATGATAGGAGATGAACATGGTTCTTGGATTATGAATTTTGATGTACCTATGTTGTGATTTTTTTGATTGCAAAAGCTAATCAATTTTGTAAAGATTAGGTTACCAAATATCTCATCAAACTTTTGAATAACAAAGTAACTAATTGATGTGGTATGTAGTTTTACATTTGCATATGGTATGATATATAAAAGAGGGGCACCCAGTGGACAAGACTTGCCATTAATTGAGCCAAGTAGCTAGAGGCTCGAGCTTGACTCGATTCAAGATACTTGGACTTGAAACCCAACTTGAGATCTATCTTGCCTTAATATTCAAGCTTGAAATTGACTAGATTAAAAAAAGGGAAGGGGGGGCAACACTACAAATCTACTCGACTCAAACTCAAACATCAACCAAGCCATACTCGAGCTTGTATATTTTTTTTTTATAAAGCAGAGCATTCAACCAACAAATCTGGAGTGAATACATCCAAGAAAATCTGAAAGGAGGATATCCCTGAGAGGCATAGGAGCCTTCCCCAACTGGGACCAGAACACATCACCAGAGTGGTTAGCCACAAAGAAGGCCATCCAATCAGTCGCAGAATTAGCCTCCCGATATACATGCCTAACAATAATCGCTGAGCAACCTTGTAAAAGAAGAGCAATATCCTGAATAAGAGGGTGCACTGGCATGTACCTCATAGCTAGACGAATCCAAGAAATCACAGTGGCTATTGTGTTTGAGCTCGAATTCGAGCCTCGATCACATGTTAAAAGTTAGAAGTTAGGTCAGATTCAAAAAAAAATATAAATATTGTATTTTAAAATATTAAATTAATAATATATATTATAACATATAATATTATTAAAAAAATATAATTGACTATGCTTGCGAGCTTCCGAACCAAGTAATTTGCTATTCAAGCTTGACTTGAAAATCTATTCAAGCTACTTGAGCTTGATGCGAGCTTGGATATTAATTGAGTCAAGCTTGAGCAGCTTGTGAGTTGCTCGGTTCATTTGCACCTTTGGGGAGGGGTTAGATCCCACGTTGGCAGAATTGTTCCAGATTGCTTAGTTCGGGGTGTACCAAGCCGTATCGGCAGTAGATCGAGATGGTTTTGGCCTACAAATTGAGAAACTAGCGAAGGAGGGGGAGAGGGAGAAGGAAAGAGAGGAGAAGAGAGGGGGAGCGGAGGTAGGTGAGGGTGGCTGGATGGCTGAAGGGGTGGTGTTATAATAGGAAAGTTAAGTTTGCCAAGTAACATTAGGTTGAGTGGTGCTTGTTTATGTAGCATGGCATTGTAAATGATTGGTTGTTATAACTCGATGAAGTTATTGAAGATTCTTATAGAGAATGTTGCAAATAAACCAAGCAATTTTAAACATGTTTATAAAATTCTTATTTTATTGAATATTCTTGAATTTTCACTCAAGATTTAATGTTAGAATTATCAAAACCTTAAAAGTAGCTTTCTGGTATTTTGCTTGCCTTTAAAAACTGAATTTCTTAAATATGCTATCAGAATTTTAACTTTATTTATGTGGTTTTTCCCCTGAAGTAACAGAAAGATCATAATAATGGGTAAGAAATTGTTGTTTACCATTCTTGTGATCTTTTTTCAATGAGCAGAACAATCATAATTATGGGTAAGAAATTGTTGGTTGCTACTTTTTTTACTTGCTAATTTTTCTTTTGTACTTTGGTGGTGGTGTATCATGGGTGTATTGGATGGCATAGGGGGTGTGCCCTTCATGGTTTGTGATGACAACTTTTTACATTTAAGTCAAGAACCTTATGAATATTGAACTTTAAGACTTGCACTGGATAAGTAATTGGAAATGTTGAACATTTTGGTCAATCTTTAAGATTGTGTTTTCCCCTTTGTTTGTTTTCTCTGTTTCTGTAGATTTATGCAAATCGTGGTTATCCATTTATTTGCTGTAGCCATGGTTTTCCGTTTCTTTGCTGTAGTTACCAAACTATTTGAGATTGAAGTGCCCTTTATTATGCTTTTTTTGACCAGATTAGCTATAATCATTGAATTTTTGGTTACTTATGCTGAAATGATTTTTGATATTACCTTCTGAAGTTTCTTATTCCTTGTCACTCATGTTGTATGCATGTCAACTAGCTTAATGGGCATTACTTAATCTTTTATCATACAGATGAAGTACATGATGCTGATCCTTGGGGTAGCAAGGTTATATCTGGGGCTAGAGATGATGCATGGCATTCTAGTAAACCAATGGATGGCTGGGGTAAAGCAGTTGGTTCTAGTGGAGAGCAGGACTCACAATGGAATATGACGGCAGTTGGTGACAAAGTTACTGATCAAGCCAGAAATTGTCTAGAAGATGCAGATGGTTGGAATGTTGAGGCTTTGGCTAAAACCAGTACTGAAATTGATGGATCACAGAAATCAAAGCCTCAAAGCAGTGATGCTGGGGGCTGGGGGAGAGGCAACTTTGGAAGTGGGAATAATCTGGATCCCTCTGAGAATGTCTCAGGGAACTGGGATAAGCAAAGAGCTGATGATCTAGGCGATTCTCTGAAAAATTCTGATGGTGTTTGTGGCTGGGACAGAGCAGCGACCAGCAAGGACAGAGGAAAAGACCTTAGTTGGGATCAGTCAAATAACTGGACGTGCCCTGAAGTTGTTAACAAGGACATAGCAAGTTCTTGGGATGTTAAAGGCAAAGGAATAATTAGTAATGAAGATGATTCTTGGGGCAAAGCTGCAAGGTCTCGAGAGAAAAATACCAATGAAGATTGGGGTAAATTTTCTGTTGGTTCAAGGCAAATTAAAGAAAAAGATACTACTAAATCTGATAGGGGAGAACAAGCTGATCGCTGGGATGCTGCTGCTTCAAATTGGACCCAGTCAGCTGTGCAACATGGAGGTCAAAGCAGCAGCTGGGATAAAGCAAGAAATCTTCATGTTGGTGAACTGGATAATTGGGGCAAGTCAAAAGATAAAAGCGAGGCTGAGACTAGAGACCAGAACAAATTCTCTAACCAAAGTGAAAATGCCAGATGGGAAGAACCAAAATCCTTTGGTGGAGATAAACCTGGAGGTCAAACTAGCAGTTGGGACAAAGCAAAAGATCCACATGGTGGTCAATCTGATAACTGGGGAGAGGTGAACAAGACAAGTGAAACTGAAACTGGAGGTTCCAGCAAAGCTGGATTCTCTAGCCAGAGTGAGAATGGCAAATGTGATGAACCTCAGAATGCCAGGTGGGATCGATCAACATCTTTTGGTGGAGATAGTGCCTTTAACTGGGGGAAAGCAGTAGATGGAAGTGATCAGATGGACAGCTGGAAGAAACCAAGAAATTTTGAAGGGGGGCATGGATTTGGTCAGGGAAGAGGCAGGGGTTGGAATGCAGGGGAAAGTGGAAATAGAGATCAAGATGGCAGCTGGAACAATACAACCAGCTCTGATGGTACTCAGAAATCAAGTTGGGGAACAGGATGGAATAGAAATAATGAAGCTAGTGGAGATGGAGGTCAAGAGAATAACTCGAACCGGCAAACAGGCTCTAATGGTGGTGGCAGGGGATCCCGATGGGGAGGTGGAAGAGGTCGTTATGGAGCAAGAGGAGCTAGAGGTGAAGATGATAATTGGAATGGGTCTGGGGCTCGTGGGGGATGGGGATCTGCAAGGGGAGGTGGTAGGGGTCGAAATGGAGGAGGTGACAATATAAGTAGTTTTGATGGGACACGATCAGGAGCTAGAGGTGAAGATGATAATTGGAATGGGCCTGGGGCCCGTGGGGGATGGGGATCTGCAAGGGCAGGTGGTAGGGGTCGAAATGGAGGAGGTGACAATACAAGTAGTTTTGGTGGGACACGATCGGTTGGTCATGGTCGTGGTCGAGGTCGTGGTCGTGGTTGGTTTCAGTCTTCTAACCTCAAGGATGGCCAGGAATATTGTGGGGATGGAACCTTCCAAAAAAATCCATCATCTATCTGGGCTGATGGTAAAACTCCTGTTTGGGTTAAGTCGAAAGGCTTTAGTGAAATTGAAGAATCAGCAGAAACTATTGATCATCAAGGTGGCTGGAGTGGAAGAAAATCTTCTGATGCAGGCTGCTCATCTGGCTGGAGTGGACAATCTTCTGACTGGAAGAAGGATGAAGCAGGTGACAATTGCAGTCCCAACACCTTGAATTGGAACAAGGAAACATCTGTACAAGATGTAGCTGGAGGTGGAGATAACTGGAATATGTCCAATCTTTCTGGTGGAAATCAGTCCTCTGGTTGGGATAAGTGGTCATCTGGCAACGAACAAGTTGGTAAGGCTGGAGCAGGTTCTGGGAAGGGTTGGAACGGTTCAAGACCTCCTGATAAGAAACAATATTGTGGGTGGGCTGACAAGACACCTGGAAATGAAGAAGCATATCAAAAGACAGTTGGAGGTAAGTGGAATAGTTAAACACCTTTATCATTTTCAATTTTAGTCTACTTTTGCTGGGAAAATTGATTGTTATTTATTTTTTTGTCTTGACATAGAATGTCCAGAAGACCGAGACCTTGTGCACGCTCCTGGCATGATTATCATCACCACTCTGTTTATTTTGTCCTAGCCATTATTTAATATTTTCACTTCTTAATGAAGCAGTGAAATTGAGGAGAAAATCATTATTTTTAAACAAAACTAGTTTTAAAACTGCTGAACCGTTGATCATTCTTTGCCTGTTCTGACTGTGAGCATGCTTTGCATCTAATTGTTCATTTTTATCACTTTAAACAGGTCAAGAACATGAAGGTGATCCTTGGGGTAGCAAGGTGGCATATGGGGCCAGAGCTGATGCATGGAATTCTAGTAAAGCTGCAGACAACTGGGGTAAAGCAGCTGGTTCACGCAGAGAACAGATTTCACCATTGAGCAAAGCAACAGTTGGTGAGAAGGCTATTGATGAACGTCAAGATGGTGATTGCCCAAAAGATACAGATGGTTGGAACAGAACTTCATTCAAAAGCAATCCTGGAATTGATGGATGTGAGAAAGCAAAAGAACTTCCAAGCATGGATGCTGGTGAGAGCTGGGACAAAGCAGAGACCAAAAAGGATAATGGAAAGGGTGTCAGTTGGGATAAGCCAAGTAGTTGGGCTTGCCCTGAAGTTGTTAGCAATGATAAAGCAAACGTGTGGGACATTAAGGGCAAAGGATTAGTTAGAAATGAAGTGGATGTTTGGGGCAAGTCTTCCAAATCTCAAGAGAACAAAAATGAAAGTAAAGATTGGGGAAGCAAATCAAGCGAAAATAGAGAAGAAGGTAACAAGTTCATCGGTGGAAACAAAGGTAACAATTGGGATGCTTCTGCTTCTCGTTGGACCCAATCAGCAACACATGGAGGCCAGAGTACCAATTGGGATAAAGCAAATAATCCGTATGGTGGTCAATCTGATAACTGGGGAAAGGCAAGAGAGAAAAATGAACCTGAAGCTGGTGGTTGGAGTAAAACTGGATTCTCTAGCCAAATTCAAAATGCCAGTTGGGATGAAACAAAATCTTGTGGTGGAGATAATGCATCCAACTGGAGCAAAGGAATAGACAATGAAGATGCTTTCAGAAATGGTAGGTTGGACAACTGGAGCAAACCGAGAAATTTTGAAGGTGGTCGTGGGTTTGGTCGGGGAAGAGGAAGGGGTCGAAATGCAGGTGGAAGTGGAAATAGAGGTCAAGATGGCAACTGGAACAAACCAATGGATCGTGAGGGGGGTCAAAGATCCAGTTGGGGTAGAGAAAGGGATGGAAATAATGAAGCTGGTGGAGGCAGAGGTCAAGAGAGCAATTGGAACCAGCAAAGAGATTTTTTTGGTGGTGGTGGTGGTAGGGGATCAAGCTGGGAAAGAGGAGGTGGACGTTCTGGATCGAGAGGAGGTAGAGGTCAAGGTGATAAGCAGAATGGGCCAGAAGAGACGGAATGGGGACTGGGATCTTCTAGGGGAGGAGGTTGGGGTCGAAATGGAGAAGCTGAGGATGAAAGGAATGACTCTGATGGTAGACAATCTTATGGACGTGGGCATGGTTGGATTCGGTCTTCTAATAGGAAAGAAGAGAAAGAGAACTTTGAGGATGGAACTTTTCCGAAAGCTTCAACATTTAATGGGGCCAATGATCAAAGTCCTGGGTGGGGTAAATTGGATAAAGGTAAATCTTTTGATGCAGGTGTCTCATCTGGCTGGAGCAAGGATGTATTAAGCAACAAATGGAACAATTCTGACTCCAGTTGGAATCAAGGAGCATCTGTCAAGGAGGTGGCTGGAGGTGGAGGAAACTGGAACGTGTCTGATCCTGGTAGAAGTCATTCCTCTGATTGGGATAATAAGTGTTCTTCTGGTAATGAGCAAGCTGGTAGAGGTGGAGTAGCTGCTGAAGGGGGATGGAACAATTCAAAACCTTCTGGCAAGGAACATTCTTTTGGGTGGGGTGAGAAGACTTCAGCTGGAGATGAAGAAGCTGGTAAACAGACAGTTGGAGGTTACAGTGGAGGAAACGATTGGAACACCAGCAAAGCAGTTGGTGGTAGTCGGTTCACTGCTTGGGATAAATCCTCAGCTGGAAATGAGGAAGCTGTAGCTGCTGAGATTTCAAGCAAAGCCCAAGGAGATGAAGGTAGCGGACGTCAGGGGAATAGCTGGGAGAAAGCTGCTGCAGCATGGGCCAAAGTTAAAGATGGAAGTGCAGGTAACGGAGGGTGGTAGTCTGGCATGTCAGATTTTGATAGACGTGGTTTATTCTGGTTGTGCCTGTAAATATTGGGTCTTTTTGTTTTGTTAGACCCGTTTTGTTCCATGTTTTATATCTCTGGTAGATGGTTAGAACTTAAAAAGGTTATCTACGATTGCTTGCTCTCTTCAAATGTTAGCAGGAAATCTGCCATGCATCTTTTTGATATCATTTGGGGATCAACCAAATGAGTTGGATTGTGTCATGTCATCATGATCAAATGTGGTTTACCTCATGGGGAATGAAGCTTGTTCTGGGATGCTTTTAGATTGTCTAGTTTATGTCTCTGCCACCATGAGTCTGTCGTCATGCTTTTAGGTTTTGAAGGTATCATGTTTTTAAGTTGCACAAAAAATGTGGCTTTGGATATTAACAAACTACAGGTATCATGTTCACTGTTCTCTGGGATGACCAGGAGACGAGGTAGTTACGTTGGTCCTGCAACTGTATTTATTTTTCGAAACTATTACTGGAAATTGAGTGAGATTTAAGACCTGGGAGGAATGACTTTTTTTAATTCAATAATGGTATGACCCGTCGTGAGAACTTTGATGGCACTTTGATATTTTGCTTTTATTCTGTGGCTAAAATTAGAAATTATATTTTTGAGGTCGATGGATTTTTTTTTTGGTGCTCTGTCACCTGAGTTTCTCCTTCCTGAGATGACTACTTCCTTGACTGCAACATAGCTTGCTGTTTTTCTCGTGTCACCTCTACTGCCAAGCTGTGTATAATTTGGAGTACCAAACATAGCCTACCGGTGCCAATGTTTCACGCCGTTTGGTTTATCCATAAGCCACAAAGCTTGCAGTGTCAATACCGGGAGTGTCAACATTTTATTATTCTGTCAACGCACATTATCTTTTACTTGTGTTTGAGTTTGCAATGAATGGTGGATTGCTGATCCTTATCGTTTGGAACCATGATCACAGTTATTGGCGTATAAATTGAAGGCTTGCCCGTTAGGCATGGAATGGAATCTCGTCCTGCGCAGCATCCTTGCACTCCGTATAGCTTGAGCGTAAACGTACCTTGAGACCGTTAAAATTGTCAAGGCTTCGGTAGGAGTCACTCTTATCTTGTTTCTTCAACGGGCATTTACTAGAACTTATAAACTAATTTGTTTCCGTGCATTGTATCAAGATATGGTTGTCCCTGATCAAACAAATATTTGAATTGATGCTCATGTTATGGAAGCAGACGAGCGGGAGTACAAGCATCCAAGTTTCAATTCATGCCGTTTGTCAATCTACGCTAACCAACCAGCCAAAACCAATGCCCAATAATGCGGTTTCTAGAAGCCTCGGGCACCAGCACATCGAATCATCTGACAGGTAAAGCAAGAAAACGAGTGGAATTTTTGACCGATATATAGCCTCGAATAAGGCAGATGCCCACCAGCAGCACCTGCTAATCCAATCTTAGGTACTTGAACCCAAAATGTATCTGGTTAAATTCCAATGTCCTGAACACCGATTGTTCTTTTGCTGGACCAGAAACCCGTGACTCAGATGACGAAATTCTAGAAAGATTGTTAGAACTGAGAATCACATAATAGTGCCGATTTCACTGCGGCAAGCAACTTATTATTGATGCGTGTTATGTACATAGAGAGCCAGATTACCCACAAAAGCATTCACTACTTGACATATTGGCAGAAGAATCATATTGCCCAATACTGGATTGAGACTAGGAAAGAAATAAATACCAAAACAAAAACTTTTACACTTAGCAGTTCAGAATGCCATATTGATCATCTTGGGACATTACTCTTAACCCTTCTTTTTTTTTGAGAAGATAATTGATGCTATGATATTTCCTACTGAGTATCTCAATGCTCCCACCACTTCACGGTACACCAATATGCCAATCATAGCATTCCCTAGGCAAAGTGACAGAATAGCTGCCCAGATAATTTCTGGAATTTTAAGAGAACAGAAAATTGAATGCGTGTAAAATCTCCAATAATGTATTCAAAAGTATATCAGGCAACGGTCACTTACAAAACAAAAGAGCACCAATGCCCTAAATAAGATACACAGCCTTCTACTACCAAAACAAGTCTAATGGCTTAAACACAACTGGATCTGCTCACTCTTTTTTATTTTGATATGCTACAGTTGCAGTAACATACACAACAGTAGTTCCTCATCATATTTTTTACAATGGATTTACTCAGATACACCTCTTCAACTTCAAAAATTGGATCAATGTTCTTCCCTATCATTGCCAAGTTTTCTGACAGGAAACTTAAATCAAACAGGACAAATCTTCAATTGGTCTTCAATTGGTAAATGATGAACAAAGATGAAATATCCAATAGCAGAAGATCTCACCTTCACTGCCTCTCAGCCATGCCTGTAAGAGTTGCCCCCAGCATAGACTAGCAGTCTGCCGTTCCAACCCTCTCTGATTCCAGTGGTGGTGTTTGAATCAATTTCAGGAATCCCCCTTCAGAAGAGCCAAGTCCATCATCAACTAAGAGTCAAACCTGGTGGCACCTGCTGTAAGAGATGACAGAAGTCCTGCTGCTGGGCCAGGAAGCAAGTCACCAAATGTTGACATGGCAGCTGCTGACCTGTCCTTAAGCTTGCCAACTTGGCCATCAGAAAGCATAGATCCCCACCTTGATGTACTCTCTCCAAATTTGCTGCCAACCTACGTTTTTGGAATGACCATGGAAAAATATAATTCAGTTAAAAATATGGCAAATTTTACACCAAAGCAAGATTCTTAACTTGGAGAAAAGCTCTTGAAAATACATATTACCCAATCATTAAAAACTAAACTATGCTAAATCATTCAAAATCAAATTAATGTAGAACCAGGCAAATCATTAACAATAATTAAAGGCAAAAGACACATCTCATTAAGCTGGAGTCTATGCACTCAGCTCCAAATTGGTTAGCAGGCGGTGAGACCTCTATAAGAAGATGAATGGCATTCCTGAAAATGGGAGTCCGTAGTGTTCGGATTAAGTGATTAATTTCCAGGCATTTTAAAAACTGAAGAATTTGATGCTGTAGCAACTTTGAGAGACATAAAGATGAAGTTGAGCATAACATTTTGGAGGATGAAATCTATGAGAAATGAAACTATGTAAAGCTCAAGATATGCAGTCCACAAGAAGATCCGTGTGAAATTATGGATGAGAAACCCCAAAAATAGACTTACATGTGCCTTTTGCTGAATCAAATGCAACATCTTCCGATGTCATCTGCTTTAAGAGTTTGTATAACGTATTCAATAACAAAATCATGTATATAACTAGGAGGTTAATGAACATTTAGCCTCGCAAGTTTTGAAGGTAGCAAACATATGAGACACAACAAGTACTTCACAGTTCAATACCATGCATTCCTGACTATGATGTGGATCATTAGCATTTTATGAGGACATTACAATGACAAACTGAAATTTCCAGCAGGAGACTTCTATTTCTGGAACATTCGAGCATACGTACCATTTCACAATGAGAAAATTTTATCATAAATCTGTGATCAAAATTATTATTGCCTTACCAAGGCCTTTAGAATTATGCAACTATATACCAAGTATGTATGATTTTAAATGATAATACCTGGTTCATGATTGATTTGAACAATGGTGCTGCAACTCCAAAACTAAGACTATCATCAAGTTCAGGCTTTGGAGACCTCTCTCCATTTGAATATGCTTTCCAAGGGCTCCTTGATGATGTATCATCAGCTGACATCTGAACGGCTGATTTATGTGCTCCTCTTGAAGACAAGGCAGGAGCACTAAAAAGAAAAAGGTTTTACAGGTCAGAAGCACAGAATTTCAGCAATGGAGATGAGGCATATGAAGCCTGATGAGAGGTAACTAAGGAAAAAATTGTGGTCAAAAGAAATCAACGGTTTAGTTAAGCATAATAAATGATCTTGTTAAAATCTTCGTGATAACTTTCTAGGTTAAGCTAAGTCACATATTGCATCTTATATCATTCATCCTAACATTCCAATTACAGCTCAAAAATACCTCGAGTGGCAAATTCTGTGTTTTTTTTAAAATGGTAAGAACATACAACACTATTAATCTTAGTGGCATAACTTTGTTACTACATCCACTTCACAGACTTACTCCAGAAATTTTTCCAAGTGCTTCCAAATATTTTGCAGTTCACACACCTAGTGTATCACAAAACCACCTCAATTCCAAGTTCCAACTAGAGAAATTAATTTTTCACTTGTTTCCACACTTTTCATACTGAATTACTTGTCAAAAACAGAAATACGATATAACAAAATTTATTTAAAATGCATTAAGATACCAATCAGGATGAAAAATGACCATACTTTTTTTTAACCATTGTAGACATATCATGTATTTTGCAATATCCATGTTTTCTTTGGGTCAATGCAAATATTAATCGGATAATTATGTTTGCTAGATAAACATATAAATGACTCATAAACAACAAATATGTTAAGATATATTACCATAAAATTGATCTCTAGAATAATAATACCAAAAATAAACCATTTATGAGGGGTTCCAGGTTTTGTATCTAGGAACATATATGCAAAAGAATGCCCTAATCCATGGTATGTATATGTATATATGTACGTACATACATACACAACATACGCACACACAAATACATACATGCATATATTTATGTGTGTGTGTGTGTGTCTGTATGTATATATACATACATGCATGCGTACATGTACATATATGTGTGATCAATTTTAAATGTGGAATATATTCATTTTCATATGGTCTACCATGTTTTGTTCTCTTTAGGCCAATGAGTTCAAGTATAGTTCATGCAAAAAGTGAAGACCAACCACTGCAGATACAGATACAGTGATTCACATAGACTTGATTCAGGAACTTCTTAGAACCTGTTATTTAACATGGACATTTCACAAGACGATTGAGGGTGAGCCTTGTTACAACGGTAAGGATGCTCCATTTGTGACCTAGGTGTCATGGATTCGAAACATACAAACAGCCCCTCTACACATGGGTCAACGCTGCATACATCTGACCCTCTCCACACCCTGTAGTGGTGGCAGCCTCATGCACCGAGCTGCCCCTTTTATTTCACAGGACAGCTGGATAGGTTATTGAAACAGGGAAAAATGTAAGATAGCACATTCCAATATTAGGTTTGGCACATGAAAAATCTGCAGCTCGACTACTAATGACTTCTGCAGAAGTATCCCAAACAATAAAGTAAAATGTCACATGTATATCACATGAAAATTTGGTGCGTCTAATAAAAATAGAAGTAATTCTATATCATTTTAGGTAGAAAATAATAATACCCTAGAACATAATTTCATGTCATTTTTAATTTGAGCTTCCAAGTAGCTTCCATCTACTACAGAACATCTGATCATTAATAGCTTATCATCCAAAGTCTGCCAAGATTGTGGGAGCATTTAATCAAGGAACATATATCTTCAACGATATCAAAAAGTTTTGGTTATGTGATGCAAATTGACAGCGTTAAAATCAAACTAAAGTTTCATTTAGCTTGTTGATAGTACCCACAACATGATAGCATATAACAAAACTAAGACTTCTCCAATGTTAGTGAAAGTACGAGAATTTTATTTTTCATCACTTTAGGACTGTTGATGTGGTCCATACTTCTTAAGAGACCATTATGCAGAATCTTAATACTTTACTAGCTCTGCTACCATATGATTTATGGAGTCAGTTGTCATGGTTTCCATAACTCTTGGCATGAGAAGATGGTATAACAAAAAGAGTCATAAATATATAGCATTATAAAAGCCTAAATTTTATAAGAAGCTGTCCCTGATGAAGGCTGCATGGGTAGTAATTATATTGAAGAGCCCAAGTCCTACGAACCGTGCTTATGGTGTGGTGTTGGTTTTTATATTAGCAATATATCCAAGAGGTACTACTAATATATTTCAGGAAAATATAATAGAAATGACAGGATGAGTACATACCTGATTGGAAGGTATTTGAATCGTGGAACTGTAGAGCATCTCATTATATTTGACTCTGTATTTGATTTTGTGGGCAATTTTTGTACGGTATCAGTGTACATGCGATTGATCTGAACCAAGAACCCAAAGAGAACTGCATATCGCTTATATGATTGCTTCTCATTTTCCCAGAGGTAGGGCTCATAACTGTGAAATTCACAATAATATATATATATATATATATAATCAAAAAAATTAAAATCCGAAAAGAGGATAGAATAGAGGGAAATAGTAAAAGACTCAGATATAATTTTTGCCCTATGGGAGACATTTACAGAAGAGCTTACATAGCCCAGTCAATGGGATCCAGCCTTTGTGCAAGCTTATTTATCAGCGTCATTACATGCTCCCTATTAGCATAACCAGGCTGGAGTTGTGGTTGTTTCCATCTAAAAAGAGGCTTTTGTGTAATTTTTGATGACTCCTCTTTGGCAGTCATTTCAGGACTCCCAGAGCCAGCATCTTTGCCCCCAGATAGAATGTCGGCAATGAAACGTAGGTCTAACAAAATCTGCAATGCTCCTTTTTCCGAAACCAGAGCTTCACCCCCCTCTATGCTTGATAAGAAATTTTCATATACATCCACCACCTATTACATAATGAAGGCAATATGTACATGAGAGATTGTTATCATTAGGAACTGTGTCAAGCCATTGCATGACTATCATCTACTCACAACTAACAACACACAGTCAGCTTGCATTTGACAAGTCATTTTGTCCAGGAGGAAGTAAAAAAAACTGGCATTCAACAAATATGGACTCTAATGAATCTCATTAAAATGCCACTCATATATATAATTATCTTGCTTTCAACTTGAAATTAACAATAAATACTCTCCTCATTGAATTTTGGATCTCTGCTGCAACTGGAATTGCTTTCTTCTTGTGAGCTTGAATATATGCACATCTTTGTATGTGTCTGCGCTTGCATGCCAACATACAAAGTTTCATGCTATAACAAGCCATATAACCCTGAAAAGTTTTTGTTTTTAAGTGAAATGTTACATTATTTTAATTCAAATCTAATAATGTTTCTAATCAAAACTAGATATTTTATCTTTTCAATATCAATTGTAAGTCACAAAATCTTAGCAGCAATGCTAGAGAGTACTGTTTTCCATGGACATAAGTACACAAGGTACAATACCAAATGGATTAATGATCTAATCGAAGAGTGAGACCATTCAAAATTTTGATAAGTTTATTGATATCACGGCACCTGAAATATTTTTCAATAACCAACAACTCCACTATAAATTTGGCCCACAATTGTCATCAAACCCCGCTGCTGTTAATGTTGAAATTTATTACAATAAGATAATAAGTGAAAATGTCATACCAACTCCACAAAGATTTAACTGAAAGATGAATCCAAAAGGACAACATGATTGGCATCCTGTCAATCATTAGAGATAAAATTATACAGGGTTTTCTTGGCATTGACTGATTGAAACCTATTGATCAAGAATACATGGAAAGAGGCATCTTATTTGGAAATTCATCCTGTTGACTAAAATTACAGAAATAGTTTATTAGAAGATAAGAAGAGTAAAGGGATTTCTCTAGCAAGATCTAAAACTCTTGGCTTTAAAGAAATAATAGATGATCATCAATTCATGTAATTTCCATGGAAACCAGCATATATCACATGACAGCAATTGGGGAAATCATTGTTAAAAAGTTGAAAGCTAAAAGACTAAATCAAAGAAACTAAAGTGAAACCTCTCTTGACATGGTGTAGAACTGCAACTAGATCTCAAGCGATGCCATTCCATGTATGTTGCAAAACTTGCAATTTTGTAGATTCTGCTGCCGATATCTATTAACCTCTTTGTATGACGGTTCCTAAATGCAAACAAGTGAACAACTGTGGTGCATATGCACATTATCATAGAATCTTTGAAGGTGATCAAACTTGTGGACAAGTACCTGTAATATGTGGCTTAAATTTCTAATATTTTCATGTAACTGTATCACGATTCAGGTCCTGACAGAAGCAAGACTTGAATGGGTGAATCTTTAAGTTCGGAGCATCTTTGATTTATGAGTGACCATTTTATTTTTAGATTGGATTATGGATCAGATGTTCCAGCAAGGATTAAAGAGCAGGTCCATGCTGGTAAGTACCATACTGGATTGAAGAGAGATGAGGTCCTAAGACACATCCAGGGACACCGAGTCTCTACAGAGTGGGTTGTCTGAGATGATTGCATCCCAAAACTTGGGATTCTGGCATCCTGAGACTTTTCATTTTCCTTTTTCTAGATATGTCTATGTTTATTCTTGGTTTCAATTGGTTGTTCTGTTCTGGTCTGTCTCTCACCGTCATGGTACCAAACTGAACCCACCCCAGACTGAGACATGCTCCGATACCAGGATTAAACCATAGTTACGGTGATAATCAATAAAATTTCGTGAAGCACTCTAGCATGTCTTTGTTATCATTCTTTATCCTTGTCTAATATTTGTCCAAAAAGATGGTTAGCATGCTTTTAATTTGGTCATTCCTTAACATTTATAATGCTGGTTCCATGCCATATATGAACCTTGATCATGGCATTACATGGACATCCAAACTTCCACATGCTTGGGGATGGCTTGATGTCACATACATGACATCAAAGCATATAATGCATATAATTTTGAATAAGCAAAGAGCATATAAATGCATCATCATCAAAGCATATCAGTCTATATTACATGTTAATCAAAATTAGAACAAAATCTGCCCTATAATGTTATATTATTTTCTCCCTTTTCTTGTGTTGAAATATTCTCATAACCACAAACCATTAACATATTTTTTTATGATATTTTATTGACACAAACTTTTATTTTCATCAGAGAAATAAACATTAGGACAACATAAAGGAGCACTTTAAAGGAATATCATTATCAACAAGTAAATTATAGATCATTTTCATAATTATCAAGTCATTTTCAGTTTAATGTGAAACACCAGCAACTTATGTCCATTGTTTCATATGATGCCTTTTTTGGCAAAACAAAGGAACCAGAATGACTTAACTTGCCTTAAATTTGACAGAAACTACCAAGCTAGTAATGCTCCATAAAAACAAGACTAAAGTATAATTCACAAAACAAATATATAATTAAGCTTGGGGCACTAAGCTTTCTGTGTCATGCTTGAAGGCATCTTGGTTCATGGTCATTTTGTCCCATCAGAAAGCAAAAGGCAAATTCATTTTAGCAACTTAGCATCAAAGACCATAATAAGAATGTGGCAAGGATACCATGTGCAACAAGAAAAACAACATAGAACAAATTTTATACCCGTGATTAGACATGATGTGCAGCTGGGCTGGTAGCCTACAGGTCCCAGTTGTCAAATAATAGACAGCCACAGAACTCTAGTTTTACTTGTCATCTTATGAGCTGGGTTGCATGTGTGAGTTGCACCCTATGCACCGCACCTCCAACGTTGCAGTCACATGCATGTTGTGTTGTCCGTTTCTGGGAGTTTCAAAACTCCCAGCAGACCGTTCCTCAACGTGCGGCCTCGCGGGCACAGGCATATGCCTTGCATGCAGCGGCCGTTTGGCTGTTCCACACACTTTTTAAAAATTATTTTAAATGGTAATTTTTATTAATTATATTTTAATGTTTTAACAACTAATTTGAAGGCTTTTTGGGATTTTTCTTGGAGATTTTGAGCCTATAAATAGGCTCTTTTTTTCCTAGTTTCTCATAAAAAAAAGCTCTCCCTCTTTCTTCCTCTCTCTCCACTCAAACTGTCTCATTCAAATTTCTTAAATAATTGTTTTTTTTTTTTGGACCGAAGACAGACTTGATCAACGTTCATTCAAGATCATGTCACCTGCAAATGTTGGAGTGTTGGCTTCTAGGTTGTACCTTGGAGGAAAGTGAGAGGTCCATTGTTCTTCACATAAGAAGGGGGCCGAATCTTCTTTAAAGCAGTGGTTTCATCCACCTCCCAGGCCAGGATTCTAAACTTTATTCTGTTTTGATTCTTAAATTATTTATCACACCAAAATATTTGTTTCACACACATCACAAAAATTACTTTTTAAATATTTTCAGATTTTGAATATATATATATATATATTCCATATATTTATAATCAACATGTTGTTGGACATGAGATTTGTGTTCCACTCAAACTCAGCATGAATGAAGCTAGGAATAAGAGACAATGTGTCGTGACTTATGAAGAGAAGGGACACAATCATGCATGCAAACTAAAAAAAGGTTGTACAGATTAATCCAAGGCTCTTCACATGCACCCATCAGCATAGGACTGGGCCTTTAGAACTTTGGGTAGCAAAATTAACAAAGCCCTGTTTGGATGATAGGGCCCAAAATTCTATGGGATTCATGAGTTGGGCCAATACAACCAGCAAAATCAAGATGGGCTAGGTGTGTATACATAAATACCCAGAGTACCTTTGGAGTGGACCAACCTGAATCCCACAGGGAGAAAAAAAAAACTTGTTGAAGTTATAATAAGGGAAGAAAAGAAGTCTCCTAAGTCAATAAACCGGCCAATTAATGGTGTGCTAATCCGGATCCACAGGTTCATGATCATAGGAGTCTTAAGTGTGGAGTTTGTAATGTTAGGCAGTAGAAACTCAAATCAACTGCTTATAAGTCCTCATAATGGTGGCAAGTCAAACAAGAAGATACATATATCATCATGTACCATAAATACACATCACAACAATCTCAAAGGATGGCTAAACCAGTACTAGGATCGTACCAATAGACTACTGGTTTGGTATGGTACCAGTATGCATTGTACCAACCCAAGC
The DNA here is from genome assembly GCA_021397845.1 of Areca catechu. NCBI lineage: Eukaryota > Viridiplantae > Streptophyta > Magnoliopsida > Arecales > Arecaceae > Areca > Areca catechu. The sequence continues at coordinate 77,361,801 of CM038039.1, read as the reverse complement.
ATACCATAACTAAGGGGATGGAGAAGGAGAGAGAAGGGGGGAGAGGGAGAGGGAGAGGGAGAGCAGAGGATTTCCTCAAATGGAGAGGGAGAGAGAGAGAGAGAGGGGAGGGAAAGATGTGAGCAAGAGAGAGGGGGCTCTCTTGTCATCATCAGTAAGACAGAGAGAGTAGAGAGAATGAAGAGGGCGAGAGATAGATGAGACAGAGGGATGCATACTGGTCTATCATCATTGTTGTTGTCACCATCGATTGTGGTGGTGATGATGAAACCTTAACCCTAGATCAAGAGACGTAAGCCAGAGAAGTGACTTGGGAGGCATAAGGGTTCAGCAGAGGGTTATACAAAGCCTGAGCTGTCTTGAACCAAGCAGAATTGGATAGTTCCACTAGTTCGGGCTGGTTCGATCCAATTTGAGGCCCAAATTGAATTGAAAGGCTATCCCATAATGGTAGCCAACCAGTTTGGGTTAGCAGTTCAAGATAATTTAGCCATCCTTGAATCTCTATCTTGAAATTCTATTATACATGATGAAGTGTTGGCTTATCATAAACTCATTGCAAAAGAGACAGGATATAAGAGGAAAAATAGCAAACGGGATATTAAGACATAACGAGGGCATGCATATGGAGCAAGGAAATTATCATAAGGTGATACCTAGATCCTCCATCAGGGTACTCTTATACTGAATTATGGTGATAAAGATCAGACATGTCAAGGTGCTAAGCAATTAAATGACATTGAATCTTGAATATGCTATGTAATGTAGTGGCATGTTCCAGCCTATATATTCTTGCTGGGGTGTCTCTCTCTTTTCACAATGGACTCCTACACAAGAGATTTGTTTCTAATCCATTTCTTAGAGCTTTTCTCTTTTTTCCCCATTTTTGGTGTCAAGAAAGAGGAAAACCCATAAACTGATTCTCTTGAGAGGTATACTACTCACAGCTAACACCAAAATTTGCATCCTTACCCATTATCAATTCAGACAACTAAGGGTAGGCTGTAATAAAATAGACATGAAGGCAGCAAAATATAAGCAGTTGCCTATATAATGTGAGGACCCTACCTTTTCTCGTTATGCATGCTGCTTTGGCTAGCAACATGGAAAGCTAGCACTGTGGTTATTTAGAAAAAAAGCAATGTTGATGGGTTCATTAGATACCAACAGACAGAGACAAAGCAAAAAGAACATCTATAAAGCATCCTAAACTTGGGGTTGGAGCAAACAATATAGAACACAATAACTTTGGCTCATAAATTTATTAAGGTCAAACCTTTATTCCAAAACTTCCATTGACAAAAACCCTATCAGTCACTTTCTAGTCCTCAAAAAACTGTCCACACAAGTCTAGAAAATTAAGTCTCAATAGCTACTTAGAAGTTATTGTTAAAAAATGCATATGTATGCCATTGATTATTTTTTAAAAAAACAAAAGATCATCAACCAACCAAAACATGCAAATTACACCATATCGAGTGTTACAAAAAGTGCAGACATTAGCATGGGCAGACACTGACAATTTGTTAACTTTTACACACAAGGAAAAGGAGCAACATACCTTCTCCATTAGTCTCCATGCAAAATCTTGCAGTATTATCTTGTCAAGAACGTGACCTCCAACTTTATGAATTTCTAAGCATGCTTGAAAGAGAAAATATGTAACATAGATAGAAGGCATGATAGGAAGAGCTATTTTCATCTCCAAAGGGCCATCACTGGATTCTTGTTTGATTACAGTCACTTCCCAACCCTGAAAAGAATGCTTTCATTTATCATTAGAAACCCACAAGCTACAGCTTAACTTTTTTTCAGACAGCCACCTAGACAGCCAATGGAAAACTAATTGAAAAGCCGGATTACATAATCCAAGAAAGAATCAAGAGTTCAGTATGTTATCCAAAAATTACAATCATGGAAAAGTACAAAAAGAAATATAGAAAATATCCGGAACATAGCAAAAGCCACACATACCCGCAAAGGATTTGCTGAAGATAATGCATCATCTTCGTTGAGATCCTTGGAAAGAATAATTGATAGCTCATTGGACACCCATGTTGTCCATAAACTATGAGCTTTGATGCAGAGTTCTTGCAAACTTTTGTTTAGCTCGTTGAGTTTTGGGTTCTTGCTGTCATCCACAGCATACAATGCAGTGGCAGCTGAAATTGTTTGCCTTCTGGAATTATCAAAAAATTGCTTTTTGGGGCTTCTGGGGCTGTCAAATGTATGCCTTCTAGGGCTAAAAGAGACTGGAGAATCAAAGGCCAGCTTAGATTGCCTCAGCAAAGGTGATGATACGTTAGTAAATGCTGCACCACTTGTTTCTTTCACCCACTGCCTTGGGGAACCGAGTATCACAGGTATGTGACTTGAATGGTTTCGTAATGCAAACAAGAGAAGCCCAATGAAAAGAGATCTTTCAACAATAATAAAAGATGGTAGAGAATCCTTGTCCCCTTTGTTGCTTCCTAAGGAAGCAGATAGATGCGCAAGCTCATTTTCAAGTTCCTTCAGTATAACTGAAACGGTCTCATAACACTTCTCCTGAGTGTATGGCACAAGTTCCTTCAATCTCAAAGTAGAATTATGAGATTCTACAAAGCATAATAGATCTTCCAATATTCTTTGGCATTTACTGTCCACTGCATCTCTAATCCGACTGACTTCAGGCCCAAAATACGCATTGAGACAGCTCCAGAGATCAATCTCATCAACAGTTGGTTTAAAACTATACAAAATTCCTGTTTTCTTTTGTTTGGGTTCCGAAAACCAAACCCCCCTTGTATAAGGCTTCTTCAAGTATGCCTGGAAATCATCCTCATCTTTAGAACCCGTGATGGCCACAACAGCCTCGATTGAATTTCTCACGTTGATGTCTCCGTTCAAGTTCTCAAACTCTGAATGAATGATCTCCTTCATCCTCTTCAGGAATGCTGCTTCCAACCTATCTTCCAAAATATCCTTTCCATCCTTCAAAATTAGCCCGCAAATCTGGTTCCATGGCGACTCAATTTCAGAGCCAAAGACGTCCCTCAGCCACTGCTTCAAGCTCTCCTCAAGCCCCTCCTTACCATCCAGAGCCTCCCGCACCAGCTTCTCAGTAGATCCAAGCCGTCCTCCACTTCCGATTGCACCCACAAGATGCTTTCCATTCGACAGTTCTCCCAATATCTCGTTGCAACAGCTCTTTAACCATGAGGAACAGGTCTGGGCAATGAACTCCGGCTCGAGCAACATCATCACTGACTCCAATTTCTCCCTGTGCGACTTCCATAGCCTCACTTCCTCCTCCGGATTTGGAATCCCTCCAAAAAGCTGCGTCCCGGGGGGCGATCCAAGCACGGTCTTGTAGAACAGCGGCATCTCATTCAACGCAAGAACGAAGAGCTCCCCGACTTGCCCTAGACTAGCCCTAATGGTTCTGATCGCATCACATAGAACAGAAGAAGAAGAAGAAGATTCGTTAGAGTCTACGGATGCACCGGCGAGCTTCTGCGAGATCCACGATCGCCCGGAGTTTAGGAAAAGCCCTAGCACCTGTTTGGGATCGATATCGTCGATGATGGCGGCGGCGGCAAGAGCGTCGGCGTAGGCGGCGACGGTGAGCCCACGGTCCATCAGGCGCTCGCGGCTCCGCTGGGAGATCTGGGCCTTGAAACTCTCGACGATCTGCCATTGGTGGCGGAGAAGCGGGAACTTGGAGAGAGCGTCGGGATCGACGGCACCGCCGGCGGCGGTGACGAGGCCATGGACAGTCTTGGCGCGGAGGTAGCGGCCGGAGGCCTCGAGGAGCATGGACTCGTCAAGGCAGCCCCAGATGTTCTCGGGGGTGTCGACGAGGTACTTGATGCGGGAGGCGATGCCGTAGATGCGGGCTCGTGCGGGGTCGGGGGCCAGCTTGGGGGTCTCCGGGTCGGCAGCGAAGGTAGAGAGGGAGCAGAGGGAGGCGTCGATGGCGGACAGGTTGGAGGAGATAGCGTTGCAGGAGGATCTCATGAGGAGGATAGAGTCGGCGGACTCGATGAGGTCGCGGTAGCTCTTGCCAACGAGCTGCCGGAGCTCTTCCTTCTTCTCATCGATCTCCCGCCTGGTGGCCGCCTCCAAGGCGCGGATCTCCGGGATCGGCTTCGTGCGGAAGAGGGACTCTGCATCGCGGGTGCCGACGGCGGTGGCTGCGGAGCCCAAGATCTCCGCCGCCAGCCTCGCCGAAGGCGATCTCATGCCGAGGGATCCGGAATGCCTCCTCTTCTTTTCCTCCGAATCCAAATCCAAAACCTAACACTGGAGAAGACTGGGATTGGGGGAGTTCACGAGCGCCGGATCCGAGAGGGTGGGGGGAGGGAGGGAGCGGAGTCGGGTGGAGGAGGGGGTCTGGGGGGAGGTGAGAGGGAGACGTGGGCACGCGCAACTGAATAGGGCGGGAACTCTGGCCTCGTTGCCAGGGTCATGAGCGCCTCCAAGCTTTTTCTACGATTGCATGTTGATGTCCATCTGGGTCCATCCTGGGACATCGTGTGGCCGGTGCTTATTAAAAACAATAATAATAAAATAAAAAAATATCACAACAGTAACAGTGCAGGATTTTATCTCTTCCTGAATTCGAGTCATAATTTCATGAATGATCTGATTAAATTTTTAATTTTTAGATAATAAAAGATAAAATGATTGCTGCTCTGACATCCTAATAAAAATAGACTGATATATTTATCGATTGATAGAATGGATATATAAAAATTTATGATTCGAATCAAATAATTGTCTAACGGGTTGGGACCCGAGTAGAGAGGTAGAGCGGTTACTATTTTGATATTTTAGTGGGATTAGACTGACATTTTCATGGATTGATTGGAAAGGTACATGAAAATTTACGGTTCGAATCGAATAATCGTCGAACGGATTGGGGCTTGAATATCCTCAACTTTTTGGTTCATCAAAAAAAATAAAAAACTCAAAGCCGAGAATTTTTTTTTATAAAAAAAAAAAGCAAAAGGAATGCCCCGTATCACTTTTTGTTTATAAAAAAAAAATAATAAAAAGATCAGGAGAGGAGGGATAAATCATGATGTAACTATCCCGTGTCAGGTAATATTCAATTCAAGATATTTAAATTTTTACAATTTTTTTTTATTTAAAGATGAGTACGTCGACCTGACATTATTAAAGTACCGGCTAGTAAAACAGGAAAAAATAGGAAGATCTTGATCTCTCACCCATACCAGCGATTCTGGGCTCCAAAAAATTTTTTGAATTTAATCGAGTTATGCAGAAGCAAGTTTGAAAAATGTTTCTGGTCATGTAATTTTTACTATGTCCATGTAATGCTATTATAGTAATTCATGATCATAGCCATTATATTTTTGAATAATTATTATTATTATTTTTTTTCTTCTATTTCTCTTCATTTAGTGAAGTCAAAAAAAAAATATATATTTTTTACTGCTAATAGAAAAGAGTGTTAAATTAATTATTGAAAAAATTAAAATCTAGGATCGTGTTGAGGCGTCTTGGCAAAATCCTCATTTCACTGCCATCAATTTTTTTTATCATATCCATTTTTTTAATTTTCCTTTTGGCACAAAGAAAAGTACTAAACCTATAAATGTAAAAAAACCTATCATTTTTAAAAAAAATACTTGAATATACTGCTTTATCTCTTTTAAAATAGTTCTGGATGGTATACTTGATTCATGTTGAACGAGAGAAGTATTTTTTATGTTGTAGATATGTGATTGTTAACAAAAGTTTGTTGCATATTTATCTCTATCCTTATCATGATGATAATTTAATATATAATGGAGGTTGGCTAAGTTTTTTAAATTATTTTATTTAGAGTACATCTATGCAATTATCGCTAGATAAAAATATTACCAATCAAGCATAGATATTGGAGGTTTACTGAACCAGGAATAGGCCCAGACTCGATAGAAGGCTCTGCTCGAGAAGGCCCAACATGCTTCGACTTGAGGGCCTACGGTGGGCTACGGGCCCGCTTCAGGGAAAGGCAACCTAGGTCCAACATCACCAAATATCATGGGCTAGGCTCCTTGAGCGGTCCAAGTCCATAACATCTTCAAGTAGTATGAGAACTTTGAATACAGAATCGGTCCCTTGCACTGGCCCAACCAGATCAACTTGCCCCACTATTGGCTCCTTGGATTGATCCATCGACGACTGATGGCAAGCAACCTTGGATGGCTTTTGCCAACCATTGAAATTCGGAGACGAGCTTGGCAAGCTTAGTTGTGGCCTCGATGAACCCAACTAAGAAGAAGAAAAAATTGGCTCATACGAGTCCAGGATAGGCTCTGTCTTCTTCCTTAACTTTGCTGCTGTCCTAGGCACCCGCGATTGTTGGATCCAGGAATTCACAAGCCATGGACCAAGCCTCAGCCGGCCTCCTTTAGAGACTCCCTTCCCTTCCACTACCATCGGAGTCGATGCCCCCAGATAACCATAACCCTTTGCTGCTATAAAGTTTTTTGGTTGTACAGAACAATCACCGGTGTCGAAAGAAGGATCTCGTTCATGGATGCGGTAGCCATCGTTTGAGTGGCCTAGACACCTACATCGATAGCAAATCCAGGAGAGATTTTCATAAACAAACTGCTACCAAAACACCCTTTTCGTCTCCCTTATCAAGACTACAAACTTCAATGGCAACCTTGAATCGATTTCCACCCGAACTCAGGTGTAACCAGTTTTCATAGTAGGTCGGTGAAGTCATCCATTGCTAGTGGCTTGTCGGCCTCCGCCACAATGGCCAGGATGGTCGAAGATAATTAAAACTTTATGGGTAACCCTGGAAGCCTTAACCAGACCACTATCCTTCAAGTCCCCCTTCTACCTGGCACAAAATCTGGCTCTTACGCATCCATTGCCAATAGCCGCCCTATTACGAATTAGGGGCCGCCCTTAAACATTGCTACACAGTCCACTTCATATTAGAAATGGAGAATGAGGTGATCCTCGGTAATGGAAAACATCTCTGGATTGTAATCTAGCTTCGACTTTATTCTTATCTCCTTCACCACCAATCCGCTGGGAGTTTCTATCCCAAACTCCCCACAAAACATCGCTAGCTTCTTCCATTGTCATTGGGATTCTTCCATTATAGCCTTTGGGAGCTTCAAGACCTTTGAGAATTAGTGCCAAAGAACATCAATTTTTTTCTCCGAGATCATAAGGAATGCCTATGAAAGTAGCTTCGATAGGCCGTGGACAACCCTCGTCCACGATCGACCACCATTGCTAGATTCTGATGACCCTTAGCCACCACCACTTGATAAACCCCCTTCTTCTCCATCCAGAAATCCCCACTTTCTTTGCATAGCACCCATTCGCCAAAGAGCTCCCCTAGAAGCACACGAAAATTAAAGCATGCACCCAAACCAAGCAGACATGGGAATGGGGGTCCAATGGGGGTTTCGATGTGTCCAACGAGCCAGGAGCCCCTACCATCAATGGAGGTCAGTGTCGGGGATCTCGGATCCTCTCTCAGCAGGGCTGACCACATCTTTGTCTTGGGGGTCGGTGCGAATGGGTTCATGTAGAACAGCAAAGTGGTTGGGCGGTAGTGGTCGGGTCTCTACACCAAATTTAGGAAGGGTTGATTTACCTTGGGAGGGTAGAGGACTCTAGTGCTTCACCGCAGGTGGGGAGTGGTCTTGGGGAGAGGAGGAAGCCGACATCTGGGTCATGTGGAATAGTGAAGTGTGCAAGTGAGGGGGTGGAGGCTAGGCTGAAGCAAATGGTGGAGATCGTGGGGGACTTGATGCAACAAGGGGACTCTTAGGGGCAAGTCAACTCTTTCCCAGGTAGTTGTAAGGAAGTTCCTTCCCCAGTTTTCTTGGTATGTTTGGAGGGAGATTTTAGTAGACAAGGCCAACAACCTGTGCAAGAAGGTGATGTGTTAGGCTTGGAAGGGGTTGACCAAATCTATAGGGTGGTTACTAGCCATATGAAGAAGGCCCTGCTTGCTATGAGTGAGGTGGGTGCTGTGAAGATGATGGGAGAGGAGAATAGAGAGGCTGCTAGGTTGTCTGTGGGCAGCCTTGAGCATATTTAGTCTATTTTTAATAATGATTTTAATCTGGAATGTTTGGGGGGTTGGAAAGCCTTCTTTCAATTATGTGTATCGAAGATTTGTGCAGCAACATCATCTTGATATGTGTGTTCTCATGGAAACGAGGCTCATTGTCTTGAGTTTAAATCATATTCATCATCGCTTCCCATTGAATTAGGATTTTTATGTTGTAGAATCCTAGGGTTTGTCAGGGGTATCATTGTTGTATGGAATCATGGCACAACTACTGTGGATGTTTTCCATCGATATCCCCAGCAAGTTGCTATTGTAAATACAGAATACCACTTTGGTTGATCTAGGAATCCTTTCTATTGTAGTTGGTGACTGTAATTGTATTGATGGATCTAAGAAGAATAGAGGTGGGTGGCCTTTGTGGAGGATACTGGTTCTAAGGAGTTTGGAGAGTTTTTACAATCCAATAGCCTGGTGAACCTTGGCTTTGTTGGTCCTAGGTTCACTTGGTGTAATAATCATTCTAGTGGAGCTAGAGTTTGGGAGAAGATTAACGAAGTTTTTTATGATACTGAGCTGGATTCAACGGTACCCTGTTCACCTTTTGTATCACTTACCGAGGATTGTCTCCGACCACTGTCCAATATTACTCTCTGTTGATACTTCCTTGTCTTATCGGAGTCCTTTTCCGTTTGAGAAGTTTTGGTTGGCCTACCCCTTGGGAGATTGTGAGGGAGGTATGGAGGTTGCCAGTTAGAGGGGATGTTAGATATTGGATAACCCATAGGCTAGAATTGGCTAAGAGATGGCTACTTTGGTGGAATAGAGTTGAGATAGATAATATCTTTCGAAGGCTTGAGGTTGTAGAGAGATCCATGAATAGACCCTTGAAGTGAGAGGAGTGGGATGAGGGATTGACTAAGGAAGACATGACAATACTTTGAAGTCAGGTTTCTATATATCACTCCCTTCTCAGTTAGCAGGAGGTCCTGTGAATACAAAAATCCAGAGTTCAAATGGATCAAGTAGAGGGATAGGAACATCAATTTTTTTTGCTAGGCCACTGTGTCCACATGCACAGGAACCATATCCAAGCCTTGCAAAACTCAAAGGGGCAATGGACTATTGAGGATGATAAGATTAGGTAAGAGATTATGCAGTTTTTGAAGTAGAGGTGGACGATGTTTGTAGAAGGATCTGACTCTTGTTCCACCACCTCCTACTGATGTGGTTTCTGGGTAGGGAAACTAGAAGTTTATTCTTGCTGTATCAGGCAAAGAGATTTGGAGAGTGGTCTGGTCCTTGGCTGAGGATAAGGTTCCTAGACCTAATGGTTTTCCTTCTCTTTTCTTTATATGGTATTAGCCTATTATCTAGTATGATACTGTTATTACTGTATAGGATTTCTTTATCCATGATCAGATGCCAGGTTCTTAGAAGTGGACATTTTTGGCTCTAATTTCCAAACAGCATGATTTTTCCGAGCCGGGGCACTACAGACCGATCAGCTTGTGCATTATCTTGTTTAAAATCTATGCCAAGCTCATGGTTGCTAGCATAAAGCCAGTTCTCTCTTGTCTCATCTATCTTAAGCAGGATATTTTTGTTGGCGATCACATCATTTTTGATAATGTCCTCATTGCATAATAATTTATGCATGACCTTTTGATGCGGGATGATCCTAAGACTATCATGAATACAGGAAAATAGAAAATAATTTTTTTAAGGATATAATTTGCAGGCTAAAGTTTCCGAAATCAAGTAAAGAATAACTGAAAAACTAGTAATGAAAAAAACTAGCATACCCTCATAGGACTCATGCAAAATAATAAAAGATATGACCTCGGAGATTGAGAAACCCCCGATTAGGATAGTATACCTTTATCAAATCAGAAATTAGGAGGGGGAAGGATTTTACCAAGCACCGATTCGAAGAACTATTCGAAGCCGGGGTCGCTCAGCACTCGGGATTGGCACATGGAAGATAAGCCTATAGTTTTCTGAATTTGAAAGCAATCTGGATCTGGTCTGAAGGCAAAGAAAGCCTCCTCTAGGTAGGGAAAACACCTCGGGGACCCTGCAAGCATCAAGGTTAGGCACGAAACAGGTAATCAATGTAAAGAAATAAAATGTGAAAGAAAGAACAAGGGGAATTAGGGTTAGGGCTGGCAGTAGAGAAGAAGAAGGAGCTCTTGATCTGGGGCATCTTCAAGGCTTCTTTTCTTGGATGTGGCTGCTGCTTGGAGGCTTGATTTGCTACTAGGGCGTGGAGAATTCCAAGAAAGGGTGGTCGGCCCAGCAAGAGAACAAAGAACCAAAACCAAAGAACCAAAAACCAGAACACCAGAAACTGAACACCAAAATAATAGAGTTTTATTTCATAAGAGTTGATTGATTACAAGAGGAGGGGTAGGATATTTATAGAGTTCCCATGCCCTCTCCTTATTAGAACTTCAGCCCTCTCCTAGTTAGGATATGTTTATAAGCTTTGAGTGGGAGAAGGACTACAATATTAACCTAGAACTAGGATTACAAAGTTGAATAATATAAAAACTTGATTTCCTCCTCCACTTGGACTCTTTCTCCTAGCTTGGATCAAGTCAACCATTAAGGACGCCTCTCCTTGGTGTGTGGGCTTCATGGGCAGCAAGAATAGGCGACCAAGAGGCTAGGGCGCATGAACTTTGGGTCCCCTGAAAGCCTGGGACGCCTGGACTAGCATATACCTGGAATCTTGGTTCTGGATTGGAATATACCTGGAATCTTGGTTCTTTGAGCTTGGACCTAGCGCCTGGGCTGATTTCTTTTGGGTTGGGGCACAGATGGACCTTTGGAATCATGGGTGCCCGGTCTGGAAATATGCTCTGGTATCTGGAGAGGAATCTGGACATCTGAAGAGCATCTGGAGGGCATCTGGAAGATATCTTGGACCCGGGGGTGTCCAACAAGGTCCAATAAGCTGTTGTAGTGGTCTTTGACTCCTAGATGAGGCCTGGTGGGACTCCAAAATAGGGTATCCTCTTCTCTTGTACATGAACTAGACTAATACTGGACTCATACTGAAATACATGACTCAATACTGGACTAGGGTTGAGACACAATTGTTGCTGCTCTCGTCGCCGCGCCCGTGCCTCGGATCCGCGGATCCTTCCTGACCGCCTGGCGAGGGAGCCTCCCTGGCTGTGGCGAACCTGCAAGAAGGGGTTAGAAGACCCTGGCCGGGGATCCCGGTGAGGGAGCTCCGACGGTCAAGTCAGTAGACGACGAGAAGGAACAGACTCTCCAAGACGGACCCCCAAAAGGGTTCCAGACTTAGCGAGTTTACTAGTAAGAAAGGCGCTCTGGGGACCGGAGATTCGGCCGGGCCTCCTTGCCGAGCTCACGCCGAATTATCCCCTCTCGGGATCTCGGATCTCTCTTTCGGAGCGAGGCCTCTTGCCGCTGCCTCCTCCTTGTCCCCAGGCTTGTTCGCCTACCTTGTCGTCCCCAGATTCCTTCCTTTTACCTCCTCTCATCGGTCGCTTGTCTTCTCCTCCTGGGAGGCTCCCCTCCCCCGTCCTTTTCTCTTTTCCCTTTTCGGTGAGGAGGGCTAGGCGGCTTTCTGACCTCGTCCGCCGAGCACAACAGGAAAAAGGCAAAGACAGAACGGGGGGGGGGGGCGGTGCTGGTGAGGCGGCCGGTCAGACCTCGGGCCCAGTGAGAGCGTCCCTTTTCCAAGTGTGGGCGCCATCCGTCTATGGGGCCTGTTTTGTCAGAATCGCGTCTCTCGGCTGCGGGATCTGTCGGGCTGAGGCAAATGGTGTTTCGCGTGCCACCGCCCTCCGTACGGGGCGCCGTCTGTGATGCGTACGGCCCGAGGGATGGCCTCGGGGCCTGCGCCTCCTTCCCTGGGACCTTCTCCGTACGGGCGGCCTGACCTCGGCCGATTTGGACCCGTCTCCGGGGGCCACCTGGCGAAGAGCGAAGGACCAGCCGACCTCGGCCTAGGTGGACCCCTCCTGGGTGGACACCTGGCGAGGTGGCAGGAGGTCGCCTGGCTTCGGCCGAGGTGGGCCCGCCTCCGGGGGGGGCCACCTGGCGAAGGAGCGAAGGTTCGGCCGACCTCGGCCTAGGTGGACCCCTCCTGGATGGACACCTGGCGAGGTGGCAGGAGGTCGCCTGGCTTCGGCCGAGGTGGGCCCGCCTCCGGGGGGCCACCTGGCGAAGGAGCGAAGGTTCGGCCGACCTCGGCCTAGGTGGACCCCTCCTGGGTGGACACCTGGCGAGGTGGCAGGAGGTTGCCTGGCTTCGACCGAGGTGGGCCCGCCTCCGGGGGGCCACCTGGCGAAGGAGCGAAGGTTCGGCCGACCTCGACCTAGGTGGACCCCTCCTGGGTGGACACCTGGCGAGGTGGCAGGAGGTTGCCTGGCTTCGGCCGAGGTGGGCCCGTCTCCGGGGGGCCACCTGGCGAAGGAGCGAAGGTTCGGCCGACCTCGGCCTAGGTGGACCCCTCCGGGGTGGGCGCCAAGCGAGGTGGTAGAGGGGCCCCGAACCGAGCTCGACTTTGGTGAGAGTAGCTTGCCTTAGGAAGTCGTCTGGCGGAGTAGTCTTGTCGAGCTCGGCCTTGGCGACGTGGCACTGACTCGGCCGGAGAAACCTCCACGTGGCTCGATCATATTCGACGGTATCTGAGCCTGGCCACGTCATCGTTACGGCCGTAACAGTTGCCCCCCAGCCCGCCGTTCCGTTGGGGCATCGTGGAACGGAACGTCGGGATTAAATGCAGATATGACGTGGGGAGGCGAAGATCTTGCATCATAATTGCCGCGATCCTCGTCGCCGCGGCTCGATGCGCCTGAAACCCTATAGGAAGCCGCCACGCATCGCCCACTTGCCCGCAATGAATGCGTCGCTTCGAGGCAGAGGCCGTTACCCTGCTAACGAGGCGTCGGTGTCGGGCATGCGTCCACGTGGCGATCGCTCAGTGGCTTGAGGCGGAATGACGGGTACGATCGCTGTTGACTGAGTTTGAAAGGGAGGGGACTTTCCAGAACGAGGCCTTTCCCCTTGCTCCGTGGGCGGTTTGCTGCAGGCTAACTTCTGTTGCCCCGCGCTCGCCTGGCGTATTTTTGATGAGTGCCTCCATCTTTCTCCAGTTCCCCTCTCTCTTTTCTTCTCTGAACCTTTGTCCTTCTCCTTGCCATGGCGCGTCGTCGCCATGTCTCCTCCAATCCGGACGAGGCCGGTCCATCCCGGCCGAGGACTCCATCTTCTTCCTCCTCAGAGGAGGAAACGATTCCGGAGGAGATCCGCCGGCGTCTGCAACCCGGGGGTGTCACCATTGGCATCCCTAGGGGGGTCCGGTCTCCCCCAGTTGCTCCCGCCCTGTCCCTTCGTTCTCTTCCTGCTCCGCCTCTTCTTCTCGCCGGTCCCTCCGGTCATGCTTCCACCATGACCGAAGGCGATCTTTCTCTGCTCCGGGATGCCTATGGTATCCCGGGGTCAATTCGTCTGTCTGTTCCACGGTCCGGGGAGCGCGCCACCATGAGTGGCCCCGGCCGCATAGCCTTCTACGAAGACTTCCTCCTTGGGGGTCTTCGATTTCCTCTGCACCCCTTCTTCCTTTCTTTTCTCAGCCATTTCCGGCTTGTTCCGGCCCAGTTGGCTCCCAATGCCATCCGGGTCATCTTCTCCTTTATAGTCTTTTGTCACTTTCACGGGTTCGTTGCCCGTTTCTCCCTCTTCAGGGCCATGTTTACCCTGAAGAAGTGCTCCACCGATGACGGCTGGTGGTATATTTCACCCCGGCCCAGGTGTCTCCGGTTCGACCTCCCTTCTTCGATCAAGGGCTGGAAGAGCCGATTTTTCTTCGCCTCGGTCGAAGATGTCGACTAGGCCTGGAGTGAACCGGACCGGTCCCCGAACCGGAACTCTCAGGTCGAGTCGGCGGACCAGGAGACCTACTCCCAGCTCCTGAGTGACGTGGTCCCGGCGCTCGAGGTTCTGCTTTTGGAGCAGAATCTTTTTGAGGCCGGGATCAGTCCCATCCGTGAGACGGATAAGATTCGGCCCTCCTTTGACTTCTGCCCCTTTTTCTTCATAACCGAGCCGGCTGACCTTCTGTTCTTTTGCATTGCAGGAATGAAGTTCTCACTGGAGAGCCTTCTGGAGGGCGCGGCCCAGAGGGACGTTCCGGAGGTAGACGAGCCCGCGGCCAAAAGGGCTCGTACTGAGGCGGGCCGGGAGATCGCGCCGGCGACCGCGCCCAGCCCAGTGGCCACTGCTCCCCCGCCCAGGTTGCCTCAAGGCGGGGCCATTGATGCTCCGGCTGCCCGACCTGGTGGCGCTGCTGTTGAGGGGGCTCCACCGCCCGAGGCTCCGTCCAGCACCGGTCCCATCGTTGCTGCTGCCCCGACGGCGCAGCCCGTGGCCTTTGCTGACCCGTCGATCGCGGTCCCAACTGAAGGGGCAGCCGCCGCAGGAGCCGACCTGACAGCTCCGCCACCGGTGATCACCCACCGGTGTTCAGTCATCCACGATAAGGGGCTCGCGGAGAAGGTCATGGAGTATGCCTCCACAGCCCGGGACCGCCGAGCTCGGGGCGGCCGGGACTATGCGGACGCCTTGCTCGGGATTCTCCCGCAGCTCTTTACGGTAAGCCCGAGCTCCTTCTTCTCTGTTCTTTCAAGATTTAGTGGCCTTTTCTCCTAACCTGGTTGCTCTGTTGGTGCAGATCGGAAATGACGTTCTCCTACTGAGGAACTTCCTCGTAGAGAACGCGAAGAGGGACGCCGAGAAGGAGAGGAAGCTCGGCAAGCTCGCGGCCAACGTCAAAGACCTCATGGAAAAGGGGGTCGAGCTGCGAGCCAGCAACCAAGCCCTCCAGACCGACTTGGCGCGTTCCGAGGGGCGTAACAAGGAGCTGGAGGCTTCCTTGTCGGAGGAGAGGCTCTCCTACCAGCGTCGCACGGAGGAGGATGCGGCGGAGAAGGCTCGCCTGCAGGCCCACTCCCAGTGGCTGGAGCGCCAGCTGGAGGAGGCTCGGCGAGACGCGAGCGCGGCGAAGGATCGGAGTGCGTACATCAACGGACTCTTGGAGGCCGCGAAGCGGGAGGCGCAGGAGGCCATCCCGAAGTTCCGGGCTTCCGACGAGTACACGTCGGAGGTCCGGGAGGTCGCCGTGGACTCCTTCCTGAAGGGGTTCCGGATGTGCCGGGAGAAAGTGGGGGCCTTCTTCCCCGAGCTCGACCTCAGCGGGGTGGTGCTCGGAGGCAGGAGGCAAGGAGCCGAGAGCAAAGCCTCCGGTGCGGCCGACGTCACTCCTGCGGCCCCGTCGACCAGCGAAGCCGTGGCTCCGGAGCAGCCTCAAGAGCCGGCCGCCGCAGAAGACGAGGATGCAGTGCCTGCGCCCTCGGCGGAGGGCTCCGACCCCGCACCACACTGAGCCGTCGTCTTCTTGCCTGCCTCGTTGTTGTAGTTGTTTTTTCTTTTCTTCTTCTTCTTCTTTTTGGGGACTCCTAGCCTGTCGGGACTCCCGGCTTGTACTGTCGCTTAAATCAATGAAGATTTTGTTTGACCAAGCCTCGAGTTCATCCCATCTCCCTTCTCTTTTCTTTTTTCTGAGATGTTGATGTGGAATGCTGAAACGATCGTAGGCCCGGTCCCTTCCACTGCTCAAATCGAAGGTTGGGGCATCCCGGGCCGCGCGGCGGCAGAGTAGGCCTTGAGCGGGTCCGTCCGTGGGATTGCCTTCACACTCGCGTGGGCGACATGGTTTCCGCACCGCCTTCCAGGCCGAAGCCCGGGACCCCCGGACTGAACCTCGGGGCCGTAGGCTTTCTCAAGCCTTGCGCGGCTTGCCGAGCTGTTCTTCGGGCTTGCGTGGACGAACTGGGTTCCGCGCCACCTTCCAGGCCGAAGCCCAGGATCTCCAGACTAAAACCCGATGTCGCAGGCTTTCTCAAGCCTTGCGCGGCTTGCCGAGCTGTTCTCCGGGCTTGCGTGGGCGAACTAGGTTCCGCGCCACCTTCCAGGCCGAAGCCCAGTATCTCCGGACTGAAACCCGATGCCGCAGGCTTTCTCAAGCCTTGCGCGGCTTGCCGAGCTGTTCTCCGGGCTTGCATGGGCGAATTGGGTTCTGCGCCACCTTACAGGCCGAACCCCAGGATCTCCGGACTGAAACCCGATGCCGCAGGCTTTCTCAAGCCTTGCGCGGCTTGTCGAGCTGTTCTCCGGGCTTGCATGGGCGAACTGGGTTCCGCGCCACCTTCCAGGCCGAAGCCCAGGATCTCCGGACTGAAACCCGATGCCGCAGGCTTTCTCAAGCCTTGCGCGGCTTGCCGAGCTGTTCTCCAGGCTTGCGTGGGCGAACTGGGTTCCGCGCCACCTTCCAGGCCGAAGCCCAGGACCATGCGCCGGTCTTCCATCAAAGTGAGAAGGGAGCGTTTGAAGCGGGGGGACTTTATTACGGGAGTAGGGAACCTTACATCACTGATAATACATTCTTAGGTTCGAGGCGTTCCACGTCCAGGGGAACCTGGCACCTCCCAACTCCTCCAGGTAGTATACGTCGTGAGGGAGGGCTTCTGCCACCTGGTAGGGGCCCTCCCAGTTGGACGAGAGCTTGCCGCATTCCCGCGGCTGGGAAGCTTCAGCGCGTCGAAGGACCAAATCTCCGTGACGAAAAACCTTCGGCCGCACTCGGGAGTTGTAATACCTGGCTACACGCTGCCTATACGCGGCCATTCGGACTCGGGCCTTGTCCCTCGTTTCCTCGAGGAGGTCAAGGTTGAGCATCATCCTGGCCGGGTTTTCTGTCTCGTCATATTGCTCCACGCGCAGCGTGGGTAGGCTGAGCTCGATCGGGATGACTGCCTCGGCTCCGAAGATGAGGTTGAACGGGGTTTCGTCGGTAGCCGTCCTCGGGGTGGTGTGGTATGCCCAGAGGACGCTGGGGAGCTCGTCGGCCCACCTTCCCTTGGCCTGGTCCAGCCACGTGCGGAGGTCCTGAAGAATGGTCCTGTTCGTGACTTCGGCCTCCCCATTGGTCTGGGGATGCGCCACCGAGGTAAAGCGATGCCTGATGCCGAGGTCGCTGCAGAATTCTTCGAACTCCCGGCAGTCGAACTGGCACCCATTGTCAGTAACCACGGTATGGGGGAGGCCGAAGCGGCAGACGATGGACTTCCAAAAGAACTTGGCGACGTTTGCTTCGGTGATCCTCGCCAAGGGTTCGGCCTCGACCCACTTCGTGAAGTAGTCGATGGCCACTATCAAGAACTTCCGCTGTCCAGACGCCGGCGGGAATGGACCCAGGAGGTCCATCCCCCACTGGGCGAACGGCCAGGGAGCTGAGAGCTGGGAGATTGGGTTGGAGGGCTGCCGTTGAACCGTGGCGTGACGCTGGCACCGGTCGCACTTCTTCACGAAGTCAGCGGCGTCATCCTTCATTGTCTCCCAGAAGTAGCCCTGACGGAGGGCCTTGTACACCAATGCCCTGCCCCCCACGTGGTTCCCGCAGACGCCTTCGTGAATCTCCTGGAGCACAAGCCTAGCCTTCGTGGATCCTACGCACTTGAGGAGGGGGTAGGAGTAGGATCTTCGATACAAGTGCCCGTCCATCAGGATGAACCGCACGGCCTTCTTTCTGATAAGGCGAGCCGCCTCACGGTCCTCCGGCAGGGTGCCATTGATGATGTATTCAGCATACTTGTCCATCCAGCTGGGTTCGTGGCTGACCTGATGGACCTCTACCGGTGCCTCGAGACTTGGGATCTCAAGGCGCTCCACATGAGCGCATCCCAGCATCGAGTCCGGCAGGGTCGCCAGCCGAGAGAGAGCATCCGCGCGGGCGTTCTCCCCGTGGGGGATATGGAAGATGTTGAAGCGCCGGAATCTGGACGCGCCCGCCTTGACGAGCTCCAAGTATTTTGCCATTTGGGGGTCATGTGCGACGTACTCCCCGGATACCTGTCCTGCCACGAGCTGGGAATCAGTGAAAGCCTTGAGGTTGGTTACGCCCAGCTCGCGGGAGACTCTCAGTCCGGCAAGGAGTGCTTCGTACTCCGCCTGGTTATTTGTTGCGGGAAATTGGAAACGGAGTGCGCATTCGGCGACGACCCCGTCGCTGTTGGCAAGGATGAGCCCAGTCCCGCTCCCGCCGAAATTTGAGGCTCCGTCCACATGGAGGATCCAGGCGTCCTCTCCGGGCTCATCGGTGCCTATCTCCGTTGGCTGGCCTGAGGGTCCCTCCTCGGGCTCCCTGCCCAAGCCTGCACATTCGACCAAGAAGTCGGCCAGCACCTGTGCCTTCATGGCCGACCTTGGCCTGTACGTAATGTCGAACTCGCTGACTTCAGTGCCCACTTTGCCAATCGTCCCGAAGTATCGGGTCGGCTGAGCACCGCTTTCAGCGGTTGATCCGTCAGGACAGCGATGGGGTGCGCTTGGAAATAGGGCCTGAGATGCTGGGCAGACACTATTAGCGCAAAAACGAGTTTCTCGGGCTGAGAATACCTGAGCTCCGCGTCACGGAGAAGCTTGCTGGTATAGTACACCGGCTGCTGGACCCCCTGGCCATCGGTCCGAACCAAGACCGAGCTGACGGCTTTTGGGGTGACCGCTAGGTAGAGGATAAGCTCCTTCCCCTCCTCGGGCCTGGACAGCAATGGTGGCGACGCAAGCATCTTCTTCAGCTCCTCGAAGGCCTTCTGGCATTTCTCGGTCCAAGCAAAGTCGTTCATCTTTCTCAGCACCTTGAAGAATGGACGGCAGCGGTCTGCCGACCTGGAGATAAAGCGGCTAAGGGCCGCAACTCGGCCGGTGAGTTGCTGCACTTGCTTCTTGGAGGCGGGCTGCTCCATATCCAGGATGGCCTGGACTTTCTCCGGGTTGGCCTCAATTCCTCTTTGGGTCACCATAAATCCTAGGAATTTTCCGGCGGAGATGCCAAAGGCGCACTTCACCGGGTTCAGCTTCATCTGATGGCGTCGGAGGTTGCCGAACGTCTCTGCCAAGTCAGCCACGTGGTCCGACTCGGGTTTGCTCATTACGAGCATGTCGTCCACATACACCTACATGTTGCGGCCTATCTGGTCTTTGAAAACTCTATTGACCAGGCGCTGGTATGTCGCCCCCGCGTTCTTGAGGCCGAATGGCATCATCCTGTAGCAAAAAGTTCCGCGGTCAGTTATGAAGGCGGTGTGCTCTTCGTCCTCCGGGCTCATTCGGATCTGGTTGTATCCGGAGAAGGCGTCCATGAACGACAGGAGGTAATGCCCCGAGGCGGTGTCGACCAGCTGGTCGATCTTTGGAAGAGGGAAGCTGTCCTTCGGGCAAGCTCGGTTGAGGTCGGTGTAGTCCACACAGATCCTCCACTTACCACTACTCTTTCTTACCATGACCACGTTTGCCAGCCAGCTGGGATACTGGACCTCCCGCACAAAACCGACGGCGAGGAGCTTCTCCACTTCCTCGTTGATCGCCTTCTGCCTTTCCATGATGAAGCTCCTCTTCTTCTGGCGGACCGGGCGGCAACTTGGGTCCACGTTTAGCCTGTGCATGATGACCTCGGGCGGGATGCCCGGCATGTCAGCTGCTGACCAGGCGAACACGTCAGCGTTCGCGCGGAGGAACTCCAGCAGGCGGGTCCGTTCTTCTTCAGGGAGCTGGGCCCCGACTTGCACCGTCTTCAGGGGATCCGATCCGAGGGAAAAAATCAGCAGGCGCTCTACGGGCCCTCCCCTGGGTTCCTTCTCTCTTAGGTCGAGGTCGTCGATATCGGGGGCGAGCTCCGCGCCCCGGGTGCTCGGGACCGTCTGGAGGCAGAGCGGGACTGGCTGGGTCGTCCCCTTCATCTCCCCGAGCCCGGAAGGCGTGGGGAACTGTACCAATAACCTTCTCGTGGAGATTGTGGCATCCAGTTGGTTGAGCCCGGGATGCCCGAGAATGGCGTTGTAAGGCGAAGGAAGCCTGACGATGGTAAATGTTATTAGGACGGTCGCCTGCCGGGGTGGGGATCCGACGGTGACCGGGAGAGTGATCTCCCCCTCGACCCCCACGGAGTCCCCTGTAAAACCTACCAGGGGGGTGTGCACCAGTTTCAGCTGATCGTGGGACAAGTTCATCCGAGAGAAAGCGTCGTAAAAAAGTACGTCAGCCGAGCTTCCACTATCCACCATGATTCGATGTACAGGATGCTTTGCGATGGTCATCTCGACCACCATGGCATCGTTGTTTACATTATCATTACCCTTCCCCCCCTCGGGAGGGATCACATTCTCCGGGTTCCCGACTTCCCGGGCTCTCTTCGCCGCTCGACCGACCCCGTGCGAGATTATGCCCACGGGCTTCTCCGTTGGGCGGTTATCGATTGCAGGGACGGGCGGTAAGGTCGCGAGCGGCTACCCCTCCGAGGGGGCCTCGTTCTTGACGAACTTCCTGAGGTAGCCCCTCCTAATCAGCTCCTCGATCTCCCGCTTCAGGTTGCGACACTCCTCCGTGTCGTGCCCGTGCTCGCGGTGGAACTGGCAGTACTTTGATTTGTCCCGGATGGCTCTCGGGTTCTGAGGAGGAGGTCGGCGGAGGTAGCGCTCGCCCTCGATTTCCATGAGGATCTTCGTCCGAGGTGCGAGGAGAGGGGTGTACCTCCGCTCGGGAGTGGCCTCGCCCCTCGGCCTTGGATTCGGGCGAGGGTCGGCAGATGGCCCGGGCTTCCGAGCTCCCGGGGTATCTCTCGGGGGCGGCCTCTTCGGAGTCTTCCCGTCCAACTCTCGACGGGTGCGGTCGGCCTCCTCCGCTCGGATATACTTGTGGGCGCGGAGGAGAAGCTCGGAGTACGTCCTGGGCGGCTTCTTGTCCAGGGAGTAGGTCAGGCGGGACGTCTTGAGCCCGCGCTTCAAAGCCAGCATGGCGACGGGCTCGTCCAGGCTGTAGATTTCCAGGGCTGCGGTCTTGAACCGGGTGATGTAGTCCCGGAGCAGCTCCTGGTCCTGCTGGCGGATGGAGAAGAGGCTATCCACCTCTCTCGGCACCTTTCGGCAAGCGTCGAAGTGTGCCACGAACTTTCCTTCCAACTGATGGAAGGAGCAAATGGATCCGAACTCGAGGCGGGTGAACCAGACTCGAGCGGCCTTCCGGAGGGTGGCCGGGAAGGCGATGCACAGAAGAGCGTCGGTGGCCCCCTAGACCCTCATGAGAGCTTTGTAGCTCTCCAGATGGTCCAGAGGGTCGGTGGTCCCGTCGTAGGGATCCACCTGCGGCATGCGAAACCGTTTTGGGATCGGTTCCGCCTGGATTTCTTCAGAGAAAGGGGGGCGGGAGTCGTAGCCCGCCGGGTCTGCCGACGAGTTCTGCAGGTCGGCGAATCGGTGGGCGAACTCCGCTAGCTTGCGCTCATGCTCCTCCAGGCGCCTCTCGGCCTGGCGCCTGATGGCTTCGTCGGTGGAGTCTTCCACCGAGGCTGCGGGTGAAGGGGGCGCCGATCGGTCTCGGCGCGAAGTCTGGCCTCGGCGTCGCTTGCTGCGATGCACCATTTCGGTCCCGTCGGCCGGGGATCAGCTCTCGTGATCCTCCGAACCGGAGTAGTTTCTTTTTGCGGGAGCTCGGTGGCTCCCACGGGGGTTGGAGATGGCCCTCGGATGGGATGGCCTGCCCTGAATGGAGCGCATGCTCCCATGCTGCCCCGCGGCTCGGGCCGCGGGGGTCCCTGGCTGCAGCTGCGTGGCCAGGGACCGCTGCTGATGCTGAAGCTGCCGGACCGCCGAGATCAAAGTCTGCAGCTGTTGGATGACGGCCGCAAGGGGTCCGTCCGTCGAGGTAGGCTGTGGTGGAAGAGGAGGGGGAGCTGGAAGCTCCCTCTCGGGGCTGTGGGCCCCTGGAGGGGAGTGAACCTCCCCCACACGGTTGGTGGACGCCTCGTGGCCACGAGTGACCACCATTGTCGGAGAGCGCGATACCTGCAGAAAGCTGGCTCCCGCTAGGGTTTGGTGTCCTGCTCCCCTACCTGGCGTGCCAATCTGTTGCCGCTCTCGTTACCGCGCCCGTGCCTCGGATCTGTGGATCCTTCCTGACCGCCTGGCGAGGGAGCCTCCCTGGTTGCGGCGAACCTGCAAGAAGGGGTTAGAAGACCCTGGCCGGGAGATCCCGGCGAGGGAGCTCCGACGGTCAAGTCAGTAGACGACGAGAAGGAACAGACTCTCCAAGACGGATCCCCGAAAGGGTTCCAGACTTAGCGAGTTTACTAGTAAGAAAGGCACTCTGGGGACCGGAGATTCGGCCGGGCCTCCTTGCCGAGCTCACGCCGAATTATCCCCTCTCGGGATCTCGGATCTCTCTCTCGGAGCGAGGCCTCTTGCCGCTGCCTCCTCCTTGTCCCCAGGCTTGTTCGCCTACCTTGTCGTCCCCAGATTCCTTCCTTTTATCTCCTCTCGTCGGTCGCTTGTCTTCTCCTCCTGGGAGGCTCCCCTCCCCCGTCCTTTTCTCTTTTCCCTTTTCGGTGAGGAGGGCTAGGCGGCTTTCTGACCTCGTCCGCCGAGCCCAATAGGAAAAAGGCAAAGACAGAACGGGGGGGGGGGGGGGGGCGCTGGTGAGGCAGCCGGTCAAACCTCGGGCCCAGTGAGAGCGCTCTCTTTCCCAAGTGTGGGCACCATCCGTCTATGGGGCCTGTTTTGTCAGAATCGCGCCTCTCGGCTACGGGACCTGTCGGGCCGAGGCAAATGGTGTTTCGCGTGCCACCGCCCTCCGTACGGGGCGCCGTCTGTGATGCGTACGGCCCGAGGGATGGCCTCGGGGCCTGCGCCTCCTTCCCTGGGACCTTCTCCGTACGGGCGGCCTGACCTTGGCCGATTTGGACCCGTCTCCGGGGGCCACCTGGCGAAGAGCGAAGGACCAGCCGACCTCGGCCTAGGTGGACCCCTCCTGGGTGGACACCTGGCGAGGTGGCAGGAGGTCGCCTGGCTTCGGCCGAGGTGGGCCCGCCTCCGGGGGGGGCCACCTGGCGAAGGAGCGAAGGTTCGGCCGACCTCGACCTAGGTGGACCCCTCCTGGGTGGACACCTGGCGAGGTGGCAGGAGGTCGCCTGGCTTCGACCGAGGTGGGCCCGCCTCCGGGGGGCCACCTGGCGAAGGAGCGAAGGTTCGGCCGACCTCGGCCTAGGTGGATCCCTCCTGGGTGGACACCTGGCGAGGTGGCAGGAGGTTGCCTGGCTTCGGCCGAGGTGGGCCCGCCTCCGGGGGGCCACCTAGCGAAGGAGCGAAGGTTCGGCCGACCTCGGCCTAGGTGGACCCCTCCTGGGTGGACACCTGGCGAGGTGGTAGGAGGTTGCCTGGCTTCGGCCGAGGTGGGCCCGTCTCCTGGGGGCCACCTGGCGAAGGAGCGAAGGTTCGGCCGACCTCGGCCTAGGTGGACCCCTCCGGGGTGGGCGCCAAGCGAGGTGGTAGAGGGGCCCCGAACCGAGCTCGACTTCGGCGAGAGCAGCTTGCCTTAGGAAGTCATCTGGCGGAGTAGTCTTGTCAAGCTCGGCCTTGGCGACGTGGCGCTGACTCGGCCGGAGAAACCTCCACGTGGCTCGATCATATTCGGCGGTATCTGAGCCCGGCCATGTCATCGTTACAGCCGTAACAACAATCAACTAGTCTTAACTTGTTACAGGACTCAATTTTACTTGCTTACAAAATTGTGACACATGACTAAGGTTCTAAAAATTCTAATCAATAAACCATATGGGATCTAGTGATCTGTGTCTGATCTTGATGTCCCCACCATCTTTGCTGGGCTTTGATCCATCATAGTCTTATGGCAATCAAGCTGATATGGAGTGGGCCTATGACCGAATGTATTGGAACTTCTTGGAGAAGGCATTGAAGGACTTTGGTTTTCACCCTCGCTAGATTAGCTGGATCATGGCTTGCATCGAGAGGCCATCATTTGCCATCCTAATTAATGGGATTCTCTCTGATTTTTTCTGATATACTGTTGGTTTGTGACAAGGTAGTCCCATATATCTATACTTGTTTATTATTTATGTTGATGCTTTATCGTGAGCTCTGCATGCTGCATCTTGGGGCTGGCTTTGGATCTATATGTCCCAGCTCCCGGAACCCAGCCGATCTCACATTAATTTTTGCAAATGATTGTTAACTTATGTGGCAGGCCACTATTTCGAGTGCTGCAGGCTTCAAAAGGCTACTAGAGGATGATTGTTTGACTTCTGATCAAAAAGTGAATCTTTTCAAGTCCGTGATTCAATTTAGCCCGAAAATACCTGTTCAGCTTGGACATATGATCTAAGATACACTAGAGATTGATAAGCATACTAGAGCATTATAGTATTTAGAAGTTCCTATTACTGGGGGTAGACTCAGAAGGGTGAATTGTGGCTAGGTGGAGAGAGTGATCTAGGAGTGCCTGGAAGGTTGGCAAGGGAGAGCTCTGTCCATGATAGATAGGATCATCTTGGTAAGGTCAGTTTTCGGCTCCATGCCTATTTACATTCTCTTTAATGCCATCCTATCCAAAACTCTGGTGTCCAAACTTGAGCAATATATTCGAAATTTCTTATGGGGCTCGGGCATTGGAGGTCACGGGTTATATCTTCTTGCTTGGAATGTAGTTTGCCAACTTCTTAGGGAAAGGGGCCTTGGCATTCAGTCTCTTGCCATGTGGAGAGAGGTCTTGAATGCCAGACACATGGCCAGAGTCTGTTGGGTTCGGACAGTATGTAGAGTTTGATAATGAAGGCCAGATATAGTTTGGAGTCTATTTAAGCGGAGATTCGAACTGGATGGAGTAGCTCGATTATCTGGCGAGAGATTATTGCTAGGGTTCTTGAGGCGATCTCTCAGTCGAGATATATTTCAGGGGCTGGATGGTCAGTAAATTTCATGTGAGACCCATGGCTTGTTGATCTATCACTAAACCGATAACCGACTTTCATTAGTATCGAGATTTCTGACTCTATGATGATATCTAACCTATTACTCCAGAACAACAGAGGGTAGAACCTGGTGGTGTCACCCGAGTCTTTGGGGACATATTGGGTATGCATGTTTTATCTATTGCTCTTCCTATTCATACAAGTTAGGATATCAGGGTTTGGAGATCATCTTGTATTCCAAGAGCAGTTATATCATACCTTTATCATCTATATCATGAGGAGCCCCTTAGAAGTCTTGATGTTGGCTGGATTTGGAGGATGGGTGAGTTTGTTCTTATGAAAGGTCGCTTGGAGATGACTTCTAACCAGATCTTTTGATGCGGCAAGCATATGATTAATATTTTGAATATGGTTTGTAGAGCAATGAAACCTAATTACACTAGCATTGTACTCATCATAATAAGACTTAAGGATTATAAGAAATGGAACTTTTACTTGATTAAACACAATCCTAAACTAAGAAGGAAGAAGATCTAGACAATAGAGGCTAATGATTGTGGACTTACCTTGATGAGCTTTCCAACCTTCTTTTGATTCATACCTTGAAACTACCAACGCACAGAACTGAAGAACCTGGATAACAGAGATCAAAATCCTGGACTTGGGGCTTTAGCTTGTTGGTTCTTTGTCAAGGTGAACCCGGTCCACAACTCAAAGACTTCGAAGGACCCTGTAATGAAGATCAAAGTTAAGGAAGAAGGATAAGAACATATAGAAGGGATGGGAGAATTTATGAACTAAGAACAGAAATTTGAGAAGATCTGGCTGACTCCAATGCCTTCACTTGAGCTTGAAAGATGCTTTGCTAGGAAAAAAAATGGCTTTGGCATGGAGGAAAAGGATGGGAAACTTTCACATAAGGAAAAAAAAATACAAGACAACTTTTACTTCCAAAATTCAACTTCAATTTTCATTCATTCCCAAAATCAATCCCCTTTACAATGGGCGTCCAAGGCCTTTAATAGCCTCACAAAGCTAGCTTTTGAAATTTAAAAACTCCCCAAATTAAGGAGGATTACAAGGGGGGTTGGCGGATTTGGTGGAGAGTTTGGAGGGATTGGGGGGGGGGTTGCAGGATTTGGTGGAGGACTTGGAGGGGTGTGGCCAACCTCCTTGAATTTGAATCTTCCTTGTTGGCGCCAAAGAGTGATGAGGTGACTAGTGAGGTGGCGCCTGATAACGTGGCATGATGAGATGGTCTTCTACTTGGATAAGGAATGACATGTGGCGCCAAGTGGTCATAGTTAATGATCCTTTTCTCTTGCTTGGTTGATGTGTCTTCTCTTCTTCATGTGGTCAAATTTTGGGATCCAGAATTTGAGTCTTGTTGCTGGCTTTCATTGCTTTAAGACTTGATTAACTGAAATAGACTTAACTCAACTAAACTGACTTGACTGACCTAAACTTGAAACGGACTTACAGGAAATGATTTTTTTTTTTTTTAAAAAAAGTAATTACAGGACTCAATAAATACTCTTGATTAATTACAGGACTCTTGAAAAGGAAATGGCTCTTAAAAATAAAACATTTACAGGACTTCTTGAAAAGGAAATTGCTCTTGAAAATAAAATATTTTTGAACTAAAGAATACAAGGTAACCTAATTATCTTTGATCCAAATTGGGATAAGGCTAACCTTGTTGGAGTGAAGTTTCTTTCGGTTTCTGGTGTCCACACCATCTTTTCTTATTGCTAGAGAGGTGTATGTTCCATCGATTTGTCCAGGCTATGGAAATGAAGGTGAGATGTTAGATTATGTTCTCTTTTTATACCTGCGAACTAGTCAGGTGTGGCATTTTGCTAGACTAGATGGGTTGATTTTTCAGATGGATGATATTTTATCCATCATTTTGGAGTTGTTAAGATAAAGTACCAGAAATTATAGAGCCAGGGCTACTGAGATTTGAGCTGCTTATATTGCTTATAATATTTGGTTGACCAAAAATACTTTGGCCTTTGATTCTACGAGGTGTCCAGCCGGGTTATTTTAGAGAGAGTTTATACTCATGTAAAGAAGATTCTGATTGTGACCTCGATGATCGTGGAGACCTCGGGCCCCCATCTAGCTCATTAAGTGACTTGATAGGGTTTTATCTCTTGGGAGCCCTCTCCTTCGTAGTATATCAAGATCAATTTTGATGGGAGTATCAGAGACATACATAGTGGTGCCAGCTTTGTCATTCGAGGCCCTGGGCTTGGATTGGTAGCTATGGGAGGAGCTATTTTTTTGAGCCGATGGTCCCTACGGTAGAGTTTCGTGGTGCGTGGGCTGAGATTGCTTATGTACGAAGGACTTTCCATGCCAATCACCTCATTATTGAGGAAGACTCCTCTACGGTTATGACTTGGATCCAGGAGTTTATGCGGAGGGAGTTTGCACATCCCTTTCTTCATGATATTGTAGCTTTCCTGTTTGGTTGTATAGTTATCATTGTCCAACATGTATACCAGGAGACGAATTTAGCAATTGATTGGGTCACTTTCTATATTGCATGCATTTGTGAGACTTTTTTGTGGACCAACTTAAGAGAGGCTCTAGATTCGTGATATTATTCTTTCCGATTTTCTTGGATGTATTCACACTAAACTTTTATAGTATAATATATCGTATATATATATATATATATATATATATATATTATCAAATGTTAACTACTAAATGTGTGCTTGATTGTAAAAGCTCTATTAGGATAAACTATGTTATTATTGTGTTGGTTAATGTACGGCACCAACATTGGACTAATATTAACCTTTGATGCTTTGGTAATTAAATTATAATTTTTCATATCATATTTTGGATTCGTGTGAGATAATTTTTGATTTCTTTCTATTTCCTTTGAAAAAAAAAAAAACTTATGTAATATTATTTGCCTTGTGATAATGTAAATTCGGTATACCAAAATTTCTATAATTTCATTTTATTGTAGTATATTTGTGCCAAGGTAAATACTTTTAGTTATCTACTTATAATAGATCTATATGTTCCAACAAATTGATTGCCAGTTTGATTTCAAGCTGGCCAATTATGATAAAGGTGCACAATTAAAAATCTAAAAAATAATATCAAAAAAGTCAGGATGAAAAAAAAAATTGTGACTGATCTTCACAAACCATCTCGCATCAACTAATCAAACACTCCCAATCCCAAACCTTCCCCACCCTAATCCTCCAACCATGCAAGCTGCCCACTCCAAAGATTGAAGGGGGTTGTATCTTTGGCACGGAAGAAGGATTCGGCATGAAACCACCATTGGATCTCTCATCACACAGATCTCAAAATACTCTAAACTCATCATTCATCAATTTGCAGGTCTTCGATTGGCCAGTGGGCAGTGGGTGATCTAACATTGGATTCGCGTGACCGAAGGGGAACCAATCCCCCACGTGCGACACACCACAAAGCCACCTCTATTTTCCTATCCCGTCACCGAAACCTATCCATCCACAAGAAATAAGCTCAGCCAGACCAGTTTCGACCCTCGAATTAACCTTCTGAGAATCCAATCCTGTGGCGATCATGGCGTCAGCCGCTGCCTCCAAGGGAGCGCTGTTTGCGGACGACGTCCCGTGGAGGGCCTCCCCTGCCGGCACGAAGCCCGTCCCCAGAATCCACCAGAATCCCGTCCTCCGTCTCCCCCAGAACTCTAACACCTCCTACGCCCTCGCTGTCATGAAGGTAATCCGGACTTTTCCTTTGTCGTTTCTTGGTTTCTCTCTTCGATTTTGAGTTCTTGTTCTCGTTCTTTAGCGACCCGATCCAATTGGCGATGGGTTTGCCATGGAGGCGAAGCTGGAGGCGGCGGGGCCCGACTGCATCGTTCCCGGGCTGGCTACTCCCGTGAGGTTGCTTGGATTGAAGGTTTAACTCTACAAATCCCAAAGTTCCCATATTTTATCGATAGATGTACCTGTGGATTGTCAAAAATGTGTTTTTTAAAAAGAAAGAGATTCTATTATTGGATTTGATCGTTTGGTAACCAAGTAATTGGGGGCATTGTTAGTCTGGTGATTCTTGAAGTACTTTAGAAGGAATTGAAGTGCTTTAAGGGATTTCGCTTCTTTAATTCCATCCCAGAAGAAAACGAAACCTTATATAGTCTTGTAAAGTTAACTCAAGTGCTACTGTTGGTGGTGGAATTGTTGGTACTGGGTGATCTGCTGGTCAATTTTAGGGACTCGAATCGTTTTAATGGTTTTCTCTGACTCTTTTCCATTGTAGGAAAAGAAAATCTCTCACGTGCTACCAAAATCACAACTCCAGTGCTATAACTTTAGGATCTTATGTCCACAAACCTTGTAGATCGATGCTGTTGGACAGGAATGCACGATGACAAGTCATTGGCCTCTTACTCTATTTTGAGGGTTCTTGGAACCCTTTTTTGGTTGCCCATTGAACGGCCATGTTTTGAGCGATTGAAAAGGTTTTGAATTTTTTTTTTTTTTATCGATGTTTTAGTGATTCATCTGCATGCAACTTCCAAGAACAAGCTTTTTATGTGCCATTAGTTGTTCGTGTTGTCATTTTTCTTTTGTTGTCCAACCTATTATTATTTTAGCTTTGTGTATTGGTGTGTGAGAGTTTTCCATTATTTGTCCTTATTTGTTCATATTGATAATTCTCTTTTTTTTAACATTATTGTATAATGTTCACATAATAAACAGCACAATTGCTAGATTTGAGAATAGAACACAGAACAGCTGCCAGTGACTTATTTTGTCTGTAGGGACTGTCAAAGTTGTTCTTGTGTAATGCATAGTTCTAATTTTTTGGAAAATAGTTATATGCCTTATGGGTCTGGTATCATTCCTTAGAACTTCCCTCCTTAAATTGTGAGAAACTTTTCCTCTTGCACATTCTTAGTGCAGTTCTGGGCAGTACCTTTATATGTTCAACTGTATGCAGGTCTGGCCCATTGAAATTAACTTCAAATTTTTGGAACCTGTTGGACGAGAACTGCAGAACATTGGAAAGGTGACTGCAATTCAACTATATTTTTCTTGCAACATTATATGATAATGAATGTTTCATGCATACCTTTTTCAGTGCATGTCTTGGTCAATATAGCATCCACATTGTAAAGAATAATATCTTGAAAAAAAAACAAAACATATAGAATCTAAGTGATTGCAGAACTCTTTGTTGAATTAGTTACGTCTCAATCTTGTCCATTTCTGTTGACAAGTCAATGTTTTCACCATGAAAAGTATTGTTACTGCTCATGCTAGTGCAAAAGATTGCTGTTCATATCAGTAAAGACGAGTATTCAGGTGACATGGACAGGAAGTATTTAAGGTTGTGAATGAGAAAAAATGCACCTTCACTGCATACTTGAATACAATAAATCCACTGGACAAAACTAATTCTTGAGTTAGAAGATGTTTTATGCTTCTGACAATCCTCTATATGAACCTAAAATCATTTTGCCAAATGGTCGAGTGGCAAAAATTTTATCTGCCAATACTATGAGTTTTCAAATGTTTATTACCTTGATAAACTCAATCCGGGTATGTGCTTCTTATATACATATATGATAACATGAATGTTGACTTAAGCGCTGTGACTGATACCTGGTATGGAGCCAATGTTTACCTAATTCGATTAGGCAGTTGACATGTGAATGCCCTTTATATTTAACTGTTAAGCTAATGGAGAATTGGACTAAACTTGTCTTCCATGACTTGTGTATTCCCTATATATGCTGGTTGGATGGTGGTAGAGTTGTTGCCTGCTAGCAAAGCAGTATCAAATAACCCAAATTTTAAGTTAGGGTCTGACTGAAAAGCTATATACCAGACAAGATGTTTGCATATATACGTATGTATATATATTATGTATGCAGATGCATATATGCATGCATGTATATTATCCATCTTAGAAGGTGGTAAAAGTTCTGCAAGTGCTAATATAATTCCCCAAGAATTAAGAGATAAGTCATGTCCAAATCTATGGAAACATCTACAGTTAACTATACCAGGAAAGGCCATAAGTAACACAAAGTGAGGTATGTATTATAAACATAATTGATCTGTTAGAATAGAAATCCATGTTAATTGTGTCTAAATGTCATCGATGTCTTGTAACCATGTTCTTAGATTATCATATGTACAATGTGCTTCTTAGATATTCAAGTCTACTGTGGTAGAAGTAGCAAAATTATGTTAAAGTTTTTGGATTCTTTGGCATTTTGTTAGGGCAAGTCCAAGACTCTCTCTATCAAGATTCCTCACATACAAGTATTTATATTTTTTCACATATAGTAGTTCCATATGTATGTTGATACGTGCCCAATTCTAGTAACTCAGACTAATCCAGCTAAATTAGTTAACCATGTTTGCTAAAATGCTCCTTTCTCTCTTTGAAATCTAACTTCATGGAAATAGCATATTGTGTACTTCCCAACTTGCATTTACATATGTCGTTCATCTTAAATACATATATCATTTCATACTAAATCTTTTACATTTGCGTTAAAATCTACAACTCCCTCCTATCTCATGAATTATCAGATCTGTGATCTCTTACCAACAAAGTATGCTAGACTAGCATCGAGGGTTGTATTGGTTGGCTATTGGTTCAGTACAATACCAATGCATGTCGTATTGAGTTGAGGTGTAATGGAGACAAAGGATTGGGAGAAGAGGAGGGGAGAGAGAGGGAGAAAACCCTAACACTAAACACATAAAGAGGTGAACCAGAGGTGTGAAGAGAAGATGAAGGGGAGAAAGAGGTAGAGGGAGAGGGCGAAGAGGAAGGAGAGGGAGGGAGTAAGAGAGAGAGGCAAACAGGGTGACGGCGTCAATTGAGGGTGTCAGCGTTGGCATCAATTGAGGGTGTGAGTGTTGGTGTTGGTCGATGGTGATGGTGTCGGCATTGACCACTGGCAATAGTTGGTGTTGACTGCTGGCACTGGTATTGGTGGAGCCTTTGGCAATGGCATGATAGGGCTTCAAAGCTTTGATTCATAGTGGGAGGAGAGAAAGAAAGAATGAATACATGAAGAGGTCAGGGGCCTCCAGAGGATTTTGAAAGCCAAACCATCCCGATTCTTGGTTAGTTATGTTCAGTACAGCCTAAACCATCCAGTTCGGGATGGTTTGATGAATCCTACTTGCCAGTGTTCATAAGTTCATCTTTCCCTACGACTTCTGGTAGAGTGATCGATATGTTTGGACTTGTTTGTTGTTTGAATTGCATCACTACCTGAATAACATCTTAACTTCATTTTTTCTACCTATCTTGTTGAAGCAGTGCGACAACTGTAGCAATGCCATGAATATCGCCTTTGGTTCCATTGTTTGCTGATGATCAATTCCTTACTTAAGAATGTTGCCATTCTTGTAATTACAATCATTTCAGTCAGCTGAATGGTTTTGCCTCCCAAGATTCAGTAAGATAGTTTATCAATAAGGACTCAGTGATTTTCTAATATCCTTTGCTTTATTTTACATCATTCTTTTATTGGTATTTGGAATTCCAAAGATTGTTCTGTCTTATTGTGGAACACCTTTTGATTTAGCTGAAGTCAAGCAATCATCTTTTTTTCTCATTCACTCAGTTTATATGGTGGAAACTGCAAAGAAAATAACTACTTGAGATGCAGTGAGGAAAATGCTGAATTCAGGTTCCTATAGCAATGGAAAATGTAACCGCTAGAGGCTTATACCTTGGTGTCACTTTTGGCTTATCTTGCCACTAGATTTTAGTTGTGGAATCTTTTGCTTGAGCTGCTTCGCCAGTGCTGAAAACTTGTTTCTGTCTATGTTCTCATGCCCTTCAATGGTCCAATCTAAACTACGGTAAGCTTGTGAATATTTCTCAGAAACTTCTGCTTCAAGTGAGGGACCGGTGCTTCATTGTTCACATCGAAATTGTTTGGTTGCATGAAAGTACTCTCGAGTCATGCAAGTCATGTTGGTGGTCCAATCCTGAGAGTTTGGACAGATGCAAGTCAAGTGACTAATAACTCTTTTATATATTTATTTCCTAGTTTCAAGAACTGGCTTTAGTTTCCAGTGAGAAAAAAGGAAAATCCAAATCACCCCTCAGAATTGATTTTTGAAAGTGGTCCTGTTCAGACCTTTTTGACTTATTTAGCCTCTATTGTTGGCTTGTTGCGGACTGATGCATATTTACCACTTATGTGAGATAATTTTTCTCATGTTGTACTTTAAAACTTGCTTCCCTTGAAGCTCACTTCAGCTATTTTTACATTTTCAACCAAACTGGTTCCTCCATGCAAAAATAGTCTAAATTTTCTCCCATTTGATCATGAGAGCAAGCTTTCAGGTTTCAGCTGGTTGATATGTACCTTGCATTAAATCTAAGTGAATGACACCATTGGCTAAGGTAGAGGGGCCCCATTTTTTCAGTGTGTTTCTTCAAGTTTTCACAATAATAACCTAACTTTCTCTAATAGCACCATCCCACTGCTTTAGATATGCAAAACAATAGCTTTCGCTTCCAATTCTTCTTAGATTTTTGTTACTGCCAATCTTTGAGGTGGTGCTGAGGTTGGCCTGCAAATGGAAGTGTTGTTGCAAGCTAGGGTGAAGAGGTTGTCTGGCAGGCGGAGATTGGACCTACAAAAGGAAGTGTTTCAAGTGGGGACCTTCTGACACTTAAGTTAGTGATGGATCGGAGAAGAGAGAGAGAGAGAGAGAGAGAGAGAGTAAAGGAGTGGACTTGAGACTTATCTAGATCCCCTTTTCTCCTCTATTTATAGAGGGATAATAGTAGCTTTGTTCGCCAGGGACAGTGTTCGATACCAGAAAGTATGTGTGAATCATGCTTGTGGAGATCGTCCTCTGCATTTGGGATGCAGAGTCGATTGGCTCAGCTATTGTGTCGATCATATCTGGAACAGTTGTGGATGCTTTATCGGGTCCTTCCATGATCGGGGAAACATGATTCACTTCCAAAGTGGGCAGCTTATTGAATTGAGATTATACCTTTCTCCTCGTTTTCGATTGGGGAGGTCAGGGTGGTACCTGCTGACCTCGAGGTCCTTAGCATAGGCCGAGCTTAGGGTTGGTCAAGGTCTTCGCTGTTCGAGGTCAGAGCAGCCACCTGTATTAGTTTCAAAGACTTTTGCCATGCCATTTAATTCTCATGAGTTGCTGCATTTCCTTCACTCAACTCATTATATTCAACCCATCCAAAGCTTTACTATTTGATCCACATCTTTTCTTCTCCTTTGGGGAACATGTTTCTAGAAGTCTAGGTATGCTCTCCCTGGGAAGATAAGATTTAGGGCTTAAATCAAAATCTAAGACAATTTCTGTTTTAGGGAAATATCTAGAAAATTAATTTTAATGCTAGACTTAGCATCCTACTAGAGGTGCAACATATATTCTTTTAGTCCATGGGTAAGCAGTAATCACCACTTATTTTTCAAAAATATTTAAATTTGTGTTTAGGCTAGCATAGCCATGATGATGTCCAAATTTAAATAAATTGCTATCAAATTAAGATAGCAAGTAGTTTGCATACCCTCAAACATACTATTGATTTTACAGAATTTTTATAAACATTATTTACATATTATTATTTTTTAATTCAAAAATATATTTTTAATATAACAAATTATATGATGAACAAAAAATTCTGATTTCTGTGACATTATGTAGATCATTTTAGATGTACAACGTATTATGAAATCATGATAAAATACAAAATTTTGACATGATCTCTCCTTATTTTTCATTATTTTTGTCTTTTTTAAGGCTTCAGAAAAAAGATGGAAGAGGGAAGGAAAAAGATTTTCCTGCTCAGAGTTAGATTTGTAGATCAAAGTCAAACCTTATGCCTTTTTTTTTTTGCTTGAAAACAAATGAAGGGTTGTGGGATGGCTAAGAAGGCAAGGGAGGCCTTCTCACTGCCTTCCCTCAATTATTAAGGGTGGAATCATCCTGAAGTGGTCTGAACACCTTGATCATGGTTCTGATCGGTTCAGGCCAGTTTAGGCCAGTTTGGGCCCTGTTCTAACCCGATAGTGCATCTTGCCTGGTTCCAGCTTGGAATGATAGGCCCTAAACCAGGTGGTTTAGGGCTGGATGACAATCCTTGGTTGAATACTTGGATGCACTTTTTTCTTTATTATATAGTGACTGTGCATACCCTGTCTTTATTAAATGGTTTGTATCCAAGCAGCCAGAGACAAAAGCACCTGAAAATTCTAGAACTAGCTATATCTGCCAAAAAAGGTGGCCTGAATCTGCAAAACTAGAAATCAAATATGCTATTTTTTGCAAAACACCTCTGATGTTTTCCCATCTGGGAACCAAGGTTGACCTGGGTTTCACAGAAACTTGGTGAAGTACTGAGGCTTTTCCATGTTTTTCTTGTAATCTGTAAGAGATGAGCGGTACCTATATTCCTTCTAACTTGCATTGTGTCCTAATTTCTTATCGAGATATTGGTTTAGATGGTAACGTATCCTAACTGACAAAATTTTTTTTACAGTGTGTAGGACTCCTGTCAGAACCACATGTTTCTTTTTGCGTGGTCAGGTACTCAGTTGTGATGATGGAGAATTCTAGGTTAGAAAGAAGATGCATAGCATGACCTTGCAGAAGTAGGAAATTATGAAAAATATCCCTTAAAAAGTGAAATCAATACTAGCAATCGTTAATTCTTTTTGATGACAGGTGGAATTATGGATGTGATAAACAAATGTCTGCATCAATAAAGTACAATACTATAGAAATTGTGTCCTGACTGCATATCTGTGGAAACTATGGATGTGATAAAAAAATGTCTGCATCAACTAAGTATAATACTATAGAAATTGTGTCCTGACTACATATCTGTGGATCTATGGATATTCAATTAGCTTGAGAGTCCACATGTAATATTCTATGTGCTATCATCATATTGAGTAAAATTCCATTAGCTGTTTCAGCATATTGTACTTTTTTTTTTTTAAGCGTTGGTTGATGCAAATCAAAAAAAAGGGCAGGCTTTGCTGCAGCGAAAAGATTGCTTCATTATGACTTGGGCGTCATTGGTTTGAAACACGGAAACAACTTTTACGCACATGTGGATCAAATTGCATACAATTGATCCTCTTTAGACCCTGTAGTGGCGGGAGCCTTGTGTGCTGAACATCCTTTTAGAGGGCAGGCCTTAGTGCAATGATAAGGTTGTTCCATTGAGACTTATATGCATTGAGTTTGGAATATGAAAACAACCTCTCTATATATGGGGTAAGGCTGTGTATACCATCCCTAGATCTGGTAATAGCACGGGCCTCATGCACTAATATGCCTTTTTAAAGCTAATTCAAACTAGACCATGACATAATTTAAATTGCTTCATTTTTTTTTTAAAAAAAAAAGTGACTATGGCTGCCGTAGTAACTGCTACAGAGGTTTTGGCCTGAGGTTGCTACATTAAGCTTTATTGCAGAGCCATATGGCACTTGGGGATATGGAACCTGATATGTTGGGAGAAAGCCTGCTATAGCGGTGCACCATAGACTCCAGGTGCACACTTTTTTTTTATGGCTGGCCGGACCAATTTCTGCTTGGACATGTTTCTTCTTTGATTGATGCTATGTGATCATGATGGATATTTCTACTTTATGGTTGATATTACATGCTTGTGGACATCTTTATCTTATGGCTGATGTTATTAGTTTGATGGATGATAATATTATGTCTTTACATTGTTGACCTTTACATTATATAGATGTTAATATTATGTTGTGTTGTTAGGTGGATGATATTTTACAACTTTGCCCTTAATATTATTTTATTATTTTTTGCATGAAATTGATGTAAATTATTGATTTTTGTTATTGAAGTAAGAAAAATATTAATTTTTACTAGCCCATCTACAATACTGGACACCTGTTATCCACCCGGCCACTATATGTGTCCACCATTGGTTTTTCAATACATTGATCCGTTTACTTAAACCTTCCATTCACTTTATATTATCATTTTTTTTCCCAGACTAGTTTTGGTGGCTTGTAGCATATGAATGAGCAATGTGGTTTTTTGTGTAATAATGCAATCTTCGTTTTGTTATGTATGCCTTTTGCATTATGTAGTTCTAGTTGTAGGAAAAAATTGATGAATCATGCTTGCTAGAATTTACCAGTGCAAAGTTTTTTCAGACTTGAAGCACTTAATTGTTCAATTTAGAAATAAATTGTTACTTCTGTACAAAATTTGCAGAAGATATTTTGTATCGCAACATCTTAGTTATAATATCTTATATTTTCTCCAAAAGAAAAAAAAAAAGGGGTATGTCATCTTTTATTTATTCTTAATCTAGCTTATTTGTTATTCTTTGATTTTAATAATTTGGGTAACGAATCCATTGTGATCATTTAATGTGCAAAGAATTTCCACCACTATCACTGTAATTCTTGTGTTTAATGTACTTAATTCTTCTATCTATATTGGCCCAATATTGTTACTGCTGATTACATTCTCGTTTCTTTTGTAGATGATGGATTCAGCAGTCAACCTAATGAATGCATCATTTCAAGATCGCTAGGCCCGGATGGTGTGTGTACTGGCCTCGGCTAATGTATCCAGATTCCAGAATCTAGTTTTACTTGGCCTCTTTGCGGGAGTTACTGGGTACCGCAGAGTTGATGCAGAGAAGTCTGTTGATAGAGTACCTGTCATGTGTTTGGTTAAGCTGTGCCTACTTTATGCAGAACATGGGTTTTAAGCTGTTAAATTTTCTCTCGTCTTTCTGTCATAAAAACTGGTGCCAACTAAATGCAGAAAGTTAGTGCTTTTACTGGATACTGTTTGGATGGATGCCAATATTCATGCCAGCTGTTCCCATGAAGTAACAGAGGATTTGCGTGCGCGCGTGTGTTAGAGAGAGAGAGAGAGAGAGAGAGAGAGAGAGAGAGTATACTTAAATGCGTATCTGGTCAATGTGCATATCTACTTGCGTGCAATGCAAACGTAATGTTGAGCTACATTTTTCGTCCTTACCGTGAAGAGAAGATGATGAGTACGTACCATAGCTTGTTTTTATTTTTCCTTCACGAAATAAATGTGCTTTCATTAAAATACTGTCTTGCTGGATGCCCGGTTTTGTAGCAGTTTTCATGAACTGACATAGGATTTGGTAGGATGAATCTTTGGCAGTTCATTTCAGGGGAGCTGCTTTCATTAAAATACTGTCTTGCTGGATGCCCGGTTTTGTAGCAGTTTTCATGAACTGACATAGGATTTGATAGGATGAATCTTTGGCAGTTCATTTCAGGGGAGCTGCTTTCATTAAAATACTGTCTTGCTGGATGCCCGGTTTTGTAGCAGTTTTCATGAACTGACATAGGATTTGGTAGGATGAATCTTTGGCAGTTCATTTCAGGGGAGCTTACCTGTAGCCATTTCGTGCCTTCTTGGCAAATACTGGCGAGCGCGTGAATGTGCTCGATCGACAATGAATGTGCTTGCAATCGTGGTCATGTTTATATAGTTTAGCAATGACCCTATATTGTGAGCTGATTTTTTTGTTGATACTACACGAGGAAAGACATGATAAAATTCCTGGGTGTGTTGCTTTTGCAAGTTCCTGCTTGTGCGTGTCTAACTTATTTTCCTTTTCCCAGAGTTCCAGTTTATGTGCGGCTTTGATCAATTCTCCTTTTTCTCAGCCAGTTTGCAATGTTGTTTCTTATATATGTTTTATATTTGCAAAACTTACAGTGATTCCTATAGAGGTTTGCGATTCATGATCAACGTGAATTTCCTTAGATGTTCGTAACTTAAATCTTTCTGGTCGACCATTAAAATTTATTATGCACGAGCATCTCGAGTTGATTAACAGCCTTCAAATGCGCCCTTCTTCGGCATTCTTTAGGCATCTCGATACAGAGATGGTACGTGTGTTGCACACCTTGATGTCGAATTATTCATCAGTATGTCTACAACTTTGTACATGATCATATACTTATATGGCGGATCTTGGATGAAGTTAATCCACTTTCCGCCCACTGAAAGACGAGAAAGCGATGACAAAATGCATGGAGATGAGATCAATTTCTCAAAAGTAATGGAGGGATGATCTAGAGCTTCTCGAACAAAAGTTTTCTTCGCAGGCTTTTTGGACAAAATAAAGTATCTGCCATCATATCGCGTGTACCCGTTAGGATTTTTTTTTTTTTTTGTTTTTCCATCCCAGATCGCGTTCATACGTACGTCACCCATTTGCCACTGCACCCGAGTCTCTGCTTTCCCACGATACGACTTCACGAAGTCGCGAACGTTTGTCCCATGCACGCCTCTTTCCTTCTCGCACTCGAGTCTCTTTGCGATTGGCCCTTTGCCAAGTCCCCCAATAATGCGTCCAGGCCAGAGACATTATAGTCCATACACCACAGTTTAGGTCCACTGATTAGGTGGTCTGCATCCCTCCAACGTAGGACCACGACTCTTCTTATGTCTCTTGCGGTCAACTCTCTGCCCGCATTTTAGCCATTTATCATTTCAAAGGCCCACCTAGGGGTGTTATTAGCCAAGCTTGACCCGGAAAGCTATTTAGCATTTAAGCAGCTTATTAAATCGCCTGCACGGATTCTACGCTTGAAGAAAGATAAAGAGGTTGCAGTGTTGCACCGGTCCAGTCAACAATAACACATAAAAAGAAGTGGTGCACTCGCTGGCGTTTCTTGTCCACCGTTTGGTGCAGTTCTTCATTTTGATGACTAATAAACAAACTGTAGGGGAACCCCAGAAAAAAAAAAAAAAAAAGAAAAAAAAAACAAAGGCGAGCACTAAAGTATCGGTGGAGGCATGATCCGCATGGAGCCTTTCCACACTAGCTTACGCCCCTTTCACAAGATCTTCAATATCTCCATAATTGCCGTTATAGAGGTGGCCATTTAAAACGGTTATCTAATACTACAGATCGAAAAAAAATGGAAATCATTACCTGCATGTCTTACTTTAATAATAAACATAAAAATAATATATGAGATATTTACTTCGATATTGATATTGAGATTCAAAAGAATTGCTATGGCAGGTGATGGGCAAACTGTTCGAGTTATCTTAAATGCCATCGGGATCGCTCAAACGGCTGTTGTGACGTTATGAAAGCCGTTTTGCATAGCTGAACCTTGGCTATATATTTCCTGGTCAAACAAAATCTTGATGGAATCTCAAATCTCATCGTATAGTTTGTGTACAAGATATATTCATCGGGTTGGTGGTGGGATACCCTCGTTTTAGAGGAGGTATAAACCCATTTCCTCCTCTTTTGTCACTTTGTTTGCTAACGAACGAAGAAGCTTTCCTCCTCCTCCCCACCCCAGATGAGATCGGTGGTAAATGTTTTTTTTAAGCAAAAAAAAAAAAAAGATACCAAAAGGTCAACATTCAACCGGATTATTTGTCGGAGAATTTAGCGCCGGCCGGGCTATGGCTTTTAATCATCCCTGATGACCAAAGCAAAAACTCCCGGTTCGTTATTATATTTAAGTTTAACTTCCCATCCTTATTAGACCAACTTGCCCTCGATTGACTACCGATGGATTAATACAATAATAAAAAGACAGATTAACTGTATAAATATAAATTCAAATATATACATATACAATGATAAATTAACTATGTATGATATTTATTATGTACTAACATATATTTAATTGTGTGCAATAACAACTTATAAACTACATACAATATAAATTTAAATATGTATAGTAATACATTAATTATGTATAATATTTATTTAATTGTGTACCAAGTGTCGCCGCGTCTTCTTCCAGACCGGGCTCGATCGCTATGCTGGAGCGCTCCTCGCCCGATACCTGCAACAAAGTTCCCGAGGGTCGGTGGTGCTCCGGCGGGGACACTCCGATGCTTAAGTTAGCGAGAATTTGAGGGCAACAGAATGGAGGAATTAGATGGAGATATTGAATAGAAAGGGAAGGAGTACTTAGCCCTGAAACGAGGTCCCTCGGTCACCTTATATAGATGTAGAATACTACCAAATTCTGTTAGGGAATAGGCGAAGAGTGTCCAATTTGCCCCTAAGAGAATCAGGGTAAGGGCCAGGTGGCACCAGGACATGACCACGTCGTGATATCCGTTGTAACAGAATTCTGGTACCGGCTGGAAGGGGCTTCTGGAGCCTTCGAGTCATTTCTGGAGTGGGAACGAGTCGGTCGGACTTCGACAAGAATGGATCGGTCGGTCGTCCGAGGGAGAACATCCGTCAGGACTTTTGGAGGAGGAGATCGGTCGGACTTCAACGGAAGTGGATCGTTCGGACCTCTACTTCAGTGGGTCGGCCAATCGGACTTTCGGTGGAGTGGGCCGGCCGAAACTCAGCTGGAGTGGGTCAGTCGTCCGACCGTGAGGCCGTTATCACCTGTTCAATTCAAGAAAAGCCGGTTGAGTACAATAGTTGCCCCCTACTCCTGGCCTTTGATGGGACACGTGGCTTCGAAGGACAGGAGCACCATCACGCACAGGTTGCATCCGTCCTCGAGACAATCACAAACTTGATCAGGAACGTCGCACCTGATCGCTTCAAATCTCCCACGATCGACGTCAGGGGCAGGTGTCGACCTCGCATTGGGGGCATGGGAGATGCAGTTAATGCAAAGGAGGCGTCATGATGAAGGGCCAGGATGGCATGCGCAACGGTTGGAATGCAGGGATGAGCCGCGCAACGTGGTAGCATCTGAGCGGTCGATGTCGCTCCCGGGATAATCTTCTTGCCATTGATTCAGCCTTCACGCGGATCATCGCCTGCCCGCTCCCATCAACCAGTCGCCTTGACTTCTGCGGCATGGAACGTCGCACCGAATGATGGGATGGTTACAACGCCCACGGGGTGAAGGAAGGCGCTTCTCCGGAGACCTATAAAAGGGGGGGCGAGACGTTCAGGAAGAACTTCCTGCTGCGACTGCACCTCATGAGAGAAAGAGAGCGTCTCCCCCTTCCGTAGTTTCCGGTCTTCTAGGAACCCAGTTCCAGGTCTGTCTCTCCTGTCTTTCTCCTTCCTCCACATTAATGGCGTCCGGTAGCCGTGGTCCGATCCATAGACGTAGGGAACCAGGTCCGAGTAAGATCCAGTCGGTGATGACCCGGGAACGAGTCAAAAATCTCAGGGCAGTGTACAACATACCCTCGACTCTACATCTTACAGTCCCAGGCCGAGAGGGGAGAGTGAATAACCCATTAGGACCGGGAAACCTTCAAATGTATGAAGCCCACATCAAGGCCATCCTGAGGTTTCCATTACATCCTTTTTTCGTAGAAGTCTTTAACTTCTATAGAGTGACCCCAGAGCTGATCCCGAATAGCATTCGGGCGATCTACTACTTCATAGTACTATGTCATAGAGTCGAGGCCGAATCTAGGTTGTCCCTCTTCGACAATCTTTTTCTTTTGAAGAAGGATTTCAGGAGTCAGGAGTGGTGGATGTTTTGTCCCCGCCCTGGCCGAAGGGTCCTGAAGTGCCTTCTGTCGGCCATCCACGGTTGGAAGGCCAGATTTTTTTTTGTAGATAGTCCTCATCCTTGGGGCTTCGAGCTGCTATGGAGAGAGCCGAGGCCGAGGCTCCGCGAGGGGAGGGTGATTCTGATGGTTGACCAGGCCAGCTTTATTGAGATAGAGGGGGCCGGTCTGACCATGACGTATGAACTGCTCGGGGAAGACGTCCTTCACCAGGCAGGGGTTAGTCGCCAGAGACTCCTAGGTAGGACAAGGGGGCCATCGCGGTCGACCGACCTTCTCTCTCGCACTTATTTCATTAACTTCATTGTTTCCCTTCTTTTCACTTACCTTGATCTTTCTTTGGAACATGAAGAAGAATGAAGATTGACAAGGCCAAGGTGGTCCA
Organism: Areca catechu; assembly: GCA_021397845.1. Classification (NCBI taxonomy): domain Eukaryota; kingdom Viridiplantae; phylum Streptophyta; class Magnoliopsida; order Arecales; family Arecaceae; genus Areca; species Areca catechu. Next base: position 77,319,028 of record CM038039.1, on the reverse strand, counting down.
ACGGGCGGTGAGGAAGAGGGCCGCCCAAGAAGCGGAGCCGACCGCCAAGAGGAAGAAGAAGAGGCGGGCGGAGGAATAGCCCGCGCCTGTTGTAAATGTGGACTCTGATGAGGATAACGCCCCTCTGACAGAGGTATTGGCAAAGAAGGTGCCAGGATTTTCAACTCCTGTCAAGCGGTAGGTCGTTCGACCAGAGCAGGAACAGCCAAAATTGTCTGACACGGTGGTGGCTTCAGCCCCAGCACCCGTCGAGCCGGTAGAAGCAGTCTCCCCCGTAGACAAAGGAAAGGGGACGGCTGAAGGAAAGGCGGCCAAAGAGGAGGCAACTGAGGAAGTTCGTCAGGAGGCGCTTACATTGGCACGCTCTGAACAATGCAAGGAGGGCGCGAGTCTGCTTAGAGGGGCGATGATGGACGTCGACTGGGAGCTGTCGATCCAAAGGAACCTGAGCGACGTGGCGAAGGATTCCTACCGCGACCTCATGAGGGTAAGATATCTTCTTTGCGCCTATGTGCCTTTCTTTTTACTTGTCTTGTGCGAGATTAACCCAGTATTTTGCTTGCAGCTTCTTCACGAAATTTTCCTGATGGACGACGGTTTAGGTCAGCTGCTCTTTGTGGCCAAACCATAGCCAAGAAGATCCAGGAGTCAAAGACGGCCTGAGCGACAGCAGAGGCATCTCTGAAGGCCATGGAGGAGAGGCTATCGGCCATCCAGACTGAAGCTGAGTCATCAAGGGAAGCATCGAAGGACCTTCAGAATTAGCTAGCCGACCGGGAGGCTAGGCTGAAGAAGAAGAAGGCGAAGGTCAACTCCCTCGTCCATCGACTGAGGGAAGAGGAAGAACGATTCGCTGAAGCTAACAAAAGGGCCCAGGTTAAGCAGGCGTCAGCAGCAAAGTGGGTGAGCCAGCTGAGTGAGGCCAAGGAGCTGGCGGTGAAACATGTTCGTGATGCCATAGAAACATACACGGCCTCCACGGACTTTATCGAGGAAGTAGAAGTAGCAGCATCAAAGTTCTATTCAGAGGGCTACGATGATTGCTTGAAGAAGGTAGCCGGACTCTTCCCTGGACTTGACCTATCTGGGGCTCAATTGAGTAGGTCAGCTGAGGGAGAGGGATACCCGACTGATGGCGGGGCCGAACCCCAGGATGAAGGCGGCGCAGAAGAGGTTGGAGCTGACACGTAAGTTGAGGCTGATGTAGGGACGGTGGACATCCCAGTGGAAGCTTCAACTGTATCGAGTGGGGATGAAGTCGAGGCCCCCGCTGTACCTTCAGTGGGTCAAATCTAAGATGTTTGTAAAGGGCTGACCTTCTTTTCTAAAGAACTTCTTTTGATATAATAGAAGAACTTTTTGTCATCTCTTGTATGTATTTTTGTGTATACAATGTCGTTTGTGTTGACTGAAGCTCTTTCTTTTCGAAATATTTCTAAGTATTTTCGGTCGACTTGATAGGACCGTAAGCTTTTCGAAATAGCTGCTAGGCAGTAGCTTAATCCAAATCTAAACACTTGAAAATTTTTCTAAGTGTTGGTCCGTCAGCTCGTCCAAACTCGAGACTTGTAGAATAGCTGCTGGACAGTAGCTCAGTCCGAACCTAGACACTTGGAAATTTTTCTAAGTGCTGGTCCGTCGGCTAGTCCGAACTCGAAGCCAGATCTCTATGTGGATCGTTTCGAAATCGTTGCCGACCGAGGTTGGACTTTCGGGAGTGGGCTGCCCTAGAGCCTTTGCCGACCAAGATCAGACTTTCGGAAGTGGGCTGCTCTAGAGTCTTCGTCGATCGAGGTCAGACTTTTGAAAGTGGGCTGTCCTAGAGCCTTTGTCGACCGGGGTCGGACTTTCGGAAGTGGGCTACCCTAGAGCCTTTGCCGACCGGTATCGAACTTTCAGAAGTAGGCTGTAGAAGAAATTGTGGCCCTTATTGATAATACTTGCGAAGGTTATCTACATTCCAAGGACGTGCCACTTGCCGCCTGTCCAAATGCTCGAGCCGGTAAGTTCGAGCCCGAATCACTTCAATGACTTGATAAAGGCCTTCTCAATTGGGGAAGAGTTTTCCTTGCTCGGTCGGCCTTGATACTTCAGTCCTTCGCAGAACCAGATCTTCGACTTGAAAAGTTTGAGCCTTGACTTGAGAATTGTAGTATCTGGCCACTTTTTGGTAATAAGCTACCATCTTCAAACTTGCTTGGAGTCTGGACTCTTCCAGTAGGTCTAGGTCAGCCCTTCTCCACTCTGAGTTGGTTGGCTTGGTGAAATGATCAATCCGCAATGATTGCAAGGACACTTTCACATGGATTACTGCCTCACTTCCGTAGGTCAGATTGAATGGAGTCTCCCTGGTCGTCGTTCGGGTAGTTGTCTGATAGGCCCAGAGTGCTGAGTGAAGTTCCTTTGCTCGAAGTCCTTTGGCATCATTCAGTCGGGTCTTCAATCTATGTGGGATTGTCCTATTGGTGACTTCGGCTTCTCCATTGGACTGAGGGTGGCCAATCGATGTGAGCCGATAGGAGATGTGGTATTGCTGGTAGATGTCTCGGAACTTAAGGTTGTCAAACTGTCTTCCATTGTCGGTGATGATTGTCTGTGAAATGCCGAACCAGAAGATGATGCAGTTCCGAACAAAGTTCTCCACCTTGGCCTCTGTTATCTACGCCAGTGGTTCAGCCTCCATATATTTGGTGAAGTAATCAATGGCCACAAGGAGGAATTTCTGTTGGCCGGATGCTGGAGGGAATGGGCCCAGGATATACATCCCCCATTGTGCAAATGGCCAAGATGCAGTGAGTGGAACCAGCCAACTGGCAGGCCTCCTTTGAATGTTGGAGTACCTTTGGTACGCATCGCACTTTTTGACAAAGTCTGATGCGTCCTTCTGGATTGTGAGCCAATAGTATCCCTATCGAATAATTTTGTAAGCAAGGGATCTTCCTCCCAGGTAGTCGTCGCAGATGCCTTCATACACTTCTCTAAGTACATAGTCTGCATCCGTTGGCCCCAAGCATTTCAGCAGCGGCTGTGAGAATGACCACTTGTAGAGGGTGCCGTCGAGGATGATATACTTCGAAGCCGCCCAGCGTATGTGCTTGGCTTCGGTCAGATTTTTTGGCAGAACCCTTTAACGAGGAAGGTAAGAATTGGGTCCATCCAAGAGGCTTCTTTTCAACTTGGTGGACTTCCACCGGCTCTTCAACAATACTTGGGCACTGCAAGTACTCCACGAATGTTCGGTCGAAAGTATTAGTGATGGTCGTACCCAATCGTGACAAAGCGTCTGCCCGGGAGTTCTGCAGTCGAGGTATATGGGTAATTTCAAAGAATTTAAGCCGAGATATAAGGTTTTGTACCTTGTTTAGGTATTTGGCCAAGGTCGGATCTCTCGCTTCGAACTTGTCCTTTACTTGATTCACCATCAGTTGAGAGTCGGAGAAGGCCCTGATTCAGCTGATGCCCAACTCATTAGCTATTCTTAGTCCTGTAAGGAGGGCTTCATACTCCGCTTGGTTATTTGACATTTGAAATACAAAGTGCAAAGCATACTCCAAACTTTCTCTGTTGGGGTCGGCTAGAATCATGCCTGTCCTGCAGCCTGCAAGGTTGGACGCTCAGTCCACATGAAGGGTCCAAGCGGGCTCCACTTCTTCGATGGTTTCAGTTTTAGGCGTGCCGGCCATCTACGGGGATGCTTCCTATCTCCAGGTACATCTACAATAAAGTTAGCAATTACTTGGGCTTTCATGGCTGACCGGGGCTGGAAAGAGAGGTCGAATTTGCCAAGCTTGATGGCCCACTTGGTGAGCCGACCGGACATGTCTGGACTTCTGAAAATCGTCTTGAGAGGTTGGTCGGATAGGACAATGATAGGATGTGCTTGGAAGTAGGGTCGGAGTCGCTTGGCAGCTATGACCAAGGAATAAACAAGCTTTTGCAACTAGGGTACCTTGTTTCGGCATCATGGAGGACCTTACTGGTGTAGTAAATAGGTTTTTGCTGGCCATTTTCTCCCACTCGCACGAGGGTGGAGCTGACCGCCTCGTTCGATGCCGACAGGTACAGAAATAACGTCTCTCCCTCCATCAGTTTGGCCAACAATGGAGGGTTCTTTAAGTAATTCTTCAAAGCTTCAAAAGTCGACCGATATTTGTTGGTCCAGTGGAAGCGGTCCGACCGGTGCAAGGTCTTGAAGAATGGTAGTGACTTCTCAGCCGACCGGGAAATGAAACGGCTGAGAGAAGCTATAGGGCCTGTAAGCTCTTGCACTTGCTTCTTATTGGTCAGATGTCCCATGTCAATAATGGCTTTGATCTTCGTGGTTGACTTCAATTCCTCTTTGTATAACCAGGAAACCAAGGAACTTCCCAGAAGTCACCCCAAATGTGCACTTGGCAGGATTCAGTTTCATCTGATGTCGTCTCAATGCGTCAAAGGACTCCCGCAAGTCTTTTATGTGGTCGGCCCTACATCATATCATCAACATACGCCTCCATATTTCTGTCGAGCTGCCCTTCGAAGACTCGGTTAATCAGCCTTTGGAAAGTGGCACCAACATTCTTCAGGCTGAAGTGCATCATTTTGTAACAATACAATCCTTTGTTAGTGACAAAGGCCATCTTCTCCTCATTCTCTGGGTGCATCCTGATTTGGTTGTAGCCGGAGAAGGCATCTATGAAGCTTAAGAGCTGATGGCCGGCCGTGGCATCCACCAGCTGATCAATCTTCGACAGAGAAAAGCTATTCTTCAGACAAGCCTTGTTGAGGTCGGTGTAGTCCACACAGATCCCCTACTTTTCATTAGCCTTTTTTACCATTACAACATTTGCTAGCCATTCAGGATAATGAGCTTCCCTGATGAAGCCAGCATCAGAGAGCTTCTTGACCTCTTCGTCAATTATCCTTTGTCTTTTCGAAGCCTGTCGGACAGGCTTGTAGGTCGGATCCACTTTGAACTGGTGACTAATGACGTCCGTGGGATGCTTGGCATGTCCGATGCCGACCAAGCAAAGACGTCGGCATTGCTTCTTAGGCAGTCGATTAGCTCCAACTTGACCTCCTCACTAAGGGTGATCCTAATTTGGAGAACCTTAGTGGGGTCGTCCTCCCTAAGAGGAACAAACACAACCTTCTCAACAGGCTGGCCACGGCCATCGGCCTTGACTATGGGGTAAAGTTGTTCAAGAGTGGGATGTCCTTTCGATTGCTTGTCATGAATAGTCAAGCATTGTCTAGCCATCCTATGGTCTCCCCTCAATACTCCAACTCCATTACGAGTCTAAAACTTTGCCAGCAGATGGTAGGTAGAGACGATGGCGCAAAACTTGTTGAGGGCCGGCCGGCCTAGGATGGCATTATAAGCCAAGGTAGTATGTACGACTACAAAGTTGAAGGGGAGAGTCTTCTGGTAAGGTTCTGTCCCGATGGTCATGGGCAGAGTTATTTTTTCTTCAACTCTAACAGAGTTTCCCCCGAAGCTCGTCAGCGGCATGGAGGATTCTTGCAACCTCGATCTGGATAGGTTTATTCTGACAAAGGCATCATACAATAAGACTTCCGTACAGCTTTCATTATTGATAAGGATTCGATTTACATCATAGTTAGCAATTACTGCCGACACAACTACAGGGTCATCTCCGGAAAGATGGGATTCCAGGAGGTCTTCATCAGAGAAATTGATTACATTGGAATCCCTAGACCTCTTCATAATGTCTCGATCTTCATCAGGTCTCCAGTCGGATCGGTGGTGTAGCATGCCAACATTCTCGTTGGTCGGACGCTGATTGGGGAGCTCTACTTCTCCCGAGGGATCCCTGGCAGTTGAGGTTTCGGCCTGATCCCTTCAAGGTCGGACATATTTGTGCAGATACCCCCTCTTGATGAGATTTTTAATGGCATCCTTTAGCTGGATGTACTCTTCAGTATTGTGTCCATGATCCTGATGGAACCGACAGTACTTGTCTTTATTTCTGGATACAAAGGGGCCTTTCATCAGACGAGGCCTTTGCAGGAAGGTCTCATTCTCGATTTCCAAGAGAATTTTCTCCCTCGGAAGGGAGAGGGGCGCATAGGTTTCGAACCTCCTGGAGAAGTTCTTTGGCTTTGGACTACGGCGTTGGGTCGACCGGTTGCCATCGCTGGGAGGTCGGACCTCAGGAGCCTTGTCGTTCTGCTTCTTGGGAGCCGTCCTCCCTTCAGTTTGGCATTGGCTCGTCACTTGTTCTTCCGCCAGGACGTATTTCTGCACCCGGGCTAGTAACTCGGAGTAGCTCATCGAAAACTTCTTATTCAGAGAGAATATGAGCCTAGACGAGCGCATACCTCTTTTGAAGGCCAATATAGCTACGTTTTCGTTCAGATCCATGATCTCCATCGCCACTGAGTTGAAATGGGCCATGTAATCCTGGAAAGTTTCTCACTCCTTTTGCAGTACGAGGAAGAGGTAGTTGGTGTTCCTCCGGATCCGACTGTAGGTCTTGAATGGGAAAGAAAAAGGTTTTCAAGTTGAGGGAAGGAATGGATCGTACATGGTCGGATGGCAAAGAACCACATCCGAGTGGCCTTTTTTAGGGTTGCGGGGAAGGCAATGCAATGAAGGGTGTCAGAGGCATCCTGTACCATCATATGGGCATTGTAAGTGCACAGATGGTCCAGCGGGTCGGTGGTACCATCGTAGGGATCCACCTGCAGGATCTTGAAGTGCTGGGAGATCGACTCCCCCATGATTTCGATGGAAAAAGACGGGTGGGAGTCATATACCCGCTCCCTTTCGGCCTTCTGCCGATCGGCTAGTTCGGCAATGCACTCCTCCATGTACAGAATTTTGCTGGTATAGTCTCTCGGAGCTTCAGCATGATGCGAGTCACCATTGGGGACGGAGTCAGCGATTGAGGGTGAGGCTAACCTCATCCACTTCCTATCAGCGCGAGCCCCCAAGGACCTTCGGGGCTTTGGAACAACATGGGAGAGAGGCTGAGGGGCTTCTTGGCACCGGCTCCTCTTGGTGACTAGTTGGTGGTTGGTGCAGGATGCAGCAGGTGGCTGCTGCCGGTTGTTAGTCGCTTCCTGGAGATGCTGAACCGCAGTTGTGAGCATGTTGATATGGTTCAGGAGCATCTGGAACTGATGTAATCCCAGAACGTTAGTGGGTTCAACTGCGGCGACGGCGGTGTCATTCTCCCTGGGAGGTCCTTCGGACCTGAATAGGGAATGACCTCTCCTGGTGGGGATGTTCTGGGCTCTTCCCTTTGCCATTATCAGACTCAGTAAGCGGGTTCCTCCTTTTAGAGAAGGGAAAGAATGAACCTGGACCGAAGGTTCAAGGCGTCCTTCCTCTAGCGCCAATCTATTGCCGCGTCTTCTCCCAGACCAGGCTCGATCGGCTATGCTGGAGCGCTTCTCGTCCGATACTTACAACAAAGTTCCCGAGGGCCGGTGGTGCTCCAGCGGGGGACACTCTGATGCTTAAGTTAGCGAGAGCTTGAGGGCAACAAAATGGAGGAATTAGATGGAGATATTGAATGAAAAGGGAAGGGAGTACTTAGCCCTGAAACGAGGTCCCCCGGTCACCTTATATAGGTGTAGAATACTGCCAAATTCTGTTAGGGGATAGGCGAAGAGTGTCCGATTTGATCTTAAAAGAATCAGGATAAGGGCCAGGTGGCACCAGGACATGACCACATCGCGATGTTCATTGTAATAGAATTTTGGTACCAGCTGGAAGGGGCTTCTGGAGTCTTCGAGTCGCTTCTGGAGTGGGAACGAGTCGGTCAGACTTCGACAAGAATGGATCGGTCGGTCGTCCGAGGGAGAACATCCGTCAAGACTTCTGGAGGAGGAGATCGGTCGGACCTCAACGGAAGTGGGTCGTTCGGACCTTTACTTCAGTGGGTCAGCCAATTGGACTTCCGGTGGAGTGGGCCGGCCGAAACTCAGCAGAAGTGGGTCAACCGTCCGACCGGGAGGCCGCTAGTACCGATTCAATTCAGGAAAAGCCAGTTGAGTACAACAAGTTTATTTAACTATGTACAATGAACTCACACCGTGTACCACCATATATTTAATCATGTACAAAGACTATGCACAATGTAAATTTAAATATATATTGTGACAAATTAATTATATATAATATTTATTTAATCATGTATAATGTTTATTTAATTATGTAATATATCTATTTAATTGTGTACAATGAACTTATACTATGCACCAACATACATTTAATTATATACAAGGATAAATTAATTGTGTATGATATAAATTTTAATATGTACAGTAGCAAATCAACCGTATATAATGTTTATCTAATTGTATATCATATTTATTTAACCATGTATTATGTTTGTTTAACTGTGTACAATGAATTTATATTATGTACCAATATACATTTAATTATATACAAGGATAAATTATATGATCATATTAACTGTGCCAAACTCTATTATCGATCGATGTACATGGTCATATTAACTATGTGCCAAATTGTGTTATCTGTTTATGGCATTAGATTTTCTGCATACCTTTTTATATTAATAATATATAAAGATATATTAAATGTGTATAATCTAACAATATCTGTGTACCAAATTTATTTGTTTATAATGCTATAGGCACACAATGTAAACTGTTGATATTTTGTTTCCAATGTTATTTATGCGAATAGACATAAAATTATATTACTGTTGCATGATTCAGATTCGAGGAAGGTGAAACATAAAATTTAAAATAAGAAGAAAGCATCGACCATATACATTTCCCCGCAGTCACAAAGAAAGAAAGGGGAAGTAAATGCCTACTGTATCTATCTTAGCTCAAACTATCAAAGTTATCATATTTATACATGACCTGTCAATAAAAGAAAGCCTCCTCCAGTGAAGCAATTACAATCTTAATAAACCCGAAACATTATATACCTATAAGCAATCCATTATCTTCTTAATATATCAACTTCACCTACTCTTAAGTTCTGCACCATCTCCAATAACCAGCCTTCCTAATAAACTGTAAAGATAAATAAATGAGACATATAGTCTTTTCTCCATAAAGATTAAGAAGGCAAGAGTTCCCACCCAGCTTTACCTTGAGATCAGTTCAGAGAAGTAGGTGATGGGGAGGTAGGTGGAGGGGGATAAAGGCAAGTCTTTGGGGTTGAGGATGACTGCGGGGAGACCAAGGGGGATGACCTTGGGCCAGAGCTCAAGCTCAAGGACGTTGATGATGAGCTTGGGATTGGAATATTTGACCTGCTAAGAGATCTCGGCAACGGTATAGAGGGGATTGACGGTGGTGGCGATGGTGCTGAGGGAGAGGACGACGAGGAAGCGGGCAGAGAAGTGGAGGTAGAAGATGAGGATAACGTCACCCTTGGAGATACCGAGGTCGCGGAGTGGAGCTGGAGGAAGGTAAGGGAGCGGTGAAAGTCGGCATCGGCGAAGCGGCGGTGCAACAAAAGAGGAAGGGGAACCTGGAAATTCAAATCGGAGGGGACGCTCCATAGAGATATTCTTGGCTTTTTTATGCTTAAAATCCTGTCTTAGGGACTGCAAGTTATAAAATGGTCCACCCGTGGATTGATAATATATATAAGTCCTGGTTAACAGGAACTTTTTTTTGTTACAATGCAGTCAGTAGGACTGCAAGATAAATACTCGTTATTTGTTTTGTTGGCTTTTATAGGATATATATTACTCAAATATAACAAACAGTTGAGGTAATGTTAGATATATATCGGGTTACCGTTTTAGGGATAGCCCGGTTGGTAGAGACCTTGTTTGAAGGTTGCGGGTTTGAAATATGATGTCATGGATGACTTGATTAAATTCAAAAATTTACTTGAAATCATGGTAGTTGATGCGAGTGAGAGATCAGAATTTTGCTAACGGTGTTTTAGTAGTGTCGGATTGGTCTACTCTTCTTTAGATGGGGAAAGACTTATCTGAACCTAAAACTAATTTCTCTTATTAAACTTTGAAGAGCCTTTGTAAGGTATTCCACTGGCCGTATCTTGCGGGACACTACGAGCCTCCTCCCATGAGCCAAAGGATTTGCATAATTTTCAATGGGTCTCCGAAGACCTGGCACCACAAACAGTAATTAAAATTTTGCCCGCAGGTTAATCCATTTGCATCCCACCTCTTCAGTAGTTCTGAGAACCGAATTTTATGATATGGTTAGATTGCTATGTGTATGATATTTTATCTAAGGAGGATATTTCCAAGTCACATCCCCACATAAATACATAATAAAGAGAATTACTTTGCCGTACCAAAAAAAAGAAGAAGAGAGTATTACTTTTAGTTTCTTATTACGAAGTGCACGAGAATAATCCACTCGCCAGGTAGAAAGAGAGATTGTGCAACTCACAGATTTGCTGCCAAACGCTGGCAGCTTGGTAGATTGTCTAAGTTACCAAGACAGTGGTTGTGGCCCAAATTTTTCTTGTATAATTTAGAACACTCTAAGCAGTTGTGTAATAATGTTTTTAATTTTGTTATCATGGAAGGGCATAAAAAAAAGGTATTTTTTTGGTCCTAAGTCCTTCTGTTTATTTTTTTTCTTTCCAGAAAGGACATGAGGGGATTTCTTATCCTAAACCAATTTACTTAAATAATGAAGTTTGAATGCAGAGATTGAGAAAGAAAGTAAACTAATATCTAATTGGGTCTGGAAAAATGTATGATAAAATATTCACCTTGGAAGTTCAACCATGAAAAAGTGTCACAGTGGACTCTTCTGATACGAACCATATCCTTTCCAAGGGAAAATACGTGATGAGTGCAAGGATACCAATATCCAATTACACAACCAAATATATTTAAGCCAATGTTGTTTGATTTGGGTCCTTATTATTTCAGTTCAAACCAGAACTATGAATTATCTTCATCCTGCGATTAAATTATTGTCATGACATTCTAAAAGTCATTGGTGAATGCTAATGGTAAAGGTAGATGATCCAATGGCATTGTGATGGTTTCAAGGGTGAAGCAATTAACCTGCATAATCCTTCAAACTCAACACTTTTATAATGGAGCTTTTTGGCCAAATGATTAGTCTAATTGGATAAAATTAATTTGGACTGAACTCTCAACTATTGATTTGTACTTTAGAAGGTAAAATTCGATCACGATATCAAACAAGTTTGATTTGTCATGGCCAAAAGATCAGCTATGAAGCCCGGATTATAGAAAGATAGGTCAAAAAAACAAAGATTGACCCATTTTTGAAAATGATGTAAAGTCCATGTCGAGCAATTATTGTTGTCAGGATATATTTATTAGCATAAATTTAAATTCTAAAATAAAAATAAGAATGAATGACTTTCATCCCAGTCATTTAGTTAAGAGAAGTTTAACTTTTATTCTGATTCTAAAAAAAAATGGAAATGGACCAATCTCTCAAAATCTATTCTCTATTTTTTTTATAAAATTTAATTTTTATTTTAATTTTAAGTTTGATCATGGACTAAATAGATCAGAGAATATGACCATTTCAATTTTCAATCCAATCCATTTTAATTTTGATCATGAATTAAATATATCTTTATTATTTTTAATATTTTAAAATTGTAATAGTAATTATCATAGTGATCGTAGTTTTGCTGATATTGACTGTGGGTTACTATCATCACATTTAAGATTTGAGTTCAGATGACGAATGTACCATTCAAATTCAACTATTTTTTACAACCATTTTTTCCTTAAAAATCTTTTCTTAACAACTTTATTGGTTTGATAATCTGGCAACGTAGGAAGCATAAATCTTTTTTTTTGTCAACCAGTAGATGCGGTTAATAACCTAGCGTACCTAAAGCGCCTGCTTGACACCCGGCCACCCCATGGGTCCCTGACGTGTCGGGCAAGGAGATGCGAGCATCTCCTGCTCCAAAAGCGAGATGGATCACGTACCGTTCGTCCCGTCGTCTCTAATGCAACAGAATGACAACGCAACCTACGTCGACCGTTCCATGCACACTTAAATAAAATTTATCAAAAAGCACGGCCTACGGGTGCATGTGTAGCTGAAAAAAAAAAAAAAATAGCGCTTTAGAGACGGTAACGTAGTCAAATCATATACGATGCCGTAGTCAAATCATCATCAATCTAGTAAACGACGAAACGGTAGAAGCGCCGTAATAGACAAAAAAAAAAAAAAAAAACCAGCAGCGTCCGATAACTTCAATTCCCAAATCTGTTCTTCCCCCAAGTCGCGATCTGCATTAGTCCCACACCGATAGATTCCGTGGCGCCGCCGTCCACACGTAGTGTCTCCTTCCCGCTCCTTCTCCCGTCCCAATATATCAAAGTCAACTGTAGCTGCCAGATTCCTCGGTCCATACGCATCCCCATCTATCCCCACCTCCCTCTCTCTCTCTCTCTCTTGTTTTGCCGTCTGATTTCCTTCTCTAATCCACTCCATATCGGTCTTACGCTCTTAAACCGTATTATTCCGGCACCTATCTTCGTATATTCCCCTTATTTCTCGCTGTCCTCGACTCATATATTTAACCCCGGAGAAAGGAGCGTGTGTACCGAGATTGGAAGTCTCGGGACGGGTGAGAAACCGGGGGAAAGGAGGGGAGAAGAAGCGGAGCGACAGGAGGGATGGGGTGGCGGAGAGCTTCTCGCCGGCTTGGTGTCGCGCTGGCTTTGGCTCTGGTGGTGGTGTTGGAGCTCGCGGGACGGTGCCATGGAGGGGTCACCAGTTCCTTTGTGAGGAAGACGGAGAAGACCGTCGATATGCCACTCGATAGTGATGTCTTCCGCGTTCCCCCTGGCTACAATGCCCCCCAGCAGGTCTTCAGTTTGCTCCCGGCTTAAAATTTGTTCCTTCGATCACTTTTGGGTCGATGGTTGTCTGATTTCTGTGTTTTTCTTTTTCCTCATATTTTGGCCCTACCCAAGTGGTATTTCCCGTCCTCGTTCATGTTTTCTTTTTTTTTTAAAAAAAAAAAAAAAATCTGTTATAGTCCGATCATCTTACAGTTCCTTTAATTTCTTCTGCAGTCTCTAGGTGTTTTCTAAAGTTTTTTTAACCACGCTTAGTTTAATCTGTTCTTAGCTCCATGATATGAAATTTCGTTCTTTGGTTCCCCTTTCGATCTCTGATTACAGGGTTCATGGCTTCATGCCCTTAATTATCCCAAAGTGCTGTACCTTTTTTTTGGGTAAAAGCTGATTTAATGGTAATCTGTACTCAATTTGGCTCTGCAAAGGTTTTTGCTATATTAAGTCCTCTTATTTTTTAAAAATTTTATATAACTCTGTTTTCTTTTCCTTTTTCTGTTCAGTCCTTAATTCTTCTCTTCCTACCTCATGAGTTTCTGCCTCCTTTTGCCTTATATGTTCTTTATATTCTTTCAGGATGTTTGGTTATTAATGTTTTTATTACTTGCCTTCACTAGAATTGACCGTGTATTTGAACTTTGGTATGTAATTACACTTTGATGCTGAGGTTTTGGTTTTGGATCAATCATGCTGATGCCCTGTCATTGACATTGGTCCTGGCTTGTTTCTGTGCATTCCAAAAGTATTAATCTTCGTTTATTGTTTTAAAGGTTCATATAACGCAAGGAGACCTTGATGGTGCGGCGATCATTGTATCATGGGTGACTCAGGACGAACCTGGCTCGAGCAAAGTGCTTTATGGGACTGATAAGAACAAGCTCGAATTCTATGCTGAGGGCAAGTATACAAGATATAAGTTCTACAACTACACTTCTGGCTACATCCATCACTGCACTATCAGGCATTTGAAGGTGATTTGGCAATCTCTAACCACTTGTCTTCTTCTGTTATGAATTTTCACTGTCGAATCCTCATCTGTAACATTAAACTCGAACACTAAGCGTGCTTGATAATACTTTAGGTAATCAAATACAAGCTTACAATTAGAGGAGTTTGGAATTCAAAGTAATGCAAATTCTTGTTGCTTGGCAGCATGACACAAAATACTACTATGCAGTTGGGATTGGGCATACATTGCGGCAGTTCTGGTTCATGACCCCTCCCAAAGTTGGTCCTGATGTACCATACACATTTGGTCTTATAGGTATTTCTAGTTGTCCTCTCCCTCTCTCTCTGTGTGTGTATAGTAATCTTATTGAATTCAGTAGGCAGCAAAAGAAACCTTCTAATATATAAGTTTATTTTAATTGTGGATACCACGGAAATATGTTTTGTATAATATTAAAAGTTATTAATACTAGAAACTGACCATGCATATTCCTGCGTTCCAGAGAGTGAAAACATGTACCATGTTTCAAGTGACTTTTTATTTAGATGCAGTTTGCATGATGTACATTTATAAATGCTACCTTGTTGACTGTAAATCTAAGAAACTGCTTATTTAGTGTTACTTGTTGTGGTATCCACAATTAGTATAAACTTACTGAATCCAATAAGATAACTATATTGGTGTTCCATCAGAAAAAATACTATCATCTTCAGAAAATGATGCTTTTGAGGTGAGTATGATTTTCTTAGTGAGATTTTCCTTATTTTGATAAAATTAGCTAGAGTTTCCTTGAAGCTTACATTTATTTTTTCTTTTTGAGCAACTGGTGGTAAACCATACACAATTACCTGAAGTAAATTGAGTTGAAGGTATTCTATTGACATGCCGTTGTTTCTCTGCTCATCAAGGATTTCTGCAGACATTCCTGTTAATCAAGAAAAACCCTTGATTCTATTTTCTTTATGTAATTAAGATGGAATCTGTCATGATAGGAATTATAAAAAAAGGTTAAATTAAAGTGACACTGTCATTTTTGACATGACAGATGTTGAGGTCTTTAGCAACGTGATTGTAAAGAGAGTTTGGATCTCATTATTTTATTTTTTAAAAAAAGCTTGTTTAAAATTCTTTTCTCCCTCTATGGATTTCTACTATGTATGGGATTTTTTTTCTTTAATTTTTTTTTTATTGAAAGTAACATTCTGAAACAGTATATTCCATTCTCAGAAAACATTTAGCTTTTGCTCCTTTTTTCCATCAGCATGAAAAGGAGTAATGTTACAGTTTAGCTATGTATTCCATGAACATATATGTACCATTGGTTTATCCGTATGTGTTCCAAGATCATAAGGCTTGTGGGTGTGTGTGCCTTAAACCATCAATGGATCTATGCTGCTTCTGCTGAATATTTGCATGCCATCACATGATTTTCATCTTTTTGTATCATGTACAGGGGATCTTGGACAGACTTTTGACTCAAATAGAACACTTTCTCATTATGAATCAAATCCCAAGGCAAAGACAGTGTTATTTGTTGGAGACCTTTCTTATGCGGATGACCACCCATTTCATGACAATGTCAGGTGGGACACATGGGGCAGGTTTACTGAGAGAAGCGCTGCATATCAGCCATGGATTTGGGTTGCAGGAAATCATGAGATTGACTTTGCTCCTGAAATTGTGAGTAGAAAGCATATTGCATCTATATATGTTTTTGATCATTGGTTAGGCTTAAGTACTATTTATTGCACATTTTCACTTGCGCTTTAATGCTAATTTATTATTTATATTTTAACATTAGATATGTTCCAGTACAATAAAGCATTGATAAATGGTTCTGCTAAATTGATGATATCTACTTACAGCAGTTGGTTGGCATCTGTAGTTTGTGTCACCGTCTGGAGATAAATGACTTAAGAAAATCATTGATGTAAACTTTGAGGTACCTACATGGTAAATCAGGAAGCATATCTCAAGCATTGAGCATGTTGTAGGGGTCTCTACTCTCTAGTTTTGCATCAATAGCTGACTGAGAGAGGGATAACAGACTGGCATGGTACAAACATGTTTGAGAGATCAGAAGACACCACAATCACGAGCAGGGTTTGGGTTTCTGTTGAAGGGTAAAGAAAAAGAAAAGAGAGATTTAGAAGAGTTGGATGACACTTGTGAAAACTTGACAAAGGTAAGAATGACAGAGGTAATTTTCATCCCAAATGGATGGGATGAAGCTGGATAGTTAAAGTTATGGTGATATCATGTTTATATTAATGACTGATTTGTTTGGGTCAATTGGTTAGGGATCAATAGATATTTTCAGGCTGTATGGTAGATTACACCATGCAAAGATTTTGAGGCTCATGCTTGTTACTTCCTTTTATGTTCTAGGCAAATAAAATTTTATCTTATGGATTTTAAATGCACATTTAAACTGATTTGATATTTACAATCAAAATTGAACAAGTTGGAGCATTTATATATTTGAGAGATTCAAAAGACTTAAATGTTCATATCTTTCTTGCAGGGTGAAAATGTGCCATTTAAACCTTACAGTCACAGGTATCATGTTCCTTATAGGGCTTCTGGTAGCACGGCTCCATTCTGGTACTCCATCAAACGTGGCTCAGCATACATCATTGTCTTGGCATCATATTCAGCTTATGGTAAGTATACATGATGCATTATTCTGATTTTTTAATGCATATTTAACATTTGTTGAAACATGATGCATCTTTCTGGTATTCATATATGATGCATAATATTTTGGAATATCTTTTTTGAAATTTATATAAATTTTCCAGAATAGTTTGACGTGATGAAATAATTTTACTATCTTCATATGCATTTTATTCATCAGCTTTATTATGGTGGAGTATAAGCATTTAGAACAGCTGTAGTTTTGATCAGATTGTTCCTTACCATCTCCTTTTCTGTCTGTTATGAGCTTACCTCCTGTCTCCATCCGTGGAAATTATGCTTCCTTTTCACCATTACATCTTCAAAGTACAATGGAGCTATGCCTTGCATTTATTATCGATTCAAACGTGGAGAAATTATGTGTAGATTCCTTAACTCAATAGCTTGCAGTACACAACTTTATAATTAGTTTACAATAAGTTACATTAATCACTTTTCTTAAGCTGGAATTATAATACACAGTCACACCCACACAACACACACACATTTGCAATGTCAACTACGACATGAACAAATTTAAAAGGGATGCAGATAATAATTCGTGTTGCATGAACTTGCATCTTTCTGATTATTGCACCTTACTTTTGGTAAAGTAGGGTTGGTTGATACCTTATTAATGGCTAAACATATTTTGCTAATGTTTTTTACCTCTTCATTTATTCATTATTTTTTATTTATTCCACTTTTTTATTTTGTTTTATTTGGGGAGAGGGAGAATCTATGGCCAAACCATTTCTTCTGTATTCGTAATTTTTTTTATTTGAGGGAGTGGGGATCCCTGTTAGTGCTCTGCATTTCATCTGAACAATGGTCATAACTGACCAATAAACCAAAGAGTTCTGGTCCATGGCCAAGCCATTTCTTCTACCAAAGTTATTTGATCCTTTTTTTTTTTGGTATCATTCAGGTAAATACACTCCTCAATACAAATGGCTTGAAGCAGAGCTACCTAAAGTGAACAGAAGTGAGACACCATGGTTGATTGTTCTCGTGCATGCGCCATGGTATAATAGCTACAACTATCATTACATGGAAGGAGAAACCATGAGAGTAATGTACGAGTCATGGTTTGTACAATACAAAGTTGATGTTGTATTCGCTGGTCATGTCCATGCCTATGAGCGCAGTGTAAGTGCCTAGCCTTCTGCCTAATCATCTTCTACTCTTTTGCACCATTTCATAAGTGCAAGTGTCCAGCTTCACCACCGCCTTTTGCAATATATGGGATTATTTACTCATGACCAGGAATTTCTGTTTTGTGCATAACAAAATCAATCATTGTTTGTTACATAAAAACGCACATCTTTATTTATGAACTTTTAGTTTGTCCCGATTATTTATTTTCTTTTCATGGCTAGGTGCTGCTGGAATTAAAATGCTATTAGAAAAAAGCCTCTGCCATCTTGTCTATACTCCATTGGATTTAGATTTCTGTTAACATCTATGATATGCCATGTATGACAAGGTTTACCATGATTGATAATTTATATATTAGCAAGAACTACAACCATATAGTGCCTGAACTTTTGATTTGGTCTGCTGGGAAGTCTGCTTCGATCGAGCCTTCTACCTAAAGGGCTTTCTTTAACTGCTTGCTCTATAGACAGTTCTTGTTGGTCTTGTTTTACCTCCATTACCCCAGATTGTGAGCAAATCTGATGATTTGTCAGTTCTGTTTTGCAGTATAGGATATCAAATATTGCATACAATATCGTGAACGGGAGATGTAAACCTGTTCCAGACCAATCAGCTCCTGTATACATCACCATAGGTGATGGTGGAAATCTTGAAGGGCTTGCTACCAAGTAAGATTAATACGAGATCTATAATTCTTATTTCATTTCCTCACTATTTTCTTAACATTTTAGCGATGCGATCAGAACTAGTGATTCTTCCTGGACTGAGAGTTATTATGTTCATCTACAATGCAGCATGACAGAGCCACAGCCCAGTTATTCTGCTTACAGGGAAGCCAGCTTCGGTCATGCAATTTTTGACATCAAGAATCGGACCCATGCTTATTATACTTGGCACCGCAACCAGGATGGAGATGCAGTTGCTGCTGATTCCATGTGGTTTTACAACAGATACTGGCACTCTATGGATGATTCTACCACGTCTCCTACATAAGTTGAGCCACTAGTTCTGGGTCTTTGGAAATAAACGTCTGTCTCAAAAATTTTGAGGCTGGCACGGATCCGTCTCTTTTCTTTGTACTTTTCTGCTTTCTTGACCCTCGAATCCTATATCTTGTAATCGAATACTCTGCCCATTTAAATAGCTTATTCGTTGCTTTGCCAATAATCATAGTTCGGCGACTATGTTGATATGGAGTTGCTTCTGAATTCTACAAATCACTGGGTTGAAAGACTAGCTTCATTCCATGGAAAAGATTTCTAGGGCTAATGTGATTGCAAAGATCCAGTTAGTTCGGTTGTGATAACTTGCAATAGTGCTTAACATAAACTGGATCAAGTTAACTAATTTGCTAAAGTGATTCATGAATGGTTACAATGAAACCAGTTTGCAATGCCGTTCCATGCAATATGAAAATAAAAAAATTAAGAATACAATCTGACAATTTTTTGGATGAACAAACGGCAGAGAGGAATAGTAAGTAAAAAGACAATCATAATATTAATTTTCTTTTTATAATAATTGGGGCGCATGAGTTCCCGGCTGATACGTTCAATGGTGCCACCGTCCCCACGTACCCTCTCCTTCCCGTTCCTTCTCCTATTGCAGTCGTTCAAAGTCAACGATCGCTTCAAGACTCCTCGGTCCATACCTATCCCTATATGTCCCCACGTCTCTCTCTCTCTCACTCCTGTTTTGCCGTGTAATTTCCTTCCCTGTTCCACTTCATATGGGCCTCACACTCTGATCACTTCGAATTATTCCGGAACCTATCTTTTGGTGTCTGCCGAGCGTGGAAGTCTCGGGACGGGTGAGAAACCGGGGGAAAGGAGGGGAGAAGAAGCGGAGCGACAGGAGGGATGGGTTGGCGGAGAGCTTCTCGCCGGCTTGGTGTCGCGCTGGCTTTGGCTCTGGTGGTGGTGTTGGAGCTCGCGGGACGGTGCCATGGAGGGGTCACCAGTTCCTTTGTGAGGAAGACGGAGAAGACCGTCGATATGCCACTCGATAGTGATGTCTTCCGCGTTCCCCCTGGCTACAATGCCCCCCAGCAGGTCTTCAGTTGGCTCCCGGCTTAAAATTTGTTCCTTCGATCACTTTTCGGTCGGTGGTTGTTTGATTTCTGTGTTTTTCTTTTTCCTCATATTTTTGGCTCTATCCAACTGGTTTTTCCTCTCCACGTTCATATATATGTATATATATATTAAATAGATCTCTTATAGTCCAAGCAGCTTAAATTTCCTTTGATTTCTTCTGCAATCTTTAGTAATAATTATTTTAAGTTTTTTTTTTTTTTTTTTTACTACGCTTGCTTTAATCTGTTGGTTTTATCACCAATCAGGAAATACGTCCCGACCACGGCACGAAATACCACTACGCATGCCTGCCAACACGGGGAAGATCCCGAGGTAGGCATTCAACGACCACCTGGGCTTAAGAGAACCCTCGACACCCCCAGTGAGGAGGTATGCAAGCTAAACCGCAAAACACTCATCCAAGCGAGTGAGGAAGAGGGAGCTACATAGGAGGACCAATCCACCTCGGCTACCATCTTTCCTAGCACACTTGCACCCTCACCCTTATACCATTTACTCCTAGCATGGAGTCCATTAAGAGAGGCTCGACCAGGAGGATCTGTTCCCCTGGATCGTCACTGACTTGATCGTCGGAGTGCCCCTGCCGAAATTCTTGGCCCGTGTCACTAACCCTTGTTTTGCAGGTCCCGAAGTGCAGGCCATTCCTGAAGAGATGAGGGGCGATCTGACACCATCAGCAGTTACGGGCCACGACGATCTTGGCGGCAACAGATTGGCGCACTAGGAAGGGGGACAGGACATATTTTGACCTAACCTAAACCCCCTACAAGCAGCTCACCGAGAGGATGGTGACGATGCGAGCGAGAGAAGCCTCCACCAGCTGTACGAGAGATCTCCCTTCCTAGGGGGACTTGCACAGTCCAAAAAGGGAGCTCCCCGCTCCTGCTCAACCACCTTCGGTGGACATCCTGCTGGCTGCACTCGCTCAGCAAATGTAGATCCTCACCACTGCAGTGCACCAGCTCCAGCACCAACAACAGTCCTTAGCTACCCATCAGTAGCTAGGGACCCCCGCGGCCCACGCCGCAACACCCCGCGATAGCTTGCGTTCCTTCCAAGAAAGGCCTTCGCAGCCGCGGGCCATCACTGATCACCGATCACTGCGGTAGTCACTTGACTCTGGCAAAGAGACAACGGGCCGGATCTACTGACAGGAAGAGCCGATCCCCAACCCTCGAGCGGGTAGCGACCAAGCCTCGTCGAGGTCGAAAGGGCAAGACCCCCCTTTAAGGACATCGTCACACGTCACCTTCTACATCTCCTTCAGCCTCGGTGGAAGGTTCGACTGACATGGCCATCAAGCATATAGCTGAGAAGCGCTTGGAGGAGCACGAGCACAAGCTGGCGGAATTATCCAATCGATTTGTGAACATGCAGGGCTCTACTGATGAGCCAGCGGGCTATGACGCCCGTGCCCCCTTCTTCCGAGAGATCCAAGAGGAATCAATTCCTAGCCAGTTTTGGATGCCGTAGGTGGATCCCTACGATGGGACCACCGACCTCCTGGACCACCTGGAAAGCTACAAGGCCCTCATGAGGGTCCATGGGTGTTGGAAAATGTGTTCCAAAGTCAATTTCTACTGCAGACAGTTGTACATTTGATGTAATTGTATATGAATTATATTATTAAATAAAATGTTTATTCTGGCAGTTCATCACTATTTCATCTTTCTGTAATGAGTTCTTGAGTGATGAAGTCCTTAGGACTATTTGTATGTGATATAGAGAGGATATATCATATAGTCCTAAAATTGTTCGCGACCAAATGATACACTTATTTCAGGATGATAGTATATCAAGTATAGGTCGTTGTATGCCATAGTCATTGGTTGTCCTCTTAACCAAGGAGTGTGGAGACATTGGTATAGCATGCAGATGTTGTGTTTGACATTTCATCGAACATGACTCGTCTGTACTTTTTTTACCTAGAGTTTTGATATGGATGTAGTTATCCCTCAGACATGAGATCGTCATGGTAGCTTGTGAGCAACTCACTGTACTTTGGTGCTGGACTATCTGGCTTTCTAATCCAGGAATGGAAGATTTTTGGGTACAGTTAAGTACTCGTGTAGCAGTGATCGGATCAAGATGGGATTGACCCCTCCAAAGTGTTTGGAGCAGATATCATACTGTGTTTCAATTTAGCAAAATCTTGGCCAGGGTAGTCTCTGTAAAGTATTACAGGACTTGTGAGGTTGAGACACATTGTTGATGGACTTTATGGGTTGGGCAGTTTAACCCTAAGTCTTCCTGAGCATTGAGGTCAAAGGGACTAATTATAGGGTTTCCGTATCTCCTGGTTCTTAATTGTTGCTCTGCAACTTCGACCTATCCGGACGTCGGGTGTCATTGCTAGATAGCGACTTTGACTGGTATTGGAAATGTTCTAGTGCTACCGGCTTAGTGTTCGAACCTATGGGGTCACACACCATAGGGGTTTCTACTTGATCTAGTGATCGAAGAACGATTGGGAATCGTTCGTGGACTCCAAAGAAAAAGTATTTTTCTTTATCCTAGTGTCGACGCTTGATATTCTTGAAAGTGTCGACACTTGTGTAGGTGTCGACACTTGTTGATTTCGCAAGTGTAGACACTTGATGTCACAAAAGTTGTGACATAAAATTTTTCACTAATAGTTTGTGATGCTTGGAGGTGAATTAAGTAATGTGATTACTTGATAGCCCAATTTGATTGAGCTATAAAAATCTGGAACGAATCAAATGGGATTTGGTTCAAAATAGATTTGGGTCCAATTGGGTTGAACCCAATGTATGCACACTTGACCCAATTGATTTCAGTTATGAACTAAAATTAATTGAGGCATTTAATCTGAATTTAAATAGGTTTAAATTCAGTTTTGGGAAGTTATGCAACTTTCCATGACCATAACTCCCCATAACCATCCATAACCCCTCCATAATCACCCATAACTCCCCACTCTCCCTCTCCCTCTCCACCTATATAATGGGCTGAAATGGGAGGACGAAAATAAAAAAAATAATTCAGCAAAGAAATACTGGAAAAATCAAAAGGGAGGAAAGGTAAGAAACTAAGAAAGGTTTTAGGTTTTGTATGGATGTGAGGACTTTGGAAAAGAGTGTGCATATTTGTACCTAGTGATCTAGGTCATGGGATTGAGTGTTTAGGAAGGGTTTCAACAACTCATTCTCCACCTCTTGAGTTTCTTCATTCATTCGAAGAGTTCGGCATTGAAAGAAGAAAAGGAGTCCCGATCAAATCATTCTACAACAAGCTAGCACTTGGAGTGGAAGTAGATTTTGAAAGAGCCATGGTGTGAACTACCTGTAGAGGCCGGACACGTGTGCGGCTAAGCAGAGTTCTTCTACCTCCTTCTGGATCTTCCGCAGCGGAGAGCGTCTTCACTTCATACGAGGTATGGTTTTACATATAGAGATATGTTGCTTTGAAATGTTCATAGCATGAGTTCATGATTTCATAGTTTATATTACTCATTCATGCAAGATCTTAGGCTAAGTAGCATAGAAAAGTTCTAAAAGCATGCTTAGATTAAATGTTAATCTTCTTTATCATGCTTCCATTGCATGTTATTTTGAAACAATTTTAAAATAGAAAGCATGCTCGCTACAGTTTTCATTTCAAGAGGGCCACCGACGCCCTTTTTTGCATTGCCTTTCCTGCAACCCTTCGGAAGGCGGCTCGGGTCTGGTTTATCCATCTCGAGCCCGAAAGTATAGGCTCTTTCGCTCAGCTGGAGTGGAAGTTCGTGGCCCACTTCGATGCCTATCGGAAGGTGCTACGTGAAGCAGATAGCCTCTTTTCCATCCGGTAATAAGATCGCGAGTACATGGCTCGCTTTAAGGTTGTCGCGTTAGAGATTTACAATCTTGATGAGCCAGTCGCCATGCTGGCACTGAAGCGAGGACTCAGGACCTCCCGCCTGACCTACTCACTCGATAAGAAGGCCCCTAAGAGCTACTCCAAGCTCCTTCTTCGAGCTCAAAAGTATGTCCGTGCCGAAGAAGCGGACCGTACGAGAAGGGAGCTAGACGGGAAGCCATTGAAGAAGTCGGCTCCCATCGAGACGTCCGAGACACGGAAGCCAGGGCCTCCGGCTCCGAACTTCCACCAGGGGTCGAGACCGAGGTGCGCTCCAGCTCCAGAGGAGAGACTTACCCCCCTGCTCGCTCCAAGGATGAAGATCCTGATGGAGATTGAGGATGAGCCCTACCTGAGGTGCCCGCCTTCGATGAAGCCGTCCACTAGCCATGACAAGATGAAGTATTGTCGCTACCATCGCGACCACGGCCACGACACCGAGAAATGCTGGAATCTCAAGAGGGAAATTGAAGAACTCATCAAGAGAGGCTATCTCGGGAGGTTAATAAGGGGCAGACCTCCAGCGGAACCTCAAGCGCTCGTCACTCTCCTACCATTCTTACAGTCGACAACCGTCCTATCGAGAAGCCAGTAGGGATGATATGCTGGGGAGCCGAGCGTGCATCTAAGAGGCCTGGGGGGCAGGGCATTTTGAAAATGTACTCTCCTTTATGAGAGAAGGGAGAGATTGGGAGAAAAATGTAAATAACGATGCCGTGGTCGTCGAGATGACGATCGTGAAGCATCCTGTAATATGCATCATGGTTGATAGTGGAAGCTCCACAGATATACTTTTTTACGATGCCTTCCCCAGAATGAATTTATCTTCCGTATAGCTCAAACCTGTGCATGCACCCCTTATCGGCTTCACGAGGGATTCTGTGAGGGTTGAGGGAGAGATCACACTCCCAATTATTGCCGGGACCCCACATCGGTAGTGCACTGTCATGATGACCTTCACAGTGGTTAGGCTTCCTTCGGCCTATAATTTGATCCTTGGCCGACCCGGACTCAATCTACTCGACGCCGTCATCTCCACTAAGTGGATGCTGGTGCAGTTCCCAACTCCTTATGGAGTCGGCGAAATGAGAGGTGCATCTCAGTCTATTCAACACTGCTTCGAGACTCTCCCCGGAACCAAAGTCCCCGAGGACGATCCCAGGGCAGATGAGCTCGACCAAAGGGTGCAAGACCCCAGGGGTGGCCTGGTTGAGTGCCTACTATCTTATCCGCTCGGAATCGATCAAGAAAAGACGGTGCAGATTGGGGCCCAGCTGCAAGATGAGGAAAGGGCCCACCTGTTGGAGTTCTTACGGGCGAATGCAGATGTGTTCGCTTGGACAACAGTTGATATGCCAAGTATCCCCTCTAACATCATCACCCACAAGCTGAGCATTGACCCAAAGTGCAGGCCAGTTCGGCAGAAGAAAGGAGTTTCGCCCCCGAGAGGCAGGCAGCAATCAACGAGGAAGTCGACAAACTCCTTGCTGCTGGCTTCGTCCGGAAGGTACAATACCCAAGCTGGCTGGCGAATGTGGTGATGGTGAAGAAGAGTAACGGCAAATGAAGGATCTATGTGGACTACACCGATCTCAACAAGGCATGCCCGAAGGATAGTTTCCCCCTATCGAAGATCGATCAACTGGTGGACGTCACCTCGGGTCATTGGCTACTCTCCTTTATGGATGCATTCTCCAGATATAATCAGATCCGGATGTACCTAGAGGAAGAGGAGCATACTGCCTTCATTACCGATCAAGGGACGTACTGCTATAGGATGATGCCCTTTGGTCTAAAGAATGTTGGGGCCACGTACCAATGTTTGGTCAACAGGATCTTCAAAGATCAGATTGGCCGGAACATGCAGGTGTACGTGGATTACATGCTTGTCATGAGCAAGCCGAGCTCGAACCACGTTGCCGACCTCGCCGAAGCCTTCAACAACCTCCAAAAGCATCAGATGAAGCTGAACCCGGCAAAGTGCACCTTCGGAGTGGCAGTAGGAAAATTCTTCGGCTTCATGGTCACCCGGAGGGACATTGAAGCAAACCCGGAGAAGGTCCAGGCGATCGTCGACATGGAGCACCCGACCTCCAAGAAGCAGGTCCAGTGCATGACAGGGCATATGCAGCTTTGAGCCGGTTCATCTCGAGATCAGCCGATTGCTGCCTTCCCTTCTTCAAGGTGCTGCGCAAGATGCACGACTTCACCTGGACGGAGGAGTGCAGGACAGCCTTTGAAGGACCGAAGGAGTTCCTGGCCTCTCCTCCGCTGCTCCAGATCAGAGGAAGGAGAAGAGCTTCTGCTTTACCTGGTGGTCATGCCTAGAGCTGTCAGCTCGGTCCTCGTCCGTGCAGACAAGGACGGATCTCAAAAGCCGGTATACTATACCAGCAACATGGAGATCAGGTATACCCACTCCGAAAAACTTATTTTTGCTCTAATAATGTCTGCTAAGCATCTCAGGCTCTACTTTCAAGCACATCCCATCATGGTCGTGATGGATCAGTCGCTGAGGACCATACTCAGCCACCCCGAAATATCCGGGCAGTTGGCCAAGTGGTCCCTGACACTAAGCGAGTTCGACATTGCGTATCGGTCGAGGTCATCACAGAAGGCCCAAGTCCTAGTTAACTTTCTAGTCGAGTGCACGGGACTTGCTGAGGAGCCAGAGCAGACTTCTCTAGAGCATCAAGTTGAGCCCGGCATGGAGGAGGAACCTTGGATCCTCCACATGAATGGCGCATCCAACTCCGGCGGGAGTAGAGCAAGCCTCATCCTCACCAACAGCGATGGGATCGTGGCGGAATGTGCTCTTCGCTTCAAATTCCCCGCAACAAATAACCAGGCAGAGTACGAGGCACTCATCGCGAGCCTAAAGATCTCACACGGGCTGGGCGTATAGAACTTGAAAGTCTTCACCAACTCCCAAATGGTGGCCAGACAAGTTTTCGGAGAGTATGAAGCTAGAGATCCCCAAATGATGAAGTACATGGAGTGAGTCCGCTCATGTACGACAAGCTTCCGACGTTTCAACATCTTCCATATCCCCCGTGGAGAGAATGCTCGCACGGATACACTGTCGAGACTTGCGACCCTGCCAGACTTGTTGCTGGGGCACGCATATATTGAGTACCTCGAAAATCCAAGCTATGAAGCCCCTGAGGAGGTACAGCAAGTCACCCTGGAGCCGAGCTGGATGGACAGGTACATTAGATACATCACTGATGGCACTTTGCCCGAGGACCGTGCGGAAGTCAGCCTCGTCAAAAAGAAAGCTTCTCGGTTTGTCCTTGATCCTACTCATACCCACTCCTGAAGTGCCTGAGACTCGCGGAAGCAGCCCTCGTTCTCCAGGAGATATATGAAGGCCTGTGCAGGAACCACGTGGGAGGAAGGACGTTGGCGTACAAAGCTCTCCGCCAGGGATACTTCTGGGAGATCATGAGAGAGGATGCCATTGACTTCGTGAAGAGGTGCGACAAATGCCAGCGCCATGCGCACATACAACGTTAACCGGCGGTGCCGATCTCATAGCTCTCTGTCCCTTGGCCATTCGCCCAACGGAGAATGTACATCTTAGGACTATTTTGCCCTACACCGGGGCAATAGAGGTTTTTGCTAGTGGCCATCGACTACTTCGCCAAATGGGTGGAAGCAGAGCCACTGGCGTGGATCACAGAAGCAAAGGTCCGTCAGTTCTTCTGGAAGTCAATAATATGCCGCTTCGGACTATTCCGCTGTATCATCACCGATAACGGGCGGCAGTTCGACAATCGGGAGTTCGAAAATTTTTGTGCTGAGCATGACATCCAGCATCGCTTCACCTCCGTCGCTCATCCCCAGACAGACGGAGAAGCCGAAGTAACCAACCGAACCATTCTCCAGGGACTTAGGACCAGGCTGGACCAAGCCAAGGATAGGTGGGCAGAAGAACTTCCAAGTGTTTTCTGGGCCTACCACACAATACCTAGGATGGCAACGGACGAAACACCCTTCAACCTTGTCTTCGGCGCTGAGGTCGTGGTCCCAGTTGAGCTCGGCATGCCCACGCTGCGAGTGCAGCAATATGACGAAGTGCAGAACTCGATGCACCTTCTACTCAACTTAGACCTCCTCGAGGAGACCAGAGACAAAGCTCGGCTCCGGATGGCAGCATACCGGCAACGAGTTGCATGGTACTACAACACGTGGGTGAGGCCCAAAGTCTTCCGACCTGGCGACCTGGTGCTGCACCGAGCCAAAGCGTCTCATCCCCAGGAATGCAGCAATCTCTCACCAAACTGGGAAGGCCCCTACAAGGTGATCGAAGCTCTTCCGCATGGAGCCTCCTACTTCGAGAATTTGGACGGTGCCAGGTTCTTGCGAACATGGAACGCTTGCAACATGAAAAATATTATCAGTAATGTAAGGCTCATCCTTTAAAATAATAAAGGCCCTCTTTTACACAAATCACCTTTTGCCTTGCAGGAATGTCGCTGCCTGGCCCAAGGTCCGGCATGCCAAAACTCGGAGCCGAGCCCCCTGATAATAAAACCTAGAGCCTAGCTCTCCGACACCGAAGCCCGGGGCCCAGCTCTCTGGCATCAATAGTGTAAGGTTCTTTCTCACCAATAATCAAAGTTCCCCCTATGCAAATACTTTTGCCTTGCAGGAGAATCTCCGCCCGACCCTAGGTCTGGCGCCCAAAGCCCGGAGCTCAGATCTCCGGCCATCAAAGCCCGGAGCCAAGCTCTCTGGCCACCAAGTCTTCGAGCCAAGCTCCGAGACACCAAAGCCCGGAGCCAAGCTCTCCGGCCACCAATCTTCGAGCCCAGCTCCGAGACACCAAAGCCCGGAGCTCAGATCTCCAGCCATTAATGCTCGGAGCCAAGCTCTCCGGCCACCAAGTCTTCGAGCCCAGCTCCAAGATACCAAAGCTCGGAGCCAAGCTCTCTGGCCACCAATCTTTGAGTCCAGCTCCGAGACACCGAAGCCCGGAGCTCAGATCTCCGGCCATCAAAGCCCGGAGCCAAGCTCTCCAGCCACCAAGTCTTTGAGCCCAGCTCTGAGACACCAAAGCCCAGAGTTTAGATCTCCGGCCATCAAAGCCCGGAGCCAAGCTCTCCGGCCACCAAGTCTTCGAGCCCAGCTCCGAGACATCAAAGCC
The DNA here is from genome assembly GCA_021397845.1 of Areca catechu. Lineage (NCBI taxonomy): Eukaryota > Viridiplantae > Streptophyta > Magnoliopsida > Arecales > Arecaceae > Areca > Areca catechu. The sequence goes on along the minus strand of CM038039.1, from coordinate 77,290,363 downwards.
CGAAGCCAAGCTCTCCGACCACCAATCTTCGAGCCTAGCTCCGAGACACCAAAGCCCGGAGCTCATATCTCTGGCCATCAAAACCCGAAGCCAAGCTCTTCGGCCACCAAGTCTTTGAGCCCCGCTCCAAGATACCAAAGCCCGGAGCTAGATCTCCGGCCATCAAAGCCCGGAGCCAAGCTCTCCGGCCACCAAGTCTTCGAGCCCAGCTCCGAGACACCAAAGCCCGAAGCCAAGCTCTCCGGCCACCAATCTTCAGCCTAGCTCCGAGACACCAAAGCTTGGAGCTTAGATCTCTGGCCATCAAAACCCGGAGCCAAGCTCTCCGGCCACCAAGTCTTTGAGCCCCACTCCAAGACACGAAAGTCCGGAGCTCAGATCTCCGGCCATCAAAGCCCGGAGCCAAGCTCTCCGGCCATGAAGTCTTTGAGCCCAGCTCCGAGACACCAAAGCCCGGAGCCAAGCTCTCCGGTCACAAAGTCTTCGAGCCCAGCTTCGAGACACCAAAGCCCAGAGCTCAGATCTCCGGCCATCAAAGCCCGGAGCCAAGCTCTCAGGCCACCAAGTCTTCGAGCCCAGCTCTAAGACATCGAAGCTCAGAGCTCAGATCTTCGACCACCAAAGCCCGGAGCCAAGCTCTCTAGCACCAAGTCTTCGAGCCCAGCTTCGAGACATCAAAGCCCGGAGCTCAGATCTCTGACCATCAAAGCCCGGAGCTAAGCTCTTCGGCCACCAAGTCTTCGAGCCCAGCTCCAAGACATCAAAGCCCAGAGCTCAGATCTCCGGCCATCAAAGCCCGGAGCCAAGCTCTTCGGTTACCAAGTCTTTGAGCCCAGCTCCAAAACATCAAAGCCCAGAGCCAAGCTCTCCAGCCACCAAAGCCCGAAGCCAAGCTCTCCGGCCACCAAGTCTTCGAGCCCAGCTTCGAGATATCAAAGCCTGGAGCTCAGATCTCTGGCCATCAAAGCCCGGAGCTCAGCTCTATGGCATTGAAGTTCGGGACACTTAGAAATAAAGTGGAAACCTCTCCTCTGATCTCATAACATATAAAAAAAAACAAAAAAAAAAAAAGAAAAGAGAGATAGATAAAGAAAAAAGAGAGAGGAGAAAGTGGAGTACCCACAAGCCAAGTTAGATGGAAACTTTCATTTCATTAAAAGTTATTTGGTTCATTACAAGTGTCCCCAGGCCCCCGACATGATGAGTGGCCCAGGCCAAGAACTAAGAAAACAGAAAATAATCCTATCCTACTCAGGCGGTTCCCCGCCGGGACTCCGTGGCCGCGAGGCATCACCTCCAGGAACCCCGGGCTGCGCATCTCCGGCTTCAGCAGCCGCCACTGGCGAAGAAGGTTCGGGGGCAGCCTCCGACTCCTTAACGTTGCCCGAATCTGGGGCCGGTTCCATGTCCAAAGAAATGGGGTACTTGAGGAGAAGCCGACCCTTATCGGATACATAATACCGGACCCTTGAATGAAGGTACATGAAGCCCTTGAAGAAGGAGTCTGATGCCATTTCATAGAACTCGGCGGAGAACTCCTTCGAGGCCCTGTACCTTGCCACAGCCTCTTCTGCCCACTTCTTCACCTCGGCGGCTTGCTCCTTCGCCGCTTTGCCGATCTGGCCGTCGCTGCTGCTTCTTTCTCAGCAGTTGTGGCCCTCTCCTCGGCGGTGACCAGGCAATCCTTCGTCGCATCCAGTTTGGCCTGAAAGGACTGAGCACGTCCCTTCTGCCTGACCGCCTCGGCGTTGAACTCCGACAGCCTCCTTTCGGTGGCTGTGAGCTCCTCAGCTTTCTTCCTCGACCGGCTCCTCTCCTGATCGAGTTCCTCCTGGAGCTCCTTCGAGCGCCTCTCGGCACTTGCAAGCCCTTTTCGGAGCTCCTCATTCTTCAGGCCGAGCTCTCAGGAGGCATCGGACTTCTCCTTCAGCTCGGTCCTCAAGGTCTCAACCTCAGCTGCACGTTGCTGGTCGTTCTTCAACCAGTTCCAGCAGCAATCTTTGATCAAAAGCATCTTGGCACCGATCTGCACCAAACGAGATGTCAAAGAAAGAAAGAAAAGAAGAAGTCAAGAAAGTTAAGCCACTTACCATGAAGAGTAGGGGGAAGATGCTACTAATTGCATCCCCCAGCACCTTCCTGGACATCTCCCATCGATCGCATGATCAGATTGAGAAATCCATCATATGCTCGGCCAGCTTCCGGTCCTGGAGCAGCGAGATGTTGGGCCCTAGTCTGAATGGGATTCGATGGTAGTCACTTTCCCTCCTACTTGCCCCCGAGGTGGAATCACCCACTCCGCCATCAGAAGAGGCCTCGGGGGCCGGTTGGGAGCTCGGTGCCCCCTCAAGTGGCACCCCCGATGCCAGCTCCGCTCCTCCCCGCACCTCCTCCTCGATGACAATGAGCTTCGGAGGAGGAGGTGACATGATGGCGACGGTTGCAGTAGCGGCCCTGGCCCGGACGACCACCTCAGGCTCCGGGGCAGGGATCAGCTCTAGTCGTCTCGGCTGTGCCAGCATAGGCCCGGCTGGCCTCTGCTATGGCTCGGACACGGCAGCCACCACTCCCCTCCCTTGTGTGGAGGTAGCCTCGGACTCCCTCCTTCTTGGCTCGGTCGGCTCGGCGGGAGCGGCTGCTGACGCGCCCTCATCATGAGCCCTCTTCGGAGAGGACTCCTTAGCCAATCCCGATGGAGGCCTCTTCCGAGTGATCGAAAGCAGGTCGTGCATCAAGAACTTCATGCCTGCATATGGAAGATACAATGTCGGTTCTAGGTCGGAGGAAACAGATTAAAAGGAGCAAAAAGGACTCGAGCCGAACTCACCCAACTCTCCCATTAGGCCGACCCCGGCCTCGGCGAGGTTCTGCTCTGACAATAAAACCTCGAGGGAAGGAATCTGAGCGGTGCGTAGCAGCTCGTAAACATCCTTGTCGGCTGTTTCGACTGCAGAGTTTCGATTGGGAAATCGATCTGGGTCGCTCCACACCCAGTCAACCCCCTCGACTGTGGTAAAGAAAAATTTGCTCTTCCATCCTTTGATGGAAGAGTGAAGTTCAAATCTGATGCCCCTCTGGCGAGAAGAGAGAGACCACCACCCGTCTTCGGTGGGGTGGCACTTCAGAGTGAAGAAGGCTCCGAACAAGAAGAAACGGGCAACGATCCCGTGGAAGTGACAGAGCACAATGAAGCAGAAGATGGTCCTTATGGCATTTGGGACGAGTTGAGCAGGGACCAGACGATAGTTGCTTAATACAGATAGAAAGAAAGGATGGAAAGGGAAGCAGAGCCCTCCTGAGAAGGTCTCCTCATAAAAGGCGATCTAGCCCGGGCTATTGGTAGTAACCCGATCCCCTGGTCGAGGGATCAAGAGCCGGACAGAATATGGGATGCCATAGACATCCCGAATGATTCCCAGTTCCTCAGCCGAGATTGTTGAAGTAATCCCACCGAGACCTGTGGACCGAGAAGGCTTAAGAACGGGTTTAGCTGGGAGAGGAGGAAGAGCAGGGATAGGTCCAGGTTCCCTAATGACTATGCCACCAGGGGGATGCCTCCTACTAAGCTCGAAGCGCACCCCATCTCCATCCTCATCAGAAGAAGAAAAAGATGGTGGTCTCGACCTAGAGGGCCCGACCTCACCTTGGTTAGTTGAAGGACGGAAACTTGGCCCGAAACGAGACATGACAAAGAAGATCAAGGAAGGTAGGAGAAAGCGGACGAGAGTCTGGAGGTGAACATAGCCCTAAGAAGAAGATCCTACTCAATCGAGGCGAGGAGAAAGGAGACTAACATGCTATGAACTTTGGGAGAAGAATGGCCGGGTGGATGAAAGAAGAGCCTCGGTACGATGGCGGGCCTGAAGGATTTGAAAGAAGGCATGTTTCGGGAAAGGCTACTTTTCCTTTCGAAGTGACCGACGCCCGACTGTACCATTACAAATCCCCACCAACGGATCCGTGCCATGCATCATCCATCGGCAGGGCTGGTGTCTGGCTTTGACTGCGGCTGCTCTGAATTCTGCGCCCCTAATAACTACTCGGACATGTCCATGTGGCTCCCCCGGGCAGGCTGAAGAAATTGCTTCCCAAGACGCCACTGATCGTGGCCATCATTACGTCGGATTTTCATCTTTCCATGTCAGTAACGCATTTACTCTCTTCGCCCCGAGTACCTCGCGCCAACAGGACTTGGGAGTGGGGGGCAAATGATGTGCTAGGAAGCTGATGTGTAATCTCTGTCAGATGCCATGTCAGAAAAACTGCCACGGTGGACACCCCATCTCAGACTCCTTTGACCGGGCCGAGCTCTCTCAGAATAACGAGGCAGCCCGCCAAAGCCGAGTTCCGTCCTCCGCCAGGTCGGCACCCGCGAGCCCGAGACACCTAGGTCAGAGCCGAGCGACCTCCTTCACCGGATCGAGCCCCTCCGAGGCTGAACCCCCTGGACCGAAGTCGAGCTCAGCCCTCCTCCGCCAGGTTGAGCCCATCCGAGGTCGAGCCCTTTGGGCTAGAGTCGTGTGCTGCCCTCCTCTGCCAAATCGAGCGCCTCCGAGACTGAGCCCCCTAGACCGGAGTCGAGCTCAGCCCTCCTCCGCCAGGTCGAGCCCCTCCAAGGCCGAGCTTTCTGAGCAGGAGTCGAGCCTTCTGAGCAGGAGTCGAGCCTTCCTTCACCGGGTTGAGCCCTTCCAAGGTCAAGCCCTTTGGACCGGAGTCGAGCCCAGCCTCCTCCACCAGGTCGAGCCCCCCGAGTCGGAGCCAAGTCCCAGCTCTCCAGTTCGGCAACCACCTCGGACAATGCTGCCGGGCACCAAGGGGGGTGGAGCTACCTCCGAGGCACCGGCAAACCGCCCAAGGACTATGAGGAAGTATCCATCAAATCATAATAACTGTCCGCAGCCACTACTTACACCAGATGAGGAAGAAGCTCCCTGACCAAGGTGCCATGCACTCCACCAACCACCTGCACCACCCGAAAGAGGAAGTCAATCAGGAGATTCGAATCCCGGGGGCGGCGGCCCCCAAATCGAGATACTGTCAGGCTTCCCGGAATGGGGCAACCAGAAGGAGTGTCAGAGTGCATGGCAGCTTCCTTTATCACCAATCAGGAAATACCGCCGCACTGCCAACGCGGGGGAGATCCCGAGGTTAGCATTCAACGACCACTTGGGCTTAAGAGAACCCTCGACACCCCCAGTGAGGAGGTATGCAAGCTAAACCGCAAAACACTCATCTAAGCGAATGAGGAAGAGGGAGCCACATGGGAGGACCAATCCACCTCGGCTACCATCTTTTCCAGCACACTCGCACCTCCATTCTTACACCATTTACTCCTCCTAGCGTGGAGTCCATCAAGAGGGGCTCAACCAGGAGGATCTGTTCACTTGGATCGTCACTGACTTGACCATCGGAGTGCCTCCGCCGGAATCCCTGCCTAGGTCACTAATCCTTGTTTTGTAGGTCCCGAAGAGCAGGCCATTTCCGAAGAGACGAGGGGCGATCTGACACCATCAACAGCTACGGGCCACGACAATCTTGGCAGCAACAGTGTTCATGGTGCTGATGGTGGTGCAAGGTATGTCATCCGGGATGATGACTGGAGGCTTTTTGCAGCTGAGGGGATCGATCTTTCTTCATGACCGGTCTATCCCAAAAGCAGAATTCAGAGTTGCGTGGGCTGTCATCATCAGAGCTATCTAGTATCTATATGCTCACATGATTATTATTGAAGATGACTCTTCTATTGTTATTATCTGGATTCAGGACAGGTCGAGTCATTGGAAAGTACATTCTCTCCCTCGCGATATTTGAAAGTTTCTATCATTTTTTATGATAGCTATAGTCTATCATATAACTATATTGCAGACTAGATTACCTTCTCCTATATTATTCAACATTCTGTCGATTGGTCCGGATCACATGATGACAGTACTCCCCTCTTTCTTTAAAAATTTCTCTTTTGATTTTTTTGGGCTGTCCTTCCATCCATGTGACCCCGGTGGTACCAAAAAAAAAAAAAAAAAAACTACGGTTATATGTGTATCTGAAAAATAAAAATAGCGCATTAGAGACGGTAACGTAGTCAAATCATATACAATGCCGTAGTCAAATCACCATCAATCTAGTCAATGACGAAAAAGTAAAAGCACCGTAATGGAAAAAAAAAAAAAAAAAAAACCAGCAGCGTCCGATAACTTCTATTCCCAAATCTGTGCTTTCCCCAAGTCGCGATCTGCATTGGTCCCACAACAGTAGATTCGGTGGCGCCGCCGCCCCACGTACTGTCTCCTTCCCGCTCCTTCTCCCATCCTAATATTTCAAATTCAACAGTAGCTGCCAGAATCCTCGGTCCATACGCATCTCCATCTATCCCCACCTCCCTCTCTCTCTCTTGTTTTGCCGTCTGATTTCCTTCTCTAATCCACTCCATATCGGTCTTACGCTCTTAAACCGTATTATTCCGGCACCTATCTTCGTATATTCCCCTTATTTCTCGCTGTCCTCGTCTCATATATTTAACCCCGGAGAAAGGAGCGTGTGTACCGAGATTGGAAGTCTCTGGACGGGTGAGAAACCGGGGGAAAGGAGGGCAGAAGAAGCGGAGCGACAGGAGGGATGGGGTGGCGGAGAGCTTCTCGCCGGCTTGGTGTCGCGCTGGCTTTGGCTCTGGTGGTGGTGTTGGAGCTCGCGGGACGGTGCCATGGAGGGGTCACCAGTTCCTTTGTGAGGAAGACGGAGAAGACCGTCGATATGCCACTCGATAGTGATGTCTTCCGCGTTCCCCCTGGCTACAATGCCCCCCAGCAGGTCTTCAGTTTGCTCCCGGCTTAAAATTTGTTCCTTCGATCACTTTTGGGTCGATGGTTGTCTGATTTCTGTGTTTTTCTTTTTCCTCATATTTTGGCCCTATCCAAGTGGTATTTCCCGTCCTCGTTCATGTTTTCTTTTTTTTTAAAAAAAAAAAAAAAATCTGTTATAGTCCGATCATCTTACAGTTCCTTTAATTTCTTCTGCAGTCTCTAGGTGTTTTCTAAAGTTTTTTTAACCACGCTTAGTTTAATCTGTTCTTAGCTCCATGATATGAAATTTCGTTCTTTGGTTCCCCTTTCGATCTCTGATTACAGGGTTCATGGCTTCATGCCCTTAATTATCCCAAAGTGCTGTACCTTTTTTTTGGGTAAAAGCTGATTTAATGGTAATCCGTACTCAATTTGGCTCTGCAAAGGTTTTTGCTATATCAAGTCCTCTTATTTTTTAAAAATTTTATATAACTCTGTTTTCTTTTCCTTTTTCTGTTCAGTCCTTAATTCTTCTCTTCCTACCTCATGAGTTTCTGCCTCCTTTTGCTTTATATGTTCTTTATATTCTTTCAGGATGTTTGGTTATTAATGTTTTTATTACTTGCCTTCACTAGAATTGACCGTGTATTTGAACTTTGGTATGTAATTACACTTTGATGCTGAGGTTTTGGTTTTGGATCAATCATGCTGATGCCCTGTCATTGACATTGGTCCTGGCTTGTTTCTGTGCATTCCAAAAGTATTAATCTTCGTTTATTGTTTTAAAGGTTCATATAACGCAAGGAGACCTTGATGGTGCGGCGATCATTGTATCATGGGTGACTCAGGACGAACCTGGCTCGAGCAAAGTGCTTTATGGGACTGATAAGAACAAGCTCGAATTCTATGCTGAGGGCAAGTATACAAGATATAAGTTCTACAACTACACTTCTGGCTACATCCATCACTGCACTATCAGGCATTTGAAGGTGATTTGGCAATCTCTAACCACTTGTCTTCTTCTGTTATGAATTTTCACTGTCGAATCCTCATCTGTAACATTAAACTCGAACACTAAGCATGCTTGATAATACTTTAGGTAATCAAATACAAGCTTACAATTAGAGGAGTTTGGAATTCAAAGTAATGCAAATTCTTGTTGCTTGGCAGCATGACACAAAATACTACTATGCAGTTGGGATTGGGCATACATTGCGGCAGTTCTGGTTCATGACCCCTCCCAAAGTTGGTCCTGATGTAGCATACACATTTGGTCTTATAGGTATTTCTAGTTGTCCTCTCCCTCTCTGTGTGTGTGTATAGTAATCTTATTGAATTCAGTAGGCAGCAAAAGAAACCTTCTAATATATAAGTTTATTTTAATTGTGGATACCACGGAAATATGTTTTGTATAATATTAAAAGTTATTAATACTAGAAACTGACCATGCATATTCCTGCGTTCCAGAGAGTGAAAACATGTACCATGTTTCAAGTGACTTTTTATTTAGATGCAGTTTGCATGATGTACATTTATAAATGCTACCTTGTTGACTGTAAATCAAAGAAACTGCTTATTTAGTGTTACTTGTTGTGGTATCCACAATTAGTATAAACTTACTGAATCCAATAAGATAACTATATTGGTGTTCCATCAGAAAAAATACTATCATCTTCAGAAAATGATGCTTTTGAGGTGAGTATGATTTTCTTAGTGAGATTTTCCTTTTTTTGATAAAATTAGCTAGAGTTTCCTTGAAGCTTACATTTATTTTTTCTTTTTGAGCAACTGGTGGTAAACCATACACAATTACCTGAAGTAAATTGAGTTGAAGGTATTCTATTGACATGCCGTTGTTTCTCTGCTCATCAAGGATTTCTGCAGACATTCCTGTTAATCAAGAAAAACCCTTGATTCCATTTTCTTTATGTAATTAAGATGGAATCTGTCATGATAGGAATTATAAAAAAAGGTTAAATTAAAGTGACACTGTCATTTTTGACATGACAGATGTTGAGGTCTTTAGCAACGTGATTGTAAAGAGAGTTTGGATCTCATTATTTTATTTTTTAAAAAAAGCTTGTTTAAAATTCTTTTCTCCCTCTATGGATTTCTACTATGTATGGGATTTTTTTTCTTTAATTTTTTTTTTTATTGAAAGTAACATTCTGAAACAGTATATTCCATTCTCAGAAAACATTTAGCTTTTGCTCCTTTTTTCCTTCAGCATGAAAAGGAGTAATGTTACAGTTTAGCTATATATTCCATGAACATATATGTACCATTGGTTTATCCGTATGTGTTCCAAGATCATAAGGCTTGTGGGTGTGTGTGCCTTAAACCATCAATGGATCTATGCTGCTTCTGCTGAATAGTTGCATGCCATCACATGATTTTCATCTTTTTGTATCATGTACAGGGGATCTTGGACAGACTTTTGACTCAAATAGTACACTTTCTCATTATGAATCAAATCCCAAGGCAAAGACAGTGTTATTTGTTGGAGACCTTTCTTATGCGGATGACCACCCATTTCATGACAATGTAAGGTGGGACACATGGGGCAGGTTTACTGAGAGAAGCGCTGCATATCAGCCATGGATTTGGGTTGCAGGAAATCATGAGATTGACTTTGCTCCTGAAATTGTGAGTAGAAAGCATATTGCATCTATATATGTTTTTGATCATTGGTTAGGCTTAAGTACTATTTATTGCACATTTTCACTTATGCTTTAATGTTAATTTGTTATTGGTATTTTAACATTAGATATGTTCCAGTACAATAAAGCATTGATAGATGGTCATGCTAAATTGATGATATCTACTTACAGCAGTTGGTTGGCATCTGTAGTTTGTGTCACCGTCTGGAGATAAATGACTTAAGAAAATCATTGATGTAAACTTTGAGGTACCTACATGGTAAATCAGGAAGCATATCTCAAGCATTGAGCATGTTGTAGGGGTCTCTACTCTCTAGTTTTGCATCAATAGCTGACTGAGAGAGGGATAACAGACTGGCATGGTACAAACATGTTTGAGAGATCAGAAGACACCACAATCACGAGCAGGGTTTGGGTTTCTGTTGAAGGGTAAAGAAAAAGAAAAGAGAGATTTAGAAGAGTTGGATGACACTTGTGAAAACTTGACAAAGGTAAGAATGACAGAGGTAATTTTCATCCCAAATGGATGGGATGAAGCTGGATAGTTAAAGTTATGGTGATATCATGTTTATATTAATGACTAATTTGTTTGGGTCAATTGGTTAGGGATCAATAGATATTTTCAGGCTGTATGGTAGATTACACCATGCAAAGATTTTGAGGCTCATGCTTGTTACTTCCTTTTATGTTCTAGGCAAATAAAATTTTATCTTATGGATTTTAAATGCACATTTAAACTGATTTGATATTTACAATCAAAATTGAACAAGTTGGAGCATTTATATATTTGAGAGATTCAAAAGACTTAAATGTTCATATCTTTCTTGCAGGGTGAAAATGTGCCATTTAAACCATACAGTCACAGGTATCATGTTCCTTATAGGGCTTCTGGTAGCACGGCTCCATTCTGGTACTCCATCAAACGTGGCTCAGCATACATCATTGTCTTGGCATCATATTCAGCTTATGGTAAGTATACATGATGCATTATTCTGATTTTTTAATGCATATTTAACATTTGTTGAAACATGATGCATCTTTCTGGTATTCATATATGATGCATAATATTTTGGAATATCTTTTTTGTGAAATTTATATAAATTTTCCAGAATGGTTTGACGTGATGAAATAATTTTACTATCTTCATATGCATTTTATTCATCAGCTTTATTATGGTGGAGTATAAGCATTTAGAACAGCTGTAGTTTTGATCAGATTGTTCCTTACCATCTCCTTTTCTGTCTGTTATGAGCTTACCTCCTGTCTCCATCCGTGGAAATTATGCTTCCTTTTCACCATTACATCTTCAAAGTACAATGGAGCTATGCCTTGCATTTATTATCGATTCAAACGTGGAGAAATTATGTGTAGATTCCTTAACTCAATAGCTTGCAGTACACAACTTTATAATTAGTTTACAATAAGTTACATTAATCACTTTTCTTAAGCTGGAATTATAATACACAGTCACACCCACACAACACACACACATTTGCAATGTCAACTACGACATGAACAAATTTAAAAGGGATGCAGATAATAATTCGTGTTGCATGAACTTGCATCTTTCTGATTATTGCACCTTACTTTTGGTAAAGTAGGGTTGGTTGATACCTTATTAATGGCTAAACATATTTTGCTAATGTTTTTTACCTCTTCATTTATTCATTATTTTTTATTTATTCCACTTTTTTATTTTGTTTTATTTGGGGAGAGGGAGAATCTATGGCCAAACCATTTCTTCTGTATTCGTAATTTTTTTTATTTGAGGGAGTGGGGATCCCTGTTAGTGCTCTGCATTTCATCTGAACAATGGTCATAACTGACCAATAAACCAAAGAGTTCTGGTCCATGGCCAAGCCATTTCTTCTACCAAAGTTATTTGATCCTTTTTTTTTTTGGTATCATTCAGGTAAATACACTCCTCAATACAAATGGCTTGAAGCAGAGCTACCTAAAGTGAACAGAAGTGAGACACCATGGTTGATTGTTCTCGTGCATGCGCCATGGTATAATAGCTACAACTATCATTACATGGAAGGAGAAACCATGAGAGTAATGTACGAGTCATGGTTTGTACAATACAAAGTTGATGTTGTATTCGCTGGTCATGTCCATGCCTATGAGCGCAGTGTAAGTGCCTAGCCTTCTGCCTAATCATCTTCTACTCTTTTGCACCATTTCATAAGTGCAAGTGTCCAGCTTCACCACCGCCTTTTGCAATATATGGGATTATTTACTCATGACCAGGAATTTCTGTTTTGTGCATAACAAAATCAATCATTGTTTGTTACATAAAAACGGACATCTTTATTTATGAACTTTTAGTTTGTCCCGATTATTTATTTTCTTTTCATGGCTAGGTGCTGCTGGAATTAAAATGCTATTAGAAAAAAGCCTCTGCCATCTTGTCTATACTCCATTGGATTTAGATTTCTGTTAACTTCTATGATATGCCATGTATGACAAGGTTTACCATGATTGATAATTTATATATTAGCAAGAACTACAACCATATAGTGCCTGAACTTTTGATTTGGTCTGCTGGGAAGTCTGCTTCAATGGAGCCTTCTACCTAAAGGGCTTTCTTTAACTGCTTGCTCTATAGACAGTTCTTGTTGGTCTTGTTTTACCTCCATTACCCCAGATTGTGAGCAAATCTGATGATTTGTCAGTTCTGTTTTGCAGTATAGGATATCAAATATTGCATATAATATCGTGAACGGGAGATGTAAACCTGTTCCAGACCAATCAGCTCCTGTATACATCACCATAGGTGATGGTGGAAATCTTGAAGGGCTTGCTACCAAGTAAGATTAATACGAGATCTATAATTCTTATTTCATTTCCTCACTATTTTCTTAACATTTTAGCGATGCGATCAGAACTAGTGATTCTTCCTGGACTGAGAGTTATTATGTTCATCTACAATGCAGCATGACAGAGCCACAGCCCAGTTATTCTGCTTACAGGGAAGCCAGCTTCGGTCATGCAATTTTTGACATCAAGAATCGGACCCATGCTTATTATACTTGGCACCGCAACCAGGATGGAGATGCAGTTGCTGCTGATTCCATGTGGTTTTACAACAGATACTGGCACTCTATGGATGATTCTACCACGTCTCCTACATAAGTTGAGCCACTAGTTCTGGGTCTTTGGAAATAAACGTCTGTCTCAAAAATTTTGAGGCTGGCACGGATCCTTCTCTTTTCTTTGTACTTTTCTGCTTTCTTGACCCTCGAATCCTATATCTTGTAATCGAATACTCTGCCCATTTAAATAGCTTATTCGTTGCTTTGCCAATAATCATAGTTCCGCGACTATGTTGATATGGAGTTGCTTCTGAATTCTACAAATCACTGGGTTGAAAGACTAGCTTCATTTCATGGAAAAGATTTCTAGGGCTAATGTGATTGCAAAGATCCAGTTAGTTCGGTTGTGATAACTTGCAATAGTGCTTAACATAAACTGGATCAAGTTAACTAATTTGCTAAAGTGATTCATGAATGGTTACAATGAAACCAGTTTGCAATGCCGTTCCATGCAATATGAAAATAAAAAATTTAAGAATACAATCTGACAATTTTTTGGATGAACAAACGGCAGAGAGGAACAGTAAGTAAAAAGACAATCATAATATTAATTTTCTTTTTATAATAATATATAAATATTATTATATGTAATAATATTATATATTATATTATATCTTATAATATATAATATATTATTACAGTAATATGTGTTGTAATATATTATTTAATATTATTATATATCATAATATAATAATATAATATAATGTTAGGGTCAGGGATATTTTAGGATTAAACTAAAAAAGGTTATTTTATCGGTTGATGGAAAATTAATTTATGTATTTCGGATAGGTTAGATTTTCTTCTGTTTTAATGATAATTGCTACTTGTTAAAAAAATAAACTATGCGTCTACACAAATATGGCAACATAACTAAGTTAGGGATGAATAGGCCATGCAAAAGCGCCAAGTAAAAAAAGTAACCCAAGAGAATCATGAGAGTCTAATAATCTCTCTCCCACAAGGCTAATCCCCCCTCCCCACCCCCACCCCCACCAAAAAAAAATTAAAAAAAAAAAAAAAAAAAAAAAAAAAATCCTTCCCAAATGTGATTTTAAAGTTGTCATTTGCTTCCAAACTTGGGGCGCATGAGTTCCCGGCCGATACGTTCAATGGTGCCATCGTCCCCACGTACCCTCTCCTTCCCGTTCCTTCTCCTATTGCAGTCGTTCAAAGTCAACGATCGCTTCAAGACTCCTCGGTCCATACCTATCCCTATATGTCCCCACGTCTCTCTCTCTCTCACTCCTGTTTTGCCGTGTAATTTCCTTCCCTGTTCCACTTCATATGGGCCTCACATTCTGATCACTTCGAATTATTCCGGAACCTATCTTTTGGTGTCTGCCGAGCGTGGAAGTCTCGGGACGGGTGAGAAACCGGGGGAAAGGAGGGGAGAAGAAGCGGAGCGACAGGAGGGATGGGGTGGCGGAGAGCTTCTCGCCGGCTTGGTGTCGCGCTGGCTTTGGCTCTGGTGGTGGTGTGGGAGCTCGCGGGACGGTGCCATGGAGGGGTCACCAGTTCCTTTGTGAGGAAGACGGAGAAGACCGTCGATATGCCACTCGGTAGTGATGTCTTCCGCGTTCCCCCTGGCTACAATGCCCCCCAGCAGGTCTTCAGTTGGCTCCCGGCTTAAAATTTGTTCCTTCGATCACTTTTCGGTCGGTGGTTGTTTGATTTCTGTGTTTTTCTTTTTCCTCATATTTTTGGCTCTATCCAACTGATTTTTCCTCTTCACGTTCATATATATGTATATATATATTAAATAGATCTCTTATAGTCCAAGCAGCTTAAATTTCCTTTGATTTCTTCTGCAATCTTTAGTAATAATTATTTTAAGTTTTTTTTTTTTTTTTTTACTACGCTTGCTTTAATCTGTTGGTTTTACCTTACGTAAAACAAAATAAAAAAATGTAAACCCCCCGCCCCCATTTGCACGCAATGGGCGCGATCGCGTGCCCGGGCGTTTTGCATTTCTTTTACCCTTTTTAAGATTTTTTAATTAATTTTAAATTTAATTTTTATAATAGTTAATTTTAATTAAATTATGAATTTAATTTTATATCCATCGTAATGACTGGTCGAAGCATAAATCTCACTTCGTTGTAAGCATAAATCTCTCTTGGCCAACCAGTAGATGCAGTTAATAACCTAGCATACCAAAAGTGTCCGCTTGATACCACCCTTCCGTTAGGAGGGGCCCAGCCACCCCATGGCTCCCTGACGTGTCAGGCAAAGGAGATGCGAGCTTCTCTTGCTCCGAAAGCAAGGTGGATCATGTACTGTTCGTCCCGTCTCTTATGCAACAGGAGAACCACCCAAGCTACGTTGACCGTTCCATACATGCTTAAATAAAATTTAGCAAAAGCACAGCCCAAGTCCCAAACATAATAGTCTTGGTATTAATCTGCTTGCTTGGAATACTATATATCGGTCAGTCAGAGATAATAGTCTCAAAATCCAGTCCCTTACAGTAAGAAAGAAGATTCTTATACCATACATGCTATTAGATATCTCCTCCAATCCAATTATCTATAGAGTAGGTAATAAGAGCCCGTTATGTGCTTGGAGCCAGGGATTTGAGCTTCAGATGACCCACGGTTGTTCCTGTATCTGGAGGGAAATTTATGCTCATGCCCCTGTGGTGATGGCCCATATCAGATGCTTGGTTGGTGATGGGACCATGATTGATTTCAATCATAATGCATGAATTTCTGCTCTTCCTCTATCTAGGTGGCCAACCTTTGTGAGTACGTTAGTGACAATATTCGAGTTTGTGATCTGTTGACGGATGATGGTAGGGCTTGGAAAGTTCAGGATATATCCAAACTTTTTGGGAACTAGCTAGTCTATCGGATTCTTGCTATCTCGATTTCGATTCATCGAGGTCAAGACTTGAGAGTCTGGGGCCCTTCCTGTTGTCCCAAGGCTCCTTCGAGTACCCTTTATGATTTGTGTAGGGGACAATTTGAAACGAGATTTGAGGCAGCTTGGATCTGGAGACCTTCCGTTCACCCGAGAGTGCATCTTTTTCTTTGGAAGATGGCTTGGAATCGTCTTCCTATAAGGACTCTTCTCAAGCGCAGAGGTATAGAGTTACCAGCGTCTTGCTCGGTATATGGTAGTCAGGATGAGTCCACTGAGCATACGATCCTAGGCTGCCCTAAAGCGAGGCTGATTTGGAGGCTTGCTGGGAGCTGGCATTGAGATGTCGATGATGGTTTACGGCTGCGCTCCTTTCTCGACTTTCACCACCTGAATTTGGCACAGGAGAGCCGTCTTGCTGCTTATATTGCCTATCATATTTGGTTATCGAGAAATGCGATGATCTTTGAGGCTGAGGTCATCCCGGCCCATCGAGTTTTCCAGAGAGCCAGGTTTATGGTGATGGAGTTTCACCAGTTTGACACTATCGCTTTCCTTGTTACCCCAGATTCCTGGGACTCCGATGCTATTTCGACAGCGGTCCGGAGGGCTATTCACATTTCCTGGGAGCCCCCTCCTCTGGGATTTGTCAAGATGAACTTTGACGGTAGTGTTTGATATGGCAGGAAGCTGACGCGTAATCCCTGTCAGATGCCATGTCAGAAAAATCGTTATGGTGGATACCCAATCTCGGACTCCTTTGATTGGGCAGAGCTCCCCCAGAATAACGAGGCGGCCCGTCAAAGCCAAGTTCCGTCCTCCACCAGGTCGGCACCTGCGAGCCTGGGGCACCTAGGCCGGAGCTGAGCGACCTCCTTCACCGGATCGAGCCCCTCCGAGGCTGAGCCCCCTGATCGGAGTCGAGCTCAGCCCTTCTCCGCCAGGTCGAGCCCCTCCGAGGCCGAGCCCTCAGGGCTGGAGTCACATGCTACCCTCCTCCGCCAGATCGAGCCCCTCCGAGGCTAAGCCCCCTATATTGGAGTTGAGCTCAGCCCTCCTCCACCAGGTCGAGCCTCTCCAAGGCCGAGCCCTCTGAGCAGGAGTCGAGCCTTCCTATGCCGGGTCGAGCCCTTCCGAGGTCGAGCCCCTTGGACCGGAGTCGAGCCCAGCCTCCTCCGCCAGGTTGAGCCCCTCGGAGGTCGAGCCCCCCGAGCCAGAGCCAAGTCACAGCTCTCCAGTTCGGCAACCACCTCGGACAATGTCGCCGGGCACCAAGGAGGGGCGGAGCTATCCCCCGAGGCACTGGCGAACCGCCTGAGGACTATGAGGAAGCACCCATCAAATCATAATAACTGTCCGCAGCCACCACTTACACTAGAAGAGGAATAAGCTCCCTGACCAAGGTGCCACGCTCTTCACCAACCACCCGCACCACCCGAAAGAGAAAGTCAACCAGGAGATTCGAATCACGGGGGTGGTGGCCTCCAAATCGAGACACTGTTAGGCTTCCCAGAATGGGGCGACTAGAAGGAGTGTTAGAGCGCATGGCAACTTCCTTTATCACCAATCAGGAAATACGTCCCGACCACGGCACGAAATACCACTACGCATGCCTGCCAACACGGGGAAGATCCCGAGGTAGGCATTCAACGACCACACCTGGGCTTAAGAGAACCCTCGACACCCCCAGTGAGGAGGTATGCAAGCTAAACCGCAAAACACTCATCCAAGCGAGTGAGGAAGAGGGAGCCACATAGGAGGACCAATCCACCTCGGCTACCATCTTTCCTAGCACACTTGCACCCTCACCCTTATACCATTTACTCCTAGCATGGAGTCCATCAAGAGAGGCTCGACCAGGAGGATCTGTTTCCCTGGATCGTCACTGACTTGATCGTCGGAGTGGCCCTGCCGAAATTCTTGGCCCGTGTCACTAACCCTTGTTTTGCAGGTCCCGAAGTGCAGGCCATTCCTGAAGAGATGAGGGGCGATCTGACACCATCAGCAGTTACGGGCCACGACGATCTTGGCGGCAACAGATTGGCGCACTAGGAAGGGGGGCAGGACATATTTTGACCTAACCTAAACCCCCTACAAGCAGCTCACCGAGAGGATGGTGACGATGCGAGCGAGAGAAGCCTCCACCAGCTGTACGAGAGATCTCCCTTCCTAGGGGGACTTGCACAGTCCAAAAAGGGAGCTCCCCGCTCCTGCTCAACCACCTTCGACGGACATCCTGCTGGCTGCACTCGCCCAGCAAATGCAGATCCTCACCACTGCAGTGCACCAGCTCCAGCACCAACAACAGTCCTTGGCTACCCATCAGCAGCTAGGGACCCCCGCGGCCCACGCCGCAACACCCCGCGATAGCTTGCATTCCTTCCAAGAAAGGCCTTCGCAGCCACGGGCCATCACCGATCACCGATCACTGCGGTAGTCACTTGACTCTGGCGAAGAGACAACGGGCCGGATCTACTGACAGGAAGAGCCGATCCCCAACCCTCGAGCGGGTAGCGACCAAGCCTCATCGAGGTCGAAAGGGCAAGACCCCCCTTTAAGGACATCGTCACACGTCACCTTCTACATCTCCTTCAGCCTCGGTGGAAGGTTCGACTGACGTGGCCATCAGGCATATAGCTGAGAAGCACTTGGAGGAGCACGAGCACAAGCTGGCGGAATTATCCCATCGATTTGTGAACATGCAGGGCTCTACTGATGAGCCAGCGGGCTATGATGCCCGTGCCCCCTTCTTCCGAGAGATCCAAGAGGAATCAATTCCTAGCCAGTTTTGGATGCCGTAGGTGGATCCCTACGATGGGACCACCGACCTCCTGGACCACCTGGAAAGCTACAAGGCCCTCATGAGGGTCCATGGGTGTTGGAAAATGTGTTCCAAAGTCAATTTCTACTGCAGACAGTTGTACATTTGATGTAATTGTATATGAATTATATTATTGAATAAAATGTTTATTCTGGCAGTTCATCACTATTTCATCTTTCTATAATGAGTTCTTGAGTGATGAAGTCCTTAGGACTATTTGTATGTGATATAGAGAGGATATATCATATAGTCCTAAAATTGTTCGCGACCAAATGATACACTTATTTCAGGATGATAGTATATCAAGTATAGGTCGTTGTATGCCATAGTCATTGGTTGTCCTCTTAACCAAGGAGTGTGGAGACATTGGTATGGCATGCAGATGTTGTATTTGACATTTCATCGAACATGACTCGTCTGTACTTTTTTTACCTAGAGTTTTGATATGGACGTAATTATCCCTCAGACATGAGATCGTCATGGTAGCTTGTGAGCAACTCACTGTACTTTGGTGCTGGACTATCTGGCTTTCTAATCCAGGAATGGAAGATTTTTGGGTACAGTTAAGTACTCGTGTAGCAGTGATCGGATCAAGATGGGATTGACCCCTCCAAAGTGTTTGAAGCAGATATCTTACTGTGTTTCAATTTAGCAAAATCTTGGCCAGGGTAGTCTCTGTAAAGTATTACAGGACTTGTGAGGTTGAGACACATTGTTGATGGACTTTATGGGTTGGGCAGTTTAACCCTAAGTCTTCCTGAGCATTGAGGTCAAAGGGACTAATTACAGGGTTTCCGTATCTCCTGGTTCTTGATTGTTGCTCTGCAACTTCGACCTATCCGGACGTCGGATGTCATTGCTAGATAGCGACTTTGACTGGTATTGGAAATGTTCTAGTGCTACCGGCTTAGTGTTCGAACCTATGGGGTCACACACCATAGGGGTTTCTACTTGATCTAGTGATCGAAGAACGATTGAGAATCGTTCGTGGACTCCAAAGAAAAAGTGTTTTTCTTTATCCTAGTGTCGACGCTTGATATTCTTGAAAGTGTCGACACTTGTGTAGGTGTCGACACTTGTTGATTTCGCAAGTGTAGCACTTGATGTCACAAAAGTTGTGACATAAAATTTTTCACTAATAGTTTGTGATGCTTGGAGGTGAATTAAGTAATGTGATTACTTGATAGCCCAATTTGATTGAGCTATAAAAATCTGGAACGAATCAAATGGGATTTGGTTCAAAATAGATTTGGGTCCAATTGGGCTGAACCCAATGTATGCACACTTGATCCAATTGATTTTAGTTATGAACTAAAATTAATTGAGGCATTTAATCTAAATTTAAATATGTTTAAATTCAGTTTTGGGAAGTTATGCAACTTTCCATGACCATAACTCCCCATAACCACCCATAACCCCTCCATAATCACCCATAACTCCCCACTCTCCCTCTCCCTCTCCACCTATATAATGGGCTGAAATGGGAGGACGACAATAAAAAAAATAATTCAGCAAAGAAATACTGGAAAAATCAAAAGGAAGGAAAGGTAAGAAACTAAGAAAGGTTTTAGGTTTTGTATGGATGTGAGGATTTTGGAAAAGAGTGTGCATATTTGTACCTAGTGATCTAGGTCTTGAGATTGAGTGTTTAGGAAGGGTTTCAACAACTCATTCTCCACCTCTTGAGTTTCTTCATTCATTCGGAGAGTTCGGCATTGAAAGAAGAAAAGGAGTCCCGATCAAATCATTCTACAACAAGCTAGCACTTGGAGTGGAAGTAGATTTTGAAAGAGCCCTGGTGTGAACTACCTGTAGAGGCCGGACACGTGTGCGGCTAAGCAGAGTTCTTCTACCTCCTTCTGGATCTTCCGCAGCGGAGAGCGTCTTCACTTCATACGAGGTATGGTTTTACATATAGAGATATGTTGCTTTGAAATGTTCATAGCATGAGTTCATGATTTCATAGTTTATATTACTCATTCATGCAAGATCTTAGGCTAAGTAGCATAGAAAAGTTCTAAAAGCATGCTTAGATTAAATGTTAATCTTCTTTATCATGCTTCCATTGCATGTTATTTTGAAACAATTTTAAAATAGAAAGCATGCTCGCTACAGTTTTCCTTTCAAGAGGGCCACCGACGCCCTTTTTTGCATTGCCTTCCCTGCAACCCTTCGGAAGGCGGCTCGGGTCTGGTTTATCCATCTCGAGCCCGAAAGTATAGGCTCTTTCGCTCAGCTGGAGTGGAAGTTCGTGGCCCACTTCGATGCCTATCGGAAGGTGCTACGTGAAGCAGATAACCTCTTTTCCATCCGGTAATAAGACCGCGAGTACATGGCTCGCTTCAAGGTCGTCGCGTTAGAGATTTACAATCTTGATGAGCCAGTCGCCATGCTGGCACTGAAGCGAGGACTCAGGACCTCCCGCCTGACCTACTCACTCGATAAGAAGGCCCCTAAGAGCTACTCCAAGCTCCTCCTTCGAGCTCAAAAGTATGTCCGTGCCGAAGAAGCGAACCGTACGAGAAGGGAGCTAGATGGGAAGCCATTGAAGAAGTCGGCTCCCATCGAGACGTCCGAGACACGGAAGCCAGGGCCTCCGGCTCCGAACTTCCACCAGGGGTCGAGACCGAGGTGCGCTCCAGCTCCAGAGGAGAGACTTACCCCCCTGCTCGCTCCAAGGATGAAGATCCTGATGGAGATTGAGGATGAGCCCTACCTGAGGTGCCCGCCTTCGATGAAGCCGTCCACTAGCCATGACAAGATGAAGTATTGTCGCTACCATCGCGACCACGGCCACGACACCGAGAAATGCTGGAATCTCAAGAGGGAAATTGAAGAACTCATCAAGAGAGGCTACCTCGGGAGGTTAATAAGGGGCAGACCTCCAGCGGAACCTCAAGCGCTCGTCACTCTCCTACCATTCTTACAGTCGACGACCGCCCTATCGAGAAGCCAGTAGGGATGATATGCTGGGGAGCCGAGCGTGCATCTAAGAGGCCTGGGGGCAGGGCATTCTGAAAATGTACTCCCCTTTATGAGAGAAGGAAGAGATTGGGAGGAAAATGTAAATAACGATACCGTGGTCGTCGAGATGACGATCGTGAAGCATCCTGTAAAATGCATCATGGTTGATAGTGGAAGCTCCACAGATATACTTTTTTACGATGCCTTCCCCAGAATGAATTTGTCTTCCGTATAGCTCAAACCTGTGCATGCACCCCTTATCGGCTTCACGAGGGATTCTGTGAGGGTTGAGGGAGAGATCACACTCCCAATTATTGCCGGGACCCCATATCGGTAGTGCACTGTCATGATGACCTTCACAGTGGTTAGGCTTCCTTCGGCCTACAATTTGATCCTTGGCCGACCCGGACTCAATCTACTCGACGCCGTCATCTCCACTAAGTCGCTGCTGGTGCAGTTCCCAACTCCTTATGGAGTCGGCGAAATGAGAGGTGCATCTCAGTCTATTCAACACTGCTTCGAGACTCTCCTCGGAACCAAAGTCCCCGAGGACGATCCCAGGGCAGATGAGCTCGACCAAAGGGTGCAAGACCCCAGGGGTGGCCTGGTTGAGCGCCTACTATCTTATCCGCTCGGAATCGATCAAGAAAAGACGGTGCAGATTGGGGCCCAGCTGCAAGATGAGGAAAGGGCTCACCTGTTGGAGTTCTTACGGGCGAATGCAGATGTGTTCGCTTGGACAGCAGTTGATATGCCAAGTATCCCCTCTAACATCATCACCCACAAGCTGAGCATTGACCCAAAGTGCAGGCCAGTTCGGCAGAAGAAAGGAGTTTCGCCCCCGAGAGGCAGGCAGCAATCAACGAGGAAGTCGACAAACTCCTTGCTGCTGGCTTCGTCCGGAAGGTACAATACCCAAGCTGGCTGGCGAATGTGGTGATGGTGAAGAAGAGTAACGGCAAATGAAGGATCTATGTGGACTACACCGATCTCAACAAGGCATGCCCGAAGGATAGTTTCCCCCTATCGAAGATCGATCAACTGGTGGACGTCACCTCGGGTCATTGGCTGCTCTCCTTTATGGATGCATTCTCCAGATATAATCAGATCCGGATGTACCTAAAGGAAGAGGAGCATACCGCCTTCATTACCGATCAAGGGACGTACTGCTATAGGATGATGCCCTTTGGTCTAAAGAATGTTGGGGCTACGTACCAACGTTTGGTCAACAGGATCTTCAAAGATCAGATTGGCCGAAACATGCTGGTGTACGTGGATTACATGCTCGTCATGAGCAAGCCGAGCTCGAATCACGTTGCCGACCTCGCCGAAGCCTTCAACAACCTCCAAAAGCATCAGATGAAGCTGAACCCGGCAAAGTGCACCTTCGGAGTGGCAGTAGGAAAATTCTTCGGCTTCATGGTCACCCGGAGGGACATTGAAGCAAACCCGGAGAAGGTCCAGGCGATCGTCGACATGGAGCACCCGACCTCCAAGAAGCAGGTCCAGTGCATGACAGGGCATATGCAGCTTTGAGCCGGTTCATCTCGAGATCGGCCGATCGCTGCCTTCCCTTCTTCAAGGTGCTGCGCAAGATGCACGACTTCACCTGGACGGAGGAGTGCAGGACAGCCTTTGAAGGACTGAAGGAGTTCCTGGCCTCTCCTCCGCTGCTCTCCAGATCAGAGGAAGGAGAAGAGCTTCTGCTTTACCTGGTGGTCATGCCTAGAGCTGTCAGCTCGGTCCTCGTCCGTGCAGACAAGGACGGATCTCAAAAGCCGGTATACTATACCAGCAACATGGAGATCAGGTATACCCACTCCGAAAAACTTATTTTTGCTCTAATAATGTCTGCTAAGCATCTCAGGCTCTACTTTCAAGCACATCCCATCGTGGTCGTGATGGATCAGTCGCTGAGGACCATACTCAGCCACCCCGAAATATCCGGGCAGTTGGCCAAGTGGTCCCTGACACTAAGCGAGTTCGACATTGCGTATCGGTCGAGGTCATCACAGAAGGCCCAAGTCCTAGTCAACTTTCTAGTCGAGTGCATGGGACTTGCTGAGGAGCCAGAGCAGACTTCTCTAGAGCATCAAGTTGAGCCCGGCATGGAGGAGGAACCTTGGATCCTCCACATGGATGACGCATCCAACTCCGGCGGGAGTAGAGCAAGCCTCATCCTCACCAACAGCGATGGGATCGTGGCGGAATGTGCTCTTCGCTTCAAATTCCCCGCAACAAATAACCAGGCAGAGTACGAGGCACTCATCGCGAGCCTAAAGATCTCACACGGGCTGGGCGTATAGAACTTGAAAGTCTTCACCAACTCCCAAATGGTGGCCAGACAAGTTTTCGGAGAGTATGAAGCTAGAGATCCCCAAATGATGAAGTACATGGAGTGAGTCCGCTCATGTACGACAAGCTTCCGACGTTTCAACATCTTCCATATCCCCCGTGGAGAGAATGCTCGCACGGATACACTGTCGAGACTTGCGACCCTGCCAGACTTGTTGCTGGGGCACGCATATATTGAGTACCTCGAAAATCCAAGCTATGAAGCCCCTGAGGAGGTACAGCAAGTCACCCTGGAGCCGAGCTGGATGGACATGTACATTAGATACATCACTGATGGCACTTTGCCCAAGGACCGTGCGGAAGCCGGCCTCGTCAAAAAGAAAGCTTCTCGGTTTGTCCTTGAAGTCCTAGACTCATACCCACTCCTGAAGTGCCTGAGACTCGCGGAAGCAGCCCTCGTTCTCGAGGAGATATATGAAGGCCTGTGCAGGAACCACGTGGGAGGAAGGACGTTGGCGTACAAAGCTCTCCGCCAGGGATACTTCTGGGAGATCATGAGGGAGGATGCCATCGACTTCGTGAAGAGGTGCGACAAATGCCAGCGCCATGCGCACATACAACGTTAACCGGCGGTGCCGATCTCATAGCTCTCCGTCCCTTGGCCATTCGCCCAATGGAGAATGTACATCTTAGGACTATTTTGCCCTACACCGGGGCAACAGAGGTTTTTGCTAGTGGCCATCGACTACTTCACCAAATGGGTGGAAGCAGAGCCACTGGCGTGGATCACAGAAGCAAAGGTCCGTCAGTTCTTCTGGAAGTCAATAATATGCCGCTTCGAACTATTCCGCTGTATCATCACCGATAACGGGCGGCAGTTCGACAATCGGGAGTTCGAAGATTTTTGTGCTGAGCATGACATCCAGCATCGCTTCACCTCCGTCGCTCATCCCCAGACAGACGGAGAAGCCGAAGTAACCAACTGAACCATTCTCCAGGGACTTAGGACCAGGCTGGACCAAGCCAAGGATAGGTGGGCAGAAGAACTTCCAAGTGTTTTTTGGGCCTACCACACAACACCTAGGATGGCAACGGACGAAACACCCTTCAACCTTGTCTTCGGCGCTGAGGTCGTGGTCCCAGTTGAGCTCGGCGTGCCCACGCTGCGGGTGCAGCAATATGATGAAGTGCAGAACTCGATGCACCTTCTACTCAACTTAGACCTCCTCGAGGAGACCAGAGACAAAGCTCGGCTCCGGATGGCAGCATACCGGCAATGAGTTGCATGGTACTACAACACGTGGGTGAGGCCTAAAGTCTTCCGACCTGGCGACCTGGTGCTGCACCGAGCCAAAGCGTCTCAGCCCCAGGAATGCAGCAATCTCTCACCAAACTGGGAAGGCCCCTACAAGGTGATCGAAGCTCTTCCGCATGGAGCCTACTACCTCGAGAATTTGGACGGTGCCAGGTTCTTGCGAACATGGAACGCTTGCAACATGAAAAAATATTATCAGTAATGTAAGGCTCATCCTTTAAAATAATAAAGGCCCTCTTTTACACAAATCACCTTCTGCCTTGCAGGAATGTCGCTGCCTGGCCCAAGGTCCGGCAGGCCAAAACTCGGAGCCGAGCCCCCTGATAATAAAACCTAGAGCCTAGCTCTCCGACACCGAAGCCCGGGGCCCAGCTCTCTGGCATCAATAGTGTAAGGTTCTTTCTCACCAATAATCAAAGTTCCCCCTATGCAAATACTTTTTGCCTTGCAGGAGAATCTCCGCCCGACCCTAGGTCTGGCGCCCAAAGCCCGGAGCTCAGATCTCCGGCCATCAAAGCCCAGAGCCAAGCTCTCTGGCCACCAAGTCTTCGAGCCAAGCTCCGAGACACCAAAGCCCGGAGCCAAGCTCTCCGGCCACCAATCTTCGAGCCCAGCTCCGAGACACCGAAGCCTGGAGCTCAGATCTCCAGCCATTAATGCTCGGAGCCAAGCTCTCCGGCCACCAAGTCTTCGAGCCCAGCTCCAAGATACCAAAGCTCGGAGCCAAGCTCTCTGGCCACCAATCTTTGAGTCCAGCTCCGAGACACCGAAGCCCGGAGCTCAGATCTCCGGCCATCAAAGCCCGGAGCCAAGCTCTCCAGCCACCAAGTCTTTGAGCCCAGCTCTGAGACACCAAAGCCCAGAGTTTAGATCTCCGGCCATCAAAGCCCGGAGCCAAGCTCTCCGGCCACCAAGTCTTCGAGCCCAGCTCCGAGACACCAAAGCCCGAAGCCAAGCTCTCCGACCACCAATCTTCGAGCCTAGCTCCGAGACACCAAAGCCCGGAGCTCATATCTCTGGCCATCAAAACCCGAAGCCAAGCTCTTCGGCCACCAAGTCTTTGAGCCCCGCTCCAAGATACCAAAGCCCGGAGCTAGATCTCCGGCCATCAAAGCCCGGAGCCAAGCTCTCCGGCCACCAAGTCTTCGAGCCCAACTCCGAGACACCAAAGCCCGAAGCCAAGCTCTCCGGCCACCAATCTTCGAGCCTAGCTCCGAGACACCAAAGCTTGGAGCTTAGATCTCCGGCCATCAAAACCCAGAGCCAAGCTCTCCGGCCACCAAGTCTTTGAGCCCCACTCCAAGACACCAAAGTCCGGAGCTCAGATCTCCAGCCATCAAAGCCCGGAGCCAAGCTCTCCGGCCATGAAGTCTTTGAGCCCAGCTCCGAGACACCAAAGCCCGGAGCCAAGCTCTCCGGTCACAAAGTCTTCGAGCCCAGCTTCGAGACACCAAAGCCCAGAGCTCAGATCTCCGGCCATCAAAGCCCGGAGCCAAGCTCTCAGGCCACCAAGTCTTCGAGCCCAGCTCTAAGACATCGAAGCTCAGAGCTCAGATCTCCGACCACCAAAGCCCGGAGCCAAGCTCTCTAGCACCAAGTCTTCGAGCCCAGCTCCGAGACATCAAAGCCCGGAGCTCAGATCTCTGACCATCAAAGCCCGGAGCTAAGCTCTTCGGCCACCAAGTCTTCGAGCCCAGCTCCAAGACATCAAAGCCCAGAGCTCAGATCTCCGGCCATCAAAGCCCGGGCCAAGCTCTTCGGTTACCAAGTCTTTGAGCCCAGCTCCAAAACATCAAAGTCCAGAGCCGAGCTCTCCAGCCACCAAAGCCCGAAGCCAAGCTCTTCGGCCACCAAGTCTTCGAGCCCAGCTTCGAGATATCAAAGCCTGGAGCTCAGATCTCTGGCCATCAAAGCCCGGAGCTCAGCTCTATGGCATTGAAGTTCGGGACACTTAGAAATAAAGTGGAAACCTCTCCTCTGATCTCATAACATATAAAAAAAAACAAAAAAAAAAAAAAGAAAAGAGAGATAGATAAAGAAAAAAGAGAGAGGAGAAAGTGGAGTACCCACAAGCCAAGTTAGATGGAAACTTTCATTTTATTAAAAGTTATTTGGTTCATTACAAGTGTCCCCAGGCCCCCGACATGATGAGTGGCCCAGGCCAAGAACTAAGAAAACAGAAAATAATCCTATCCTACTCAGGCGGCTCCCCGCCGGGACTCCGTGACCGCGAGGCATCACCTCCAGGAACCCCGGGCTGCGCATCTCCGGCTTCAGCAGCCGCCACTGGCGAAGAAGGTTCGGGGGCAGCCTTCGACTCCTTAACGTTGCCCGAATCTGGGGCCGGTTCCATGTCCAAAGAAATGGGGTACTTGAGGAGAAGCCGACCCTTATCGGATACATAATACCGGACCCTTGAATGAAGGTACATGAAGCCCTTGAAGAAGGAGTCTGATGCCATTTCATGGAACTCGGCGGAGAACTCCTTCGAGGCCCTGTACCTTGCCACAGCCTCTTCTGCCCACTTCTTCACCTCGGCGGCTTGCTCCTTCGCCGCTTTGCCGATCTGGCCGTCGCTGCTGCTTCTTTCTCAGCAGTTGTGGCCCTCTCCTCGGCGGTGACCAGGCAATCCTTCGTCGCATCCAGTTTGGCCTGAAAGGACTGAGCACGTCCCTTCTGCCTGACCGCCTCGGCGTTGAACTCCGACAGCCTCCTTTCGGTGGCTGTGAGCTCCTCAGCTTTCTTCCTCGACCGGCTTCGCTCCTGATCGAGTTCTTCCTGGAGCTCCTTCGAGCGCCTCTCGGCACTTGCAAGCCCTTTTCGGAGCTCCTCATTCTTTAGGCCGAGCTCTCAGGAGGCATCGGACTTCTTCTTCAGCTCGGTCCTCAAGGTCTCAACCTCAGCTGCACGTTGCTGGTCGTTCTTCAACCAGTTCCAGCAGCAATCTTTGATCAAAAGCATCTTGGCGCCGATCTGCACCAAACGAGATGTCAAAGAAAGAAAGAAAAGAAGAAGTCAAGAAAGTTAAGCCACTTACCATGAAGAGTAGGGGGAAGATGCTACTAATTGCATCCCCCAGCACCTTCCTGGCCATCTCCCATCGATCGCATGATTGGATTGAGAAATCCATCATATGCTCGGCCAGCTTCCGGTCCTGGAGCAGCGAGCGTTGGGCCCTAGTCTGAATGGGATTCGATGGTAGTCACTTTCCTCCTACTTGCCCCCGAGGCGGAATCACCCACTCCGCCATCAGAAGAGGCCTCGGGGGCCGGTTGGGAGCTCGGTGCCCCCTCAAGTGGCACCCCCGATGCCAGCTCCGCTCCTCCCCGCACCTCCTCCTCGATGACAATGAGCTTCGGAGGAGGAGGTGACATGATGGCGACGGTTGCAGTAGCGGCCCTGGCCCGGACGACCACCTCAGGCTCCGGGGCAGGGATCAGCTCTAGTCGTCTTGGCTGTGCCAGCATAGGCCCGGCTGGCCTCTGCTATGGCTCGGACACGGCAGCCACCACTCCCCTTCCTTGTGTGGAGGTAGCTTCGGACTCCTTCCTTCTTGGCTCGGTCGGCTCGGCGGGAGCGGCTGCTGACGCGCCCTCATCATGAGCCCTCTTCGGAGAGGACTCCTTAGCCAATCCCGATGGAGGCCTCTTCCGAGTGATCGAAAGCAGGTCGTGCACCAAGAACTTCATGCCTGCATATGGAAGATACAATGTCGGTTCTAGGTCGGAGGAAACAGATTAAAAGGAGCAAAAAGGACTCGAGCCGAACTCACCCAACTCTCCCATTAGGCCGACCCCGGCCTCGGCGAGGTTCTGCTCTGACAATAAAACCTCGAGGGAAGGAATCTGAGCGGTGCGTAGCAGCTCGTAAACATCCTTGTCGGCTGTTTCGACTGCAGAGTTTCGATTGGGAAATCGATCTGGGTCGCTCCACACCCAGTCAACCCCCTCGACTGTGGTAAAGAAAAATTTGCTCTTCCATCCTTTGATGGAAGAGTGAAGTTCAAATCTGATGCCCCTCTGGCGAGAAGAGAGAGACCACCACCCGTCTTCGGTGGGGTGGCACTTTAGAGTGAAGAAGGCTCCGAACAAGAAGAAACGGGCAACGATCCCGTGGAAGTGACAGAGCACAATGAAGCAGAAGATGGTCCTTATGGCATTTGGGACGAGTTGAGCAGGGACCAGACGATAGTTGCTCAATACAGATAGAAAGAAAGGATGGAAAGGGAAGCGGAGCCCTCCTGAGAAGGTCTCCTCATAAAAGGCGATCTAGCCCGGGCTATTGGTAGTAACCCGATCCCCTGGTCGAGGGATCAAGAGCCGGACAGAATATGGGATGCCATAGACATCCCGAATGATTCCCAGTTCCTCAGCCGAGATTGTTGAAGTAATCCCACCGAGACCTGTGGACCGAGAAGGCTTAAGAACGGGTTCAGCTGGGAGAGGAGGAAGAGCAGGGATAGGTCCAGGTTCCCTAATGACTATGCCACCAGGGGGATGCCTCCTACTAAGCTCGAAGCGCATCCCATCTCCATCCTCATCAGAAGAAGAAAAAGATGGTGGTCTCGACCTAGAGGGCCCGACCTCACCTTGGTTAGTTGAAGGACGGAAACTTGGCCCGAAACGAGACATGACAAAGAAGATCAAGGAAGGTAGGAGAAAGCGGACGAGAGTCTGGAGGTGAACATAGCCCTAAGAAGAAGATCCTACTCAATCGAGGCGAGGAGAAAGGAGACTAACATGCTATGAACTTTGGGAGAAGAATGGCCGGGTGGATGAAAGAAGAGCCTCGGTACGATGGCGGGCCTGAAGGATTTGAAAGAAGGCATGTTTCGGGAAAGGCTACTTTTCCTTTCGAAGTGACCGACGCCCGACTGTACCATTACAAACCCCCACCAACGGATCCGTGCCATGCATCATCCATCGGCAGGGCTGGTGTC
This sequence comes from Areca catechu, assembly GCA_021397845.1. NCBI lineage: Eukaryota > Viridiplantae > Streptophyta > Magnoliopsida > Arecales > Arecaceae > Areca > Areca catechu. The sequence goes on along the minus strand of CM038039.1, from coordinate 77,260,636 downwards.
TGGCTTTGACTGCGGCTGCTCTGAATTCTGCGCCCATAATAACTACTCGGACATGTCCATGTGGCTCCCCCGGGCAGGCTGAAGAAATTGCTTCCCAAGACGCCACTGATCGTGGCCATCATTGCGTCGGATTTTCATCTTTCCATGTCAGTAACGCATTTACTCTCTTCGCCCCGAGTACCTCGCGCCAACAGGACTTGGGAGTGGGGGGCAAATGATGTGCTAGGAAGCTGATGTGTAATCTCTGTCAGATGCCATGTCAGAAAAACTGCCACGGTGGACACCCCATCTCAGACTCCTTTGACCGGGCCGAGCTCTCTCAGAATAACGAGGCAGCCCGCCAAAGCCGAGTTCCGTCCTCCGCCAGGTCGGCACCCGCGAGCCCGAGACACCTAGGTCAGAGCCGAGCGACCTCCTTCACCGGATCGAGCCCCTCCGAGGCTGAACCCCCTGGACCGGAGTCGAGCTCAGCCCTCCTCCGCCAGGTTGAGCCCATCCGAGGTCGAGCCCTTTGGGCTAGAGTCGTGTGCTGCCCTCCTCTGCCAAATCGAGCGCCTCCGAGACTGAGCCCCCTAGACCGGAGTCGAGCTCAGCCCTCCTCCGCCAGGTCGAGCCCCTCCAAGGCCGAGCCTTCTGAGCAGGAGTCGAGCCTTCCTTCACCGGGTTGAGCCCTTCCAAGGTCAAGCCCTTTGGACCGGAGTCGAGCCCAGCCTCCTCCACCAGGTCGAGCCCCCCGAGTCGGAGCCAAGTCCCAGCTCTCCAGTTCGGCAACCACCTCGGACAATGCTGCCGGGCACCAAGGGGGGGTGGAGCTACCTCCGAGGCACCGGCAAACCGCCCAAGGACTATGAGGAAGTATCCATCAAATCATAATAACTGTCCGCAGCCACTACTTACACCAGATGAGGAAGAAGCTCCCTGACCAAGGTGCCATGCACTCCACCAACCACCTGCACCACCCGAAAGAGGAAGTCAATCAGGAGATTCGAATCCCGGGGGCGGCGGCCCCCAAATCGAGATACTGTCAGGCTTCCCGGAATGGGGCAACCAGAAGGAGTGTCAGAGTGCATGGCAGCTTCCTTTATCACCAATCAGGAAATACCGCCGCACTGCCAACGCGGGGGAGATCCCGAGGTTAGCATTCAACGACCACTTGGGCTTAAGAGAACCCTCGACACCCCCAGTGAGGAGGTATGCAAGCTAAACCGCAAAACACTCATCTAAGCGAATGAGGAAGAGGGAGCCACATGGGAGGACCAATCCACCTCGGCTACCATCTTTTCCAGCACACTCGCACCTCCATTCTTACACCATTTACTCCTCCTAGCGTGGAGTCCATCAAGAGGGGCTCAACCAGGAGGATCTGTTCACTTGGATCGTCACTGACTTGACCATCGGAGTGCCTCCGCCGGAATCCCTGCCTAGGTCACTAATCCTTGTTTTGTAGGTCCCGAAGAGCAGGCCATTTCCGAAGAGACGAGGGGCGATCTGACACCATCAACAGCTACGGGCCACGACAATCTTGGCAGCAACAGTGTTCATGGTGCTGATGGTGGTGCAAGGTATGTCATCCGGGATGATGACTGGAGGCTTTTTGCAGCTGAGGGGATCGATCTTTCTTCATGACCGGTCTATCCCAAAAGCAGAATTCAGAGTTGCGTGGGCTGTCATCATCAGAGCTATCTAGTATCTATATGCTCACATGATTATTATTGAAGATGACTCTTCTATTGTTATTATCTGGATTCAGGACAGGTCGAGTCATTGGAAAGTACATTCTCTCCCTCGCGATATTTGAAAGTTTCTATCATTTTTTATGATAGCTATAGTCTATCATATAACTATATTGCAGACTAGATTACCTTCTCCTATATTATTCAACATTCTGTCGATTGGTCCGGATCACATGATGACAGTACTCCCCTCTTTCTTTAAAAATTTCTCTTTTGATTTTTTTGGGCTGTCCTTCCATCCATGTGACCCCGGTGGTACCAAAAAAAAAAAAAAAAAAACTACGGTTATATGTGTATCTGAAAAATAAAAATAGCGCATTAGAGACGGTAACGTAGTCAAATCATATACAATGCCGTAGTCAAATCACCATCAATCTAGTCAATGACGAAAAAGTAAAAGCACCGTAATGGAAAAAAAAAAAAAAAAAAACCAGCAGCGTCCGATAACTTCTATTCCCAAATCTGTGCTTTCCCCAAGTCGCGATCTGCATTGGTCCCACAACAGTAGATTCGGTGGCGCCGCCGCCCCACGTACTGTCTCCTTCCCGCTCCTTCTCCCATCCTAATATTTCAAATTCAACAGTAGCTGCCAGAATCCTCGGTCCATACGCATCTCCATCTATCCCCACCTCCCTCTCTCTCTCTTGTTTTGCCGTCTGATTTCCTTCTCTAATCCACTCCATATCGGTCTTACGCTCTTAAACCGTATTATTCCGGCACCTATCTTCGTATATTCCCCTTATTTCTCGCTGTCCTCGTCTCATATATTTAACCCCGGAGAAAGGAGCGTGTGTACCGAGATTGGAAGTCTCTGGACGGGTGAGAAACCGGGGGAAAGGAGGGCAGAAGAAGCGGAGCGACAGGAGGGATGGGGTGGCGGAGAGCTTCTCGCCGGCTTGGTGTCGCGCTGGCTTTGGCTCTGGTGGTGGTGTTGGAGCTCGCGGGACGGTGCCATGGAGGGGTCACCAGTTCCTTTGTGAGGAAGACGGAGAAGACCGTCGATATGCCACTCGATAGTGATGTCTTCCGCGTTCCCCCTGGCTACAATGCCCCCCAGCAGGTCTTCAGTTTGCTCCCGGCTTAAAATTTGTTCCTTCGATCACTTTTGGGTCGATGGTTGTCTGATTTCTGTGTTTTTCTTTTTCCTCATATTTTGGCCCTATCCAAGTGGTATTTCCCGTCCTCGTTCATGTTTTCTTTTTTTTTAAAAAAAAAAAAAAAATCTGTTATAGTCCGATCATCTTACAGTTCCTTTAATTTCTTCTGCAGTCTCTAGGTGTTTTCTAAAGTTTTTTTAACCACGCTTAGTTTAATCTGTTCTTAGCTCCATGATATGAAATTTCGTTCTTTGGTTCCCCTTTCGATCTCTGATTACAGGGTTCATGGCTTCATGCCCTTAATTATCCCAAAGTGCTGTACCTTTTTTTTGGGTAAAAGCTGATTTAATGGTAATCTGTACTCAATTTGGCTCTGCAAAGGTTTTTGCTATATTAAGTCCTCTTATTTTTTTAAAATTTTATATAACTCTGTTTTCTTTTCCTTTTTCTGTTCAGTCCTTAATTCTTCTCTTCCTACCTCATGAGTTTCTGCCTCCTTTTGCTTTATATGTTCTTTATATTCTTTCAGGATGATTGGTTATTAATGTTTTTATTACTTGCCTTCACTAGAATTGACCGTGTATTTGAACTTTGGTATGTAATTACACTTTGATGCTGAGGTTTTGGTTTTGGATCAATCATGCTGATGCCCTGTCATTGACATTGGTCCTGGCTTGTTTCTGTGCATTCCAAAAGTATTAATCTTCGTTTATTGTTTTAAAGGTTCATATAACGCAAGGAGACCTTGATGGTGCGGCGATCATTGTATCATGGGTGACTCAGGACGAACCTGGCTCGAGCAAAGTGCTTTATGGGACTGATAAGAACAAGCTCGAATTCTATGCTGAGGGCAAGTATACAAGATATAAGTTCTACAACTACACTTCTGGCTACATCCATCACTGCACTATCAGGCATTTGAAGGTGATTTGGCAATCTCTAACCACTTGTCTTCTTCTGTTATGAATTTTCACTGTCGAATCCTCATCTGTAACATTAAACTCGAACACTAAGCATGCTTGATAATACTTTAGGTAATCAAATACAAGCTTACAATTAGAGGAGTTTGGAATTCAAAGTAATGCAAATTCTTGTTGCTTGGCAGCATGACACAAAATACTACTATGCAGTTGGGATTGGGCATACATTGCGGCAGTTCTGGTTCATGACCCCTCCCAAAGTTGGTCCTGATGTAGCATACACATTTGGTCTTATAGGTATTTCTAGTTGTCCTCTCCCTCTCTGTGTGTGTGTATAGTAATCTTATTGAATTCAGTAGGCAGCAAAAGAAACCTTCTAATATATAAGTTTATTTTAATTGTGGATACCACGGAAATATGTTTTGTATAATATTAAAAGTTATTAATACTAGAAACTGACCATGCATATTCCTGCGTTCCAGAGAGTGAAAACATGTACCATGTTTCAAGTGACTTTTTATTTAGATGCAGTTTGCATGATGTACATTTATAAATGCTACCTTGTTGACTGTAAATCAAAGAAACTGCTTATTTAGTGTTACTTGTTGTGGTATCCACAATTAGTATAAACTTACTGAATCCAATAAGATAACTATATTGGTGTTCCATCAGAAAAAATACTATCATCTTCAGAAAATGATGCTTTTGAGGTGAGTATGATTTTCTTAGTGAGATTTTCCTTTTTTTGATAAAATTAGCTAGAGTTTCCTTGAAGCTTACATTTATTTTTTCTTTTTGAGCAACTGGTGGTAAACCATACACAATTACCTGAAGTAAATTGAGTTGAAGGTATTCTATTGACATGCCGTTGTTTCTCTGCTCATCAAGGATTTCTGCAGACATTCCTGTTAATCAAGAAAAACCCTTGATTCCATTTTCTTTATGTAATTAAGATGGAATCTGTCATGATAGGAATTATAAAAAAAGGTTAAATTAAAGTGACACTGTCATTTTTGACATGACAGATGTTGAGGTCTTTAGCAACGTGATTGTAAAGAGAGTTTGGATCTCATTATTTTATTTTTTAAAAAAAGCTTGTTTAAAATTCTTTTCTCCCTCTATGGATTTCTACTATGTATGGGATTTTTTTTCTTTAATTTTTTTTTTATTGAAAGTAACATTCTGAAACAGTATATTCCATTCTCAGAAAACATTTAGCTTTTGCTCCTTTTTTCCTTCAGCATGAAAAGGAGTAATGTTACAGTTTAGCTATATATTCCATGAACATATATGTACCATTGGTTTATCCGTATGTGTTCCAAGATCATAAGGCTTGTGGGTGTGTGTGCCTTAAACCATCAATGGATCTATGCTGCTTCTGCTGAATAGTTGCATGCCATCACATGATTTTCATCTTTTTGTATCATGTACAGGGGATCTTGGACAGACTTTTGACTCAAATAGTACACTTTCTCATTATGAATCAAATCCCAAGGCAAAGACAGTGTTATTTGTTGGAGACCTTTCTTATGCGGATGACCACCCATTTCATGACAATGTAAGGTGGGACACATGGGGCAGGTTTACTGAGAGAAGCGCTGCATATCAGCCATGGATTTGGGTTGCAGGAAATCATGAGATTGACTTTGCTCCTGAAATTGTGAGTAGAAAGCATATTGCATCTATATATGTTTTTGATCATTGGTTAGGCTTAAGTACTATTTATTGCACATTTTCACTTATGCTTTAATGTTAATTTGTTATTGGTATTTTAACATTAGATATGTTCCAGTACAATAAAGCATTGATAGATGGTCATGCTAAATTGATGATATCTACTTACAGCAGTTGGTTGGCATCTGTAGTTTGTGTCACCGTCTGGAGATAAATGACTTAAGAAAATCATTGATGTAAACTTTGAGGTACCTACATGGTAAATCAGGAAGCATATCTCAAGCATTGAGCATGTTGTAGGGGTCTCTACTCTCTAGTTTTGCATCAATAGCTGACTGAGAGAGGGATAACAGACTGGCATGGTACAAACATGTTTGAGAGATCAGAAGACACCACAATCACGAGCAGGGTTTGGGTTTCTGTTGAAGGGTAAAGAAAAAGAAAAGAGAGATTTAGAAGAGTTGGATGACACTTGTGAAAACTTGACAAAGGTAAGAATGACAGAGGTAATTTTCATCCCAAATGGATGGGATGAAGCTGGATAGTTAAAGTTATGGTGATATCATGTTTATATTAATGACTGATTTGTTTGGGTCAATTGGTTAGGGATCAATAGATATTTTCAGGCTGTATGGTAGATTACACCATGCAAAGATTTTGAGGCTCATGCTTGTTACTTCCTTTTATGTTCTAGGCAAATAAAATTTTATCTTATGGATTTTAAATGCACATTTAAACTGATTTGATATTTACAATCAAAATTGAACAAGTTGGAGCATTTATATATTTGAGAGATTCAAAAGACTTAAATGTTCATATCTTTCTTGCAGGGTGAAAATGTGCCATTTAAACCATACAGTCACAGGTATCATGTTCCTTATAGGGCTTCTGGTAGCACGGCTCCATTCTGGTACTCCATCAAACGTGGCTCAGCATACATCATTGTCTTGGCATCATATTCAGCTTATGGTAAGTATACATGATGCATTATTCTGATTTTTTAATGCATATTTAACATTTGTTGAAACATGATGCATCTTTCTGGTATTCATATATGATGCATAATATTTTGGAATATCTTTTTTGTGAAATTTATATAAATTTTCCAGAATGGTTTGACGTGATGAAATAATTTTACTATCTTCATATGCATTTTATTCATCAGCTTTATTATGGTGGAGTATAAGCATTTAGAACAGCTGTAGTTTTGATCAGATTGTTCCTTACCATCTCCTTTTCTGTCTGTTATGAGCTTACCTCCTGTCTCCATCCGTGGAAATTATGCTTCCTTTTCACCATTACATCTTCAAAGTACAATGGAGCTATGCCTTGCATTTATTATCGATTCAAACGTGGAGAAATTATGTGTAGATTCCTTAACTCAATAGCTTGCAGTACACAACTTTATAATTAGTTTACAATAAGTTACATTAATCACTTTTCTTAAGCTGGAATTATAATACACAGTCACACCCACACAACACACACACATTTGCAATGTCAACTACGACATGAACAAATTTAAAAGGGATGCAGATAATAATTCGTGTTGCATGAACTTGCATCTTTCTGATTATTGCACCTTACTTTTGGTAAAGTAGGGTTGGTTGATACCTTATTAATGGCTAAACATATTTTGCTAATGTTTTTTACCTCTTCATTTATTCATTATTTTTTATTTATTCCACTTTTTTATTTTGTTTTATTTGGGGAGAGGGAGAATCTATGGCCAAACCATTTCTTCTGTATTCGTAATTTTTTTTATTTGAGGGAGTGGGGATCCCTGTTAGTGCTCTGCATTTCATCTGAACAATGGTCATAACTGACCAATAAACCAAAGAGTTCTGGTCCATGGCCAAGCCATTTCTTCTACCAAAGTTATTTGATCCTTTTTTTTTTTTGGTATCATTCAGGTAAATACACTCCTCAATACAAATGGCTTGAAGCAGAGCTACCTAAAGTGAACAGAAGTGAGACACCATGGTTGATTGTTCTCGTGCATGCGCCATGGTATAATAGCTACAACTATCATTACATGGAAGGAGAAACCATGAGAGTAATGTACGAGTCATGGTTTGTACAATACAAAGTTGATGTTGTATTCGCTGGTCATGTCCATGCCTATGAGCGCAGTGTAAGTGCCTAGCCTTCTGCCTAATCATCTTCTACTCTTTTGCACCATTTCATAAGTGCAAGTGTCCAGCTTCACCACCGCCTTTTGCAATATATGGGATTATTTACTCATGACCAGGAATTTCTGTTTTGTGCATAACAAAATCAATCATTGTTTGTTACATAAAAACGCACATCTTTATTTATGAACTTTTAGTTTGTCCCGATTATTTATTTTCTTTTCATGGCTAGGTGCTGCTGGAATTAAAATGCTATTAGAAAAAAGCCTCTGCCATCTTGTCTATACTCCATTGGATTTAGATTTCTGTTAACATCTATGATATGCCATGTATGACAAGGTTTACCATGATTGATAATTTATATATTAGCAAGAACTACAACCATATAGTGCCTGAACTTTTGATTTGGTCTGCTGGGAAGTCTGCTTCGATGGAGCCTTCTACCTAAAGGGCTTTCTTTAACTGCTTGCTCTATAGACAGTTCTTGTTGGTCTTGTTTTACCTCCATTACCCCAGATTGTGAGCAAATCTGATGATTTGTCAGTTCTGTTTTGCAGTATAGGATATCAAATATTGCATACAATATCGTGAACGGGAGATGTAAACCTGTTCCAGACCAATCAGCTCCTGTATACATCACCATAGGTGATGGTGGAAATCTTGAAGGGCTTGCTACCAAGTAAGATTAATACGAGATCTATAATTCTTATTTCATTTCCTCACTATTTTCTTAACATTTTAGCGATGCGATCAGAACTAGTGATTCTTCCTGGACTGAGAGTTATTATGTTCATCTACAATGCAGCATGACAGAGCCACAGCCCAGTTATTCTGCTTACAGGGAAGCCAGCTTCGGTCATGCAATTTTTGACATCAAGAATCGGACCCATGCTTATTATACTTGGCACCGCAACCAGGATGGAGATGCAGTTGCTGCTGATTCCATGTGGTTTTACAACAGATACTGGCACTCTATGGATGATTCTACCACGTCTCCTACATAAGTTGAGCCACTAGTTCTGGGTCTTTGGAAATAAACGTCTGTCTCAAAAATTTTGAGGCTGGCACGGATCCGTCTCTTTTCTTTGTACTTTTCTGCTTTCTTGACCCTCGAATCCTATATCTTGTAATCGAATACTCTGCCCATTTAAATAGCTTATTCGTTGCTTTGCCAATAATCATAGTTCGGCGACTATGTTGATATGGAGTTGCTTCTGAATTCTACAAATCACTGGGTTGAAAGACTAGCTTCATTCCATGGAAAAGATTTCTAGGGCTAATGTGATTGCAAAGATCCAGTTAGTTCGGTTGTGATAACTTGCAATAGTGCTTAACATAAACTGGATCAAGTTAACTAATTTGCTAAAGTGATTCATGAATGGTTACAATGAAACCAGTTTGCAATGCCGTTCCATGCAATATGAAAATAAAAAATTTAAGAATACAATCTGACAATTTTTTGGATGAACAAACGGCAGAGAGGAATAGTAAGTAAAAAGACAATCATAATATTAATTTTCTTTTTATAATAATTGGGGCGCATGAGTTCCCGGCTGATACGTTCAATGGTGCCACCGTCCCCACGTACCCTCTCCTTCCCGTTCCTTCTCCTATTGCAGTCGTTCAAAGTCAACGATCGCTTCAAGACTCCTCGGTCCATACCTATCCCTATATGTCCCCACGTCTCTCTCTCTCTCACTCCTGTTTTGCCGTGTAATTTCCTTCCCTGTTCCACTTCATATGGGCCTCACACTCTGATCACTTCGAATTATTCCGGAACCTATCTTTTGGTGTCTGCCGAGCGTGGAAGTCTCGGGACGGGTGAGAAACCGGGGGAAAGGAGGGGAGAAGAAGCGGAGCGACAGGAGGGATGGGTTGGCGGAGAGCTTCTCGCCGGCTTGGTGTCGCGCTGGCTTTGGCTCTGGTGGTGGTGTTGGAGCTCGCGGGACGGTGCCATGGAGGGGTCACCAGTTCCTTTGTGAGGAAGACGGAGAAGACCGTCGATATGCCACTCGATAGTGATGTCTTCCGCGTTCCCCCTGGCTACAATGCCCCCCAGCAGGTCTTCAGTTGGCTCCCGGCTTAAAATTTGTTCCTTCGATCACTTTTCGGTCGGTGGTTGTTTGATTTCTGTGTTTTTCTTTTTCCTCATATTTTTGGCTCTATCCAACTGGTTTTTCCTCTCCACGTTCATATATATGTATATATATATTAAATAGATCTCTTATAGTCCAAGCAGCTTAAATTTCCTTTGATTTCTTCTGCAATCTTAGTAATAATTATTTTAAGTTTTTTTTTTTTTTTTACTACGCTTGCTTTAATCTGTTGGTTTTACCTTACGTAAAACAAAATAAAAAAATGTAAACCCCCCCGCCCCCATTTGCACGCAATGGGCGCGATCGCGTGCCCGGGCGTTTTGCATTTCTTTTACCCTTTTTAAGATTTTTTAATTAATTTTAAATTTAATTTTTATAATAGTTAATTTTAATTAAATTATGAATTTAATTTTGTAACTGGCGTAATAGCTAGTAGAGGGTTTTTTGAAATTTTTTTTAAGGTTTTGAGCCTATAAATAGATCTTTATCATAGCCCTTCAAGATATCTAAAAAATTTCATGCTCTTCCTTTCCTTTATTTTTCTATCTTAAAATTTCTTTTCTCTTATCTTTTCCCACTTTGAAATTTTTGGACCGAAGACGAATAGATCGACATTCGGTTAAATCGTGCCACCGATAGGCATTGAAGTTTTGGCTTCCGGATTGTATCTTAAAGAAAAGCATGTAGCCCAACTGTTCTTCGCATGAGAAGGAGGCCAAATCTTCTTTAGGACAGTGGATCTATCTACCTTCCAGACCAGACTTTCTACATACATATATATATATATATATATATATATATATATATTTTTTTTTTTCTAGCTAAATACATATATATCTGTATTTTCTATTCATAACAAAATTTGTTCCGCCATACACATCACAACAAAATTATTTTTAAATATTTCAAAATTATATAAAAAGTATATATATATACTTTACAAATAACAGTCTAAAGAAGATTTATCTAGGTCAGAAGTCCTCTCTTCCAAAGTTCATTTCAGAAACTTCCAGCTGATTTTGTAACCTTACAAATTCAAATACTACATAATAACCGACCTGGATCATTCTTTAACGATTGGTACAACATTTTTAGTGTTTCTTAACTTTATAAATAACATTCATTCTTACATTTACAATGTCACATATGCTTACCAATTTCACATCCACTTGAACAAACTGTTAGGATGTGGTGGGCAGCGGGATGCCCAAAAGTTTGCAGAAAAAATGAAAAAGAAAGCCTGAAGACAAATAAAAATACAAGCACAAGCAATACACAGGGATTATGTAGTTCGGAGCCTCTTTCTCCTACCTCCACGTCGCATAGGATCAAATCTCCATTATGAAGAAATACAGGAAGTTATTACAACAAAGAACCATCTTTGGATGCAAAACCCAGTCCAATAAGAAGAAAGAAGAAAGAACAAATCAATACAGGAGAAACCCTTACCCTCTCTCTACCTTTCTCTCTCTTTCCCTTGTTTTCTCTCTTAAAAAAATTCTTGGACCACTCTTCTGGTTGCAAAAACCACTCCCTGGCTCTCTGTTCTCCTTCTCTGCTGCTCTCTGGCATCTCCTGTTGAGAAGAGGACGGAACCAGTCCAAACCGTATCAAAAACACGTCTCAGAAGTCAAAATAATTAGGAAACCTTCCAGGCCGTCAGATCTGAGATCAACGTCTCAGATCACGTCAAAATCTGAATCAAACTTCTCTGATCATGCCTGATCTCCATCGGATCAATCTCAGCTATCCGATCAAGCGATCGGACGACCTGATTGTGCGCGCGCTCTGGACCGCACGTGAGCTGTGCGAAATGGCTGGGAAACCATCTTTGCACACGACCGCCTGGAGCTGGGCCGAGCCCATGCACGTGCGCACCCTGGTGTGGGCCTAGGCTGCTCGCCTGCACACCGGGCCTGGGCCACGTGCGTGGGTCGGGCCGGGTCTGGTTGGCCGGGCTGCTTCCTTTTTTTTTGCTTTCTTTTGGGCTCTGGGCTTCTCTGGAAGTGGGCTTGACTCCATGGCTCTATAATTCTCTTACTTGGAGCCAAGAACGCTCAATCATGCATCCACCTGAAACATCAAAAGTAAACTTCCAAAGAAAAAGAAAAATAGGTCAGTATCCTATGTGACACCTCCAATCAACTAGCTCCGGAGGCTAATTGAGGCCATACATAGCCCCAATTTCTCTGCAGTGACTGTTTTCGTCAGCATATCCGCCGAATTCTTCGATCCTTGGATCTTCTCTAGTGACAGACATCCATTTTCAAGCAGTGCCCTGATAAAATGGTACCTTAACTGTATATGCTTTTTCCTTACATAGAATATCGGGTTCTTCGCTAAATGAATAGCACTCTGACTGTCACAAAACAAAACACTCCAGCTCTGCTCTCTTCTTAATTTTGTCAGCAACTTCTGCAACCAAATCATCTCTTTGATGACTTCTGTCATTGCAATGTACTCCACCTTGGTGGTAGAAAGAGCCACGATCTTCTGAACTGCGAGTTCCAACTCACCGCTATCCTGCCAACGGTGTACACGTACCCTAACATGCTCCTCCTAATGTCAGCATCACTACCTAGATCTGCATCAACATAATCCTGTAAAGTCTGACCGCCTCTCGATAACATAGACCAACGTCCTTGGTACCCTGCAGATATCTTAGAATCCACTTGATAGCTTCCCAATATTGCTTGCCCAAATTTGTCATGTACCTGCTCACAACTTCCACTGCACGTGCAATGTCGGGCCTCGTGCAAACCATCGTATACATCAAGCTGCCGATCGCTGAAGCATACGGAACCCTGGCCATTGTCTTCAGCTTATCATTAACCTTGGGTGACTGTTCCTTTGAAAGCTTGAAGTGTGCAGCCAAAGGTGTCTTCACAGGCTTTGCATCTACCATGTTGAACATGTCCAGCACCTTTTCAATGTAATTACTCTGAACCAGCTTCAGTGTACCTACCGTCCTGTCTTTTGATCCTCAACCTAAGTATCTACTTTGCTACGCCTATGTCCTTCATTGCAAATTTTCTTGACAGCTCCGTCTTCCATCTTTCAATCTCCTGCATGCTCGGTTCAGCTATCAGCATATCAGCAACATACAAGAGTAGAATGATGAAACCCCCATCAAACGACCTATAGTAATAATAATGATCTTCCTGGCACCTTGCAAAACCACTGTTAGTCATGAATCCATCAAACCTTTTGTACCATAACTGGGGGCCTGTTTCAAACCATACAAACTCTTCTTCAGTTTGCATACCAAGTTTTCTTTACCAGGAACTAGAGAGCCAACAGGTTGCTGCATATAAATATCCTCATCTATCTCACCATGTAGGAAAGCAGTAGTAACATCAAGTTGTTCTAAGTATAAACTTTCATGAGCTACTATACTTAGAATAACCTTTATTGTAGATAGCTTAACAACAGGAAAAAATATCTCAATATAATCAATACCTTCTTTCTGTTGGAAACCTTTCACAAATAACCTTGTCTTGTACCTCTTGCTGCCATTGTGCTCTTCCTTGATCTTGTAGACCCACTTATTGTGCAGTGCTTTCTTTCCTTCTGATAGTGTGATGAGCTCCCATGTCTTGTTCTTTATTAAGGATTGCATCTCGTCCTTCGTCGCCAGCTCTCAATTGACTGAATCTTCGCTCACTATGGCTTCATTAAAGCACTCGGGCTCCCCTCCATCTGTCAACAACAGGTAATGCAACGAGGGTGAATACCTTACACGTCGTTTCGGGATCCTTATGGATCTTCTTAGCTGAAGTGTCTTTGGCTCAGGTGTAATATCTCTTGCTCCCTCAGCAATGTCCTCGTGATCTCTTCTAACTCTACTTGTTCTTTCTCCTTGTCTACCTGTCTTGCTTTATCTGGACCACTCTGGTCCTTGTATAGACTTCTTTCATTAAACTCTATGTCCTTACTCCTGATGATCTTCCTGTCCTTCTCACTCCAGACTTATAACTGAACTCATTAGTGCCATACCTAATGAAGAAGCACCTCTCTGACTTTGCATCGGCTTGTTTCTCTTCTTTGCATTGATGTGTATATAGGAGACACAGTCGAAGACCTTCAGGTGAGATAAGCTTGCTAACTTCCCTGTCCACACTTCTTCTGGTAGCTTGTGCTCAAGGGGGACTGAGGGACTCTTGTTAATCAGATAGGTAGTAGTGCTAACTGCCTCAGCCCAAAACATCTTGGGCAATCTAGCATGGAACCTCATGCTCCTGGCTCTCTCATTCAAGGTCCTGTTATGTGCTCAGCTACCCCGTTCTGTTATGGCATACTGAAATCGTCTTCTCCATATTGATCCTATTGGTTGCGTAGAACTCCTTGAACTCGGTGCTGTCGTACCCGTCTCCATTGTCCGATCTCAAGTACTTTATCTTCTATCCAGACTCATTCTTCATCAGGCTTTTTCACTTCTTGAAAGTGTCAAATATATCAAATTTATTCTATAAAACATAAATCCATACCTTTCTGGTGGAGTTGTTGATAAAGGTCACATAGTATCGCGAAGCTCCAAAGGATGTAACTGGGAAGGGATCCCATACGTCGATGTACAAGCTCCAGTTTTCTTGGTCTTGGTACCCTGTCAATCTTGGAGAATGTGACTCTCTTATGCTTTCCAAGAACATAATTCTCGCAGAAACCAAGATCTATTGTCTTCAAACCCGATAACTTGTCCTTCTTCAGCAATACTTATATTTCTTTCTTGTTCATGTGACTCAGCCTGTAGTGCCACAACTCTGAGTCTGTCTATGCCAGTGCTACTGCATCTCTGGTATTACTAGTCATATATAGGGTACCAAACTTGCTTCCTCGTGCTATCACCATCGCACCTTTGGTGATCTTCCAAGAACCACCAATGAAAGTTGTAATGTACCCCTCTGAGTTCAGCTGCCCGACTGATATCAAGTTTCTCCTCAATCCTGTGACATATCTGACATTCTTGAGCTTCCAAACTGATTGATCTGGCATCTTGATATGTACATCACCCTTTTCCACAATATTTAAAGGCTCATCATTTGCAAGATAGACCTTTTTGAAGTCTCCGGCAATGTAGTTACGCATAGACTCCTTCTATGAGGTAGAGTGAAACGAAGCTCCGGAGTCTAAGATCCAAGACTCCATCGGACTGTCCATACTGAGGACCAATGCATCTTTAATTATCTTGGTTGCTGCATTGACTGACTCTTCGTTCTGTCCCTTGTTCTTCCTTGCCCAGCAGCTCTTTCTGGTGTGCCTCTTCTTGCTGCAGTGCCAACAGCCATCATCCTTCGGTCTTGATTGGCTCCTCTGCTTGGACTTGGATCTCCCGCGGCCTTTGTTACGCTGTGTAGTTCTTCCTTTGCCTTCTTGAATGACCAAGGCAGAACCAGAGTTTCCTTTGATTTCTTTCCTCCTGATGTCTTCACTGAGAATTAGGTTCCGGACTTCTTCAAACTTCAGCTTGCTTGAGCTGCACGAACTACTCACCGCTGTCACAGTTGCACCCCAGCTCTCGGGCAAAGAAGATAATAGGATTAGGGCACGGACTTCATCCTCGAAGCTAATGTCAACTGAACTTAACTGACTAGTAATCAGATTAAATCATTAATATGATCGGTTATGGATGCACCTTTGCTCATCTTCAAATTGAACAGACGATGTATGAGATAAACTTTGTTGAAGGTCGAAGGTTTCTCGTATATATTGGATAGTGCCTGCATCAATCTAGCTATTATCTTCTCTTCCAGGATATTGAATGCGACATTCCTGGCCAACGTCAGACGGATGACTTCTAGAGCCTGGCGGTCCAGCAAATCCCAGTTTACTTATGACATCTCCACAGGTTCTCCCCAGCAGCGATAGGTGAAGCTTCTTCTGGTATAGATAGTCCTCGATTTGCATCTTCCAGAATTCGAAGTCTTTTCCATCAAACCTGTTGATCTTGACTTTTTCTTCATCTTCTGCCATCGCTCCCACTCGAACCCGGTGCTCTGATACTAGTTGTTAGGATGTGGTGCGCAGTGAGATGCCGGAAAAGTTCGTAGAAGAAACAAAAAGAAAGCCTGAAAAACAAATAAAAATACAAGCACAAGTAACACACAGGGATTACATGGTTCGGAGCCTCTTCCTCCTACGTCTACGGTCGCACAGGATCAAATCTCTACTATGAAGAAGAAATACAGAAAGTCATTACAACAAAGAACCCTCTCTGGATGCAAATCCCAGCCCGATAAGAAGAAAGAAGAAAGAACAAATTAATACAGGAGAAACCCTTGCCCTCCCTCTACTTTTTTCTCTCTCTTTCCCTTGTTTTCTTTCTTGGAAAATCCTTGGACCACTCTTCTGGGTTGCAAAAACCACTCCCTGGCTCTCTATTCTCCTTCTCTGCTACTCTTTGGCATCCCCTGTTGAGAAGAGGACGAAACCAGTCCAAACCGCATAAAAAACGCATCTCAGAAGCCCAAAACAATCAGGAAACCTTCCAGGCTGTCAGATCTGAGATCAACGCCTGTCAAAATTCAAATCCAACTCGTCTGATCATGCCTGATCTCCATCGGATCAATCTCAACCATTCGATCAAGCAATCGAACGGCCCTGATCATGCGCGCGCTGTGGACCGTGCATGAGCCATGCGAAACGGATGGGAAACCATCTCTACGCACGACCGCCTGGAGCTGGGCCGAGCCTACATGCGAGGCGCACCCGCTCGTGGGCCTGGGCCGCGCGCATGGGTCGGGCCGGGCTTGGCGAGCCGGGCTGCTTCCTTTTTTTGCTTTCTTCTGGGCTTCTGGGCTTCTCTGGAAGTGGGCTTGGCTCCACAGCTCAACACAAACTCCTGGTGCATAACCTGCCTTGAGTCAGTTGAGGAACAGTCAAGATAACTACTACACTGTCTCTTGGAGGTACTTCTATACAAAGGTCATCAGCTTGCATAAGCACCAAGTTTTCTTTAACAAAGTAATCACCATCGACTTGTACAAAACCTCTCATTAAATTAGCACAATAGAAATGGTGGGGGAAACTCACTTAGCCTACACTTACCGATATCGTGAAGGTTGGTTCACGAATCGTGACCATATCATAAGTGTTGGCTAGAATGACCATGATTCATCCAACATATACACTTCAGGTCTCAATTAACTTACAAATATGATTTGAAATCACCACTAATCAAAGGTGTTCATGAAAACAAAAGTGATAAAAATCAATCAGAAATGTTCATGCAAAAAAAAAGTAGGCATATTTTAAGAATTCTCGGTGGGTAACTGGAAATGATACCTCATATTAGTAACACTTAATTCGGAAGTAGACATAGTTATCAAATATAGAGCACATGATAAGGTAATATACAAGCAACAATGAGTAAGCAGCAGTACCAAGCAAAATAAGCAATACATATGCATTGAATACCTGGTGCATTCTATATCCCATTAGGCATTCACCTAGAACAAAGTGTTCTACAATAATAGGCACACATTAGAAATCAGAGATAGTACCAACAACAATGCTAGAACTTTAAGCCTAATATTGCTAAATTGTTTCCCATCTTTCTGAATGCTTAAAAATACTATATTTTAGGGGGAAAAAACCTAGTGCTTGAAGACCGAATATAGATTTGTATCATGCGATGAAGTACAATGCATGGTGATAGTTCACAACTTAATTTTTTTTTTGTTAGATTCCTTTTTTGAATTGAATCTGCAGAGGCTATTTTGAATTTACATATAGATTTGTTAGTAAGCATGAAGAATGGAATGTGAAATTAATGTTACACAACTCTTCTTTAAATAAATAAAAAAAATAGACTAACCCTTATTGGTACATATTGATCCATATTGGCCTATACAAAAGTGTGCAATAAATTGCTAGACACAAGTTGATATAGCTCAAGCACAGGATCAGCTTATACATGAATATCACTGAACCTCCCTAAACTCAAATATTTCATCTTGTTGCATTTGACTTCTCGGTTACCTCTCTATACTTCTTAGTACCTCTTCCTCAAGTCCATGGAGTTAAATTGCAATAGGATATGAAACACCTATGATTAGTAGTATTAATCCCATTATTGTCTTCCCGAGATAATAACAGGAGTATAATTAGCAAATGATTCAGATGTAGTAATGCATGGTAAATATGACCCTCCTCAGCAGTCAATGTAAAATATGAGTAGGTACACAGTGTCCTTTTTTAATTATTATAAAGCTTACTTTTTGTCAATTCTTCATTAATTGAATGACTTCTGCCCACATTAGCACTTGTATCTTTATCTTTGCATACCAACGCCTCCATTTAACAACTAGTTGCTTTCACCTTCATGCCTCTCATTTTGATAATATAGAGTTTAATATTGATGTTGTTTTGCTACATTTGAATTGAGTTTTACTTGCCAAATTGAAATGCATTTATTTATGGACCAATAATTTTTTTTTTTGTAATGACTTAAGTTGGAAGCGTGCAAGTTATATGTTATTTTGAAATTCATTGATGATGTTTATGCTAAGAATCGGCTATCTTATGTGCCTTGAAATTTTATGCCATTCTATTTGTCAATGTGATGCATGATACAAATTTGATAGTGACCTTTATGACTTGAACCACTATTATTTATAAGATCAAAAAAAATTTGGCAAATCTTTTGACCAAAGGCCTTTCGAAGGCCGGTGGTATCTAAGACATCGAAGGAGATCGGGCTTAAGCCCATATATTAATTACCAAAGTGGATCCCTTCCATCATGGCAATCTCATGGTTAAGGTTCAAAGGAAAATAATCTCTAAGGTGACGTCTGGGAGCATCATTTTTATGAGTATGTCTCTATCCTATCTCTATGGTGTGGTGCTCTATTATGACGATTAGGTTGAACATAGCTCTTAATAGATTCAAGACTGTAAATTTAGCGAGATACACTTCCGTTGTACGTACCCTTGGAGGATCTACCTTGATAAGAGCTCTTAATAGATTCAAGGCTGTAAATTTAGCGAGATACACTTCCGTTGTACGTACCCTTGGAGATCTACCTTAATAAGAGTAGTCATGAGACCGCAACTATGGAACCTGGGTGAATTCCTAGCAACTCTTGTGAAAATCAAGGCAAGTGCATGGCCTAGATAGCGCTACCCCGCATTATGGTCAGCTCATCTTCATACTGTGTATTTTATACTAAATACAAGTTCAAACATAGAAGGTACTTACACTAAGCAAGGTAAAAGTCCAAAAGTTTTAAATTATTTATTGAGTTTAATAATATTAAACTTTTATTTTTTTTATTTTGTTTTGTGGGGGATTGTTGGCGTTACCTTACGTAAAACAAAATAAAAAAATGTAACCCCCTCATTATACACAACGGGAGCGTGTGGATCGCACACCCGAGCATTTTGCATTTCTTTTACCATTTTTTAATTTTTTTAATTAATTTCAATTTTAATTTTATATAATGATTAATTTTAATTAAATTTTGAATTTAATTTTGTAACAACCGTAATGGCTAGTTGAGGGCTTTTTGAAAATTTTTTCTAGGGTTTTGAGCCTATAAATAGGCCTCTACCTTAGCCCTTCAAGACATCCAAAAAATTCTAAGCTCTCCCTCTCCTCTATTTTTTTATCCTAAAATTTCTAAAATTCCTTTTTCTCCTATCTTTTCTCGCTTTGAAACTTTTGGACTGAAGACGGGCTGATCGATGTCCGGTCAAGATCGTGCCATCGACAGACGTTGAAGTTTTGGCTTCCGGGTTGTACCTTAGAGGAGAGCGTGGGCCCAACTGTTCTTCGTACGAGAAAGGGGCCAAATCTCTTTTAGGGCAGTAGATCTATCCGCCTCCCAGGTCAAACTTCCTAACATTACTCTATTGTATTTGAAAAATTTTGTTACACCAAAATTTGTTCTGCCACACACATACCAGAAAAATTATTTTCAAATATTTCAAATATATATATTAATATACATATACATATATATATATTTCCAACTAAATACATATATATGTGTATTTTCTATTCATAACAAAATTTGTTCTGCCACACACACACCACAATAAAATTATTTTTAAAATTTCAAAATTATATATAAATAAATAAATAAATAAATATATATATATATATATATATATATATATATATATATATATATATATATATATATATATATATATATATATATATATATATATATATACACTTCACAAATAACATAATCTGCTCTTTAGGTTGATGAACTGAAATTTCATTGTTTTAGTGCCCTTTTGATATCTGATTATATGTTTTTGTGAAAAATAATCTTCTTCAAATTTTTCTTATGCTCATTTCTCATTTGGTTTTACCAAAATATATTTTGCTCCATTGGTTCATGGCCCTTAATCATCTCTATTTTTTGTTATTGATACATATTTTTTTAAAAAAAATTGATTTACTGGTAGTCTGTACTCAATTTGGCTCTACATAGTTTTTTTGCTATATTGAGTTATCTTCTTGTCCTCTATTTTCCTCATATTTCTTTTTATTTTTTATATAACTCTGTTTTCTTTTCCTTTTTCTGTTCAGTCCTTAATTCTTCTTTTCCTACCTAATGAGCTTCTGCCTCCTTTTGCTTTCTATGCTTGTTATATCCTTTCAGGATGTTTGGTTATTAATGTTTTTATTACTTGCCTTCACTAGAATTGACTGTGTATTTGAACTTTGGTCTGTAATTACACTTTGATGCTGAGGTTTTGGTTTCGGGTCAATCATGTTGATGCGTTGTCATTGACATTGGTACTCGCTTGTATCATGTGGTTTCGTTTATTGTTTTAAAGGTTCATATAACTCAAGGAGACCTTGATGGTGCGGCGATCATTGTATCATGGGTGACTCAGGACGAACCTGGCTCGAGCAAAGTGCTTTATGGGACTGATAAGAACAAACTCAAATTCTATGCTGAGGGCAAGTATACACGATATAAGTTCTACAACTACACTTCTGGCTACATCCATCACTGCACTATCAGGCATTTGAAGGTGATTTGGCAATCCCTAGCCACTTGTCTTCTTCTGTTATGATTTTTCACTGCTGAATCCTCATCTGTAACATTAAACTCGAACACTAAGCATGCTTGATAATACTTTAGGTAATCAAACACAAGTTTACAATCAGAGGAGTTTGAAATTCAAAGTAATGCAAATTCTTGTTGCTTGGCAGCATGACACAAAATACTACTATGCAGTTGGGATTGGGCATACATTGCGGCAGTTCTGGTTCATGACCCCTCCCAAAATTGGTTCTGATGTACCATATACATTTGGTCTTATAGGTATCTGTAGTTGTCCTCCTCCTGTGTGTGTGTGTGTGTGAAAATAATTAGACAAACTTCTTGTGACACCAATATAGTTATCTTATTGAATTCAGTAGGCAGAAAAAGAAACCTTCTAATCTATAAGTTTATTTTAATTGTGGATACCATGGAAATATGTTTTGTATAATATTCAATGTTTTTAATGCTAGAAATTGACCATGCATCCAGAGAGTGAAAACATGTACCATGTTTCAAGTATCTTTTTATTTAGATGCAGTTCACATGATGTGCATTCATAAATGCTACCTTGTTAACTGTAAATCTAAGAAACTGCTTATTTGGTATTTTGGTGTTGCTTATTGTGGTATCCACAGTTAATATAAACTTACTGATTAGAACATTTCTTTTGCTGCCTACTGAATCCAATAAGACAACCATATTAGTGTTCCATCAGAAAAAAATACTATCATCTTCAGATAATGATGCTTTTTAAGTGAATATGATTTTCTTAGCGAGATTTTGCTTGAAGCTTCCATTTTTCCCCCCTTTTTGAGCAAATGGTGGTGAACCATACACAATTTACCTGAAGAAAAATGAGTTGAAGGTATTCTCTTGACATGAGATTGTTTCTCTTCAAGGATTTCTACAGATGTTCCTGTCAATCAAGAAAAATCCTTGATTCCATTTCCTTTATGTAAGTAAGATTGAATCTATCATGATAGGAATTATAAAAAAAAGGAAAATATAAGTGAAATGTCATATTTGACGTGACAGATGTTGAGGTCTTTAGCAACATGATGTTTGTAAAGAGAGTTTAAATCTCATTATTTTTTTAAAAAAACTTTTTCAGAATCCTTTTCTCCCTCTTGGGCTTTCTATTATGTATGGGAATTTTTTCTTTGTTTTTTTTTTTCTTTAAATTTCTATTGAAAGTAACATTCTAATGTTTGACATTATATTCCTTGCTCGGAAAACATTTAGCTTTTGCTCCTTTTTTTCCTTCAGCATGAAAATATGTTATCTTACAGTCTAGCTATATATTACGTCAACATTTATGCACAATTGGTTTATCTATCTGTTCCAAGATCATAAGGCTTGTGGATGTGTGTGCCTTAAACCGTCGATAAATCTATGCTACTTCTGCTGAATATTTGCATGTTATAACATGATTTTCATCTTTTTGTATCATGTACAGGGGATCTTGGACAGAGTTTTGACTCAAATAGCACAGTTTCTCATTATGAATCAAATCCCAAGGCACAGGCAGTGCTATATGTTGGAGACCTTTCTTATGCAGATAGGTACAAAAATAATAACAATGTTAGGTGGGACACATGGGGCAGGTTTATTGAGAGAAGCGCTGCGTATCAGCCATGGATTTGGGTTGCAGGAAATCATGAGCTTGACTTTGCTCCTGAAATTGTGAGTAGAAAGCATATTACATATATACATTTTTTTTGATCATTGGTTAGGTTTAAGTACTATTTATTGCACATTTTCACTTATGTTATAAAGTTAATTATTATTTATATTATAACATTGGATATCTTCTAGTGCAATAAGTCATCGACATACGGTCATGCTAAACTGATGATAACTGCTAACAGCAGTTTTCTGGCATTTGTAGTTTGAGTCACTGTCAGGGGATAAAGGACTTAAGAAAACCATTGAAGTAAGCTTTGAGATAGCTACATGGTAAATCAGGAACATGTCTCAAGAATTGAGTATATTGTAGGGGTCTCTAGTTTTGCATCAATAGCTGACTTATAGAGGGATAACATATTGGCATGGTACAAACATGTGTGACAAAAATCAGAGGACACTGCAATTATGAGCTGGGCCTGGATTTCTGTTGAAGGGTTAAGAAAAAGATAGGAGAGATTTAGAAGTGCTGGATGAAACTTGTGAAAACTGGACAAAGGTAAGAATGACAGAGGTAATTTTCATCCCAAATGGATGTGATGAAGCTGGATGGTTAAAGTTATGGTGATATCTTGTTTATATTGACAACTAATTTGTTTGAGTCAATGGTTAGGGATCACTAGATTTTTTTCAAGCTGTATGGTAGGTTATACTGTTCATAAGATTTTGATTTTTGAGGCTCATGCTTGTTACTTTGTTTCATGTTCTAGGAAAAATAAAATTTTATCTTATGGATTTTAAAGGCAAATTTAAATTGATTTGATATTTACAATTAACATTGAAAAGTTGGAGTATTCATATATTTGAGAGATTCAAAAGACTTAAATGTTCATATCTTTCTTGCAGGGTGAAAATGTGCCATTTAAACCATACAGTCACAGGTATCATGTTCCTTATAGGGCTTCTAATAGCACATCTCCATTCTGGTACTCCATCAAGCGGGCTTCATCATACATCATTGTCCTAGCATCATATTCAGCTTATGGTAACTATACATGATGCATCATTTTAATTTTTTAAAGCATATTTAGCATTTTTTGAAACACGATGCATCTTTCTGGTATTCATTTATTGTGAGAACCTATGCAAGCATATGTTTAGTCCTATATTGGCAATTCATGGGACAGATCTTGGATACTATCTAGGACCAAGAAATCCAAATTTCTCCTTATGGCTTATCTTTTTGCATGAGGTCTTGGGTTGTTACAATTGGTATAGAATCGACCCAGCCCATGATCCATGTAGGTTACAATTGGTATAGAATCGACCTGATGATCCATGTACCACAGGCTGATCATGGTGCTTGTGACTAGATTTGAATGGATTTGGATCCTTAGCTTGGCAAGACAATGTGGCTTAAACGGAGGGAGTATGTGAGAACCCATGCAGGCATGTATTTAGTCCCATATTGGCTATGCATTGATTGTATTTTGTAGATCTTGAATACTTATATAGAGTCAAGGAACTCAAATAATATCTTTTAGCTAGCCCGTTTGGATGAGATATTGGATTGTTACATATATGATGCATCATATTTTGATAATCTTTTTTTTTTTTGAAAGTTATATAAATTTTTCGAAATAAGTTTGACATGATGAAAGAATTTTGTTGTCTTTGTATGAATTTTATTCATCAGCTTTATTATGGAGTATAAGCATTTAGAACAATTTAATCAAATGGTTTCTTACCATTTTCTTTTCTTTCTATTAGAAGCTTACCTCTTGTCTCCATCCATGAAACTTGTGCTTCCCTTTCATCATTGCATCTTAAGTACAACACAGCTACACTTTGCATTTATTATCCATACAAACTTGGAGGAAATTAAATGCATAGTTTCCTGAAATCAATAGCTTGCCATATACTGTATACAACTTGGGAATTAGATTACAAGAAGTTACATTAACCACTTTTCTTAAATTGGAATTACACACAGTCACATCCACACAGCACACACATTTGCAATGTCAACCAAGACCTGAACAAATTTAGAAGGGATGCGGATAATAATCTGCATTGCATTAACTTGTATCATTCTGATTATTGCACCTTACTTTTGGTAAACTAGGGTTTGTTGATACCTCATTACTGGTTAAACATATTTTGCTTATGCTTTTTTACCTCTTCTTTTATTCATTATGATATATTTATTCCGTGTTTATATTTTATTTTATTTGGGGGAGAGGGGGAATCTATGGCCAAACCATTTCTTCGGTTCTATATTTTATTTTATTTGGGGAAGGTGGGGATCCCTGCTAGTGCTCTGCATTTCATCTGAACAATGCTCATAACTGATCAATAAACCAAAGAGTTAAGGTCTATGGCCAAGCCATTTCTTCTACTACAGTTATTTGATGCTTTTTTTTTTTGTTGTATCACTCAGGTAATTACACTCCTCAATACAGATGGCTTGACAAAGAGCTACCTAAAGTGAACAGAAGTGAGACACCATGGTTGATTGTTCTCATGCATGCACCATGGTACAATAGTTACAACCATCATTACATGGAAGGAGAAACCATGAGAGTAATATACGAGCCATGGCTTGTAAAATACAAAGTTGATGTTGTATTTGCTGGTCATGTCCATGCCTATGAGCGCAGTGTAAGTGCCTATCCTTCTGCCCAATCATCTTCTACTCTCTTGCATCATTTTATGAGCATGTGTCCAGTTTCACCACTGCCCCAGGAATTTATGTTTTATGTATAACTAAATCAATTGTTTCTTGTTACACAAAAACACACATCTTAATTTATGACCTTGTAATTTGTCCTAATTATTTATTTTCTTTTCATGGCTATGCTATTGGAATTAAAAAGCTATTAGAAAAAAACCTCTGCAAGCTTGCCTATACCCCATTGGATTTAGGTTCTGTTAACATCAATGATGTGCCATGTATGACAAGGTATACTAAGAGTGATAATTTATATATGAGCAAGAACTACAACCATATGGTGCTTTAACATTTGATTTGGTCTGTTGGGAAGTCCCCTTCAATTGAGCCTTCCTACCTAAGGGCTTTCTTTGAGTTGCTGCCTACTCCATAGACAGTAGTTCTTGTTGGTCTTGTTTTACCACTACTATCCCACATTATGAACAAATCTGATAATTTGACAGTTCTGTTTTGCAGTATAGGATATCGAATATTGCGTACAATATCGTGAATGGGAAATGTACACCAGTTCCTGACCAATCAGCTCCTGTATACATCACTATAGGTGATGGTGGAAATGCTGAAGGGCTCGTTACTGAGTAAGATTAAGTCATGATCTATAATTATCATTTCATTCCCTCACTATTACCTTAACATTTTACTGATGTGATCGGAACTAGTGATTCTTCCTGGACTGATTATATTCATCTACAATGCAGCATGACAGAGCCACAGCCCAGTTATTCTGCTTACAGGGAAGCCAGCTTTGGCCATGCTATTTTTGACATCAAGAATAGGACCCATGCTTATTATACTTGGCACCGCAACCAGGATGGAAATGCAGTTGCTGCTGATTCCATGTGGTTTTACAACAGATACTGGCACCCTGTGGATGATTCTACTACATCTACATAAATTGAGCCCGTAGTTCTCAATATTTGAAAATGAACATTTGTCTCTAAGGCAGGCACGGATACTTCTCCTTTCTTTGTACTTTTCTACTTTCTTCTCCTTTGAATAGTAAATCTTGTAACCGAATACTCTGCCCATTTAAATAGCTTATTTGTTGCTTTGTCAGTAATCATATTTTGGAGACTGTGATGTTGATATGGAGTTGATTCTGTATTCGACAAATCACTGGTTTTATAAGACTAGCTTCATTTCAAGGAAAAGATTTGTAGAACCAGTGTGATTGCAAAGGTCCAGTTTGCTCAGTTATGATATAACTAGCAATAGTGCATAACATAAATAGGATCAAGTTAACTAACTGGCTATAGTGATTTGTGGATAGTTACAATGAAACCAGTTTGCAATGCGGTTCCATGCTACATTTAAAAAGAATAGTTAAGAATTCAAATTGACAATTTATTGGATGAACAAAAAGCCAAGAGGAAGTGAAAATAAAGGAAAATAACCATTTATTGGGTAAGTACTTGACAGGCCTAGAATCCTGACTGTCAAATGTTTTCTGTGCAACCATGCACAAGGCAACTTAACCAACTTCAAAAATCGCCCCCAACCTTCCTTTTCTGCTTTTTATTAAAAGGTAAAGCGTTCATTAACAAAGAGTGGAGTGCAAATTATGTTACCAATTGAACCAACAAAACGAAGCAATCCGAATCCAAACTGAAATGGATCCAATCAATCAAGTCCCCATAATTAAAACAGGTCAGAAACGACAGGTTACCTGTTCTCTGATATGGATAAGGCCTGCAACAAGAAAGAAAGTTTCAAGCAGCGCTACCCAAAAATACTATATCAATAGTTTTACCGTTTAATTTTCTGTAACCTATTGGATCTTCTTGGCATTTGGGAGTTTGCATCCGTGGAATTTTGATTGATCCATTTCAAAACGCGAGAAGAAGTTTCTTCTTCTCCTTCTTGTTTTTTCCTTCTTGAGAAGAAACAAAAGAAGAGAGAGAATTTTAACGACAAAAATGAACTTTGGTTTTAGAAATTAAAGAGCGAGCGAATCATTACCATTCCTTGCAGTTCATTCCTTGGACAATGCTACCTTCCATGGACCAGACCGATGCAAATGGCATCGACCAAATCCAAATAAACCACTAATCAACTTGGAAACATATTTTATGGAAAATCAGCTTAGAAATTGGGTTACTTCAACTGCAATCTAAAAGAGTAGTGCTACCACTCTCTGCTTGGTTATCCAGTTCCATTTGATGGACAAGAATTGGTGGAATGCGTGAAGGTTAGGTGAGTGTTGCGTGAGGCTCGAGTCATTTCATAGGTACCATATCAGCACAAATAGTTTAGCAGATAGTGGGACAGGGAGGTTTAAGTTTTGATAGGATGTGAGTCTAGTTGGCATTATTGTTAGTTTCTGATTTTGACTTTTTCAAAAACTATAGCGCAATAACCAAAATAAAAGAGCTATTTGGTCGTATCATTTTCTTTTGATTTCCTGAACTCTATCCCATTTTTTTTAAAAAAATATTATTAAACGTGGCCTTTTTTTTTTTTTTTTTTTTTTGTGAAGAAAGGTTATATTTTAAATATCCCATATTTAGTACCAATATCACCGTGATCGTAACCACCACAACTACAATGGCAGTCATTATTATCATTGTCATCATCATCACCATCACTTATTTTACTTAAAAATTATATTTATATTTATAAAATAATTAAATGTATAGTATATTTTTTAAATTTTAGAAATGAAAAAGAATTTTTAGCTTTTAAATAATAGGAAAAAAAAAGAAGTGATGCCTAAATTCTTAATTTTCGTATCATATTTGCGTGGACGGGATCTGACCAATGGGTTGAAGAGTATCTCACCAATAGGTTGAATAGGATACGAATACCGTAATTTCCTCCACGTCACTGATCAGCAATTAGGTGATTCATCCAGTGCTACCCTTGTGTTGCAAGAAACTGAATCGAACAACACCTAATAAACCAAAATGATAACTCCAGCTTAGTTGAAACCATTAATCAACTTTGGCAATTAAATTCTATAATTAAAAGGATGTACTAATTGTTACATAAATATATGTTAGCTATTAATAATTAAAACGAAAGTCATGATTCAATTTGCTCGGGTAATTAAATTTAGGGTTTGAAAATTATTTGCATTGGAGCTGTCAGAATTTTGAGTCCGAGTTCTCTTATGCTTCGTTTGAACGAGAGAGGTTCAATCTTAAATCATCAATTAATTTTGAATTACAGAATGATAAAATATATACTAACCTGGCTATATCCAATGCACAAGATGCTGATGATTTTTTTTCTTATTTTTTTGAACAAAACTTAGAGATGAAAGTAATATGGATAACATCTATGTATATCCATTTTTTATCTAAATTTTTCGAATATAAATAAAAATTTAAACATTCGACTAACATCCATATTCATAAAAAAATAGATATAGATATAAATAGACAACTTTATGCCCGAATATTCGATCTATCTATAACCCTATATAATTTTAAATAACACTCATTAATTTTTTAAAAAATATATATAATTGCATTTCTATTTTTTTAATTTAATTTATTATCTATTTTGTAATTTTTTTTTTAATTTTGTAATCAAAAAGTTTAATTATTAGATTTGTAACTGGATTTGCTTTTATATTTTAACTACCCAAATTATATCCATATTCGATTAAAATAATTTACGAATATAATTTTTTTTAAATATTTAATAAATATTTATATTTATATTTATATTTATTAGATAAAATAAATATGGGGACGAAGATACCGGTACCCGATCCGGTTTTAGCCCAAAACTTAACCAAAAGACCCCAAAAGAGAGAACCAAACCGGCTCTGGCTTAATTAAATTCTTGATGAACGTTGAACTACCCTTCGCAGGTCCCATCTCTGTTCTCTCTGAACGCAGCGGGGGAGACTACACCTTTCTCGCTCTCCCGCTCTAAATAAACCCCAAACCCTTACACACGAGATCCGAACTATTAATTGTTTCCACTAGCGAGCTCGCTCGATCTCAATCTTGGTCGGAAGAAGAGAGCGAGAGAGGGAGAGAGAGGGGAGTTGATGGAGGAGAAGGGGCAGGAATCGGAGAGGGAGAAGCCGGCTATGGATCCGGAGTTCTGGAGCTGCCTCCTCCAGCCGCAGATCGCCCACAACGACCCCGACTACGTCGGGATCCGCCGCCTCCTCCTTCACCGCAAGGCTCAGTCCATGCCGGCGATCGATCACCGGAAGGTACCTATATCTCTGATCTCTTGGTTGTGGTTTATATTTTGAATGGATCTTTAGCTGATTCTTGTCAAAAAAAATGATCAAATCTTTGGGAAATTTGGTAATGCACTGAATTCAATTGGATTCTTGTGTTAAAAGGATTGGAGATGCAATGGCAGAGGGTACGTGGCGTATCGGAATTTCATTCGCAGGCCAAGGAATTGGGAGAGTTCAGCTAACCAGAGCCAGCCGAGTACCCCGGGGCACAGGTTGGTGTTCCGACGTGGTTCCATTCATTGGCCCAAATTAGGGTCAGAGGTGTTGGATTGGAAGTATGCGGACAGAATTAATTGAATTTTGGATGTCGAAGGGCCCTTGCTTTAGAACCGCTTCAGAGAACTGCTAATTAATGTTTCATTTGGTTGAAAAGTTTCTATAGGAAGGATACTAGAAAATCAGCATGCTCATAACTGAATACTGTATAATTTTGTAATATCTTCAGTATGGATATTACATACTCAAATTTATCGTCGAAATTTTTGTCAAGTTGATTTCCTTTTTCACGAGAAATGACCAAATTCTTTTTTTTTTCTTTATGGGATAGGTGAAGCAAGTTTTTGCCCTTTATTTATTGATTAAATCTTCAACTCATCCATGATAGACATTTTATATGACTGATATAGATATTTAATTTCATAGTATCAATAAATCGATTGGCTATCTCTGCTCGGTTGTATGCGAAATATGTAAAATAGAATATACTCTATCTATAATGAAGAAAATTATACTTAGATTGTCCATTAAATAGAAATGTTATGTATATTCAGGCATGCATACAAAAATTTATCCGCATCATTCAAGTAAAATTATTTTCTTTGAATTATTTTGGAAAGAGCCATACCATTTTCATATTGGATGTGGTGCTGTCAGTCAAAATCTAAATAAAGTATATTCATATATACCTTACCTTCTTATTGCTGAAGTCTCTACTATATATTCTTCATTTTTGTTTAACAATCTTACCTCATGCATTTTTTTTTAAAGTTTCAATTATGCTTCCACTCAAATCTGATATTAAGGCATTGTTGATGTATCAGTGGGCGGTGGGCTTCATCTCCAGGTCCACAGTCTATTCTGTTTGAGGCAGACAGCTGGAGTTCTAGCAGGGTATGTGCTGCATTCTTGCATGCTTTCTTTTATTAACTTCTGGTAGTTTATTTTCTAAAAGAAAGTTTGCTTTATAGAGTAATATAACTTGTACTTTGCTTCGCATTTAGATAACTAATGTGTACCATCTTTTCCTGTGATATGATTTAAATTTTGCTTCCTAATTCATTATGTAAACATTTTGACAGTATCATTTTTTTTCCTGAAGGACTTGAGAGTTTCCAGCCAAGCTTTTAGCCGTCGTGCAAGTTTCAGCTCGAGTATAAGTGATGCTGATCGTCAAGCTCGATTTGTTGAACCTGCATACTCATTTGTTGGAATGCACTGCATCTTTGACAACTGCAAAGCTTCAGGTGATTTTCAATACATAAACAGCGTTTTGTCACCATTTTCTTTTCTACCATTCCAAGGAACAATGTCTTATATATATTTCCAATAGAACTCACAGAAATGTTGTTTTGTCAGTAACAATCTTAAAATTTGGGCATATGAGTTCCGATTTACTCGCATATGGTGCATCAGATGGAAACCTGACAATTTGTCAGGTCTCTGACCCACCTTCCATCCTTCAGCAATTAAGAGGACATTCAAAAGCCATCACAGGTTAGGCTGTGTGTCAATAATCCAGAGCTCTTTATTTATTATTACTTGATTATTTTATCCCTGAAGCTATCATATGATTTTCATATCTTGGCTTTATTGCATATTGCATTGTCCCATATGTTTCAATATATAATCGATAGTAAGTTAAGGCTGAAATGGTGCTAGAACTTATGTTAAAAACTGGGCATGTCACATATCCAATAAAAGATAGAGGAAGAAGCAGAAAATTTCTCGAAACTGAAAAGAAGGGATGCATCAATATGTACATTCCGAGACAATATAGCTGGTAAGTGTATTGGTTAATGAGGAATCTTGGATATCTGTTTTCTTAGTACTGTTGTCTAATAAATCTAGAACCTAGTAGAACTTGACTTTCTTGAGCCTTGCATATGAAGTGGACCTATCCCACTTAATGCTTCTGTGCATCATCAATTTTGTTCTTGAAGCCTCTATGCATCCCTTCATGTAAAAGTATTTCTCTTTATTCTGCATAACTTTAGGGTTAGTATATTTCTCTTTATTCTGCATAACTTTAGGGTTAGTATGGAACTCTTAACCTTTATCAATAACTGTTTTTCTTGTAATTTTAAGGTATTTAAGAGTACCTTGAATGTTGGTTATATTGGATAGGTTTTGAAATTCTGATTGGAATAATTGAAATAAGATGATGGTCCTACCATCAAATTTGTAAGGCATCGCTAGAGAGATGACATCCTCCACAATGTAGGGGTGGAAGCAAGGTTCGTAATCTTGCTACCGGACTTTGTATTGGTACGATGCTGATATAGTGTCAATTTGCCCGGTACAGGGGGTTGTATTGGCATATTGAGACTCAATACACCCCTCATACCAAATGGCGATTTGGCATTGGTATGGTACGGTTGTTTTGTGCAAGATGGTACAAATCGGTATGATGAACTTTGCTTGGAAGTCACGATGAACAAGAGGACATTAAAAGTGAATGGAAGAGATATCAAATTGTTTGTATTCTATTAATCAA
The DNA here is from genome assembly GCA_021397845.1 of Areca catechu. Taxonomy (NCBI): domain Eukaryota; kingdom Viridiplantae; phylum Streptophyta; class Magnoliopsida; order Arecales; family Arecaceae; genus Areca; species Areca catechu. The sequence continues at coordinate 77,228,707 of CM038039.1, read as the reverse complement.
TTTTTTTTTGAAACAACACAAAATGACCATTACATATTCATATTAGTGTTGTTAAGCCAACACCAGCTGTTCATCTTTGCATCTCTGTTTATAGAAGTGTTATTATAAGCTTTGTCGAACCCATGTAACATCTGCTAGAGCTCTTTGTAATTTCATTTCATCTTTTTTATGCTTGATCTCCAAAATATGTCCATCCACTTTGCACAGTAATTAATATTCATCTTGCACTTTATGTATACTATAATATGTTTTAACAACTATATTTCTACAGTTTAAATAACTGGGAAATATTCAACTGAATTTGTGATATTGGTCACATGAAATGTTATGGTGATTTCACATCTTATTGCACCAATACTTGTTTCCTCTATTCCCAAATTGCTAACTAGATTACAGATTTTGATTTTTCATCTAACAATCAGTACATTGCTTCGTCCTCAATGGATAAGACTGTGCGAGTCTGGGAAATATCTAAAGGACATTGCATTCGAGTAATATATGGAGTTTCTTCCCAATTATCCATTCGCTTCCACCCGGTGTGTAAAGTCTCATATCATTCTTTCTTGTTTTTTCATTTATAAAGTATCAAGATATTTATGAAAATTGGCTTGTTGTTTCACCCTTAGTGTGTGCGCATGCACACATGCTCTGTATGCGTTACAAGGATCCTGCAATTTATATGTACTCAATATTGCAAATTAACCCTTGCAAATTAACCTGATTGATCATGCACTCTCATGATTGTTAGTTGAATGATCATTTTCTTTATCCACTAACTTGTGAAACACCACATTTTGAATCTACTTTAGTCTAGAACCACAAAACACACTGAAAATTAATGCCACCTAATTTGCTAGCTCAATCTGGTGATTTTGGTTCCAAAAGCAAATTTGCTTCATATCACTACTTAGTCAAATATGGTTGTTGGATATTGCAACTAGAAGTTGCAATTCATAGGATAACTATATTATTTGTATTTTTCAATGCCATCTGTGTCTTATAACTCACAAATACATCTTTAGTTGTTTTAAATGCATCACCTTTTAGTAATTTGGTAGGCTGTTATGGGTTTCTTTGAAACCTTTTTTGTTAAATTATTGCACTCCACTCTATTAAATTATCTGCATTAAGGGGAATAACAAGAATCTTACAGGTGTCAATACATATCTTGGCCCTGATAGAGATCCAAACTGGCACTTCAACCAGCTTAAACAATCTAATGCATTGCATACACTTTGTACACTTGATCTTGACCTATGGAACTATCAGAAGAGTACCAGATTGCCCCATTAGATCAAGAGTTCTGATTGTTATGTTCATTACCTCTGGTTTTGTTTTGTTGAAGCTGACCATGGATCACTGTCAGGCCCAAGATAATGCTAAATTTCTCAAGAATAAGCCGATACAGAGTACCATAAGTAAGAGAATTTAGAATGCCCCCCAGGCTTACATCCTTTACTATCAACTTGAAAACCATGCATGCATGAGAGTTTTTATTTTAAAGTATATGTTGCTTTATGTTTACATGTGCTGATTGGCTGCATCAAGGCCGAGTCTAACATTAGGTATGTGCTGGCTTCTACATATTACCATGATACTTGATTTTAGGGATTAACTTGGTTGTGGCTAACATGGATCAAGGTATTTCATGGTTGTAGCATTGCAGGTCTGATAGCTGAGATTGGCATGATATCTGTGGTGCCTTGTTAGCAAGGTTCATAATCTCGATACCAGATCCCGTATAGGTACCATGTTGATACAGTGTTGGTGCGTTTGGTATAGGATTGGATTGGCATATTGAGACTTGATATACCACCCAGGCCAAGTGTTGGTTTGGTACTGATACGGTATGGCATGTTCAGTATGAGATGGTATGCATCAGCATCGTGAACCTTGCCTACTAGTGTTTCATATACACTAGCATTACTGTTGGCCAAGCATTGGCATGCTGTTGTTACCATGCTGGTGCTACATGTCTAAGTTTTTGGTGCAGTACATAGCATGTTTTATTATACATGCTGGCTAGCACTTTGATTAATAATTCTTAATACCAAGATTTTGAGAAATCATGAAAAATTTGAAGAGAGATTTTGCAGATTCACGTCATTAATCTCACTTGAAATCGCTGCAGAGGTTTTAATACTGAATCCATAACTTCTGTAACCATTCCTCTTTGGTGGAGTTCCTAGCTTGACCGCACCCAAAATCTTCACACAGGTTTGCCTTGGAAAATTGCAATAGTATTGAAGGTGTTGTACAAAGTAACCTCTTGATACTTTTTTAGAATTTCATGCTTTCATTCCTACATAAAGGTGCATATACCTTGAGCATCTGATGCTGAAGGATTTAATTGTATGACTACATGATAACCTCTTCTTATGTAATGCAAGTTTAGACTTTTTCATGGTGAAGTTTTGGGATACCATCTTCCATTCATGATTAGGCATGACAAAAGATTTTTATTTTTTTTTCAACATAGTTGCTGTCATTAACTAGGAAGTTCAATGGTCTGCCTATCGATTAGCTAGAGGCCAACCAACAGAAAGTTATCTTTCCTTAGTTGATGTGTGAATTATTGGAGCTTGTCAATGTCATTATTAAGAGTATTCTACCATTCCCAAGATGCATTAGCCAGAACCTCCTCTTTTAGAGGCTTCTTCATGTACTTGCCCATTGGAAAATCCTTCAGCTTCTTGCATAATGTTCTAATCTTCTCAACCTCCATGCTCTCTCATTCTTGGTTTTGCAAACAATGAGCCAAACTACAATATAAATTTTGGTAAGGGCAGTGCCGTTTCTTCTAGGATTGGATTTTGGTGTTTCTTCCTTCAATTACCAGTCTGTACAAACAGGGAAACAATACCATAGATTTGACCGCTGAACAACATGAGCAAGCTTTTATATTTAGCAAATGAAGTGTGTCCTTCCATCAAGAAATCTGTAGTGACTAATTTCAACAGGTGGATAGAAGTGTCTGAATCTCTAACAGTATCAACCAAAATAGAGAATTTTAGAAGTGTTTGTAACTTATTACATCGTTCCTTTCTTTGATCTTCTGAAGTCAGATCAAATTTTTCTTTGGATGTTCCAAATCTGCAACCGTGCAATGTAGAAAGGTTGTGTAAAGGAAAAGTAATGATCTTTTGTTCTCTCTTTTTCTTTCCTTTAGTCCAAACCTATGGTAGTTGAAAACGCTTTTCAAACTAAAGATGCCACATAGTTGTGGGCTTTTGCTACTGAGACCATTTATGACCATGAAACTTGTAGTTATTTTCATTTATGTATTTCATGTTGCAATAGTTTGGTGGATGATCTTGGTTTGGGTCTTTAACTCCAAATTTTGTTGACTCGTAATCCTTTTATCTCTTCTTTGCTCATGGTTAACATAATTCATGCCACTCTTCTCAAAATTGCGTCACATTTTTTTAAAATGTTTATTATCTGGAAAAATATGAGATATCAGTTATTCTTTTGTTCAGAAACTGGAAATCTATTAACATCAATTCTAACTAGTCCTTGCAGATACAGCTTTATTTATGATCTGCTTCATGCTGGTTGCAGGTGAATAACAACTTGTTTTCAGTTGGCAATGCAAACAAAGAAATCAATGTAAGGTTTTTATTCTGTCTCCATGCCATGTTTTATAGAATTTTATATTTTGCAAGATTGTGTTGCTAAGACAATGCTTTGTCCCACAAGGGGTTTAAAGCAAGAAAATTCTAGAGGTTTTATTCCTTAAGAATTCCATATCAGTTTGTCATTTTCTTTTTGTATCTTTTGTCACAATTTATTTGTTTGTTTATTCTCTCTCTCTCTCTCTGTGTGTATTCCCCCCCCCCCCTTCTTACTATGTTTTAAATTATGCCTCAGGTTATCAATTTTAGCACCGGTCGCGTTATTAACAAACTTTTCTTTGAGAATGAAATAACAGCTATGGATAATGATCATACCGGTCAGCTTATTTTTGCTGGCGATGGACAGGTATGGTGTCATAGTAATTGAACCATGTCCATTAATGAAAGAATACATTGTATCCAGAATGTTGCAACTTGAGTGAACATCACAGGGATGCATATACACTGTTAGCATGAACTCCCATACAGGGTCCATATCCAGGTCCCATCGTAATAGGAGTAGCAGGAGCAAATCTCCAATCACAACTGTGCAGTATCGTACTTTTTCTCTTGTGGCACGAGGTCCTGTACTTCTTACTTCTTCTCAAGATGGAAACATTTATTTCTTCAGGTTTTCTTTCATCTCTTGCATTGGAAATTCCATTAATCCATATCTTAAGCTATTGAACTTTCTTTCAGTATTCATCTAATTATGCTGTATTATGCAGTGTTGCCTTGGAGGTGCAAGGGTATTTGACTCTTCTGTGCTCTCTCAAATTAGCTCCCCGGGTCCACAGCATTCGCGCTTCTTTCTGCCCTCTGCTTTCTCTTGAAAAAGGGGAATTTGTAGGTACATATCACACTTAGAGGTTCCAATGGCCTGCACTACTTGTGATACCTTAAGTAGTATTTTCATAATCACCGATTAAATATTCATTAGGTCCTAACCTGCAAAATATTAGGAGATGGAAGAAGAGGTATTTAGGAGATAAAAGTTGTCCTGGCAGATTGTCTTAGCAAAATATGCTATTTGTATGTCTAGCTTTTACTTCAGGGTTCAAAGTCCTCTTGGTTGGTTGGAAGTTCGGATTAAAGCTTAACCCTCTGCTTTGCCAAAACAATATCAGGAAAACATCCCAATTGCAAAATTGATATTTGACCTCCATTATCTTTCAAAAAAGATATCTGACCTCCATTTTTGGATATGGTGGAAGAATCACTTTCTGAGAAACCTAAGATCCACGTTCTCTTTAATTTTACAATTTCATCGTATCTGAAACTGGTTGCATTAGTATCTTTGTCCACCTATGTTAAAGATGGTTGACTGGACTGTTAGAACCCTTTGATCATAACTGATAATCAGGCTTCAGTCTTGTTTATGTTCTGGATTATCACCCTTTTTGCTAGTTGAACAGTGTCCTTGATATGAAACAACACTTCAAACATGTGTCTACCATGCATACCGTTCCAGACTTATGGGAATTTTTTATTTTTTTATTGTAGTGAAATGATTGTTTTATGACAATTGTTCTTGTTTGGATGATATAAATGTCACTAGTATGTCTTTTTGTTCATTTTATTAAACTCACAGACTGCTGACTGACTGATTTGCTGAACATTAAGTTTCTGGCAGTGAGGATTCAAATGTTTACTTCTATGATTTAACTCGGCCAAAGCACACATGTGTAAATAAGCTGCAGGTCTGCCTCCTTTCAAGATTTTGTTGATGTTGCCGCATGCATAAAACCTCAAATTTTGTCTCTGCAACGCTGATTTATTTGTTATGGCAGGGGCATGGTTCTTCAGTCATAGGAGTTGCCTGGAATCATGGGGAGAACTTGCTGGCCTCATCTGATTCAGATGGAACAGTGATTGTCTGGAAACGAGCAAAGACAACTTGACTTTCTGTGCACTGCCCTGGAATCCTATTCAGCCAAACATGACAATAGTCACGGGGACAAATTGACAGCATCATTCCAATAGCATATCCTTTCTCTAATCTGCATGGATGTCGTTTGGAAAAATGAATTGCAATAGCATATCCTTTAATCTGCACAAATGTGGTTTGTAAAAATGACAGCTTCAATTTTTCAGGTCAAGCCTGTATGCCTATAGGTAACCGGAGTATGGAAAACTTATCTTGGTATTTATTGTTGTGTATTATTTTTTCCTGTCCTATTATTTTGTATTGCTATTGGCATTTTTTTTTTTTCAATTTTAGTATTGTAAAGAATGTGTAGTATTGAATAAAGTGGAAAGAATGGTTTAGACAAACTTCAACATTTTTACAACTTCGTGCTGCGTGCTCTAGTGCAAATCACCAGTGTCACTAGCATCAAACATGAGCATGTCAACTGGATATTGTTCTCTCTCTTTGGTACAGGTGTATTTTTGGTAAATAAAGGACATGTTTTTCAATTTTTCCATCTGCTATTTGATCCTGTAAACACCAGGTAACACTAGAAGTTTGCCCTTTGTTATGAAATTCATCTTTGTGCGGCCAGCTGGACTCCATGACCTTCGCATGAAGGATCTTGTATGTTTGTGATAAGAAATTAAAACATGCTTAACTCAAAAATGTAACTCAAAAAGTCACTTAGCTGGTTTATCATACTCTCATAACTCCCTTTGAATTGGCATAAAACGTGCGGTGGAAGATGGCAGAGTGACTTCTTAATGACATGGAAAGCTACCCGCTATAACTACCCAGGTGTAAATTCAGGATGCAACAAAATGAGTGGCCCTTCCTCTTCTGAGATGAGATTGGCTTCAAAGATGGACCTTAAATACTTCTAGATAATATGTTGAATTATCCTGTACCGGACAATTTAGGGTGCATTAGACGAAACTAACCAGTTGGGCTATTTCTATAAACCAAAACAATTTAACTCATCATAATAAAAACCCCTACCCAAACCCCGTGGATCAAGTTCAATTTTGAACTCTCTTTATGCCACCCTCTTCTTTGTACCATTATAATAAAACCCCCAAACCCTAACAATTTAACTCATCATAATGCTAACGCCATTGCCTTTGATCAATGTTGATGACATTATTGGCCTTGATCGACATCGACATTCTTGATTAATGTTGACCCTATTATCCCTCATCAAAGTTGATGTAGACATTGTCATCTTCGATCGAAGCCATCCCCCTTTGGCATTCGAATTGGTATGTTTCTCTCTCCCCCTCCTCCCTCTCCCTCTTTCTTTCATCTCTCTATCCTCTGGTTCTTCTTGGCTTAGGGTTTCTCTTTCCCTGATCCAACTTTTATATCCAGTATATCTTAACTTGGTACAGCATGTACCGATGCTATAATGAATTGGTAGCTGACCAGAACAACTCTAGATACCAGTTCGGTGAACCTTACTTTTAAATATAAACTTTATTAGTTGGCAAAAATATATTAAATAACCAAGCAACCAAGGCCCAGGTGGTAGTGTCAGCCACCCATATGACGCAGACTCATTTTTACATAACCACTGGATTTGATGCAAGAGTGTAGGATCCATTGCTACATGAAAAGTGGTGCATATTATGTGTTAAGGCTTGCCATACTACAAAAGATCAAGAAAATCACGCACCCATCTTTACATGCGTACATGACAATTATGATACGCTAGCTTGCCTGAACCTCTCTGCAAACCAAAACTTTTTGCGTGCCCTCATTTATCATACTTGCAGACAACAATTGCTCCATGGGGTTGCATGCATCTTAACATCTTTCACATCTCCATGCAAACAGTTACTTGGCATTAGTTTCTTTATAACAGCATTTCATTCCTTCATATGTCAACAATTTTTCACTTTCTTGCTAGTTGTTTGGTCTCCTAAAACTGTCAATTGAAGTTCAATTAACATAAGTACCATCTAATACAACAGAGTACATGACAACCAACAAAAACAAGCATAAAACCCAAAAATGCCACCCTTTTTGGAAGCACTAAATCGCTCATTGATACTCCTCTTAAACCCTGATTAGTAATCTTTGCTTACTATGTTTTAGAGTATTCCAAGCCTTTCTACAAAGTCCTGACCCTCTCTGGTGAAATGCAGCCAACAGCCAGCGAGTTGCTTCATACATATACTCCCTTTTTTTAACAAAAATGTAAAATATGTACACATGACAGAAGGAGCTGGTGACTACTTACAATGTAGGCAGTTTGGGTATCTTTTGTTCATGGGCATCGGCGATTTGGCGATGATTTTCTTGCACCTTTTCTGTTCCTAGTGCCTCTTCTAAATCTTGGCATTTCCTCAGAGCTGCCCTTATCTCCCTCAGCATTTCATCAATGCCAATGAGTTTTCTGCAACAAGCAACAAAATAACAACATTATGACATTATAGCCATAATGGGTAGAACCAGGCAGGAAAGAAAATATTGGCATTACAGCAGAAGACCATAGAAACAAAGGTATGCTGTGTCTGCAAAAACTGCAGATATCAAATGGCTTCCTACATGTATTTAAGGAAATAACTTTCTATTAAGAAACCATAAGGACTAAATAGATTTGTAGCCAACATCAATTCTAGAACTTTATTAGCAGCATATCACAGCTAAAGTCAAATATTTTGTTCAATTATATAATGTAAAGCCTTGCATGATTGAATCCGGATGCATGGCATACAACATTCTCCAGATTAAAAAAATGAAAAACAGGAGATGAGACCGAGCATTGCACGTCCTCACATTCTCCATCTCTATCTACTCAAATATGAAATAAATACAGTCAACATAGTCAAGTTGTAAATTCGAACAAGAGTTCACCTGCTAAAAGATGGGAGTCCGTTTATCAAATTGCACAAATAAACAAAAGATATTTCGAACGAGATAGGGAATCACACCATCATACATCCTCTCACGTGCAGTATGCATGGGCAGCATGGCCAACTCTAGTACAGCTGATGAGAAGCAGGTAGTGAAGCCAAGGCTTGATGGTAGTAGGCGCTAAAAGCCCTTCCAAAACATCATAATCACTCACCATAAAAAGAGAAGCAAAACTGCCAACAACCTAGCCCAGAAATTTTGATAGGATACAGAACACTTCCAGATAAGGTCATAACCATAACCATAACCATAATCATTCCAGAGACAATGTCCAATTCCATTATATTAACAAAAAAAGCAGATAAAGGATTCAGCTTTACCTTGTTATGGATTCGGGAGGCTAGCATTTACACTAAATATAACCAACTTAGTTTGATTTTCTCTAGCAACATACTACTGAAACCATTATCAAGATTTTGCTCCAATTTGGTTATATGGCACATGTCTAGTGACTAAACAATAGATGACTTCCATTACCAAAGTTCCTGATTAGCAAGATTAAATAGACAAAAGATGAAACACGATGCAGAAAAAAAAATCTTTAGCAAAACACTAAGCACAGAGTTTTTATTAGAACTATGAAAGGATGCAAATTCATCATGTCAACCTATGATTTTACCTAATACAGATTCTAAACCTTGGCTGGTTAAAAATGCTCTACTCGCTTAAGATAATGGACATAATCTTGAGAAAACAGACATGCAGATTCCCTTGTTAAATGCATAGAAACACACACATATCGCAATTGTACAGTGCCTGATGCCATGTGTAATAACTACACATCACTCTTGAGCTCTTGTTATTTTCAATTCCATGTACCACAAAAAGAGAACTTTTCAGGGATCTGCATTATGTTCCACACTCTTGGTCCTGTTTATTTTGAATTTATTTGTGCCTGTGAATGTCCTCAAGTGCACTACATCCTCGGTCCAGGTTGCCTTTAGTCTCAACCACTACAAGCTGATGATGCAAGGCAAGCACACATTAAAATCAAATTCCTAGCGAAACACCTCATACCAGGTTCAGATCCAAGATGAGATTTCTTTCAGGCCATGATTATGGGTTCATAGGTAGGATCAGTTCATATCAGATCAGCATCATCAATCTGCTGTTAGCTGCTGAAGAAAAATAGTCGATCTTGACCTTTTAACCCAATGTTGTTACAATCAGCTGCTCTGCATAATAGACAGTCTAAACTTGTGGCCTGTGGGAGCCTACCCTTCAAGGAATTCTTCTATACATACATCGCTGGGAAGAAGGATTGAGATTTGGTGCTCAAGAATTAGTCTATCTAAACAATATGTGAAGGCACTATAAATATAGGATAATTAAGACAGTGGGATAATGATTAATTATCTTCTTGTGGATGTTGTCATTAATACTCTCTATATTTCTTCAATTTCTACTATAAAATGAAAATTTATGCAAGCAAGCTTCCACAGGTTGAACAATCCCCACTAAGCTATTCTTCTAGGGTAGCGGAGCTGTCTGGTGGTGAATCTCCCTATTAAACATCGAGGGCAATAAGCATCCAAAAAGGTTGAATATTCTATTATAAACTAAAGGAGAGTTTCACTTTCTTATGCCAAGTTGAAGTTCTCTTATTTAAAAAAATAATCTAGAAGAGACTAAAGTTTTGTCAGGAAAGTATTGCAAAAATTGTGTTTCATGGTGCTATTCATGGATTCAATTGATCATTAATGACAGAATCATACTTGTGAAAGTGAAATGTAACGAGCATTCTAGATTTCCAGTCTTATTATTCTGGATGTCAATGTAACCAGGCCTAGCATAAAGGAAAAGGAAATAAAGGAAGAAAAGCACACAAATTACATTTAAATGAAAAGCAGACTAAAGATTATACTGGGACAGGATCTTACAAAACGCTAGCACCCACAACTGCAAGAGGTTGTGGATAATCCTCAATCCCCTTTTCCTTTGACTCTTCATTATTAGCTCCCGAGGACAGCATGTGTGCATCTTTACTTTTGGTTGGTAATTCCTGCCTCATTTCTAAGTTAGGTGCCTCTCTACATCCAATCTTGGAGACTTCTTGTACCAATGATGGCAGCCTATCTCGAGCCTGTTATAAAAGTGATGGATGTATTACTTTAGACTGAAAAAATTTTTATGAGATGCATGGTCAAGTCTTAAATCTTGTTGAAGAAAATACAACATAGGATCATTAACTGAGGAGAAGGTAAAAAATATAGATATAACTTTGTATAAGAACATGAATTTTATTGGAGCACGGAACTAGAATGCACCTTTGGAAGGTCAATCTTGTTTAACACTACTATATATGGCCGTTGAAGATAATCTGGGTTGTACATTCGTAATTCCTGCAAGAAGGTCCATGCATTGTCAAAGCTACTCTTGGCAAAAGCAGTGTTTTTTTAATTATCATAAGCATCTAGTAGAGAAACATTAGCTGCCATAAAAGGATGAAAATTCATAGTCCAAATGTTCACGGCTTAGTTCATCCTTGATGCAAGCATCAACAAAGGCCAGGTGGATTTTAAAACCGTAGTATTATCATCTGAAAGAGTTGAGCTTATAAACATCTAGTCAAACCTTATAGTCTAAAGAATTTGGAAGTCCAAGATAATGCAAAACCAATCATTAATCTTGAGAAAACCAACAAGGTTTGGGCAAATACAAAAAATATTAAAATATATGTAATACAACATAGGGAATACCCTAACCATGGGAACTGGGGCCTAGCCATCTCATCCCGGTCGAGGTTCTACAGAAAAAAAGGATTTGAACCAGCCCAAGTCCAGAAGCATAGCCCAAGTCCAGAAGCACTATCTTGCAAAAGGATTTGAACCGGCCCGTGGCAAGTGTACTTGAGTCATCCATCCATGAATACCAATTATAATAATGAAAAAAATCACTAATAGTGGCTTCAAAGACTTCATCTTGACTGCTCTTGGCTCAGGTTGCTACATCTTTAAGGAAGAGCGGAGAGGGAAGAGGGGAGGGGGAGGGGAGCAACGGAGAGGGAGGGAAGTAGCAATCAAAAGTGAAAATATATTCATGAGGTTATTTAAATAGTAAAAATCTTTGATAAGATAGGGGTCATGGCAATCCATACTTCCTCTTACATGTATTCTGCATGCCCAATGCTATATCTCAGGTTGCCTAAAAAATTCTTTGAGCAATTCTTTACCCAAAAACTGCATCTTAAATTTTAAGTGGAAGCTTTGTCAGATCCTGTCTAAAAACTTCCAGTCATGTTCTCTAAGGTCCTCATTCTAGATTGCTTATATGCATGTCCTAAGCCTCTCTTATTATAGGAGTATCTTATATCACACCTGATCATATCACACAATCTGCTGCCTATCTTCTCATCAGCTATAACATAATATCTGAGCTGTCATTAAGAAAGTTATTTCTAGATTTATCCTTGTTTCTCCAAGATATCAGATTGACACCTCAACACAGCATCATGGTTTATAAAACTTCAGGGCATGATATTCCTTAACAATTTAACATGATATAGCATAAAAGTAAGATATGATTTTATAACAAGCAAAATGTGTTAATCATTTTAGACAACTGGAAACTGATGCGGTTTTTGTAATTAACCTAGACATCATCTCATCACATCTTTACTATAAGATACCATATCCAAGTTAAGGTTGGCAACCATGACACCCCTACTCCAACATTCAAGGATGCCAGATAAGTTTCAAGGTACTTAGGATCCATACTTTCATAGCAATTACATGAACAGTATAAAGCAGGGATCATATAACTATGATTTTTACTAATATAATCCACTCAAGTAGTGTCTGTGCAATTGTTTCTTGGTTACCATCTCCACTTGTAGGACAATACTAAATAAACATAGCTTTTTTTTTGGTACTTTTTGCCCTTCTTTTTTCTTTGAGGATGGGTTAAACACCACCCATTCATTAACAAAAGGTACAAGAGAAGCCCCCTCCAAAATGACAAGGACATAAAAGGGCATTCCAGCATTCCAATGCACAAGGCTCTTGCAAATGTGGGGCTTGGGGAGGGTCACATCTATGTAGCCTTACCCCCATGTATGGAGAGGCTCTATGTTTTGAAACTATGACACCTAGGTCATAATGGAGCAATCTTATTACTGCACCTAGGAAGGACCGATGTATGTAACCTTACCCCTGCATGCAGCTAGGCTGTTTCCATGTTTTGAAAAAGAGGTGGCCCAAAGCACAAGGCTCCTGCCATTGTGGGGTTTAGGGTCCAAGATGATAGGGACATTATGCACCAAATCCAAAAAAATGGATGGGTTCATAGTGTTAGACAAGCCAACAGATGCAACCCTGTTTTTGAGCTGCACTTCTTGTAAATATCTTTTAAAGGCTATCCATCCTCTATAGAAAGATACACATAAAGAGTATCTAAAATATTACTATAAAAAAATGAAACTTTGTCATTCATGTTAAATCAAATCATCTTATGCATGCATGTGATTAATTTTAGACACTAGAGTTGGCTAAAGACAATGTTGGCAATGTCAACATGGAGAATCTCAAATATGCTTCTACCATAATCAGATATTTAGATTTATCTGAAGGACATATTTCCATGTGGATCATCATTTGAGTATTCCAAACCTTTTCTAATCTGTCTGACAGAATTATAAATAAAATTTCAAGTTGAGTGCACATAGTCATTGTCCACAGTTCTTTCAGGTTAAATAATATCACATGCAATCTAGTTGAAAAATTGATGAGAGATCTTTGAAGCCTATTGGGCTCCCAAAAGATTTTTCATAGCAAATGGAAGTTTTTAGATCCTTTGCAGACTAGCCACCAGTTTCATGCTCATGCTGTGGTCTTTTGTGTGTTCTGGATATTCGTCTGTTGGTTGATCTTGTTTCTGGATCCTTTGCTAAGTTGGGTTTTCTTGTTGGCATTGCAAGGCTACTCTGCATAAGCTATTTGTTGCTTTAGTAGAAAGAGAAAGTACTTTTGGTGACTTGAAATATTATTATTTTGTTGAATATCACAAAGACTGTTAAAGTGTTAATTATGTTTAGCAATCATGTGTTGATGCAAGACTTGGAAACATATCTATGAAATAGATTAGCATTATAAATATAATAATGTATATGAAAAATCAAACTATTCTCAAGAACCCTGAGAATTTGATTTTGAAGTGTAGATATGTGCTAGCAGTTAATATGATCGAGTTTCCTCCATGAACTGGTGATTACTGAGAGATAAATGTATCATGGGTTGGTTCACTGACCCAAAACAAAACATCACAGTTGCAACAAAATTTGTCCAGAAATTGATTGGACTCTAGCAATAAAAGTTACAGTCAGCTAAGGAAGACAAGACTGCTTCTGTGTCATGCACTTTCAATCAAATGTTATATAAGACTAACCAATTCATCATTGTCACCTAAAACATATCAAGAAAAAGACTAATAATGATATTTTCAATACTATATCAAGGATAAATTCTTGATACAACTTCACTTTAATTCGAGCCTTTGAGAAGTATACTTTGCATGGTAACTTCAAACATAGTCAAATGGCAGGATATTTCTAGTTATCTGATGGCAATTTTCCTTACCACCATTAGCTGTTACTATCTGAAGACCACTAAGGCAATACGCACAACTTTTTCAAGAAAAGGAATTAACAGCTTCAATATCCCTCCTGTATTAACATAACCATGGTTTCAACAGCCCATATTGATCAGTACTGGCACTAGCGTGAGCCATAGCAAGCTACTTGGTATCATGCAGTGCTGGCCTGTATTGACTAGTGCAGGTTCAAAATGGGATGGCCACATGCATACCAATTCTTGACACAAATTCACTTTAATTTGAGCCTTTGAGAAGCATACCTTGCATGGTAACTTCAAACATAGTCAAATCGCAGGATATTTTCTAGTTATCTAATGGCAATTTTCCTTACTGCCATTAGCTGTTACTATCTGAAGACCATTAAGACAATAGGCACATCTTTTTCAAGAAAAGGAATTAACAAGCTTCAATGTCCCTGCTGTATTAACATGACCATGGTTTCAACTTCCCATATTGATCAGTACCAGCAATGTTATAAGAGTCTGCTAAGGAAGATGAGACTGCTTCTGCGTCATGCACTTTCAATCAAATGTTACATAAGACTAACCAATTCATCATTGTCACTTTAAACATAACAAAAAAAAAGACTAGTAATGATATTTTCAATACTATATCAAGGATAAATTCTTGATACAACTTCACTTTAATTTGAGCCTTTGAGAAGTATACTTTGCATGGTGACTTCAAACATAGTCAAATGGCAGGATATTTCTAGTTATCTGAAGGCAATTTTCCTTACCACCATTAGCTGTTACTATCTGAAGACCACTAAGACAATAGGCACATCATTTTCAAGAAAAGGAATTAACAGCTTCAATATCCCTCCTGTATTAACATGACCATGGTTTCAACAGCCCATATTGATCAGTACTGGCACCAGCGTGAGCCATAGCAAGCTACTTGGTATCATGCAGTGCTGGCCTGTATTGACTAGTGCAGGTTCAAAATGGGATGGTCACATACATACCAATTCTTGACACAAATTCACTTTAATTTGAGCCTTTGAGAAGCATACTTTGCATGGTAACTTCAAACATAGTCAAATGGCAGGATATTTCTTGTTATCTAATGGCAATTTTCCTTACCGCCATTAGCTGTTACTATCTGAAGACCACTAAGACAATAGGCACATCTTTTTCAAGAAAAGGAATTAACAAGCTTCAATGTCCCTACTGTATTAACATGACCATGGTTTCAACTGCCCATATTGATCAGTACCAGCACAGTGGCACCAGTGCCAGCCATAGCAAGCTACTTGGTATCATGCAGTGCTGGTCTGTATTGACCAGTGCTGGTTCAAAATGGGATGGTCACAGAGCTATTGTGCTTGGTACCGAGCCAAAAGAGCTTTTAAGCCCTTTTTTGGGTGGGGATGTGGGATGGGGGTTGGGGAAGGAGGGGGGGGGTTATGGCATGAAACGTGTCTGTCCAGAATGGCACAATACAACATGTCCAGCTGATTATCATTCAGCTAATTGACCATCTTAAGCATATTTTGCTTCACTTCATCAAAGGATTGAATCAGTACCTTTAATTCTGCCAAAATCATCTCTAATATCCTAGGTACTGCTTAGCCTTTATAGCTATGTCTGCTCACAAAACATCAGCTCGGTAGCTGGAACCACATTCAACTATTTCCACACTAAAATATTGAAGATGTTCCAGTTAAAAAAGAAAAAGAGAAAAAACAAAATGAAGAAAGAAACTAATAAATTGCTACATTAGGAACAAGAACATAGGTTACCTCCCTGACAGTTCTATAATCATTTATGGGTTTCTCTGCAGCAGCATCAACAACATGAACAAGAAGCCGAGTTCTCCTTAGGTGTCTCAAAAAATTTCGGCCAAGCCCCTGTAATAAATTAAGTTTTTTTTTGTGAATAAAGCATCCGATGCTGTCAATAAAAGAAAATATGACAAGATATCATTTGCACAGAATTACCTTGCCTAAATGAGCACCTTCAATCAGACCAGGCAAATCAGCTAATGTTGCTCCTGAGGAATACTTAAACGCTCCTAAAGTAGGGTCTCCATCAAGGCGACCAAGGTTTGGCATTAAAGTTGTGAAAGGGTAGTCAGCAATATCTGGTTTTGCAAGCGTGATAGCTGCCAAAAGAGTTGACTTTCCAGCATTTGGGAGTCCCTGAAGAGAGCAAACAAGACTCTCTTCAGCAAAATGTTCCTTTATTTAATACAAATATGCTATACATAAGCCAGCACTTCACTAAATTCACTGCAACAAGGATTGAGTTGATAAGGTAGCTCTCTATAACATAAATATCAATTACAGAGCTCCAATTGCCAAATAAAATGCCGATATGACCTTATTGTTTAATATGGTAAGCAGTATATGTTCTGATGTCTCTTGGGCCTTGTCAATGTAACAGTTATTTGTTTATGTTAATTGAAACCTGGAGCATTTTGGTTATGTTTTATTAGGACTTATGACAATAATATGAGCACTGAACTTAGTGAAGCTCAATAATGTAA
The DNA here is from genome assembly GCA_021397845.1 of Areca catechu. Taxonomy (NCBI): domain Eukaryota; kingdom Viridiplantae; phylum Streptophyta; class Magnoliopsida; order Arecales; family Arecaceae; genus Areca; species Areca catechu. The sequence continues at coordinate 77,212,186 of CM038039.1, read as the reverse complement.
AGCACAGGTTGGCATGGGTCACCTCCTTTGCACTCCTTCATAAAAGCATCCTTAAGCAAAATAAAAACTGGTTAAGTATTAATAGAGCAAATCAAAGTGGCTTCAGTGATGGTGATTGATGAGTAAGGATAGACTAACCTGATTCAAGATTCCAGGAGGGTTTAGATTATCTGAGCAGGTCTAGATACACTACAAATGGCAAGCATAAATAAAGTGGTTAGCAGAAGTAGTTAATTAGGAAAATATGAGCATTGTTACCGCAGCAATGGATGATTATACTCATTTTCTCAATTTAATTAATGTTTCCATCGCTAGTGGCAAATCACTATAATATCCATGATAGTCAATGTTGGCCCCTTGGATGTTTTTACATGAATGTCTTGGCTCCTGTTAAATCATTAACACATTATTGGTCATATTAAGCTCCAAAAGAGCACTGTACAAAATTAAATCATGATAAAAATATCTCTAGCAAGAACAGTAAGCTCAAACCAATCACAAGGCTTTGAGATCTCATGACCAGCCTATGAAGGGATGGAAAGAACCAACATGAGGATCAACATGGTAAATGAGCTTGAATAATAGAAACAGTGCCGGTCAAAACCCTGATCATATTAATAGTTGCAGTATTTCATCTTTGTTGACAAGCTTCCACCAAGAATGCTTGGAGTAACACCAAACTATACATGCACATGATAAAAGTACTAGAAGCAACTGAAGCACTAAGGAAGCAAGAATGATAACCTTAAAGCAAAATGACCGACAGGGTCAATAGCATAGACAATGCAACTAAGCATTGAGCACTTAGCAGGCCAACAAACTCTAAGGGTAATAGCAAAACATACAAGAAGTGAATCTAGCATCAAATCTCTTAAAATATATAGACTTTGCTGATGTTCAAACACTCTCAGGTAAGAAACTATAATTTTGGTCAGCCAAGTGCGAAAGGGCAATGTAAACCAAGAGAACAAGGCTTCGTAAATTAACCAGAAAAAAAAAAAAAAAAAAAAAAAAAAAAAAAAAAAAAAAAAAAAAAAAAAAAAAAAACTGTAGCACTGGTCGGCCAAGTGTGAAAGGGTAATGTAAACCAAGAGAACAAGGCTTTCTAAGTTAACCACCAAAATGATTTTACAGATAACAAGATGCTGTCAGTAGTCTCGAACAGCCACCAATTGAGGCAGTTAACCCACATTAAACAGAAAATAAATGGAATAAATGGTTCAGAAAAAAAACCCTCAAATAATGGCCAAAAATAAATCCTTGAAAAAGGGTCCTGCAAGAAATAAATGAAAACCTCAGACTGGTCTTGAATCAAATCCTCCTCAAATAACATGAATTCTCTAATTCTGGTTTAGTTTCTAATTAGGTAACAAGCTAGCTAGCTTAAGAGCCCATTTCATTCTGACTAACCGAAAAAGGAAAAAAGAAAAACCTGCATAAAGTTCGAAAGGCTCAAGAATAGAAACAAATTGGTAAAAAACAGAGTAATTCATTTGGAAAAGAGAAGTACTGACGAAGTATTTAAAGGCATTTCAAAACCTTCTTGCATAGACAAAGTGAGTTAAATTATCTGACACTTAGAGGTTCTACTGTAAGTAGGCAAAAACACAGAAAAAGCTTGTTTGCAACCACTGACTAGGTTAGCAGAAAGAGCTTTAAAATACTCTCAAGGTCTACCAATCACAATGAGGCGAAGGTAATTTGAGACTAGCAATTCTTGTGCAAAATAGTCCTCCAACAACAAAAATAAAAGGAAAAGGATAAAATTATCCAACAGCTGAAAAGTCCTTTGGATTTGTCAATCCAGGTCCAGGGCAAGTGTGGTGTTCCCAAACTTTTAATTGGAGGCTTTTGAAGAGGTCTACTACCTGCATTCTTGCAAACAAGAGTGGGAAAAAATCATAATCTGCATTGACTTATGATGGCAACAGCATAGTGCATGATACGAGAGTTTGGTTTCCAATGTGGTAAATACAAAACTATATGTGCAGCCAATGTAGAAATGGAGTCTATTGCTAACAAAAATGATGTGACAGAAGATCATTGACTTCTGTTCCTCTTTCCTTTTTATATGATGCAAGCATTAGAAAAAAAACACCCAACCAGAGCAAGAACTTCCTTCATTGGCAACCATGGAAATTATTCTTGCATTTCTTTCACAGTAGCCAGACATTTTTCTGAAAAATTATAAAAGCACCTTGCAATGAAATAATGCAATTCGTCACCACCTTCACACATTGAGAAGGTACTTTTGATACCACCTTATAAATGCTAGGCATTATAACTTACTGGCTTGTTTCAATCATGCACCCTTTTATGATCTTTCCTAATAAGTAGTTAGCTTGAGAACTCTTGACAAAATTTAAATTTTAAAGTAATAATATTCAGGCCCTCTCACCCTCATTTAACTAAAAAGAATAAGCTTTTATATGACCTTCCAGTTATTTTGCACTCAAAAGGTATCATGTCTCATATTGTACAAATAAAACTGAGTATGAAAGTGTTTGACCCTCTTTTGATTTGAATTACCTGGCATTTCAGAACACATGGCAATCAAAGTTAACGCTACACTCCATTAAATGTTCTTCATGATAAGCAAGAATTATCATCTTCATCAACTTAGTTAAACTAATCTCTAGATATCGCATTTGATGGTTTAAAAGAACGAACAGAATAATACTACTGACTACTGAGAACTGACCACTAATTTCATATAATAAATGTCAAAACTAGAAAGAACTCAAAGATTTGTTCACATACCACAAGGCCAACATCAGCAACCACTCTTAAGGTGAGTTCCAAGCTAACCTCCTCCCCAGGCTGACCTAAAACTAGAACCTTCAAAAAAGCAGCAACAAGATGCTTATACAGAGGGGAAAAAAAATAGAAACACCTCATCAATGAGATAACTATGCAAAGATTTCAGGTATAATGTTACAGGAAATCCAACCGATTTAAAATCTTTAATTCTTTATATAGGGTCAGGTATTCTCCTTGTCCTAAGGCTTTCATCCTTTCAGTTTGAGTACCATTTAGTGAAAATCAAAAGGCTTAAGGTATAATGTTATGTGATACATTTGCAAATAAATTATGTGATATATTCTACTATAGCAAATAAATTATGTGATACAAATGCCAAGGTTTAAGGTATACTGTTATAGGAAGTCCAACCGATCCAATATATTCACATAGGGTTAGGTATTCTCCTTGTCTTAAGGCTTTCATCCTTTCGGTTTGTGTACCACTACCATTAGCGAAAATCAAAAAAGATAGAAATATTTTATAGCTTCTGTGTCATTTTCTTGCTTACTCTAGCATGCGGTCTTCCTTCTATGACCTTGGCAGTGTTTTTTTTTAATGAATCAAGATACATCTCAAGAATTATATTACCGCATACACATGCTCAACCATGGATTGCAAATTAACATATGCTCCAAGTAGATCAAATCAGAAGGCAAGTTTCAAGTTTCAACGGTCATGATAGCATGCAGTGGAAGATCTTTAAATTTCAAGGTTGTAGTAAAAGGTCTGGTATGCAATACAAATTATGTTTCATTCTTTGGTGTTTTGAAATTTCTCTGTTATATTTGGCAGAATTAATTTGGTTTACCATAAACATATAATAAAGGAGGAGTAAATTTTAAAATTAGAAAAAAGTTTTCTGCTGTAGGTTTCTGTGTATGACCAGAAAGCAAGTTTTATTGCTGACTTTTGAGTTCTCAGAAATCCTTAAGAATTAAAATCAGAAACCATGATGAAATGATAAGTTCAGCTCAGCCTGTTCACAACTCATCTCAACCTTTAGGACTAATTTATCTTTTGATTAGTAGTCTATCTCCCTTTTGTCTTCATCTTCAATAAAAAAAAAGTTCAAAATATATCATTCCTAATCCTTCTTGCATCACATCTTACATATTAGCAACCAATTTCTGAGAAATGTGAGAAGATCTTACTTCAAAAGCTTAGCTAAACCTTCAGATAAAGTTCAAAGGATATTGTAGCCGTATCATTCACATATTAATCAGAGTCAGAGGTAGCAGTATATGTGTCATATACACAAATTTAATGTTATCAAATTTGGGCAAATTGATTCACGTCAACCAATAAATCAGGTACATGCAAATAGCAGAGACTGCATCTGTACATTGCAAAACCTTCAAACTCAGATTATCAACTAATACATGTGACTAATATTTATATGTTTATTTGAGTATTTTTGTGCAAATTTGAAGTTGGTTTCTTTAACAGTCATTCATGAGATCATAAAGCAATGAAAGACACTATTTACAAGGTTCTAGATCTAGAAGTCTCGATTGTGTACTTTATTATTTTACAATATCAACTGTTATTGTGTTGAATGCAGTCAAGTGTTGGTCCCTGCCACATGGCATGTACTCGGCCAGCCAAGGACAGGCAAAGAACAGGGGTTACGTACCCCCTGTACCACTTTTACTGGTGCATGCCAATTTTAACCAGTCCATGCTGGTGCATTGGCACATGATAGCATGGAACTATGGGATAGATAAGGGCCAGCACAAACTCATTGTTCATGTTGAAGGACAGCACATGGCCCGCAAGCACCACAAACAGTATGTTTCCAGGCTATGCTGATTTCTGACAGACACAAGTGCTTTTCCTCAGAATGCGATCTTCTTTATTTCCTTACTTTCCTGAATTTAATTAATTAATTAATTACTAGTTTTATTGATCAATGCATCTCAAGTACATCAAAGGCATCACATGTCAATAGCTACAATTCATTTTGAGACTTGGCAAATTACAACTAAGAAAGTACAATAATTGATTGATATACCTAAATCCAGCTTCAGTAACACAGTGATTTACCTTGTCACTTTCATCTCTCATCACATTACTAGATAGTGCCATCAACCTTTTCCTTTTATGTTCAGGCATCTCTAACAAGCTAATCTGCGACAAAGAAACAGGGATGACACTAATAACAGTGAATAAAAGTAAATTAAGCACTATGGTAAAATGAAAATATTGTGCATTGACTATCAGGTTTAATCTTCACATCGCTTTAGTACATACTAGAATTATAAAGAGACATCAAAATGACATAAGCATATTTTATTATATTGCATACTACAGGATGCAAAAGAAAATTGAAAGTTTACTGACATAATGATCATGGAATCTTGCTAGCAGGCAAGTAAATTATGCAGTCAAAGTCTTGGAGAGAGCCACTAGCCAAACATCAATTTTCATCTTGGTTTATGATATGGATATAATCATCCAAGCCCCTTGGCAAGCGCAGTTATCAGCTCTAAGACAAGAAGGCATCATGTTTCCCATCAATTTTTTTCTAGTTTATAAACTGAAACTAGAATAAAGAAAAATTTCTTTATGATGGGGTGAATATGGAGATTGAAAAACAAAAGGTCAAAAATATTGTATTTGTATGTATCATGTATGCTGATTTATATGTTATTATCATAAAGAAAGGAGCTTATTTATCAGTGATTTCAGTATAGGTTTTACACATACAAAAATACATTTTCCATGGTTTACATGAATTGACTCCAGCTTTTTCATCTACATCTTTAAAAAAGATACATAAATTGGCCATCCAATAGCTTAAATGGCAGAAATGATGGCTGTCTTCATCCACTCAAATGCTTCGAACAAGCTGTCAATTGGATGATGCAACTACAGTTCCAAACCTAGTGATTGGGGTTTGGTGAAAGCAAAAACTAAAGCAATGCTTCGAATTAAGTAAAAGGCATAAACTTGGTATAAACACAAAGAGCATAAAGACATATTTACATATATACATATGTACACAGTACATATACATGCAAGCAGTGCACATGCATGTCCACACACACAAAAGAAAGGATGAAAAGAAAGGTAAACCGTCTTTGGGATATTGAGGCAAAACAACAAGTAGGCCCTCGATAGGTGACATGATTTTTGCATAATATAGTAGTTTGGACTATAAGATTTTATGCCCTGGTAGGAATGGAGGTGAGATGGCCGTTGCGTTTTGTTTTAGTGAGAAAATAGGACTGGGATGGGGTTGGGGCTCCGAAACCCATCCATGCAGTGAGAGAAGAAGAAAGAGGAAAGAAAGAAAGGAAGATGAATAAAGGAAAAAAGCGAAAGGAAAGAAGAAAAATGAAAGAAAGAAATGAAAGAAGAAAAGGAAAGGAAAGAAGGAAGAAAGAAAAAAGAAAGAATAAGTAAAATAAAAAAAAGAAAGAAGGGATAAGAAATGAAAGAAAAAGGAAATAAAAGAAAGGTATAAGAAAATAAAGAAAAAAAGGGAAAAAAAAAGAAAGGGAGAGAAACGGAGGATATTTACCGGGATGCATGACGGGGACCATTGCCAGGATGGGATGAGACAACGGGGCATCCCATTTAATGGAGATATTAGGATACTTCTATCCCATGAAATTTAAAACCTTTTTGGACTTTGGCCTTTATAAGAAAGTGCATAAATAGTGTACAACCCACAAAACCGAAGGAAGTATAAAATAAGTGGTTGGTCATCCAAAACAACAGAACATAGCAAAATTTATTATCTAGATTCTATAGTATATTAATGAGTTATTGTCCACTTCAATTCTCATAGTCTTTTTGATATTTTTTTCTTATATTTGTTCATGGTGTAAACACAAAGTGCTTTCCAATTACTTTAGCTAGGCAAGCATCCACATTAAGATATCTAGGGGTTAGCGCTCTATTGTCTTTCCTTAGACAATGCAGGCATGTAATTGGAAAATCTGAAACTTGTTGATCGGTAAAAATAAAGCTAATATTTAAGTCTACACAAAAGGGAGGTTAAAAGCATACTGGTATATAGCTTTTGCATATCTATAACTGCTCGTCCCTTTCCTGAGGCCAATATGCGACAGTACATGGCACCGCATAGCTCTTTTTCTGTGGCTAACAGCTGTTAGCTCAGTTGGTCCGCACCCAACTCTCCATGGGAGAGCCTACGTACAATCCAAGTGATAGTGGATAACCACCATATTGCTTTAACAAAAGTGGAAAAAAGATTTTTTGGTTTGATTAATATTGGCATAATATAAGATACCTCAGGGCTTGGACTGAGCAATGATAAGATCAGCAACTCATCTAAAATTTTCCAAGTCCAAATCACACAGGTAAAATTACTTTAAATATTTTTACCAAATAATCAGATTATTTCAATTATTGAATTTTGTCAGTGCATAAAATCAGTTAATTGAAGGCCAGCATACATCATCTGATATGGTACCAAAAGCATTAAATCTAACTTTCTGCAGATATGAACATAATTTAGTACGCACCCCGCCTTGACCACCCCTTGCAACAAGAATTTCATCACCCGGATGTGCTAAGTCAGCAAGAAACTTCCCCCTCTTGCGTCTTACAACTGTACCTGTCATTATTCTAAACAGTTAGAATTGGATGTGACTCTGTCTAATTAATATTCAGTGGTTGAATATCTTATCAAGCTTGATACTTAATAAAATTGATATGTATTCACAGATGATGATGAGTCTGGCAAAAAAGTCGGTGATGAGGAGTGTCGAGATGCTTACATTCAAAAGTTCAAATACCATGAAATCTTCATATATGGATAGGTTAGCAGAGTGAATTCAGAAATCTACAAACAGCAATACAATGACCAACACAACATTTGGCTTTATTTGAACCAGTATTTGTTATGCATATGACTTATTTTATGTATAGATGGTGAAGGTTTCAACATGTGATATATCTAATTGACAGAAGTATATGAGGTCAAAGTTAATTGGCATATTTTTTATATTAATGTGAACAATTCCGTGGATGGTTTTGAACCCATCATGCACAATGCATGTGGTACCAAGGTTCGCCGAAACGGCTGGGGGGCATATCGAACCGGACCGGTGTCCGGATGGCATAGTTCGGCCTATTTAAACAGGTCGGGGGGTTTAGAAATAAAAAAAAATTAAGAAACCGGCCCGAACTGCGCCGAACCAGTCGGTTCGTGACCGGTTCGGTCCGGTTCAAACCAATTTTTTTTATTTTTTTTCTATTGGGTATTGTACAAGGGGGTTTTAATAAAGAGACAGAGAGGTAGAGAGCTCTCTGTTCGTTCTGTTCAACGAAGAAAAAAAGGTCATTTTTTTTTATTTCAAGCCAATCAAATGCCAACTAATTCAAGAGAAGGATAGATTCAAGATATGTAGAGCTTTCTTTTTCCCTCTTTCCCTCTCATCTCTCTTTTTTTGAAATTCGTGAAAATTAAAAAATTAGGAGAAAATACTATAATTTTTTTTGTTGTGCATGATTTTAAAGTATGTTATAGATCTAGGAAAGATCTACACAATGATACTAAGATCTTGATTTTTTTGTTAAATATATAATTTTTTAAATTAAAAAATAATTTTAGATTAAAAAAATAAATAATAAAATAAATAATAAAAAAATATAATTATAGATTATTATTATGGGGCTCGTAAGCTACTCTCACTATAAATTTCGTGTCGATTTATCTAAATTTTGTTGCGTCTTATGAGTAGTGCTTTTAAATCTAAAATTGAAGAAAAAATGGCCTTTAATACATTTCCAGTATCTTAAAAAAATATATCTAGCATCTATGATATGATCCTACATGAATCTAAAATCAATTTTTTTATAATATTTTTATTTTTCATATTTTTTAAATCTAAAAAATTAAAAAATATTTATTTAAATTAAAAAATAAAAAATTAGGTTAACAAAGTATTAATTAATAAATATAATTATTGACCTTATGTGCAATTTAAATATTCAGGTATGAATCCATCGAGGAGGAAGAAGGATCCGGAGTGTGATATTGGTTGGTTCATGAAAAAATGCTCTCGGGTCGACATTACTGGTGGTGTAAATAGTGCAATATAAAATTCAAAGGTAGGGGTAACGAGATTAAAATAGCACTTGGTTGGTGACTATTCTGATGTATCTGCATGCCGAACAGTGTCCATAGGAGGTCCGTCAGTTGATGAAGAAGCATTTTATTGATTTCAAAGCTGGAAAGGAAAGAACATCAAAGAAGAAAGCAGAGGTGGACCGCAGAACCGTAGAATCACCTTCTTATTACTCCAGGAAGTCAGAAAGAGCATTTATTCCTTTTGATGAGGAGGCACATATGAAGGCTGTTATTTAGACGAGCCTTGTATGACCAGAGGTAGCTAGAGAAGACGGCTAGGCAGAGACAGCAATTTGGACCATTAGCTTTTGAATCGAGATCGAGATCAGGCTCTGCAAATATTGCAGGAGAGTATGAGACAGTTTAGGAGGACCTCCTCAGTCACAGAACCCATCAGGAGAGGCACCAGTCGTATTGCATCCATATTGAAAATATTTGGCAGTAAAAGGAAGTCTTTCAGGAACATTGCAATAGGAGTCACTATCCATGATGTCGATCCACATGTCTTTCCTAGCAGAGATTCCAAGCAACAGAGGATTGACACCATTCTGAAAAAGTATAAAAAGAAGGATATGTAGCAGGCCATCGGATCCTGGTTTCATTTCAGTTATATCCCAGCCACGTAGCAGACAATTAATATTATCACTCTCCTATTTCATCTATACAGGTCGCTGATACAGATATAGATCCTTTGGGATCGAGAGATATTTATGGTCAGCTTCTGGACAGTAATAAGGAGCTAAAAAATTGGATTGACTCCTATCAAAGCAAGTGGCCCTTGTATGGATTGACAGTGATGTGTAATGGTTGAACTAGTCCTACTAGATAGAGCATCTTCTTGATTTATTGTGATGAAGTTTTTTTTCATAAATCTGTTGATACTTCAAATCAAGTAAACGACAGCAGTTATATCCTCAGATTGATGGAGGAGGTGATTGATTAGGTAGGAAAGCAGAATGTTGTGTAGGTTATCACAAATAATGGACCATAGTACAGGGCTACAGGGCAGATCTTGATGCACTAGTGACCACATATTTTTTGGACCTCTTATGCTACACATTGTATTGACCTCATGTTGATGGATATTAAAAAAATCTGTAGGATGCAGAAGATAGTTGAGTTAGCACAGACCATCATTAGATTCATCTATAACCATATTACATGGGTCTTATCATTAATGAGGAGCTTTACTGGAAAAGAAATATTGAGACCACGGATCACGCGATTTGCTACAATTATATAGCACTTGATAATTTTCTTAACAAGAAAGTAGAGCTGCATCAGATATTTGTCAGTTAGGAGTGACAGCAGAGTAGATATGCCAGGACAAATACTAAGGGGAGCAATGTCGAAATTAGTTATGAGACAGACATTGTGACAGCGGGCTGAAAGGATAGTGGAGGCTATCAAGCCTCTATATAAGGTACTTCAGATCGTGGACTCTGAGAGATATGCTCATATAGGCTCCCTGTATTACATGATGTAAAGGACAGAGGAAAAGATCCAAGAAACAGATCCAGCACATGCTACTGAGTATATCCGGATCACTGATGAACGGTGGAGTTATCAAATAAATTCAGATTTGCATCTGCAGGTATGCAATAATTCGTGAGCTTCCTAAAATTTTAAATTAAATTATGTTTGTATAAGTATACTTGACTAATTCTTAAAATATATGTGTAGCTTACTATCTAAATCTGAGATTCTAATACTCCATACCAGACATTGTTATGGATGAACAGTTTATATTTACCCTACGCAATATTATATACAAGATGGAACTCGATCCAGATGTCGTAGCTATGTGCCTAGAAGAAGTAAGTTAGGTTCAAATTGTTGAGTGATTTTTATTAGCACTAATTTCAACAAGTAGCACGTGATAACAACACTTTTTTTCCAGACAATTTTTTAGAGAGGGCACAGATTCTTTTTGATCGACTGTAGCTATCAGAAGTAAATCAAAGATGAATCTTGGTACGTACTACTAAGTACTAAGTCTAATATTAAAATTTAGATTGATTTTTTTAATTTTGATGAATCTAAAATTCTAAATAATTTAATATCTTTTGTAGCTGAATGGTGGGTGCATTTTGATGGATCTGCAAAACATCTGAAAGTTCTTGCAGTCAAGATCTTCTCCTTGACGGTGTCATCGAGTGGATGTGAGTGCAACTGGTCTATATTTAGCCTTATCCACTCCAAGTAGAAGAACCGTCTAAAACAGAAACGCCTCAATGATCTTCTTTATATATACTATAATTTAAGGTTGAGGCTAAAGTGCATTCAAGAGAAAGTTGAATTGAAATACTTCGATCCCACTGCAAGTACTTATATTGATGAGGATGAATATCCAATGATTGGATGGGTCGTGAGTCAACAGCAAGAGCTAGAGCTTGATGAGCCAGGATCGCCGCCTCGACTCGCCAGTTTTGTAGCTAGTGAGGTTGGGATGGATGCTGAACAATGGGCAACAAGTATATTCCTTACAGGGCTTCAGCAAATACAGTACATCATCCCTCCCCGCCATCTATTCATTTCAGAGACAAAGAAAAAGGAAAGGCAATTGCACATTCACCGGAGCACTCAGTTCATTCAGATTTAGATACCGAAAAGAGTGATGCTAGTGCTTCTTTAGATAGTGAAGGATCTAGTAACCAGGGAGAGGCCGGAGGACAGGAGTTATAGCCACCTATTCATCTTCGATTCACTAGTGAGTCGCAGTTTAGCCAAGCCACACAGGATATAGACCATGGAGCACCAGCTGGTAGATCTCGTGGTGATACGATTTCATATAGATGACAGGCTTTACGAGATCGTTCGGGACACGATGCAACTCTTGCACGTGGAGTAGGATCCATGGATGTATCAGGATCATCCTCATACTCGGGATCTTCTTATCCGCAGCTACCGGTAGCTTATGATTTATATGGTCCATATGATGCATCTGAGACATCATCTTCCAGTGATTATTATTACATGCAGCCCGGAGCATCTTATGGATCTGATTTTACTGCTGGTATATTTGGATAGGCCCCTGCACAGTCATATCATCAGTCTCTGGAAACCTCTCAGAGTCAGGACCTCAGTAAGGAATCTGCGATGAGTTACGATCCATCATGGCATACCTCCTGGGATGACTTTACAGGAGTATCATGCGATCTGCTAGAGAGATTTACTGATCTTCTTCCACAGTATATAAATGATCTCGATATTTATGGACATCGACACTCTATCCGATTCTAGATATCGATATATAATTATATTTATATTTTATCTTTCACTTTCATTAATTTTGATAATCTTATTTTAATTATCATTTTATATTTTATTTTAATTAGAATTAATGTATTAGCATTTTTTAAATCCTAAACTCTAAACATTGAACCCTAAACTCTAAATCCTAAATCCTAAATCCTAAAGGCCTAAATACTAAATCCTAAGACCTAAATCCTAAAAAAATAAAAAAAAATCCAAAATCCATTAACAAAAAAAAAGGACGTGCCGATTCATACCGGCATGTCTATCGTATCATGTGTTGGTACGGTACGGTACTGATATCATACCATACCGGCCCCGTACCGTTACTAGTACCGGGAACCTTGTGCGATACTCTAAATCAGGGTGAATACTGCAAATGTGAGAAACTATATGGTAGGCATGCAAAAGATTTAATAATAATATACATATTTTAGTTCCCTCCAATGCGAGTGGTTAAAGAAAACAAAGATGAGTGCATTTATTAGTCTCCACCATCTTGAAAAAGGGAAAGCAAAGAAGAGCTAGGAATAGGATTGGAAAAATGAAGCATACCCAAATTGCTGGCTAAAAGGCAGAGAAACTCACGAATATGCTGTGTGTGAAGAAAGCTAATTTGGAAACCGGCAATTTCATAGCTCTAAACACTTCAATGTGTTCCAATAGACCCTTCATGTATTATGACGTGACAATACCCATGTTCTGTAAAATTTTCCTAACACATCTTTAGAGTAGTTATTTACTTGGTTGTATATCTTTGAGTGTTGACAAATGCCAACTATTAGTGCAAGAGAGTGGAAATGTATCATGCAAGTACATACTACAATCATAATACACATTAACTAAAGGCTTGGTGATTACAACAACAGATACATGACGTTCCAAGGATCTACACATTTGAGTAAATATTTTTCCTAAGTGTAGCAGAAGCATCAAGCAATCAAAAATTAAACCACCAAAAACATGACAGTTCATATATGCTTTAATATTTAAAGTAATATGAAAATTAAATTTATAAATAGATTTAATCACATAATTTACAAACCTACAGGAACAGGTATTCGTAGCATTGGTGCAGCATATCCATCATGCAATTGAGAAGTCAAAGTACCCATGGCATCAACATTCGCCCCTCGCTTTGCATTATACCGGCTCTTTTTGTGAAATTCTAGGAGAGATTCTTTGCTCTCATCCGCATATATGACTACATCACCCCCATGTCCACCCATAGGTAGGATAAGTGAGCCATCTGAATCCCTTTTGTATGAGCTCTTTTTCGTTGACTTTTCCTGGTCACGTTTTCCTTGTGACTTGGAAGTATTTCCCAGGTTTGGCAAGCTAAGAACGGCACCATGGCCTCCATCTCCAGAACGTACAGTGATGAAAACCTGATCAAAATACTTGTGCGGTTCTCTTATCAATGCGGCAGCATTACTGGATGGAGATTCTTTGACCCTTGCAGATCTGCAGTTAATGACAAAGTACTGAATGCCTTTTGACCTATAACTCCACTTTCCACCTCTGAAAAAGATAACTCATGGTAGATTATGAGTAATCTAGAAATCCAAAAAATATTCTAAAATCTCCATCAAAACAAAAGCCTCAAGCAACAAAGAAATGTAAAAAGCAAGAAATCAGAATCCAAGAGTACAATAAGTAAAAATTGTTCAAATGAAATAAGAATGTTGAGAAACCAAGAAATGTAAAAAGCAAGAAATCAGAAACTACTAGTACAGTGAGTGGCTACAGTAAAGGAAACAAAGATTGAAAAAAGTATAATTTAATCCCACAGATACTTGAGGCTGACCAAAAATGGAAAACAGACCGGAAGCAGAAGTTAAACATTTTGGGTTGTTATTGATTACTTGTCTAAGCAGCACGAAGCCCCTGAAGACACTAGCTTTTTTATGTCAAAGAGTCATGCAATTCCAATATCATTTTAAAGTTCATTTACTGAACATATAGGCATGTTTTCCCAGTGGGGAACCCACAACTTGACTTAGGTAACGCTAGTCCAGCTGCATATATCTAAGGGCCAGGCTGGTCACAGACAGATGTGAACATTCAATTTCAACCCACAAGGTGAGGGTTACCCTAGATTCTCAGTTCCGACCAGGTTTTATTTTGGCCCCAGCCTGTGGAAATTAGTTTATTATATTAAGTACCTATGTGTCTATAATTTTCAGAAAATACAAAAAGTAACTATGTTATTTAACCCTAACAAACCCATGATCTGAAAACTTTTGTTTTATACAAATGTCAGCAAGGCAAGGTAAAACTCTCATTGTTTCACCCTATTGTCATCTAAACTTCTTGAGAAGATGTTGACACTGAGAAATACTACAGGCCGTCCTTGTGTGTGCATCAGATCCCTTATGGAACTAGGCTTCCTACAATATCTCTTCAAAGAAGTTGTAATAAGAAATAGCTTTTTTCTACTAGAATCCTTCATGAAGACAAAATGAGAATTTACAAAGCTGTAACATGCTTGTACCTTTTTCTCCTGAATATACAAAACTATCATCTTAGTGAAACTCTCTCTAAAGTACAATCTGGTCTTCTTAAGCTCACTACAAAGCCCATTGCAAAACAATCATCTTAATTACTGCTTGCTTGCACAAATCATTGGAACAAAACACTATGAACTAATAAACTCAGAGTGCTTCAGTTAAATATTTAATCACAAATTCAGTCTATAAACAACTTTACAAGATGAAAAATACAGGGAAGAGAGAGAGAGAGAGAGAGAGAGAGAGAGAGAGAGGGTTTGCCAAATTTCCATAAAGAATTCAATGTTGAAGATTAAACAAGAATATGTAAAAGAGATTAGACATTGTAAACTATGGGTTGTCATCTCAAAGTTAAAAGAAAATCCCATAGAAATCAATAGAAATCTACATCAAATCCCTTACATACTATCTGATTTCAACACCCCTCACCCACGCGGTGGCAATTCTTTCTTTGCTAAATTCATAAATTCATCATGTGCTTATAAAACCCAATATAAATAATCCATCTCACTCAATGATGCACCCAACGCAGGTCATCATATGGTGCTTTTAGTTAAATTTAATAATCTGAAAGACACCTCCTCACCTCTTACCATCCCCAACCTCTGATGCTCCCGATTCACTAGATGCACGTGATATCACTTAGGTGCCGAAATAGACGGATTAGGTGAAGTACAATAAGAATCATTGGTAATTCTTCAAGGTTCACAAAAATGATAAATCATTGACTAGTGAGTGAACGGTTCAAAGTTCAAACATTCCAAGACAAATGCTTAGTGATTCATCCAATAAAAAGAAACTGCAACAAAATTCTGTTAGAGGTTTGGAGGGAAAAACCCAAAATTCCCTCCAAGCCATTCCTTTAGTCCCACATGGGAAAAGGAGAACATCCCAAAGCCACTTAAATATGATCCCTCTTCCGTTTGGCCTTGTACCGTCTTGGGCCACTCACACGCGCGCGCGCGGCCCGGCCCGGCGGTTCGGTCGCACGCGCGGTCCGGTCCGGTTCGCAGGCGTGGTGTGGTGTGATTTTTTTTTGCCCGATTTTCTTTTATTTATTTATTTTTTCTTTCCGTTCGGAGAGCCCGAGAATCCGTTCCCGTTCGGACTGCATCGCGTCGCGTCTTCTCCAATCGTCGCGACTTCTGAAGAGCGGCCTTCTCCGAGCGTCGCGTCCTCCGCTGTACCGCGTCGCGTCTTCACCGAGCGGTGTCTCTTCCTCACGGTGTTTCTCCATCTATAAAAGGATGGAGTCAGATCACATGTAGGGATCTGGACCCTCTCTTCCTCTCTATATATTTTTTTTTTCCCGATCTAGAACTCTCCTGCGTTCTAGGTTTTCCTGTTTTCAGTTTTCCTTTTAATCTGGTTTTCACTGCTGGGCGAAGCCGTTGTCAATCCCTTCACAGTCGTGCCTGCAGGAGGGATACCCGGTTGTATCTTGGGGCAGAGTTCTCGGATTGAATCCTGCACGAGGGCCGAGAATCGCCTTAGGACAGTGCCTCTGCACACCTCCGGTCAGAAATCCTAAAACTCAATTTATGATTCATAGTACATGTTTAAATTATTGTTTTACATAGGACAGATTCATTGTATTACTGTTCTGTATAGCATTGTTTAGTGTTTTAGGATAATATAGATAGATTTACATTTATTGTTTCTACTTTTATTTCACAGTACCAATTTTTCTATCAATCTAAGGCGATTCTCGATGAAATAAAATAGAAAAAAAAAAAAAAAAAAATATTATTTAATTAAATACATATGTTCTGATATTGATTATTAAAATTCTAAAACGAATATTTATTATTGTGCAGCTCTAGTTCTTAAATCACCTTGGTATGGGTTCTGTGGATTCTTCTAGCCTTAAACCTGATAGATTTGATGGGAAGGGTTTTCTTAGATGGCAAGAACAAATGGAGGCCTGGTTAATTTCATTAGGTCTAATTTCTGCCCTAGGTAAAATCCTTCCATTTGAAACCAATTCCCAAGGTTCTGATGCAACTTCTAAGTCTCCTGAAGAAGTAGATTATCACTGTAGGTTTAGAATATTGAGTTGTCTTTCAGACAACCTATATGCAACCTATAGGAAATGCCAAACTTCTAAAGAACTCTGGGGTGCTTTAGAAGATACCTATATCAGAGATCATGAGGGGGCTATGAGATTTACCGTTTCTGACTTTCATAACTTTAGAATGGTAGATAACCAACCAATCAATGACCAGATCCATCATTTCCAAAATCTTGTTCAAGAAATTCTTAGAGGAGGGTCTATCCTTGATGAAACGTATCAAGTTTCAAGTTTAATAGATAAACTTCCTCCATCGTGGAATCAATTTGCCAAAAATATTAAAAGGACTCAAACCTCCCTGACCTTTAGGTCTCTTCTTCAATCCATCAGGATCGAAGATCAATACAGACTTAGAGAGATTCAAGAAAATCAACTCAAGGCCAAAGTCAATCTTACCGAAGGTCAAAATCAAAATACTAAAGGCCAGAACTCTAGAGATTACAATTCTAATTATAAACCTAAGGGGAAAAATTTTAAAGGAAAAGGAAAACATTTCCATCAAAACAATATCCATAGGCATAATAACATAAAATCCAAGGATCAAGGTGATGGAAGATTCTGCTTTGTCTGTGGAAGGGACAATCATATTGCTCCTCAATGTTTCTACCGGAAGAAGCAAAAGGTTGTCCAGAAGAAGAAGAATGATACTAAGAACCAGAATCATTTCAAATCTCAGGTCAATATGATTGAAGGAGAATCATCTTCTTTTAGGTCAGTCTCCTTCACCCCTTCAATAAATCTAACCTATTTTAATTATGAATGGTGGTTAGATACTGGTGCTAATATCCATGTTTGCACTGATAAAATCTGGTTTTCATCCTATCAGGGATCAAGTGAAAGAAGTGTAACAATGGGTGATGGAACAGCTGTTCAAGTACTAGGTTCAGGTCACATCAATCTAAAATTTACCTCAGGAAAATCTTTGATTCTTCGTGATGTACAGCATGTTCCAGCAATTAGAAGAAACCTAATTAGTGGTTCTTTGCTTGTCCAGACAGGACTTAAAGTTGTATTAGAATCAAATAAAGTTGTAATCTCCAGAGGAGATATGTTTATTGGCAAGGGCTTTGTATCTGAAGGATTATTCAAATTAAGTGTAATAGCACCTATTAATATCAATAAAATCTCTGGTTCTTCTTCTAAATCTACTGTGTTAAATTTTGAAGCTTGTGAAATTTGGCATGGCAGATTGGGTCATGTCAATCGTCGATCAATCAAGAAAATGTCTGATCTTCTATTAATTCCTAAATTAAATATAGATCATAAATCAAAATGTGAAATCTGTGTACAATCAAAACAACCTAGAAAACCATTCAAGCCAATAGAATTTAGATATTCCCAAATCTTAGAACTAATACATAGTGATGTTTGTGATTCTAATAGAACTCTAACACGTGGAGGTAGTCGTTATTTTGTCACTTTCATAGATGACTTTTCTAAGTACTGTTACACTTATCTTCTAAAAACTAAGGATGAAGTTCTTAATAAATTTAAAATTTATAAAGCAGAAGCTGAGAATCAGTTAGAAAAAAGGATTAAAATCCTTAGATCAGATCGAGGAGGCGAGTACACTTCAAATGAAATAAACCTTTTCTGTGAAGAAAATGGAATAATTCATGAAGTCACTGCTCCCTATTCACCTCAATCTAATGGTGTAGCAGAAAGAAAGAACCGAACATTACTAGATATGATAAATGCAATGATCATTAGTTCAGGTGTTCCAGAAAATTTATGGGGAGAAGCTCTTCTCTCTGCTAATTACATCCTCAATAGAATACCTGCGAAAGATAAAGATAAAACCCCTTATGAAATTTGGAAGGGTCACAAACCTAGACTTAGTTACTTTAGAGTTTGGGGTTGCTTAGCTAAAGTTAGTATTCCTGAATCCAAAAGATTAAAAATAGGTCCTAAGACCGTAGATGCCATATTTATTGGTTATTCATTGGATAGTAATACCTATAGATTCCTTGTTATTAACTCGGAAATATCTTCCATATCAAATAATATAATAATTGAATCCAGAGATGCAACTTTCTTTGAAAATATTTTTCCTATGAAAAATAGAGTGTCTTATCCAACGAATAATATTCCATCTTCTGCATCCTCAGTTGCAGATTTAACTCATGAACCCGAATCTGAACCTGAACCTAGACGGAGTAAAAGAATTAGAACAGAAAAGAATTTTGGTGAAGGTTTTTTCACATATTTAATTGAAGATACTCCTACTTATTTAGAAGCTTTGTCTTCTCCTGATGCACCTTTTTGGAAAGAGGCAATCAATAATGAGTTTGAATCTATTATCGAAAATAATACGTGGATTCTTACTAATTTACCTCCTGGAAACAAACCTTTAGGATGTAAATGGATTTTCAAGAAGAAAATGAGAACTGATGGAACAATAGAAAAATATAAAGCTAGACTTGTTGTTCAGGGATTTGGTCAAAAGGGTGGTATAGATTTCTTTGACACATATTCTCCTGTTGCTCATATCTCCACTATTAGAGTCATTCTAGCATTAGCTTCCATCTATAAACTCTATGTTCATCAAATGGATGTTAAGACTGCATTTTTGCATGGTGATCTAGATGAAGAGATCTACATGCATCAACCTGAAGGATTTTCTGTGCCAGGACAAGAAAATAAAGTCTGCAGGCTTGTAAAATCTCTTTATGGATTGAAACAAGCACCTAAGCAATGGCATGAAAAATTTGACCAAGTGATCTTATCCTACGGATTTCATATTAATGAATCCGATAATTGTCTTTATCAAAAACAAGTTAATGATCAATTCATCTTCCTATGTCTCTATGTTGATGACATTTTAATTCTTGCACCAGATTTGAATCTGGTTAATGATATCAAGAATTTTCTGTCTCATCATTTCAATATGAAAGATTTAGGTAATGCTGACTTAATCCTTGGAATGAAAATCATTCGAACTGTCGAATCGATTAGTTTATCTCAATCTCATTATACTAACAAACTTATAGACAAATTTGGATATTCTAATTATTCAACAGTTTCTACACCTTTTGATCCATCTACTCATCTTACAAAGAACACTGGAATACCTATAAATCAAGAAAAATATGCACAAATTATTGGATCTCTAATGTATTTATCCAACCGGACTAGGCCTGATATTGCTTTCACTATTTCTAGACTTAGTAGATATACATCTAACCCTAGTTCAATTCATTGGAATGCATTAGAAAGAGTGTTCAGATACCTTAGAGGTACTACTGAGTATTCTCTATGCTTTACAGGTTATCCAATGTTCTTGAAGGTTATTGTGATGCAAATTGGATTTCTGACACCTTAGATGTCAAATCTACATCTGGCTATGTTTTTCTGTTAGGAGGTAGTGCCATATCGTGGCAATCAACTAAACAAACTATTTTAGCTAGGAGCACCATGGAAGCCGAGCTTATTGCTCTTGACTCTGCCTGTACTGAAGCAGAATGGTTAAAAGAGCTTCTTACTGAGATCTCTATATCTTCTCCTATACCTCCAATTTCAATACATTGTGACTCTAGAGCTGCTATAGAATTTTGCAAAAAGAAGTTAATAAATACTAAAGTAAGCAGACACATCAAATTAAGACAAAAGTCTGTTAAAAGAAAAGCAAAACTTCAAATTGTTTCTATAAGTCATGTAGCTACAGATAATAACCTTGCTGACTGTCTTACAAAAGGCTTAAACAGGACTAAGGTCCTGATGTCATCGAGGGGGATGGGGCTTAGCCAATAAAGGATCTTCCAGCAGCGGGAACCCAACCTCTGTGATAGGAGATCCCTTGAAGGAGGTTCAATGTGGTAAAAACAAACTGATTGGTTGATCAGGGAGCACATGTAGTTTATTTAGCAGGAGTCTCTGACTCTAGCCCATCCCTATGATGATTAGTGCTCCTATGTAGTGTTTAGGAAGAGTTATCTCTGAATGAGTCCCGAGAGGTATTCCTCGAGATGTGACACTACACACATCCTTGGAGGGACTCACCTATGTGAGAATATCCGTATACGGCCGCGGCTAGAGACATAGGCAATCTCTAGAAATTCTCATGAAACAAATCAAGATGCTTGCACACGGCCATTAATGTGCAAACCCGCGACATGAGCTTCTATACTGTGAGTATTATAGTATAAATTTGATCTAACGGAACGTAGTTCAAGACCTGGTTCACTCCGCTCCCTTCAAATCAATACTATCAATGCTAAGTGAAGTGAACTTTAAAGGCACTTCATCAATTACACAGTATATGTACCCAGCAGTAAATATTTTTGTATTATGTTCTACTTGATTATTTATAATAAGTGAATTTTGAGTTTTGAGGGGGATTGTTAGAGGTTTGGAGGGAAAAACCCAAAATTCCCTCCAAGCCATTCCTTTAGTCCCACATGGGAAAAGGAGAACATCCCAAAGCCACTTAAATATGATCCCTCTTCCGTTTGGCCTTGTACCGTCTTGGGCCACTCACACGCGCGCGCGCGGCCCGGCCCGGCCCGGTTCGGTTCGGTTCGCACGCGCGGTCCGGTCCGGTCCGGTTCGCACGCGCGGCGTGGTGTGGTGTGATTTTTTTTTGCCCGATTTTCTTTTATTTATTTATTTTTTCTTTCCGTTCGGAGAGCCCGAGAATCCGTTCCCGTTCGGACTGCATCGCGTCGCGTCTTCTCCAATCGTCGCGACTTCTGAAGAGCGGCCTTCTCCGAGCGTCGCGTCCTCCGCTGTACCGCGTCGCGTCTTCACCGAGCGGTGTCTCTTCCTCACGGTGTTTCTCCATCTATAAAAGGATGGAGTCAGATCACATGTAGGGATCTGGACCCTCTCTTCCTCTCTATATATATTTTTTTTTCCCGATCTAGAACTCTCCTGCGTTCTAGGTTTTCCTGTTTTCAGTTTTCCTTTTAATCTGGTTTTCACTGCTGGGCGAAGCCGTTGTCAATCCCTTCACAGTCGTGCCTGCAGGAGGGATACCCGGTTGTATCTTGGGGCAGAGTTCTCGGATTGAATCCTGCGCGAGGGCCGAGAATCGCCTTAGGACAGTGCCTCTGCACACCTCCGGTCAGAAATCCTAAAACTCAATTTATGATTCATAGTACATGTTTAAATTATTGTTTTACATAGGACAGATTCATTGTATTACTGTTCTGTATAGCATTGTTTAGTGTTTTAGGATAATATAGATAGATTTACATTTATTGTTTCTACTTTTATTTCACAGTACCAATTTTTCTATCAAATTCAAGAACTTCCAACAGTTTCAAGAACAGGATGATTAGAAATCATGAGCTCAAGACATATAAAATCTACTTATTCTATAATTAATTTCTTTAAATTCTTCAGCTTCAGACACTGATCAAGAAGAGTAGGCAACAAGTACTTCACCTCATGACTAAAGAAAGATTGGAAAAGATAGCAGAGACGATAGACAAAGAAGGGTAAACGGAAGATTATTGACTAGGCAGCGAATGGTTCGAACATTCCAAAATAATTGCTTAACTGTTCAGCCAATAAAAAGGAATTGCAATCCTAAGAACTTCCCATAGTTTCAAGGATTAGAAATCACGAGCTCAAAACAGATAATATGTATTTATTCTATGATTAATTTCTTTAAATTACTCAACTTCACGCAACAATCAAGAAGAATAGGCAACAAGTGCTGCACCTCATGACCAAAGAAAGTTTAGGGACGACAAGAAAATCTGCGGTAAACGAGAGAATACCAGTAGAAAACCGCTAAAAATATGGGTAAAAGTAATGAGCGAGAAGGAAAGAGGGAGGCATATCAGGAAGAGAACAACCTGTTTGTGGAAAAGAGGGATTTGGGAGTCGGACAGCGAGTCGAAGAGTCTTCACGAAGCCGCTGGGAGCTGAGAGGAAGCGAAGGGTGGAGAAGAAGAGCCATCCGGATAGAGCCGCCTTCTCGTGCTCTCTTGCTCTACCGAAGAGATAGCAGCGTCTCAACGTCGCTCTCGGATGATGAGAGAACTCTTGATTTCTTGGAGGGGGACGCCAGGGCCAAAAATAAATGTATCATCGGGCTTAAATAGGCACGGATTGGACCGTCCGCCACGGACCGGTATTATGTCAGGGCCATTTACAGATCACTTTGTTTGGCCATGAAATATCTTGTAATAAAATATTTTTAACAACTATTATTAGAATATTTTTTTCTTATTATATTTAATTTTGGAAGATTTTTTTTATATCAGATTTTTTGCGACGAACTAAAAAAATGCAAGTATCCTCGATATCTTGAAATCCCCAGGATAAGATTTGACGAGATGTCCTATATGTATAGCATCGAGAGGATGAGCGAGAACAATTGTATACTGGTTTTCTAGTGGATTCTTGCGGTTCATCGTTGCCTCCTCTGCTTTCTGAGTCCTTAGGATAGATCTAGTGGTAATTGCATTTTGCTTGTAATATCTCCATTTACATTAATGAAAACACTGGTTTTGCCTTTATGCATTTGAATGTACTTCCTTGCCATTTTTCGTTGTCTATTGTGTGTTTGCCTTGGTTGCTGCATCGTATTTATGTTGCTGGCATGCATTGGCTGGTTTCTTTTTGCAGGACATTTTAGAGTGTCGCACTGGGACTAACCCCGTGACAATAGGCGCTGTAGAGACCTCTATAGGAAAAGGCCTTCCTTGAACCAGCGATCTAATTAAATCTAGGATTTATTTTGAGATCCATAATCATTGACGTGGATAAGATATCAAGATTTTTTTTTTTTTTATTTTATTAATAATATTTTAGTGATGTCAAGTTGACGTACTCATCTTTAAATAAAAAAATTTTGTATCGAATATTACTTGACAGGTTAGAACCTACGGGGAACTAAAGTAAGTCATACATGAATCTTAAGCGATGTTCTGGGCACCTAGGATTTGGAGTAGTCTTCGTCAAGAAAAGAGCTATGAGGGTGATATCAAGGATACAACCAGAACTCGGCAACCATAAGTTAATACTTTAATCATTTTCTTTATGATAAAAAAGATTATCTAAAATTATATATTTTAAATAATTATTTTTAAATAAAAAATAAATTATATTTTTATATATAAAAATATTTTTAATATTTATTATTCATATTTCGTTTCATTATTATTTTTAAATTATTGAAATGTATTCATATTTTTTATAATATCTTTATATTTTTAGATATAAATAATAGTGAATAAGTGAATTATTAGACATCAAATGATGGATATTGATATGGCAAGATCGCTGACGTGGAATTCCTGTCAGATCCAGCTGGATGCCACGTCGGCAGAAGCTACCATGTCATACCCTCTCTTCGAGCTCCTTCGCCGGGCGGCTCTCTCGAGGTCGAGCCCATCTCGACCGAAGTCGAGCTCACTCTCTTCGAGCTCCTTCGCCGGGCGGCTTCCTCGAGGTCGAGCCCACCTCGACTGAAGTCGAGCTCCTCCGCCGGGCGGCTCCCTCGAGGTCGAGCCCACCTCGGCCAAAGTTGAGCACGCTCTCTTCGAGCTCCTTCGCTGGGCGGCTCCCCCAAGGTCAAGCCTGTCCTGGCCAGAGTTGAGCCCCCACTCTTCAAGCTCCTTCGCCAGGCAGCTCCCTCGAGATTGAACCCACCTTGGCCAAAATAGAGCTCTTCCTCCTCGGACCAAGCTCTCTTTGGACGAGAGGACCAGCAGCCGGGAGCCATCCCCGTGGCCAAAGCCCACAGCGCTTCAGGGGATTCAGAAGCAGGAGGAAGAGGATGTCACCAACTCCCTTGGATGGCGGTGCGCCGCCCAAGGACCATGGAGGGGCACCCCCCAGTATGCCATGATTACTCCCACTACTATTTACACCATATAGGAAGGGTGCCACGGCCAAGGCACTGCACTTCCCAGCTGACCGTTTGCACCACTTGAAAGAGAAAACAATGCTAGAAGATTTAAACCAAGGGGTGGCTGCTCCCAGATCGAGGCCCTGCCAAATTTCTCGAAGTAGAGCAACTGACTGGGAGGTCAGGGCCTGCGACATAACTCCCTATCACGGATAGGGGAAGACACCCGCGCGCACGGCACTGAGAGCTGCTAAACGTTGACCTTTCGGCACCTGCTGAGAGGGAGGAACCCGAGGTATATGGCTAGAGGGATCCATGGCCTAAAAGGAACTTCTAAAGGTCTTCGAAAAAGGTAAGCAAGCAAAGGGCAAGCGGGAGGAGAGCTAGCTACCGGAGAACTCACCGGAAGAGTCTCGACGGGGAACAGCCGCCATAGCTCGGGCTCTCCTCCACTACAACCACGCTCAACCAACTCTCTCTCTAATTCAAAACCTCCTCCTCTTAGCGTGGAGTCCAATCGGGGGCCCACCGGGGAGGATTTGTTTTCCTAGATCACCATTGACTTGATCGTCGAAGTACCCCCGCTGGGATCTCCGGCCCGGGTGTCCTCTTATTTGCAGGTCCGGGCGCGCGAGCTGGTTCCAGGCGACGAGGTCAACATCCAGCGCTATCTTCGAGCTGCAGGCCATGGCGATGTAGGTGGTAACAAATTGGCGCGCCAGGTAGGGGGCAGGACACAGTTTGATTTAGGCCAATCCCCTCATGTGCAAGTCCACCCGAAGCATGGTGATGACACGCACGCGGGAAGTCTCCACCAGCCATGCAGGAGACCCCACTTCTCACGAGGACCGGCACAGTCTAGAAAGGGAGCCCTCTGTACCACCACAACCACCTCTGGTGGATGTCCAGTTGACAGCGCTCACCAAGCAGATGCATGTTCTGACTGTGGCGGTATGATAGTTGGAGAATCAACACCGGTCCCTGGCCACCCACCAATAGCCAGGGACCCCTGCAGCCCAAGCCACCGTACCCCGTGATAGCTTGCATTCCTTCCAAGGAAGGCCATCGCTATCGCGGGCCACGACTAACCCCCGGGAAAACCACCGAACCCCAGTGAAGAGGCAATGATCGGGTTTGTCGACCGGGAGAGCCGGTCTCCGATCTTCGAGCAGGTCACTGCTAAGCGCTGCAGAGGCCATCGAGGCAAGGCCCCCCGTCGTGACCCCCCCTCAACTATCGTCTTCATCTCCTCTGATGCCCTTGGTGGAAGGCTCCATCGACGAGGCCATCAGGCGCATGGCTGAGAAGCGCCTAGAGGAGCAGGAACGCAAGCTGGCGGAACTATCCCGCCAGTTTGTAAACTTGCAGGGCTCCTCCTGCGAGCTGGCAGGCCATGATACACGTCCCCCATTCTTCTAAGAAATCCAAGATGAGCCGATCCCAAGTCGGTTTCGCATTCCGCAGGTGGAACCCTACAATGGGACCACTGACCCTCTGGACCACCTTGAGAGTTACAAGGATCTCATGAGAGTCCAAGGGGTGACCGATGCCCTCTTATGCATCGCCTTCCCAGCCACTCTTCGGAAGGTCGCTCGGGTCTGGTTTACCCGACTCGAGCCTGAAAGCATCAACTCCTTTGTAGCTGCAAAGGAAGTTCGTGGTCCATTTCGATGCCTGCCAGATGGTGCCAGGAGAAGTAGATAGTCTTTTCTCCATTAGGCACTAGGACCACGAACCCTTGCAAGACTACATGACCCATTTCAAGGTTGCCGTGCTGGAAATCTACAACTTGGATAAACCAGTCACCATGTTGGCGCTGAAGAGAGGACTCAGGACCTCCCATCTGACCTACTCGGATAAAAAGTCATCGAAGATGTACTCCGATCTCCTCCTCCGCATCCATAAGTATATCCATACCGAGAAGGCGGACCGTACGAGGAGGGAGCTGGATGGGAAGCCACTGAAGAAGCAACCTCCGGGGGAGACATCCGGGATGCGGAAGCCCGGACCGACCCCGAACTTTCGACGAAGGGACCCACCGAAGAAGCAATCTCCTATTAGATTGCATTTTGTAGACATAAGCATAATGCATACATTCATTATACATGTTAGATTTGTATTTTACTTTTGGTATACCTTATGGCATTTGCTAGAAGTCCATTGTAAATTTTCATGTGCATGCCAAGCTATGGTCAAACCTAGAGAGTCTATAGTCTGTTAGGTTTTGGCCCAAAAGAGTTCAATAAATTTTCTTCGATAGGAATGTCTAGTCGAGTCTATTAGATGTTGGTTTTGAATCCAATAAGTCCATAGACCTAATCCATCTATCCACACCTGCACTGACCTCTGCACAGTATCTATATCAAGATATTAGCCAAAAGATAAATATAAGTAATGAACTCAATAATAACTTGGCTAGTTCCCGAAAAAGAGCTAAAGAGTTTTCTGCAGGGGATTATGTGATGATCATGCTAAGGCCTGTGCGGTTCCCTCCAAGGACCGTAAAGAAATTACATGCTCGCAGAGTTGGACCTTTCAGAATAATAAAGAGAGTTGGATCCAATGCCTATGTGCTCGAATTGCCACCCAAGTTAGGTATTAGTTCAACCTTCAATATTTCAGACCTTGTGAAGTACCAGGAGCCAGCAGCGATACCTAGTGAGCCCTTTGGACCTATCCCTTTCCTTGAGAGTGAACCTACCCTAGAGTGTCCACCTACAAACTGGCCTATTAGTGAGGAAAGGATTGAGCGCATCCTGGATGATCAAGCCATCAATACCCGGAACAAAGGCTATCAATGGTATTTGGTCGATGGCAAGGTCGGCCAGAATCCGAGGACTCATGGATCGTCCGAGAGGATCTGCAGCGCCTCAACCCAAACCTTCTTGAGCAATGTGAGAGCCGCATTGACCCTTACTCAATGGGGTCAAGTTCCTCCTGCCCCAGGAGAATTGGTGGGGGCACCAGGATCCGACACAAATTACTGGGCCCTATCTGGTTTACTGATTAGGGTTTTGAGCCCTTAATAATGTGTCAAGTTTTGTAATAAAGTTAATCCAGTCCAGTTGAGTTGAATTGAGTCCTGTAATAAGTTAAGTTGTCTCAACCAGTCCAATTGAGTCCTGTAAGTTTGTCCAGTACAAGTCCAGTTTCATACAAGAGGGGGAGCACTAGCCAAAGTCTTCACCAGGCCCTCCGAGGTCAAAGTGGAAGCCCATGAAACCTCTCTACATGAAGATTCCAGGCGCCACCTAGGAATATTCCTCTTCCATCACCCCAACCTAGAAGTTCTTTCAAGTTCAGAAGCCAATGGCATCCCAAGCCTTCCCAAGTCCACATTAAATCAGGCATCCAGGATTTCTAGCCCACCCGGAGGCCATGCACCAAGCCTTTGGAGGCCGCCCAAGGTCATGCACCAAGCCCATGAGCTAAGCCTCCTTGATGGCTGCCCAAGCCCAATTGGAGATGCCCCTTGCTGCCCAAGGTTCAAGCCCAAATCCAAATAGGCATCCAAGCCCAAGTGAAGTCCCTTGACTAAGTCAAAGAAGGAGAGAAATCTACTTCAAACAAGGAGATTGTATTTTATTTCTAATCAAATTGTGTACTCCTAGTTTTAAGCAACTTTGTAATCATTCTCCCTATCAAATTTTGTATTCCTATCCTAACTAGGAGAGGGCATGGGAACATCTATAAATACCCCACCCCTCCCCCTCTTGTAATCAACTCTTATTCATGAAATAAACTCTGCTGAATTTTATTAGATTGTGTTCTTGTGTGTTCTTCTTTGAAGTGAGTGCGAGTGTTACTTGTGTGCCCTAATCCTTCCAAGCCCTAACCGCCCAAAGCATCTTCTTCCGAACCCTAATCCACCCCAAGTGAAGGCTGCCCTAGCCATCCACAAGCAAGGAGCCTTCATCCACATCTCAGTCGCCAGCTTTAGCAAACCCTGATTCCAACATTCTCCAAATCCTAATTCCATATTTCTGCTTTCTTATTTGCTTTCTGACTGTCCTTTGATGCTTGCAGGATCCTCGAGGTGTTCACCTCCAAAGAGGAGGCCCTCTTTGCCTCCTGGACTGACCAAGAAAGCTGATTGATCCGGGGAACAACTGACTTATCTTCCAGGCGATGATCCAGAGTGCTATGTGACCCTGTATTCGGTAGGATCTTTAATCATTGTTTGATACAATCCTTCCCCCTCCTAATTTCTGATTTATTGAAGCACGCTATCTTAACCTAGGATTTCTCAATCCCCGAGGTCCTCTTTTTTATTATTCTGCATGAGTTCATATGCGGGTATGTTAGATATTTGCATTACTAGTTTGCCTGCTAGTCTTTACTTGATTTCAGGACTTTAGCCTCCAAATTAAATCTCTAAAAAATTATAAAAAAATTAGTTACTATTTTTCTGCATTCATATCAGTCTTAGGTTCATCTTGCATCAGTTTGGTATTAGAGCGGGTTTAGGATAGCTTGTATTTTTATCAAAACAACAAAAACATTCATATCTATTTTTCTGCATCCTATCACCTACAGTAGGGGTCCGAGTTTTGGTCTATTTCATCATCTTAGAGATTTTATTTTTAATTAAAATTTGCATGACATACTCTTTGATCAGTCTTAATAATTGTCATAATTTTTAATTATTTTTACAAAAATAAAAAATATTAAAAAAATCTACATCTTAGAAACCCTAATAGAAAGTTCTATTTTTTGTACATAGTCTAAAATCCTAGGTGTTGCATCATCATCTGAATTTTGTTCTACATCAAACTTGGTAGGGATCATCTACACTGTTAATCCTCCATTTTATCTTTTTTTTTGATTTTTTTCTGTATAGAAAACTATACCAAATTCTGTATCAAAATAAACCCTAATTTCAATTTCTGAGAATTCTGCATGCCAAATCTAATTCACTTCCAAACCCTACCTCACCCAAGCCCAAATTTTGTTTGATAATTTAATCAACTTAAATTTAATTTTCCACCTTATAAAAAATAAAAAAAATTTTTTTTATTTTCTGATTGTTATTAGTTTGCATTAGGGCTCATCGATTGTCATCATCTCATTCAATTAATCTTAAGGGCAATTTTCCATCTCAGATCATAGCAGAATTTCGTCACCTGTCCTGGGCCCAAAATGACCACCCAGCATCAGAACCCAAGCCTTAATTAAAATCAATTAGCAACATAATTTGCTCTAGTGAGCTAGGGACACCAACAAGTCGGGTTCGAGTTGTGTGGGTAAACTAGTGCACTTAATTCCTCAACTATTACTGAAAACTGGTATCTAAGGCTAGAGGTCCAGAGGCAAATGCCATAAGTGGACTGATGGTTTTTAATTAGGACCTGTCATAGGCAGGGGGAGCCTCCCACCACCCCACCTCTTACCTGGCCAGTGGAAGGATTAGCTGCTGAGTTAAGTGTAAGTTGAGTAGACCCATTCAATTTTGGCTCTAGGTTTAGCAAACTGTAATCCATTTTCACCTTGTGTGCCTGACTGCATCGTACACCTTATTTGATTGATTGCATGACCACCAAGTTAGGAACTCAATATCATCAGTCTAGACCCCAACCCAGCTCAACCATGGAATCCAACCTTGAAACTCTCATAAAAGCCATGAATGACCAAATGGTTGCCCAATTGACCACCTAGATGAACCAAATGAATACCCAATTGACCACCTAGATGAACCACAAGTTCGACCAATCCAATACCCAATCCCAAAACCAGCTTGCCTAGTTGACCACCCAGATGAACTAAATGAATCATAGATTTTACCAAATGATCCAATTGAATAACCAAGCAACCCATAGAATTGATTAGTTAACCAATAGGTTTTACCAGGTAGGGAACCAATTAGGAAACCTAAGGAAAACCCCTAAGCCCCATACCAGACCTAATCTTGAGCTTGACCTTAGGACCCATGCTGAGCTCAACCCTAGGAGATCCCCACACCCTGAATCTAGATCCTATGACTCTAGAACCTATGCACCCACATCCTATGAGTCCAAGGGACCCATGACCCTTAATTGACCTAAATCCAATAGGAGTAGTATCCCTAGATATGAGTCCAGTACTAGACCAGTTTTCCTTAGCCAACCCGAATCTGATAGGATTAGTACCTATGGGTACAGCCCAGTTTTCCTTAGTCGACCTGAACCCCATAGGATTAGTACCCCTAGATGCAAGCCTAGTTCAATTTTTTCTTAGTCAACCCCCTCTTACCACCCCATTGTTCTCCAGGAAGACATTGAAGAGGAGATATATGAAGTTGATGTGAGCCTAGTAGATGAGTATGAGGAAGAAAAAGAAGAGTTCCCTATAGAAGACCTAGAATTAGTTGACCTAGTAGATACCCAAGTAGAAGCCAACCTAGAATTAGTTGACCCTGACCACACCCATACTGAACCTATAGTGGAAGTACAGTTTAAGGAAGAGGACCATGAGGAACCTGACCCTACTATTAGAATCTTATATGACGAGCCACTAGAAGAAAGCCTAGTTATAGAGCCCAGTCCTAAAATTTAAGAGCCCAAGAAATTTATCGAGGACACGATCTCTTTAATTCATTACCCTTTGGATGAATCCCCGTAGCCGCCAAGATCACCGTAGCCCGTAGCTACTGTCGATGTCGGAGCGCGCCCCCTTCGCTGTCTCGCCGTCCGGCGATCCTGGACCTGCGAAATAGGGATTAGTGACCCGGGCCGGGGTTTCCAGCGGGGGCACTCAAACGGTTAAGTCAGTGATGATCCAGGGGAACAGATCCTCCTGGTCGAGCCCCTCTTGATGGACTCCATACTAGGAGGAGTGAGTAGTGTGAGAGTGGGATGCAAGGGTGTCGGGGAAAAAGTGGCCTGGCTAGAGGGAGTCTCTGTGTGGCCTTTCCGCCTGCCCTTGCTTGGATTTTCATGTGGTGCTGCGCTCTTCAGTTGAGCTTGCACTTGTGTTCGAGTGGTATATCTTATGTCTTACTTGTATTGTGGTTGTTATCTCCGAGTTTTGTAGGCTAGGTTATCGTTGGACGTCCATCTTGGGATCTCCGCCAGGCTATCAGGCGCATGCGGCGGTGTCCCGAGGAGCATTTCCCGATCCATGATAAGGAAAGCTGTCATGTGCTCTGACATTCCCTATGGTCACCTCATTCCGGGAAACCTGGCAGTACCTTGATTGGTGGGCCACCGCCCCTGGAATTCAAATCTCTTGGTTGGCTTCCTCTTTCAGATGATTTAGGTGGTTGGTGAGGAGCATGGCGCCTCGATCAGTGGAACTCTCCCCTTTCTGGTGTAATCGATGACTGCAAGCGGTCATTGCGGTCTGGCAGGTGTCTCAGTGCAGTCCCCGGGTGGCTCGCCGGTGTCCTGGGATGGCTGTGCTTACGCATGAGCTGGGGGCTGAGCTGGAATGGCAGGGCTCGCTCCGACCTAGATGCCCCGGGCTCGCGGGGTCACCTCGGTGGAGAAAGGGAGAGTGCAGGCCCGGTCCAGAGGGCTCAGCTTTGAAGAGGCTCCACGTGGCGAAGGAGGGCTGAGCTTGACTCTGACCACGGGGCTCGATCTCCGAGGGTCTCGCTCTGGAGGGCAGAGTGTGGGCCCGGTCCAGAGGGCTCAGCCTCGAAGAGGCTCCACATGACGGAGGAGGGCTGGGCTCGACTCCGACCACGGGGCTCGATCTCCAAGGGTCTTGCTCTGGAGGGCAGGATGCGGGCCTGGTCCAGAGGGCTCAGCCTCGAAGAGGCTCCATGTGGTGGAGGAGGGCTGGGCTCGACTCTGACCATGGGGCTTGATCTTCGAGGGTCTCGCTCTGGAGGGCAGAATGCGGCTCCAGCCTAGGAGTCCCGAGCTCATGGGTCTGACCTGGCGGAGGATGGAGCCCGGCTTCGACAGGTGGTCTCGTTGTCCTGGAGGAGCTCAGCTCGGTGAAGGAGTTCGAGCAGGGAAATTGATGTGGCATCTGACGCGGTGGCTTCCTTTGACATGGCGTCTGTTAGCCATCCCATGTCAGCGATCTTGCCACATCATTTGCCCCCCAGTCCCAAGGCTCGTTAATGCACGGTGCTCGGGTCGAAGGAAGTAATTGTGATGCTGACATGGAAAGGCGAAGATCTGGTGCAATGATAGCCATGATTGCTGACGCTCCATGAGATGGTCTTGCAGGCCAGTGCGGGGGCACCACATGGCCACGTCTGAGGAGCAGTTAATGTTGGCACAGAACTCAGAGCAGTCGAGACACCCTTTTCACTGATGGGCAACACGTGGCATGAATCCGTTGGCGGAGGGGTCGTAACGGTATGGATACGCCGGGTCACTTCGAAATGAAAAGAAGTTTTTATCCAAAATATCTGTTCTTTTGAATTTTCTGCGCCCGCTGCGATATCCGAATCTTCTTCTTCTTCCCAGTTGCCTTAGATCTTTTAAGGAACCAGGTTAGTCCCCTCTTTCTTCCCCCTTCGTCGGAGTAGGGTCCTTCTTCCGGGTCGAGTCCGTTCTTTCGTCCCCTTCCTCGAGTCCTTTGCTTCTCTTGTTCTTGAGGATGTCTCGCTTTGGCTCGGGCTTCCATCCCTCCACTGATCAGGGTGAAGCCGGTCCTTCCGAGCGGAGGCCGGCGCCTCCTTCTTCTTTCGATGAGGAGGAGGGTGCGACTCGCTTTGAGTTCAGTAGGAGGCATCCTCCCGGTCCGATGCTCATCAGGAAACCAGGATCTGGTCCTTCTATTCCTCCTCCTTCTTCTGAACCTGCTCCTGAGTCCGTCCGGTCCACAGGTCCTGGCGGGATCGCCTTGACGATCACTGTCGAGGAGCTGGGGACCATCCGGGATGTATATGGCATCCCGTATTCTGTCCAACTTTTGATCCCTCGTTCGGGGGAACGGGTCACCTCCAGTGGCCCGTGCCGCATAGCTTTCTATGAGGAGACCTTTTCTGGGGGTCTCCGCTTTCCCTTCTATCCATTTTTCATGTCCGTCCTGAATAACTACTGTTTGGTCCCTGCTCAGTTAGTACCAAACACCATTAGAGTCATTTTTTTCTTTGTTATGCTTTGTCACCTCCACGGGTTTGTTGTTCGCTTCTCTCTGTTCAGGGCTTTCTTTGCCTTAAAACGCCACCCGATCGAGGACGGGTGGTGGTCCTTGTCTTCTCGCCTGAAGAGCATTAAGTTTGAGCTTCCCTTTTCCGTAAAGGGATGGAAGAGTAAGTTCTTCTTTTCTACGGTTGAGGGGGTCGATTGGGCCTGGAGTGATCCAAACCAGTCCCCCAACTGAAACTCTTTGGTTGATGCGGCTGACCGGGATGACTACGAGCAGCTCTGCACCACCTAGGTCCCTCCTATCGAGGTTTTGTTATCAGAGCAGAACCTCTTTGACGCCGGGGTCGACCCAATGAATGGGTTGGGTAAGTTCGACCTGAACATTTCTTCTCCTTTTTTATTTGTGCTCCTTGTATTGTTTTCTATGAATCTTGACTGTTATATGGCTTGCATGCAGGTATGATCTTCACGGAGAGTGACTTACTGGCGATCACCCAGAAGAGGCTACCAACCGAGCTGGTCGAGGAGCCTCCGTCGAGGCGAGTTAGGGGCGAGAGCGCATCTACGGCCGCTCCCGCCACGGCGACCGATTCGAGTTTTGCTGCACCGGTTGGTCAGAGTTCAGGGGCGACCTGAGCTACCCTTGCACCAATGGAGAGGGCGGTATCTGCGGCGCCGGGGCCAGTCCAGCGGGCGGCCCAGAAGATCCCAGAGCGGCTCGGTCATCAAGAAGCGGCCCCCACTGCGGAGCCCGAGGTAGTAGCCCGGGCAAGGGCCGTAGCTGCTACCGCTGCGTCCCTTAGTCCTCCGAGTCCATCTGTGATCGAGATCGGGGATGAGGAGGCTCGAGTTGGGGCTGAGATTGTGACTGAGGCGCCGCCTGCATGGGTACCAGTTCCTCAGCCTGTCCCCTGGGGCCCTGCGGCTAGTGGGGCAAGGCCGCCTACTCCAGGAGAGAGTAGGAGGGAGGAGGCGCGACGCCGACTCCCTTTCAAAATGGAGCTGGAGAGCTCTTTCCTTCGGAGCCCCGCACTGGCCGAGCGCATGATAGACTTTTCGATCCAGACATGCGACCGGCAGGAGATGGCCGGGCTGCGGCTAGGCGACGTCCTCAGTGCTATTTTCCCCCAGCTTTACTCGATGAGTGATTTTTTTTTTGGGGCTGACCTTTTTTCATTGTGCAGATCGGTGCCGAGGCCCTCTTCATCAGGGGCTGCTATCGAAACTGGGAGCGCATCGAACAGCAGCAGGAGGCCGAGATCGAGTCACTGAAGGTTGATCTGAAGGAGAAGGTCGGGGCGAATGGGGCGCTCGAGCAGAAGGCCAAGGATCTGGAGAAGCAGCTCGCTGACTCTGAGGGGCGAGCGAGGAAGCTCCTAGAATGTCTTGACCTGGAGTGGAACCGCTCGAGGAAGAGTGCTGATGAGCTCTCCCTCATTGAGAAGAAGCTGGGGTGGTACAGTGCCGAGGCTGATCGGCACAAGGAGGCCGCCCAGTCTGCCCTGGTCGAGCTGGCGGCAGGGAGAGAGAAGTTGGCCGCGGCTAAGAAGACGGCAGAGGTGGCGGCCAAGTCGACGGAGGCTACCAGGATGGAGGCCGCTGGGGCAAGGAAGGAGGCCATGAGGGCCAGAAAGGATGCTGGGGAGGCTGTCACCAGGTACAAGGCCTCGGAGGAGTTCATCGCCGAGATACATTAAACGGTGTCGGACTCCTTCTTTAAAGGCTTCATGTTCCTACGCGGCCGGGTCGAGGCGTTCATTCTTGATGAGGACCGCCATCACCTCAGGTATCCCTTGGCTTCGGACGTGGAGCCTGGCCAGGAGGCAGCCATTGAGGAAGCTGTGACCTCCGAGCCTTCATCGCCAGCCGAGGCCGAGACTGGGCCACCCGAAGCTGGAGCCGTTCAGCCGGAGGTTCCTGAGAATGGGGCCTCTCAGCCTCACAACCCAGCCAGGGGGTTAGCTAGGGTAGAATAGCTTTCTTTTTTGCTTTCTTTTTGTACTTGATTGGGGTCACCTGGCATGTCGGGGACCCGAAAAGATGTTTGTAACTGACTCTTGTTAATGAAATGAAAGTTTTGTCGCTACTTGTTTATTGCCTAACATTTTCCTCTTATTCCCTTTCTTTCCTTCCCCTCTCTCTCTTTTCCTTCTTCTTCTTTCCTTTTTTTTTTTGAGATGAGTGGGGAAATCAGAGAAGAGGGTCTCAAGGCTTGAATGAGGCTTTTCCTTTCGGAGAGCTGGGCCCTGGGTCTTGGTCACCTGAGAGTTGGGCTCAGGTCTTTGCATCTCGGAGCTGGGCTCGAAGACGTTGATTATCGAGAGCGGCTTGGCTTGAAGGTCCCTTGGACAGAGAGCTGAGTCCCGGTCTTGGGCTGCCTGAGAGCTGGGCTCAGGTCTTGGTGTCTCGGAGCTGGGCTCAAAGACGTTGATGATTAGGAGCAGCTTGGCTCGAAGGTCCCTTAGCTGGAGGACTGGGCTCTGGTCTTGGGCTACCTGAGAGCTGGGCTCAGGCCTTGGCATCTCAGAGCTGGGCTCGAAGACGTTGATGATTGAGAGCAGCTTGGCTCGAAGGTCCCTTGGCCGGAGGACTGGGCTCCGGTCTTGGGCTGCCTGAGAGCTGGGCTTAGGTCTCGGTGTCTCGGAGCTGGGCTCGAAGACGTTGATGATTGGGAGCAGCTTGGCTTGAAGGTCCCTTGGCCGGAGGACTGGGCTCCGGTCTTGGGCTGCCTGAGAGCTGGGCTCAAGCCTTAGCGTCTCGGAGCTAGGCTCGAAGATGTTGATGATTGAGAGCAGCTTGGCTCGAAGGTCCCTTGGCTGGAGGACTGGGCTCCGGTCTTGGGCTGCTTGAGAGCTGGGCTCAGGTCTTGGTGTCTCGGAGCTGGGCTCGAAGATGTTAATGATTAGGAGCAGCTTGGCTCGAAGGTTCCTTGGCCGGAGGACTGGGCTTCGATCTTGGGTTGCCTGAGAGCTGGGCTCAGGCCTTGGTACCTCGGAGCTGGGCTCGAAGGCATTGATAATTGAGAGCAGCTTGGCTCGAAGGTCCCTTGGCCGGAGAGCTGGGCTCCGATCTTGGGTTGCCTGAGAGTTGGGCTCAGGCCTTGGCCCCTCGGAGCTGGGCTCAAAGGCGTTGATGAGGTTTTCCTGCAAGACAGATAGATACTCGTGCAAAGGAAAAACCATTATTATTATTATTGATGGGAAACCTTACATTATTATTGATAGTATCTTCGCAGATTGCAAGCATTCCATGTTCGAGGGAACCTGACGCCGTCGAGATCTTCGAGGTAATAGGCCCCTTGTGAAAGGGCCTCAGCCACCTTGTAGGGGCCTTCCCAGTTTGGTGAGAGCTTGCCGCACTCCCAGGGTTGAGATGCCTCTCCCCGACGTAGCATCAAGTCTTCGGGTTTGAAGGCTTTTGGCCTGAACCGGGCATTGTAGTATCGGGCTACTCATTACCGGTATGCTGCCATTCGTAGCCGAGCTACTCGTTGTCGGTATGCCGCCATTCGTAGCTAGGCTTTATCCCTTGTTTCTTCGAGGAGATCCAGGTTGAGCAGGAGGTGTGCCGAGTTCCGTGCCTCGTCATACTGCTGCACTCGTAGCATGGGCACGCTAAGCTCGACCGGGATGACCACCTCGGCACTGAAAACAAGGTTGAAGGGTGTCTCGTCGGTCGCTGTTCTGGGTATCATGTGGTAGGCCCATAGAATGCTTGGAAATTCTTCTGCCCATCTGCCCTTAGCTTGGCCCAGCCTGGTCCTGAGTCCTTGGACGATGGTCCGGTTGGTCACCTCGGCTTCCCCATTCATTTGAGGGTGAGCCACCGAGGTGAATCGATGTTGGATGCCATGTTCGATGCAGAACCCTTCGAACTCCCGATTGTCGAACTGTCGCCCGTTGTCAGTGATGATACAACGGGAGAGTTCGAAACGGCAAATGATTGACTTCCAAAAGAATTGGCAGACATTGGCTTCCGCAATCCGAGCTAGTGGCTCTGCTTCGACCCACTTGGTGAAGTAGTCGATCGCCACCAGCAGGAATCTTCGTTGCCCTGGTGCAGGGGAAACGGTCCGAAGATGTCCATTCCCCACTGGGCAAAAGGCCAAGGGGCTGAGAGTTTGGAGATCGGCACCGTCGGCTGGCACTGTATTTCGCGTGGCGCTGGCACTTGTCGCACCTTCTAACGAAGTCGGCGGCGTCCTCTCTCATGGTCTCCCAGAAGTATCCCTGGCAAAGGGCTTTATAAGCCAGTGCTCTCCCTCCCACATGGTTCCCGTAGAGGCCTTCGTGTATTTCTTGGAGCATGAAGGTTGCCTCAACGGGCCTGAGGCACTTCAGGAGTGGATAGGAGTAGGATCGGTAGTAGAGCTGGCCCTCCATCAGAATGAACCGGGAGGCCTTCTTCTTGACAAGGGCCGCTTCTACACGGTCCTCAGGTAAGGAGCCATCGACGATGTACTTGAGGTACTTGTCCATCCAGCTCGGCTCGGGGGTGACTTGATGCACCTCCTCTAAGCTTTCATAGCTAGGACTTTCGAGATAGTCGATGTAAGCGCGTCCCAATGATGAGTCTGGCAGGGTCGCGAGCCTAGACAGTGCATCTGCACGTGCATTCTCCCACGGGGGATGTGGAAGATGCTGAAGCGCTGGAAGCCTGCCGTGCTCGAGCGGACCCGCTCTAGGTACTTCATCATCTGGGTGTCCCTGGCTTCATACTCTCCGGAAACTTGTCCGGCAACCAGCTAGGAGTCGGTGAAAACCTTTAGATTCTGCACACCCAGCTCGCAGGAGACTCTTAGACCCGCGAAGAGTGCCTCATACTCCACCTGGTTGTTTGTTGCGGTGAATTTGAAGCGGAGGGCACATTCCGTCACAACCCCATCGCTGTTGGTGAGGATGAGGCCCACTCCGCTCCCGCCAGAATTGGATGCCCCATCCACTTGGAGGATCCAAGGTTCCTCTCCTGGTCCAGGCTCTGTTATTGTCTGCTCTGGCTCCTCGGTGAACCTGGTGCACTCGATCACGAAGTCAGCTAGGACTTTGGTCTTCTGTGAGGACCTCGGTCGGTACACTATGTCGAACTCGCTGAGCAGCAGGGACCACTTGGCCAATCTCCCGGAAGTCTCGGGTCGGCTGAGTATGGTTCTCAATGGCTGGTCCGTCAAGACCACTATTGGGTGTGCTTGGAAGTAGGGCCTGAGGCGCTTAGCAGATATTATTAGTACAAAAATGAGTTTCTCGGAACGAGTATACATGATCTCCATATCGCGGAGGATTTTGTTGGTGTAGTATACCGGCTTTTGAGATTTGTCCTCGTCTGTGCGGAAGAGAACCGAGCTGACGGCTCCTGGTGTAACCGCCAGATAGAGCAGGAGCTCCTCCCCCTCCTCTGGCCTAGAGAGCAACGGGGGAGAGGCGAGGAATTTCTTCAGCTCTTGGAAGGCTGTCCTGCACTCCTCTGTCTAGGTGAAGTCATGCATCTTGCGCAACACCTTGAAAAATGGAAGGCAACGATCGGCCAACCTCGAGATGAACCTGCTGAGGGCGGCAATATGCCCCGTCAGGCACTGGACCTACTTCTTAGAGGTCGGGTGCTCCATGTCGATGATTGCCTGAACCTTTTACAGGTTTGCTTCAATGCCTCTCTGGGTGACCATAAAGCCGAGGAACTTCCCTGCCACCACTTCGAAAGCGCACTTCGCCGGATTCAGCTTCATCTGATGTTGTCGCAGGTTGTGGAAAGATTCGGCGAGGTCAGCGATATGGCTCGAGCTCGGCTTTCTCATGATGCGCATGTTATCCACATACACTTGCATGTTCCAGCCAATTTGGTCCTTGAAGGCCTTATTGACCATACGCTGGTATGTAGCTCCTGCATTCTTTAGGCCGAAGGGCATCATCCTGTAGCAGTACATCCCCTGGTCGGTGATGAAGGCGGTGTGCTCCTCATCTTCTGGGTGCATACGGATTTAGTTGTATCCAGAGAATGCATCCATGAAGGAGAGTAGCCTGTGGCCAGAGGTGGCATCCACCAGCTGGTTGATCTTCGGTAGAGGGAAGCTATCCTTCGGGCAAGCTTTGTTGAGGTCGGTGTAGTCTACACAGATCCTCCACTTGCCATTGTTCTTCCTTACCATTACTACATTCGCCAGCCAGCTCGGATACTGGACCTCTCGAACGAAGCCAGCAGCTAGGAGTTTGTCAACTTCCTCCTTGATAGCTGCTTCCCTCTCTGGGGCGAAACTTCTTTTCTTCTTCCAAACTGGCCTGTGCCTTGGATCAACACTCAATTTGTGACTAATGATATCAGGGGGGATACCTGGCATGTCTGCCACTGTCCAGGCGAATATATCCACGTTTGTTCGCAGGAACTCCAGTAGTTGAGCCCTCTCCTCCTCGGATAGATGGGCTCCAATTTGTACCGTCTTCATGGGATCATCTCTGAGTGGGTAAGAGAGTAGGCGCTCAACTGGGCCTCCCCTGGGGTCTTGGGCCCTTTAGTCGAAATCATCTGCCTTGGGGTCATCCTCGGGGACCTTGGCCCCAGGGAGGGTTTGGAAGCAATGCTGCACTGGCTGGGGTGCTCCCTTCATTTTTCTGACATCATGGGGAGTGGGGAACTGTAGAAGTAGCCTCTTAGTGGAGACAACGGCATCGAGCAGGTTGAGCCCGGGTCAGCCCAAGATCACGTTGTTGGCGGAAGGAAGCCTGATAACCGTGAAAGTCATCATAACGGTACTCTGTCGAGGTAGGGTCCCGGCGGTGACCGGGAGAGTGATCTCTCCCTCTACCCTTACAGAATCACCCGTGAAACCAACAAGGGGTGTATGCACGGGTTTGAGTTGATCGGGAAAAAGGTTCATCCTGGATAAGGCATCATAAAAAAGCATATCTGTGGAGCTTTCACTATCAACCATGATGCATTTTATAGGATGCTTCGCGATCATCATTTCGATGACTACGGCATCATTATTTACATTTTTTTCCCCGTCTTTCCCTTCCCTCATAAAGGGGAGTACATTTTCAGGATCCCCTGCCCCCCGAGCCTTTTTGGGCACGCACGTAGCTCTCCAGGAAATCATGCCCACCGGCTTTTCGGTAGGACGGTTGTCGATAGCTGGAGTTGGTAGGAGAGCGACGAGCGCCTGGCATTCCACCTGAGGTCTGCCCCCCATGAACCTTTTAAGTTAGCCCTTCTTGATGAGTTCTTTGATTTTCCACTTGAGGTTGTGGCATTCCTCGGTGTCGTGGTTGTGATCGCGGTGGAAGAGACAATACTTCGTTTTATCATGGCCGGTGGAGGACTTCATCGGAGGCGGGCATCTCAGGTAGTCCTCGCATTCGATCTCCATGAGGATTTTTGTCCTCGGGGCGAGGAGAGGGGTGTAACTCTCCTCAGGAATGGGAGCGCCTTTTGGTCTTGGCCCCTTCCGGGAGCTCGGAACCTGAGGTCCTGGCTTCCGGGTCCCGAGCGTCTTGGTGGGGGTCGGCTTCTTCAGTGGCTTTCTGTCGAACTCCCGCCTCGTACGATCCACCGTCTCGATGCGGATGTACTTTTGGGCTCGAAGGAGGAGCTCGTAATAAGTCTTGGGGGACTTCTTGTCCAGCGAGTAGGTCAGGCGGGAGGTCCTGAGCCCTCGCTTTAGTGCCAGCATGGCAACTGGCTCATCAAGGTTGTAAATCTCCAGTGCAGTAGCCTTGAAGCGGGCCACGTAGTCTCGCAGTGACTCGCGATCCTGCTGTCGGATGGAGAAGAGGCCGTCTGCCTCTCGTAGCAACTTTCGACAGGCGTTGAAGTGGGCCACAAACTTCTGCCCTAGCTGGGCGAAAGAGTTGATGCTCTCCATCTCGAAACGGGTGAACCACACCCGGGCTGCCTTCCAGAGAGTAGCTGGAAAGGCGACGCAGAGGAGAGCATCGGTGACCCCCTAGACCCTCATGAGGGTTCTGTAGCTTTCTAGGTGGTCCAGGGGGTCAGGTGATCCCATCGTAAGGATCCACCTGTGGCATACGGAACTGACTCAGAATCGACTCTCCTTGGATTTCTTGGGAGAAAGGGGGACGGGCATCATAGCCCACTAGCTTGCTAGCTAAGCCTGGTAGGTTAGCAAATCGGTAGAATAGCTCTGCCAACTTACAGTCATGCTCCTTCAGGCGCTTCTCTGCCACGCACCTGAGGCTTCATCAGTGGACCCCTCCGTCGAAGGAGATGGAGAAGGTGACATGGGTGCATGGCATCCGTGGCGGGGGGTCTTATTTTTCCTACCTTGGTGGGGCTTGGATGCTGCCCGCCCGAGGTTTGGTGATCGGCTCTCCCTGTCGGCAGACCCAGCTCGTTGTCTTTTTACCGAAGTTTGATGGCTACCTTGGTTGTCAGTAATGGCCCGCGGCTGCGAGGGCCTTCCTTGGAAGGACCGCAGGCTATCGCGGGGGGCCGCGACATGAGCCGCGGGAGTTCCTGGCTGCTAGTGTGTGGCTAAGGACCGGTGCTGGTGCTGGAGCTGGCGTACTGCTATGGCAAGGATCTGCATTTGCTGGGCGAGTGCGGCCAGTTGAGACTCCGTCGAAGGTGGTTGAACTGGAGCTGATGGCCCCGCCTCTGGTTGTGTGGGTTCCCTCGGGAAGGGGAGTCCTCTGCACGGCTGGCGGAGGCCTCTCGTGCCCGTGTCGCCACCATCCTTCCGTGGAACTTGCTTGTAGAAGAGAAAGAAGGGGGGGCTTGAACTAGATCAAGGACTGTTCACGGGAACACCCCCTTCCTGGCATGCCAATCTGTTGCCGCCAAGATCGCCGTGGCCTGTAGCTGCTGTCGGTGCCAGAGCGCGCCCCCTTCGCTGTCTCGCCGTCCGGCGGTCCTGGACCTGCAAAACAGGGGTTAGTGACCCGGACCGGGGTTTCCGGTGGGGGCACTCCGACGGTCAAGTCAGTGACGATCCAAGGGAACAGATCCTCCTGGTCGAGCCCCTCTTGATGGACTCCACACTATGAGTGAGGAGTGTGAGAGTTGGATGAAAGGGTGTCGGGGGAAGAGTGGCGTGGCTAGAGGGAGTCTCTATGTGGCCTTTCTGCCCTCCCTTGCTTGGATTTTCGTGTGGTGCTGCGCTCTCCAGTTGAGCTTGCACTTGTGTTCGAGTGGTATATCTTATGTCTTGCTTGTATTATGGTTGTTACCTCCGAGTTTTGTAGGCTAGGTTACCGTTAGACGTTCATCTT
The DNA here is from genome assembly GCA_021397845.1 of Areca catechu. Taxonomy (NCBI): domain Eukaryota; kingdom Viridiplantae; phylum Streptophyta; class Magnoliopsida; order Arecales; family Arecaceae; genus Areca; species Areca catechu. The sequence continues at coordinate 77,169,403 of CM038039.1, read as the reverse complement.
GGGATCTCCGTCGGACTGTCAGGCGCGTGCGGTGGTGTCCCAAGGAGCCTTTCCCGATCCGTGATAAGGGAAGCTATAATGTGCTCTGACATTCTCTCTGGTCGCCTCATTCTGGAAAACCTGCCAGTACCTCGATTGGTGGGCCACCGCCCCTGGGATTCGAATCTCTTGGTTGGCTTTCTCTTTCAGGTGATTCAGGCGGTTGGTGAGGAGCGTGGCACCTCGATCAGTGGGCCTCTCCCCTTCTGGTATAACCGGCGGCTTTTGGCGGTCATTGCGGTCTGGCAGGTGTCTCAGTGCAGTCCCCGGGCGGCTCGCCGGTGTCCTGGGATGGTCGTGCTTACGCCTGAGCTGGGGGCTGAGTTGGAATGGCTGGGCTCGCTCCGACCTAGACACCTCGAGCTCGTGGGGTCGCCTCGATGGAGGAGGGGAGAGTGCGGGCCCGTCCAGAGGGCTCAGCCTCGAAGAGGCTCCACCTAGCGGAGGAGGGCTGAGCTCGACTCTGACCACGGGGCTCGATCTCTGAGGGTATTGCTCTGGAGGGCAGAGTGCGGGCCCGGTCCAGAGGGCTTAGCCTCGAAGAAGCTCCACGTGACGGAGGAGGGCTGGGCTCGACTCCGACCACGGGGCTCGATCTTCGAGGGTCTCGCTTTGGAGGGCAGCGTGCGGGCCCGGTCTAGAGGGCTCAGCCTCGAAGAGGCTCCACATGGTGGAGGAGGGCTGGGCTCGACTCCGACCACGGGGCTCGATCTCCAAGGGTCTCGCTCTGGAGGGCAGAGTACGGCTTCGGCCTAGGAGTCCTGAGCTCGCGGGTCTGACCTGGCAGAGGATGGAGCCTGGCTTCGACAGGCGAACCCCATTGTCCTGGAGGAGCTCAGATCGGCGAAGGAGTCCGAGCAGGGGAATTGACGTGGCGTCTGACGCGGCGGCTTCCTTTGATGTGGCGCCTATCAGCCGCCCCATGTCAGCGATCTTGCCACATCAAGTACCCTCAGAATGAATCCCCTCCCATAATTTCCATTGAAGATCTCTTTCCAGAAATTGTTGACACATCCTTCCAGAGCATGGTCCTTTTCTTGCCCATAGATATAACTCAATGTTCATACATTAAGGTCAGACTCTTTAGCCCAAAATCAGTTCCTGAATCCCCTTCCTATTTCTTATCCTTCCCTGAGTCTTCTCATGTTTCTAGAACCATTAAATTGCATTTTGTAGAATTAAGCATAATGCATACATTCATTGTGCATGTTAGATTTGCATCTTACTTTTGGTATACCTTATGGATTTGCAAGGAGTCCATTATAAATTTTCATGTGCATACCAAGCTATGGTCAAACCTAAAGAGTCTATAGTCTGTTAGGTTTTGGTCTAAAAGAGTCCAATAAATTTTCTTCGATAGAAATGCCTAGTCGAGTCTATTAGGTGTTGGTTTTGAGTCCAATAAGTCCACATACCTAATCCATCTATCCACACCTGCACTGACCTCTGCACGGCATCTGCATCAGGATATTAGCCAAAAGATAAATATAAGTAATGAACTCTATAAAAACTTAGCTAATTCCCAAAAAAGAGCTAAAGAGTTTTCTGCAAGGGATTATGTGATGATCAAGCTTAGGCCTGTGCGGTTCCCTCCAGGGACCGTAAAGAAATTACATGCTCGCGGAGCTAGACCTTTCAGAATAATAAAAAGTGTTCGATCCAATGCCTATGTGTTCGAGTTGCCACCCGAGTTAGGTATTAGTTCAACCTTCAATATTTCAGACCGTGTGGAGTATCGGGAGCCAGCAGCGATACCTAGTGAGCCCTTTGGACCTATCCCTTCCCTTGAGAGTGAACCCATCCTAGAGTGTCCACCTACAAACTGGCCTATTAGTGAGGAAATGATTGAGTGCATCCTGGATGATCAAGCCATTAGTACCCGGAACAAAGGCTATCAACGGTATTTGGTCCGATGGCAAGGTTAGCCAGAATCCGAGAACTCGTGGATCACCCGAGAGGATCTGCAGCGCCTCAACTCAGACCTTCTTGAGCAATGTGAGAGCCGCATTGACCCTTACTCGATGGGGTCAAGTTCCTTCTATCCTGGAAGAATTGGTGGGGGTACCAGGATCCGAAACAGATTAATGGGCCCTATCTGGTTTACTGATTAGGGTTTTGAGCCCTTAATAATGTATCAAGTTTTGTAATAAAGTTAATCCAGTCCAGTTAAGTTGAATTGAGTCCTGTAATAAGTTGAGTTGTCTCAACCAGTCCAATTGAGTCCTGTAAGTTTGTCCAATACAAGTCCAGTTTCATACAGGAGGAGGAGAACCAGCCAAAGTCTTCACCAGGCCCTCCCAAGTCAAAGTAGAAGCCCATGAAGCCTCTTCACATGAAGATTCCAAGCACCACCCAGGAATATTTCTCTTCCAGGCACCCCAGCCCAAAAGTTCTTTCAAGTCTAGAAGCCCATGGCGTCCTAGGCCTTCCCAAGTCCACATTAAATCAGGAACCCAGGATTTTCAGCCCACCCGGAGGCCATGCACCAAGCCCATGTGCCAAGCCTTTGGAGGCCACCCAAGGTCATGCACTAAGCCCATGCATCAAGCCTCCTTGATGGCCGCCCAAGCCCAATTGGAGATGCCCCTTGCTGCCCAAGGTTCAAGCCCAAATCCAAATAGGCATCCAAGCCCAAGTGAATCCCCTTGACCAAGTCAAAGAAGGAGAGAAATCCACTTCAAACAAGGAGATTGTATTTTATTTCTAATCAAATTATGTACTCCTAGTTCTAAGCAACTTTGTAATCCTTCTCCCTATCAAATTTTGTATTCCTATCCTAACTTGGAGAGGGCATGGGAACATCTATAAATACCCCACCCCTCCCTCTCTTGTAATCAACTCTTATTCATGAAATAAACTCTACTGAATTTTGTTATATTGTGTTCTTGTTTGTTCTTCTTTGAAGTGAGTGTGAGTGTTACTTGTGTGCCCTAATCCTTCCAAGTCCTAACAGCCCAAAGCATCTTCTTTCGATCCCTAATCTGTCCCAAGTGAAGGCTGCCCTAGCCATCCACAAGCAAGGAGCCTTCATCCACATCCCAGTCGCCAGCTTCAGCAAATCCTGATTCCAACATTCTCCAAACCCTAATTCCATATTTCTGCTTTTTTATTTGCTTTCTAACTGTCCTCTGACACTTGCAGGATCCTCGAGGTGTTCACCTCCAAAGAGAAGACCCTCTTTGCCTCCTGGATTGACCAAGAAAGCTGATTGATCTGAGGAACAACTGACTTATCTTCCATGCGACGATCTAGAGTGCTGTGTGACCCCATCTTCGGTAGGATCTTCAATTATTATTTGGTACAATTTTTTCCCCTCCTGATTTCTGATTTATTGAAGGTACACTATCCTAACCTAGGGTTTCTCAATCCTCGAGGTCCTCCTTTTTATTATTATGCATGAGTTCATAGGTGGGTATGTTAGATCTTTGCGTTACTAGTTTGCCTGCTAGTCTTTTACTTGATTTCGAGACTTTAGCCTCCAAATTAAATCTTTAAAAAATCATTAAAAAATTAGTTACTATTTTTCTGCATTCATGTCAGTCTTTGGTTCATCCCGCATCAGCGAGCGTTGGCATGGAACCGGAGGAGATCCCCTTGGAGCGTTAGACGGAGCCCGAAATCGAGGAGGAGGTCTGGGTCCTCCATGTGGATGGTGCATCCAACTCGGGTGGGAGCGAAGTAGGCCTCATCCTCGCCAATGGTGATGGGGTCATAGCTGAATGCGCACTCCATTTTTGGTTTGCAGCAACCGACAACCAGGCGGAGTACGAGGCACTCCTCGCGGGATTGAGAGTCTCATGCGAACTGGGTGTACCCAACCTAAAGATCTTCACCGACCCCCAGCCGGTGGCCAGGCAGGTCTTAGGAGAATTTGAGGCCCGAGATCCCCAGATGATGAAGTACTTGGAGCAGGTACACTCGAGCACGACAAGCTTCCGGTGCTTTAGCATCTTCCACATTCCTCATGGAGAGAATGCTCATGTCGATACCCTTTCAAGGCTCGCGATCCTGTCGGACTCATCACTGGGGTGCGCCCACATTGAGTACTTAGAAACTCCAAGCTATGAGGCTTCTGGGAAAGTCCAGCAGGTCACCCAAAACCCAGTTAGATGGACTGGTACATCAGATACATCATCGATGGCATCCTGCCAGGAGACCGCGCGGAGGCTTGCCTCGTCAAGAAGAAAGCCGTGCGCTTCGTATTGATGGATGTGCAACTCTATCGCAGGTCCTACTCTTACCCACTCCTGAAGTGCTTGAGACCCATGGAGACGGCCTTCATGCTCCAAGGGATACATGAAGGCCTCTACGGGAATCACGTGTGGGGCAGGATGCTAGTATACAAGGTCCTCCATTAGGGGTATTACTGGGAGACTATAAGGGAGGACGCTGTTGACTTCATGAAGAAGTGCAATTGCTGCCAACACCATGGCTGCATACAACATCAATCGATGATGCAGCTCTTCCAGCTCTCCGCCCCCTGGCCATTTGTATAGTGGGGGATGGACATCCTTGGACCCTTTCCTCCCACATCCGAATAATGCAGGTTCCTACCGCATCTGGACAACGCGGGTTCCTAATAGTGGCCATCGATTACTTCACCAAATGGGTGGAGGCAGAGCCGTTGGCATGGATTACCGAGGTTAAGGTCAGCCAATTCTTCTGGAAGTCAATCATCTGTCGCTTCGGGTTCCCCCACACCATCATCACTGATAACGCACGGTAGTTCGACAATGGAGAGTTCAAAGAGTTCTGCACCTGTCTCAATATCCATCATCGCTTCACCTCGGTGGCTCACCCTCAGACCAACGGAGAGGCCAAGGTGACCAACCGAACTATCCTTCAAGGACTCTGAACCAGGCTAGACTAGGCCAAGGATAGGTAGGTCGAAGAACTCCCCAGTGTCCTTTGGGCCTACCACAACATCCCGAATGGTCACAGATGAGATGCCTTTCAACCTCATCTTCAGCACCGAGGCCGTAGTCCCGGTGAACTTGGCATGCCCACGCTGCGGGTGGAGCAATATGACACAACTGAAAACCTGGCTCGCCTTCTACTCAACTTAGACCTCATCGAGGAAATGAGAGACAAGGCTCAACTCCGGATGGCGGCCTACCGGTAGCAGGTAGCTCGGTACTACAACACGCGAGTAAGGCCAAAGATCTTTCGCTCGGGTGATTTGGTGTTACGGCGGGCTGAAGCCTCTCAACCTCGGGAGTGCGACAAACTCTCCCCGAATTGGGAAGGCCCTTACAAGGTGGTTGAAGCTCTCTCCAATGGAGCCTACTACCTCATCGAGCTCGATGGCGCTTGGTTCCCATGAACTTGGAATGCCAGCAATTTGAGGATATATTACCAATGATGTAAGGCCTCCTCCCATTAATAAAAGAATTCTTTTCGGTGCAAATTATCTTTGCCTTGCAGGAATATTGCTGCCCAACCCAGGTTTGACAGATAAAGCTAGGAAACTCATGAACATCTGCACTCGAAGCCAGGAAACTCCAGAAGCCCCGTACCTCAAGCTGGGAAACTCCTGAAGCCCCGTACCTCGAAGCTAGAAAATTTTAGAAGCCCCGCACCTCAAGCCGGGAAATTCCTGAAGCCCCGTACCTCAAGCCGGAAAACTCCAGAAGCCCTGCACCTTAAGCTAGGAAACTCCTGAAGTCCTGCACCTCAAGCCGGGAAACTCCTGAAACCTCGCACCTCGAAGCCGGAAAACTCCAGAAGCCCTGCACCTCAAAGCCGGGAACTCCTGAAGCCCCGCACCTTAATCCAAAAAATTCATGAAGCCCCGCACCTCGAAGTTGGAAGATCTCAAAGGCCCCCAGCTCAGTTGTATTCCAAGCACTTAAAAACAGTTTCACTTGGGGTCCCTCAGGCCTTCTCGAAATGTTCATCAGCTCCCGGCCCGACCAGGAAGAACCCGGAATATACAACTAGCCTTAAGGAGATGCATGAAGCCCCTTTACGTCATTTCTGACATGGTGGAGATGACTCAAAAACTTAAGACTTCTCTTCTTAACTGCCCCTGTACCTGGAGCTCTACAGGGAAGAGCTGAAAACTTGGTACCCTATGGCGTAGTGTTGCAACGAAAACATCTACATCGGCGGTTGCAAAAAAAAAGAAGAAGAAGAAGAGAAGAAGAAGAAGAGAAGGGGAAAAGAAGAACTTAGTGAACAGAAAGGAGATTTTCATTGGATTCAGGAGTAAAGGATTACATTGTTCAAGGACCCCCGACAGGCCGGGCGGTCCGAAGACAAAAAGAAAAGAAGAACAACATAAAGGACTACTCCACCGACTCCTTTCCGGGGCGATGCTGGGGCACACTGGCATCCTCTCGGACTCTCACTAGAAAAGCTGCCTCAACGGCGGTTGCAGGCTATTCCTCCTCCACCTCAGTTACAGCCTCACTTAGGTCCTCGATCGGAGCTGTTGGAAAGGCGAGCCCATCCAAGTTCAGCTTCGGGAATAGCTAGCCTGCCCGAGACTAGCAGAAGTCGTAGCCCTTGAGGAACAAGTCTATGGCCGCCTCCTGGACCTCATCGGCGTATTCCACTGAGGCCTTGAGGTTTGGCACTGCCTCGGTGACCTCCTTTTTGGCAGCCTCCATCAAGGCCACCACTCCCGCAGCCTTTTCTTTCGTGATGGCAGCTCGTGCCCGCGCCGCCTCCAGCTGAGCTCGGAGGGCCTGAGACTGTTCCACCGCCCGGGCCACCTCAACCTTGAGCTCTTCCGACTGAGCTACCTCGGCCTTGAGCTCCTCAGCCCGGTGCTTGACCCGGTCCTTCTCCCAAGCCAGGGATGCTTCGAGGTCTTTGATGTGCCCCTCAACATTCTTCACCTCGGCTTTGAGCTCTCTATTCTTTTCCTCCATGGCTTGGGCCCTATCAGTCTTTTCATTGGCCTTAGCCACCAGCAATGCAATCTCTTACTTCTTCAAGCTCTCCCTTTTGGTCCAGTGGGAGCAGTAGTCGCGGATGAGCAGAAGGTCCATCCTGAGGTGCACCAACGAAGACGTCATCCATGCAAAAAAAAAAAAAAAAAGAGAAGAAGAAAAGAGAAAGGAAAGGACCCTACCGTGAAGAGGTAAGGGAAGGTGTCGAGGATGGAATCCATTAGTGATCTCCCTCCCCTTTCATGCCGGTCGCGCGATTGGACGGCGAAGTCCATCATGCACATGGCTAGGGAACGGTCCTGGGTGACAGAGGAATTCAGCGCCACCTCAATGGACACCTTTCGGGCCCCAGATTTTGGCTTCACTGGGACCGTCACTGTGCCCTCAGCGGTAGCCAAAGATGTCTCTAAGCCCCTATTGGAGCTCGCCGTCGTGCCCGACGGTGCCATCGATGGTCGTTCACCCCTCTCTTCCTCTTCCATCTCCACCCTAATGACTTCTGGAGGTGGGGGTGCGATAACAGTAGTGACAGTAGACCGAGCCAGGGCAACCGCATCGGACTCCCGGATAAGAGGCGAGATATGTTGCCTCAACGATTTGGGGACCGGTCTGACCGCTCTTCCACTTGGGCCGAAGCCCACAACAGGCCCAGGCCTCGCACTGGGCTCGTTCCGGGCCCTCTTCAGAGGGGACTCCCTAGGTCCCGCCAGTGCGCTCCTCTTCTGGGAAGACTGGACGAGTTGCTCCATCAAGAACTTCATGCTTGCAAGAAGAAGAAAGCCAAGGTCAGCCTTAAACCCGAAGAGACCTGTAGGAGAAGAAAGGAAGGTTTATATCGAACTCACCCAACTCCCGGATTGGGCTGATCCTGGCTTCGAATAGGTTCTGCTCCGATAGCAGAACCTCAAAAGATGGAATGTGGTCGGCGATGAGCTGGTCATAAATCTCTCGATCAGCCACTTCGACCTTAGAATTTTGATTCGGAGCCTATTCCGGATCACTCTAGGCTCAGTCAACTCCTTCAATGGAAGTAAAGAAGTATTTACTCTTCCATCCTTTAATAGAAGAGGAAAATACAAATTTGATGCCCTTCGGGTGAGGAGAGATGAACCACCACCCATCTCGATCAGGGGGCATTTCAGGATGAAAGAGGCCCTGAACAGGAAAAAACGGGCAACAATTCCATGAAAATGGTAGAGAACAATGAAGCAAAATATGGTCCTAACCGCATTCGGGACTAGTTGAGAAGGGACAAGGCGGTAGTTGCTGAGTATAGAAAGGAAAAAAGGATGGAAAGGAAAATGAAGACCCCCTGCGAGGGACTCCTCATGGAGGGCAATCCGGCCTGGGCCATTGGAGCTGACCTATTCTCCTAACCTTGGAACCGAGAGCCAGATAGAGTTCGAGATGCCGAAAGATTTCCGAATTATCGAAAGGTCCTCCCTGGTCATCACCAAAGCGATGCCTGCGGGCCCAGTCAAATGAGAAGGGTCGGAAGGGACTTCAAGAACAGGGGGAGGAGGAAGGCAAGCCCTGGGCTCTCCTATCACTATCCCGGTGGGGCGAAGGCCTCTATGAACATGAAGAGGAACTTTTTCCTCCTTATCGGAGAAAGGAGTCCTCGATCGAGAGGGCCCTGCCTCGTCGAGGTTGCTGGAAGGACGATGACTTCGACCCGAGCGGGTCATCCTAAGGCAGAACAAAGAAGGAAGGAAGAAAAAAGGGAAATGAGGTCTGGAGAGGCCCTAAGGACGAACTCGACCTAGCCAAAGAAGAGAAAGGATTGAGGAAGATGAACCTAATGGCCTTGAAGGAAAAGGACAGTCGAGGGAGGGGAAGAAGACTCTGGTCCGTTGGTGGGCATAAAGGATTCGAAAGAAATGATCTTTCAAGAAAAGACTTCTTTTCGAAATGGCTAGACAGCAACCGTACGCACTCTCAAAACCTCTCCCGTCGGATTAGCACCACGTGTCAAGATCAACCGGGATCGATGTTTCGGTTCACCAGAAATTGCCTCGAGTCTCGTGCCAGTCATTATTCTTCCTCGAACTTGCTGACATGTCATCCTCATAATGGTCCCAAGGCCCATTTTGCGAAGCAGCGATGATCATGGTATTAATGGCACTAGATTTTCGTCTTTCCATGTTGGCTCCGCAATCACTCCCTTCTCCCCCGAATGCAGTGTGCCAACGGGACTTGGGAGTGGGGGGAAAATGATGTGGCAAGATCGCTGACGTGGAGTCCTTGTCAGATCCAGCCGGATGCCACGTCGGCAGAAGCTGCTGTTGCCCAGGTGGCTCTCCTAAGAGGGGGTGAATTGGAAATTTAAAAAGTTTAAGCAATTATGTGCTCTTTGAAAATTCCTTGAAGTGTTAAGTGCTGTAATTGAGATAATTAGAGTAGAAGCAATATATAAAAAGAATGCACAACACAAACACAGAAAATTTTATAGTGGTTCGGAGCAACCCAGCTCCTACATCCACTATCCAAGGTTATCACTTGGGATTTTCACTATATCCTCCATTGGAATACAGTCGGATTGTTTTAACAGGCTCACAATCCAAACATCTACACTTTGATTTTCAAACTGGGCTCATCAAAGAAACCCAACACTTGGTTTTAACAGGATCACCAAGAATCCAACACTTGGTTTTAACACAGGCTAACTAAGAACCTATTTGTTTTTTAAACCGGGCTCACCAATAACCTAACAATTCAAAAAGAATTGTAAAGAGAAAGCAACAGAATGAAAAACAAATTTTGTCGAATGGTTGCCGACACAGCTCAAGAGAAGCCTAATTGATTGCACTTCAATGCCCTTGGTTGGCTTTTTCAACTTCTTCAATAAATGCTTCAAGCTTCAGATATGAGTTGATGAAGACTTGAAGACTATCTTGAATGATCTTCAATGCTCTCTTGCTCACAAGCTCAAGTAAACATTAAATATTCATTCCCTTTTTTAAAGTAGTTCAAATCCCTCAAATATAGTCTTGTACTCTTCTCAGATGGCTTTAGTCATTGTAGAACGTTGGGATTTGACATTTGATCATTGGAGCATTTTTTGGATTCAAATTCCAAGTTCTGGAACTAGCCATTATAGGCCTGAAATCGACTTTTGAGTCGACTCGAATCCTCAGAGTAGTTCTGGTCCAGTTGGCTCCCTTCATTAGAGTCGGCTAGGTTTCTTAGTAGCTTGATTCCTTACTTTGGAAGAGTCGGCTTGCCTTACTTTGAGTCGGCTCGGATTCATAGGCATTCAGAAATCCAGTCTAGAAGAGTCGGCTTGGTTGGCTGTAGTTCTTAGAACTCTTTTTTTGGACTCTGGAGGAGTCGGCTCGAATATCTGAAGAGTTGGCTAGGATGTCTGACAGTATAATATAGTCGGCTCAGATTCCCTTTAGGTCGGCTCGATTGTCTGATTCAGAAAATCATGAACTGGACGAGTCGGCTCGGGTCCCTTAGAGTCAGCTCGGATGCTTATGTGCCAGAAATCTTCATGCATGCCATGTGCCAGAGTCGGCTATCTTCTCTTCGAGTTGGCTCGGATGAATTCTTTAGTGAATTATCAATTTTTCTCCAGAAATCATCCAGCAAGTCTTCAAAGTCTCAAGATGCCTTTAAACTCTTCTAACTAATCTTTTCTAGGAAACTTTGAGCTTGAAACACATCTAGAAGTAACCCATTTTTATGATTTTTACTTAACTTTTTTTTTGGGTTCTTCTTTACATGAATCACTTACAACACAACTCATTTCAAAACTAGGAATGTAGGAGTTGAAATTAAACAATGAAATCATCCTACAAAAGCTTGTAAAACACTTGAAGAGTTGTTAGTAAAACAAATGCATACTCCAATATTTTGTTATCATCAAAATCACTTATGGGGTCAACAGCTGTCATGTCAGACCCTCTCTTCGAGCTCCTTCGCCGGGCGGCTCCCTCTAGGTCGAGCCCACCTTGGTCGGCGGCTTCCTCGAGGTCGAGCCCACCTTGATCGAAGTCGAGCTCGCTCTCTTCGAGCTCCTCTGCCGGGAGGCTCCCTCGAGGTCGAGCCCACCTCGACCGAAGTTGAGCCCGCTCTCTTCGAGCTCCTTCACCAAGCGGCTCTCCCGAGGTCGAGCCCACCCTGGCCGGAGTCGAGCCCCTGCTCTTCGAGCTCCTTCGCTAGGCGGCTCCCTCGGGGTTGAGCCCATCTGAGCCGAAGTCGAGCTCATCCTCCTCGGACCAAGCTCTCTTTGGACGAGAGGACCAGCAGCCGGGGGCCGTCCTCGTGGCCAAAGCCCACAGTGCTTCGGGGGATTCAAAAGCAGGAGGAAGAGGACATCATCACCTCCCTTGGATGTCACCACCTCCCTTGCACCGCCCAAGGACCACGGAGGGGCACCCTCCAAGATACCATGATTACTCCCGCTACTATTTACACCAGATAGGAAAGGGCGCCCCGACCAAAGCATTGCACTTCCCAGTGACTGTTTGCATGACCCGAAAGAGAAAACCATGCCAGAAGATTCAAACCAAGGGGTGGCTACCCCCAGATCAAGGCCCTACCAAATTTCTCGAAGTAGAGCGACCGGCCAGGAGGTCAAGGCCTACAACATAACTCCCTATCACAAATGGGGGAAGACACCCGGGCGCACGGCACGGAGAGCTGCTGAATGTTGACCTTCCGACACCTGTAGAGAGGGAGGAACCCATGATAGGTAGCTGGAGGGATCCATGGCCTAAAAGAAATTTCCAAAGGTCTTCGAAAAAGTTAAGCAAGCAAGGGGCAAGCGAGAGGAGAGCTAGCAAGGGACCGAGCGCTCTGAGCCTACCGGAGAACTCACCGGAAGAGTCTCGACGAGGAACAGTCGCCATAACTCGGGCTCTCCTCCACCACAACCATGCTCAACCAACTCTTTCCCTCTAATTTAAAACCTCCTCCTCCTAGCGTGGAGTCTAATCAGGAGCCCACCAGAAAGGATCTGTTTTCCTAGATCGCTACTGACTTGATCGTCGAGTGCCCTTGTCGGGATCTCTGGCTCGGGTTTCTTTTTTTTGCAGGTCCGGGAGCGCGAGCTAGTTCCGGGCGACGAGGTCGACATCCGGCGCTATCTTCGAGCTGCAGGTCACAACGGTGTAGATGACAATAGATATAAAAAATATTTTAAAAATAAAACTAAATATTTATTTTACTTACTTAAAAAATATTTAATACAGTAAGAATGTATTTTTTATTTTATAAATAAAAATTATACATCAAAAATTTATTTATTTATTTTAAAAAGTTTATAAGTTGGTCAATAAAAATTGACCAACACTTTTTTTGATATTTATCAAAAAAAAAAAAAACCTCATGGTTATTAGGTTGTTGTTGTATCCTTCACGCAAAAGGAGGATTGGTCTTCCTTCAACGAATCTAACGTTCGATCATCCACTATCGCTTTGAAAGCTGTGCAGGTCTTAGATAACGCATTCGGATTGCATTAAGATCCGTGCAGTAGGAGATCCAATGGTGAATGGGCTAGAAGGAAGTTGAACCTGATTTTTTACGAAGGATGCAACCGCGCTCCATTACTTATCAGCGGGCACCACGTACGTGCCCGAACTGACCTGACCCAATTAAAACCACTCCCTCCCATCCCTTGCCCCTCCCATACCACTCTCTTCTTGGCTTCTCCTCCTCCGACCACTTCGAGTCCTCGTGCAAGGAGCTGGGCAAGAGCGATGCCTCCAAGAAGCGGAAGCTCACCCGCTTCTGGGCCTTCAAGGACGACATCGCCTTCGTTGACGAGCACAACGCGGTGGCCAATTCCTTCTCCACCTTCGCCGGTCTCACCCACCATGAGTCCTGTTGGGATATGATAAGTTTGATCTATTTATGCTGATCTATTAAAAGCTTGAATATGGCTGATCAATGCCTAAGTGGCACGAAGGCTAATCAACGTCTAAGAGACGTAAAGCCGATCAATTCCCAATAGGCACAAATATGATCAATATTCAAGAGGTATAAAGTCGGTCAACGCTCAACAAGCATAAGACTGACTAACTTCCAAGTAATTGACTAACTTTTATAAAAGGTAAAGCTTATCAATACTTAAATATTGTAGAGATCGTTCAACCTCTGGGGAAGGGCTGACCAACTATGGATGAAGAACTGATCAACTATGGATGAAGAACTGATCAACTATAGATGAAGAGCTGATCAACTATAGAAGAAGGGTTGACCAACTATAGATGAAGAGCTGATCAACTATGGATGAAAGGCTGACCAACTATAGATGAAGGGCTGATCAACTATAGAAGAAGAGCTGATCAACTATGGATGAAGAGCTGATCAACTATGGATGAAGGGCTGACCAACTTTGGATGAAGAACTAATCAACTATGGATGAAAGGCTGATCAGCTATGGATGATGGGCTGATCAATTGTGGATGACCTTCGCTGCACGTGCTCACGGTCCTGGATTAATCGTTTAATAGCTAGATGCCAGCTGTAAGCGGTTAAGTTCGTGGCCTGTAAATACCTTCGCATATGATGGTGAGGGGGATCTTTTTCTTCTGCTACATTTTCTTCCCGCGCCATTCCACACCTGGTCTTTCTTCAGATCTTATCTGTTCATATTCAAACTTCATCAACAAGCTTGAGAGTTGTCTCAACACCCAGATCCTCCAAGAAGATGATGGAGAGCTAGATCAAATCAGCTCGATCCATTTTTCTTTTGATCCAAGCTTGTTGTAATTTGTTTGGACATAACAGATTGGCGCGCCAGGTAGGGAAAACTCAGTGAAGGAGTTTCAAACAATCTGGAAGGAAGCATGGTGAAAGGTAAAAAGAAGAATCTGCCAGCAGAAGATATTTCTCTCTCTTCAAAAGGGGATGATCCTATTCTTGGCAACAAGAGGAATGATCTTGTTCTTGGGGAAGAAAGGAATGATCCTGTTCTTGGCGAAAAAGGGAACGATCCTGTTCTTGGTGAGAGGCTAGAAGCTCTTCCCGTGAGATGTTTTGATCAAGAAAAATTGGATGCACTGTTTAACAAAGTAGAGGTGCTTACTGCGATGATGCAGAACTTTCAAGAAATTACTGCGAGGGAATCAATGCGACCTGCTACATCAAGAACTCGCCGGCAACCTTCTCTTCAGGTAAGTAAACATCTCAGTCCAAGAAGACATTCATCTTATCAATATTCTTCAGGTCAACCACACCCTTCAAAGCACCTTCACCGATCTCACCATCACATCAAGAAGCGGAGCAAGGGAAAACGTCCACGATCTCATTCGACGACATCCGGAGAATCAACTCCGACAATACTCAAGCTCCAGATCTTGGAAAGACTAATGACTTCCCTAGAAAATCTGGAAAGTTGGAACTATAAATCACCAGGATTGGCAAATAGAGGAAAACAGAAGATGCTATTTTAAGTTATGACATCTTGCCTCCATTTTCCAAGAAAATAGTGGAGGAAGCATCGGATGTACTTCACTGCCTTGCTTTCCCAGTAATACTAAAAATAGCAGCAAGAATGTGGTATTCTAATCTTCAGCCAGGCATCGTTCATTCCTTCGGATAGTTGGAAAGGCTATTCATCTCTCATTTCAGAATAAGTAGAAGAATGCCAAGGAACTCCAACAGTTTATTAAGTGGAGAAAAAAGCGAACAAGAAGAATTCCAAAGAAGAGGGGCTCCGATCTCCTAGAATCCGACAAATTCAACGGCAAATTTCAGAAGCCGAAGAACTTGGTTGGCAGGAGTTAGCTCAATAGCTTAACTGATGGAAATCCCTAACGACAAGTTCAGAATCCGATCAATTCAATGTCAAGTTCAGAAGCCGAAGAACTTGGTCGACAATAGTTGCGTCAACAGATTAACTAATGGAAACCTCTAAGAAGCATGGAAAATTCCAGATGTTGCAAATGGCCCTTCAGATTCTTACACAAAATACAAAAAAGGGATAAACATCATGTTTGTCATAATTTTTGATTCAGATGATGAAGATGCAATCATCAATCAAGAAGTCAATGTGCTTCCCAGTCTGGAAGGAAATCTTCTGATTTACAAACATTGTTAGGAACTCAAATTGAGAGGCTCCGAAGACAAATCATGAAGGCCCGTAAAAGCACCCAAGGAAGATGAAGCATGGGCCAAGTCCACTGGGATCAAGAAATCCGATAACTAACAACCTTGAGAAAAGGTATGAGGAGCTTTTGAGGAACCTCTAAAGGCTGATATTTTTTGAAGGCCAATATTTTCTTCAAGGTCGATAACTTCTTAAAGGCCGATGTATTCTTGAAAGGTGATGACTTTTTAAAGGTCGATCAAACGACCAAAAGGCCCTAAGCCTATTTTATTTGGGATCGCTGAAGCCCTAGGGAAACCTCATTGAAGCCTATCTTATTATCAAAGATTATTTTATTTTAGATTAGAATTATTTTCAAGTCCGAAGACTTGGCATTATTATTTGAAGACTTGAAATTATCTTTTCAGAGTTATTCAGCAATCTTAAGTTCGAAGACTTAGTATATTTTCAAGTCCAAAAACTTGATATTATTATCTGAAGACTTGGTGTTTCTTCAGTCTTAGTTATTCTTAGTTGTCCTAAATCCGAAGACTTAGTGTATTTTCAAGTTCAAAGACTTGGTATTATTATTTGGAAACCTGATTTCTCAAGATCAAGATTGCTTATTTATCCTAATTCTGAAGACTTAGTATTATTTTCAAGTCCGAAGACTTGATGTTATTATCTAGAAACTTGATTTTCCAAAATCAAGATTATTCATTTATCCTAAGTCTGAAAACTTAATATCATTTTCAAATCTGAAGACTTGATATTTTATGGAATCTAAAGAAATGATCTTAGAATTATTCAGAATTACTATAAGTCCGAAGACTTAGTGTTATTTAAAATCTGAAGACTTGATATATTCTTATTAATATCTCAGAATTGTTCGAAATTATCCTAAGTCCAAAGGGATGTATCCGAAACATATAATTAACATTTCCTCGAGCCATCCCAAGGAAAGGCCCATTGCAACCTATCTTATCAAGGTCTTTTGAAGTCCAAGGAAAGGTCGATAAGCATCGAAGAGGTGCAAGTATGATCAATGCCCAATAGGCACAAGCATGATCAATGCCCAATAGGCACAAATATGATCAATGCCCAATAGGCACAAATATGATCAATGCCTAATATGCACAAGTATGATCAATACCCAAGAGGCACAAGGCTGATTAACGTCTGAGAGACGTAAAGTCGATCAATGCCCAATAGGCACAAGTATGATCAACATCCAAGAGGCACAGGCTCGATCAAACGCTCAAGAGGTGCAAGGCCGTTCAATGCCCAAAAGGCACGAGGCCGATCAATGCCCAAAAAGTGCTAACCCGAAAAATCAAGTTAGTCTGATCCACTGACTTATCAGTGTTTAACGATCAGAATAACTGATCAAAAGGTTGGCCTGATAAGCTGACCATAATCCGACAAATCGAGCTGGTCTGATCCACTAACTCATCGGTGTTCAACGATCAGAATAACTGTTCAAAAGGTTGGCCTGATAAGTTGACCATAATCCGACAAATCGAGTTGGTCTGATCTACTGACTCATCGATGTTCAACGATCAAAATAACTGATCAAAAGGTTGGCCTGATAAGCTGACCATAATCCGACAAATCGAGTTGGTCTGATCCACTGACTCATCAGTATTCAACGATCAGAATAACTGATCAAAAGGTTGGCCTGATAAGTTGATCATAATCAGACAAATTGAGTTAGTCTGATCCACTGATTCATCGGTGTTCAACGATCAGAATAACTGATCAAAAGGTTGGCCTGATAAGCTGACCATAATCCGACAAATCGAGTTGGTCTGATCTACTGACTCATCGGTGTTCAACGATCAGAATAACTGATCAAAAGGTTGGCCTGATAAGCTGACTATAATCCAACAAATCGAGTTGGTCTAATCCACTAACTTATCGATGTTTAATGGTCAGGAAGTGTTGTATCCCTCTCATCTGGTCTTGATAAGAAAAAAAGAAAGAAAGCAAAAAGAAGCTTTTGACAGCTTCTGACATTCATTTAATGAATGCAGAAGCTGTGGAGACTAGTGTTGGGATATGACAAGTTTGGTCTATTAATGTTGATCTATTAAAAGCTTGAATCTGGCTGATCATGCCCAAGTGGCACGAAGGTTGATCAACGTCTAAGAGACGTAAAGCTGATCAATTCCCAATAGACACAAATATGATCAATATTCAAGAGGCATAAAATCGGTCAACGCTCAACAAGCATAAGACTGACTAACTTCCAGGTAATTGACTAACTTTTATGAAAGGTAAAGTTTATCAATACTTAAATATTGCAGAAATCGTTCAACCTCTGGGGAAGGGCTGACCAACTATAGATGAAGAACTGATCAACTATGGATGAAAAATTGATCAACTATGGATGAAGAGCTGATCAACTATAGAAGAAGGGCTGACCAACTATAGATGAAGAACTGATCAACTATGGATGAAGAGCTGATCAACTATGGATGAAAGGCTGACCAACTATAGATGAAGGGCTGATCAACTATGGATGAAGAACTGATCAACTATGGATGAAAGGCTGATCAGCTATGGATGATGGGCTGATCAATTATGGATTACCTTCGCTGCACGTGCTCACGGTCCTGGATTAACCGTTTAACAGCTAGATGCCAGCTGTAAGCGGTTAAGTTTGTGGCCTATAAATACCCTTGCATACGATAGTGAGGGGATCTTTTTCTTCTACTATATTTTCTTCCCGCGCCATTCTACACCTGGTCTTTCTTCAGATCTTATCTGTTCCTGTTCAGACTTCATCAACAAGCTTGAGAGCTGTCTCAACACTCAGATCCTCCGAGAAGATGATGGAGAGCCAAATCAAATCAGCTCGATCCATTTTTTTTTGATTCAAGCTTGTTGCAATTTGTTTGGACACAACAAGTCCCAAATCTTGGGGCTCAATCCCCAGCTTGCTACGCCCAGGGATAACCGGACGATGTTTCGGGGATTCTTGTGGATGTTCCGGTTCGATTGATTGGTGGAAGGAGGAGTTGTAACCCATATTAAGGATCAGGGCAGCTGCAGTGTGATTGCCTTTCTTTTTTTTCTTTATCCATTTCGTTAAGAAAGTTGCCTCTTTGTTTTTTTCCCATGAAATAGCTTCCTTTTTTCTCACAATTTGTAGCTGGTTTGATCTCATATTGCGAAGTTGCGAACCATTGGAAAGAAGAAGATTAAAGATCATTCTTAAAGAATTTTTTTAGCTTCCTTCAGATTCTAGCAATTATTCATTTTACCAGAGACTCTAGGCATCATCATTTGTCCATTGTTTTAAGATATCCCTTAGCGAAAGGAGAACCTATTTATGATTGAGGTCATCCCGGCCATGCATTATCTCCATCATGGACATAATGGGCTTAATATTTCAATATTCTTATAGTGATTGACTGTTTGACTGTTAGTTCATAATTTTCTGAACATTTCTATTCTTTTTCATTGTCAGCATATTTTGCAGGGCACAAGAGTTTCCCATAGCTACACTTAAGTTGAGAGTGCCGCTTCTGGTTGCCAGATTCGACAATTATTTGAATTTGTCATAGCAACTTGTCGTTAGAATTATTGGAGCACTATCCAGTTAATATGTATCAGTCTGCATTGCAAGATATATCACACTATAACATTTTTCAATGGCAAAACGTTGCTAGATTTCTTACTGTAGGACTTCAAGTACTGTGAGTTTAGCCGCTAGACATTATCTTTTGAGGTTTTCATAATGATGCGATCATCTTGTATGTACTGCAGAAACAAAGCCAAACGAAATAACAGCTCTTCTGCAAACCTTCTTCTCAGCTAGGCATGTAATGTACTTTTGGAATCTTTATCTAAGATGAGCAGTATCAAGTGGTCTCGAACAGCCCTTTTGTTCAGACCAGTGTGTTTTCTTACACTCCGGCTTGTCCTCTTGCTTGTGGGATCTAAGTCAGTAAACAATGTGTGTATCAATAAAAGTCTCATGTCATACTCTTTTGATCGTGTCCAAGCAATTCCATTATGGAGGTAATAAGGATTAAATTCATCTTGCTTTCTGGTTAGCTATGTAGAACTTTTACCTCAATATGTTCTTGGCTTTACCTGCATTCTTTGCAAAGAAATAACCAAGTTAGAAATACAAATAATTGTAGAGACCCTCACAGGTCTGTTGGCATAGCAATACATTATGAATTAGTGAGGGTCTAATGCGTAGAATCAATATTCTTTAGTTTACCTTCACCATTTTTTTTGTCAGTTTTGTGATAGGTCAATATAAGAACTAATCATAACACACTAGCTGGCTAGGTTTATCATATTTCTTGATTACTATAAGAATTCAAACCTAATAGGTTCTTACTCATTAATTTATAATATTGACTTAAGGTGATTTCAACTCCATGTTTCATTATGCCAAATATATCAAGATATACTTTAAGGTACTTAGGTACACTAATATAGACACTGAAACGAAAATGCCACATACCAATTAAATTTAGAAAGGTACATCAAAAAACAATTTTGGAAAGGAAAATGCTGGTATAAAAACCACTGACAGCATGGTTAGATAATGTCACCATGTTGTTGCTTATAATAATCAAACAACCAACCTCAATAATTGCATATCCTCATTTTCAGTCCAAATAAAATCCAATCTAGTGACTAATTTCTCTCTTTACAGTTGCTTTATGTATAGGGATCACAAGACAAAGCTAGGAGCTCTCTAATGCAGAGATAAGAATAATCATTGGTGTTGCATAATGAAATTTCCTTTCCCAAAGGATAAGTTCTCAACAGTCATGGATGTTTCACAACATTGATCTTTTGGAAAAATGGACTGAAGCTGGATATGTTGGTGCACATGATAGTTGGGACAGAAAAGAAGGCACATTGGAATAAATTTGGTAAAGGAAACATTTGGAGCACTAGAAGTACGTTTGGGTAGTCTGCAATTTAGGTTGAGTTTCTCTTTCATGGAAGTCTATTTCTTTCCTTTAAAAAAGCAAGAAAGAGGCTAAAAATCGTAATTGCTTTTGTACGGCATCTATCCTTCAAATTTAAATCAAAGTTAGCTCTCAAATCCAGGTTTATGATGCCACTATTGGCTCTTTTGTTTCGAAGGATTCTCGATCACCACTCAGACAGACATACTGCCTATCTTTCTTCAGGGATTCTTTTCAAAGATTTCTCCCAACAACCTTGAATTCTAGCAAGCCTTCCTTTTTGTACAACTCTCAGCATCCTTATGGTTTTTATTCTCATTCATTGACTAGTTAGTAAGGGAATCCCATCCCCTCACAATATCCATTCTCCAAGTGTCCATATTTTGTTTTGTGTTATTATTATCGAATAACAGATTATGGTTATCTTAGTCATTCTTTCCACACTTCCATCAGTTGAATGAGATACTTAGTGGATAAAGCAAGGCTTAGATAATGTCTATGGTATTATATCATTTACTACTTGGCATGTAGTGCACACCGGTGCTAGGTTGTGGGTTGCACATGATGTTTTCAACCAGTAGGGGTGTTTATTGGATGGTCGTGACACTGTCAGCCAGCAGACCTTCAGAGATTTATATTTTTGCAAAAATTATATATCAGCAAACTCCAAGTTTTGGGTTATATGCTTTTATTTTCCTTTGACAGATAATTATGCAAGTCTGGAGAAGGTTATAGTTCAGCGAAAGGGGATATTGTTTAAAGCAAGCCATGATAAACTAAATTGTGGTCCCAATTTTGGTCATTTCAGTTCAAAGTTCAGATTTTGGTTGTGGTTGTCTTTGCGGATGGCTGAGCAGTTTTTTTTTTTCCAGTTAGAACTAAAGATTTAATTATGATTCATTCATGCTAACTCTGCCTTTTCCATTGAAGAAAATCATCCGAGTCTGACATATCTATCACTGAAAAAGAAGAGAACAGCAAGAAAGAAAAGAAAGGAATGTAATAAGACCTAACAGATGAGGGCACTGAACCAGCTGCCAAGATCAAGGATAGCAGTAGCAAATTTTGTTTCTTTCCCCACCACCTTGTGCTGAACTCTAGGAATTTCTACACTGTCATCTAAGATATCTTATTGAGTTATGCTAGCTCTAGATCTGCAACAGGGTTTGAGAATTTGATCTATGACTTACAAAAGAAGAAAGTGCCTGTGATTTGGTCATGTGTATCTAGTCTTAATTGCTGTGATTTTGAAGAGAAAAGCCTGTCCCAGATGATGCCCCATAGCTTTCTTATCTTATCAGGCTTTCCAGGATTATAAATGGCCTCTTTGTAGAAAATGAAAGTTTTCTTTTCAATATGATGGGAAACTTCATGCTGAGAGAGCATTAATCCTGAGTTCATATTACAACTGTTTTTGCAACCAACTCCAAGGGAATTTATCAATTTTATCATCACTCCTCTTTGTACAGAGTAAGCTGTTCTAACATTCCTTTTATTCACTTAATGTTTGTTTCTTTTCCAGGTGCTTGTTGGGCCTTCTCAGCCACTGGTGCAATAGAAGAATAAATCAGATTGTCACCAGACCTCTTGCGAGCCTTTCCGAACTGAAGTCATGTGACTGGGATCGAACTTATAATAGTGGATGTGGTGGCGTCCTCATGGATTATGTATTTCAATGGGTAATACAAAATCACGGAATTGATACTGAGGATTATCCTTATCAAGCTGCAGAAAGGACCAATCTCAAGAACAAGGTAGTGCTTCATATGTCAGCAAACAACATGGTCTTCTTTGGACCCCAGTTTGAATACCATGCTTGTCCAATTACAGCTAAAACATTGGGTTGTAATGGCTCCACTGACACACTCCCAAACAGAAAAAAATTTCTTCATGCTGTTGCAACCAACCTGTGGGCATAGGGATTTGTGACGTGACAGCATTTCAATTATATTCAAATGGTCTGCACCATGCTGAGGGATAATAAGATTTCTGTTGAAACAGTTTCTTAAAGGATTAAGTTTTGACAGACCATCGTCATTTCTTTTATTTTCAATGCCAGGGTGGCCCATGTTTAACATGTTTGAACCATGCTGTAATTGTTTGACATGACTCAGAAGATGGAGTTGGTTACTGGATTTTAACTCAGGTGGAACATACCGGGGAATGCATGGCTATATGCATATGCTCTGCAATAGTGTTATTTACAAGAGGTCTGCAGCTTCCTACCAAACAAAAATAGTCTGCCTCTTTTCCAGGCCCACGACCAACAAAGGAGTATCTGACCTACCCTCCATAAGGTAATACCTGCTGCCGCACTTGGCATGTTCGAGGACTATGTCTTTCATGGAGTTGCTGTGATGGTTGTGAGGACCACTGCTCTTGTTGCCCACCTGACTACCCAGTCTGCGATACCTGCAGAGAGTGATGCTCGAAGGTCTCTTCACCTCCACAAACCTACTTACCTTACCGTTATTTACTTGTTTGTTTGTGTATATTGACATGATTAATTTTTCTATTGTTTCCTTTTCGAGTTTTTCTCTTTCCTACTCCAAAATCATTTATATTTGTAATTTCGTTTTGACTTTTTTCTTTTTTGAGCCCCGCTAAATGCTTCTGTGGCTGCACACTAAGCATCGTGTAACTCCTTTAGCATTATTTGTACTATCTTTGGTTTATATCTTCACAAGTGATACCATTAGTTATTTGCAATTCATGCTTCTTTAGGAGCTCCTATAAATCCTGAGCTACATCTGATGATCATGGCCATGGATCTTGGTATCTTCGGTCTTATTGTTTACGTTCATCCTTGCAGGGTAATGGAAACTGAGAAATTCCACAATGGTAAAAGAGATTGAAAGGAAAGATTCTTACTTGCCAATTGATTCTTGGAATGATTTGCTTGAGGTGTGGGAATATGGTATTGTTGTCACTGGTTCCTGGCCAGATGTCGGAGAGTGCTGAAGATGTGACGCTCGTGGGTTGTACCTGCAAAAAAGTCTCTGACCAGATGTTGCTCCGGCATGGATCCTTCGATGTTCAAGCTAGGAATCAGGGTTAGAAGGAAGAAAAGGGAGCAGGGACTAAGTATCGAGATGTCTTACCTTGGGGCTCCTAGGGATCCCTTTTTATAGACAAGTCTCAAGGATATTTTCGGGATGGAAAAGTTCTAGTTGGATTTGGTGAGAAGTGATAATTGTTGATAGTCCCATCACATGAAGCTTGTCGGGGAATCATTCTATTCTGTACAGAATGTCTGCTTCCCTTAATCAGGAGTCTTGTATCGTGCAAAATTGATCATGTCCTTTAATTGTGATGTTGACCGCATGTAGATCTAGTCATGCCCCTTAATTATAAAGATCTGCTCGTGATTATGGGATATAATATGGTATCGTGGTTATGCAATTGGATGCATGGAGATAAGCATTGGTTGAACTATCCTTTAGGCTGTTCAAACCTTGTCCCCTTCAACCAGGCATAAGGACCTAGGATTGGCCTGAACATTTCTATTGAGGCTAAGGGTTGGCAGGACAAAAGGGCTCGGAGCATGATTCTGCCTCGCCTAAGAGATGATGGATCTTGATTGCCGGAGCTAGGATCCGGCCTGCGAAGCTTTGGGATACCGAGAGAGGTTCGGGATACCGAGAGAGGGGTTTACCCCACATTAGGGACCATTGCCAGCAAGGTGTAACAATTGTTCTTAACTTTTCATACCATTGACTGTATGTTGTCTTCACATTGACTAGAATGCTGCATTATCTTTCGAGATTTCCCCTTCAAGGAGTATCTTTCTTCCAATTAAAACATAGGGTTGGGTCACTGACTTGTGCCATTTTTATTGTACCACGTACTTGTTGTACTTAGAGATTCGCAGGGTCTTCATGGTTATTGGTAAATTAGTATATATGCAATACAAGAGTTCAGCTATATGCATAGTTTGATGAATCAGTTTTTATCTTGTGTTGATACAAATTGTAAATTAGCAGGTGTGATGGACACGACGTGTTTGCTATGTGGAGACTGTCAGACTGCTTCATCCAGTTCAGACCAAAATCTTTTTCCTGAAAACATGCCATAATATGACTAAATGTTTTATAAATCTTCACGATATCACCTAATCTGAAGCATTTTCTTTTCAACCTGTCTATCTCTTATGTCGTTTTATATGGAGAGTATTTGTAGCTGTTGAAAAGTATCCTCCATTTGTGTCCAAGTTCTGTTGGTCCTGGACCTGGAGATGGTAATTACACTATCAACAGTATCTGGAAAACATTCAAGTTGTTAGAAGTGTGCAAGGTGTGACTGACTTTATCAGTTCTGTTAATTGAGTCTTAGTATAACGTCTGACATTGATGAACATGAAATGGAAGCCTATAAAAGTAATTCTATTGATGGTGTGTTCAATGTCACTGCATATTAGTTGGTTGCTGGTTGAGACTAGATGAACCTCTTTCTCTGAATTCTTGTTCCATGATGATGGTGATTGAGATGGCTTTCAGTGAAGGCCCAGAGTTCATTCATCAACCTGAAATTAGCAAATCAACAAAACTATGAGATCTTGTTGAACTCCCTTGTTAGCCACGAAGTGAATTAAGGATTATTGAGAGATCTTATTAGTGAAGAGGCTTACTTGAATTTGTCCTCTAGCAAAGGTAAATATGCGCTGTAAATTATTATCAGAAATGGATGTTTTTGGCTTGCATCAGATTTAATTTCCAGCAATACTCCCACTGTTGATTCTAAAATAAAAATGCTGAGGAAATGTGTTGCAATGGTCGTAACAGCCAGCTGCTTCTTATTGGAAAGGGCAATCAAACTTGCTTGAGATTGTGCAGCTTGAAGCAATCCTGCAAAACTAATACTAGAAAATTGTGGGTGGTAGAGGAATGATACTATTTCTTTAATATTAGCCAGTAAAATAATTTTCTTTGTATAGAGATTTATTTTAAAAAATATACCTTGGGGCTTTCCCCACTCCAATTGTCACACTTCTCCGTAAGTTCTATGTTCTAACCCATTTCAGGTTATAAGTGAGGTATGATGCATTCCCAATTACGTAGGCCTAAGTCTTTGTGATGCCGGTGAATCTCATTCTCTCTCAAAATAAAGTTGTTTATAAAATGAATGATAGTCTTTTTATAAAAGAAAATAAATTCATGGATTCGCACATGACTTTTTAAAACTAATAATGGTTTTGCTGCATGGTAATCTCTCTCTTGATTATAATTAAAATTTAAGGCTAGCTATATTTTCATGCTTTCAATTTTATTCTCATTTTTATATACCTTATCCACTTCCTTTTTCTTTTTTCTTTTTTTATTTTTGTAATAGAATCAGGGTGGAAGGCCGATCAAGTACTAAGAATTCCTGCACGGAAGGCCTCTAGTAATTTTTTGTCCATAGAGGGTGGTGTAAAAAAAATTATACCATCAAATATGATTGGGCCATGTAAGAGATATATAAAAATATATATTTTTTTAAAAAAATTTGATATTCCGTGGTTTGCATTATGATATTTTGTGGCTTGGATTATGACATCCCTGTGTTATAAACCCAAGAAGTATTTTTATCAAAAAAAGTTTAAAAAATTTTCAATGATAAAAATATTCTTGATCTCTTATGAATAGGGTTATGACATCACGTTCACAAAGGGATGTTATAAGAAATTTTTTTTTTTTATCATTCAAAATTTTTACTGAAAAAATAAATGGCTGGCATATATTTACATGATAAAAATGTTATTTTCTCATGATATTCCTTTATAAATAGGATATCATATTCCTCGATATCATAAGATCAATAATATTTTTATCATTAAAATTTTTTTAATAATAAAAATGCTCATCGATCTTCTGATATATGAGTATCATAATCCAAGCCACGAGATATCATAATACAAGTCACGAGATATTATAATTTTTTTTAAAAATATTTTTATTATTTAAAATTTTTAATAAAAAAATTATAAATATTAAATGAATATTGAAAAATAAAATTTACGTGATCCAAGTCTAATCATGGTTTTTTTTTTTTGTTTCATGATGTACAAATATATATATATATATATATATATTGATAAAACGGTGTATTCTATTCAAATATAACAAGAATAAATACAATCCAAGAAGTCAGAAAGGATAATATTGCATAACTGTACCGGGACAGTCTGTCATGAAGGCCAGAAAATAAAATCAGAGTAGTTGGCAACATGTGAAGCAATCCAATCAGCAGCGGAATTGGCTTCGCGAAAGATATGGCATATAAAAATGGATAAAACCAGTATCCCGGATAATAAGCCTCCCGAAAGATATGGCATATAAAAATAAATGCATATCGAAAGCCAATATCTCGGATAATAGAATGAGAGGACATGATCGGATCTGGGAGATTGCCGTAGCCGAGTAATCCTCGATTAGTGCTCGGACCAATTGTACAAGTACATTTATAAATTTTTGTTAATAAAAAAGTTATGTGAAAATGCACTACAACCAATCGTACATTTCTTTCTCCAGCATTGCATTTGTCCATTACTTTAATTTTTTTAAAAAAATGATCGATTTTGACTGCTTTGAAATTTATGGGCGAACACATCACCCACCATCCGTAGATTACGAAACCGTCGATGATTTAACATTTCAGCCCTACTCAATTATTGACCGTTCTTCGCTATAAGAAACGTAGCGGCTGCAGTTTATTGCCATTCTCACTGCGCGCTTAACAAAAGCTAATCTCACGCGGAGGGTGTTCCTACGACCCTATACATACATCGAGAAACGTTCCGGATTAACCAAACGGGCGCCCAACCTCGGGCCAAGCAAGCCGAGAAAGAGAGCCCATACGCCCTTCGCTCGTCGCCGGTTGTTGTTCCCTGCCCACGCACGCCTGCGGTGCGATTCGGAGCCCATCTAAGCCGAGGCCTCTCGAGTTCTTCTTCACAGCGGCGGCGATGATGGACTTGGATCCCAGGCATTACGAGCACGTCGTAAGTCTTCTCTTCTCTCTCTTTTTTCTTTCCCCTTTCCTTTCCTTCTTGTTTAGAAACTATTTTTCTTTTTTTTAATTTTTGAGTCTCGAATTGGTCGGCTAGGTCTCTCTGTAGCTTTTGATGGATTGTTTAATCACAACACTCGACGATCTCTGCGAGATTTTATGTCTTCATAGTTCTTTTGTTATTTTGTTTCATTTCATTTTTTTTTTTTTTTAGCTTGCATCTAATCGGATTTGGGTAGGCATAGCGATTTAATAGGACGATGGATTACAAATTTTTTTTTTTATCACCGAGAAGGGTTTTATGGGGCTAACGATCTCTGCGAGATTGTATGTCTTCGTAGTTCTTATCTTATCTTGTTTTTTTTCTTTTTTTTTTTCTAGCTTGCATCTAATCGGATTGGGGTAGGCATTGCGATTTAATAGGACGATGGATTATAGTTTTTTATCGCAGAGAATGGTTTTATGGGGCTTACGATCTCTGCGAGATTGTATGCTTTCATAGTTCTTATCTTAGTTTGTTTTATTTCATTTTTTTTCTAGCTTGCATCTATCGGATTTCGGTAGGCATTGCGATTTAATAGGACGATAGATTATAATTTTTATCACGGAGAAGGGTTTTATGGGACTTAATTTGGTGTTAAAAATGATCTTTAAGAGAGAGAGAGAGAGAGAGAGAGAGTGTGTGTGTGTGTGTGTGATTTTGGTGTTGGTGGACCGTGATTTTGTGTTTCGAGTGTGCTGCGAAATTATTAAAGTATTGATGGAACGTATGGTTGAATGGGGAAATCGGAGTTCCAAACATATAACTGGGTGGAAGTTTTCAATATTATATCATACTGAATGCCTTAAGTGAGAGCGTTAACATTAACATTGTTATTTGTCCATCCATTGGTCTTGTACAGGTTTTCCAGTTTCTCAAGAACCTTCTAAGATTGAGAATATAATCCGTGCTGCAATTTGTTATCTGTCTGTTCTCATCTGAGCATCTGATTCACATGACTATTTGAGGTCACCTGAATTTAGTAGATAAAAGATAGGACGCATTGCACTTAGCTTCTTCACTTCTGTAGTACATATCTGTTATTGAATGAAATAATGGAAGGCAAAGATTGTTTAGTTACGAGAAGAAACTAAATGACATTCTGCTGGGACTGAAGGGCTAAGGAAATAGAACAACTTAAGAGGTTAACAATCAAATTTATTAACCTATCACATTTGTAGTTTCTACTTCCATCTGGGATACAGCATTATCAAGGATATTTGCATATGCATTTTATTTGTCTAATGAATTTAGTGCTATGATTTAATGGATATATTAATTGAGGGTTTTAATTTTATAATATATGGATCTCATATCTCCATAGTTGCATTCTAGTAAATTCAACAAAGCTGGATGAGTTTCATGTTCCTAGAATGATACTTCAGACATCTTCCTCTTGTTTTTTCCTGTTCTAGTAAATTCAGTGGCGTTAAACTTCTGTATGGAACTCTTCTGGGACAGCATTTTGGTTCTGCTGCGCTGGTCATCGGCCTAATTGACGATTTTAGTGCATTTCTAGCACTACTTTCTATGGTTGCACTGAGAAGAGGCTTATATTCCTTTCTGTCTCCTAGATTTTTATCTTCCTTTTTTTGCAAGTCCCCTTTGCTAAATTCAGTGCAATCTCTGTGGTTGGCTGATGTTTTGTGACCTTTCTATTGATTTAATTATCATATAGACTTCTTCAGTATCTTTTATTTTTAGGTTGATCATCAGTGTCAGCTTGTTTCTTTTGTATTTTCTTCTTCTGTTTTGCTCCATTTTGCATCCGAATTTAAGTTACTAAATTGTCTATGGAAACAAAAAAATTCTTGCTCTAAGAATGAATGTGAGCTGATGGGAGTTCTATTTTTACAGTTCACAAGGGCTGAGAAACTTGTACCTTTGGAGTGCTTTGATGAAATCAATTTTCACTGATTTTAGAAATCTATTTCATCATCCAAAAGCCCTGCACCACTTTGGTAGCAAGGAAAATGCAGTCCTTTTCTCTTCCATTGATAAAAGTTGTGTCGATTCAGACTGATGAACTGTTGAAGATAGATTTTAGATGTAGTGCAGTGGCCTTGAAATTGGCTATATAAATGAAGTTCTTAAGGAGATAGAGGAAGAAATAGTTATGTTGAGTTCAGGGATTGTAGCAATTTGATTACACTAAGCACCTTGCCAGGATTGAAGAAACGTAGAGTTGCTTGAGACTTGAGTAATGGTATCCTTTTATTGGACCTAGGGTGTTGCTAGGCTTAGCTACAAAATGGCAATTTCAACTTCCTCCATTCCATTGGTAAAATATCATTCTCAGTTTTAGAGGCCTAGGGCCTGCTCTTGACCTTAGGATGGTAAGGTATTTGGAGCTAGCAGCATTGTCTGATCCAAGGACCCCTTCACCAGATTAATGATCCTTAGTATAGCTGTGTATTTTTTATTTCACAACTGGATTAGGGTACCAATATATGATAATTTGATCCAAATGATCTTTCACATGTCTGGTAATATTTGAGCTGTATGTTATATACTTTACATGCAAGATTTTTATTGTTTCGAGTTAGAAAAAATGGTTTTTCTACATCAAGCACTGTCCAGTTATTAAAATACAGCACTGTATAGTAAATCCAAAAGATACATGAGTTGAGCATTTTAGAAGGAATTGATTATTACTATTATTGTTATTGTTGTTATTGTTATTATTATTGTTGTTGTTCTTATTATTACTATTATTGTTATTATTGTTGTTGTTATTGAGGACTTGGGACTATAGTAAGGGAGAGGGCAAATACTACTAGAGAAAACTAAGGGAGAAATCCTTTTAGAGGGTCGAGAGGGCAAGTACGTGATCATATTTATGCTACTGCATCTCTCTAGCCTCTTTCTATTCTTCCTCTCTCTCTAATATTTATTATGTATCAGGGCATGCCAAGTATTGGCAAGGTATGGCATGATATTGTGTTGGGGCTTATTTGGGGTGGTTTAATACACAAAATGTGAAGCCTTCCAATCCGCAGTCTTGACATGAAATAATACGAGTTGATTGTTGGTGGTTAAATGCTCCTTCTAGCAAACAAAACCAGGCAAGAATATTAGGGGAAAGTGAAAATGTTGAGAGTATGTTCAAATGTTTCTCCCAACCTGAATTCCCTTTAAGATACTGTATTCTGTTCTTTCTTTTTGCAGATACCATCATATCAATAGCATGATGATAATAATTTACAATTTTCGATTATGTCATGTGAAATAAATTTAATAGAATTAATTATGATAAGTAATTCTTTCACTAGTACATGCTAGGCAAGACTAGTAAGGTAAAATGGAATTGTGACCAAGGTATGCCATATCATATCGAACCAAGTGATATGGGGCATACTGTATTGTACTGGTACCGAACCGGTATGTAGTACCGGTATGTAGTACGGGGGGTATTGACACTCGATATGCCAAATTGGCCCTGTACCAAGCATATCGACATGATAACAGGATGGCAACGGTACGGGACCTGGTACCTAGAGACGTACTTTGATCATAACTATTTACCTTCTTAGTGCTAAATTGGCATTTTCTGATTTGAAATCTCTTATAACAGAGTTCATGCTATATTAAATGTGCCCCTTCATAAATGTCTGCAAGATTCAAAAGCTAAACTTTATCATAGTCTCACACACACTAGATTTTGGATTATTTTTTAGTTTTGCAAGTTTTCTTTTTTTTTTCTTTTACAAAATTAAATCATAATTAATTGGTAGATGGATACACTACAAATAATTTTTTTGAGCAAAAGGTTGAGATGATTCTAAGAATAGTTGGCATGGCAGTTTCTTGATTTTTGCATCCACAATAAAAAGTGTATGCCATGTTTCCCACATTTTTCATTCTCTTGCAGATGTTATTAACTTGCTTAACAAGCATCATCAAATGATTCCTAAACTATTTCCTTTTTTTGTTGAAACTCCGGGTACTGATTTTTTTTGCCTTTTTGTTGTCTATAGAAAGTCAATGACAGTGATGTTCGCAATATTGTCCTGTCATATCTTTTGCACAACTGTTTCAATGAGACAGCAGAGACCTTTCTTGCTTGTACTGGAATGAAGCAGCCTGTCGATTATCTTGTGGACATGGACAAAAGAAAATGTAAGTGACTTACAATTTGTTCAACACATGCTAATCTTAGATTTCCTTTTGCCCTCTGGGATATAGGAAATTTAAATTCAATATATAATTATTGTCAGAGATCAGTTTCTTGTACCCATTGCCTAATCTTCATGTAGTGAAATGTGCATATTCATCTATTTAGACTGTTGAATTGTTTGGTTGCTGTTAGATGGGACATGTAATTCTTTTGGACATGTAATGATAAGACGTTGTCAATAAAGATAGGATTCGTACTTTTATAAGATGTAACACCACTCATAGTTTAGATTGTGTACCTTAACATGTTTTAAACTAATAATAAAAACACTTGCTTCAGGAGCAGAATTCTTTGCCAAGGAAGCCCTTTAAGTATATTCTTGTTTTCAATTGTTTATTAAACTTGGACCTTGGAAATTCAAAGGCTGCCCAATTCTTTGAATGGATGTAGCAGCTTGAGATGTAGTCAAGTCATTGTCATGATAAAGTGATTCATCAATAAGCTTTTATTGTTGCCGTTGACTAAATTAGATGTAAAAAATTGACTAACCTGGTAGATTGTAATGTCCAATTAACTCTGTATATCTGACTTTGCATATGTCATAAATGTCGTGACAGACAGGTATGTACTAATATATTCTTTGAAACAGTAAAATATGTAGAATGAGCCGATGTTAAAAATCATTCTCCTGCAAAAAGTTGCAAAGACACCCTTTTTCTGAGTATAATTTGATTTTGTGTATAATTTGATGTCCCACATCATTAGGTGAATCATTTTCATATAAATAAAATGGAAGAATTTACCTTTTGCTATGTCATCTTCATACATTTGGAAAAATCATATCCATAAAAATGGTTCTTTATTAGCTTGGTGCATATCTGAATATCTCATATGCAACAAATGTCATGGCAAACAATTGTGTGCTGGTATATGCTTAGAAACAGTGAAGTGTGTAGAATGAGCCAATGTGCTGTTAAATTATTCTCAAAATAATTCAAAATGACCCCTTTTTGTGAGTATAATTTGGTCTCAAATCATAAAGTGAATCAATTTTGTAAAGGTAAAATGGAAGAGTTTGCCTTTTGCTTTTTCATCTTTATATATTGGAGATGAGCAAAAATAGTATATATTGGCTTAGAGTGGTAACTGTATTTTTTGGTTATCCCTTCATATTCCATTTTGCATTGGACGGAAATGCTCTCAAGGCCATAGAGCTGACAGAACAACTAGCACCGAACTTACTGGAAGATGACAAGGATTTGCATTTTGATCTATTAAGCCTTCACTTTATTGATCTTGTCTGTTCAAGGAAATGGTAGGTTATCCATATATTATCATTCTGAAAATGACTTGCAAGACTTCTGACTCGGTTATGATTCATCTGTAAATGACAGCACAGAAGCTTTGGAGTTTGCTCAAACCAAGTTAACACCATTAGGGAAGGTGCATAAGTATGTTGAGAAATTGGAAGTATGTATCTAAAACTAATATGCTTGTGCTGAACTACCCTAAGATATCATATCTTTCATGATTTACTGTTTATCATGGCCATCAAGTTCTTATAAAAACAATACTTTTTGGTGATACACCAGGACCTTATGGCTCTGTTAGCTTATGAGGAGCCTGAAAAATCACCAATGTTCCGTCTACTGAGCTCTGACTACCGACAGAATATTGCAGACTGTCTGAATCGAGCCATCTTGGGTATGTTAAACTGTATAGTGACTCTCTGTTTGCATCTCAACTAATTTACTCTCCCCTTTTCTTGATATGACAGTGAGTATTTTATGATACTTGTTCTGATGGTTAATTTCAGCATATGCTAATCTGCCTAGCTATTCTTCAATGGAAAGGCTGATACAGCAAGCAACTGTGGTTAGACAGTTCGTACATCAGGAGCTCAGCAAGGTACATAATTACTTACCTTTTTTGCTATTTATAGATATGCTTTATCTAACCTTTTTTCCTCTAAACTAGGTTTTTGCATAATATTTATAAGGCACATAATATTTATAAGCTTTTGCCTGATTCTGACCATGTCAGTCAGACACCTACAATTTTTGACTTAAAACATGTGATTAAAGGTAGCTTGAGAATAACCGTAAGCCTTGCTCGAACTATTTAGAGTCAGTGCTGGAGGTTACTTCTGTCTTGTTTGAACTATTCTACAATTATAAGCTGAGAGAACAAATTATTTCATTCAGCTAAATTTATAGTATAAGGTAGGTTAAATGGAAGCTTAAACACACAAACGCACGCACGCACACACTGTCTTGTGAATTACAAGGGCCTAGGATGTGTCCTTACTTTTGGAACTTGTGGGTGAGCAGGATGGGCCTCCAACATTTTCTCTGAAAGCCTTTCTGAAAAATTAGACAGATGGCAAGCTTAGACCTGCTTACTGTGAGCATGGCTTGTTTCATTCTCCTTCGGATTACTGTGTGCTGCCCGTGATTTTTGTACAAGGTCCAGTCATGCAGAATGTAGTTGCGATAGCTTGGCCAATGTAAATGTTATATAGTGGGAAATAATACGCATCTCTTTTTCTGGTGTCTGTCACGTAAGTTTCTTTTTAAAAAAAATCATTGGTTAAAAGCCAGGTGGTTTCTGATCTGTGATAAGTGGCTGTTGCTTGTCGAGTACATGCTGTGAGAAGTTGGGATGTTGGGGTCTTTTAATCTATTTATTCTAAATGTAACTCGAACTAATATGAAGAGAAGCAAGCAGAAGCTATTTTATCTTGCTTTACAATTGTCAGGCCCTTGCAAATTTTGATTTGTTGAATTCAAGAGTATTAGGGGGTGCTAATGGCTCTGAGATGGTATCAATAAAAAACCTCCTGTAATTAATGATGAGTTGATTTTTTTTAATAAATATACTTGCAAAGCCCTTACTGAAATGGTCTGAGTTACAGTGCAACATGTCAGTGGACCAGTTGAAGGGTTGCCTGCGTTTGAGCCAACTGTGATCAGTTCCAGCTTCAAAAATTCCCCTCTATAACAGCAGCTTCAACAAATAAGAGTAGGAATGTTAATTGGCTGGGCCCAATCCGACATGATCCACAATTTCAATTAGCCAATATAAAATTGGCCAGCTCATTTGCAGGCATCTACCAAAGAGATGTATGGTTAGAAAAATAGTATTTCCTGCTTCAGATTCATTGACACATCTTGCCTTGTTTTCCCAGCAACGTAACCAAGAAGGTCAAGATTGCCCTGAAATGTTAACAAAGATTGTGGATTTCAGATGCACATATAATTGCTTTTTTCTAATAATCTTTGAGATATTTTTTTTTTCAAAAATTAGTTTATCTGTTTTTTTTTCATGTTAACATCATTGTTACTCAATGTTTTGTCTATTTTTATTAGATGACTATGGTTTAGCTTGGTACCCAGCTGGTTATACATTGCTGGAAAAATAAGAGATTGTGATAGTCTGGGATTACTTCAATCACGTATATATACTGATACTTGGAGATAATTAGCTTGGACAATATTTTATAAACAATTAACTCCAAAAAATTAATATCCATGGCACATGAGGTTGCTTGGAGTTGCAGCAGCCACTACTATTTTTATTTGATTTTCTCAACATTTTTTTCAACTTAAGTAAATAATAACAACATACAAGTTCATAATATCCAGAGTACGCAGATCAAAGGAAGCACTTTCCAACACACATCCAAGTCAACTGTTTTATTAGACGACCACAAGATCACTGAGATACAATTATTTTTATCCTTATTTACTAAGATACACATATTGAAAAGGTAACTTCAATTTTTGGTCCACAACATCAGGTTGGTACTATGTTTACTCCAATTGCATGAAGGACATCTCCTGAGCGGCCAAAGAAGCCGACGATCTTACCGTTCATCACAGGAACGGAGAAAGGAGTTTCATCCTCTGAATCTTGTGGTACAACTCCCTCCAGGACTTGTACATTTCTATCAAGATTGGTCCGGAGGTTGAGTGACTTTATGAAGCCATAAGGATTTAAAGTGTCACGTCCTGAATTCAGCATCGGAATCGGCTACGCGATTGGCCGTACAAATCCTAGATTTTATTTTAGAGATCATGCAAGGCCTAGGTACACAAGAGTCAAACATATTAAATTAAAACTAATATTATATAAACAATCAAGTAATAATTGTACAATCCCTTTATTAAATAGATATTACTAATTAGTCTACTGATTCACAAACATCAGTAACCAAAACTAAAACTAACTAACTCAGCATTTGTGAAGCTCCATCTCATGCCCAGTCCAATCTCTGCTATGTATCCCGAGTCTCTGAAAAAATAAATAGTAGGGAGTGAGCTATACAGCCTAGTAAGATTTCCAGGTGATCACACCAACAATAATATACATTTCTGAAAATAGTAAAATATCAGTATATCATGTCATGCAGTCAAATAAACCAAGCCTCATGTATGTCAAAACCTTGACAACTTTACATTTTTCTTTTAGAATTTTCATCAATTAACCGTTATTTTTAAGGTTCTGGACTAACCACGGTCATGTACCAGCTCATGACTAGCAACCGCAAAGCGATCATGCATATTACGGTCGGTCCTGCTCACGTACTAAGCCCGTGGCTCGACTGTCCCACGTACTATCCGCCCGTGGCCGGCTCCCACGTACAAAGCTCGTGGCTCAGGCTGTATGACCACGGTACTACTGTAGCATGGCTAGTCCAAATACCATATTTACTTTATTAATACCTGTCAAAACATATATTTTATGATCTCTCAATAACCAGTATCATGGTCCAACCCTTTCAATACCGATATCGTGGTCCAACCCACTCGATAATCGATATCATGATCCAACCCATTCAACAACCGATATCATGGTCCAACCCACTCAATATGCGGTGTCATGGTCCAATCCATCCGGATATCAATTTCCTTTATAACATGGTGCAAGAAATACCGACAATAATAATAATAAAACCACAATGTCTATCACAAGAAAATAACTATATCATGCGATATAATACAACACATGCAAATGCATATATACATATATGCTTAGATCAAACCAAGTCATATAAAATTCATGCATAAAGGGATTGTTGCCGTCCTTGTCGCCGCGCCCGTGCCGAGGATCAGCCGATCCTCCTTGACCGCCTGGCAAGGGAGCCCCCCCTTCCTGCGAGAAACCTGCAACAAAGGGGTTAGAGGACCCTGGCCGGGGATTCCGGCGAGGGGGCTCCGACGGTCAAGTCAGTAGACGAGGAGGAGGAATAGACTCTCCCTCCCCAGGCCCTCTAAAGGGTCCCAGATTTGGAGAGTTAACTAGTGAAGGGAAAGCGCCGGGGACCGGAATCTCGGCTGGGCCTGCCTGCCGAGCTCGCGTCCAGTATTCCCCTCTCGGGATCTCTGGTTTCTTTCTCGGAGCGAGGCCTTGTGCCGGTGCTTCCTCCTTGTCCCCAGGCTAGTTGGCTTACCTTGCAGTCTCCGGATTCTTCCCTCTTTATTTCCCTCCGTCGCGTGCTTGTCCTTTTCCTCCTCGAAAACTCCTCCCCCCTGTCTTCCTTTCTTTTCCCTTTTTGGTGAAGGAGGCCAGGCGGCTTTCCGACCTCGTTCGCCGGGCCCAGCAGGGAGAAGGCAAGGACAGAAGAGAAAAGGAGGGAGGGCGGCGCTGGCAGAGCGGCCAGTCGTCAGGCCTCGGGCTTCGTGAGAGTGCTCTTTTCCCCGAGCGTGGGCGCCATCCGTTTACGGGGCCTGTTCCGTCAGGATCGGATCTCTCGACTGCGGGACCTGTCGGGCCAGTGTAAGTCACGTTCCGCGTGCCGCCGCCCTCCGTACGGGACGCCGTCTGGGGTCGGTACGGCCCGAGGGATGGCCTCGGGACCCGTCGCTTTCCCCGGGGGCCTCTCCGTACGAGCGGTCTGACTTCGGCTGAGTTGGGCCTGTCTCCGGGGGCCGACTGGCGAGAGGCGAGAGGTCGGCCGACCTCGGCTTTGGTGGACCCCTCCGGGGCGGACACCTGGCGAGGTGGCAGAAGGTCGCCTGGCTTCGGCCGAGGTGGACCCGTCTCCGGGTGGCCACCTGGCGCAAGACGGGGGGTCAGCCGACCTCGGCCTAGGTGGACCCCTCCTGGGTGGACACCTGGCGAGGTGGCAGAAGATCGCCTGGCTTCGGCCGAGGTGGACCCGTCTCCGGATGGCCACCTGGCGCAAGGCGGGGGGGTCAGCCGACCTCGGCCTAGGTGGACCCCTCCTGGGTGGACACCTGACGAGGTGGCAGAAGATCGCCTGGCTTCGGCCGAGGTGGACCCGTCTCCGGGTGGCCACCTGGCGCAAGGCGTGGGGTCAGCCGACCTCGGCCGACCTCACCCGGGGCGGACTCCTCCGAGCCCGGGCGCAGATGAGTCGGTGGGGGAACTTCACGCCGAACTCGACCTCGGCGGGAGCTGTTTGCTTCAGACAGTATCGGGCGGTGCGGTCTTGCCGACCCCAGCCTTGAGGACGTGGCGCTGATTCTGGCAGGAAAACTCACACGTGGCTCGCTCGCATTCGGCGATACCTGAGCCGGGCCACGTCACTGTCACGGCTGTAACAGTTGCCCCCCAGCCCGCCGTTCCGTCGGGGCATCGTAGAACGGAACGTTGGGATTAATTGCTGACATGACGTGGAGAGGCGAAGATCTTGCATCATAATTGGCATGATCTCCATTCATCGTGGCTCGATGCGGCTGAAGACCTATGGGGAGTCGCCACGCGTCGTCCACTTGCCCGCAATCAATGCGTCGCTTCGGGGCAGAGGTCGTTACTCTGCTAACGAGGCGTCGGTGTCGGGCGTGTGCCCACGTGGCAACCATCCAGTGGCCTGAGGCGGAAAGATGGGTACGGCTGTTGTCGGCTGAGTTTGAAAGGGAGGGGACTTTCCAGAACGAGGCCTTTTCCGTTGCTTCGTGGGCGGTTCGCTGCAGGCTAACAACTTCTGCTGCTCGCGCCCGTCTGTGCATTTTTGGGTAAGTGTCTTCTTCTCCTTCTCTCTCGTTTCTTATTCAGCCCCCTTCTCCTTTCCTTCTCCATGGCGCGCCGTCGCCATGTTTCTTCTAACCCGGACGAGGCCGGTCCATCCCGGCCGAGGACTCCATCTTCTTCCTCCTCGGATGAGGGGGTAATTCTGGAGGAGGTCCGCCGGCGCTTGCAACCCGGGGGTATCACTATTGGCATCCCCAGGGGGGTCCGGTCCCCTCCGGTTGCGCCTGCCGTGCCCCTCCGTTCACTCCCCGCCTTGGCTTCTCTTCCGGCTCCGCCACCTCTTCCCGCCGGTCCCTCCGGTCATGCCTCTACCATGACCGAAGGTGATCTTTCTCTGCTCCGGGATGCCTATGGCATCCCGGGATCCGTCCGTCTGTTTGCTCCGCGGTCCGGGGAGCGTGTCACCATGAGTGGCCCCGGCCGCATTGCCTTTATGAAGATTTCCTCCTCGGGGTCTTCGTTTTCCTCTGCATCCTTTCTTCCTTTCCTTCCTCAGCCATTTTCGGCTCGTCCCGGCCCAGCTGGCTCCTAACGCCATCCGGGTCATCTTCTCTTTCATCGTCTTCTGCCATTTCCACGGGTTTGTTGCCCGTTTTTCTCTTTTCAGGGCCCTGTTCACCCTGAAGAAGTGCTCCACCGATGATGGCTGGTGGTACATTTCGCCCCGGCCTAGGTGTCTCCGGTTCGACCTCCCTTCTTCGGTCAAGGGATGGAAGAGCCGGTTTTTCTTTGCCTCGGTCGACGACGTCGACTGGGCCTGGAGCGAACCGGACCGGTCGCCGAACCGGAATTCCCGAGTTGAGCCTACGGACCAGGAGTCTTACACCCAGCTCCTGAGTGACGTGGTCCCGGCGCTCGAGGTTCTGCTCTCTGAGCAGAATCTTTTTGAAGCCGGCATCAGTCCCATCCGGGAGACCGGTGAGATTTGGCCCCGCATTAACTTCTGCCCCCCCCTCTCTTTTTAAGATCGAACCGTCTAACCTTTTGATTTCTCCACTTTGCAGGGATGAAGTTTTCCTTGGAGAACCTTCTGGAGGGAGCGGCCCAGAGGGAGGTCGTCGACGTGGACGAGCCCGTGGCGAAGAGGGCTCGCACAGAGACGAGCCAGGAGGTCGCAGTGGCGACCGTGCCCGGCCTAGCTGCTGCTGTTTCTCCGCCCAGACTTCCTCAGGGCGGCGCCCCTGGCACCTCGGCCCCACGACCTGGCGGCGCTGCCGAGAGAGCTCCGGCGCCCGCCGCTCTGCTTACCGCCGGGCCCATTCCTGCCAGCAGCCCAACGGCACCGCCAGTGGCGACCGCCGGTCCGTCGGCTGCAGCTCCAGCAGAGGGGGCAGCTGTCACGGGGATCGGCCCGAAGGGCCCAGCGCCGGTGATCTCGCACCGGGACTCGGTCATCCTCGACCGAGGACTGGCGGAGAGGGTGATGGAGTACGCTTCCACCGCCCGGGACCGCCGAGCTCGGGGCGGCCGAGATTATGCGGATGCGCTGCTCGGCATCCTGCCCCAACTCTTCGCGGTAAGTCTGAACTTTGACTCTTCTTTTCTCTTCCAATCCGAGGCCTTCTGCCTCGGTACTGACATGTGTTATTTTTGCCCTTGCAGATCGGGAACGACGTCCTCCTACTGAGGAACTACCTCGTAGGGAACGCCAAGCGGGACTCCGATCGGGAGCAGAAGCTTGGAAAGCTCGCGGCCGACGTGAAGGACTTGATGGACAAGGGGACCGAGCTGCGAGCTGAGAAGCAGGCCCTCCAGTCCGACCTGGCGCATTCCGAGGAGCGGAACAAAGAGCTGGAGGCCTCCTTGGCGGAGGAGCGGACCTCCAACCAGCGCTGTACCGAGGGGGACGCGGCGGAGAAGGCCCGCCTGCAGGCCCACTCTCTGTTCTTGGAGCGTCAGCTGGACGAGGCCCAGCGAGAGGCGGCCGTGGCGAAGGACCGGAGCTCTTACATCAACGGGCTCCTGGAGGCGGCGAAGCGAGAAGCGCTGGAGGCCGTCCCCAAGTTCCGGGCCTCCGACGAGTTCACGTCGGAAGTCCGGGAGGCCGCCGTGGACTCCTTCCTGAAGGGGTTCCGGATGTGCCGGGAAAAGGTGGGGGCCTTCTTCCCCCAGCTGGACCTGAGTGGGGTCGTCGTCGGTGGCAGGAAGCCGGGGAGTGAGGGCAGGGTCTCCGGCACGACCCAGGCGGCATCTCAGGCGACACCTGCAGCACCCCCGACCGATGACGCCGCGGCCCAGACACAGCCCCAGGAGCTGGTTGTCGTGGAGGTTGAAGAGGTGGCGCCCGCACCTCCGGCGGACGGCGCCGATCCTGCGCTCCAGTGACCGTCACCTTGTACTTTTGCTTTCTTTGTCCTTCTTTTTGGGGAGTCCCGGCCTGTCGGGGCTCCCAGTTTGTACTGAGTACCTGTTTTAATGAAGACTTACTTTCTACACAACTTGTCTATCATCTTTGGTTCTTCTTTTTCTTCTTCTTTGTTTATTTCTGAGATGTTGGTCTGGGATACCTGAGACAACTGCGGGCCTGGCCCTTCCATACTAAACCGAAGGACGGGGTTTGCAGAGCCGTGTCGCGGCAAGGTAAGAATCTTGAGCAGGTCCGACTTTGGGCTGCCTCCATGCCTGCGCGGACAACACAGTTCCTGCACCATCTTCCGGGCCGAAACTCGGGATCTTCCGAACTGAGCTCGATGCCGCAGGCTTTCTCAAACCTTGCGCGGCTCACTGAGCTAAGCTCCGGGCTTGCGCGGGCGAAGCGGATTCGGCACCACCTTCCAGGCCGAAGCCCAGGATCTTCTGGACTGAGCTCGATGCCGCAAGCTTTCTCAAACCTTGCGCGGCTCGCTGAGCTGTGCTCCGGGCTTGCGTGGGCGAACTGGGTTCGACGCCACCTTCCAGGCCGAAGCCCAGGATCTTCCGGACTGAGCTCGATGCCGCAGGCTTTCTCAAACCTTGCGCGGCTTGCTGAGCTGTGCTCCGGGCTTGCGTGGGCGAACTGGGTTCGACGCCACCTTCCAGGCCGAAGCCCAGGATCTTCCGGACTGAGCTCGATGCCGCAGGCTTTCTCAAACCTTGCGCGGCTTGCTGAGCTGTGCTCCGGGCTTGCGTGGACGAACTGGGTTCGACGCCACCTTCCAGGCCGAAGCCCAGGATCTTCCGGACTGAGCTCGATGCCGCAGGCTTTCTCAAACCTTGCGCGGCTTGCTGAGCTGTGCTCCGGGCTTGCGTGGGCGAACTGGGTCGACGCCACCTTCCAGGCCGAAGCCCAGGATCTTCCGGACTGAGCTCGATGCCGCAGGCTTTCTCAAACCTTGCGCGGCTTGCTGAGCTGTGCTCCGGGCTTGCGTGGGCGAACTGGGTTCGACGCCACCTTCCAGGCCGAAGCCCAGGATCTTCCGGACTGAGCTCGATGCCGCAGGCTTTCTCAAACCTTGCGCGGCTTGCTGAGCTGTGCTCTGGGCTTGCGTGGACGAACTGGGTTCGACGCCACCTTCCAGGCCGAAGCCCAGGATCTTCCGGACTGAGCTCGATGCCGCAGGCCTTCTTGTTCAAGTTAGAGAAGAATGTTTGAAGTGAAGAAGCTTTGTTAGAGAAACTGGGAGCCTTACATTACTGGTAGTACATTCTCAGGTTCGAGGGGTTCCATGTCCGGGGGAACCTGGCACCTCCCAATTCTTCCAAGTAACATGCTCCGTGAGGGAGGGCTTCTGCTACCCGATAAGGGCCTTCCCAGTTGGGTGAAAGCTTGCCGCACTCTCGTGGCTGGGAGGCTTCTGCACGCCGGAGGACCAAGTCCCCGGGACGAAAAACCTTCGGCCGTACTCGGGAGTTATAATATCTGGCTACACGTTGCCGGTATGCCGCCATTCGAATTCGGGCCTTGTCCCTTGTTTCTTCGAGGAGGTCTAGGTTGAGCATCATCCTGGCCGGGTTTTCTGTCTCGTCGTATTGTTCCACGCGCAGCGTGGGTATGCTGAGCTCGATCGGGATGACTGCCTCGGCCCCGAAGACGAGGTTGAATGGGGTTTCGTCAGTAGCCGTCCTTGGGGTGGTGTGGTATGCCCAAAGAACGCTGGGAAGCTCGTCGGCCCACCTGCCCTTGGCTTGGTCCAGCCGCGTGCGGAGGCCCTGAAGAATGGTCCTGTTCGTGACCTCAGCCTCCCCGTTGGTCTGGGGGTGCGCCACCGAAGTGAAGCGATGCTTGATGCCGAGGTCGTTGCAGAAATCTTCGAACTCTCGACAGTCGAACTGGCGTCCGTTGTCGGTGACCACGGTGTGGGGGAGGCCGAAGCGGCAGACGATGGACTTCCAGAAGAACTTGGCGACGTTTGCTTCGGTGATTCTTGCCAAGGGTTCGGCTTCGACCCACTTTGTGAAGTAGTCGATAGCCACTATCAGGAACTTCCGCTGGCCGGATGCCGGCGGGAATGGGCCCAGGAGGTCCATCCCCCACTGGGCGAACGGCCAGGGGGCTGAGAGCTGAGAGATCGGGTTGGAGGGTTGCCGTTGTACCGTGGCGTGACGCTGGCACCGGTCGCACTTCTTCACGAAGTCGGCGGCGTCCTCCTTCATCGTCTCCCAGAAGTAGCCTTGACGAAGGGCCTTGTATGCCAATGCCCTGCCCCCCACGTGGTTCCCACAGATGCCTTCGTGAATCTCCTGGAGCACAAGCTGGGCTTCTGTGGGTCCAATGCACTTGAGGAGGGGATAAGAGTAGGACCTTCGATACAGCTGCCCGTCCATCAGGACAAACCGTACGGCCTTCTTCCTGATGAGGCGAGCCGCGTCTCGGTCTTCCGGCAGAATGCCGCTGGTGATGTACGCAGCGTACTTGTCCATCCAGCCGGGCTCCTGGCTGACCTGATGGACCTCCGCCGGTACTTCGAGGCTTGGGACTTCGAGTCGCTCCACATGAGCGCGTCCCAGCATCGTGTCCGGCAGGGTCGCCAGCCGAGAGAGGGCATCCGCGCGGGCGTTCTCCCTGCGGGGGATATGGAAGATGTTGAAGCGCCGGAACTTGGACGCGCCCGCCTTGACGAGCTCCAAATACCTTGCCATCTGGGGGTCGTGAGCGACGTACTCCCCGGACACCTGCCCCGCCACGAGCTGGGAGTCAGTGAAAGCTCTGAGGTTGGTCACGCCCAGCTCGCGGGAGACCCTCAGTCCGGCGAGAAGTGCCTCGTACTCTGCTTGGTTATTTGTCGCGGGGAACTGGAAACGGAGCGCGCACTCGGCGACGACTCCGTCGCCGTTGGCAAGGATGAGCCCAGCTCCGCTCCCGCCGGAGTTTGAGGCTCCGTCTACATGGAGGATCCAGGCGTCCTCTCCGGGCTCGTTGGTGCCGACCTCCATCGGCTGGGCCGAGGAGTCCTCCTCGGGCTCCTTGCCCAAACCTGCGCATTCGACCAAGAAGTCGGCCAGCACCTGTGCCTTCATTGCCGACCTCGGTCGGTATGTAATGTCGAACTCGCTGAGTTTCAGTGCCCATTTGGCCAATCGCCCCGAGGTGTCGGGTCGGCTGAGCACCGCTTTCAGCGGTTGATCCGTCAAGACGGCGATGGGATGCGCTTGGAAA
The DNA here is from genome assembly GCA_021397845.1 of Areca catechu. Taxonomy (NCBI): domain Eukaryota; kingdom Viridiplantae; phylum Streptophyta; class Magnoliopsida; order Arecales; family Arecaceae; genus Areca; species Areca catechu. Next base: position 77,125,775 of record CM038039.1, on the reverse strand, counting down.
TAGGGCCTGAGACGCTGGGCAGACACTATTAGCGCAAAAACGAGTTTCTCGGGCCGGGAATACCTGAGCTCCGCATCCCGGAGGAGTTTGCTGGTATAGTACACCGGTCGCTGGATCCCGTGGTCGTCGGTTCGGACCAGGACAGAGCTGACGGCCTCCGGGGTAACGGCCAAGTAGAGGGTAAGCTCCTCCCCTTCCTCGGGCCTGGACAGCAGAGGTGGTGATGCGAGCGTCTTCTTCAACTCCTCGAAGGCCTGCTGGCATTCCTCGGTCCAGGCGAAACCATTCATCTTCCTCAGCACCTTGAAGAAGGGACGGCAGCGGTCCGCCGACCTGGAAATAAAACGGCTAAGGGCCGCAACCCGGCCGGTCAGCTGCTGCACTTGTTTCTTGGAGGCTGGCTGCTCCATGTCCAGGATGGCCTGGACCTTCTCCGGGTTGGCCTCGATTCCTCTCTGGGTCACCATGAACCCTAGGAACTTTCCGGCGGAGACCCCGAAGGCGCACTTCGCCGGATTCAGCTTCATCTGGTGGCGCCGGAGGTTGCCGAACGTCTCCGCCAGGTCGGCTACGTGGTCCGAGTCAAGCTTGCTCATTACCAGCATGTCGTCCACGTACACCTGCATGTTGCGGCCTATCTGGTCTTTGAAGACTTTATTGACCAGACGTTGGTACGTCGCCCCCGCGTTCTTGAGGCCGAAGGGCATCATCCTGTAACAGAAAGTCCCGCGGTCAGTTATGAAGGCAGTGCGCTCTTCGTCCTCCGGATTCATCCGGATCTGGTTGTATCCGGAAAAAGCGTCCATGAATGACAGGAGACGGTGCCCCGAGGTGGTGTCGACCAGCTGGTCGATCTTCGGCAGAGGGAAGCTATCCTTCGGGCAAGCTCGATTGAGGTCGGTGTAGTCCACGCAGATCCTCCACTTACCGCTGCTCTTCTTTACCATGACCACGTTTGCTAACCAGCTGGGGTATTGGACTTCTCGGACGAAACCGGCGGCGAGAAGTTTTTCTACCTCCTCGTCGATCGCCTTCTGCCTCTCCATGGCAAAGCTTCTCTTCTTCTGGCGGACCGGGCGGCTGCCTGGGTCCACGTTCAGGCTGTGCATGATAATCTCGGGCGGAATACCCGGCATGTCGGCCGCCGACCAGGCGAACACATCGGCGTTGGCACGGAGGAACTCCAGCAGGCGGGTTCGCTCCTCTTCGGGGAGCTGGGCCCCGACTTGCACCGTCTTCAGGGGGTCCGAACCAAGGGGAAAGGAGAGCAGGCGCTCTACGGGCCCTCCCCTGGGTTCCTTTTCCCTCAGGTCGAGGTCCTCGACGTCGTGGGCGAGCTCTGCGCCCCTGGTGCCTGGGATTGTCTGTAGGCAGAGCGGGACTGGCTGAATCGTCCCCTTCACTTCCCCGAACCCGAAAGGCGTGGGGAACTGCACCAGCAGTCTCCTTGTGGAGACGGTGGCGTCTAGTTGGTTGAGCCCGGGACGCCCAAGAATGGCGTTGTAAGGCGAAGGGAGCTTGACGACCGTGAAAGTTACCATGATGGTCGCCTGCCGAGGTGGGGATCCGGCGGTAACTGGGAGAGTGATTTCCCCTTCGACCCCCACGGAGTCCCCTGTAAAACCTACCAGTGGGATGTGCACTGGCTTTAGCTGGTCGGGAGACAAATTCATCCGAGAGAAAGCATCGTAAAAGAGTACGTCGGCCGAGCTTCCACTATCCACCATGATTCGATGTACAGGATGCTTTGCGATGGTCATCTCGACCACCACGGCATCATTGTTTACATTGTCATTAGACTCCCCTCCCTTGGGAGGGATTACATTCTCCGGGACTTCCCGGGCTCTCTTCTCTGCTCGGCCGGACCCGCGCGAGATCATGCCCACGGGCTTCTCTGTTGGCCGGTTGTCGATCGCAGGGACAGGTGGTAGGGCCGCGAGCGGCTGCTTCTCGGAGGGGGCCTCGTTCTTGACGAACTTCCTGAGGTATCCCCTCCCGATCAGCTCCTCGATCTCCCGCTTCAAATGGCGGCACTCCTCCGTGTCATGTCCGTGCTCGCGGTGGAATTGGCAGTACTTTGATTTGTCTCGGGCGGCCCTCGGGTTCTGAGGTGGAGGTCGGCGGAGGTAGCGCTCGCCCTCGATTTCCATGAGGATTTTGGCTCGAGGTGCGAGGAGAGGGGTGTACCTTCGCTCGGGGGCAGACTCGGCCCTCGGCCTTGGGTTCGGGCGAGGGTCGGCTGATGGCCCGGGCCTCCAAGCTCCCGGGGCGTCCCTCGGGGTTGACTTCTTCAGAATCTTCCCGTCCAGCTCTCGACGGGTGCGGTCAGCCTCCTCCGCCCGGATGTACTTGTGGGCGCGGAGGAGGAGCTCGGAATACGTCCTGGGCGGCTTCTTGTCCAGGGAATAGGTCAGGCGGGACGTCTTGAGCCCGCGCTTTAAAGCCAGCATAGCGACGGGCTCGTCCAAGCTGTAGATCTCCAGGGCTGCGGTCTTAAACCGGGCGATGTAGTCTCGGAGCAGCTCCTGGTCCTGCTGGCGGATGGAGAAGAGACTGTCCACCTCCCTTGGCACCTTTCGACAAGCGTCGAAATGCGCCACAAACTTTCCTTCCAATTGCTGGAAGGAGCAAATGGATCCGGGCTCGAGACGGGCGAACCAGACTCGAGCGGCCTTCCGAAGGGTTGCAGGGAAGGCGATGCACAGAAGGGCGTCGGTGGCGCCCTGGACCCTCATGAGAGCTTTATAACTCTCCAAATGGTCCAGGGGGTCGGTGGTCCCGTCGTAAGGGTCCACCTGCGGCATGCGGAACCGTTTCGGGATCGGTTCCGCCTGGATTTCTTCGGAGAAAGGGGGGCGGGAGTCGTAGCCCGCCGGGTCAGCTGACGAGTTCTGCAGGTCGGCGAACCGTCGGGCGAACTCCGCCAACTTGCGCTCGTGCTCTTCTAGGCGCCTCTCGGCCTGGCGCCTGATGGCTTCGTCGGTGGAGTCTTCCACCGAGACCGCAGGTGAGGGGGGCGCCGATCGGTCTCGGCGCGAGGTCTGGCCCCGGCGTCGCTTGCTGCGATGCGCCGTTTCGGCCCCATCGGCCGGGGATCGACTCTCGTGATCCTCCGAGCCGGAATAGTTTCTCTTCGGGGGAGCTTGGCGGCTCCCTCGGGGGTTGGAGATGGCTTGCGGATGGGACGGCCTGCCCTGGATTGAGCGCAGGCTCCCGTGCTGTCCCGCGACTCGGGCCGCGGGGGTCCCTGGCTGCGGCTGAGTGGCCAGGGACCGTTGCTGATGCTGAAGCTGTCGGACCGCTGAGGTCAAGGTCTGCAGCTGCTGGACGATGGCCGCAAGGGATCCGTCCGCCGGGGTAGGCTGCTGCAGAAGAGGAGGGGGGGCCGGAAGCTCCCGTTCGGGGGTGTGGCCCCCCGGAGGGGAGTGGGCTTCTCCCACACGGCTGGTGGACGCCTCGCGACCACGAGTGACCACCATTGCTGGAGAGGGTGACACCTGCAAAAAGCTAGTTCCCTCTGGGGGTTAGTGTCCTGCCCCCCTACCTGGCGCGCCAATCTGTTGCCGTCCTTGTCGCCGCGCCCGTGCCGAGGATCAGCCGATCCTCCCTGACCGCCTGGCAAGGGAGCCCCCCTTCCTGCGAGAAACCTGCAACAAAGGGGTTAGAGGACCCTGGCCGGGGATTCCGGCGAGGGGGCTCCGACGGTCAAGTCAGTAGACGACGAGGAGGAACAGACTCTCCCTCCCAGGCCCTCTAAAGGGTCCCAGATTTGGAGAGTTAACTAGTGAAGGGAAAGCGCCGGGGACCGGAATCTCGGCTGGGCCTGCCTGCCGAGCTCGCGTCCAGTATTCCCCTCTCGGGATCTCTGGTTTCTTTCTCGGAGCGAGGCCTTGTGCCGGTGCTTCCTCCTTGTCCCCAGGCTAGTTGGCTTACCTTGCAGTCTCCGGATTCTTCCCTCTTTATTTCCCTCCGTCGTGTGCTTGTCCTTTTCCTCCTCGAAAACTCCTCCCCCCTGTCTTCCTTTCTTTTCCCTTTTTGGTGAAGGAGGCCAGGCGGCTTTCCGACCTCGTCCGCCGGGCCCAGCAGGGAGAAGGCAAGGACAGAAGAGAAAAGGAGGGAGGGCGGCGCTGGCAGAGCGGCCAGTCGTCAGGCCTCGGGCTTCGTGAGAGTGCTCTTTTCCCCGAGCGTGGGCGCCATCCGTTTACGGGGCCTGTTCCGTCAGGATCGGATCTCTCGACTGCGGGACCTGTCGGGCCAGTGTAAGTCACGTTCCGCGTGCCGCCGCCCTCCGTACGGGACGCCGTCTGGGGTCGGTACGGCCCGAGGGATGGCCTCGGGACCCGTCGCTTTCCCCGGGGGCCTCTCCGTACGAGCGGTCTGACTTCGGCTGAGTTGGACCTGTCTCCGGGGGCGACTGGCGAGAGGCGAGAGGTCGGCCGACCTCGGCTTAGGTGGACCCCTCCGGGGCGGACACCTGGCGAGGTGGCAGAAGGTTGCCTGGCTTCGGCCGAGGTGGACCCGTCTCCGGGTGGCCACCTGGCGCAAGGCGGGGGGTCAGCCGACCTCGGCCTAGGTGGACCCCTCCTGGGTGGACACCTGGCGAGGTGGCAGAAGATCGCCTGGCTTCGGCCGAGGTGGACCCATCTCCGGGTGGCCACCTGGCGCAAGGCGGGGGGGTCAGCCGACCTCGGCCTAGGTGGACCCCTCCTGGGTGGACACCTGGCGAGGTGGCAGAAGATCGCCTGGCTTCGGCCGAGGTGGACCCGTCTCCGGGTGGCCACCTGGCGCAAGGCGTGGGTCAGCCGACCTCGACCGACCTCACCCGGGGCGGACTCCTCCGAGCCCGGGCGCAGATGAGTCGGTGGGGGAACTTCGCGCCGAACTCGACCTCGGCGGGAGCTGTTTGCTTCAGACAGTATCGGGCGGTGCGGTCTTGCCGACCCCAGCCTTGAGGACGTGGCGCTGATTCTGGCAGGAAAACTCACACGTGGCTCGCTCGCATTCGGCGATACCTGAGCCGGGCCACGTCACTGTCACGGCTGTAACAGGGATGATCGATACAGAATTCCTTACCTTAAAGCGCTAATCCTAGTATATCCGATACTAGTCAGTACCCGAAATTTACACAACGCTTTCCTGCTCAAAGGGTTGATCTCCTACAAAAATAAATAAATTCATTCAACCCAACCCTAGTTTCGCAAATTTCAAGGAGGAAGGTTCCCCTTGATTTTCTCTCCTCATCTTCTCTCTCCTTCCTCTTCTCTCTCCTCTCTCTCCCCCTCATCTTTTCTCTCTCCTCTTTCTTTCTTCACTCTTTTTTTTTTCTCACGGAACAGAGGCCCCCCCCGTTTTATTTTTTTTTCTCTTTCTTTCCTTCTTTCTCTTCTTCCGAACCATCCCCCCTGCCTCTCCCTCAGTCCGGCCGAATCGGCCTCCCCCCCAGTTTGCCGGCAACCAAGGAGTGGTTGTCGCAGAGGCTTTAAGGACCGAAGGCAGGCGGCGACGATGGTGGCGGCGACGATGAACGGCCCCAAAACCGAATGGAAACACAAGAAAAAACCATCCAAAATCCTTCCAAAAAATGAAAATAAAGGGAAAGGACTCATTGGCCGGTGTTGGAGAGCTCCCGGTCGCTCATCGGAGAGGGAGAAAGTGTGTGGAGGCGGCTCGATGGGGCGGCGGTGAGAAAAATTTATAAAGAAAACAACGACGAGTTCCCTCGCCGTTTGAAACTCAACCTCCGACCAATCGAGTCCCAAACCTTCACGGACCCATCACCGACCAATGCCTTCTCCCCTCGCGACTCTTCTCTCGGAAATTTTGGCGAGAACTCCGACCGGATAAGGGAATCCGATCCTCCCTTGTTTCGGTTCTCAGCCAACTCTTCGTTCTCCTTTTTTTTTTTTTGGACTGGGTCGAAACCGGCTGGGCCTGCCGACTTCAGCCCAACAGACTTAATATTATATTCTCCCCCCGTTAAAAAAATTTCGTCCTCGAAATTTACGTACTTGGTGTTTCAAAAAACTGTGGATATTTGCTCGCATCTCTGCTTCAAGTTCCCATGTAGCTTCTCTTACACTATGATTGCTCCATTGCATATTCACATATAGTATAGTTCGGTGTCGCAAGTCTTGATCATTGCTGTCGACGATTCGTATAGGCACCTCCTCATAAGTCAGATCCTCCTGAAGTTGCAAGGGTACGTAATTTATTGCATGACTGAAATCAGGAATGTACTTCCGTAACATCGATACATGAAACACATTGTGCACCCCAGATAAAACTGGTGGTAGTGCTAATCGGTAGGCCACCTCACCAATCTTATCCAAAATCTGAAACGGTCCCACAAATCTCGGGCTCCAGAAAAACTTTTAAATTTAATCAAATCATCCACGCGATCACTCATCGAACCCATGACCAATTAATAGCGAGGCAAGGACTCTACCAACCAAGCTACCGTCTTAGCAATAAAAAAGTAGCAAATGTAACCTTCTCCCCTTTCGGACACAGCAAGGCTTGGAAAACTTTCTCAACGGCTTTCAGCCAACCCTCTGCCTCCATGGGATCAGATGTTTCCTTGAATACCGGTGGCGCATACTTCTTGAAATCTATCAAAGTGATTTGTCATTCTTGAGGAATCCTAACTTCTGGCTATTGTTGCTATAATAATAGATATTGCATGAACTGTTGCTGTTGTTGTTGTGCTTCCATTAATCTCAGTGTATCAGTCTTGCAGTAGCTTGTTGCTGCACTAAGAATTGCATCAGCTGGGGAAGACCCACCTGTTCCCCAGGTTGAACTCCAGATCCTCCCGGTGTTCCCGTTTCTGCAGTCCCAGTCTCCGGGGTGTTGTCCAAAGGATTGAGCATCGGTTCCTATGGATGCTCCTCATCACTAGTGTTGTCCATGAGATTGGGCGTTAGTTCCTGCGGATGTTCCTCATCACCAAATAAGATCCTAGTATCCTCGTGTTGCTCTATAGGATCCCAAGCATTTGATCCATCTGCAAATCTTGTGGGCCTCTTAGCACGTCCACGCCCACCACCTTGCGCCATGAAAAACCTACACCAGTCATTGTTAATATACAACTAACACATAATGATAAAAAACATGCAACATTATCTACCCCACCTATGAATCAATCCACACTCTCTCGATGAGCTTATACCCTAAGATCCTAGAACCTGATTTGCTCTGATACCACTCTGTCACGTCCCGAATCCAGCACCGGAATCGGCTACGCAACTGACCGCACAAATCCTAGGTTTTATCCTAGAGATCATGCAAGGCCTAGATACATAAGAGTCAAACATATCAAATTAAAACTAATATTATATAAACAATCAAGTAACAATTGTATAATCCCTTTATTAAGTCGATATTACTAATTGGTTTACTGATTCACAAACACCAGTAATCGAAACTAAAACTAACTAACTAACTAACTCAGCATTTGTGAAGCTCCATCTCATGCCCAGCCCAATCCTCGCTATGTATCCTGAGTCTCTGAAAAAATAAATAGTAGGGAGTGAGCTATACAGCCCAGTAAGGTTTCCAGGTGATCACACCAATAATAATACAGATTTCTGAAAATAGTAAAATATCTGATGGGGACATCTCAAGCACGGATCTTGGAGCAAGCATAATTCTTGGAGTGGCACAGATCTTGAAGCATTTTTGGAATAAATTTATTTAGGATTTATCTTTTGTTTAAAATTTGAATTAGGATTTGGTTGGTTAGGATTGATATATGGATAGGCTTATCTTATCCTATCTTATATTTGAATTTGATTCATTCTTATCTTTTTATCTTGTATTCAAATTCAAATGAGGGTTGGAAAATCTATAAATACCACCCTCAGCCTTTTGTAATAGGAGGATGGATGAATAAAATTTCTATTGTTTTGTGTGAAGGATCTGTGTGATCCTAGGGTATCTATATGATCCCTTCTCCATCTTCCCAGGGTTTCTGTGTGATCCCTGATTTTGGGCATCTGTGTGAGCCCAGGGCATCTATGTGAGCCCCTTTGCTATGTGCTTGTTCTTTTAGGGCATCTGTGTGAGCCCCTTTGCTATGTGCTTGTTCTTCTTGGGGAATCTATGTGAACCCCGGTATTTTTCTTTACCCTGCACCCTCTTCTTTCCTCCTTCTTTGCAAATCCTAATCTCTGGTGACTTTCATGCTCGCCAGTGATCCAGTCCAATCTCTGTCCCGCATCAAATGGTATCAGAGCTAAAGGATTAGAATTTTTCTGCTTCATCACCAGCCCACTATTCTCTTTCTTCCCTGTTTCAAATCTCGTCACGGATCCTTCCCCAACATCGACGTCGGATCATTCTCCCCCCAGCCGTCCTCAACCCCAGCTCCCAGCCACTCCGTGAAAGACTCTGGTCCGCCGACCTCACCGGAGGGATCACCTCCGAGCCCACTGGCGGTCGTCTTCTTCTCTCCATCAATGACATCTCCCCTGCCTACAGCCGGCGAGCCCCAACACCTGATTCATCATCGCCCTCAAGCTTCAGATCGAATGCTCCACCGGATCGCCTCAGTGCTCTCCATTGGCTAGCCGCGTTCCTCCGCCATGGCCTCCACCGTCATCAACCTCGCTCAGCATCGGAGTCCTTTTTGATTGGTTTCAGTTCCATCAACCTCGCTTAGCCTGATTCGACGGAGTCGAGTTCACCCCACCGTAGGAGAATGATGGGGACATCTCAAGCACGGATCTTGGAGCAAGCATAATTCTTGGAGTGGCACAGATCTTGAAGCATTTTTGGAATAAATTTATTTAGGATTTATCTTTTGTTTAAAATTTGAATTAGGATTTGGTTGGTTAGGATTGATATATGGATAGGCTTATCTTATCCTATCTTATATTTGAATTTGATTCATTCTTATCTTTTTATCTTGTATTCAAATTCAAATGAGGGTTGGAAAATCTATAAATACCACCCTCAGCCTTTTGTAATAGGAGGATGGATGAATAAAATTTCTATTGTTTTGTGTGAAGGATCTGTGTGATCCTAGGGTATCTATATGATCTCTTCTCCATCTTCCCAGGGTTTCTGTGTGATCCCTGATTTGGGCATCTGTGTGAGCCCAGGGCATCTATGTGAGCCCCTTTGCTATGTGCTTGTTCTTCTAGGGCATCTGTGTGAGCCCCTTTGCTATGTGCTTGTTCTTCTTGGGGAATCTATGTTGTTACAGCCGTGACAGTGACGTGGCCCGGCTCAGGTATCGCCGAATGCGAGCGAGCCACGTGTGAGTTTTCCTGCCAGAATCAGCGCCACGTCCTCAAGGCTGGGGTCGGCAAGACCGCACCGCCCGATACTGTCTGAAGCAAACAGCTCCCGCCGAGGTCGAGTTCGGCGCGAAGTTCCCCCACCGACTCATCTGTGCCCGGGCTCGGAGGAGTCTGCCCCGGGTGAGGTCGGCCGAGGTCGGCTGACCCCACGCCTTGCGCCAGGTGGCCACCCGGAGACGGGTCCACCTCGGCCGAAGCTAGGCGATCTTCTGCCACCTCGCCAGGTGTCCACCCAGGAGGGGTCCACCTAGGCCGAGGTCGGCTGACCCCCCCGCCTTGCGCCAGGTGGCCACCCGGAGACGGGTCCACCTCGGCCGAAGCCAGGCGATCTTCTGCCACCTCGCCAGGTGTCCACCCAGGAGGGGTCCACCTAGGCCGAGGTCGGCTGACCCCCCGCCTTGCGCCAGGTGGCCACCCGGAGATGGGTCCACCTCGGCCGAAGCCAGGCGACCCTCTGCCACCTCGCCAGGTGTCCGCCCCGGAGGGGTCCACCTAAGCCGAGGTCGGCCGACCTCTCGCCTCTCGCCAGTCGGTCCCCGGAGACAGGCCCAACTCAGCCGATGTCAGACCGCTCGTATGGAGAGGCCCCCGGGGAAAGCGACGGGTCCCGAGGCCATCCCTCGGGCCGTACCGACCCCAGACGGCGTCCCGTACGGAGGGCGGCGGCACGCGGAACGTGACTTACACTGGCCCGACAGGTCCCGCAGTCGAGAGATCCGATCCTGACGGAACAGGCCCCGTAAACGGATGGCGCCCACGCTCGGGGAAAAGAGCACTCTCACGAAGCCCGAGGCCTGACGACTGGCCGCTCTGCCAGCGCCGCCCTCCCTCCTTTTCTCTTCTGTCCTTGCCTTCTCCCTGCTGGGCCCGGCGAACGAGGTCGGAAAGCCGCCTGGCCTCCTTCACCAAAAAGGGAAAAGAAAGGAAGATAGGGGGGAGGAGTTTTCGAGGAGGAAAAGGACAAGCACGCGACGGAGGGAAATAAAGAGGGAAGAATCCGGAGACTGCAAGGTAAGCCAACTAGCCTGGGGACAAGGAGGAAGCACCGGCACAAGGCCTCGCTCCGAGAAAGAAACCAGAGATCCCGAGAGGGGAATACTGGACGCGAGCTCGGCGGGCAGGCCCAGCCGAGATTCCGGTCCCCGGCGCTTTCCCTTCACTAGTTAACTCTCCAAATCTGGGACCCTTTAGAGGGCCTGGGGAGGGAGAGTCTGTTCCTCCTCGTCGTCTACTGACTTGACCGTCGGAGCCCCCTCGCTGGAATCCCCGGCCAGGGTCCTCTAACCTCTTTGTTGCAGGTTTCTCGCAGGAAGGGGGGCTCCCTTGCCAGGCGGTCAGGGAGGATCGGCTGATCCTCGGCACGGGCGCGGCGACAAGGACGGCAACAGATTGGCGCGCCAGGTAGGGGGGGCAGGACACTAACCCCCAGAGGGAACTAGCTTTTTGCAGGTGTCACCCTCTCCAGCAATGGTGGTCACTCGTGGTCGCGAGGCGTCCACCAGCCGTGTGGGAGAAGCCCACTCCCCTCCGGGGGGCCACACCCCCGAACGGGAGCTTCCGGCCCCCCTCCTCTTCTGCAGCAGCCTACCCCGGCGGACGGATCCCTTGCGGCCATCGTCCAGCAGCTGCAGACCTTGACCTCAGCGGTCTGACAGCTTTAGCATCAGCAACGGTCCCTGGCCACTCAGCCGCAGCCAGGGACCCCCGCGGCCCGAGTCGCGGGACAGCACGGGAGCCTGCGCTCAATCCAGGGCAGGCCGTCCCATCCGCAAGCCATCTCCAACCCCCGAGGGAGCCGCCAAGCTCCCCCGAAGAGAAACTATTCCGGCTCGGAGGATCACGAGAGTCGATCCCCGGCCGATGGGGCCGAAACGGCGCATCGCAACAAGCAACGCCGGGGCCAGACCTCGCGCCGAGACCGATCGGCGCCCCCCTCACCTGCGGTCTCGGTGGAAGACTCCACCGACGAAGCCATCAGGCGCCAGGCCGAGAGGCGCCTAGAAGAGCACGAGCGCAAGTTGGCGGAGTTTGCCCGACGGTTCGCCAACCTGCAGAACTCGTCAGCTGACCCGGCGGGCTACGACTCCCGCCCCCCTTTCTCCGAAGAAATCCAGGCGGAACCGATCCCGAAACGGTTCCGCATGCCGCAGGTGGACCCTTACGACGGGACCACCGACCCCTGGACCATTTGGAGAGTTATAAAGCTCTCATGAGGGTCCAGGGCGCCACCGACGCCCTTCTGTGCATCGCCTTCCCTGCAACCCTTCGGAAGGCCGCTCGAGTCTGGTTCGCCCGTCTCGAGCCCGGATCCATTTGCTCCTTCCAGCAATTGGAAGGAAAGTTTGTGGCGCATTTCGACGCTTGTCGAAAGGTGCCAAGGGAGGTGGACAGTCTCTTCTCCATCCGCCAGCAGGACCAGGAGCTGCTCCGAGACTACATCGCCCGGTTTAAGACCGCAGCCCTGGAGATCTACAGCTTGGACGAGCCCGTCGCTATGCTGGCTTTAAAGCACGGGCTCAAGACGTCCCGCCTGACCTATTCCCTGGACAAGAAGCCGCCCAGGACGTATTCCGAGCTCCTCCTCCGTGCCCACAAGTACATCCGGGCGGAGGAGGCTGACCGCACCCGTCGAGAGCTGGACGGGAAGATTCTGAAGAAGTCAACCCCGAGGGACGCCCCGGGAGCTTGGAGGCCCGGGCCATCAGCCGACCCTCGCCCGAACCCAAGGCCGAGGGCCGAGTCTGCCCCCGAGCGAAGGTACACCCCTCTCCTCGCACCTCGAGCCAAAATCCTCATGGAAATCGAGGGCGAGCGCTACCTCCGCCGACCTCCACCTCATAACCCGAGGGCCGCCCGAGACAAATCAAAGTACTGCCAATTCCACCGCGAGCACGGACATGACACGGAGGAGTGCCACCATTTGAAGCGGGAGATCGAGGAGCTGATCGGGAGGGGATACCTCAGGAAGTTCGTCAAGAACGAGGCCCCCTCCGAGAAGCAGCCGCTCGCGGCCCTACCACCTGTCCCCGCGATCGACAACCGGCCAACAGAGAAGCCCGTGGGCATGATCTCGCACGGGTCCGGCCGAGCAGAGAAGAGAGCCCGGAAGTCCCAGAGAATGTAATCCCTCCCAAGGGAGGGGAGTCTAATGACAATGTAAACAATGATGCCGTGGTGGTCGAGATGACCATCGCAAAGCATCCTGTACATCGAATCATGGTGGATAGTGGAAGCTCGGCCGACGTACTCTTTTACGATGCTTTCTCTCGGATGAATTTGTCTCCCGACCAGCTAAAGCCAGTGCACATCCCACTGGTAGGTTTTACAGGGGACTCCGTGGGGGTCGAAGGGGAAATCACTCTCCCAGTTACCGCCGGATCCCCATCTCGGCAGGCGACCATCATGGTAACTTTCACGGTCGTCAAGCTCCCTTCGCCTTACAACGCCATTCTTGGGCGTCCCGGGCTCAACCAACTAGATGCCACCGTCTTCACAAGGAGACTGCTGGTGCAGTTCTCCACGCCTTTCGGGTTCGGGGAAGTGAAGGGGACGATTCAGCCAGTCCCGCTCTGCCTACAGACAATCCCAGGCACCAGGGGCGCAGAGCTCGCCCACGACGTCGAGGACCTCGACCTGAGGGAAAAGGAACCCAGGGGAGGGCCCGTAGAGCGCCTGCTCTCCTTTCCCCTTGGTTCGGACCCCCTGAAGACGGTGCAAGTCGGGGCCCAGCTCCCCGAAGAGGAGCGAACCCGCCTGCTGGAGTTCCTCCGTGCCAACGCCGATGTGTTCGCCTGGTCGGCGGCCGACATGCCGGGTATTCTGCCCGAGATTATCATGCACAGCCTGAACGTGGACCCAGGCAGCCACCCGGTCCGCCAGAAGAAGAGAAGCTTTGCCATGGAGAGGCAGAAGGCGATCGACGAGGAGGTAGAAAAACTTCTCACCGTCGGTTTCGTCCGAGAAGTCCAATACCCCAGCTGGTTAGCAAACGTGGTCATGGTAAAGAAGAGCAGCGGTAAGTGGAGGATCTGCGTGGACTACACCGACCTCAATCGAGCTTGCCCGAAGGATAGCTTCCCTCTGCCGAAGATCGACCAGCTGGTCGACACCACCTCGGGGCACCGTCTCCTGTCATTCATGGACGCTTTTTCCGGATACAACCAGATCCGGATGAATCCGGAGGACGAAGAGCGCACTGCCTTCATAACTGACCGCGGGACTTTCTGTTACAGGATGATGCCCTTCGGCCTCAAGAACGCGGGGGCGACGTACCAACGTCTGGTCAATAAAGTCTTCAAAGACCAGATAGGCCGCAACATGCAGGTGTACGTGGACGACATGCTGGTAATGAGCAAGCTTGACTCGGACCATGTAGCCGACCTGGCGGAGACGTTCGGCAACCTCCGCGCCACCAGATGAAGCTGAATCCGGCGAAGTGCACCTTCGGGGTCTCCGCCGGAAAGTTCCTAGGGTTCATGGTGACCCAGAGAGGAATCGAGGCCAACCCGGAGAAGGTCCAGGCCATCCTGGACATGGAGCAGCCAGCCTCCAAGAAACAAGTGCAGCAGCTGACCGGTCGGGTCGCGGCCCTTAGCCATTTTATTTCCAGGTCGGCGGACCGCTGCCATCCCTTCTTCAAGGTGCTGAGGAAGATGAATGGTTCCGCCTAGACCGAGGAATGCCAGCAGGCCTTCGAGGAGTTGAAGAAGACGCTCGCATCACCACCTCTGCTGTCCAGGCCCGAGGAAGGGGAGGAGCTTACCCTCTACTTGGCCGTTACCCCGGAGGCCGTCAGCTCTGTCCTGGTCCGAACCGACGACCACGGGATCCAGCGACCGGTGTACTATACCAGCAAACTCCTCCGGGATGCGGAGCTCAGGTATTCCCGGCCCGAGAAACTCGTTTTTGCGCTAATAGTGTCTGCCCAGCGTCTCAGGCCCTATTTCCAAGCGCATCCCATCGCCGTCTTGATGGATCAACCGCTGAAAGCGGTGCTCAGCCGACCCGACACCTCGGGGCGATTGGCCAAATGGGCATTGAAACTCAGCGAGTTCGACATTACATACCGACCGAGGTCGGCAATGAAGGCACAGGTGCTGGCCGACTTCTTGGTCGAATGCGCAGGTTTGGGCAAGGAGCCCGAGGAGGACTCCTCGGCCCAGCCGATGGAGGTCGGCACCAACGAGCCCGGAGAGGACGCCTGGATCCTCCATGTAGACGGAGCCTCAAACTCCGGCGGGAGCGGAGCTGGGCTCATCCTTGCCAACGGCGACGGAGTCGTCGCCGAGTGCGCGCTCCGTTTCCAGTTCCCCGCGACAAATAACCAAGCAGAGTACGAGGCACTTCTCGCCGGACTGAGGGTCTCCCGCGAGCTGGGCGTGACCAACCTCAGAGCTTTCACTGACTCCCAGCTCGTGGCGGGGCAGGTGTCCGGGGAGTACGTCGCTCACGACCCCCAGATGGCAAGGTATTTGGAGCTCGTCAAGGCGGGCGCGTCCAAGTTCCGGCGCTTCAACATCTTCCATATCCCCCGCAGGGAGAACGCCCGCGCGGATGCCCTCTCTCGGCTGGCGACCCTGTCGGACACGATGCTGGGACGCGCTCATGTGGAGCGACTCGAAGTCCCAAGCCTCGAAGTACCGGCGGAGGTCCATCAGGTCAGCCAGGAGCCCGGCTGGATGGACAAGTACGCTGCGTACATCACCAGCGGCATTCTGCCGGAAGACCGAGACGCGGCTCGCCTCATCAGGAAGAAGGCCGTACGGTTTGTCCTGATGGACGGGCAGCTGTTTCGAAGGTCCTACTCTTATCCCCTCCTCAGGTGCATTGGACCCACAGAAGCCCAGCTTGTGCTCCAGGAGATTCACGAAGGCATCTGTGGGAACCACGTGGGGAGCAGGGCATTGGCATACAAGGCCCTTCGTCAAGGCTACTTCTGGGAGACGATGAAGGAGGACGCCGCCGACTTCGTGAAGAAGTGCGACCGGTGCCAGCGTCACGCCACGGTACAACGGCAACCCTCCAACCCGATCTCTCAGCTCTCAGCCCCCTGGCCGTTCGCCCAGTGGGGATGGACCTCCTGGGCCCATTCCCGCCGGCATCCGGCCAGCGGAAGTTCCTGATAGTGGCTATCGACTACTTCACAAAGTGGGTCGAAGCCGAACCCTTGGTAAGAATCACCGAAGCAAACGTCGCCAAGTTCTTCTGGAAGTCCATCGTCTGCCGCTTCGGCCTCCCCCACACCGTGGTCACCGACAACGGACGCCAGTTCGACTGTCGAGAGTTCGAAGATTTCTGCAACGACCTCGGCATCAAGCATCGCTTCACTTCGGTGGCGCACCCCCAGACCAACGGGGAGGCTGAGGTCACGAACAGGACCATTCTTCAGGGCCTCTGCACGCGGCTGGACCAAGCCAAGGGCAGGTGGGCCGACGAGCTTCCCAGCATTCTTTGGGCATACCACACCACCCCAAGGACGGCTACTGACGAAACCCCATTCAACCTCGTCTTCGGGGCCGAGGCAGTCATCCCGATCGAGCTCAGCATACCCACGCTGCGCGTGGAACAATACGACGAGACAGAAAACCCGGCCAGGATGATGCTCAACCTAGACCTCCTCGAAGAAACAAGGGACAAGGCCCGAATTCGAATGACGGCGTACCGGCAACGTGTAGCCAGATATTATAACTCCCGAGTACGGCCGAAGGTTTTTCGTCCCGGGGACTTGGTCCTCCGGCGTGCAGAAGCCTACCAGCCACGAGAGTGCGGCAAGCTTTCACCCAACTGGGAAGGCCCTTATCGGGTAGCAGAAGCCCTCCCTCATGGAGCATGTTACTTGGAAGAATTGGGAGGTGCCAGGTTCCCCCGGACATGGAACCCCTCGAACCTGAGAATGTACTACCAGTAATGTAAGGCTCCCAGTTTCTCTAACAAAGCTTCTTCACTTCGAACATTCTTCTCTAACTTGAACAAGAAGGCCTGCGGCATCGAGCTCAGTCCGGAAGATCCTGGGCTTCGGCCTGGAAGGTGGCGTCGAACCCAGTTCGCCCACGCAAGCCCGGAGCACAGCTCAGCAAGCCGCGCAAGGTTTGAGAAAGCCTGCGGCATCGAGCTCAGTCCGGAAGATCCTGGGCTTCGGCCTGGAAGGTGGCGTCGAACCCAGTTCATCCACGCAAGCCCGGAGCACAGCTCAGCAAGCCGCGCAAGGTTTGAGAAAGCCTGCGGCATCGAGCTCAGTCCGGAAGATCCTGGGCTTCGGCCTGGAAGGTGGCGTCGAACCCAGTTCACCCATGCAAGCCCGGAGCACAGCTTAGCAAGCCGCGCAAGGTTTGAGAAAGCCTGCGGCATCGAGCTCAGTCCGGAAGATCCTGGGCTTCAGCCTGGAAGGTGGCGTCGAACCCAGTTCGCCCACGCAAACCCGGAGCACAGCTCAGCGAGCCGCGCAAGGTTTGAGAAAGCCTGCGGCATCGAGCTCAGTCCGGAAGATCCTGGGCTTCGGCCTGGAAGGTGGCGTCGAATCCGCTTCGCCCGCGCAAGCCCGGAGCTTAGCTCAGTGAGCCGCGCAAGGTTTGAGAAAGCCTGCGGCATCGAGCTCAGTTCGGAAGATCCTGAGTTTCGGCCCGGAAGATGGTGCAGGAACTGTGTTGTCCGTGCAGGCACGGAGGCAGCCCAAAGTCGGACCTGCTCAAGATTCTTACCTTGCCGCGACACGGCTCTGCAAACCCCGTCTTTCGATTTAGTATGGAAGGGCCAGGCCCGCAGTTGTCTCAGGTATCCCAGACCGACATCTCAGAAACAAACAAAGAAGAAGAAAAAGAAGAACCAAAGATGATAGACAAGTTGTCGTAGAAAGTAAGTCTTCATTAAAACAGGTACTCAGTACAAACTGGGAGCCCCGACAGGCCGGGACTCCCCAAAAAGAAGGACAAAGAAAGCAAAAGTACAAGGTGACGGTCACTGGAGCGCAGGATCGGCGCCGTCCGCCGGAGGTGCGGGCGCCACCTCTTCAACCTCCACGACAACCGGCTCCTGGGGCTGTGTCTGGGCCGCGGCGTCATCGGTCGGGGGTGCTGCAGGTGTCGCCTGAGATGCCGCCTGGGTCGTGCCGGAGACCCTGCCCTCGCTCCCCGGTTTCCTGCCGCCGCCGACGACCCCACTCAGGTCCAGCTGGGGAAGAAGGCCCCCACCTTTTCCCGGCACATCCGGAACCCCTTCAGGAAGGAGTCCACGGCGGCCTCCCGGACTTCCGACGTGAACTCGTCGGAGGCCCGGAACTTGGGGACGGCCTCCAGCGTTTCTCGCTTCGCCGCCTCCAGGAGCCCGTTGATGTAAGAGCTCCGGTCCTTCGCCACGGCCGCCTCTCGCCGGGCCTCGTCCAGCTGACGCTCCAAGAACAGAGAGTGGGCCTGCAGGCGGGCCTTCTCCGCCGCGTCCCCCTCGGTACGGCGCTGGTTGGAGGTCCGCTCCTCCGCCAAGGAGGCCTCCAGCTCTTTGTTCCGCTCCTCGGAACGCGCCAGGTCGGACTGGAGGGCCTGCTTCTCAGCTCGCAGCTCGGTCCCCTTGTCCATCAAGTCCTTCACGTCGGCCGCGAGCTTTCCAAGCTTCTGCTCCCGATCGGAGTCCCGCTTGGCGTTCCCTACGAGGTAGTTCCTCAGTAGGAGGACGTCGTTCCCGATCTGCAAGGGCAAAAATAACACATGTCAGTACCGAGGCAGAAGGCCTCGGATTGGAAGAGAAAAGAAGAGTCAAAGTTCAGACTTACCGCAAAGAGTTGGGGCAGGATGCCGAGCAGCGCATCCGCATAATCTCGGCCGCCCCGAGCTCGGCGGTCTTGGGCGGTGGAAGCGTACTCCATCACCCTCTCCGCCAGTCCTCGGTCGAGGATGACCGAGTCCCGGTGCGAGATCACCGGCGCTGGGCCCTTCGGGCCGATCCCCGTGACAGCTGCCCCCTCTGCTGGAGCTGCAGCCGACGGACCGGCGGTCGCCACTGGCGGTGCCGTTGGGCTGCTGGCAGGAATGGGCCCGGCGGTAAGCAGAGTGGCGGGCGCCGGAGCTCTCTCGGCAGCACCGCCAGGTCGTGGGGCCGAGGTGCCAGGGGCGCCGCCCTGAGGAAGTCTGGGCGGAGAAACAGCAGCAGCTAGGCCGGGCACGGTCGCCGCTGCGACCTCCTGGCTCGTCTCTGTGCGAGCCCTCTTCGCCACGGGCTCGTCCACGTCGACGACCTCCCTCTGGGCCGCTCCCTCCAGAAGGTTCTCCAAGAAAAACTTCATCCCTGCAAAGTGGAGAAATCAAAAGGTTAGACGGTTCAATCTTAAAAAGAGAGGGGGGGGCAGAAGTTAATGCGGGGCCAAATCTCACCGGTCTCCCGGATGGGACTGATGCCGGCTTCAAAAAGATTCTGCTCAGAGAGCAGAACCTCGAGCGCCGGGACCACGTCACTCAGGAGCTGGGTGTAAGACTCCTGGTCCGCAGGCTCAACTCGGGAATTCCGGTTCGGCGACCGGTCCGGTTCGCTCCAGGCCCAGTCGACGTCGTCGACCGAGGCAAAGAAAAACCGGCTCTTCCATCCCTTGACCGAAGAAGGGAGGTCGTACCGGAGACACCTAGGCCAGGGCGAAATGTACCACCAGCCATCATCGGTGGAGCACTTCTTCAGGGTGAACAGGGCCCTGAAGAGAGAAAAACGGGCAACAAACCCATGGAAATGGCAGAAGACGATGAAAGAGAAGATGACCCGGATGGCGTTAGGAGCTAGCTGGGCCGGGACGAGCCGAAAATGGCTGAGGAAGGAAAGGAAGAAAGGATGCAGAGGAAAACGAAGACCCCCGAGGAGGAAATCTTCGTAAAAGGCAATGCGGCCGGGGCCACTCATGGTGACACGCTCCCCGGACCGCGGAGCAAACAGACGGACGGATCCCGGGATGCCATAGGCATCCCGGAGCAGAGAAAGATCACCTTCGGTCATGGTAGAGGCATGACCGGAGGGACCGGCGGGAAGAGGTGGTGGAGCCGGAAGAGAAGCCAAGGCGGGGAGTGAACGGAGGGGCACGGCAGGCGCAACCGGAGGGGACCGGACCCCCCTGGGGATGCCAATAGTGATACCCCCGGGTTGCAAGCGTCGGCGGACCTCCTCCGGAATTACCCCCTCATCCGAGGAGGAAGAAGATGGAGTCCTCGGCCGGGATGGACCGTCCTCGTCCGGGTTAGAAGAAACATGGCGACGGCGCGCCATGGAGAAGGAAAGGAGAAGGGGGCTGAATAAGAAACGAGAGAGAAGGAGAAGAAGACACTTACCCAAAAATGCACAGACGGGCGCGAGCAGCAGAAGTTGTTAGCCTGCAGCGAACCGCCCACGAAGCAACGAAAAAGGCCTCGTTCTGGAAAGTCCCCTCCCTTTCAAACTCAGCCGACAGCAGCCGTACCCATCTTTCCGCCTCAGGCCACTGGATGGTCGCCACGTGGGCACACGCCCGACACCGACGCCTCGTTAGCAGAGTAACGGCCTCTGCCCCGAAGCGACGCATTGATTGCGGGCAAGTGGACGACGCGTGGCGACTCCCCATAGGTCTTCAGCCGCATCGAGCCACGACGAATGGAGATCGTGCCAATTATGATGCAAGATCTTCGCCTCTCCACGTCATGTCAGCAATTAATCCCGACGTTCCGTTCTACGATGCCCCGACGGAACGACGGGCTGGGGGGCAACTGTTACAGCCGTGACAGTGACGTGGCCCGGCTTAGGTATCGCCGAATGCGAGCGAGCCACGTGTGAGTTTTCCTGCCAGAATCAGCGCCACGTCCTCAAGGCTGGGGTCGGCAAGACCGCACCGCCCGATACTGTCTGAAGCAAACAGCTCCCGCCGAGGTCGAGTTCGGCACGAAGTTCCCCCACCGACTCATCTGCGCCCGGGCTCGGAGGAGTCCGCCCCGGGTGAGGTCGGCCGAGGTCGGCTGACCCCACGCCTTGCGCCAGGTGGCCACCCGGAGACGGGTCCACCTCGGCCGAAGCCAGGCGATCTTCTGCCACCTCGCCAGGTGTCCACCCAGGAGGGGTCAACCTAGGCCGAGGTCGGCTGACCCCCCCGCCTTGCGCCAGGTGGCCACCCGGAGACGGGTCCACCTCGGCCGAAGCCAGGCGATCTTCTGCCACCTCGCCAGGTGTCCACCCAAGAGGGGTCCACCTAGGCCGAGGTCGGCTGACCCCCCGCCTTGCGCCAGGTGGCCACCCGGAGACGGGTCCACCTCGGCCGAAGCCAGGCGACCCTCTGCCACCTCGCCAGGTGTCCGCCCCGGAGGGGTCCACCTAAGCCGAGGTCGGCCGACCTCTCGCCTCTCGCCAGTCGGCCCCCGGAGACAGGCCCAACTCAGCCGAAGTCAGACCGCTCGTACGGAGAGGCCCCCGGGGAAAGCGACGGGTCCCGAGGCCATCCCTCGGGCCGTACCGACCCCAGACGGCGTCCCGTACGGAGGGCGGCGGCACGCGGAACGTGACTTACACTGGCCCGACAGGTCCCGCAGTCGAGAGATCCGATCCTGACGGAACAGGCCCCGTAAACGGATGGCGCCCACGCTCGGAGAAAAGAGCACTCTCACGAAGCCCGAGGCCTGACGACTGGCCGCTCTGCCAGCGCCGCCCTCCCTCCTTTTCTCTTCTGTCCTTGCCTTCTCCCTGCTGGGCCCGGCGAACGAGGTCGGAAAGCCGCCTGGCCTCCTTCACCAAAAAGGGAAAAGAAAGGAAGACAGGGGGGAGGAGTTTTCGAGGAGGAAAAGGACAAGCACGCGACGGAGGGAAATAAAGAGGGAAGAATCCGGAGACTGCAAGGTAAGCCAACTAGCCTGGGGACAAGGAGGAAGCACCGGCACAATGCCTCGCTCCGAGAAAGAAACCAGAGATCCCGAGAGGGGAATACTGGACGCGAGCTCGGCGGGCAGGTCCAGCCGAGATTCCGGTCCCCGGCGCTTTCCCTTCACTAGTTAACTCTCCAAATCTGGGACCCTTTAGAGGGCCTGGGGAGGGAGAGTCTGTTCCTCCTCGTCGTCTACTGACTTGACCGTCGGAGCCCCCTCGCCGGAATCCCCGGCCAGGGTCCTCTAACCCCTTTGTTGCAGGTTTCTCGCAGGAAGGGGGGCTCCCTTGCCAGGCGGTCAGGGAGGATCGGCTGATCCTCGGCACGGGCACGGCGACAAGGACGGCAACATATGTGAACCCCAGTATTTTTCTTTACCCTGCACCCTCTTCTTTCCTCCTTCTTTGCAAATCCTAATCTCTGGTGACTTTCATGCTCGCCAGTGATCCAGTCCAATCTCTGTCCCGCATCAATATCAGTATATCATGTCATGCAGTCAAATAAACCAAGTCTCATGTATATCAGAACCTTGACAACTTTACATTTTTCTTTTAGAATTTTCATCAATTAACCATTATTTTTAGGGTTCTGGACTAACCACGGTTATGTACCAGCCCATGACTGGCAACCGCAAAGCGACCATGCATACTATGGTCGGTCCTGCTCACGTACTAAGCCCGTGGCTCGGCTGTCCTACGTACTATCCGCCCGTGGCCGGCTCCCACGTACAAAGCCCGTGGCTCAGGCTGTATAACCACGGTGCTACCGTAGAATGGCTAGTCCAAATACCATATTTACTTCATTAATACTTGTCAAAACATATCTTTTATGATCTCTCAATAACTAGTATCATGGTCCAACCCTTTCAATACCGGTATCATGGTCCAACCCACTCGATAATTGATATCATGATCCAACCTATTCAACAACCGATATCGTGGTCCAATCCACTCAATATCCGGTGTCATGGTCCAATCCATCCGGATATCAATTTCCTTTATAACATGGTGCATAAAATACCGACAATAATAATAATAAAACCATAATGTCTATCACAAGAAAACAACTATGCCATGCGATATAACACCACACGTGCAAATGCATATATACATTTATGCTTAGATCAAACCAGGCCATATAAAATTCATGCATAAAGGGATGATCAATACAGAATTCCTTACCTTAAAACGCTAATCCTAGTATATCCGATACTAGTCAGTACCCGAAATTTGCACAACGCTTTCCTGCTCAAAGGGTTGATCTCCTACAAAAATAAATAAATTCATTTAACCCAAACCCTAGTTTCGCAAATTTTGAGGAAGATGGTTCCTCCTAATTTTCTCTCTCCTCATCTTCTCTCTCCTCTCATTTTTTTTCTTTTCTCTTTCTTTCTTCACTTTTTTTTTTCCTTACGGAACAGAGGCCCCCCCCCGTTTTATTTTTCTTTCTTTCTTTCTTTCCTTCTTTCTCTTCTTCCGAACCATCCCCCCTGCCTCTCCCTCGGCCCGGCCGAATCGGCCTCCCCCCCCAGTTTGCTGGCAACCAAGGAGTGGTTGTCGCAGAGGCTTTACGGACCGAAGGCAGGCGGCGGCGACGGTGGTGGTCACGATGAACGACCCCAAAACCGAATGGAAACCCAAGAAAAAACCATCCAAAATCCTCCCAAAAAATGAAAATAAAGGGAAAGGACTCACCGGCCGGTGTTGGAGAGCTCCCGGTCGCTCGTCAGAGAGGGAGAAAGTGTGTGGAGGCGGCTCGATGGGGCGGCGGTGAGGAAAATTTATAGAGAAAACAACGACGAGTTCCCTCGCCGTTTGAAACCCAACCTCCGACTAATCGAGTCCCAAACCTTCACGGACCTGTCGCCGACAAGTGCCTTCTCCCCTCGCGACTCTCCCAAAAATTTTGGCAAGAACTCCGACCGGATAAGGGAATCCGATCCTCCCCTATTTCGGTTCTCAACCAACTTTTCCGTTCTCCTTTTTTTTCTTTTTTGGACCGGGTCGAAGCCAGTTGGGCCTGCCGACTTTGGCCCAACAGACTAAATATCACATGAAGTGCCTGGTATCTCGACAAGAAATTCTCCTGGGCGAAATTCTTTCTACAAAACGTGAAAAAAAAAGAAAAGAAAAAAAAAAATGCAAAGTTAAATAAACAAAAGATTATCTAAAAAGAACAGCTGAATTAGAATGCTCAAGTAGATGACCAATCACATATTGACATATTATTCAAAGCTTATTACATGGAAAGACTAGATCGATGCCTAAATTCCTAAATTTTACATGCACAATAACTTACATCAGACTCCCGGTTTCAGTTATCTGTCGTAAAAAAAAAAATGCAATAAAGTTGCCGAAGGAGAGAGTAGGGAGAACACAACCAGCCTTGCAGCCATGCATTATAGTCCATCCAATAATCTGATCAACTGTTCGATTTAAAAACTTTTCTTTTTCATTAATGCTTATCAAAACATGGATCGCATGATGGTTTTACCGTGTATGTACAAAATTCTCGCACCCAAAAAAGGAGAGTTTGATATACCTGCAGGCTCTCCTTACCACCTTCACCACCAAACCGACAGGTTTCCATGCGCCGATTAACCAGGTACGTAATAATTACAGCATCAACGGCAATCCCAGAGAGGATTTTGATCTCCAGAAACTGATCAGTATCAAATATATCACCTCCACTCCCACCAAAAGGTCCCACCTTAACAACTTTGGCCTGCAATCAAGTTCAAGACCGTACGATCAGCAATGGATGGCCAGTGATGTATCCATAACTCGTAGCAAGTTAGGAAGAGTCTCACCATTTGTTAACTGTGGTGCCGCGAACTTCTGATGATACGGCCGAGTTCGAAGGAAATGGAGAAGGGGATGCTCATATATATATATATATATATATACGTATGTATGTATGTATAAAGGAGAAGCATCAGAAAGGTGGATCAGGAGGAGCTGCACTTGTTGGGCCTGGCAACGTGTTGCTCGTAGATGGAATAGATTTGACATAACTAACTCTTAAATTTGTATATATAAAGACTCAGAGCTTGGTCAAACGAAGAAGATTATATCCGTAGGAAAATTATATCCACCCTTTTTGAT
This sequence comes from Areca catechu, assembly GCA_021397845.1. Classification (NCBI taxonomy): domain Eukaryota; kingdom Viridiplantae; phylum Streptophyta; class Magnoliopsida; order Arecales; family Arecaceae; genus Areca; species Areca catechu. The sequence continues at coordinate 77,101,521 of CM038039.1, read as the reverse complement.
TGGTCTATATCCGTGGGAAAATTATATCCACTCTTTCTGATTAGTCTGCACTCTGCAGAGACTACGAGCTTGTTGGTTTTGGTTCTATGGTTGCTTCGCTCAAACGAGTTTCCACTTGGTGTACTGATGACCGTGTTGTCCGTTGATGATGCTCAGATTTCAGTTGAAGTTTTGGTTCTTTCAGTTGCTAGCTACTTTCTGTCAACTATTGACCTTGTCGAATTGAATTTTAATAACATGTTGGCAATCTGTGCAAAAACATCCGATCAATAACAAATTCGTAAGGATAGAAATATTTATGGTTGCCGGTTGCTAACAAGGATGCATGAAAGTTTCGCACAAAAAAAGAAAAAGAAGAAGAAAACATAATTTACGTGAATTTATAGTCTAGTACTCAGCCCTTTATTTTATGATATTTAGCCCTTGGCATTTTACGTTTAATTTCTATGTACAAATAGACTCATTCAAAGGAAGAGTGCAACTAGCTACTAGGCTATTGTCACGTTTAATCATCTCCAGCGGTTTATTCTACACATATTTATGACTTTCATTAACACCCCTAGGACAAGTCAAGAAAGCAAGAAGCTTGTTCGCACTCATATGCCTCACGGGGGAACACATTTTTAAGGGCCACTCTAAAGACTGTTTGGGTCTACCTCGCATGGCTGGCACACTATTTTTGTTAAAATATTTTAACTTTTCTATTTTAACAAGGTTCAAATTTTTAAATAGAATTTTATTTTTTTTCCTTTTTGAAATGATTCAATAGTTTTAGAATTTGATTCTAAATGGTTCCATATTGAATGATTAAATGCAAGTACTTCTGTATTTACAGGTGCCCTGTTCATTTAAGTCCATGTTGGACTTTAAGGATTTGTTTTTTTGAAAAGCAGATTTTAAAGATTTGTTTGGTATAGAGGATGGATCGTAGAAAGGATGGATAAAAAAAGGAAGGATGGATAGAAGGGAGGATTGATGGATCTTTCTTCTGTCTATTTGGTAAAACATAGAAGGATGGACGAGAATGATTTCATTCTCTCTTCGATATAAGAGGAGTGGAAGAGAGGATGTATGATATTAATATGGATGAAAAAGCATGAGCTCTTAAAAAAATAATTATTTATGAGAAATAACTTAGTCATTATAATAATTTATTATTCACAAATCACATCTATCTTTCTTGCATCCTTCCAAAATTAGGAGGATGTAAATTTGTTGATCCAGATGGATGGACAATTCATCTTTTTTATCTATTCTCTTTAGCATTTTGTGTTTTCTTAACCAAACTGAGAACCATCCACCCTTCCAATCTCATCCTTCCTTCTTTCCATGATCCCAACCAAATACAGGCTAAGGATGGTGGGTGGGTGACCATATGCACATCCACTTTTTTTTAGCTTGGCCAGACATGTACATGCTCGAGGCATAGCTAGCATATTTTGCCACATGCTTCAAATCAAATTTAAAATTTGAATTTGATTTCTTTGATCTATAATGCAAGCGTGATGACCTTGATTTCAAATCTAAATTCAAAATACAAAATATGCATAAACATCCCCTTTTAATCATTTATATGAAAAACTCTCTGCCCACCCACATATATGCATTTACATGGGCTATTGATGTTGGAAGATGGATTGCATTTAACAGTTGAACCTACTCATGTTTGGCAATAAATTTTATATTTCACACCAATGCCTTCACCCATTTTAGCATCTAAGATGGGGCACATACGCACATATATGTGTGTGTATGTATATATATATATATATATATATATATATATATATATGCGCGCGCATACACACATAAGAAGAACCAGCTCTGAAGATTTCAATTTTCTCCAAAATCAACATAAGAATAGGCGTGTAACATAGTAAAACACGCATGAACAGCCTCGCCAAAAAGCCAACCCTTTTGAGGCAATGTGGTTAGAGCAAAAGAATAGAACTGAAGGGCCCACAAGACCACCCTTTTGAGTCTCTGGATAGGGCTGGCTATAGAAAGAAGAGCTTGGCAGCAGAGAACATGTAAGTGAAGTGTCATGCCCCGATCTCAAATCCGAGCCGGATGTGCAACAGACGGTCGTATGCCCTAAGATTTATTTTTCCCTCGGACATACAAGGCATGCATCATATCATAATTTCAGCAATAATTATCCAGCCAGGCATACACATAACACCTAAACCCTAGCTCCTCACTGACTGGTTCCAAAGCCTGATTGATCTTCCGGATCTGTAACAATAATATAGGAAAACAGGGGATGATCTATACAAACTCAGTAAGTTATCATCACCTCCAATATACAAACATAGATATGCCAATAACAAACAACAAGCATAAACACATCATACAACAAGATATCCTGCATCAAAATAATATAACCAGTAATACTATGCAAATGTGTACACTTAAATACAACCGACACGACTATGGATGGCCAATCATGTACTTTACTCTCCTAGTCCCTTTAACTATGGCCACGATCAGCCCGTGGCTAGCTCCGAAAAAGAATAGAGTCCTGACTACACATATCGCACATCGGTCATGTGCCAGTGATCGTCCCACTGGAGGTCCGGAAGGAAACTAACTCTGATATCACATGAAAAAACATGCATCCTCAGCATGTGCCAGCAACTGCTACGCATGGCTTAAAATAGAATAAGGTAACTAGCTCCTGTGTACACATATCACTCATCGGTCATGCATAAGTGATAGCCCCACTGGAGGCCCAAAAGGAGACTAGATCCTCGTGTGATCATAGTCGGACTAGAGAGCATCCACATCAATACAATGCATGCGGTTACAATCCAATACAGATTAAAATATACTACATATATTTAATTTTCATAAATACATAACTGTTGCCGCCCGACCGTCGTGGCCTGTAGCTGGAGACGACCTCAGACTCCGCCCTCGTCACTCGGGAATCTGCTCGCGCACCCGGACCTGCAAAACAGAGGAGACCCGGGCCGGGGATCCCTATGGGGGCACTCCAACGTTCAAGTCAGTGGCGATCCAGGGGAACAGATCCTCCTGATCAAGCCCCGTGGATGGACTCCACTCTAGGAGCAGAAGATTATGTGCTTAGAGAGTGTGAATGGGTTGAGAGTAGAGCGGGGATAGTGATAGCGGAGGAGTGTTTGAGCTAGATAGCTATGTCCGTCGAGACCCTTCTAGTGAGTCTCTGGTAGCCTAGAGCACTTGGCCTCTCAGTCGCTCTCCTGTTTGCCGTCCCCTTTGCCCGTTTGTTTGTTACTTACCTTTTTCTTGAAACCTTGGAGAACTCTTTTAAGCTAGGATGGCTGCACGTTGCCTACCTCGGGATCCTCCCCTCCTTTGCAGGTGCTAGAAGGTCAACGTGCGGCAGCACTTCGTGCCGTGCACGAGGTGCCTTTCCCCATTTGTGATAGGGAACTATGCCGTGAGTTCTAGCCCTCCCTCTGGTCGCTCCACTTCAGGAAACCTGGCAGAGCCTTGATCTGGGGGCAGCCGCCCCCTAGATTTGAATCTTCCGAGATGATTTTTTCTTTCGGGTGGTACAGATGGTTGATCGGGAGCGCGGTGTCTCGATCAGAGGACCCTTTCCTTTTAGGTATAAGTGGTAGTAGGGGCAATTATTGCGGCCCAGCGGGGCCCCTCCGTGGTCCTTGGGCGGCTCACCGTTGCTCACCACAGCTCAAGGAAGGCGGGACATCCTCCAGCTACTGGTCCCTTTGTCTGAAGTAGGGTCGATTCAGGGAGGAGGAGCTCGACTTCGGTCGGGATGGACTCGACCTCGAGGGAGCCACCTGGTGAAGGAGTCCAAAAAGGGCAGGAGCTCGACTTCGGTCAGGGCATCTGGACCTAGAGGGAGTTGCCTGGCGAATGAGTCCGAAGAGGGCAGGAGATCGACTTCGGCCAGGATGTCTTGACCTCGAGGGAGCTACCTGGCGAAGGAGTCCGAAAAGAGTAGGAGCTCGACTTCGGTCAGGACATCTCGACCTCGAGGGAGCCACCTAGCGAAGGAGCCTGAAGAGAGCAGGAGCTCGACTTCGATCAGGACATCTCGACCTCGAGAGAGCCATTTGGCGAAGGAGCCCAAAGAGAGTAGGAGCTTGACTTCGACCAGGGCATCTCGACCTCGAGGGAGCCACCTGGCGAAGGAGCCCGAAGAGAGTAGGAGCTCAACTTCGGCTAGGGCATCTTGACCTTGAGGGAGCCACCTGGCGAAGGAGCTCGAAGAAGGATGTCCGACATGGCAGCTTCCTCCGATGTGGCATCTGATTGGGTCTTACATGGGCTCCACGTCAGCGATCCCGCCATATCATTTGCCCTCCACTTTCAAGTCCCGTTGGCGCATGGCGCTCGGGGTGAAGGGAGTAAATACGGTGCTGATGTGGAAAGGTAGAAATCTGGCACCATTATTACCATGATCGCCGGTGCATTGCTGAACGGACCCCCAAGCCAATGTAGGGGTGACACGTGGACTCGTTCGAGGAGGCTCTATGGCTGACATAGAACTCAAAATGATTCTAGATGAACCGAAGCGTCGTCCTCTGTCGATTGCTGACACGTGGTGCAAATCCAATGACGGCAGCTCTGGGAGGGTACAGTTGCTGTCTGGTCATTTCAAAAAGGACAGTTCTCTGAAAACACCTTCTCTTTCAAATTTCTCATGCCCGCCGGTGAACCAGAGCCTTCTCTCTTCCCCGGATCGTCCCTTTTCTCTAAGGTTAGCTAGGTTCGTCATCTTCAATCTTCTTTTTCCTTCAGTTGGGTAGAGTTCATCTTCAGGGTCAGGATCTTCCTGGACTTCGTCCATCTCCTTTTTCTTCCTTCTTTGTTCTTTCTCCTTCAATCTTCTTCCTTGGGATGGATCGTTCAAGTCGCAGCCATCGTCTCTCGAGCAATCCTGATGAGGAGGGGCCTTCTCAGCCAAGGACTCCTTCCTCCGATGAGGAGGCAGAAGTCCACTTCGAGATCCGCAGAAGGCCTCGCCCCACTGGGATCATTATAGGGGAGCCTAGGGCTCACCCTCCTCCTCTTGAAGCTTTTTCTTGAACCTTCTCTGTTGACTGGTCCCGGTGGTATTGCTTCGACAATAACTGGCGAGGAGCTCTCGATCATCTAAGAAGCCTTCGGTATCCCAAATTCCATTCGGCTCTCGATCCCACGATCAGGAGAATGGGTTACCTCTAGTGGCCCGGGTCGGATTGTCCTTTATGAAAAAACCCTCACAGGGGGCCTTCGATTCTCGCTTCATCCATTCTTTCTTTCCGTGATGAGCCATTATCGTTTAGTTCTAGCTTAGTTAGTTTCAAATGCAGTCAGGACAATTTTTTGCTTCATCGTCCTCTGTCACTTTTACGGGATCATAGCCCATTTCTCCTTGTTCAGGGTTTTCTTTACTTTGAAGCGCCACACGACCGAGGAGGGGTGGTGGTTCATTTCTCCCCGCCCAAAAGGCATTAAGTTTGAGCTCCCCTCTTCCATCAAAGGATGGAAGAGCAAATACTTTTTTGCTTCCGTCGATGGGGTCGATTGGGTTTGGAGCAATCCAGATCGAACCTCGAACCAGAACTCTGCTATCGAAGCGGTTGATCGAAAAATTTACGACCAGCTCCGCGTCGACCAAATCCCTTTCCTCGAGGTTTTGCTGTCGGAACAAAACCTGCTCAAAGTCAGGGTCAGCCCAATACGGGAGTTGGGTGAGTTTGGTGTAAGCTCTTCTTGTTTTTTATTTTCTGCTTATCCCTTCAAGCTCTGAGCTGACCTCATTCTCCTTTGTGTAGGCATGAAGTACTCCGTGGATGATCTCCTCGCACTCTCTAAGAAGAGGGGTGCATCGACGGGAGCCAGAGAGTCCCCGTTGAAAAGGCCTTGGAACGAGGCTAGTGCAAGAGCCGCACCTTCCGCGCCATTTGAGCCAAGTAGGAGAATGACCAAACTGGTTCCTGAACCACCGAGGCAGCAAGACTTGCCTCCAGTTTGAGAACCTGACATGGTCATTCGGGCCAGGTCTGCTGCCACCGCTGTGGCGCCCCCACCTCCTGAAATTGTCGAGGTGGAAGCGGAAGAAGAGGAGGAGAGGAGGGAGCCACCATTAGCGGTGCCATCCTACATGGCGGCGAGCCCCCACAGATTCCGAGATGTCTTCGGCTACCCATGACGGCGCTGCCGCAGTAGTAGCGAAGAAGAAGAAGAAGGGTAGCTCCCGCAAGTTTCCCTTTGAGGTGGCATCGGACTCCTCGTTGGTCTGGGATCGGGCACTCGTCGAGCGCATGATGGACTTTGCTGTCCAACCACGCGATTGGCAGGAAAAGGCGGGAAGGCTCCTGGCCGATGCCATCCTTGGAACCTTTTCGCAACTCTTCTTGGTAGGTATTCTTGACATTTTCTCTCTTTCTTTTCTTCTTTTCTCCCCTTTTTTTTTGGCATGGCCGATGTCTTCCTTGGTGCAGCTTGGGGTGGACCTCTTGCTTATCCGAGACTACTGCAAGAACTGGGCCAAGAGGGATAGGCAGAAAATGCAACAGATAGACTTGCTGGCAGCCGAGGTCAAGCTGAAGACGGATGTAGCCTGGGAGGTCGAACAGAAGAATAAAGAGCTGAGCTTCGAGGTGGCGGGTGCCAAGAGGCACTTCAAGGGCCTGGAGGAGTCCTTGGCCCGGGAGAGGGATCGGGTCAGATGCTGGGCCGAGAAGCTCAAGGCCAGCGAGGCCAGAGTGGAGGAGCTCAAGGCCGAAGTGGCCCGAGAGAGGGAGCAGGCTCAAACTCTCCGGGCTCAGCTGGAGGCAGCATAGGAGTAGGCTGCCGCCGCCGAGGAGAAGGCTGCGGGGGCAGTGGCCTTAATGGAGCCGTGAAGAAGGAGGCCACCAAGGCAGTGCCAAACTACAAGGCCTCAAAATAATTCGATGCTGAGTTCCATGAACTGGCCATAGACTCGTTCTTCAAGGGATACGAGTTCTGCCGGTCCAGGGTGGTGGAGCTCGTTCCGGACATGAGCTTGGATGGGCTTGCCTTACTGACCGCTCCGTGCAGGGGCCCAATTTTGGCCATGGCCGAATTGGAGGAACACGCGGCTGCCGTCGATGTACCCCCACCGTTGGAGGTCCTAGACATAGCCCTGTCACCGGAGGTCCCAGAAGACGTCGCCCGACCTGAGCGCCGTCTCGGGAAGGAGCAAGCGGATTAGCATAGGAGTCTCCCTTCCTTTTGTACTTTTTCTTTCTTTGCTTCTTTCTGGGCTGCCCGGCCTGTCGGGGCCCGGAGACAATGTGAAATCTTGAAACTTCTTAATGAAGTTTCCTTCTATCCTATTTTACTTGTGTTCTTTCGCATTTTCAATGATCCGGCAACTTTCCTTCCTTCTCTTCTCGACTTCCCACGTACATGTCTTTGCTGAGGCATCTTGTCTTGAGGCTCTAAGTCCTTGGGCTCTTTCCTGCCGAGCTCCGGGTACACGGGATGGTTAGGAAGTCCTTGACTTATTGAGTCGTCCCCACCATATGGGCAGCATGGTGGTAGGGCTTCGTGTGCTTCCTCGGAAAAGGTCTGGGCGACCTCGGGTGGAACCATCTCCAAGCACCCGTGGTGCGACCGAGCCAGGATGTTACACTCGGTGGGCCCACTAGGTGACTCTGAGTTGGCCAGGCTTCGGGAATTTCTGGGCTTTAGAAGTTTCCGGGCTTAAGGTGCCGGGCTTCAGGAGTTTTCGGGCTTAAGGTGCCGGGCTTCAGGAGTTTTCGGGTTTAGAGTGCCAGGCTTCAGGAGTTTCTGGGCTTAGAGTGTCGTGCTTCGAGAGTTTTCGGACTTAAGGTGCTGTGTTTCAGAAGTTTTCGGGCTTAAGGTGCCAGGCTTTAGGAGTTCCCGGGCTTAAGGTGCTGGGCTTCAGGAGTTTTTGGGCTTTGCTTGCTAGACTTGGGGTCGAGTAGCGACATTCCTGTAAGGTAAAAGTGATTTGCACAAAGAGAAACTTTATCATTAATGGAGGAAAGCCTTACATCATTGATGGTACATTCTTAGATTGTTGGCATTCTAAGTCTACGAGAATTTGGCACCGTCTAGCTCTGCTAGGTAGTAGGCTCCATGGGAAAAGAACCTCGACCACCTTATAGGGGCCCTTCCAATTTGGCGAGAGCTTGTTGCACTCCCGGGGTTGGGAAGCTTCAGCCCGGTGCAACATCAGGTCGCTTGGGCGGAAGATCTTTGGCCTACCTGCGCGTTGTAGTACCGAGCTACCCGCTGCTGATAGGCCGCCATCCGAAGTCGAGCCTTGTCTCTCGTTTTCTCGAGGAGGTCTAAGTTGAGTAGAAAGAGGGCTGGATTTTCTGCTTCATCATATTGTTTCACCCGTAGCATGGGCACACCAAGTTCGATCGGGACGATGGCTTCCATATCGAAGACGAGGCTGAAGGGCATCTCATTCATGGCCGTCCTTGGTATTGTGTGGTAGGCCCAAAGGATACTAGGAAGTTCTTCTGCCCACTTACCCTTGGCCCGGTCCAACCTGGTTTGGAGTCCTTGGAGGACAGTCCGGTTGGTCACCTCAGCCTCTCCGTTGGTCTGGGGGTGAGCCACCGAGGTGAAGCGATGATGAATACCGAGGTTGGCACATAACTTCTCGAACTCTCAGTTGTCGAACTGCCATCTATTGTCAATGATGATGTTGTGGGGGAGTCCAAAATGGCAGATGATTGACTTCCAGAAGAACTGGCGGACCTTGGCTTCGGTAATCCGTGTTAGTGGCTCTGCCACCATCCATTTGGTAAAGTAGTCAATAGCCACTATCAGTAACTTGCATTATCCAGATGTAGGAAAAAATGGACTGAGGATGTCCATCCCCCACTGGACGAACGGCCAGGGTGCGGAGAGTTAGGAGAGTGGCGCCACTGGTTGATACTATATGTAGGCATGGTGCTAGCAGCGATTGCACTTCCTCACGAAGTCGGCGGTGTCCTCCCTCATGGTTTCCCAGTAGTACCCCTAATGGAGGGCCTTGTATGCTAGCATCCTCCCTCCAACATGATTCCCGCAGAGGCCTTCGTGTATTTCTTGGAGCACAAAGGCTACCTCTGCGGGTCTCAGGCACTTCAAGAGTGGATAGGAGTAGGATCTGTAGTAGAGCTGCCCATCCATCAGGACGAATCGCATGGCCTTCTTCTTGATGAGGCTGGCCTCCATTCGATCTGCTGGTAGGGCACCGTTAGTGATGTATCTGAGGTACTGGTCCATCCAGCTGGGCTCCGGGGTGACTTGCTAGACTTCTCCGGGAGCTTTATAGCTTGGATTTTCTAGGTATTCAATGTGGGCGTGCCCTAGTGACGAGTCCGGCAAGGTCGCGAGCATTCTCTCCATGAGGGATGTGGAAGATGCTGAAGTGCCGAAATCTTGTCGTGCTCGAGCGGACTCACTTCAGGTACTTCATTATCTAGGGATCTCGTGCCTCATATTCTCCCGATACCTGCCCGGCCACCAGCTGGGAGTCGGTGAAGACCTTCAAGTTGAGTACACCCAGCTCGCCGGAGACTCTCAGCCTTGCGAGGAGTGCCTCGTACTTCGTTCGGTTGTTGGTCATCGCGAATCAGAAGCAGAGTGCACACTCGGCTACAATCTCATCACCATTAGCGAGGATGAGGCCTGCTCCGCTCCCGCCCGCGTTGGATGCGCCATCCATATGGAGGACCCAAAACTCCTCCTCGGCCTCGGGCTCCATCTAATGCTCTAGGGTGGTCTACTCCTGCTCTTCGGCCAGTCCCGCGCACTCGACCAGGATGTCGGCCAACACCTGGTCCTTCTGAGATGGCCTTGGCCGGTATGCGATGTCGAATTCGCTGAGCTTCAATGCCCACTTGGCCAAGTGCCCGGATGTGTCAGGGTGACTAGGCATGGCTCTTAGTGGTTGGTCTATCAAAACCACGATCGGATACGCTTGGAATTATGGCCTGAGATGCTGGGCAGACATTATAAGAGCAAAAATTAACTTTTCTGAGTGGGTGTACCTAATCTCCCTATCTCGAAGGATTTTGCTGGCATAGTATACCGGTTTCTGGGCTCCATCCTCATATGTGCGGATAAGAACCGAGCTGACGGCCCTCGGGGTGACCGCCAGATACAGCAGGAGTTCTTCCCCTTCCTCTAGCCTAGAGAGCAGCGACGGTGACCCAAGAACTTCTTCAGCTCCTCAAAGGCTGCTTCGTATTCTTTGGTCTAGGCGAGGTCATGCACTTTGCACGCACCTTGAAGAAAGGTAATCAGTGGTCAGCCGACCTCGAGATGAGGAGAGGAAAGAGAAGAGAGAAAGAGAAGAGAGGAGAGGATTGAAAAGTCTTTTTTCTCAAAATTCATGCAGTTAGGATTTTTCGAGTGAATCGTAGAAAAATTTTAAATAAATTATTATTATTGTAGGGGATCAGTATTCTGAGCAAGAAAGTGTTGAGTGAGCTCCGGATACGGACTAATATCGGATATACTAGGAGTAGCTTCTGGGAGGTAAGGATTCTCGACATGATCACCAGTTCTATATATTATTTTACATGGCATGATTTGATCCGTGCATTTGAGCATCAACATGCATGTTTAGTTTTGCATGGAATAGTTTCACTTTTTATGTTGGACAGTATGATTGTTATTGTTACTAGCTATGTTCCCGTATACTATATTTTTTCAAGTAAAGTTATCTTTGTATGGGTTGGACCATGATGCCGAGTTTGTTTAGAAAACTGTAAATAAAATGATTTAACTACATGATGTGAAATGATAAAATATTAATCAAGTGAATACGGTAATTGGACTAGCCATGCCACGGTGGTACCATGGTTACTCAGGTTGCCGGTCACAGGCAGGATTGTGACAAATGTTGCCAATCACAGGCAGGAGTGTGACAATAGTATGCCAGTCATAGGCTGGCTTATGACCGTGGCTAGTCCAGAACCCTAAAGAAGAAAGACATCTAATAAAAATTGAAGTGTTAATTAAGAGAATACGGTATTTGGACTAGCCATGCCATGGCGGTACCGTAATTACTCAGGTTGCCAATCACAGGTGGGATTATGACAAATATTGCCAATCACAAGCATAGTGTGCTAGTCACAGGCGGGAGTGTGACAATAGTGTGCCAGTCACAGGCTGGAGTGTGACCGTGGCTAGTCTAGAATTCTAAAGAACAAGGATAACTAATGGAAAGACTAAAAGAAAATATGACGTTATCATTGGTTTTGTTAAATTTGACATTTGAGTTATTTTGGTTGTGATCTGATTATACTATTATTGGTGTGATTGTTTGGAGACCTTACTGGGCTGCAAAGTTCACAACCCCTATTTTCTTCCTTTTCAGAGTTATGTAGGATCTTCGAGCTTGGTAGTAATTGGATTCATAGAGAAATGAGGAATAGCTAGAGAGTCATTAAAATCAATCGGATGACTAAAGGAAAATAATATTTGCTTTCGAGATACATTCAAAGGTATGTAGTTGGTGTAACGCCTTGGAGGTGAATGGTTGCGCCTCCTAGGAGGAGACTGATTCCACTAGTTCCTTGGCAGAGTCTTGGATCGGTGACAAGGTGGACTATAGGATCTCCATTGGTTTCTTCGGTTGCCCCACTTAGCAGGGGCTTTCTTCGAGTTTTTCGACCTCTGATTTGCCTTAGCTTCGATGGGAATCAGATGGGCATCGTACACCTTTTCAGCATTGGCGTACTTCTCCATCTTAGTTAGAATCTCTACAAAACTTCGGGGATAGGTTTTCTCTAAGGAGAAGAGAAAAGTATTTTTTTGCAGTCCGTTCTTCGGGGCTATCATGGCTATGGATTGATCCAAATTATGTACCTTGAGAGTGGTCGCATTGAAGCGATTGAGGTACGCATGGAGGGACTCCCCTTCCCTTTACCTGATACTCATCAAATAATCCAACCCCCGACAACCTTGTTGGCTACTAGCGAAGTGAGAAGCGAACATCAGGCTCAGCTCCTTGAAAGAATCAATGGAGCGAGACTTGAGACTAGAATACCATTGTCTTGCCATCCCTTTGAGGGTTGAAGGGAAGGCTCGGCAGAGGATCACATCAAAAGCTTGGTAGAAAAGCATAAGAGTTCGGCAACTCTCAAGATGATCTAATGGATCCCCTGATCCATCATAAGTTTCTAGATGGGGGATCTTGAAGTTTGTAAAAATAGACTCCTACATTATTTTGGTGGTGAAGGATGAGCTGATGTTGAAGCCAGGCGCTTCATCACGAGTCGAAGCTTGATTCTGCAATATTTCAATCCGCTGATACATATCTTAGAGATGCCACTCCATATCAGTGTCTTCGACATTGTGGACCTTAGAATACCGAGGGATGATCTCTTAAAAGTGGAGTCTCTTTCGGAATAGGGAGTGGGTGACTGTCTCCATTCTTGGGCTAAACTCCAGGATCGACTCTGTCTCGTCCGCCTCTCTGGCTCTGATTCTAGCGGTCGAGGATTAGATGCTGCAGGAGATGACCGAGATTGCTGGGCTACAATAGAAGGTTGCTGCTATGGAAAGGAAAAATAGGTTGTGCTTTTTGATAGGTGGTAGTGTTCGACTGTATGCCTAGGACTGCAGCCATCAAGGTGCAACCTTCTCGGACCAGATCATTGAACTGGTTTGGAAATAGTCTACGGCAGACATGGGTTACTGTATCGATGATGATAAAAGTGCATGAGCCTTACCATCTGAGCAAATTTTGGTATTTCTCGATTTGATATTTTTAAAAATAAAAAATAGATAAAAAGTGAGAAGAAAAATAAGCACCAACACCACCACCACTTGCACGGCAGGATAGCCTTGTCCTGTAACAAGATCGCAGATGGATATATACCAGCAAGGACTCATGGTTTGCAAAATAATAGTTTTAACAAGGGCCACCATTTATTGGTCTCCATCGACGACAAACCATGCGGTCTAGCAGCATCCTTCTCTTTTCCCTTGGCTCCGGTGCCTTCGCAGCCACCCCCGCCACTAGCAAACCCCTTAACCACCACCTCCGATGTCTTCTACCTCGGTGGGCTAGCATTTATGGGCAAATGGAGACGATGCGGACGATACGGAGGGGGAGAGGGCATGGGAGTGGAGGAGCGAGAGGACGGCGAGGGAGTTGGGGGCAAAGGAGGGATCAAGGCGGATGCGTTAATTGTTCATGAAAATTTCTCTCCTCGGTGATTTTTTTTTTCTTTTAAAATCTATGTTCGGTCTTTCGGTTGAACTGGTAAAAAAAATAAGAATTTTTTTTTTTACGTGTATACCTTTTTGAATATTCAAATTTAGATAATTTTTTTAAAAATTAATATTTATATATAGATATATTTATAATATATATATATATACCCGCATTATTTAATATTGTTAAAAATAATTAATAATTTAAAATTAAAATGATTGAAATATTTTTATGGACAAACATTTAAAAAGAAATACTTATGAGGATCTATATATAAATAAAAGTTTTATGAAAATATTCATATAAATTTAAATATTTAGAAGGATATGCATAAAAAAATCTAATTTTTATTTATTTCATTTAGATGGCTTCGATTCCTATTACTTTATAATATAATACTATATTATAAAATATAATAATATAATGATGATATTATATAGTATATTATATATTTAGAATACTATATTACATTTTTTTTTTGATAAAAATACGATGATTCATCAAAACTTCATTCATTTAATAAATAAGTACAAGAAATTTTTTTTTTTAAAAAGAATGTAAATAGAAAAAATAATCATAAAAATTATTATAAATTAAAATTAGAATACTAAGGGATTAATAGAATTAATATCCAACATAGTTTCTTTCCATGAAACTTTTTATAGTTTCCAAAGAGAGACAGCTTCGTATATGAAAGTTGAAAATGTATACACATAAAAATTATAAAAATTAAATTATAATTTTTTATATGTATATCCTTCTAAATATTTAAATTTATATAAATATTCTCATAAAACTTTTGTTTATATATATACCTTCGTAAATCTTTCTTTTTGTATATTTATCTATAAGGATATTTCAATCATTTTAATTTTAAATTATCAGTCTTTTTAATAATATTAGATGATATGGGTACATGTATAAAAAAAATAAGAAAACAAGCATAAATGTAAAATAAGTATTATATGAAGATGTATATAAATATCAATTTTGAAAGGATATTCACATAAATTTGAATATTTAGGAGGATATACATATAAAAAATCTTAATAATAATAATAATATGATGAACATATTCGACCATTTTGTAATGATACTTTTTTATAATATCTTATTATAAAATATTTTATTATATATATTTTTTATTATATATATTTTCTTTTCATAATATATATGTATGTATGTATGTATGTATATATAATAACATCTTTGATAGGATTGATATATGAGTAAGCGAGCTCAATATAAAGTTAACTACTTAAAATTTAGAAGTAATTTTTCAAAATCCTGTAAATAATGATATTATTTATCACCATATTAATTAAATATCATAATAGCAATTTTAGTTCGATATCAAATATTAATTTATAGCAATATTTATAATAAAGTATCACTGATAAAAAATATTTATTGAAATATAGTGGTATTTTTACTGTAATGAAGCAAAAAAAAGAAAAAAAGAAAAAAAAAGAATTTAATAATATATAATAAGAAATGTCACAAATAATTCGTTGTGAAAAGTTATTTATATATGTTATAGTGATGATGCCTGATGTTTTTGCATTTCCCATGCAATCTATTGATGGAATTTAATAGGATAATAACATCAAGAGTTCATAATATCTCCATTTAGTACGAAGGGATAGATCAAAATCAAACATACATAGTTGGTAGCACATATCAACAAGACAACAACCAACACACATGGAGATGGTATCTCCTTTATTTATTACATACAATACGAGCATGGGTGGGCATCCCCGGCTAGGTTGGAATAACTAGACCCAAGTGGGCTTCAGGGAGCACCCGAGAGCATAAAGATACGCGCCCTCACGTCCGAAGAAGGCGACAAATTTTCCAGCTTTCACGGGAAGGGAGAATGCGGTTCCTTCCTCCTGACCGTATGGCCCATGTTTGCCCCTCGTGCTCTCAAATGTAAGCGATTTTATGACGGAGTGGCCACGATAACTGCCATAGTAGCCGGATATACCTGTAAGGTACTGATTGGCTCCAAGATCAATCTACAGAACAAAATGAAAAATATAAGGTCAAACCTATATTTATATATATATATATATATATATATATATATATATATCCAATTTTCTATATTAATGTCATGACATTTTCTTGCAAACATGTTCACGAAGGAGAAGGTTTCCTTGCCTTAGATTTCTTTTTTCTTTTTTTTTTTTTAATCCAGAATTAAAAGAAATAATAATGATAATAAAAGTATTATGGACTCAATCCCGAGGGCTTATCGAATCACCGATTATACTATTAATTATAAAAGATCGGAATATCCAACTCAGATCAATATTCAAGCTACCGACTGGGAAGGAAGTAAACAGAGCTGATTACTTCATCGCTAATCAGGAAGAAGATTTGTAATAGAAAGATGAAGCTGGCCATTAGATTGAGTAGCCGCTCCTCAAGCTGAGTAGCTATAACTTACCGAGTCCTATTGATATGGTATTCTTCATGCGTATCCACCGACTATCTACTCGAGATTGACTAGTTATCCGAGTAAACCAAGTTGAGCATACTTGGATACGGAATCAAATCCTTCCTTTCGATAATGGTCAAGGCAATTATCTACTCATGATCCATGATACATATACTACGTGATGACCTATCCGATCATAGTTACTCAAGCACAGATCATGGCAGATAAGATTGTGATGGACAAGGTCCTAATAGATTTTACTATTCTAACAGAAAAATACTAGTGGAGAAGATTTTAATAGACAAGATCACGCAATCTCAACATAATTTATTATGGATGTCAAAGAAGGCCATCTTCGCAATGGCATTCGGTTACCCAGCATTGTCCTATAAAATAATAGGAGGGGATCCTGGCAAGGTACTTAACATTACACTGCAGTAACTCATCTCTACCATTTACACGCTCATTTAGTTATCACCATCATTCACAGCTTTAGTTGTAATCTATTTCTTCCATCCTCTGACTTGAATATCGAAGAGTGTCCCATCAAAAATTCTGGTCCAGGAACTGTTCCTGCATATGTGCATCCGAAAGCTACCAAGAGCAGTACCTAATTCCATCCAGGGAGGATCGAAGCACTCTCAGCCATGATCAAAGTCCAGTGAAGAATGATTTGATGGCAACAAATAGTCACGAGGGATCAGTAAAGCCATCACAAGGCATGATGAACATAAAGCTGGTGTGCATGAAAACAATATCATTTTTGGTTCCAAAATATTGAACTATGCATGCGTGGCCACCGGGTGCTGGATTTTAAGGAGTTCACCAAGCTAAGTCCTATAATAATTATATACGTTGCCGAAGCAGGCTTTGTTACAGCCAGAGAAAGTACCCACGTATTGACCATCTTTAGGGCAATGCATCATTTAAAAGCACAGGCGACAATATATATATACTATGAAGTTCACATATTAATGCTCCAAAAACAACGACGTTCACTCAAACGGTATCGCCATCAGAGTTGCAAACAGTCCTTTTTATTAATTTTTCCATAAAAACAAATAAATAAATAAATAAATAAATAAATAAATCAGAAGGAAAATTATAATATTAGAGTACGTACCTCTGTAGGCTTGCCCCCCTCACCCCCGTATATAGCGGACCAGGCGGGTGTCTCGCCATTCATATACTCGAAGCTAATTGAAACAATGATATCCCCCACGTTAATTTTGATTTTGGTGATCGCCAGGGCATTCTCAAAAGACCACTCACTGCCACGAGATCCACCCCATGGCCCTACCTCAACAGGACGCTGCAACGGTAGACATATTAGATTTATTTCACGATAATATATATATATATATATATGAAACTACGGGTAATGCATGAAATTAGTTCCACCCAAGGCCATGAACCCCACCCTTGAGAAGTAGTGCTAACAAATGGTTTCTTTTGATCGACGATGGGAGAATGAAGGGATAATGGGTAATTATAGAGTCATGGACGTGCATGGATAACACGAGGACAGATGTAATGGTCCAAATGGCCAATTAATTAAGCACATCTAGCTATGAGAGAAAAGCGGACTTTTTTTTCTTAAGAAATTATTAGGTAGATTACGTCCGCTATAGATCTTAGACAAAATAGCTCTCACAATGATATCATCTTAGGATCAATGAATCTATCTAGAAAAATTTTATCTTAGATCCATGATGAACCTTGCCCATCTAATAATTTTTTATAAAAATTTTAAATAAATCTTAAATAAATCTTTAGTGGAGCTTTGCACTTAATATATATATATATAATTGACCCATCAATAAATTTTTTAAGCCACACCCCCGGACAGCCATGAGAAATATATCAACAATCATGAGCTCGAGGACCGCATCCATTGTAAAAAAAAAAAAAAAAAAAAAAAAAAAAAAAAAAAAAAAAAAAAAAACTTTTCCTCAAGGAAGAGCTAAAATGACCCAATTTCTCCCCCCCCCCCCCCCCCCCCCCCCCCCCCTTCCAAAAAAAAAAACAAAACAAGCATGTTTACGCAAAACTCAATCTTTTTAGAGCAATATAGCATCAACCATATGTACAATTTAATTTGAATAATTAATTAAATCTATATATCATTCAATTGCTCTGGATACCTAAGTTAAATTGTAACTTTGAATCTCGTCAAATCTATCCACTTGGATGAGGCTTGAAGTAAATAATTTAAACCAATACACCATATGAGCAATCATGAGAAATATATGGTGAAAGATTTTTTTTACCTCCAAATGTGTTTTCTTGTATACCCCAATTGCATCAAGATAGCTACCCGAGCGTCCAAGAAAGCCATTAATCCAGCCTGTGCCTTTTGAAACAGAAAATTGTGTTCCTTGCTCTCGGCCATAAGGACCATATTGGCGAAGTGTGGTAACAAGAGTGAGTGAGTATATAACTGTCAGTCCCGAAAAAGCACCATAATAGCCTTTCATGGAGATAATGAACTCTGTTGGTGCAAGCTCAATCTGTAAAAGAAATAATAATGATGATAATAATAATGAAATTAGCAAAATTTTTGCATGCCATGATGATGAGAAAGCTGCTGCGGACAAAAACATAATCATTTTTGGGTCCAAAATATTGAAGCATGCACCGCTGTGGCCACCAGGATTTGTAGGAGTTCATCTGTGTGAAGTCTAATACTTTAATTATATACGTAATCAAAGCATGCCTTGTTTCCGTCAGAGTAATTACGTGCCTATTGACTATGTTTGGTGCAATGCCATGGGAACATATATTATATGCAGTTCACGGATGATTGCTCCGAAAATAACAAAACCCACTCATCCAATACTGCAATCAGAATCGTATTTTTCCCCCTTCTTCCATTATGTATATATACACCAACGTCCGTTGATAAGTATTTTGAAGGATGAACTTAAAAATATTGCTTTCATTATATTTATTTATATATAAATTTTGTTAGATCGTTGATACGGTGGCAAGCCTTGATGACATCGACTGCCATATCATCTATTATAGAGGCCTGCAAGTTAATTAATAGGCATGGTTGTTAAACAAGTGTCAACACAATAGAAAGAAGCTAAATTTTCCGTAAAACAATAAATTAAATCAGAGGGAAAACACCGTTTTAGAGGAAGTACCTCTGTAGGCTTCCCCCCGGCACCCCCGTACCTAGGGGACCAGCGGGTCGTCGCGCCATCCATATACTGGAAGGTAATCGAATCAACGATATCTCCCACGCTAATTTTGATTTTGGTGATCGCTAGGGCATTCTCAAACGACCATGGTGTCCCACCGGATCCACCCCACGGCCCCAACATATTAGCGCCATCCACGCTGCAAGCCTGTAACAAACGGTAGACGTTTTTGCTTCAACTGAAATGAATAATAATTTAAAATGAACTACTGGTGATGAAATTAGTTCCACCCCAAGATCTTGAACCCCACCATTGAGAAACGTAATAATTATACAACAAATGGTTTCCTTTAGCTCCTCGGTTTGGATGGACGAGTGAATGAATGGATGATGGGTATTTATAGGGTAATGGACGTGCAGTATGATCCGACGAAGCAATTAAGCCCATCCAGGCGAACATTTTGGAGTTTTTTCGTGCGTCGCTGCAGCTGGATCGAGATGCTTCAGCCGGAGCCCGGTTGTATCCTTCGCCCGAAGAAAGAATGCACCTTCCTTCGTGCCCATCGAGAGTTGGATCATCCATCCACTGCGAGATCACAAAGCGTTGCTATTATTCATCCACCTGCACATATCTCAAAGCAAAATCAAGATAATCTTATGGTCCAAAGATGCAAAGGATAGTGTATCTTCTTCTCGGCCGCGGGACACAACCCCTATCTACTTCATCAACGGGAGAAACGATCCAGAACCGAACAAAAGAGCTGAAGGACACGACCCCTATCTATTTCATCAACATGAGAAACGATCCAGAACCGAACAAAATGGCAGCAGTATTCGACTTCATGGACCACCTATCTTAACTTCAAGTCTAAAAATTTTGGTGCCACGCATGATGTGTAAAGAAAAAAATATTTTTTTCTAAAAACAAAAATGGGCCGCATGAGATGCATTCTTTTTTTTTGAATCAAAAAATTTAAAAATAATTCCATTAATTTTCTTGAATAAAATAAAAATATAAAAAAATATCACTGACAGCCTTCAGCTATGTCAAGAAAATAAATAAAACAAAGATTGCAAGATGGTGAAGAGTTTAAGAGGAAGATGCGATGACGGACTGATTGGGAGGCAAGGGACGGGGGCCTTGGTCCTCCACTACAGTAATTATAAGAAATAACAACGGATTTTTGTCGACGTTTTTCTTTAGCGTCGTTAACTCCCTGGACATGTCGACACTTTTAAAAAGCATCGGGAAAAAAATATATATTCCGATGCTTATAAGCATCGGAATTCAAAATTTGCCGACGCTTCTCAAAATCGCCGGAAAAATACTTGGTTTGCCGATGCTTTCTTTTTGCGTTGGGAAAAAATGGATATAACGATGCTTTAAAGCGTCGGAAATTACCGATTACTCCCCCCCCGAGCCCTAGCCCTCATTTCGTTCGCTCGCACCGCGCGCCGCCTCCCTCCTCGATCCATCTCCTTCGTTCGCACCACCGATCGTCGTCTCCGTGCTTCTCCGGTCATCTCCGCATTTCTCTGGTCGTCTCCGGGCTTTTCCTGTCATCTCCGGGCTTCTCCATTTGTCTTCGAGCTTCTCATCGATCTCCGGGTTTCTCCGGTCGTCTTCAGGTTAGCATCTCGTCTCCGGGCTTCTCCGGTCAGTTCTGGGCTTCTCCATTCGTCTTCGGGCCCCTCGTCTCCAGGTTTCTCCGGTCGTCTCCGGGCTTCTTCGGTCATATCCGGGCTTCCCGTCTCTGGGCTTCTCCATTTCCTCCATGAATCACTGTCGTCTCTGGCTAATTAAGGTAATATGTACTCTTCTCCCATCCGTGAATCACTGTAATATTAGAAAATTTTTAATTTTATATATTTTTAATTTTTATACTTTTTTCTCTGTGATTTATGTTTTTTATATGTTTTTCACTGTAATATTAGAAGATTTTTAATTTTATATGTTTAGGGTTTAGGGTTTATTATTTAGATTTTAGGGTTTAGGGTTTAAGATGGGCCTTCCATACTCTTTCTTTTGGACATCCTAGGGCATTCTAAGAATTGAAGTTATAATTATTGATACCAAGCAAAAGTTTCAAATAGTTTCTTTCACCAAGTTTGTTCAACTAAAAATGCATTGTTTAAAATTATCAGGACCAAGAACTAATAAGCTTTTCATGCACAACTGTGATAAAATTGTATCAAAATCATATAAATCATGATTTCAAGAGAGAGTGATTAAAGATTATATACGGTGTATGTATTGAATTAGCTTTGCACATATTTTAAAGCAAGAATTAAAATCACTATATGAATATTTAGCTTTGCAAGGATTATACTTATATTATACACTTCGGAAATGCATGGTATGATAATCAAATCCATTTACAAATGCATCCACTACAATGGATCAATGCATATAATCAAAATACAATTAATTTAAATTAAATCTCGATCATAAAGTTGATAAGAACATGTCCACTTGTTAACCAAGCACAATCTAAAATTGAGTATGGTTTTAAAATGCATATCCGGCCAGTCACTTCGTAAGAAGTAGGTTAGGTTTACTTTTAGAATGGATTTATGTTCACTCTAATTTTCGGAGACTGAGACCTTCTTCTTTGACAATTTTTTGTCAAATTTAATCAAGTTTATTTGGCATAGATTAATTAGATCAAGTCCAATTTTATATGATCAATTATTATTATTATTATTATTACATATACTCATTAATCTTACTTCATTATTTTTTACTTTTTTATATTATTATTTTTACTCTCTTTTCTATCCCCTACATAACAATGGTATTTTGCTAATAGTTCATTAACTGAATCTCAAGAGAATATGCATGATATCTACTTAGACATTTCTTTTAGTTAAAGGTAGCTTTGGATAAAGCTGCATAAAAATATAACAAATAAATAGATAAATAGATAATGAATAAATCCTGGGAAAGCCAAGGAGATAGCTCCAACTAAAGCTCATTCTTAAAGAATTGTCAAAGAAGTTGAATGCTCAGGGAAAGCAAATATGAATATGAGAATTTATAAATAAATTAATGAAATATATCATAATCACCATCTTGTGAACTATGAGCCAATCACGGAATTATGCTCATTAGAGTCTACTTGGTGATCAGTTAGAATGTGGAAATAGGTTTGGCGCATGTATGTGTACCATAAGAGGGTTGAACATAGGAAACGAAACACATATACGTATCCCAAATTGTATGTATACAGCCTTATCTACCCAATTAAAAAAGAAAAATGTATGTTTACTCCATTAAATAATGGTCACCAGCTTAGTCTTACATACTAAATGGAAGGAAAACAATACCCAACAATGAGGCACCATCATCCAAAGAATGTCTATACCATTTTAATAAGTTTACCACCTCAACAAATGGAGGTAATACAAAGAAAATGTCACTAGATATGATTGAAGGACAAAGGAGAATCAAACAAAGTGAGATTAGAACTTTCAGGCTTTCAACTCAATGGTATAATTCAAAGAACTAGCAAAAGTCTTCTTACTACTAATCTCTTGGGAGTTTATGTTATATCTACAACTCAAAGCCTATAACACTTTACCTAGCTAGACTGAGCTTATACATTGGGGCTCTGACAGATTTCAGAAAGCCTTGAGCGGAGCTGTAGTTTTCTTGTCATGTTTAACCCATTTATGATGAACAGCAAAATCCCAGCCTAACTATCATTGAGAATCACTTCTTTTAATTGAAAGACATATTAGTTTGTCAGACAATATGTAAGGTTTATCCCCATCCATAATCCAAATATGCTTTACATGTTTTGTTGTCTTTTTGTTATCAGGTGCTTGATTGCTTCGAGGGTAAAGAGGGTTTCTACCCTATTTTGAAATTGGTTTAAGATTTGTATATGGAGGCTATGATGATTTCGGATGTATGTTTTCCTGATTCAACAATTTCTAATGGCTGCAATCTTGGATGGCCTTCTTTTGTAGGCAACCGATTGTAGTCGTTTTGATTTAGTTGATTGAGGTATATTTTGCTGATTCAACAATTTCTAATACCTATAATCTTGGATGGCCTTTTGTAGGCAACCGATTGTAGTCATTTTGATTTAGTTACGGATTAAATAGTAGATCTGAGCCTCCTAGTTATTTTTCTTTATTTATTTTTCTTTTTCTTAGTAGAATATTTATGTTTCTTTATAAATTTCTTGGTATATACATGTATTTTACTGAATATGTTATGCTTTAAGATTTGTTTAGTATTGCATAGCTTTTATTTTAAAACCATCAATAGCTTTGTTATGATCAATAATGATTTTTAAAGTATTTTTTACAAAACTTGCATTGCATAGAAACATAGACCCGTCAATTGATTAAAGTACATATTCTATAATATTCATACATTTATTTTATTTTTGTACGGGTGGGAGAAATATGTACAGTGGTCAATTGATTGTCCAGTTTGGACAGTTTGAGAATTGCAAATAATTTTATAGGTGCTTACAGTAATCAAGCGGTATGGATAGAGTTTCAGATATATTTTGGACAGCATTTTCTTTTAGTTCTCCTCATACATTTTTAGTTGTATGGGGAGAACTAAAGGGAAATGCTGCCGAAATTTTTCTGGAGCTTCTATTGCGTATCGTTTGGTTACTGTAAATGACCTATATAATTAATGCAATTCTTGAATGGGATGGAACCTCTTTACCTATTAGTTGGTGATAGGGTACATTTATTAGTTAATCTATATTATTTTTCATATATTTTAAACAAAAATTACTTAGTGCATTGTTATTAACTAAAACTTTTTTTGGTATTTAGATAACTTGAAAGTTGGATCATTTTATCCTAAAATGGATAAAAACTGGATAAATAAACAAAGAAATACCAATAAATATTTAAATGGAGTTCGTGATTTCATTAAATTCGGTATGGAGAAAAGTAGTTTGAATGGAAAGATTTATTATCCATGCCGATGATGTGTTAACAATCACTATCTAGATCCACAAATAGTAGAAGAACATTTGATATGGAATGGTTTTGCAAGAGGTTATACTCAGTGGATTTTTCATGGAGAACTTATGTTGCCAGAATCAAGTAATCAACCATCGTCTGATCCTGGATCCAATAATATGCAAGAGAATCTAGTAGAAGATGATGATATATCAGGTTTGATCATAGATGCTTTTCGACATGGTGTTCAAAACTTTGTAGGTTCAAGTGGTACACATGAAACAACGGGAGCTTAGCAACCATCAACTTCTGAGTCAACTCGGTATCATAATATAATGAAAGAAGCAGATAAACAATTATATCCGGGCTGTTTGAAATTTTCTAAGATCTCTTTTCTTATACATTTATTCCATATAAAATATATGAATGGATGGTCGGGTAAGAGTTTTACTATACTTCTGAGGTTATTAAAGGATGCATTTCCAGAAGGTAATGGTTTACCATCCTCTTATTATGAAGCAAAGAAAGTTGTCAACAATCTGGATCTTGGATATCAAAAGATTCATAGTTGTCCAAAAGACTGCATATTATATCATGGTGAAAATGCTGATCGAGAGTCATGCAATGTATGTGGATCTTCACGATGGACAAGTCATGAAGGAGATGAGGATGATGTAGTGAATGCAACAGATACAATGTGGCGTACAAAGAAACCAGCGAAGGTATTGCATTGCTTTCCACTTATTCCTCGGTTGAGAAGGCAATATTCATCATCAAAAATAGCTTCATTGATGAGATGGCATCATGAAGGGCGTACGAAGGATGGAATGTTGAGACATCCAGCTGATAGTTTAGCATGGAAGGATTTTAATGATAGGCATTCTGATTTTGCCTCTGATATTCGTAATGTTCGGTTGGGTTTAGCTTCAGATGGCTTCAATCCTTTCCGTACTCTAAATTCTACATACAGTACTTGGCCAGTTATTTTGATACCATATAATTTACCACCATGGTTGTGCATAAAATAATCCTCACTTATCTTATCAATGGTTATTTCGGGTGATAAGGGTCCCGGAAATGATATTGATATTTTTCTACAACCTTTAATAGAGGAATTGAAACAGTTGTGGAAATGTGTCGATATAGTTGATGCTTCCAATGGTGAAACATTCAAACTACGGGATGCTTTGTTATGGACTATTAATGATTTTCCAGCATATGCCAATTTATCTGGCTAGAGTATAAAAGGACGGGTTGCATGTCCTTGTTGTGCAGATTCGACACATTCTATTTGGTTAAAACATGGAGGAAAATTCTGTTATATGGTGCATCATCGATGGTTAGAACCAAATAATCCATTTTATTTTCAGCAAGATTTATTTGATGGTACCATAGAAATGGGATGTGCACCTATTCTACCTTCTGGAACTAATATTCTTAGACAAATGGATTCCATCAGTTACACATATGGTAAATCTTCAAAGTTTAATAAAAAAAGAGGAAGGGATGATCAAGAAGGTTTGCCAGAAGAAATGACTACTGCTACGGTGGACGCACAGGTGTTTGAAGATCCTGATAATTTTTTTGAAAATGAAAATGATGAAGATGTACAGATAGCATCTACAACTCAGCCCCATAAACATTTATGGAAGAAAAGAAGTATCTTTTTTGACTTACCTTATTGGAAACATAATTTGATTCAGCATAATCTTGATGTCATGCATATAGAGAAAAATGTTTGTGATAATCTGCTTGGAACATTGTTGAATCTTGATGGAAAGATCAAAGATAACATGAAGGCCCGAATGGATTTACAAGAATTGGGTATCCGACATGATCTTCATCCCAAAATGCTTGCAATGATAGAATTTATTTTCCTCCTGCATCTTATACCATGTATGTTCAAGAAAAAGATAATTTTTTGATAGTATTGAAAAATATTAAAGTACCTGATGGATATGCATCTATATTTCAAGGTGCATGCATCTTAAAGACCAGAAAATTTTCAATCTGAAAAGTCATGATGGTCACATATTGATGCAAGATATCTTTCCAATAGCTTCAAGATCATCGGTGTCTAAACCAGTTCTTACAGTTATAATCAGGTTATCATCATTCTTTAAGTCATTATGTTCAAAGATTATTGATCCTGGAGAGCTTGATCGGTTAGAGTCGGAAATTGCGATTATACTTTGTCAGATGGAGAAGATCTTTCCATCTGGATTTTTTACTATTATGATACATCTACTCATTCATTTATACTATTATGATACATCTACTCATTCATTTAGCTTCGGAAGTCAAGCTTGGTGGACCGATACACTACCGATGGATGTATCTTATTGAAAGGTATTAATGTTAATGTTTAATGTTTAGATAATTTTTAATAAAAGTAGCGTCATGATGATGTATAAATAAAATTTTTAAATGTTGTAGGTATCTTGGATGATTGAAAGATTATGTACGAAACAGAGCCTATCCAGAGGGCTCTATTGTGGAAGGATATATTGCTGAAGAGTGTCTGACATTTTATTCAAGATATCTTCAAGGTGTAGATACTGTGTTTAATAGACCTTAACGGCATAGTGATTCATAGCCAATGCAGAGTTGTATAAGTTCTTAACTGCAGAAAGATTAATTGGAAAAGGTGAAAGTATTGTATTGGACCATAAATTAATTGCACAAGCACACCGTTATGTGTTACTTCATAGTGAAATAATATCTAACCATCGAAGGTTAGCATATTTAATGTATTTCAATGGTTTTAAATATCATATATTATTTTTGAAACTATTTTAATAATTATATTTTTTATGCAGCGAATTTTTAATGTCTCAGCGACAAGCTAGTCATAGCACTCGACCTAATCCAAGGATTGAGCAGCGATGGCTAGTCGAGTTATTTCCTACATGGCTTTCAAAATAGGTTTGACATATATTTAAAGAATATATATATAAATTTCATATCGAATAACATGTTAACAATTTTTATGATTCTTTAGGTATCAATAATGATGGAGAAGAATTGTTCAAATGAATTAATAGCCCTGGCTCGAGGACCGAATAAATTATCATCAGATATAATTGTTTCATAATCAATGGATTTAAATTTCACACTAAAGATCGTGAGAAATTTAGAAAAATACAGAATAGCAGTGTTATGGTAGAAGCTGATGGAAAGACTTATTATGGTGCACTTAAAGATATATATGAGTTAGATTACTATGAAATTTTTAAAGTCATATTATTTAGATATGATTGGGTAGATATAAATTCATCAAGGGTTTGAAAAAAGATGCAAATGGATTTACACTTGTAAACTTTACAAGGTTGATACATACTGGTGTCTTATTGAAGGATGATCCATTTATCTTTTCTTCTCAAGCTCGTCAAGTATTTTTCGTACAAGAAGCAAAGAACAAAGATTGGGCTATTGTTATTAAGACAAAACCTCGGGACTTATATGATATGGAAAGACAACTGGAAAATGATGAAGATGATGATACTTATAAGCATTCCATGCCATTCAATTTTATACAATTTGTAGTAATTATTATGTTAAATTACTATTTATCTTCACTAATTCTATCTCTGATGTAAATGATAGGTCATACGATGCCTCGCGGGCGACGCTTTCTTGGGTGCAGTTCCAGCATTCCCGGACAGAGACCGGCAGTTCTTCTGGACAGCATGCTGAGGCTAGTACTTCGGAGGATGTTCATGCCGGTCCTTCATCTCCTTCCACACATCATACTACTGCAGCTCCATCATCATCGGGGCATCATGACCCTCCCGTTGATCCAGCAGATGATGGGATACATATTCAGGATAATTTATTCCAATATCCTTGGTAACTTTAAATTTGATTATACTTTTTATTATAGCTTACTTTTATCTATTTCTATGCAGATGGATCGGGGAGTGCCAGACGTAGGCGCGGACCTACAGTAGTACGTGATGTTTGGCGGATGCTCGAGGGTGAGAGGATATTGGTTGAGTGCAATGAGCTGGGGCAGCCAATTAAGAAAGCCGCTAGCTTATTGAGCTCTTTTCTGCGGATGGTTGCACGGAGGCATCAGCTTTGTCCACTTAGCTATGCTAAGTGGAATGAAATGCTTCCAATGTATAAAGTAGAGATTCTTCGAGTTATACAGGTAAAAAACTTGTATTAAATTATTTATTATCTTGTATAGTTCAAATATTACTATGTTTTATATTATTATTAATTATTTTGTTTTGTAGGGTAAGTTTGTACTTCCTCCATCCTCCCATGACTTTGTACTGAAATCTCTCAACCGGAAATGGAAAGAATATAAAGCCTAGTTGAAGACGAAGTACAAGTTGCTAGGTATGACAGAGGAGCAGGTAGTTGGTACCTGTCCTCCTGATGTACCCCCGCATCAGTGGGTGGAGTTGGTTCACTACTGGTTTTCTGACAGGGGACAGGTATCTTCTAATTTATTTGAAGCAAGTTTATTAAAGAATATGGTATATTATATATATATATACATTACTTTATTGATATGAGTTCGCTTTTTGATTTTGCAGACATATTCTGATATTGGTAGAGCTACCCGAGCATCTCAGTCTGTTCCCCACACATCAGGATCGAAGAGTTACGCGCGAGTCAGGCAGGAGTTCATAAGTTTCTTAAACTATTCCCTTAATTTTTTGTGATATAGATTAAGTAGTTCTTGTTAAGTTCTTACAGGATATTTCAAAATTGTGTCCTAGTCTTGCAACAGATCACTTGATGACCACATCAAGGTACCTAAATACTAGGATTTAGAGGTGCTAGGATAAGTTATTTCTTATAATAGTACATTTATGTATCGCGGTACATGTATATGTATCGCGGTACATGTATATGTGTCGCGGGACATATATATGTATCGCGGTACATGTATATGCATCGCGGGACATATATATGTATCGTGGATGATGTATTGCGATACATATATGTGTCATGGATAATATATCGTGGACGATGTATCGCGATACATATATGTATCGCGGACGAGGTATCGCGATACGTATTGTATCGTGGATGATATATCGTGGACGATGTATCGCGGATGATATATCGCGATACATATATGTATCGCGGATGATGTATCGTGGACGATGTATCGTGATACATATATATCTTGATACTTAAATAATTTTTAAAATAGTTTGAGTTATTTGCTTAAAATTATAATATTTCTTGTAGGCCGATGAGCATGGGAGGGAACCCGGTCAGGTAGAGTTTTATCGGATGACTCATACTCATCGTGACGGCACTTTTGTCAGAGATGAGTCGAGGGATATATATGTAAGTTATTAATATTTAATTCATCTAACGATTTAAATTGTAATTTGTTAATCTTTAAAACCCTACTAATTTGTCTAAATTTATACAGGAAGAGCTACAGCTCTTATTGCTGAGCGTGTTGATGATTCTACAGCATCTACGCAGAGTAGTCGCGTCGAGGTCGAGATATTTACAGAGTTGATGGGCCCGGAGTGCTACAGTCGAGTGAGGGGATATGGAGTTGGAGTCACTCCCACTCAGTTATCTGCGGTCAGTACACATACACGTCAGGCTGTAGATAGTGCTCAGGATGCACGGGTTCGCAGACTCGAGGAGATAGAGGATATGCAACGGAGCCGTGCTGAGGAGATTCGACAAAGCCGTGCCGAGGTAGAGGAGATACGACAGAGAGCTGATGCCGATAAAGCAGCGATGGATAGCATGAGACAGCACATTGAGCGGCTTACATCTGTCATACAGATGTTTGTTCCATATCAGGTACATATATATATAATTTTAAATATATATTTTTATGTTAAATCAATAATTTATATAATTCCCGTGTCATTAATAGTTTCGTAAGTTAAATATTTTAAATATTTTTTATAGGTTTCTGGAGCATCAGATCCGCATGGATCGGATGACGATCTACCTCCTGCAGATCATTGACCTCGACTTTTTTATTATTTCACTCTATGTATTTTCATGTATTTTTTAATTTTGTTAAACAGACATGTGTAACAAACTAATGTTAAATTATAATGTATTATATTTTTGGATTTATATTTTGATTTATGTTTGGATATATGATGAATGCTTGGAATGAAATTGAAATATATCTTATTTATGTACAGGTAAAAAAAATTGTATATATTTCAAATTTAAAATAATTAATTATTTTTTTTGAAAAATAAAATTCCCGACGCTTTAAAGCATTGAGAATATCTTTATTCCGTCGATAATTACCGACGCTTTAAAGCATCGGGAATAAGTTATTCCCGACGCTTTCAAAAGCGTCGGTAATTATCGTTATTACCGACGTTTTAAAGTGTTGGTAATTACATTTTTAACGATGCTTTAAAATATCGAAATAATATATTACTTTTTAAAAGCATCGGCAATAATATTATATCCGACGCTTTAAAGCATCGGCACTAACTGTAATTATCGACGCTTTAAAGCATCGAAAAATGCCCGACGTTATTGCAACGCTTTCGCAAAGCGTCGGAAAAACCGTCTCCACTCTTCACTTTGCAATGCTTTTGCAAGCATCGAAGATGTTTTTACCGATGCCTTAAAGCATCGGTAAAGGTCAATTTAAGCGTCGTTAAAAGTCCTGTTCACTGTAGTGCTCCTTAACTTTTTTCATTGCTTCTTTTTATATTCCTTAATTTTTTCATTATTTTCTTTCATAAATAAGATTTTTTAGATAAAATTCAGTATATATAAGTTTTTGGCTGCCTAAAATTAGCTGGTATTAAATATAGCTAGGAGAATCTTGAAAAAAAATTTTAAAAAATAAATACCGTAAATCAGCTTTCTCAACTTGTAAGTTGGATTATTTCCAATTATCTCTTTCCTTTTCATTAATTTCGATTTTTTTTCTATAATTATTTAGGAGAAGAGCATTGACCTTGGTTTTGCATGCATGTGGTGTGTTTTTTTGCCTGAAAGATTCAGACGAAGCTGATGGAGCAGGACTGAGAGGCCGACCGGACCAAGAGCACCGACTTTGGGTTCATGTGCGTGCGGTCACATTTTTGCTCGAAGGATCGGGAGGGGGACAGAGCTACTAGAATTGGGACTATGAGGTCGATCGGACAAAAAAGCACCGATCCAAGTTCGCGCGCACAAGGTCTGGCACTCGGATAGCACTAAGGGCCATCCTAAAAATTCTGAGGTACAAATCAAGCTTACAAATGCAAAGACAGACCAAGACTTGTCCCCCACGCATGCAAGACTTGAGTCACAGCAGGCACGGCATAGGCCGTGCACCTAGTGCACCCCGGATGCAAGTCCAGGATGGTTAGGATGCGCACCCCTTGTACACTATAGTGAAATAGGGCTTTAGCGACACTTTTTTTGGTCTTTCCCGACGCTTTTAAGTGTCGCCAAGAAACCTCCCGACGCTTTTTAAAGTATCGCCAATGCATCGCCTATGCAAGCATGGGGATGCCACCTGTCGACGCTTTAAAGCATTGCTAGAGTTAAGTCTAGCGACACTTTAAAGCGTCGCTAAGTTTAGACCTGGCGATGCTTTAAAGCATCGCTAAGGTTTAAATTTAGCGACACTTTAAAGCGTCGCTAGACTTAACTCTAGCGATGCTTTAAAGCATCACCAGGTCTAAACCTAGCGACGCTTTAAAGTGTCGCTAGACTTAACTCTAGCGATGCTTTAAAGCATCGGCAGAATTTTTTTTTTTAAAATTAAACAGATAGCGATACAACACAACTTGTATACATCATCAAAATGAAATTCTTTAAACCTGTATCACATCCAACATACACAAATAAATAAAAACATTCAAACATTCAAACCTGCATCACACCCGATATACATAAACACAAACACAAACCAATCATAAAGATTTATATATATATATATATATATATATATATATATTATATATATATATAATATATATATATATATATATATATAAGTACCATCCAAGTTCAATAAAAAAAGACATACAAAAATAATAAAAAAATAGCTAGCATCACTGATCCACGGGAGGCTGGTCGTCGTTAGGTCTGCAACTCACAGATGCACCAGGAACCTGCAAGATATACATAAGAAATTATGATACATACATTATATCGGATTGACATACTTATCCTTGGATGGGGAAAGACTATGAAAATTCAGCACCTTAAATTGAACATTTTCCGATGGGGTGGGAGCCTATGGGGGTAGCTACGCCGGATTAATTTGTCCCCCCTATCCCTTTTTTGTACCATAAAAAAGGTATTCCTTTCTCTGGACCATATGGTCCATATTCTTGATTACCATTAAACATCCCCTTCATTAAATTTATCCACAAAAAATGAAAATAAAAGTGGATTTGACAAAGTTAAATAAACAAAAAATATATATGAAAGGATAATGGAATAGGAATGTTTTTTTTTGGCACAGACGAGAGCTCACTCTAATCTCATGCGAGTGCAACCCAAACGGTCAGCATACGAAATATCTTGTAAAGCACAAGGGTAGTCATTATTATGACACTATATCTAATAACCAGTATGGTCAGTAATAAAAGAAGCAACCCAATCAATGGCACTGTTAGCCTCTTGAAGAACATGCATATCAAACAAAACACCATGATAAGAAGGCTGAGGAAGCTCCAAATGTTACAAAGGATTGGGTGGGCATCTAGATGCTTTATCCTAGCCCGGATCTAACTAATAATAGTAGCAGAATCATTTTCAAGCACAATCCTCCCCACCCGTAGGTCCTGTCGTACATAGATAATACCAATTTAAGCAACACGGAGCTCCATTTCTAGGACAGATGGCTCAAATAAGTGTGAGCCTACCGTAACCAAAAACATGGTGTTCGAACCATGAATGACAAAACTGACACCACCTTTGCCATCCTTCACACTACCATCGAAGTTGACCTTTACAAACCCAGGCGATGGGGGCTCCCAACATATAAAAAACACCCTCCAACTCATAGCAGACGCAGCACAAGTGTCCCAGGGAACCAAGGCATCAACAGATGAACTGACAATATTAAAATGATAATACTCAGTAGGTAAAAAAAGGCTCTATCGAGAACCCGATGAGCAAGCACAATCTCAGCATTGAAAATCCAATTATTCCTAAAAAAACATATCTGATAAGCAATATAAGCCATCCTAGCTTCCCAAGAGTCAATCGTACTCTCAATAAAGCTCCTACGAATCACAGACAGAAAAGAAATCAGCCACGAGCCTATACTAGTCCTCCAAGGCTGGCCACCAACTATCCTCCAAATCAGCCATGCTTTAGGGCACCGAAGGAGAGCATGCTTCATAGTCTCATCATCATGCCTGCAAGTCGGGCAGGCCATCGGAATGTCCAAACCCCTCCTCCTGAGTAGCACATGAGTCAGAAGCCGATCCCAAGCAACCTTTTAAAAGAAACATCCTGATTCTGGGATGTGCCTCCACTTTCCAAATCCAAGCAATCTGAATCCTCCTCTCTGATACAATCCTGCTCAACTCAGCAAGGTCCCTCAAGGGAATCCTGGGATAGCATGAATGACCCCACACTCTCAAATCATGACATTGGTGGACAAGAATCGGGGTGGCTGGAAGCCTATTAGCAAGATGACTACTGTTACGGCCGTAACGATGACGTGGTTGGTCGCAGATCCCGGCGGGCACTATACGAGCCACGTGGAGGTTTTCGACCGAGTCAGCTGCGGCTCCCCGCCCGAAGTCGAGCTCGGACCGGGCTCCCCCGCTCCCTCTTCGGGTGGCACCCATAGACGGCCTCGCCTCGGCCGAGGTCGAGCCGAGCCCCTTCGCTCCTTCACTAGGTGGCCCCCCGAGACGGGACCACCTCAGCCGAGCCGAGCGTCCTTCTGCCGTCCCGCCAGGTGTCCACCCAAGAGGGGCCCACCTCGGTCGAGGTCGGCTGCTCTCCCGCTCCCTCGCCAGGTGGCACCCATAGACGGCCCCACCTCGGCCGAGGTCGAGCCAGGCCCCTTCGCTCCTTCGCCAGGTGGCCCCCTGAGACGGGACCACCTCGGCCGATGCCGAGCGTCCTTCTGCCGTCCCGCCAGGTGTCCACCCAGGAGGGTCCACCTCGGCCGAGGTCGGTTGCTCCCCCGCTCCCTCACCAGGTGGCACCCATAGACGGCCCCGCCTCGGCCGAGGTCGAGACGAGGCCCGTCGCTCCTTCGCCAGGTGGCCCCCAGAGACGGGACCACCTCGGCCGAGCCGAGCGTCCTTCTGCCGTCCCGCCAGGTATCCACCCAGGAGGGGTCCACCTCGGTCGAGGTCGGCTGCTCCCCCACTCCCTCGCCAGGTGCCACCCATAGACGGTCCCACCTCGACCGAGGTCGAGCCGGGCCCCCTTCGCTCCTTCGCCAGGTGGCCCCTGAGACGGGACCACCTCGGTCGAGGCCAACCATCTTTATGCCGCCCCGCCAGGTATCCACCCAAGAGGGGTCCACCTCGGCCGAGGTCAGGCAGCTCATGCAGAGAGAGCCCCAAAGAATGGAGGCGTAGGTTCCGAGGCTGGCCCTCGAGCCGTGCGCGCCGCACCCCAAAGAAGGCGCCTTATACGGATGGCGGCGGCACGCGGAACATCACTTACGTCGGCCCGATGGGTTCCACAGTCGAGAGACGCGGCTCTGACAGGACAGGGCCTCTCGACGGACAAGCGCCGGCACCTGGGGAGGAGAGCACCCACGCTTGGCCCAAGGTCTGACTGGCCGCCCTGCCGACGCCCCCCTCCTTTACCTTTTCCCCGCTAGGATCGGCGAACGAGGCCGGAAAGCTGCCTGGCCCTCAGAACCAGAAGGGAAAAGAGAAAAGGACGGAGAGAGGGCGACGAGAACGAGAGGGGGAGCCTCCCGAGAGCGGAAAACGAGCAGGCACCGGGAGGAGATAAAAGGAATAAGCAAAGAGATGACCAGGTAAGCAGAGACAAGTAAGAAACAGAGGCTGGAAGCTCCGCTCCACGGGACAAGATCCAAGGTCCCGAGAGGGGATCGCTTGGCGTGAGCTCGGCAAGGGAGTCCAGCCGGGTTTCTGGTCTCTTTAGCACCATTCTTGCTCACAGAATCTCTAAGTCTGGGACTCCTTCGGGGGCCCATCCCAGAGACCCTGTTCCCTCTCGTCGTCTACTAACTTGATCGTCGGAGCTCCCTCGCCGGGATCCCCGGCCAGGGTCTTCTGACCTCGTCTTGCAGGTCTGGTCTAGCCAGGAAACCCTAAAAGCAAGACGGTCTATACGGATCGGCAGTTTCGAGGCACGGGCACGGCGGCGAGATCGGCAACAGATTGGCGCGCCAGGTAGGGGGGCAGAACGACACCCCTAGTGGGAGCTAGCTTTCTGCAGGCAAGGCGCTCTCCGACAATGGTGGTCACTCATGGGCGCGAGGCATCCACCAGCCGTGTGGGGGAGGTTCCCTCCCCTCAAGGGGCTCACAGCCCGGAGAGGGAGCTTCCAGCTCCCCCTCCTCTTCCACCACAGCCGATCTCGACGGACGGGCCCCTCGTGGCCGTCATCCAACAGCTGCAGACCTTGACCTCGGCGGTCCAGCAGCTTCAACATCAGCAGCGGTCCTTGGCCATGCAGCCGCAGCCGGGGACCCCCGCGGCTCGAGCCGCGGGGCCGCGTGGGAGCCTGCCTCCATTCAGGGCAGGCCATCCCACCCGAGGGCAGTCTCCAACCCCGCGGGAGCCACCAAGCTCCCGCAAAAAGAAACTACTCCGGTTCGGCGGATTACGAGAGTCGATCCCCGGCCGATGAAGCCGAGACGGCGCATCGCAGCAAGCGACGCCGAGGCATGACTTCGCGCCGAGACCGATCGGCGCCCCCTTCACCAGCGGCCTCGGTGGAAGACTCCACCGACGAGGCCATCAGGTGCCAGGCCGAGAGGCGCCTGGAGGAGCACGAGCGCAAGTTGGCGGAGTTCGCCCACCGATTTACCGACCTGCAGAACTCATCGATAGACCCGGCGGGCTACGACTCCCGTCCCCCCTTCTCTGAAGAAATCCAGGCGGAGCCGATCCCGAGCCGGTTCCGCATGCCGCAGGTGGATCCCTACGATGGGACCACCGACCCTCTGGACCATCTGGAGAGTTACAATGCTCTCATGAGGGTCCAGGGAGCCACGGACGCCCTTTTGTGCATCGCCTTCCCCGCTACCCTCCGGAAGGTCGCTCGAGTCTGGTTCACCTGCCTTGAGCCCGGATCTATCTGCTCCTTCCACCAGTTGGAAGGGAAGTTTGTGGCGCACTTCGATGCTTATCGGAAGGTGCCAAGAGAGGTGGATAACCTCTTCTCCATCCGCCAGCAGGACCAGGAGCTCCTCCGGGACTATATCACCCGGTTCAAGACCGCAGCCATGGAAATCTATAGCCTGGACGAGCCCATCGCCATGCTGGCTTTGAAGCGCGAGCTCAAGACGTCCCGCTTGACCTACTCCCTGGACAATAAGCCGCCCAGGACGTACTCCGAGCTCCTCCTCCGCGCCCACAAGTACATCCGAGTGGAGGAGGCCGATCGCACCCGTCGAGAGCTAGACGGGAAGACTCTGAAGAGGCCGTCCCCGAGGGATATTCCAGGAGCTCGGAAGCCCGGGCCATCTGCCGACCCTCGTCCGAATCTGAGGTCAAAGGGCGAGGTCATTCCGGAGCGGAGGTTCACCCCTCTCCTCGCCCCCCGAACAAAGATCCTCATGAAAATTGAGGGCGAGCACTACCTCCGCCGACCTCCTCCTCAAAACCCAAGAGGTACCCGGGATAAGTCAAAGTACTGTCAGTTCCACCGTGAGCACGACCATGACACGGAGGAGTGTCGCAACCTGAAGCGGGAGATCGAGGAGCTGATCAAGAGGGGCTACCTCAGGAAGTTTGTCAGGAACGAGGTCCCAGTGGAGGGGCAGTCGCTCGCGGCCTTACCACCAATTCCTGCAATCGATAATCGCCCGACAGAGAAGCCGATGGGCATGATCTCACTTGGGCTCGGTCGGGCAGCAAAGAGAGCCCGGGAGATCGGGAACCCGGAGAATGTACCCCCTTCTGAGAAGGGAAGGAAAAAGAAAATGTAAACAATGATGCCGTGGTGGTCGAGATGACCATCGCGAAGCATTCTGTACACCGAATTATGGTAGATAGCGGAAGCTCGGCTGACGTGCTTTTTTACGATGCTTTCTCTCGAATGAATTTATCCCATGATCAGCTGAGACCGGTGCATACCCCCCTAGTAGGCTTTACTGGGGACTCGGTGGGAGTCGAAGGGGAGATCACTCTCCCGGTCACTGCTGGGTCCCTACCTCGGCAGACGACCGTCCTGATGATGTTTACCGTCGTCAAGCTCCCTTCGCCTTACAACGTGATTCTCGGGCGTCCCGGGCTCAACCAACTGGACGCCATGATTTCCACGAAGAAGTTGTTGGTGCAGTTCCCCACGTCTTCCGGGCTCGGGGTAATGAAGGGGACGACCCAGCCGGTCCCGCATTGCCTCCAGACGGTCCCGGGCGCCGGGGCGCGGAGCTCGGCCTCGACGTTGACGACCTCGACCTAAGGGAGAAGGAACCCAGGGGAGGCCCCGTAGAATGCCTGTTGACTTATCCCCTTGGTCCGGACTCGCTGAAGACAGTGCAGGTCGGGGCGCAACTCCCAGAAGAAGAACGGACCCGCCTGCTGGAGTTCCTCCGTGCAAACGCGGACATGTTCGCCTGGTCGGCGGCCGACATGCCGGGCATTCCCCCCGAGGTCATCACGCATAGGCTGAACGTGGATCCGAGCTGCCGCCCGGTCCGCCAGAAGAAGAGGAGCTTCACTATGGAGAGACAGAGGGCCATCAACGAGGAGGTGGAGAAACTCCTCGCCACCGGCTTTGTGCGGGAAGTTTAATATCCCAGCTAGCTGGCGAACGTGGTCATGGTAAGGAAAAGCAATGGTAAGTGGAGGATCTGTGTAGACTACACTGACCTCAACCGAGCTTGTCCGAAGGACAGCTTCCCCCTTCCAAAGATTGACCAGCTGGTCGACACCACCTCGGGGCATCGCCTCCTGTCCTTCATGGACGCCTTCTCCGGATACAACCATATCGAATGAACCGGAGGACGAGGAGCACACCGCCTTCATCACTGACCATGAAACTTTTTGCTACAGGATGATGCCGTTTGGCCTCAAGAACGTCGGGGCCACATACCAGTGTCTGGTCAGCCGAATCTTCAAAGACCAGATCGGCCGCAACATGCAGGTGTACGTGGACGATATGCTAGTGATGAGCAAGCCCGATTCGGACCACGTGGCTGACCTGGCGGAGACATTCGGCAACCTCCGACGTCATCAGATGAAGCTGAACCCGGCGAAGTGCGCCTTCGACGTCTCCGCCGGGAAGTTCCTAGGATTCATGGTGACCCAGAGAGGAATTGAGGCCAACCCGGAGAAGGTCCAGGCCATCCTGGACATGGAGCGGCGCCTCCAAGAAGCAAGTGCAGCAACTCACCGGCCGGGTTGCGGCCCTCAGTCATTTTATCTCCAGGTCGGTCGATCGCTGCCGGCCCTTCTTCAAGGTGCTGAGGAAGATGAACGACTTCGCCTGGACCGAGGAGTGCCAGGAGGCCTTTGAAGAACTGAAGAAGACGCTCGCATCGCCGCCGCTGCTTTCCCGGCCTGAGGAGGGGGAGGAGCTTATCCTCTATCTGGCGGTAACCTGGAGGCCATCAGTTCGGTCCTGGTTCGGACCGACGACCAAGGAGTCCAGCGACCGGTGTACTATACCAGCAAACTTCTTCGCGGTGCGGAGCTCAGGTATTCTCGGCCCGAGAAGCTCATTTTTGCGTTAATAGTGTCTGCTCAGCGTCTCAGGCCCTATTTCCAAGCGCATCCTATCACCGTCCTGACGGATCAGCCGCTGAAAGCGGTGCTCAGCCGACCCGACACATCGGGGTGATTGGAGAAGTGGGCACTGAAGCTCAGCGAGTTCGACATCGCGTACAGGCCAAGGTCGGCCATGAAAGCGCAAGTGCTGGCCGACTTCTTGGTCGAATGTGCAGGCTTAGGCAAGGAGCCCGAGGAAGGCCCCTCACGCCAGCAGCTGAAGATGGGCCCCGAGGAGCCCGGAGAGGATGCGTGGATCCTCCACGTAGATGGAGCCTCGAACTCGTGGGAGTGGAGCGGACTCATTCTTGCCAACAGCGATGGAGTCGTCGCCGAATGCGCGCTCCATTTCTAGTTCGCCGCGACAAAGAATCAGGCGGAGTACGAGGTGCTCCTCGCCGGGCTGAGGGTCTCCCGCGAGCTGGGCGTGACTAACCTTAAAGCTTTCACTGACTTCCAGCTCGTGGCAGGACAGGTCTCCGGGGAGTATGCCGCGCATGACCCCCAAATGGCGAAGTACTTGGAGCTCGTCAAGGGGGGCACGGCCGGTTTCCGGCGCTTCGACATCTTCCACATCCCCCGCAGGGAGAACGCCCGTGCGGACACTCTCTCCCGGCTGGCGACCCTACCGGACTCGATGCTGGGCCGCGCTCATGTGGAGCGCCTTAAGGCCCCAAGCCACGAGACCCCAGTGGAGGTCCATCAGGTCAGCCGTGAGCCCAGCTGGATGGACAAGTACGCCGAGTACATAACCAGCGGTACCCTGCCAGAGGATCGCGTAGCGGCCCGCCTTATCAGAAAGAAGGCCGCGCGGTTCGTCCTGATGGATGGGCAATTGTATCGAAGATCCTACTCCTACCCCCTCCTGAAATGCTTGGGACCCGCGGAAGCCAAACTCGTGCTCCAAGAGACCACGAGGGCTCTGTGGGAACCACGTGGGGGGCAGGGCGTTAGCCTACAAAGCCCTTCGTCAGGGCTACTTTTGGGAGACGATGAAGGAGGATGCCGCTGATTTCGTGAAGAGGTGCGATCGGTGCCAGCGTCACGCCACGGTGCAACGGCAGCCCTCCAACCCAATCTCCCAGCTTTCAGCTCCGTGGCCATTCGCCCAATGGGGGATGGACCTTCTGGGCCCATTCCCACCGGCGTCTGGACAGCGAAAATTCTTGATCGTGGCCATCGACTACTTCACGAAGTGGGTCGAGGCCGAACCCTTGGCACGGATCACCGAAGCAAACATCGCCAAGTTCTTCTGGAAATCATTCATTTGCCGCTTCGGCCTCCCCCACACCGTGATCACTGATAACGGGCGCCAGTTCGACTGCCGGGAGTTTGAAGAGTTCTGCGGTGACCTCGGCATCAGGCATCGCTTCACCTCGGTGGCGCATCCTCAGACCAATGGAGAGGCCGAGGTCACGAACAGGACCATTTTGCAGGGCCTCCGCACGCGGCTGGACCAGGCCAAGGGCAGATGGGCAGAGGAGCTCCCCAGCATCCTTTGGGCATACCATACCACCCCAAGGACGGCGATCGACGAGACCCCATTCAACCTCGTCTTCGGAGCCGAAGCGGTCATCCCGATCGAGCTTAGCCTACCTATAATGCATGTGGAGCAATATGACGAGACAGAGAACCCCGCCAGAATGATGCTCAACCTTGACCTTCTTGAAGAGACGAGGGACAAGGCTCGAGTTCGGATGGCGGCGTATAGGCAGCGAGTGGCCAGGTATTACAACTCCCGAGTGCGGCCGAAGTCCTTTCGTCCCGGAGATCTGGTCCTCCGACGTGCTGAAGCTTCTCAGCCACGGGAGTGCGGGAAGCTCTCACCAAACTGGGAAGGCCCGTACCGGGTAGCAGAAGCCCTCCCCCATGGCGCCTACTACTTGGAGGAATTGGGAGGAGCCAGGTTCCCCCGGACGTGGAACGCCTCGAATCTAAGGATGTATTATCAGTAATGTAAGGTTCCCCACTCCTGCAATAAAGTTTCTTTGCTTCAAACGCTCTTTCTCACCTCGTAGGGAAACCGGCGCATGGCCCTGAGTTCGGCACGCCCGATCGTGGTCGAAGGCCAGAGGAAGCGAGAAGTCCCGGACTTTAGTCTGGAAGGCGGGGCAGAACCTAGTTCGCCCACGCGAGCATGGAGAACAGCTCGGCAAGCCGTGCAAGGCTGAGAAAGCCTGCGGCCCCGGGGTTCAGTCCGGAAGTCCCGGACTTCGGTCTGGAAGTCCTGGACTTCGGTCTGGAAGGCGGGGCAGAACCCAGTTCGCCCACGCGAGCACGGAGAACAGCTCGACAAGCCGCACAAGGCTTGAGAAAGCCTGTGGCCCCGGGGTTCAGTCCGAAAGTCCCGGACTTCGGTCTGGAAGGCGGGACAGAACCCAGTTCGCCCATACGAGCACGGAGAATAGCTCGGCAAGCCGTGCAAGGCTTGAGAAAGCCTGCGGCCCCAGGGTTCAGTCCGGAAGTCCCGGACTTCGATCTGGAAGGCGGGGCAGAACCCAGTTCGCCCATGCGAGAACGGAGAACAGCTCGGCAAGCCGCGCAAGGCTTGAGAAAGCCTGCGGCCCCGGGGTTCAGTCGGAAGTCCTGACTTCGGTCTAGAAGGCGGGGCAGAACCCAGTTCGCCCATGCGAGCATGGAGAACAGCTCGGCAAGCCACGCAAGGCTTGAAAAAGCTTGCGGCACCGTGGTTAGTCCAGAAGTCCCGGACTTCGGTCTGGAAGGCGGGGCAGAACCTAGTTCGCCCATGCAAGCACGAAGGCAAGCCCAAAGAAGGGCCCGCTCAAGGCCTACTCTGATACCACCCGGTCCGGAATGTCCCGAACTTTGATCTGAACGCCGGATGGGACTAGGTCCACCCTCGTCTCGGCACTCCACATCAACATCTCAGGAAGAAAAAAGAGAAGAGAAAAAGTGAAAAAGAAGGCGAGTTCGAGACATGGACAAACTGGATTTTCATTGATCCAAGAAAGGAAAGTACAAACTGGGAGTCCCGACAGGCCGGGAATCCCCCCCAAAAAAAAAACAAAACAAAACAACAACAACAAAAAAAGAAGAGGATACATGGTTCAGTTCGGCGCGGTGGCGGGGCCCTCAGCCTGGGTCGCGCGCTCCGCATCCTCGCCTTCAGCGGCTGCCGGGTCAGGGGGCCGCTCCGGAGCCATGGCCGTGTCGCTCGCCGGGGCCGCAGCTGTGACGTTGGCCGCACCGGAGGTCCTGCTGTCGGGTCCCTGCCTCCTGCCTCCGAGCACCACCCCACTGAGGTCGAGCTCGGGGTAGAAGGACCCCACCTTCTCCCGGCACACTCGGAAACCCCTTCAGGAAGGAGTCCACGGCGGCCTCTCGGACCTCCGAGGTGTACTCGTCGGAGGCCCGGAACTTCGGGATGGCTTCCTGTACCTCCCGCTTCGCGGCTTCCAGGAGCCCGTTGACGTAGGCGCTCTTCTCCTTCGCCGCACTCGCATCCCGCCTGGCCTCCTCCAGCTGGCGCTCCAGCCACTGAGAATGGGCCTAGAGGCGAGCCCTCTCAGCCGCATCCTCCTCCGCGCGACGCTGGTGGGAGATCCTCTCCTCGGACAGAGAGGACTCCAGGCCCTTGCCACGCTCCTCGGTGCGTGCCAGGTCCTCTTGGAGGGCCTGGTTGTTTGCTCGCAGCTCGATCCCCTTCTCCATGAGGTCCTGACGTCGGCCGCGAGCTTGCCGAGCTTCTCTTCCTTCTCGGCATCCTTCTTCGCGTACCCTACGAGGAAGTTCCTCAGTAGGAGCACGTCGTTCCCAATCTGCACAGCAAAAAGACCGGGTTAGAAGAAAGACCACCCGAGGTCACAAAGGACAGAAGAGTCTGAGTTCGAACTTACCGTGAAAAGCTGCGGGAGGATCCCGAGCAGGGCATCGCGTAGTCCCTGCAGCCTCGAGATCGGCGGTCCCGGGCGGTGGAGGCATACTCCATCACTTTCTCCGTGAGCCCCTTGTCGCGAATTACTGAGCACCGGTTGGTGATCACCGATGGTGGAGCGTCAGGTCAGCTGCGGCGGCGACTGCCCCTCCGGCAAGAATCGCCGTCGACGGGGTGGCAGAGGTCGCAGGCTGCGCCGTCGGAGCCGCGGCGATGATGGGGCCGGCGTTGGGCGGAACTGCCGGTGGTGGAGCCCCCTCGTAGGCAGCACCGCGAGTCTGACAGCTGGAGCATCGATGGCCCCGCCCCGAGGCAGCCTGGGGGGGAGGGAAGCAGCAGCCACCGGGCTGGGTACGGTCGCCGGCGTGACCTCCTGGCTCACCTCGGTGCGAGCCCTCTTCGCCGCAGGCTCATCCACCTCGACGACGTCCCTCTGGGCCACGCCCTCCAGGAGGTTCTCCAGCGAGAATTTCATGCCTGCAATACAAAAGAAAAAGAGGTCAGTCAGCTCGGCTAAAAAGGAGAAAGAGTACAGAGGTCAAGGAAAGACTGAGTCTCACCCGGCTCGCAGATGGGATGATCTCCGGCCTCAAACAAGTTCTGCTCCGAGAGCATAACCTCGAGCGCTGGGACCACATCACTCAGAAGCTGGGAGTAGGTCTCTTGGTCCGCCGACTCGACCTGGGAGTTCCGGTTCGGAGACCGATCTGGTTCGCTCCAGCCCAGTCGACATCCTCGATCGAGGCAAAAAAGAACCAGTTCTTCCTACCCTTGATGGAAGAAGGGAGGTCGAACCGGAGACACCTGGGCCGGGGCGAGATGTACCACCAACCATCATCGATGGAGTACCTCTTCAGGATAAACAGAGCCGTGAAGAGGGAGAAACGGGCAACAAAACCCGTGGAAGTGACAGAAAACAATAAAAGAGAAGATGACCCGGATGGCATTGGAGCCAACTAGGCCGAGACGAGACGGAAGTGGCTAAGGAAGGAAAGAAAGAAAGGATGCAGAGGAAACCGAAGACCCCAAGAAGGAAGTCTTCGTAGAAGGCTATGCGACGGGGCCACTCATGGTGACGCGATCCCCGGGCCGCGGAGCGAGCAGACGGATTGACCCCGGGATGCCGTAGACCTCCCGGAGAAAAGAAAGGTCACCTTCGGTCATGGTGGAAGCATGACCGGAGGGACCGACAGGAGGAAGAGTTGGAGGAGGAAGAGAAGAAAGCGGAATAGCAGAAGCGACGGGAGGAGACCTGACACCCCTGGGGATACCAATAGTGATACCCCCGGGTTGCAGTCACCTGCCGGTCTCCTCCGGGATCACTTCCTCTCCGAGGAGGAAGAAGACGGAGTCTTCGGCCGGACGGACGGCCTCGTCCGGATTAGAGGAAACATGGCGACGGCGCGCCATGATAAAGGAGAAAGCAAGGAGGATTCACAGGAGA
Source organism: Areca catechu (assembly GCA_021397845.1). Classification (NCBI taxonomy): domain Eukaryota; kingdom Viridiplantae; phylum Streptophyta; class Magnoliopsida; order Arecales; family Arecaceae; genus Areca; species Areca catechu. Next base: position 77,057,645 of record CM038039.1, on the reverse strand, counting down.
AGAAGAGGGGAACTAGGGAGAAAATGGGGGCACTCACCGAAAATGCACTGAGCGAACGCGGGGCAGTGAAAATTAGCTTGCAGCAAACCGCCCACGGAGCAAAGGAAAAGGCCTCATTCCGGAATGTCCCCTCCTTTTCAAACTCAGTCGACAGTCGCCATACCCGTCATTCCGCTTCGGGCCATTGGATGATCGCCGCGTGGACGCACGCCCGACACCGTCGCCTCGTTAACAGGGAAACGACCCCTGCTTTGAAGTGACGCATTTATTACGGGCGAACAGACGACGCGTGGCGGCCTCTTATAAGGCTTCGGGCGCACCGAGAAACGACGACGAGGATCGTGGCAATTATGACGCAAGATCTCCACCTCCCCATGTCATATCCGCATTTAATCGCGACGTTCCTTCCCACGATACCCCAATGGAACATCGGATTGGGGGGAAACTGTTATGACCGTAACGATGACGTGGTTGGTCGCAGATCCCGGCGGGCACTATACGAGCCACGTGGAGGTTTTCGACCGAGTCAGCTGCGGCTCCCGCCCGAAGTCGAGCTCGGACCGGGCTCCTCCGCTCCCTCTCGGGTGGCACCCATAGACGGCCCGCCTCGGCCGAGGTCAAGCCGAGCCCCTTCGCTCCTTCGCCAGGTGGCCCCCCGAGACGGGACCACCTCGACCGAGCCGAGCGTCCTTCTGCCATCCCGCCAGGTGTCCACCTAGGAGGGGTCCACCTCGGCCGAGGTCGGCTGCTCCCCCGCTCCCTCGCCAGGTGGCACCCATAGACGGTCCCATCTTGGCCGAGGTCGAGCGGGCCCCTTCGCTCCTTCGCCAGGTGGCCCCCTAAGATGGGACCACCTCGACCGAGGCCGAGCGTCCTTCTGTCGTCCCGCCAGGTATCCACCAGGAGGGGTCCACCTTGGTCGAGGTCGGCTGCTCCCCCGCTCCCTCGCCAGGTGGCACCCATAGACGGCCCCGCCTCGGTCGAGGTCGAGCCGAGCCCCTTCGCTCCTTCGCCAGGTAGCCCCCGAGATGGGACCACCTCGGCCGAGCCGAGCGTCCTTCTGTCGTCCCGCCAGGTGTCCACCCAGGAGGGGTCCACCTCGGTCGAGGTCGGCTGCTCCCCCGCTCCCTCGCCAGGTGGCACCCATAGACGGTCCCACCTCGGCCGAGATCGAGCCGGGCCCCCTTCGCTCCTTCGCCAGGTGGCCCCCTGAGACGGGACCACCTCGACCGAGGCCGAGCGTTCTTCTGCCGCCCCGCCAGGTGTCCACCCGGGAGGGGTCCACCTCGGCCGAGGTCAGGCAGCTCGTGCAGAGAGAGCCCCAAAGAGCGGAGGCGCAGGTTCCGAGGCTGGTCCTCGAGCCGTGCGCGCCGCACCCCGAAGAAGGCGCCTTGTACGGATGGCAGCGACACGCGGAACATCACTTACGTTGGCCCGACGGGTTCCACAGTCGAGAGACGCGGCTCTGACAGGACAGGGCCTCTCGATGGACAAGCGCCGGCACCTGGGGAGGAGAGCACCCACGCTTGGCCCAAGGTCTGACCGGTCGCCCTGCCGACGCCCCCCTCCTTTACCTTTTCCCCGCTAGGGTCGGCGAACGAGGCCGGAAAGCTGCCTGGCCCTCAGAACCAGAAGGGAAAGGAGAAAATGATGGAGAGAGGGCGACGAGAACGAGAGGGGGAGCCTCCCGAGAGCGGAAAACGAGCAGGCACCGGGAGGAGATAAAAGGAAGAAGCAAAGAGACGACCAGGTAAGCAGAGACAAGTAAGAAACAGAGGCTGGAAGCTCCGCTTCACAGGACAAGATCAAGGTCCCGAGAGGGGATCGCTTGGCGTGAGCTCGGCAAGGGAGTCCAGCCGGGTTTCTGGTCTCTTTAGCACCACTTTTGCTCACAGAATCTCTGAGTCTGGGACTCCTTCGGGGGCCCGTCCCAGAGACCCTGTTCCCTCTCGCCGTTTACTAACTTGATCGTCGGAGCTCCCTCGCCGGGATCCCCGGCCAGGGTCTTCTGACCTCGTCTTGCAGGTCCGGTCCAGCCAGGAAGCCCCGGGAGCAAGACGGTCTATACGGATCGACGGTTCTGAGGCACGGGCGCGGCGGCGAGATCGGCAACAACTACCAAAGAGGCAAGTGATGTCGGGAGTCCTCTAGCTCCTGCCATCATCCATAATTAAGTCATAGACCCATAGATTGTCTCCCACCTCAATGCTAACATAGGTTGGCCAATGGGATAGGGGCAAGCTAGAAATCCAAGCATCCTAACTGACATCAATCAAAGTCCGATTCCCCACTAGCCATCTAATCCTGGATGCACTAATAGGGTCTTTGATACAAATCTCCTTCCAGATGGAGCAACCACGCATACTTTGGATCTGGGACCATTGACTCCAAGCCCCATACCAAGCCCACATCATTCTGCACCATAGGTAATCAGACTGGATAAGGAAGTGAGCATCATGCTTGGCCATCATGGCCTCCCTTGTCACCAACAAGGATCGAATCCTCAGGCCTCCATCCTGCACAGGCTAGCAAACCACCTTCTAGTGTAGCAAATGAATTCCCCATCAACCACCCATAGATCCTCACAGGAAGTTCCAAAATTGCTGCTCCAGCCATCTCAAACAAGAGATTGGCATGGCCATGTGCGCATATAGGTAGATCGGAATGGAGCTTTGAATCGATCTCACCATGGTTGTCTTATCCATCATGAAAAAGAGTCAGCCTGCTAGCCCTTAAGACAGTCCCAGACTCGCTGCTCCATAAGTCTATAGTCAGATCTTTGAAGTCTCTGACCTATGATTGGAATCCCTAAACAAGTTAGGGTCCCACTCTACTCTGGGATGCCCAACCTGTCTTGAATTGCCTGTTTCACCTGGACCTTCATCTTGGGATTGAAATGATAGTAGACTTCTACAGGTTCACTCACCAACTAGATGCTCGGTAGTAGCCTCGACAATAGAAGCAAAGCACATAGCATTATGGACTGAGGCCCCACCAATAAGGAGGCAATCATCTACAAAAAGGAGATGCAAGAGGGGCATTGCTTCAAGGGCAGACCAATAGGGCTCCAACTCTACCTCCTGAATGGCCTCCTACTGACCACGAGATAGAGCGTTAGCACAAAATAAAGAGATAGGGGGATAGAGGACATCCTTGTTGAAATCTACCGGTCGAGTGAAAAAATTTCATCGGGGTGCTGTTGACCAAGATAGCAAAGCTTGGGATCTTCACACAATCTATAACCCGGTTGATCCACTTATCATGGAACCCGATGTCATAGTGTTCGATGTAGGAAGGACTAGCACATTCGATCATAAGCAAGGTCCATATCTAGCTTGACCGTCATCAAGCTCTAATAAATGGAGGCGTGCTATAGATCATGCATGAACTCTTGGGTATGGTCTCAAACAGGTACCGAGGTGTTAGTACAAATGATTTGATTTTTTCATTATAAGTTTGGAATTCAATCTATTAGAGGCAGATGTCCTTTCTCCAAAGCCCTGTAGGGTGTTCCACAGGGCTTTGGAGAAGGGACATCTGCGTCGAGGTATTGTCCACAGGTGGGATGCACGTTGAGGTATTGTCCATGCATGGCCGTACGTGGGTTCTTAGAGCGTGAGGCCTGCAAGAGAGAAGACATGCGGGGTGACAGCAAGAAGCTTTTGGGGTTTCAGTAGGGGTGCCGTGGGTCTTGTTGTCTTGTAACAAGATTCTTTTCCAAAAAAGGAATAAAGCAATCTCTCTTTTTATCCTACATCTCTTCTCTTATCTATTTGTGAATATTGAATCCAAGAATAGGTTGTTGGGCTGAATTCTTCCACGTTGCTTCCGCGGTACAGGCGCTATTCTGATCCAGGATTCCCAACATCATTTGTTAGCTAGCACAATTTGTCAATGGTGAGGTTCATGAACGTAGGGTGGAACTAATTTCACCATTCGCAGTTCATTTGTTATTACTTCAACTAAAGCTAATATGTCTACCGTTACGTCGAGGTAGGGCCATTGGAAGGAAAGTGTATCTTTCTCTCTCTAGGTCGAAGGACACAACCCCTATCTATTTCATCAATATAGAAACGATCCAAAACCAAACAAAATGGTGGCAATATTCTTTGGAAGGAAAGTGTATCTTTCTGTCGGCCAAAGGACACAAACCCTATCTATTTCATCAACATGAAAAACGTTCCAGAATCAAACAAAATGGCGGCAGTATTCGATATCATGTACCACTTATCTTAAGTTCATGTCTACACATTTTGGTCCCATGTATGATGCGTAAAGAAAAAGATATTTATGGTAGCTAATTGCTAGTAAGGGTGGATGGAACTCTCACAATAGAAAAGAGAAAAACAAAATTTATTGAATTTGTCGTCAATTATTATACTTATCTACAATGGGAAAACATCACCAAATATTTTAGAAAACTCCAACACTTAGCCGTTATGATGTTTAGCCTTTGTTATTTTATGGTTAAATTTCTGCATATATATAAATTGACCTGTGTTCCTTTCAAAATTAAGAGTGCAGCTACTACGTTATTATCAAGCTTGCATCTTCCAACAATTAATTCTTCACGCATTTATGCATGGCTTCCATTGTATCACTAGGATGGATCAAGAAGGCATGCAAGAAGCTTGTTCACACTCGGCATGTCTCGTGCGTGAACAGGCAAGACCACGTACAAGACTACCTCACACAGCCAGCACACTATTTGCCGTTGGAACCACGTGCCCGATTTTGGCGCACGAAGTAATCGAGAGAAGTGCCTCTTAACGCTGCATGAACTTATGAGAGTTGGGAGATGTAAGCTGTGGGGATAGCCTTCCCCGGATAGGGAAGTTGGGAAGAGAAGATTTTGCCAATGTCAATTGGCCAATTAATCCTCCAAGTTATGCATGCTTGTCCATGGCCTGTAAATATCCATCGTACCTTCATTGGCTGGTCCATCGAAACCAAGGAGAGGAACTCATTTTGTTAGCTAGCACAATTTCTCAATGGTGAGGTTCAAGAACTTAGGGTGGAACTAATTTCAGCATCCGTAGTTCATTTGTTATTACTTCAACTAAAGCTGATATATCTACTCAGTGATGGGCACCGGGCGATGCTTGGCCCGGCCGGCTCAGGCCTCTCAGACCTTGGAATAAATGGACCATGTCAGGCATGACCCGTTTAACCTGAGCCCCTAGCTTAACACGGCCCTAGGCCGGGGGTGACGGGCCATGCCTGGCAACTCGCGGTCTTTTTTTAATTTTTTTTTAAAAAATATGCTGGGCCAGCCCGATCTGTTTGGAGCCGTTACGGGCCTTGCCGGGCACAACCCATTTTGGTCATTTAAAGTTTAGGCCTATCATGGCCCGTTTGCCCCATAATAGCCAAAAATGGCTAGTTTTGGATTTTTTTACCATTTTAACCCCCCATAGCCATAAATGGCTATTTTGAGTGGTATTTTTGAAAAATAATTTTTTTGAGTTTAATAAATAGGCCCCACCTCCTCCATTCTCATCATACTAAACCAACTCCTCTCCTTCTCTACTATTTTCATTTTCTACTACTATTATTCTCTTTTTAGCAACATTTAATAAGTGTTCTAGGTTTCTAGCAATTTAATTTTTAGTTTGTGTTACAGCCGTGACAGTGACGTGGCCAGGCTCAGGTATCGCCGAATGAGAGCAAGCCACGTGTAAGTTTCCCCGCCGGAGTCAGCGCCACGTCCACAAAGCTAGGATCGGCATACCGCACCACCCGACGACTGTCTGAAGCAAACCGCCCTCGCCGAGGTCGAGCTCGGCCCGGAGTTCCTCTACCACCTCATTGGCGCCCGGGCCCGGAGGGGTCCGCCCGAGTGAGGTCGGCCGAGGTCGGGCGGCCCCCTGCCGCCTCGCCAGGTGTCCACCCAGGAGGGGTCCACCGAAGCCGAGGTCGGCTGGACCTTCGCCTTTCGCCAGGTGGCCACCCGGAGACGGGCCCACCTCGGCCGAAGCCAGGCGACCTCCTGCCACCTCGCTAGGTGTCCACCCAGGAGGGGTCCACCTGAACCGAGGTCGGCAGATCTTTCGCCCTGCACCAGGTGGCCACCCGGAGACGGGCCCACCTCGGCCGAAGCCGGGCGACCTCCTGCCACCTCGCCAGGTGTCCACCCAGAAGGGGTCCACCTAAGCCGAGGTCAGCTGATCCTTCGCCCTTCGCCAGGTGGCTACCCGGAGATGGGTTCACCTCGACCGAAGCCAGGCGACCTCCTGCCACCTCCCCAGTGTCCACCCAGGAGGGGTCCACCTAAGCCGAGGTCGGCAGATCCTTCGCCCCTCTCGCCAATTGGCTCCCGGAGACGGGTCCAACTCAGCCGAGGTCAGACCGCTCGTACGGAGAGGCCCCCGGGGAAGGAGACAGGTCCCGAGGCCATCCCTCGGGCCGTACCGACCCCAGACGGCGTTCCGTACGGAGGGTGGCGGCACGCGGAACGTCACTTGCATCGGCCCGACAGTCTCGCAGCCGAGAGACCCGATCCTGACGGAACAGGCCCCATAAATGGATGGCGACCACGCTCGGGGAAGAGAGCGTTCTCACGGAGCCCGAGGCCTGACGACCAGCCGCTCTGCCAGCGCTGCCCTCCCTCTTTTTCTCTTCTATCTTTGCCTTTTCCCTGCTGGGCCCGGCGGACGAGGTCGGAAAGCCGCCTGGCACCCTTCACCAAAAAGGGAAAAGAGAAGAGGACGGGGGAGGAGGGTTCCCGAGGCAGAAAAAGACAAACGTGCGACGGAAGGGGATAAAGAAGGAAGAATCTGGGGACGACAAGGTAACCAAACTAGCCTGGGACAAGGAGGAATCACGGGCACAAGGCCTTGCACCGAGAGAAAACCAGAGATCCCGAGAGGGGAACACTGGGCATGAGTTCGACAAGCAGGCCCAGCCGAGATTCCGTCCCCAGAGCATTTCCTTCACCAATTAACTCTCTAAATCTAGGACCCTTTCGAGGGCCCGGGTGGGAGAGTCTGTTCCTTCTCGTCGTCTACTGACTTGACCGTCGGAGCCCCCTCGCCGGGATCCCCGGCCAGGGTCTTCTAACCCCTTTGTTGCAGGTTCTCCGCAGGAAGGGAGGCTCCCTCGCCAGGCGGTCAGGAAGGATCGGCTGATCCGTGGCACGGCGCGGCGACGAGAGCGGCAACAGATTGGCGCGCCAGGTAGGGCGAAGGACACTAACCCCTAGTGGGAACCAGCTTTCTGCAGGTGTCACGCTCTCCAGCAATGGTGGTCACTCGTGGTCGCGAGGCGTCCACCAGCCGTGTGGGAGAAGCCCACTCCCCTCCAGGGGCCACACCCCCGAACAGGAGCTTCCGGCTCCCCCTCCTCTTCCACAGCAGCCTGCCGCGGCGGACGGATCCCTTGCGGCCATCGTCCAGCAGCTGCAGACCTTGACCTCAGCGTCCGACAGCTTCAGCATCAGCAACGGTCCCTAGCCACTCAGCCGCAGCCAGGGACCCCCGCGGCCCGAGCCGCGGGGCAGCGTGGGAGCCTGCGCTCAATCCAGGGCAGGCCATCCCACCCGAGGGCCATCTCCGACCCCCGGGGGAGCCACCAAGCTCCTGCAAAGAGAAACTATTCCGGTTCGGAGGATCACGAGAGTCGATCCCCGGCCGATGGGGCCGAAACGGCGCATCGCAGCAAGCGACGCCGGGGCCAGACCTCGCGCCGAGACCGATCGGCGCCCCCTTCACCTGCAGTCTCGGTGGAAGACTCCACCGACGAAGCCGTCAGGCGCCAGGCCGAGAGGCGCCTAGAAGAGCACGAGCGCAAGTTGGCGGAGTTTGCCCGACGGTTTCCGACCTGCAGAACTCGTCAGCTCTGACCCGGCGGGCTACGACTCCCGCCCCCCTTTCTCTGAAGAAATCCAGGCGGAACCGATCCCGAAACGGTTCCGCATGCCGCAGGTGGACCCCTACGACGGGACCACCGACCCCCTGGACCATTTGGAGAGCTATAAAGCTCTCATGAGGGTCCAGGCGCCACCGACGCCCTCCTGTGCATCGCCTTCCCGGCGAACCCTTCGGAAGGCCGCTCGAGTCTGGTTCACCCCCTCGAGCCCGGATCCATCTGCTCCTTCCATCAGTTGGAAGAAAAGTTCGTGGCGCACTTCGACGCTTGTCGAAAGGTGCCTAGAGAGGTGGACAGCCTCTTTTCCATCCGCCAGCAGGACCAGGAGCTGCTCCGGGACTACATCACCCGGTTCAAGACCGCAGCCCTGGAAATCTACAGCTTGGACGAGCCCGTCGCCATGCTGGCCTTGAAGCGCGGACTCAAGACGTCCCGCCTCACCTATTCCCTGGACAAGAAGCCGCCCAGGACGTATTCCGAGCTCCTCCTCCGCGTCCACAAGTACATCCGAGCGGAGGAGGCCGACCGCACCCGTCGAGAGCTGGACGGGAAGACTCCAAAGAAGCCGCTCCCGAGGGACACCCCGGGAGCTCGGAGGCCCGGCCATCTGCCGACCTCCGCCCAAATCCAAGCCGAGGGGCGAAGCCCTCCCGAGCGGAGGTACACCCCTCTCCTCGCACCTCGAACGAAGATCCTCATGGAAATCGAGGGCGAGCGCTACCTCCGCCGACCTCCACCTCAGAACCCGAGAGCCGCCCGAGACAATCAAAGTACTGCCAGTTCCACCGCGAGCACGGACATGACACGGAGGAGTGTCGCCATCTGAAGCGGGAGATTGAGGAACTGATCGGGAGGGGTTACCTCAGGAAGTTCGTCAAGAACGAGTCCCCTCTGAAGGGCAGCCGCTCGCGGCCTTACCGCCTGTCCCCGCGATCGACAACCGCCCAACGGAGAAGCCCGTGGGCATGATCTCACGCGGGTCCGGCCGAGCAGAGAAGAGAGCCCGGGAAGTCCCGAGAATGTAATCCCTCCCAAAGGGAGGGAAATTAATGACAATGTAAACAATGATGCCGTGGTGGTCGAGATGACCATCGCGAAGCATCCTGTACATCGAATCATGGTGGATAGTGGAAGCTCGGCCGACGTACTTTTTTACGATGCTTTCTCTCGGATGAACTTGTCTCCCGACCAGCTGAAACCAGTGCACATCCCACTGGTAGGTTTTACAGGGACTCCGTGGGGGTCGAAGGAGAGATCACTCTCCCGGTCACCGCCGGATCCCCGCCTCGGCAGGCGACCGTCATGATAACATTCACTGTCGTCAAGCTCCCTTCGCCTTACAACGCCATTCTCGGGCGTCCCGGGCTCAACCAACTGGACGCCACCATCTCCACGAGGAGGCTGCTGGTGCAGTTTCCCACGCCTTCCGGGCTCGGGAAATGAAGGGGACGATCCAGCCGGTCCCGCTCTGCCTCCAGACAGTCCCAGGCACCAGGAGCGCAGAGCTCGCCCACGATATCGAGGATCTCGACCTGAGAGAGAAGGAACCCAGGGGAGGGCCCGTAGAGCGCCTGCTAACTTTTCCCCTCGGTCGGACCCCCTGAAGACGGTGCAAGTCAGGGCCCAGCTCCCCGAGGAAGAGCGAACCCGCCTGCTGGAGTTCCTCCGTGCCAACGCTGACGTGTTCGCCTGGTCGCGGTCGACATGCCGGGCATCCCGCCCGAGATCATCATGCACAGCCTGAACATGGACCCAGGTTGCCGCCCGGTCCGCCAGAAGAAGAGAAGCTTCGCCATGGAGAGACAGAAGGCGATCAACGAGGAGGTAGAAAAGCTCCTCGCCGCCGGTTTTGTCCGAGAAGTCCAATACCCAGCTGGTTAGCAAACGTGGTCATGGTAAGAAGAGTAGTGTAGTGGAGTGGAGGATCTGTGGACTACACCGACCTCAATCGAGCTTGCCCGAAGGACAGCTTCCCTCTGCCGAAGATCGACCAGCTGGTCGACACCAACTCGGGGCATCGCCTCCTGTCATTCATGACGCCTTCTCCGGATATAACCAGATCCGGATGAACCCGGAGGACGAAGAGCACACCCCTTCATTACTGACCGCGGGACTTTCTGTTACAGGATGATGCCCTTCGGCCTCAAGAATGCGGGGGCGACGTATCAACGTCTGGTCAGTAAAATCTTCAAAGACCAGATAGGCCGCAACATGCAGGTGTACGTGGACGACATGCTGGTAATGAGCAAACTTGATTCGGACCACGTGGCTGACTTGACGGAGACGTTCGGCAACCTCCGGCGCCATCAGATGAAGCTGAACCCGGCGAAGTGCGCCTTCGGCGTCTCCGCCGGGAAGTTCCTAGGGTTTTATGGTGACCCAAAGAGGAATCGAGCCAACCCGGAGAAGGTCCAGGCCATCCTGGACATGGAGCAGCCAGCCTCCAAGAAGCAAGTGCAGCAACTGACCGGCCGGGTTGCGGCCCTTAGCCATTTTATTTCCAGGTCGGGACCGTTGCCGTCCCTTCTTCAAGGTGCTGAGGAAGATGAATGGCTTTGCTTGGACCGAGGAGTGCCAGCAGGCCTTCGAGGAGCTGAAGAAGACGCTCGCATCGCCACCTTTACTGTCCGACCCGAGGAGGGGGAGGAGCTTACCCTCTACTTGGCGTTACCCCCCGAGGCCGTCAGCTCTGTCTTGGTCCGAACCGACGACCAGGGGCTCCAGCGGCCGGTGTACTATACCAGCAAACTTCTCCGGGATGCGGAGCTCAGGTATTCCCCCGCCCGAGAAACTCGTTTTTGCGCTAATAGTGTCTGCCCAGCTCTCAGGCCCTATTTCCAAGCGCATCCCATCGCGTCTTGACGGATCAACCGCTGAAAGCGGTGCTCAGCCGACCCGATACCTCGGGACGATTGGCCAAGTGGGCACTGAAACTCAGCGAGTTCGACATTACATACCGACCGAGGTCGGCCATGAAGGCGCAGGTGCTGGCCGATTTCTTGGTCGAGTGCGCAGGCTTGGGCAAGGAGCCCGAGAAGGGCCCCCCGGCCCGGCCGATGGAGGTCGGCACCGACGAGCCCGGAGAGGACGCCTGGATCCTCCATGTAGACGGAGCCTCAAACTCCGGCGGAAGCGGAGCTGGGCTCATCCTTGCCAACGGCGACGGGGTCGTCGCTGAGTGCGCACTCCGTTTCCAATTCCCCGTGACAAATAACCAGGCGGAGTACGAGGCGCTTCTCGCCGGACTGAGGGTCTCCCGCGAGCTGGGCGTGACCAACCTCAGAGCTTTCACTGACTCCCAGCTCGTGGCGGGGCAGGTGTCCGGGGAGTACGTCGCACACGACCCCCAGATGGCGAAGTATTTGGAGCTCGTCAAAGCGGGCGCGTCCAAGTTCCGGCGCTTCAACATCTTCCATATCCCCCGCGGGGAGAACGCCCGGCGGATGCCCTCTCCCGGTTGGCGACCCTGCCGGACGCGATGCTGGGACGCGCTCATGTGGAGCGCCTTGAGGTCCCAAGCCTCGAAGCACCGGTGGAGGTCCATCAGGTCAGCCAGGAGCCCAGCTGGATGGACAAGTACGCTGCGTACATCGTCAGCGGCACCCTGCCGGAGGACCGACAGGCGGCTCGCCTCATCAGGAAAAAAGCCGTGCGATTTGTCCTGATGGACGGGCAATTGTATCGAAGATCCTACTCCTACCCCCTCCTCAAGTGCGTAGGACCCGCAGAAGCCAAGCTTGTGCTCTAGGAGATTCACGAGGGCATCTGCGGGAACCACGTGGGGGGCAGGGCATTGGCGTACAAGGCCCTCCGTCAGGGCTACTTCTGGGAGACAATGAAGGAAGACGCCGCCGACTTCGTGAAGAAGTGCGACCGGTGCCAGCGTCACGCCACGTTGCAGCGGCAACCCTCCAACCCGATCTCTCAGCTCTCAGCCCCCTGGCCGTTCGCCCAGTGGGGGATGGACCTCTTAGGCCCATTCCCCGCCGCGTCCGGCCAGCGGAAGTTTTTTGATAGTGGCTATCGACTACTTCACAAAGTGGGTCGAGGCCGAGCCCTTGGCAAGAATCACCGAAGCAAACGTCGCCAAGTTCTTCTGGAAGTCCATCGTCTGTCGCTTCGGCCTCCCCCACACCGTGGTCACCGACAACGGACGCCAGTTCGACTGTCAGGAGTTCGAAGATTTCTGCAGCGACCTCGGCATCAAGCATCGCTTCACCTCGGTGGCGCACCCTCAGACCAACGGGGAAGCCGAAGTCACGAACAGGACCATTCTTCAGGGCCTCCGCACGCGGCTGGGCCAAGCCAAGGGAAGGTGGGTCGACGAGCTTCCCAGCATCCTTTGGGCATACCACACCACCCCAAGGACGGCTACCGACGAAACTCCATTCAACCTCGTCTTCGGAGCCGAGGCGGTCATCCCGATCGAGCTCAGCCTACCCACGCTGCGCGTGGAGCAATACGACGAGACAGAAAACCCGGCCAGGATGATGCTCAACCTAGACCTTCTCGAGGAGACGAGGGACAAGGCCCGGATCCGAATGGCGGCATACCGGCAACGAGTAGCCAGATATTACAACTCCCGAGTGCGGCCGAAGGTTTTTCGTCCCGGGGACCTGGTCCTCCGACGCGCAGAAGCCTCCAGCCACGGGAATGCGGCAAGCTTTCACCCAACTGGGAAGGCCCATATCGGTAGCAGAAGCCCTCCCTCATGGGGCATATTACTTGGAAGAATTGGGAGGTGCCAGGTTCCCCCGGACATGGAACTCCTCGAACCTGAGAATGTACTACCAGTGATGTAAGGCTCCCAGTTTCTGTAACAAAGCTCCCCCACTTCAAACACTCCCCTCTAACTTCAACAAGAAGGCCTGCGGCATCGAGCTCAGTCCGGAAGATCCTGGCCTCGGCCTGGAAGGTGGCGCCGAACCCAGTTCGCCCACGCAAGCCCGGAGCACAGCTCAGCAGGCCGTGCAGGCTTGAGAAAGCCTGCGGCATCGAGCTCAGTCCGGAAGATCCTGGGCCTCGGCCTGGAAGGTGGCGCCGAACCCAGTTCGCCCACGCAAGCCCGGCACAGCTCAGCAAGCCGCGCAAGGCTTGAGAAAGCCTGCGGCACCGAGCTCAGTCCGGAAGATCCTGGGCCTCGGCCTGGAAGGTGGCGCCGAACCCAGTTCGCCCACGCAAGCCCGGAGCACAGCTCAGCAAGCCGCGCAAGGCTTGAGAAAGCCTGCGGCATCGAGCCTAGTCCGGAAGATCCTGGGCCTCGGCCCGGAAGGTGGCACCGTTCCCAGTTCACCCGCGCAAGCCAGAGCACAGCTCAGCAAGCCGCGCAAGGCTTGAGAAAGCCTGCGGCACCGAGCTCAGTCCGGAAGATCCTGGGCATCGGCCTGGAAGGTGGCGCCGAACCCAGTTCGCCCACGCAAGCCCGGAGCACAGCTCGGCAAGCCGCGCAAGGCTTGAGAAAGCCTGCGGCATCGAGCCCAGTCCGGAAGATCCTGGGCCTCGCCCGGAAGGTGGCACCGTTCCCAGTTCACCCGCGCAAGCCCGGAGTACAGCTCAGCAAGCCGCGCAAGGCTTAAGAAAGCCTGCGGCATCGAGCCCAGTCCGGAAGATCCCGGGCCTCGGCTCGGAAGGTGGCACCGTTCTCAGTTCACCCGCAAGCCCGGAGTACAGCTCAGCGAGCCGCGCGAGGTTTGAGAAAGCCTGCGGCACCAAGCTTAGTCTGGAGATCCCGAGTTTCGGCCTGGAAGACGGTGCGGAAACCGTGTTGTTCGCCCAGGCATGAAGGCAACCCAAAATCGGACCTGCTTAAGGTTTGCCTTGCTGCAACGTGACTCAACGGGCCCCATCCTTCGATTTGAGCAATGGAAGGATCGGGCCTGCAGTTACTTCAGGTGTTCCAGACCGACATCTCAGAAAGAAAAGAAGAGAAAGGTGAGACGAAGCAACAACCAAGGTTTCGATAAAGATCAGATCTTCATTGATATAAGTGGTCGCTACAAGCTGGGAGCCCCGACAGGCCGGGACTCCCAAAAAACAAAAACTACAGGGATAAAGCAAAAAGACAGTGCCGGGTCACTGGGGTGCGGGTTCGGAGCCGTCTGCCGGAGGCGCGGGCACTGCTTCTTCTTCAACTTCTACAGTGGCCGGCTCCTGGGCTGTTCCGGGGCCGCGGCATCGCTGGTCGACGGTGCCGCAGGTGTCGCTTTGGCCGCGCCGGGAGCCCTGCTCTCGCCCCCTGGCTTCCTGCCGCCGACGACGACCCCGCTCAGGTCCAGCTGGGGGAAGAAGGCCCCCCCTTCTCCCGGCACATCCGGAACCCCTTCAGGAAGGAGTCCACGGCGGCCTCCCGGACCTCCACGTGAACTCGTCGGAGGCCCGGAACTTGGGGACGGCCTCTTGCGCTTCTCGCTTGGCCGCCTCCAGGAGCCCGTTGACGTAGGCGCTCCGGTCCTTCGCCGCGGCCATCTCGCCGGCCTCCTCCAGCTGGCGCTCCAGCCATTGGGAGTGGGCCTGCAGGCGGGCCTTCTCCGCCGCCTCCTCCTCGGTTCGGCGCTGGTTGGAGGTCCGCTCCTCCGACGAGGCCTCCAACTCCTTGTTCCGCTCCTCGGAACGCGTCAGGTCAGACTGGAGGGCTTGCTTCTCGGCTCGCAGCTCGGCCCCCTTCTCCATCAGATCCTTCACGTCGGCCGCGAGCTTGCCGAGCTTCAGCTCCCGATCGGAGTCCCTCTTGGCGTTCCCTACAAGGTAATTCCTCAGTAAGAGGACGTCGTTCCCGATCTGCAGTGGCAAAAACGACGCACGTCAGAGCAGAGGCAGAAAGCCTCGAGGTTGAAACAAGGAAGAAGAGGAAGCTCGCACTTACCGTGAAAAGCTGAGGAAGATGCCGAGCAGAGCGTCCGCATAGTCTCGGCCGCCCCGAGCTCGGCGGTCCCGGGCGGTGGAGGCGTACTCCATCATCTTCTCCGCCAGTCCCCTGTCGAGGATGACCGAGTCCCGGTGGGAGATCACCGGTGCCGGACCCTTCGGGCCGGCCCCTGCGGCAGCTGCCCCCTCAGCCGGAGCCGCAACCGACGGGCCGGCGGTCGCCACAGACGGCGCTGTCGGGCTGGCGGCGATGACAGGCCCGGAGACAGGCGGAGCGGCGGGCGCTGGAGCTCTCCCTGCGGCGCCGCCAGGTCGCGTGGCCGAAGTACCAGGAACCCCGCCCTGAGGTGGCCTGGGCGGGGAAATGGCAGCAGCTGGGTCGGGCACGGTCGCCGCCACGACCTCCCGGCTCGTCTCTGTACGAGCCCTCTTCGCTGCGGGCTCATCCACCTCCTCGACGTCCCGCTGGGCCGCCCCCTCCAGGAGGTTCTCCAAAGAAAACTTCATCCCTGCAAAATGAAAAAGACAGAAGGTCAGACAGCTCGATCTTAAAGAAAGAGGGGAAGGCAGAAATCAATGCGGGGCCAAATCTCACCAGTCTCATGGATGGGACTGATGCCGGCCTCAAAAAGATCTGCTCAGAGAGCAGAACCTCGAGCGCCGGGACCTCGTCACTCAGGAGCTGGGCGTAGGACTCCTGGTCCGCAGACTCCACTCGGGAATTCCGGTTCGCGACCGGTCCGGTTCGCTCCAGGCCCAATCGACGTCGTCGACCGAGGCGAAGAAAAACCGGCTCTTCCATCCCTTGACCGAGGAAGGGAGGTCGAACCGGAGACACCTAGGCCGGGGCGAGATGTACCACCAGCCGTCATCGGTGGAGCACTTCTTCAGGTGAACAGGGCCCTGAAGAGAGAAAAACGGGCAACGAACCCGTGAAAGTGGCAGAAGACAATAAAGGAGAAGATGACCCGGATGGCATTAGGAGCCAGCTGGGCCAGGACGAGCCGGAAGTGGCTGAGGAAGGAAAGAAAGAAAGGGTGCAGAGGAAAACGAAGACCCCCGAGGAGGAAGTCTTCGTAGAAAGCAATGCGGCCGGGCCACTCATGGTGATGCGCTCCCCAGACCGCGGAGCAAAGAGACGGATAGACCCCGGGATGCCATAGGCATCCCGGAGCAGAGAAAGGTCACCTTCGGTCATGGTAGAAGCATGACCGGAGGGACCGGCGGGAAGAGATGGCGGAGCAGGAAGAGAAGGCAAGGCAGGAAGGGAACGGAGGGGCACGGCAGGTGCAACCGGAGGGGGCCGGATCCCCCTGGGGATGCCGATGGTGATCCCCCCGGGTTGCAAACGCCGCGGACCTCCTCCGGAATCACCTCCTCACCTGAGGAGAAGAAGAAGATGGAGTCCTCGCCGGGATGGACCGGCCTCGTCCGGGTTGGAAGAGACATGGCGACGGCGCGCCATGGAAAAGAAAAGAACAGAAAGATCGGAAAAGAAGTGAGAAAGAAGGAGAGGGCTAGAGAAGGAGAAGAAGGCACTCACCGAAAATGCACAGACGAGCGCGAGCAGCAGAAGTTGTTAGCCTGCAGCAAACCGCCCACGAAGCAAGGGAAAAGGCCTCGTTCTGGAAAGTCCCCTCCCTTTCAAACTCAGCCGACAGCAGCCGTACCCATCATTCCGCCTCCGACCACTGGATGGTCGCCACGTGGGCGCACGCCCGACACCGACGCCTCGTTAGCAGAGTAACGGCCTCTGCCCCGAAGCGACACATTGATTACGGGCAAGTGGACGACGCGTGGCGGCTCCCCATAGGTCTTCAGCCGCATCGAGCCACGACGAGCGAGGATCGTGGCAATTATGATGCAAGATCTTCGCCTCCCCACGTCATGTCCGCATTTAATCCCGACGTTCCGTTCTACGGTGCCCCGACGGAACGGCAGGCTGGGGGGTAACTGTTACAGCCGTGACAGTGACGTGGCCAGGCTCAGGTATCGCCGAATGAGAGCAAGCCACGTGTAAGTTTCCCCGCCGGAGTCAGCGCCACGTCCACAAAGCTAGGATCGGCATACCGCACCACCCGACGACTGTCTGAAGCAAACCGCCCTCGCCGAGGTCGAGCTCGGCCCGGTTCCTCTACCACCTCATTGGCGCCCGGGCCCGGAGGGGTCCGCCCGAGTGAGGTCGGCCGAGGTCGGGCGGTGCCCCCTGCCGCCTCGCGGTGTCCACCCAGGAGGGGTCCACCGAAGCCGAGGTCGGCTGGACCTTCGCCTTTCGCCAGGTGGCCACCCGGAGACGGGCCCACCTCGGCCGAAGCCAGGCGACCTCCTGCCACCTCGCTAGGTGTCCACCCAGGAGGGGTCCACCTGAACCGAGGTCGGCAGATCTTTCGCCCTACACCAGGTGGCCACCCGGAGACGGGCCCACCTCGGCCGAAGCCGGGCGACCTCCTGCCACCTCACCAGGTGTCCACCCAGAAGGGGTCCACCTAAGCCGAGGTCAGCTGATCCTTCGCCCTTCGCCAGGTGGCTACCCGGAGACGGGTCCACCTCGATCGAAGCCAGGCGACCTCCTGCCACCTCTCCAGGTGTCCACCCAGGAGGGGTCCACCTAAGCCGAGTCGGCAGATCCTTCGCCCCTCGCCAGTTGGCCCCCGGAGACAGGTCCAACTCAGCCGAGGTCAGACCGCTCGTACGGAGAGGCCCCCGGGGAAGAGACAGGTCCCGAGGCCATCCCTCGGGCCGTACCGACCCCAGACGGCGTCCCGTACGGAGGGCGGCGGCACGCGGATGTCACTTGCATCGGCCCGACAGGTCTCGCAGCCGAGAGACCCGATCCTGACGGAACAGCCCCATAAACGGATGGCGCCCACGCTCGGGGAAGAGAGCGTTCTCACGGAGCCCGAGGCCTGACGATCAGCCGCTCTGCCAGCGCTGCCCTCCCTCTTTTTCTCTTCTGTCTTTGCCTTTTCCCTGCTGGGCCCGGCGGACGAGGTCGGAAAGCCGCCTGGCACCCTTCACCAAAAAGGGAAAAGAGAAGAGGACGGGGGAGGAGGGTTCCCGAGGCAGAAAAAGACAAACGCGCGACGGAAGGGGATAAAGAAGGTAGAATCTGGGGACGACAAGGTAAGCCAAACTAGCCTGGGGACAAGGAGGAAGCACGGGCACAAGGCCTTGCACGAGAGAAAAACCAGAGATCCCGAGAGGGAACACTGGGCATGAGTTCGACAAGCAGGCCCAGCCGAGATTCCGGGCCCCAGAGCATTTCCTTCACCAATTAACTCTCTAAATCTGTGACCCTTTCGAGGGCCTGGGTGGAGAGTCTGTTCCTTCTCGTCGTCTACTGACTTGACCGTCGGAGCCCCCTCGCCGGGATCCCCGGCCAGGGTCTTCTAACCCCTTTGTTGCAGGTTCTCCGCAGGAAGGGAGGCTCCCTCGCCAAGCGGTCAGGAAGGATCGGCTGATCCGTGGCACGGGCGCGGCGACGAGAGCGGCAACAGTTTGTATTTAGCAAGTATTGAAGTGCTATAGGAGGTCCTTGTTATAGAATACAAAAAAAGAGAAGATCCTTGTTGAAAAGTACAAAAGAAAGCTTACAAATCTCGGCTCTACCTTTGGTCAAACTCTCAACCTCTACTCAATTCCTCCACCTATATTCAATTCCTCATTATGGTTAATTTTTATTTGTTGCATTCATCAATTTAGAATATTAAATATGGCATCTTTTAATGAAAGTCATTTTAGCATGCCTCCTGTTTTTGAGGGAGAAGAAACTAATGCCCATATTCCTAATCTCTCTGGAATAAGTGAAGGTCAAATCTCTTCCCATAAGAGGACAATGCTGTATGAGATGATTTTGATAAAGTTATGGTTGATAGTGTTTTGAAAGCAAAATGTAAAAAAATGTGATAAATTTTATAATTATAGTAGCAGTGGAGGAATTGGCCAGTCAAGAAGACATCAAAAGAGTCATAGGGTATATGATTCTCGTCTTCAAAGTATCCTTAATATACAAGAGATTTCTTGTAGGTAATTTTGTATATATTCATGAAAATAAAAAAAAAATATTTATAAAATGGATAGTTATGGATGAATTACCTTTCAATTTATATGAATATTTTAATTTTGAAAATATGTTCAATTAGCTCTACAGCATACTTACAAAAGAATTAGTAGGTATATATTTAGAAGAATAGCTATGACTAACATTTTAATAATGAAAGAAAGTTTAATTGGAACTCTCTCTACCTTAAATGCAAAAATTTTATCAACTTCTAATAATTTGGTCAGTATTTTTCAGTAGTAATTATTTTATTACTATTACTGCTCATTATATAAATAATGGTTGATAC
Source organism: Areca catechu (assembly GCA_021397845.1). Lineage (NCBI taxonomy): Eukaryota > Viridiplantae > Streptophyta > Magnoliopsida > Arecales > Arecaceae > Areca > Areca catechu. The sequence goes on along the minus strand of CM038039.1, from coordinate 77,038,566 downwards.
TAAATAAATATTTCTTGCTTTTCGTGCTTTTGATTTTTTACATTCTGGACAACAAATTTTAAATATCACTCATCAAATTGTATGTTTATATGATATTAATGATAAAATTATCTATTACTTTTGATAATATATCCAATAATTATTCTGCTATTATATTATTAAAGAACTCGTTCCATTGTATTTTAAATGAAAATTTATTGCATATTAGATTTGTGTATCATATCTTAAATCTTTCTATTCAAACTGGCATGGGCATGATTCAAAATATAATTTTAAAAATTAAAAATATAATTTTTTTTATTAATGTTTTAAGAACAAGACTTCAAGAATTTAAGCAGATCGTGATAAATATTTTAAAAATTTAAACTTGACATAATTATTCGTTAGAACTCTACATAATATATGATACGTGATGCATATCAATATAGAAACTTATTAAATATATATATCAGTAACTTAAATTTTTTTTTTTTTTGACTAATTTGGTAAATATAATTTTAACGGACCTAATTTGATAAATATATATATTAAAAAAATATTATTTAAAAAAATTTTAAAGTTCAAAGTCATGATTTAGAAAATTCCCTTGCCAACTAAATGCTCGCATTTCCTACCACATGCTGGTGTTTTGCTAGATCCGTGCATTTCCTATATTAATGTGATGGCACTTTCTCGAGACCATTTTGATGGAAAAGGAGGTTTCCTACCGTGATCCTCTCTCTCTCTCTCTCTCTCTCTCTCTCTCCCTCCTCCCTCCCCGCGTCCTTCCCTCCTCGGCCACCACCCCATGCTTCTTCTATTGTTTATAGGGCCGAAAAAGGATTCGATAGCTTACAAGAAAAGAAAAAGGATCATGTATCATCCATTAATATCAATTTCTGTAACAGACATGTTCAGCATGTGGATTTAGCGTGTATCCATACAGCATAAAATATTGGTGCATGTTAAAATGATGATTGTTCCTAGTAGCCTCTTTTAAAACGTTTGATATCGAGCTTTTGATGTCAAAAAGTTATTCAAATTGTCTTGGCAATGCTTTTGATGACAACCGTTACATTAAGGCTATATCCGGTGCCATGACAATTATGGTGATAAGACCGTCATAAAATCGCTTAAGTTCGAGGGCAATGGGCTGTTCAACAAGGGCGATGGGCGGTCCAACGGTGGGCCGAAAGGTCCGGATCTGGGAAACGTTTTCTCCCTTCCCGTGAGAGATTGTCTTCTTCTTCGGATGGGCAGGTAAATTCCTTGATGGTATCAGGGTCCGCTTGAAGCCCAACTAGGTCTTGTTATTCCAAATTAGGCATGGATGTCAACTTACGGTCGTATTGTAATAAATAATGGAGATGCTATCCGGTTGCAGTAAATATGGCAACCATTAATCTAATACTTTAATTTCAATAAACTTTTTGGAAACCTATGCAAAAAACATCTAATCAATCACAAATCCATAAGGATAAAAATATTGAGATTTATCCCCCCCCCCTTATCCCTTGTTTTCATCATTAAAAAAAAAAAAAAAAAAAAAAAAAAAAAAAAGATGCATAAATTAATCAAAAGAAAAAGATGCATAAAAATTTCTACCAACATTAAAAAAAAATATCTAATTTACCTGAAGTTGTACTTAATTATCATATTCCCCACAATGATTCGGATATCATCGAATATTTTAAAAACTCCAACATCGACTCTTTATTTCACGATGTTTAGCCCTTGGCTAATTCCTTTGTACAAATAGACTCACGTTCCATTTGAAATTAAGAGCACAACTACTAGGCTGTCTGGCATCTTCTGTTGATGTTTTTGTATGTTAAAAAAATGAAATAAAAAAAGTTCTTCCTTCCCTGCTCGTAATGTGCGCGATCCACGTGATCAGCATATTTTTATCATTTTTATTTATTTATTTTAATCATTTTTATTTTAATTATTTTATTAATTTTATATTTAATTTTATAACGATCGTAACGATCATTTTATTCATTTTTTTATTTAATAAAATAATGACTAAATTTAATTAATTTTTAATTAAATTTTGTAACGGTCATGATGACTAATTTGAAGATATTTTAGAAATTTTCTCTAAATCATGAGGCTATAAATAGACCTCTACCCCGTCTTTCAATGCACTCAAAAAATATCTTTTTAATATTTCTCTATTCCAATATTATTCTTAAAATCTTTCTCTTTTCAATTTTTTTTATTTTAATTTTTTTTAACCGAAAACGAGCTGATTGGCATCCGTTCGAGATCGTGCTTCCAACGGGCATTGAAGTTTTGGCTTCCGGGTTGTACCTTGGAGGAGAGCACGTGGTCCATCAATTTTCGTACGAAAAAAGAACCAAATCTTCTTTGGATAATAGATCTATCCGTCTTCTAAGTCAGACTTCCTAACTTATTTCATTGTATTTATAATTAATTTGTTACACAAACTTTGTTTTGCTATATATTACACTACAAAATATTTTCTAATATTTTTTAAATTATATAAATATACATACATATGTATCTTTTCTGTTACAAATACTGACATCTTCTAACTGTTAATTCTATACAAGTATAATTTTCAAAGTATCTCGAGTATAAGTCAAGAGGGCAGTAGGTTTGTTTATCTATGTTACAGCCGTTACGATGACGTGGCATGTCTCAGATTTTGCTGGGCGTGATCCGAACCACGTGGATTTTTTTGGCAGAACGGGAACGATCAGCAAGGTCAGATGTGGATCCACCACGGTCGAAGTCGAGGTCGGGCCGGACCTTCCTGCTCCTTCGCCAGGTGTCCACCCAGGAGGGGTCCACCTCGGCCGAAGCCGGCGGCCCTATGCTCCCTCGCCGCGTGGCGTCCTGAGACGGTTCCACCTCGGTCGAGGTTGAGCCGGGCCTCCATGCTCCTTCGCCAGGTGGCGCCCGGCACGGGTCCACCTCGCCGAAGTCGAGCGCCCCTCTGCCGCTCCGCCAGGTGTCCGCCCAGGAGGGGTCCACCACGGTCGAAGCCGGCGGCCCCTGCTCCCTCGCGGGGTGGCGCCCTGAGATGGTTCCACCTCGGCCGAGGTCGAGCCGGGCCTTCCTGCTCCTTCGCCAGGTGGCGCTCGGCCACGGGTCCACCTCGACCGAAGTCGAGCGCCCCTTTGCCGCTCCGCCAGGTGTCCGCCCAGGAGGGGTCCACCTTGGCCAAAGCCGGCGGCCCCTTGCTCCCTCGCCGCGTGGCGCCCTAAGACGGTTCCACCTCGGCCGAGGTCGAGCAGGGCCTTCCTGCTCCTTCGCCAGGTGGCGCCCGGGCACGGGTCCACCTCGGCCGAAGTCGAGCGCCCCTCTGCCGCTCTGCCAGGTGTCCGCCCAGGAGGGGTCCACCTCGGTCGAAGCCGGCGGCCCCCTGCTCCCTCGTCGGGTGGCGCCCCGAGACGGTTCCACCTCGGTCGAGGTCGAGCCGAGCCTTCCTGCTCCTTCGCCAGGTGGCGCCCGGGCACGGGTCCACCTCGGCCGGAGTCGAGCACCCCTCTGCCGCTCCGCCAGGTGTCCGCCAAGGAGGGGTCCACCTCGGTCGAAGACGGCGGCCCCCTGCTCCCTCGCCGGGGGGGCGCCCTGAGACGGTTCCACCTCGGCCGAGGTCGAGTCGGGCCTTCCTGCTCCTTCGCCAGGTGGCGCCCGGGCACCGGTCCACCTCGGCAGAAGTCGAGCACCCCTCTGCCGCTCCGCCAGGTGTCCGCCCAGGAGGGGTCCACCTCGGCCGAAGCCGCGGCCCCCTGCTCCCTCGCCGGGTGGCGCCCTGAGATAGTTCCACCTCGGTCGAGGTCGAGCGGGCCTTCCTGCTCCTTCGCCAGGTGGCGCCCGGGCACGGGTCCACCTCGACCGAAGTCGAGCGCCCCTCTACCGCTCCGCCAGGTGTCCGCCCAAGAGGGGTCCACCTCGGTCGAAGCCAGCGGCCCCCTACTCCCTCGCCGGGTGGTGCCCTGAGACGGTTCCACCTCGGCCGAGGTCGAGCCGAGCCTTCCTGCTCCTTCGCCAGGTGGCGCCCGGCATGGGTCCACCTCGGCCGAAGTCGAGCGCCCCCCTGCCGCTCCGCCAGGTGTCCGCCCAAGAGTTCACTTAGGCCGAAGCCGGCGGCCCCCTGCTCCCTCGCCGGGTGGTGCCCTCAGACGATTCCACCTCGGTCGAGGTCGAGCCGGGCCTTCCCGCTCCTTCGCCAGGTGGCGCCCGGACACGGGTCCACCTCGGCCAAAGTCGAGCGCCCCTTTGCTGCTCCTTCGCCAGGTGTCCGCCCAGGAGGGGTCCACCTCGATCGAAGCTGGCGGCCCCTTGCTCCCTCGCCGGGTGGCGCCCTGAGACGGTTCCACCTCTGCCGAGGTCGAGCCGGGCCTTCCTGCTCCTTCACCAGGTGGCGCCCGGGCACGGGTCCACCTCGGCCGAAGTCGAGCGCTCCTCTACCGCTCCGCCAGGTATCCGCCCAGGAGGGACCCACCTTGGCCGAGGCTGGCTACCCTACGTGGTGAGGCCGCCGAGAAGCAGGAGCACGAGTTCCGAGACCGCCCCTCGAGCAGCGTTCGCCGCATCCGAGAAGATCGCCGGTACGGTCGGCAGCAACGCGCGAAACCTCGTTTACATCGGCCCGACATGTTCCGCAGCCGAGAGGCGAAGTCCTGGCAAGACAGGACCCGGTAACAGACGTTGTCGGCGTCTAGGAAGGAGAGCACTCGCGCTCGGCCCAAGGTCTGGCCGGTGTCCTCCCTCTACCCTTTCCTCGCTGGGCTCGGCAAGCAAGACAAGGAGGCCGCCGGGTTCTTGGACCCGAAGGGGAAAGGGGAAAGAGAGAGAAAGAAAGAGGTGAAAGTGAAGAGGGGGCCTCCCAAGGGCGGGAGGCTGGAGGCAGCGTGATGGGATAAAAGGATGGGAAGAGCGGATGACCAGGTAAGGGGAATAAAGGCTGGGAAAAGGAAAGGCACCAAGAGTAGGATCCAAGATCCCGAGAGGGGTCCCTTGGCGCAAGCTCAGTGAAGGAACTTGGCCCAATTTCCACTCTTCCTGAGACCTTTTTTGCTCAGATAATCTCTAAGCCTGGGACTTCTTCGGGGGCCTACCTTGGAGACTCTGTTCCATCTCGCTGTTTTCTAACTTGATCGTCGGAGCTCCCTCGCCGGGATCCCCGACCAGGGTTTCTGACCTTGTCTTGCAGGATCGGGAGCTCGGAGACCTCGAGGCGAGATGGTCTGATCCCGCCACCAGCTCTGAAGTTATAGGCCGCGGTGGTGAGATCGGCCACAGATTGGCGCACCTGGTAGGGGGGCAGGAGAACGCCCCACTGCGAGCTAGCTCTCCGTGGGACGAAATGCGCTCCGGCCATGGTGGTCACACGCGGGCGCGAAGCATCCACCAGCCGAGTAGGGGAGGTCCCCTCCCCTCAGGGGCCACCCAGCCTGGAGAGGGAGCTTCCTGCTCCACCTCCTCTTCCACCGCAGCCGACCTCGGTGGACGGACCTTTTGCAGCTGTCATCCAACAGCTGCAAACCCTGACTACAGCAGCTCGGCAGCTACAGCACCAGCAGCGCTCTTTGGCCACGCAGCCCCAGCCAGGGACCGCCGCGGCTCGGGCCGCGGGGCCGTGCGGAAGCCTGCGCTCTATCCATGGCAGGCCATCCCAATCGTGGGCAGCCTCCAACCCCCGCGAGAGCAACCAAACCCCCGCGAAGAGAAATTACTCCGGTTCGGCGGATCACGAGAGTCGATCCCCGGCCGATGATGCCGAGACGGTGCGCCGCAGTAGGCGACGTCGGGGCAAAGCCCCCCGCCAAGACCGATCGGCGCCCCCTTCACCAGCGGCCTTGGTGGAAGATTCACTAACGAGGCCATCAGGCGCCAGGCCGAGAGGCGTCTAGAGGAGCACGAGCGCAAACTGGCGGAGTTCGCCTGCCGATTTACTGACCTCCAGAACTCCTCGGCGGACCCGGCGGGCTACGACACCCGGCCACCCTTCTCCTAGGAAATCCAAGAGGAGCCAATCTCGAGTCGGTTCTGCATGTCGCAGGTGGATCCCTACGATGGGACCACCGACCCTTTGGACAATCTGGAGAGCTACAAGGCTCTCATGAGGGTCCAGGGGGCTACGGATGCTCTTTTATGCATTGCCTTCCCCGCTACCCTCTGGAAGGCTACTCGAGTCTGGTTCACCCGCCTCGATATGGGATCTATTTGCTCCTTCCATCAATTGGAAGGAAAGTTTGTGGTGCACTTCGATGCTTGTCGGAAGGTGCCGAGAGAGGTGGACAGCCTCTTCTCCATCCGCCAGTAAGACCAGGAGCTACTTCGAGACTATATCACCCGCTTCAAGATCGCTGCCCTGGAAATCTACAGCCTGGACGAGCCCGTCGCCATGCTGGCATTAAAGCGCGGGCTCAAGACGTCCGCCTGACTTATTCCCTGGACAAGAAACCCCCCAGGACGTATTTCGAGCTCCTCCTCCGTGTCCACAAGTATATCCGAGCGGAGGAGGCCGATCGCACCTGGCGAGAACTGGACGGGAGGACCTTGAAGAAGCCGGCCCCGAGAGATGTTCCCGGGACCCGAAGGCCCGGGCCACCTGCTGACCCTCGTCCAAATCCGAAGCCGAAGGGCGGAGCCGCCCCGGAGCGAAGTTTCACCTCTCTCCTTGCTCCCAGAATGAAGATCCTCATGGAAATTGAGGGCGAGCACTACCTCCGCCGACCTCCCCCTCAGAACCCAAGGAGCACCCGCGACAAGTCAAAGTACTGCCAGTTCCATGGCGAGCATGGCCATGGCACGGAGGAGTGTCGCAATCTGAAGCGGGAAATCGAGGAGCTGATTAAAAAAGGCTACCTCAGGAAGTTCGTGAGGAACGAAGCTCCGGCGGAGGGATAGCCGCTCGCGGCCCTTCCCCCGGTCCCTGTGATCGATAATCACCCGACGGAGAAGCCAGTGGGCATGATCTCTTGTGGAATCGGGCGGGCGGCAAAGAGAGCCCGGGAGGTGGGGGACCAGGAGAATGTATCCCCTTTTGAGAAGGGGAATAAAAATAAAAATGTAAATAATGATGTTGTGGTGGTCGAGATAGCCATCGCAAAGCATCCTGTACATCGCATTATGGTAGATAGTGGGAGCTCTACTGATGTGCTTTTTTATGATGCTTTCTCCCGAATGAACCTGTCCCACGATCAGCTAAGGCCGGTGCACACTCCTCTTGTGGGCTTTACCGGGGACTCGGTGGGGGTCGAAGGGGAGATCACTCTCCCTGTCACCGCTGGATCCCCACCTCGATAGACCACAGTCATGATGACGTTCACCATCGTCAAACTCCCCTCGCCTTGTAACGCGATCCTCGATCGTCCGGGGCTCAACCAACTAGATGCCATGATTTCCACGAAACGGTTGCTAGTACAATTCCCCACGGCCTCCGGGCCTGGGGTGATGAGGGGGACAACCTAGCCAGTCCAGCATTGCCTTTAGGCGGTCCCGGGTGCCCGAGGTGCCGGGCTCGGCCCCGACGTCGACGACCTCGACTTAAGGGAGAAGGAACCCAGGGGAGGACCCATGGAACATCTGTTGGCGTATCCCCTCGGTTCGGACCCTCATAAGACTGTGCATGTGGGGGCCCAGCTCCCGGAGGAAGAGCGGACCCGCCTGCTAGATTTCCTCCGCACGAATGCGGATGTGTTTGCATGGTCCGTGGCCGACATGCCGGGCATCCCCCCTGACTTTGAGCAGGTACTAAAATGAGATAAGTTTTTAGAGGGATTTATTTAGGAACCTAGATAGTTCAGTAAATTTTATCAAAGTACGTAGTGGAAGCATAGTGATCTGAGTTATCCTGAAATCAATTAAGAATGTTAACTTTAATTTTAGATATGTTATGATAGAAGTATCGATTTGAATTTCAGTAATAAGATTTTAGTAAAAAAAAGATAATGTTATTGATCCTTGGACTAATCTATAGGTGTTGCTATAAAATTTTTATCAATAGGTTTTCCTAGTGTAGAGAATATTAGTAAAAATTTTGGACATCTCTAAATCTAGAATAAAGGAGTGATGATTCTTATACCTGCTAGGATCAGGGATATTTTGACACCAAGCTCCTTTAGTTATGACATTATGATTTCTTTATTTAAGGAGAGCTTGAGGTTTCCATAAGATAAAAGACTAATTATAAAATCATGGAGAAGCTTAAGAGAAGAAAGAATGCTAAAGACCATGGCAAGTTTCTAATGCTCAAGCCTTTTTCTAATTTTTGGTTAAGAATAGAGTGGATCGATTATGATTTTCATGTGAGGGTTAATCAGGAGAAATTAATTTCTGGGGCAAAGAATTATATATTTTAATTCGAGGTTGAGGTGCTAATGTTTGTTTGAAAGAAATTGAAGGAATTCATAATGTAGATAGATGGTGTATATCTTGTTGTTATATAAAGACCATATAAAGAAAGCATTCTAAAAGAGAAAATATTGAAAGCTCGATGATGGTATTAAGGTTGGATATTTCTAAATTTGGACTATCATGATGTTCTTGTAAAATTAATTAAAGATAATAAATCATATCAAAAGGTTAGTATTATTTTGGAAGAGCTCAAGGGAATTTGATTTGTATTGTAAATGGAAAGGAAAGGATCAAGTTTTGAGTGTTATATGATTTTGTTATGATTCACAGTTGAGAAGCAAGTACATTAAGGGGCAGACTAATTGATAGTTTAAGAGTGATATGAGGGTTGGTTACTTCCAAGATTTAAATCTCAATCAAGCTAATTTTGAGGACAAAATTATTTTAATGAGGGGAGAATGTGAAACCTAGGCTTTTCGGTCGAAGTCGGCAGGCCCGGCCAACTTCAACCCATCGCGAAGAAAAAAAATTGAAACAGGAGACCGAGCCCCTGTTTATCTAGCCAACGATATTGCCGGAGAAGCCAAAAAGGAGGGCCGTGGAAGGGTGGAACTCGACTGATGGAGTGTTGCGAAGGGTCGGGGCACCAGTCGATCAAGTTTCCTTCCCGTATGGCAAGAAAAAACTCCATTTTTCTCTTTAAAACCCCCCTATCACCGAGTTTTTCCACCGTTTCTTCCTCTTCTCCGATGGCCGATCTTTCCTAGACTGTTGTCGCTAAGTCCTCCTCTTCCTAAGCTCTTGACTTATATGTTTAATCAATGGTATGGAGTGGTTTTTTTCTCGTTCCTCTCCCGATTGCTACCCATGACCGGGACAGCCATGGAGGTGCCAGCCAACCCCCATCGCTGCTCCCTCCGGTTAGATCCTGGTGGACCGCTATCGCTCCTTTGATCTCCATCCATGGGACGATGGAGATCGGTTATGCTTAGCCAAGGAGGAAGCCGGGGGAAGAGAATCAGAAAAAAAAAAGGTACTTACTTGAGAGTTGAGTAGCTGCCGATGGCTCACCCGAGAGTCTCCCCATCAACGTGGACGAGAAAGAAGAGAGAAGGAAGGTGTACCTATTTGGCCAAGCAGAAAGAAAAAGAAAGAAAAAAAAAAGAGAGAGAGGGGGAGACTCTTTCGAAGGAGAGAAGAAGGGAACGTGAAAAGAAAAAAAGAAGAAGAAGAAAAAAAGAAAGAAAAGAAAAAGAAAAAAAGAAAAAGGAAAAAGGAAATAGAAAAGAAAAAAAAAAAGAGAGAAAAAGAGAAGGAAAAAAAAGAAGAAGAGAAAAAGAGAAGAAAAAAAAAGAAAGAAAAGAAAGAAAGAGGAGAGAGAGAGAAAGAAAAAATAAATAGTGAAGGGGGAGATTGAAAAGTCTCTCTATGAGAATTTAAAGTTTTACATGTAAAGGTTTGGGTTTACAATTATCCTTAGATTATTTATTTATATTAAAAATTATTATTGTACGGGGGACAACCTTCTGAGCAGGAAGGTGTTGGGTGAGCTTTGGTACAAATTGATATCGGGTACTTTTGGATTAGCTCTTGAAGGTAAGGATTTCTGGACTTGATCACCAGTTGTATATATATATATATTATATGACATGTTTTGATCCGTGTACATAAACATTGGCATGCATGGTTATTTTTGCATGGTATATTTTGACTTCTTATGGTAGATAGTATGATTGATATTATTATTATTTGTGATCATGTATACCATGTTTTATCAAGTAAAGTTTTCTTTGAATGGGTTGGATAATAATGCCAATTATTAAAAAATTGTAAATGACATGATTTAACATGATGATGTGAAAGGATAAAGTATTAATCAAGTGAATACGGTATTTGGACTAAACATGCCATGGGATTGTGGTTACTGAGATTGCTTGAGCCACGGGCTTGTACGAGGAATAGCCGACCACAGACGGATAGTATGTGGGACAGCCTAAGCCATGGGCTTAGTATGTGGAATAGCCGGCCACGAACAGATAGTATGTGGGACAGCCTGAGCCACGGGCTTAGTATATGGACTAACCTGGCCATGGGCAGATAGTACATTGTCGATTATAAAGTTGTCAGTCATGGGCCGGAGCATGACCGTGGTTAGTCCAGAACCCTAAAGAAGAAGGATAACTAATGAAAATATAAAAAGAAAATATAATATTATCAAAGGTTTTGTTATACTTGACATTTGAGTTATTTTGGTTGCATGATCTGATAAACTATTGTTTTCCAGAATTTTCAAATTATACTGTTAATGGTGTGACTATTTGGAGACCTTATTAGGTTATGAAGCTCACTCTCTACTTTTCTATTTTTTTTCTTCCAGGGATGCAGGATGCATAGCAAGGGTCAGGCCAGGCGTGAAATCAAATACCAGGATTATAGATTTTTAATTAGTTTTATTCAGTTAGTTCGGTTGCTGATATTTATGTAGTAAGTCAGTAAACTATTTAATGATTTTGACATGAATAAATTGATTGTTTAGTTATTATTCAATTATTTAAATAATATTGGTTTATTTGAAGTAGTTTTTAAATAAAGTGACTTTTATGTACCTAGATCTTGCATGATTTCTAAGATAAAATCTAGGATTGTACGGCCAGCCACAAAGCCGATTCCAATACTGAATTCGGGGTATGACAATATACTATTCTAGCAAAACTCTTCCCAAGTCCTTGAGCTATCTACTTTGAATTGCCTCCTCCTTTTGGAGATTAGTCATCAAACTTTCGCGCCTCTTCCAACAAGGTTCCACCCTAGTGGTTGGGAACGGTTAGCCAACCTCATTTTGAAGGGAACGATGGCATAAATACAAATCATATTCTACACCAAATTTCCTAACCTATATACCCTTGCCAAAAACTAGGAGGAGAGCATTGCTAGCTTTATCCTGCAAAGGGGGCTGGGCATCAAACTTTAGAACACCAATGACTCATGAGGCAACGGCTGAGTTTCAGACCCTAGCTAGCCTGTTCAATCCAAGACTATGTGTAACGACCTGGAAAAAGAGAAAGAAAAAAAAAAAAAAAAAAAATTGGAGCCCTGCCGGCCCACTAGATTGGACCGGTCGAGACAAGCATGAGCAGGCCCAAGTGCAGCCACGAGCGAGAGAGTAGGTGCGACGCGAGCGGCGGGCGTGCGTCGCAAGCACGGCAGGCGTGCAACGCAAGCACGCGGGCGGGCACGACGAGCGGCTGTGCAGTGCGTGGCCCGGCCCGATGCAATGGGTGTGCAATGCGCGGCCCAGGCCCACATGCACGGGCGTGTGGGCTCGGCCTAGCTTGGAGCGGCAGCTGCTCTGGACATTTCCCCGAGTTTTCCTGGCATTTCCCAGTCCGTTTCTCGCGGTCCACGGTGGTCCATAGGCTTTCTGCTCGATCTGGACCATCCGAACATCTGATCGAATGGCTAGGATGAATCCGAGGGAGTTTAGGCTTGATCAGAGGCTTTTGGATTCGGATTTGGACGCGGTTTGAGGTGTTGATCTCAGATCTAACGGCTTGAAAGGTTTTTGATAGTTTTAGATAATTTTTGAAAGGAGTTTGATGCGATTTTGGACGGGTTCTTTCTCTTTTTATCAGGGGACGTCGACAAAAGGCAGGGAAGAGCCTGATGTTCTTTCTCTTTTTATTAGGGGACGTCGACAGAAGGCAGGGAAGAGCCTGCAGAGAGCCAGAAGAGAGAGGAGGAGAGGGAAAGAGAGAGAAGGAGAGGAAAAGAAAGAGAAAGAGGAGAGAGGAAGAAGAGAAGAAAGAAAGAGAAAGAGAGAGAAGAAAGAGGAGAGAGGAAGAAGAGTAGAAGGAAGGGAGAAAAAAATATAAATTTTGAAGTGGAAGATCGAAAAGCCTTTTTCTCGAAATCCGTGCAGTTAGGATTTTACAGCCTTTTGAGCAGGAAGGTGTAAAACGAATTTCGAGTATAGATTGATACCTGATATTTTAGGTTAGCGCTTGAAGGTAAGGATTCTGGACATGATCACCAGTTCTATACATTATTTTACATTGCATGATTTGATCCGAGCATATGAGCATTAGCATGCATATTTGTTTTGCATCGTATATTTTAATTTCTCGAGATGGATAATGTGTTGAGATTATTAACTATGTTCCCATGTATCATGTTTATTTGAGTAAGTTATCTTTTGATGGTTTTGACCGTGATGTTGGTTGTTGAGAAATTTGTGATAACATGATTTGACAGTACGACATGATTTGATAAAGTGATAATAAAGAAAGTACGGTGTTTGAATTAGCCATGCTACGGGATCGTGGAGTTCTGAGGTAACCTAAGCCACGGGCTTTATACGTAAGCTAGCTTGACCACGAGAAATGGTCGATTGTGAAACTAGCTTGACAACGAGGAATGGTCGATAATACTAGCATGACCACGAATAAAAGGTCGATTAACGGGCTTGTACATGAGCTAGTTTGGCCACGGCGGATAGCAAATGGCCGATTATGATTGCCAGTCATGGGTTGGAGCATGACCGTGGTTAGTCCAGAACCCTAAAGATAAAGATGGATTAATGAAAACTCTAAAGAAAATATGGTTTTTCATGGTTTTGTCGTACATGATATTTGAGCTGTTGACTGCATTATGTGATATACTAGTATGTTTTTATCTTATTCTAAAGTTGTATTATTACTGGTGTGATCATATGGAAACCTTACTGGGCTGTAAAGCTCATAACCCTACTTTCTTCTTTTACAGAGTCGTGCAGAAATTCGGACTTGGTGAAGAATGAGATTTTTTTGAGGTAAGTGATTCTTGTGTACCTAGGCCTTGCATGATCTCTAGAATAAAATCTAGGATTTGTGCGGTCGATCACGTAGCCTATTCCGGTGCTGGATTCAGGGCGTGACACTATGGAAGTGGAACTCCATCCAGGTATTTACGATTAAAAACTGCTATAACTTACGATGGATTTACATTTTTCATTGGTGGAATAGTATTGGGAAGCTATCCATACCGGAGAAAGTAAAGATCTTCAATCTGCTTTGCTACCATGACAAGATACCCGTAACTTCAAACTTGATCAAGAGAGAATTGAAGTACAAAATTTCTGTTCACTTTGCTTATATTGAGATGCACATCCTCACAAGCCAAGTGGAACCTACTATTATAATGGACACAGTCACAGTAGATTCCAACTAATCTTCATGAGCTCTGGTACATTTGGCAAAGCAAAGGAGACTAGGACAGCAATTGATGCTCTATTCTTAACTAGGTGTCGGGATATTTGGAAAGAGCATAATGGGAAAATATTTAAGTTTGAGGCCTGCTCTTACAACCAAACAGACGTCTCACTCCTTTCTAGACTCGACAACTGCAACTCGGAAGGAAGCCTTCGCAAGATTGGCCAAGATTCTCCGTCTCCCGTAAGAGGTTCAGGAAGGCCGATCATCATATGCAAAAAAAAAATTTGAAAGTATTGCTAAGACGGTAGCTCGGTTGTTAGGAATTTAAATTCTTCATCTATCGATCGCGGATTCGAGACATGATTTCTGCAGGTGACTCAATTAAATCCAGGATATATCCTGGAGTACGTAACCGGGATTGGAGGAGAGCGCAGTACTCCATCGACTTAGTAGGATCAGACTGACATACTCATCTATAGTAGAGAAGGCATGCAAAAACATGCGACCCGAATCTAACATAATCTGGCGGGGAGGGAGCCCTAGTAGGGATAGCTATGATGGAATTTATCCCCCTTTTCTTTTTGTTTATCAAAAAATAAAAAAGTTTACACGTGAAAATTGACTGAGAGCCTAGATGCTTTGAGCAGAACCAATAAGGGTCCATTTTTTTCTACATAAAAAATTTAGCCAGTAACCTATATTTTTCTGTTTAAATATTTTTCAAACAATATTTAATCAAACAATAATTTATATATATTCTTTTATATATAAAAGAAGTAGTTTCAAAATTTATTATTTATATTTTTTCATATTATTATTATTTTTGGATAAATTACTAAAATTTATTTATATTTTTCATAATATATTTTATCGGAACTAGAATTTGGGGATAGTGAACAGTTGAGTTATTAAGCATTGAGTGAAGAGGCATTGAAAATCAAAAAAAAATATTTTTAAAATAAAATTAAATATTTACTTCACTAACTAGTAAAAAAATGATTTAGCCATTCCATCATAGAAAAACTTTTCCCTCCATTTCATGAATAAATATTATACAGAAAAAATAATTTATCCATCTTAAAAATATAAAAATATTAATAAGTTTGTTAATAAAAAAAGTTGATTAATCTTTTTCACCATATTTACTTATAAAAAAATGGGCCTTAAAAAAGAAGAAGAATAAGGGAGGACTTACATCCCGCCATAGAAAAATTATTGGATAAAATAAGTCTAGCAAGTAAGATATAGGCAAAGTCAATAAAAACTTAACATTTCAATAATAATTTTCTGCTCCCATTAAATGGCTTTCCATGATTTGGTTGAGAACAAAATGGCATACTTCTTTTGCTTTTACCGATGTGGATAGACAGGATAGCAGATAAACCTGATCTAAAGAAAAAGCTGACCCTTTATATCCATAAAATTATGAATATACCCCTACTCGGGAAAATCACAGCCATTGATTTTATTCAATCACAATCATTGATTTCATAAATTTCAATGTCTATAGATCATTTCAATCAGAGTTGTTGATTTCATAAAATCCATTCAATCATAGCCATTGATTTCATAAATTTAGATGTCTATAGATCATTTCAACGGTATATGACGTGTTTTGATTGAGTCAATTTTATTTTCTCGAGTACGAGTATATTCATAATTTTATAGATACGAAGGGTCAGCTTTTTTTCCGAATCATGTTTATCCATTGTCCCGCATCGATAAAAGCAAAAGAAAGCAAGCCATTCTATTTCCAACTGAATTATAAAAATTATTATTGATATGTACGTTGAGCTTTTATTGGCTTTATCTATGTCATGGCACGGTGGAGGCCAAAAAAAAAAAAAGGGCCGGGTGTGGGGGAGGGGGAGCTAATCGCATGTTGTTGGCTCCCTTTGTTTCGCACAACACAAATATATATATTTATTGCCATTTATCGTTGCACCTCTCTAAGATGGGTCGGGTTCTTGGAGGTCTTCTAAAATCTAGCCGAGGACCTACCAATAACTTGCTAATACTTTTTAGTAATAGTCCGATCTCATCTATTAACTTACAAAAAGTTTCTCGGTGCTAGAAAAATTAATGGGATTTTCCGGCGAGAGGATACTTCAATCTTTAAATCAGCTTTGAGAGAAAAAATGGTTAAAAGAAAATAAAAAGAGAGTGAGTACTTAGAAAAGTTACCCCCGAAAGATTTTATCGATCCCTTTTTTATAGGAATAGAGGGCTGATTTAATTAGGCGGTTGTAATTGTTTATAGGGTGGTTACATGGTTAAAAAGGTCGTTAAGTCGATCAGGCCATTAAGAGGTCAGTTAACTAAGTGGTTAGTTAAATGGTTTGTTATATTTCTTGAAATTATTACGGTTCCGCCTCAGGGTTGCTGATGTAGCTAAATATGGTTACTGACTCGAATGGCTTCGGGTTTCCCTTCTGGCTAGCTCGGGCATTCTGAAATCTACAAAATGAAGAAGACATATAAGTCTGGTCATGGAGATATATTGGGGTGGTTCCTTATGGTGGACCTCCAATGTCTAAGTCAATCCATACAAAAGCAAATAGAATAAGAGAGAAAACTGTAACTTCTATATAAACAATGCAGTAGTGGAATATTAGCAAGATGAAATGGAAGCAGGTGAGGCCATGAAGATGGGCATTTGTGAGGCAAGATGGAGCCTTGGTGAGGCAAGGTGAGGCCTTGGTGAAACAAGGTTAGGCCCAAGTGAAGTGAGGCTTAGGTAAGGCAAGATGAAGCTCTTGCATGGTAAGGTGGTCTAGCCTGCACTCGAATAGAGGATTAAAACTCTTAGATGATGCTAGAAAGACTATAAAGTCTCGTAGTAGACTAAAGATGCTTAGAGATGCTTTCCAGGGAAGGCTCTTGTAGAGGAGGAGCTTCTTGTAGGAGTTTCAATAAGGCTTGTCCAAGGAAGAGAGACTTACCTAGAGATTCCAGAAAATAAATTTATAGACGAGGTATATGGAGTACCTGGCACCTATGGAATTTGCGACACAGGGAGAGGTGGTCAGTATGTCGCTGCAGAGTGCATATCTTTAGAGAAATGTGTAGAGTTGGCATGGAACTCCTCCACAGGCAGGCATGCTATCGCATTAATGAAAAGTGGCTGGCATCGATATAGAGCCCTTCGGGTATGCCACCCATATTAATAAGAAATGGTTGGCATCGAGGAAGCCATGATGCGAGGTCACCTGCACCCCGTGGGAGGAGGGCACGTGGAGCTTGCTTGTGTGACAGTAGAAGCCGCGTGTTGAGGCCTCAGGAGCTTGCTTGCTGCATTGAGCTGGTAGGTGAAATGGCCCAGCTTGGCAGATGTAGCAGTCTCAAACTAAGCTAGTATATAAGGTGGCGAGCCATGTGATATCTACATAGGAACAATGATTTCTAGATACATCAAATCACTTTACCAACCTTGTCATAATAGCTCTAATAACTTAAGATGTTGGCTTTATATTAATACAAATTAAGAAACTTTGTACCTTATTCAAGAAGATGATTGGTGGTCTATTTGATGAGTTAGATACTTATCTGATGCATTATTGAACGAATTGTACTTTAGAGGAAGTATCTAGCTCCTAGCTGATGAGCGGTCGAGCACCTTGTAAGAGATCAATATCCTGTACAAGATATAAGAGATCGTCACCCTATGCCTTATATAAGAGATTATCATCTTTTACTAGATATAAGAGATCGGTATCCTATGTCTTATATAAGATATCAGTATCTTGTGCCAAATATAAGAGATTAGCAAACTTGATAGATATAAGAAATAGGCATACTGTGCCTTATATAAGAGATCGGCATCCTGTACTAGATATAAAAGATCGGTAACTGTGCCAGATGTAAGAGATCGATAACTTGTGCTTTATACTTACCTGTACATGATAGGTCATCCATACCATAACACCATCTAATAGATCCACGAGGAAAGTGACCTATGCTAGATGTAAGAGATCAGCAATCTATACCTTATACTTATCTATACGTGACAGGTCATCCATACCATAACAGCATCTAATAGATCAATGGGAAAAGTATCTTTTTTCCACCACTACAATCCATTAAAAACTCTAATAGCTAGAAAAATAAAATTTTGTCTTTTAAGCACAACCTCTGCATTTATCAGGCTGGGCCTGATCCAGAGCAGGTCCGGTACATAGTTGAAGGGCTGGACTCCATCTTACAAATTTTGGCTCTAGATTTGGGCCAGGCCAAGCTCAGAACCAATCTGTCATTGTAGAGCTGTGGCTCAGCCCAAACCCTGGCATAGCCTGATAACAAAATCCCAACTTTCACCCTGTAGCATATCCAAAACTCAACCGGAATTCCACTTCTTTTAGATAGACAAGTGAGGCATACATGTTACACATGCCAACAAAAAAGCATGTTAAATTTACATAATAATTTATAATTTATATGTTACAATCTTATTTATTGTTAAATTAATTTTATAAATAAATCTTGCCTAATTATAATTTAACTAAGAATATTAAAAAATTGAGATATGGCATTTAAAATAAGAATTATCTTAAAATTGCAAGATCATCTAGCTCTCTGTTTCACTTTTTTAAAAGGGTGGTAATATCTTAGCTAATCACTAACATGATACCATTTCTAAAAGCTCTTGGTCACAACATGATACGTAGAATTGTGTCAAGAACTTATAATCACAGCCTTCAAAATGATTTGAATTGGTCCTGTACCTACATGTGCATTTGCCAAGTACCTAATGTTACAATTATCCATCATTTTTTTCTCAAGCCAATCATCTATATGTCTTCGAGATATTGCAAATTTGCAATCTTGGTCATTTATCAAACATACACAATCAGTGACCTGTATCACCTTCAAGAGATAGAAAAATATCTAATAAAATATTTAGATTAAACTATATTTCTTATTTTGATGATAATTATACTTTTTATGGTTTATGGCTCTTGGCAACCATGTTTGATTGCGTAACGAAGAGAAGAGGGTGAGAAGGGATGAAGGAAAAGAGTGTAAATGACCTTGTCCAAAGATATAACTTTTTATTTATTTATTTTAATGCATTTGGAGAAAGGAATCCTTCTTACTAATTTATTAATAAAGAATAAAAAGAATTACCAAGGGTCATTTTGGATATTCCAATGTGATTGGATTAAAAATTCTATAAGAAACGTGCTTGTAGGCTCATCTAGCTTTCATTTCTCATATCCCATCATGAGCGGAGTTTGGTTGAAACAAGGTTATACTTAGCACCCATGGCCGAGCTCATGAATTCTATTGAATTTTCAATCCAATTTTGTAGAAATAACCAAATAGTATTTAATTAGAAGAAGTTACAATGGAGTGGTGAAACTATAAGAAGATTGTTAGTATTTGGATTTCAAAAGCAACTCAATAATTTTTTTTTTTTTTGATAAAGTAGAGTATTTAATTCAAAGATCTAGAATGAATATAATCCAGAAAGTCTGAAAGGATAATATTTCGTAGCTGTACAGGAGCATTCTACCAAGTGGACCACAAAATAGAACCTGAGTGATTGGCGACATAGGAGGTCACCCAATCCGCCACAGAGTTGGCATCCTGATAAATATGTCGAACTGTAATCGACACATACCCATGCAGAAGAAGTCCGATATCCTAGATAATAGGGTGAGCCGATAGAGATCTCAACATATGACGAATCCAAGAATCACCGTCGCGGAGTCGCCCTCAATAATAAGATGGTCCAGATGGAGGATCTGACGGGCATACACAATCTCCATCCAGGCAGCATACAATTTTGCCCTCGAGACTAACAGATCATGGAGATGAACACCCCTACAACCAAAAACTCGAGCCGAGAGCCACGGATGACAAAGGCTGCCCCCCTGTCCATCCCAAAGACTCCCATCAAAATTGACTATGAAGTGATGCGGAAGAGGGGATTCCCAAGAGATGAAAATCTGACGGGGCATTCACAGAGCGAAAGAAGAATCCCAAATCTTCGAAGACCTCACAGACAATCTCGAAAGCTCCTGGGCATGAGCCCAAGCTCTCTCAGCAATCATCCTGGTAGAGCTTCTGACGAGCGAAAGACTATATTATTCTGGGTGAGCCTGTTGGCTTTGACTCCTTAGTTTTGATGATCAACAAAAGGTTGAGTATATGTTTGGACTAATGTTTAATCTCAAGATAAAGTTTCAGGACCTAGGTTATTCAAAAAGAGTATCAAAAGGACAATGATGAAACTAAGTTTACCTGATTTGGAAAAGAGCTCTTCTACCTTGGACAAGATCAAAATTCTCATAATGGACCTTCTTGTTAAGAAATATTTGACAAAAGAAACAAAGGCTTAAAGAAACTCAAGCATGGCACGCATATCTCAAGAGTTTCAGAAAAATTCAGATCAGAGGTCGACCCCCAGAGGTCGACACCTTGTCAAAGGTCGACCACCAGAGGTCGACTCATGAAGAAAAGGAAAGTTCAGCATGGCCGGCATGGCAAAGTCTCAGTGGCACGCTTCAGAGGTCGACCACCAGAGGTCAACACCTGTCCAGAGGTCGACACCAGAGGTCGACTCATAGCCTGAGAATTCAAAATGGGCAGAACTATGGTATTCTGAACTTTTGCCTAAATTTTACTGGAGGTCGACTCATGAGGTCGACACTTGACCCAGAGGTCGACTCATGAGGTCGACTCATGGCATAACGGCTAGTTTTTCTGAACTTCTGATTTGATTTCCAACGGCCATAAACGGCCATATTTTTGAATCTAACGGTCTTGTGGAGTTGTTTCAGCATGAATGAGGTATTTAACCTCCACCAAACTTCAAAAAAGACAAGGAGACAAAGTGAAAAAGTGTTGATTCAAAGTACAAAGCCTTCAATCACTTCCAAGCCAAAAGAGTGAGAAAACCAAGAGATTTCCTAGCAAAAAGTTTTCCATCTTTGAGGAATCCAACATTCAAGTATTTGGCATTTAGTGAGGTCCAAAGATTCCAAGGGAAAAGGGTTGAAGAGTCTCCATCAAGAGCTTCAACGAATTTCTTATTGCTCAAAAAGGAGTTTGTTTCATTTTTATTCATTGTATTCAAATTCTATTTGTGGTAGGCTAGTTTCAAGGGAATTTGAAACTAGAGTGAGGTTTGTTGGTGAGCCAATTGATAAAACCAACTAGGGTTGCTTGTAAGCCCGAAGCCAAAACAAGTGAGTGAGGTTTGTTGGTGAGCCAATTAATAAAACCAACTAGGGTTGCTTGTTAGCCCGAAGCCAAAACAAGTGTGTAAGGTTTTGACTTGTGAGCCTGGTAAAACAAGTCGGCTGTAATCTAAAGATTATAGTGGAAATTCCCAAGTGGAGCTTGGGGAGTGGATGTAGGTGCTAGGTGCACCGAACCACTATATTTCTTGTGTGTTTGCATTGCCTTTCTCTTTTACTTCTTTAGCTCTTTAATTGCCATCTTATTTCATTGCTTCCTTTGCACAATTATTAAAGCACTATCACTCTTCACCTTAAAACTTGATAGCACATATATTGCGTTAAATTTTTTTTTAAATACCCAATTCACCCCCCCTCTTGGGCACCATATCTGGGCAACAAGTGGTATCAGAGCACCGGTACTCTCTTATAGGTCCAACGATCTTGAGTGAAAGATCATGGCCGTCCCAATTGGAATGGGTATAGTTGAAGGACAAGCATCAAATCGCCCTCCTTTCTTTAATGGCACAAACTACACATATTGGAAAACTCGTATGCGTATTTATTTACAAGCTGTAGATTATCATATTTGGAGAGTAATTACGAAAGGGCCTCATCAGCCCACTCACTTGGTTAATGGCATTATCACCCGAAATCTGAAGAAGAATGGGATGACAATGACATCAAACAAGCTGAGTTAAATGCTAAGGCAATGAATTTGCTATTCTGTGCACTTGACCCTAGTGAGTTCAACAGAATATCAAATTGTATTTCCGCCAAAGAAATTTGGGATACACTTGAGGTTACCCATGAGGGTACACACCAAGTGAAGACCACTAAGGTGAACATGCTCATTCATACGTATGAGATGTTCAGGATGGAACCAATTGAAAGTATAAGTGAAATGTATACTAGATTTACAAATATAGTAAATGATATGAGGAGTTTGGGAAAAATTATATCTAATGGTGAACTGGTTAACAAACTTCTCAGGTCTCTTCCGGCTTCATGGGATGCGAAAGTTACAGCCATAGAAGAAGCCAAGGATGTCAACACTCTACCTCTCGAGCAGCTTCTTGGATCACTGATGACCTACGAGCTGTCACTAAAGCAGAAGACAGTGGACAATGACAAGAAAAAGAAAGCCATAGCCTTCAAGTCCACTACAAAAAAGAGTCAAGTGATGAATCAGAAGAAGAAGCTGATGATGATGAGACAGCCCTCATTACAAGAAAATTTAAAAGATTCATGAGAAAGAAGAAGGGCTTTTACAAGAAAAGGCCACAAAAGGGTGATCACAATAAGGAGAAAGAGAAAGACAAAGAAAGGGATCCACCCATCTGCTTCGAGTGCAAGAAGCCAGGTCATTACAAAACGGATTGCCCTTTGCTTAAAAAGAGTAGAAGGATGTTGAGAAAGAAAGCCATGATGGCTACCTGGAGTGAAAGTGAAGACTCCAGCAGTGAAGAAGAGCAGCAGGTAGTCGCCAACCTATGTTTCATGGCCAATGAAGATAATGAGGTAAATTCTGAACCTGAAACTGAATTTACTTTCAATGAATTGCATGATGCTTTTGATGACTTAGTAATGGAATATGAAAAATTAAAATTGAAAAATAAGAAATTAAGAAAGCAAAATTTTGAGCTTACCAAAAATTCAGAAAAGTTTTCAAGTGAAATTGAAAATTTAACTCAAGAAAACAAGAAATTAAAAGAACATGTAAAGACTTTGACAAATGATAAAGATAATCTTTTAAAAGAGAATAATTCTTTGAAAAATAATAGAAGTCTTAAAACTAATGAGAACATTGAAAAACAAAATAAAGAACTATTGCTTCAAATAAGAATTATAAGGAAGAGTTAGAAAAAGTAAACCTTTTGTAGAAAAGTTTACTTTTAGTTCGGAAAAACTGAATATGCTTTTAAATAGTCAACATGCAGTGTTTAATAAAGCTGGACTTGGATTTAAGCCACACAATCAACAAAAGCTTTACAAAAACTTTTTCATACCAGCATCTTCTAATATTACCTGCTATGCATGTGGTAAAGTAGGTCATAAATCATATGTTTGTAATAGAAGAAAATTAAATACCTTTAAAAAGATTTGGGTTCCAAAAGGAACCAATTTGACTAACCCTAAAGGACCCAAGATGACTTGGGTACCTAAAGTTTCAACTTGATCATTTTTTTGCAGGTGTGCCTTGCAACCAAAAATAAAAGAAGAATTTGGTATCTGGATAGTGGTTGCTCAAGGCACATGACTGGGGATGTGAAGCAATTCTCATCACTAGCTGCTATTGATGGTGGAAACGTTACCTTTGGTGATAATGGAAAAGGCAAAATCGTCGGTATTGGTAAAATCCATATCACCCCTAATGCTTATGTAGACAATGTATTATTTGTTGATGGCTTGAAGCATAATCTTTTTAGCATTAGTCAGTTTTATGATAAAGGTTTTAAAGTAACTTTTGAATCATCTTTGTGCATGGTATCTAGTCTAGATGTCGATGGCATCAAGTTCACTGGTCTTAGGCATGGAAACATTTACATGGTTGATCTTGATGATCTAGCCATGGAAAGTGGTCAATGCCTAGTGGCTAAGGAAGCCAAGGCAAGTGAAACTAGTTGGCTTTGGCACCGTAGGCTAGGGCATGCTAGTATGCAGTTGATTTCAAAATTAAGCAAAAAGAATCTTGTAAAAGAATTGCCAAAACTCACTTTTGAAAAAGATAAAATTTGTGCTGCATGTCAATTTGGAAAACAAACTAAATCTACTTTCAAACCTAAAGGAGTAGTATCTACTACTAGACCCCTTGAATTATTGCATATGGACCTCTTTGGACCAACCAGAACAACTAGTTTGGGAGGTAAAAAATATGGGCTAGTAATTGTAGATGATTACTCACGATTTACTTGGGTAATGTTTTTAGCTCATAAAGATGAAACATTTTCAGCTTTTGTTAAATTTCATAAAAGGGTTTCAAACGAAAAAGATCTCACTATTGTTTCTTTGCGTAGTGATCATGGAACTGAATTTGAAAATCATGATTTTGAAACTTTTTGTAATGAAAATGGTATTAGTCATAATTTCTCTGCACCTAGGACACCTCAACAAAATGGGGTGGTAGAAAGAAAGAACAGGACTCTTGAAGAAATGGCACGCACAATGCTTTGCGAAAACAATTTACCTAGATATTTTTGGGCAGAAGCCATTAATACTTCCTGTTACATTTTAAATCATGTTTTAATTCGACCTATTTTGAAGAAAACACCATATGAGCTTTGGAAAAATCGAAAACCTAATCTCAAATATTTTCGTGTATTTGGTTGCCGTTGTTTCATATTAAACAATGGCAAAGATAATATCAGTAAATTTGATGCCAAGTCAGATGAGGGTATCTTCTTAGGATACTCTACTTCTAGTAAGGCATACAGGGTCTTCTACAGAAGAACACTTCTGGTTGAAGAATCAATTCATGTAGTGTTTGATGAATCTAACGAAAAATCTTCTAGAAAAGAAGATTCTATTGATGTTGAAACAAGTACAAAGAAACTTGAACAATTGACAATCAATGAAGATGAGCCCAAAGGAGATGATGATCAAGAAAGTCAAGATCAAATTCAAGAAATCAATGCAACTTCACCAAAGCCATTACCTAAAGAATGGAGGTATGCACATGGACACCCTAAAGAGCTAATAATAGGTGATCCATCAAAGGGGGTAAGTACACGCTCTTCTATTAGAAATGTTTGTGATTATTTAGCTTTTGTATCTCAGATAGAGCCTAAGTCAATAGAAGAAGCTGAAAAAAATTGTAACTGGATTAATGCTATGCAAGATAAACTAAATCAATTTAAAAGAAATAATGTTTGGACTTTAACTGAAAGACCCCTTAATGTTTCAGTAATTGGCACAAAATGGGTTTTTAGAAATAAACTTGATGAACATGGTATTGTAATTAGGAACAAAGCTAGACTTGTTGCTAAAGGCTACAACCAGGAAGAAGGGATCGACTTCGATGAAACCTTTGCTCCTGTTGCTAGGCTAGAAGCAATTAGACTTTTACTTGCTTTTGCTTGTTTTATGGATTTCAAGTTATTTCAAATGGATGTAAAGAGTGCCTTTTTAAATGGATTTATTGAAGAGGAGGTTTATGTTGAACAACCTCCTGGTTTTGAAAATCATGAATTTCCTAATCATGTCTTTAAATTGCATAAAGCATTGTATGGTTTAAAGCAAGCTCCTAGAGCTTGGTATGATAGATTAAGTTCATTTTTAATGAAAAATAATTTCTCTAGAGGTAATGTAGATAATACATTGTTTTTGAAAAAGAAAAATGATGATCTCTTAGTAGTACAAATATATGTAGATGATATTATTTTTGGTGCTACTAACGAATGTCTTTGTCAAGAATTTGCGAAGTTAATGCAGAGTGAGTTCGAGATGAGCATGATGGGAGAACTCAACTTCTTCCTCGGACTCCAAATTAAGCAAACCAAAGAGGGGATCTCCATCAACCAAGCCAAGTACACAAGGGAGATATTGAAAAAGTTTGGGATGGAGACTACAAAACCAATAGGTACCCCTATGAGCTCTTCATGTAAATTAGACAAAGATGAATGTGGTAAATCAGTAGACCAAAAATTATATAGAGGCATGATTGGTTCATTGCTATATCTAACTGCCAGTAGACCAGATATAATGTTTAGTGTTTGTATGTGTGCACGTTTTCAGTCTGCTCCTAAAGAATCACATCTCTTAGCTGTAAAACGTATACTTAGATACTTATCTGGGTCTATCGAAATTGGTCTTTGGTACTCTAGAGAGTCATCATATGAATTAATTGCATATTCTGATGCTGATTTTGCTGGGTGTAAACTTGATCGAAAAAGTACTAGTGGAACTTGTCAATTCCTAGGAGTTAATTTGATTTCATGGAGCAGTAAGAAACAGAATTCGATTGCTCTATCTACGGCAGAAGCCGAATATATAGCAGCTGGAAGCTGTTGTGCTCAGATTTTATGGATCAAACAACAACTCGAGGACTTTGGCATCAAACTAACTAAGACACCCATAAGATGTGATAATACTAGTGCAATCAATTTAACGAAAATCCTGTACAACATTCAAGAAGCAAACATATTGAAATAAGACATCACTTCATAAGAGATCACGTTCAAAACTCTAATATGTTGTTAGAATTTATATGTACTGATTATCAATTGGCTGATATATTCACAAAACCATTGAATGAAGATAGATTTTGTATGATTAGAAGAGAACTAGGAGTCATTGATCCTTTTGCTTGAAACTCTTCAATTTTCATCAAAATTCCTAAAAAATGATTTATAAATTCTCAAATATGTTTAAAGGTTATTTTTCTAAATTTTATCAATTTTGTAATTTTACAGAATTTTATTTTGGGTGATTTATTGTTGGAGGTCACACTTGAGATTTTCGGAGGTCGACACTTGAGGTCGACACTTGAGGTCGACCCCTGAAAATTTTCAGAGGTCGACACTTGAACGGAAAATTGCTTTTTAAAAACCCGTCCGCAAGCCTTGTTTTTCTAATTTTTTCCTTTCTCTCCTTCGTGTGGTCCCCCTCCAACATTCCTAAACCCCTAAATAGTGGATTTCCACCCTTCTCCCTCAACATTTTGGGAAATCCTCTCCTCTCCTCTTGCATTTCTTCGATTCAACCCTCTTTTTGACCGTACTTTTGATTTTGGACAACCGAAAGCTTTCGAATCTATCTACCCTCTAATCCCGGTTGTATTTCAATAGAAAACACTTATTTCTACCATCCGTCTCTTACTTTTTCTCTATTTATTTTCTTTTTTCTCCACTCTCACAAACCCTATTTCACCATTTCACATTCTTTTCTTTTTCCCAATCCGCGAACCTCTCTTTCCCTCTCTTTTCCTCTTACCTTACCTCTTTGCATTTCTCCCTAAGTTACCCCTCATCCTTACACATGGGTCCGAGAAAACACCAGGTAGTAAGGAAAAGGAGACTGGAACAGGGGCAGGGTAGTACTGAGCGGCGAAGGAAAGTCAGACATGAGCGTGAGCCGACCCCAGAGCCACCTGCACCAGTGCCAGCCAGCCTAGTCCGGAAGAGCATTGCTAGTGGGAGGCGCGTGGATATTCCATTCTGGGATCAGCATCACTTCTTCATTGGAGATGTACTGAGAGATGCAGGTATGGTCCATTTTTGTACAATGTCCGAGAGATTCTACCCAGACCTCATCAGGGAGTTTTATGGATCCATGGCCACTGATGGCATTGGATGGTCTGCTACAGTTCGAGGGATCGAGATTCCAGTGACACCTGAGGTCATCAGTCGCATCTGGAGGATTCTACTTCATGGCACTGCTGCCACTACGATTAGCGACAGAGAGCACGCCTTCAGGTGTTTCCTAGAGCGTGAGGATGTTAGCGGCATTTCCACAGTAGCCGCTAACCAGCTTTCACTGGAGATGAGAGTGCTGCATCACATCATCGCCCGTATCTTGATTCCGAAGAGCGGGAGATTTGATTTTATTACTGAGCGTGAGCTGGTGTTGATGGTGTCCCTGAGTCAGCGGACTCCCATCAACCTCCCCAGGATCATGCTTCAACAGATGGGTGAGGCAGCTTCTCACAGGAGACTCGTTCAGCCGTACGGCATGGGACTGACTCAGATATTCAGAGAGCATGGTGTCTCATTCGACGGTATACCCTTCAGTCAGCTACAGCACACAGATACTTATGGAGAGAAATCCCTACATAGGATGGGATTTCGACCGATTAGTGACCGATGGGTACGACGAGAGTCTAGCCAGGAGCCAGATGAGGAGGATGAGATCCGAGCTGCTGAGGTAGGGCCTTCAGGGCCTACTGATCATGGTACACCTCCTCGCCCAGCACCAGAGACAGAGACTGCGGAGCCTGAGCCATTCACGCCACCACCTTCATCAGCTCCGGCACCTACTATTACTGCTACACCACGGAGGACTTCAGTGAGGATATCGGACTTCGAGCAGCGAGTGACTGATCAGATTTCAGAGGTCCGGACAGAGATCACTGGTGTACGACAGGAGCTTCATGATCTGCGGATACACACAGACACACGCATTAGTGCTCTCTCAGCTAGTATGGATACAGGATTCAGACAGATCCTCAGCTTATTGAGATTAGCACTACCATCAGGGACTGCAGATCCGACAGTATCTCCTCCACATGATGATGATGATGATGATGATGCTGATGAATCTGGTGGATACAGTGACAGTGATGGAGATCAGCCTGGAGCAGGTAGTTCTGATGTTCCACCTGCAGAGCCGATTCCAGAGATTCCCCCTTCAGCTGATCCTCCTTCCACTGATCTTCCGAGTTCAGATCCTCCAGCCACAGCTGTGCCAGTTGATATTGAGCCTACAGAGTCACTATTTGAGACTATCACTGGGATTCCGGATGACATAGATGAGCATACAGAGACAGATATCGATGATCCCACAGCTTATGAGCTAGTCAGCAGGCAGACCCCAGCTCAGTCTACTCAGCATGCTGATCCATCCACTCCTTCAGCTACTGCCTCTATCTCGACATCTGTGGAGCCCTTACCTAGGACATATAGATCTCGTAGGACTACCCCTAGATCTGGTCCCTCTCTGAGGACTCGGAGTTCCTCTCATAGGACTCCAAAATCCTCATCTAGGATCATGGCTCCTGTATCTTTTGACATACCTTCTGATGAGGAGTAGCCTCATAGTTTTATTTGTTGTACTTAGTTTGCTTGTGTATGATCTGTTGTATCAGTATTTTGTGCCTACTTTGTAAGCAATTTTGTAACTGAATACATTTGTTTTTATCTACATTGTGATATTTTATCTATCTTGTGCCATTTTATCTGATACCAGCTCTTAACATTTAATTTTTTTTAAAAA
Source organism: Areca catechu (assembly GCA_021397845.1). Classification (NCBI taxonomy): domain Eukaryota; kingdom Viridiplantae; phylum Streptophyta; class Magnoliopsida; order Arecales; family Arecaceae; genus Areca; species Areca catechu. Next base: position 77,009,951 of record CM038039.1, on the reverse strand, counting down.
ACTCTCAAGTTAGAATATTTTATTATATTGAATGCACAAATTGAGGGGGAGCATGCGTTTTATGCACCTAAATACTTCATTATAATTGATCATAAGTTTCATTAATACATCTTTCACTACAAAAATGAACTTTTTGATTTCTGACAAAAAGGGGGAGTAGTAAAGTATATATGTATTTATGAGATCAAATTTAGTAAAGTATATATGTATTTATGAGATCTAAATTTTTATGATACACTCATGCATGTAAGGATTCTTTGAAAATATTTTATTATTGCTATATCTTGCTTTTGGACTTAATTGCATATATACTCAATGTTTTGTCATCATCAAAAAGGGGAAGATTGTTGGCTTTGACTCCTTAGTTTTGATGATCAACAAAAGGTTGAGTATATGTTTGGACTAATGTTTAATCTCAAGATAAAGTTTCAGGACTTAGGTTATTCAAAAAGAGTATCAAAAGGACAATGATGAAACTAAGTTTACCTGATTTGGAAAAGAGCTCTTCTACCTTGGACAAGATCAAAATTCTCATAATGGACCTTCTTGTTAAGAAATATTTGACAAAAGAAACAAAGGCTTAAAGAAACTCAAGCATGGCACGCATATCTCAAGAGTTTCAGAAAAATTCAGATCAGAGGTCGACCCCCAGAGGTCGACACCTTGTCAAAGGTCGACCACCAGAGGTCGACTCATAAAGAAAAGGAAAGTTCAGCATGGCCGGCACGACAAAGTCTCAGTGGCACGCTTCAGAGGTCGACCACCAGAGGTCAACACCTGTCCAGAGGTCGACACCAGAGGTCGACTCATAGCCTGAGAATTCAAAATGGGCAGAACTATGGTATTCTGAACTTTTGCCTAAATTTTACTAGAGGTCGACTCATGAGGTCGACACTTGACCTAGAGGTCGACTCATGAGGTCGACTCATGGCATAACGGCTAGTTTTTCTGAACTTCTGATTTGATTTCCAACGGCCATAAACGGCCATATTTTTGAATCTAACGGTCTTGTGGAGTTGTTTCAGCATGAATGAGGTATTTAACCTCCACCAAACTTCAAAAAAGACAAGGAGACAAAGTGAAAAAGTGTTGATTCAAAGTACAAAGCCTTCAATCACTTCCAAGCCAAAAGAGTGAGAAAACCAAGAGATTCCCTAGCAAAAGTTTTCCATCTTTGAGGAATCCAACATTCAAGTATTTGGCATTTAGTGAGGTCCAAAGATTCCAAGGGAAAAGGGTTGAAGAGTCTCCATCAAGAGCTTCAACGAATTTCTTATTGCTCAAAAAGGAGTTTGTTTCATTTTTATTCATTGTATTCAAATTCTATTTGTGGTAGGCTAGTTTCAAGGGAATTTGAAACTAGAGTGAGGTTTGTTGGTGAGCCAATTGATAAAACCAACTAGAGTTACTTGTAAGCCCGAAGCCAAAACAAGTGAGTGAGGTTTGTTGGTGAGCCAATTGATAAAACCAACTATGGTTTCTTGTTAGCCCGAAGCCAAAACAAGTGTGTAAGGTTTTGACTTGTGAGCCTGGTAAAACAAGTCGGCTGTAATCTAAAGATTATAGTGGAAATTTCCAAGTGGAGCTTGGGGAGTGGATGTAGGTGCTAGGTGCACCGAACCACTATATTTCTTGTGTGTTTGCATTGCCTTTCTCTTTTACTTCTTTAGCTCTTTAATTGCCATCTTATTTCATTGCTTCCGTTGCACAATTATTAAAGCACTATCACTCTTCACCTTAAAACTTGATAGCACATATATTGCGTTAAATTTTTTTTAAATACCCAATTCACCCCCCCTCTTGGGCACCATATCTGGGCAACAGAGCCAGATATGGTAAGCAATGTAAACAAGGAAAGTATCATCGAAAAAAACTATATCAGGAGTCAACAAGCCTAAGAAAGTATCCTCTCTATCCTCCACCTAAGAAAATAACTCCTCAAAGCCCGACGTCCTCCACACGTGCCACACCCAAGGACATAGAAACAAAGCGTCGGCCTGCATCTCGCTGTCTGTCCCACAGGCTGGGCATATTGGAGATAAGTGGAGACCTCTCGATATCAGGAAATCTTTAATAGGGAGATGATGCAATATAAGTTTCCATAAAAAAAGGGAAACTCTGGGATGAACCGAAAGCATCCAAACCAAACCAATACGATGGGGTACGGGCGGATCAGGAGCGAATATGATCATCAAGTCAAACATCCAGGCACGAGGAATGGTAGAGTGCCTCCAAATCTTGACATCCAAGCATAGATGGACCGATAGAATAATAGATAATACCCAGTGACCAAGAATGTCCCTGAATATCGAAAAAACATACATGGATCCCACTAAGAATGCCTCGGAACGAAGAGATTTGAGATGAAGATCATGTCCGAAGTATCGATAGAAATAAAGGTGGGCCACATGGCTAAAGAAAATCAGAAACCACGGGTCCAACATGAACCTGATCGATCTGCCATCCCCGACAACCCAAGAAATATGAGGGATATTAAGTAATGCTCTAGCCATCATCTCCCTCCAGAAGACAGAGCAATGCCTGAAAGGTCGCTGGCCGGTGTCAAGAGGAGCTGGATGGTCACCATATCTAGCTCTCATCATAGATGACCATATACTGTCAGGATATAAATAGAATCTGGCTACATGCCTTCCTAGCAAGGCCTCCCTCCTGGAAACAAGAGAGTGAATCCCCAAACTGCCAATCAGGGTTGGCTGACATACTATCTATCACCTCATCAGGTGGATCCTCAGGCATGCTGAAGCAGAATTGATGCGGGATAATCCTAAGACTACCATGAATGCAAGAAAACAGAAACTAATTTTTTTGTAATTTTTTTAGAATTTAAATTTGCAGGCTAAAATCTCGAAATCAAGTAACGATGAGCAGGTAAACTAGCAATGAAAAGATCAAACCTACCCGCATATGAACTCATGTCAAAATAATAAAAGTAGGACCCGGGAATTAAGAAACCCCCGGTTAGGATAAGCTTACCTTCAACAAATCAGAAATCAGGAGGGGGAAGGATTTTATCAAGCACCGATTTGAAGATCTATTCGAAGCCGGGGTCACACAGCACTCGGGATTATTGCCTGGAAGACAAGCCTTTAGTTCCTCGATTCGGGCAGCTATCTCGGATCAGTCCTGAAGGCAAAGAGGGCCTCCTCCTTGGAGGTGAACACCACAGGGATCCTGCAAGCATCAGAGGTTAGCAAGAGAACAAATAGAAAAGCAAAGAAAAGGAACTAGGGCTGAAGGGATGGAATTAGGGTTGATTAAAGCTGGCAGCCTGGAGGGGAAGAAAGCTTCTTGATGTGGACGGCTAGGGCTTCTTCTCCTTAGGCATCTTAGGGTTTGGAAGGAAGTACTTTGGTCGGCCAAGGCTTGGAAGAACTAGGGCACACAAGAGTCACTCACTCACTTCAAACACAAGAACACAACTTAACACAAAATTTCAGTAGGGTTTTGATTCATGAATAAAGATTGCTTACAAGAAGGGAAGGGGTGGGATATTTATAGAGTTTTCTCATGTCCTCTCCTTGTTATGATAGAATTACAAAGTAGAGTGGGAGAGGGATTACAAAGGGGTTTAGAATTAGGAGTATACACTTTGAATGAAATTAAAACTTGTTCTCCTTGTATGACTTGGTTTTCTCTTCCTCCTTTGACTTGGTCAAGGGCTTTCTTTGGGCTTGAACGCCAAGTGGGCTTGGACTTGGGGCAGCAAGGGGCGTCCTCCATCTTGGGCTTAGGCGGCCTCTAAAGGGCTTGGGAGCATGGGCCTCCTGGTGGCTTGGAAACCCTGGGCTGGGGTGCCTGGAATATTCTTTAGGTATCTTGGTTCCTGGGATCTTCATATGTGGAGCTTCATGGGCTTGGCTTACTTTGCTCTGGGGGCCTGGTGAAGGCTTTGACTAGTGCTCCTCCTTGTATAACTAGACTTGTACTTGACTCAATTTACAGGACTCAATTAAATGGGTTGAGATAACACAACTTATTACAGGACTTAATGCAACTCAGTTGAGCTAACTTCAATACAAAACTCTCAACTAGACTAACTTTATTATAATACTTGATTACAAAACTTGACACATTATTAAGGATTCAAGAAAATCCTAATTAGTAAACCAGATAGGGCCCAGTAATCTGTGTCGGATCCTAGTGCCCCCACCAATTCTCCTGGGATAGGAGGAACTTGACCCCATCGAGTATGGGTCAATGTAGCTCTCATATGGATCAAGAAGGTCTGGGTTGAGGTGCTGCAGGTCCTTACGGGTAATCCACGAGTCCTCGAATTCTAGCTGACCTTATTATCGGACCAAATACTGTGGATAGCCTTTTATCTGGGTACTAATGGCTTGATCGTCCAGGATGCGTTCAATCCTTTCCTCACTTATAGGCCAGATTGTAAGTGGACTCTCTGGGGTGGGTTCACTCTCAAGGGAAGGGAGAGGATCAAAGAGCTCGCTAGGTATAGTTGCTGGCTCCTAGCACTCCATAAGGTCTGAAAGATTGAAGGTGGAACTAATACCTAATTCGGGTGGCAACTCGAGCACATAGGCATTGGATCCAACTCTCTTTATTATTTTGAATAGTCTAGCTTTGCGAGTATGTAATTTCTTTATGATCCCTGGAGGGAACTGCTTAGACCTAAGCTTGATCATTATATAATCCCCTGCAGAAAATTCTTTAACTTGTTTTTCGAGAATTAGCCAAGTTTTTTTATACATATATTTTATTACTTATGTTTATTTTTTGACTAATATCCTGATGCAAATGCTGTGCAGAGGTTAGTGCAGGTACAGACAGATGGATTAGGTATGTGGACTTATTAGGCTCAAAACCAACACTTAATAGACTCGACTAAGGCATTTCTATCGAAGAAAATTTATTGGATACTTTAGGTCTAAACATAACAGACTATAGACTCTCTAGGTTTGACCCTGGTTTGACATGCACATGAAAATTTATAATGAACTTCTAGTAAATGCCATAAAGTATACCAGAAATACGATGCAAACCTAACATACACAAGGAATGTATGTAACATGCTTACTTCAACAAAATGCAGTCTAGTGGTTAAATAAATATGAGAAGCTTCAGAAAAGGGCAAAAAATAAGAGGTAAATTCAGGGTTAGTTTGGTAGGATGGAAAATAAGAAAAGGGATTGGGGTCGATCGGATAGAATAGGATGTAAGAAGGGGTGTCAGGGATTAATCCTAGACTAATGAGGTTGACCTTATGGGGTTAATGTCTATCTACAGAGTTTATCTTATGGAAAAATGGGTACTAATCTCAAGAAAGAGATCAATTGGAGTCGAAAGAGGGACTTCATCCCGAGGGTACTGATTTAAAGAGATCAAGTCCTTAATAAATTGTTCTGGTTCTTGGATCTTAGGACTGAGCTCTGTAATTGGGCTTTCTTCTAGTGGCTCCTCGGGTAAGAATCTAATAGTAGGGTTGGGTTCCTCATCCTCTAACTGCTCTTCCACTACAGGTTTAGTCTGGGTGTGGTCAGGGTTAACTAACCTTGGATCAGCTTCTATATGGGTATGGTCAGGGTCAACTAATTCTGGACTAGTTTCAGTATGGGTATCTACTGGGTCAACTAATTCTAGATCTTCTATAGGTAACTCTACTAGACTTAATTCATTAATGTCATCAATGGGCTCAGGAGTTTCTTCCTCTAAATCTTTAATATGCTCATCATCTTCATACTCCTCTACCAGACTTGGATCAGCCTCATATACTTCTACATTGGGTTCAACAATGGGTTCAGACTCATCTCTATCTAGCTTACCTAGGTATAGGGTGCTGATTAGACACTGGCTAACAAAATGGCCTAGTTTACGACATTTAAAATACACTCTCGGGGGATTGAAATTTTTCTGAACCTTTATAGACTTGCCTCTATCTTCCCTATAGGCCATAGTGGTACTGGGTTGGGTTGGCTCGGGTTGGATTGGTTAGGATCTGATCCTGGGCTAGGGGCACTAGTCCTAGAGGGTTTAGGTTGACTAAAGGGATGTGGACTAATACTAGACTCAAATCTAGGGATATTAATCCTATGAGGTTCAGGTTGACTAGAGGAAAACTGATTAGCATTAGTCTAATACCTAGGGATTATGGGTTCCTGGGGCTCATAGGACAAGGGTTCAGATCTATTGTTATTGATTCACTAGACTCATAGGACATGGGTACATAGAATCTGGGTTCAGACTATAGGTTGAGGCTCTCTTATCCTGATTAAAAAAATCATAATTGGGTTTCATAGGGTTGGGCTCTGAGTATGGGTCAAGGTATTGGGCTTTCTTAGAGTTGGGAGGTGGGGAACATGGGGTTCCAAGGTCAGGCTCATGTGTAGGTCTGATATGGATCTCAGGGATTTTCTCTAGGTTTCCTAATTGGTCTCCTATCTGGTCAGACCTATGGATCATCTGATCCATCTAGGTGGTCAATTGGGCAAGCTGATTTTAGATTTGGGTATTTGATTGGTTAATCTGGGTGGTTAACTGGGTATTGGATTGGTCAAGCTTGAGGTTCAATTGGGTGGTTAATTGGGTATTGGATTGGTCAAGCTTGAGGTTCAATTGGATGATTAATTGGGTATTGGATTGGTCAAACCTGGAGTTCATCTGGTCAAATTGTTTAGTCATGGCCTTCATGAAGGTCTCAAAGTTAGAGTCCATGGTTGAGCTAGGTTGGAGTTTAGATTATTGATATTTGGTTCCTAACATAGTAGTCATGCAATCAATCAAACAAGTTAGTATGATGCAGTCAAGCAAACAAAGTGGAAATGGACTACAACTTGCTGACCTAGAGCCAAAATTGAATGGGTCTACTCAACTTACACTTAAGTCAACAACTAATCCTTCCACTAGCCAGGTAAGAGGTGGGGTGGTGGGAGGCTTTCCCTGCCTGAGACAGGGTCCTAATTAAAAACCACCAGTCCACTTAGAGAAATTACCTCTGGACCTCTAGCCTTAGACACCAGTTTTCAGTAATAGCTTGGGAATTAGGTGCACTTGTTGGCCTACACAACTCGGACCTGACCTGTTGGTATCCCTAAGATCTCTAGAGCAATTAGGTTGCTAATTGATTTTATTTAAGGCTTGGGTTCAGATGCTGGGTGGTTGTTTTGGGCCCAGGATAGGTTATGACCTCCTGCCCTGATCTGAGATATGAAATTGCCCCTAAAATTGATTGAACAAGATGATGACACACAATGAAATCTGATGCAATCTAATAACAATCAAAAAATAAAAATATTTTTTTAATCTTTTTTTGATGTGGCAAATTAAATTCAAGTTGATTAAATTATCAAACAAAATTTGGGCTTGGGTGAGGTAGGGTTTAGAAGTTGATTAGAATTGATTTAGTGAAGTATGCAGAACTGAAATTAGGGTTTGTTTTAATGCAGGAGTTAGCACAGATTTTAATGCATAAAAATTCTAAAAATCTTGCAAGACATAGGATGACGTACAAGAATGCTTCCTACCAAATTTCATACAAAAAAAAAAATGGTATTATGATGCAAAACCTAGGATTTCTAACTGGGTGCAGAAAAACATAGAATGTTGGTTAGGGTTTCTAGGATGCCAATTTTTGTATAATTTCTGATTCTTTAAAATCTGAGAAAAATATCAGTAAAATATAGTACTCAACAGATAAGATGTGAGGCAAATTTCAGAGAAATAAAAAATTCCTATGTTGATGAAATAGACCTAAACTCAGATCCCTAATGCAGATGACAGGATGTAGATTTTCTAGGGCAAAAAAAAAGGTGTGAAAAAATTCTATAGACTGAAATAAATCATGAGAAAATCCTTAAAGATACTATCAATTAAAATAAATCCATAAAAATAAAAATCAAAACTTTATGATCTACCTACATGCAATAAAAATAACAGACCATGTATAGGAATTATGAGATGCAGAAACTAGCCCTAAAATATGCTCTGATACCAAACTGATACGGGATGATCCTAAGACTACCATGAATGCAGGAAAATAAAAAAATTTTTTAATAATTTTTTTAGAATTTAAATTTGCAGGCTAAAGTCCTGAAATCAAGTAAAGATGAGCAGGTAAACTAGCAATGAAAAGATCAAACCTACCCGCATATGAACTCATGTCAAAATAATAAAAGTAGGACCCGCGAACTGAGAAACCCCCGGTTAGGATAAGCTTACCTTCAACAAATTAGCAATTAGGAGGGGGAAGGATTTTATTAAGCACCGATTTGAAAATCTGTTCGAAGCTGGGGTACACAGCACTCGGGATTGTCGCCTATAAGACAAGCTTTTAGTTCCTCGATTCGGGTAGCTATCTAGGATCAGTCCTGGAGGCAAAGAGGGCCTCCTCCTTGGAGGTGAACACCACAGAGATCTTTCAAGCATCAGAGGTTAGCAAGAGAACAAATAGAAAAGCAAAGAAAAGGAATTAGGGCTGAAGGGATGGAATTAGGGCTAATTGAAGCTGGCGGCCTGGAGGGGAAGAAAGCTTCTTGATGTGGATGGCTAGGGCTTCTTCTCCTTGGGTGTCTTAGGGTTTGGAAGGAAGCACTTTGGTCAGCCAAGGCTTGGAAGAACTAGGGCACACAAGAGTCACTCACTTCAAACACAAGAACACAACTTAACTCAAAATTTCAGCAGGGTTTTGATTCATGAATAAATATTGCTTACAAGAGAGGGAGGGGTGGGGTATTTATGGAGTTTTTTCATGTCCTCTCCTTGTTATGATAGAATTACAAAGTAGAGTGGGAGAGGGATTACAAAGGGGTTTAGAATTAAGAGTATACACTTTGAATGAAATTAAAACTTGTTCTCCTTGTGTGACCTGGTTTTCTCTTCCTCCTTTGACTTGGTTAAGGGCTTTCTTTGGGCTTGGATGCCAAGATGGAGTAGGCTTTGGACTTGGGGCAGCAAGGGGCATCCTTCATCTTGGGCTTGGGTGGCCTCCAAAGGACTTGGGTGCATGGGCCTCTTGGTGGCCTGGAAACCTTGGGCTGGGGTGCCTGGAATATTTTTTAGGTATCTTAGTTCCTGGGATCTTCATATGTGGAGCTTCATGGGCTTGGCTTGCTTTGCTCTGGGAGCCTGGTGAAGGCTTTGACTGGTGCTCCTCCTCTTGTATAACTGGACTTGTACTGGACTCAATTGGGTGGGTTAAGATAACTCAACTTATTACAGGACTCAATGCAACTCAGCTGAACTAAGTTTAATACAAAACTCTCAACTGGACTAACTTTATTACAAGACTTGATTACAAAACTTGACACATTATTAAGGGTTCAAGAAAATCCTTATCGGTAAACCAGATAGGGCCCAGTAATTTATGCTGGATCCTGGTGCCCCCACCAAGAATCCCATAGAAATGCTCGGATCATCTACTCAATCCTGAGGATGGCGGTCTTGGGAATGACTGCATTAAAGAGAAGATAAATAGGAAGAGATGTGAGGACCGATCTAATGAGGGTAATCCTACCCATAGTAGAGAGAGATCTGCCTTGCCAGCCCTCAATCCTCTCATGAATTGCCAAAACCATAGGGGCACATTCTGGCATGTTCAGTCTAGTACCCGAGATGGGCACACCCAGATACTGGAGAGGACCCTGGTGCTCAGCAATATCGAGAATATCTAGAATCCTGCGGTGCAGGCGGGTGGGCATCTTCAGATTGAAATAGATTCTAGATTTTTGTATATTAACTCTCTGCCCCGATGCCATACAATAGTCCTCCATCACTCTCCGAAAATCCTATGTAGAGACAACCAAAGCCCGGCCAAGCAGCCAACAGTCATCTACAAACAAAAGATAAGAGATCGCAAGAGCACCAGGAACGGGAATGTATGGCTAGATGACCAAATCTCGCATCGCTGCTCACAACGTTCTCAACAAGTAGTCAGCACTAATAATGTAAAGCAACGGAGAGAGAGGACAACCTTGACGAAGGCTGACATTTGATTAGAAAAACTCCATGGGGGAGCCATTAACAAGAAGAGCAAAAGAAGGTGTGATAACACAAGCCATAACCCTGGAGATTCATAATCGATGAAAACCAAAATCCTCCAGAGCCTTCACAAGAAACTCCCAATCCACACAGTCATATGCCCTCTCCATATCAAGCTTAATAGCCATCAAACTATGACGGATAGGAGCTCGTCGGAGATCAGATATAAATTCTTGAGCTATAAGCATATTATTAGAAATGCACGAGCACCAACAAAGGCTCTCTGCTCAGGACTAATCAATTATGGGAGAATCGGCTTCATCCTATTAACTATTAGTTTAGCACACAACTTATAAAGAGTGTTACATAAACTAATAGGTCTGAAGTGTCTAGGTTCAGAGGCATTAGAGCGCTTAAAGATGAGAGCAACATAAGTCTGCTTCTAGCTATTGGGCATTCTTCCTGAAAGAAAAAATAGCTAAATAGCAGCAACAACATTAGACTGAATAATATCCCAAAATCTTTGAAAAAAGAAAGAAGGAAAATCATCTGTGCCAGGAGCTTTGTCCTCCCCTAAAGACCAAAGGGTGGACCGAACCTCCTCCTCTAAAATCGGAGCAAGAAGCACTGAGTTATGAAAAGAAGAGACTATATCCAAAGGAGGAAATGGTGAAACTGAGTGAGAGACTCTGCTGGAGATAGACCATCTAGAAATGAAGTATGTCAACATCTCCCTCCTTATGGCATCCTCATCCTCAAGCCACTGACCATCAGTAAAGTGCAAGGCTCTAATTCTATTTTTATGTCTGCGGATAATGGTAGCTTGGTGAAAGAAGTGGGTATTCCTGTCCCTCTCTTGTAGCCACTGAACTTTGGATTTTTTCTTCAGATAACTTTCTGATTATGAAGAAGAGAGTGATGCAAAGATAGGTGAGTCCGAAGTAGTGATATATCATCCTCCGATAAACCCTAAATCCTCTCCTCCTTATCTTGCAGATCCTTGATAGAGCTTTCAACAGACTCCAATTTAGCAAACACATTGCCCACCTCAACCCTATTCCACCTGAGCAAATGCCTCCTAAGAAGCTCTAATCTCCTAGAATTGCGGTAAGAGGCATCTCCCTGGACAGGGATCCTCCAGACCTCCTTGACGATATCCCTGGATCTCGGGTATGAGAGCCAGAATTTCTCAAATCTGAATGGGATGGACCCCCAAGTTGAAGCGTTAGTGGATAACAGAAATGGGCAATGATCTGAGACAATCCGGCTAAGGTGCCAAACTATATACTCTGGAAACAAACTGAGCCAAGGGGGTAGCAAAGAATCTATCAAGCATCTCCCACACTCTAGCAGCTCCTGAACGGTTATTGCACCAGGTGTAGCAAGGCCCAACAAAATCCATGTCCACCAAACCATTGCTATGAATGAAGTTGGCAAACTCCCTTGAAGATATATCATCCACAAAGGGTCGACCCCCTCTTTTCTCCTTAGCCCGGTCCACACAATTAAAATTTCCTACAACAATTGTTGGAAAGCCTTGATCAACCAAAGCCAATGCCTCCTCCCAAACCACCCTTCTCTCCCTATAAGCAGGCTGGCATAGACACCACATAAAAGCCAGGTAGGCCTATTCAGTTTCGACACCACTATCACCACCGTTGAGATGAGCGATGAAACACATTTACTCTGGCAGCCTCCATATCCCAAGTAACTACGATGCCTCCGGACTGACCCTGAGAGTCAATCGAATAGAAGCCCCAATCATGGGGAAGACTACCGAATTCGTTCCAGACTGGGCCCAGATAGCCGAGTCTCCAGAAGAACACAAATATTAGGATGAAATAACTGAACAAACCTAATATAAGAAGATAAAAAGGAGGGTTTCCCCACCTCCCTTACATTCCAGATAAAGGTTTTCATTATAATTAAGAAGAGTTGGATGAAGCAAACCCCTATCTAGCTTCACCCCCAGATTCTTCAAGCATTTTGACCCCTACTGCATTCCCCCCCCCCCCCCCCCCCCCCCGCCTCCAACGCCTGCTGTAGCTTCTCTGCTATGGCCTCATGCTCCAGTTCCACCTGATGGTGCCCAGTTTCAAAATTCCCAAAGATAGAGCAAAGCCTCTGCTCCTTGGACAAGCCCCTTGGAGAAGATTCAATTGAAGCCATACTCCCTCACCCTCCTTGAGATCCTTGGACCCAGAAACCCTAGAAGAGACCTTGCCCGAGGGTTGACACACCCCAGCAACCACCGAACTAGGAACAAGACCCCCTCCCTTCCTTTGACAATCCTGAGTCCCCTACCCTCTCCTGAGCCCCCTGAGTCTCCTGATTCCCCTCCCTTCCCCTGTGACCCCTGAAACCCTAGAGACTCCTTCAGACCCTCAACCACCCTCACTTCCCCTGAAACTCCTGCCTTCCCCCCAATCCTCTTAAAATCCCTCCGCTTCTCCTCTAAGTTCCCTTTTTCTCTAGACAGAACAGAAGAAATTTGAACAGAAGAGACCCATGATTGCCCTCCCTGAGTGCTATCATTCCCACCCTTTGCCCCCAACAAGCAAGGAACAGGGGAACTGACCTGTTCGATCGAAGCAAAGGCAGACTTGGGAGATGTTGGCCCTCGAGTGCTAGGAGCAGAGGACTTGGAAGGACTTCTACTTCTCTTTAGCGATACCGACCTGTACTCCACCATCTATTGATCCCTCAGACCAGCTTCTTTTGGTAGGACCAGCACCATACATTCAGCAAGAGGCCCGAAAGACCCTTCAGCCACCAGCAGAGGTGCGCCACTTTCTGGGTGCTTAGTTTGGGTAGCATCTGGGGACTGGCGCCTCATCACCTTTGATGGCTTCTGCCATCCATCTAAGTATGGTGATGAATTGGGGGAGGAGGAGGATGGCATCAGTGTCGATCGAGGAGGTGAGGAGGAGGGAGGGTCAGAGGAGGAGATAGGTTCCTTACCCTTCTCCGAATCCCTCCTGGCTTTCCTTGGAACACTCACCGACCGTGGCTGGCGAACACGCGAAGTGACGATCCAAGGCCCGAATCTCGGTCACTCTTCACTGATAGTGGCCTTCCCCTTCGAACCATCCGGAACTGGCATCCCCTCGACACCTTGCATTCTTGATAGTTGAGCACCATCATGCACCTCCTCCGCCACCACATTCTCTGTCCAAAGAGGATGACTCCCAGTATGCTCCTTCAGAACCCCCTCCGAGAACCCACATCTGTCGATGGTGTGCCCAATTCTCCCACATTTGAAACAAACAGTGGGAAGGTTTTTATAGAGGAACTACTGCCAGAAAACCTTCTGCTTCCCCTGAATCAAGACACCAGGTTTGAGTGATTTTGAGGCACTAGCTCCACCCTCACCCTAGCATAACCTATCTTTCTTAGAAAATCCATGAAATTGTCACTAGAGATAGGGTTACCTGCCTCAGCGGCCACCACCATGATCATCAATTGAACCCAGTATTCCAAGGGGAGCTTCGGGAGGTGCAACCAGACGATGGTTTTCTGAATTGGCTTGTGACATGGAAGGAAGTCGAGTACCCATCTTTTCAATGCCATCAATTAGCCGGTCACAAACCAAGGACCACCTGCTAGCACCCGTGCGTAGTCCCCCTCCTAGATAAGGTGAAGCACCATGTGATCGTTAGCCACCGGGAACACCTTCGGGTCGTAGTCCAAGTTCAGCCTCATCCGAACTTCCTTAGACAACCATGCCGTAGAGACCCTACAGCCCAAGCTCTGGAAAATGACCGTCCACCTCTCCCACTGACGGTGAGAGTCATCGAGCAGAGATCCCGGTAGTTCGAGAACATTGGAGAAGAAGGATTATAGCTGTTCAATCTCCTCTGTTATCTTGTGAGAAGTCCAAACAGGAGCTCGAGAAGGGCCCTGCACCACCCTTGCCCACGAACGCTCCCCTTTAGCTCTCCCCTCCATCTCCGTGCCTTCACTACAACTGTGATGATCCCCTTCCGCCATTCGAGCACCAAGCATTTGAAGAAAATCCAAGAAGAAAACCCAAGAAGATGATCAAGCACACTTCCCAAGAAGAAACTTAAGAAGACAATCAATCATTTTTGTAAGAACTCAACCATCCTCTTTCTTGAATAAAGATCTGAGTATAGATGAAACTTTGATAAGAATCTTCTAATCACAATTTTGATTGAACCCTTTTTCTTATGAAAAACTCTTCAATTCATCCTCTTAAGTGTAGAAACTAAATTATACCATTATCAATTTTCAACAATCTTTTATGTGAGCACCAACCTTCTGTTATTTGATAATTTTTTATCTATGAAGATCATTGGCCTTCGATTGCCTTTATTTTGAGCATCAATCTTTTTTCAATCATATTTTTATTTACAAGGATCATCAGTCTTCAACTACCTTCTCTTCGAGCATCGATCTTCTTTTCTATAATATTTTTATCTACAAGAAAAATAATAATTTTCAATCTCAAGTTGGTACCTGTAATTCCATCTTAATTTTTGAGAGAGAGTGTTAGCATGGATTTAAGGATCATATATCTATCTATAATATTTTTTGATTAGTATGATTAGAATAATTCTATATTAATTATTATTATTTATATTTTTATATAAAATTTGTATACTATTATAAGTAACTCTTGAATACATTGAATAAAATTGAAACAGAGATCGATAATAAAATTATTTTTCTCTCTCCTTCACTACAGCAAAAAAGGCATATAGTCGTGGTCAAAATCGTGGTAAAAAAATATAAAAAATTATTGATAAAAGTTATTGGTAAATCCCATAATATGTGGCATCGCTAAAAATTATTGCCATGATTTTGGTAAGCATTGGTATAAGCAAGTCTATAATAATTATCTTGAGTCATCATGTAGCGATGATTTATGACCATCAGTATAACTTATTATAGTAATTTTAATCATTACTAAAGATGTAACTTCAATCAAATATTTTTTAAAAAATAATGCTATATTTTTAATCATAAATATTTTATACAAAATATTAAAATTTTTTATAAGTATCCTTTATTCAATTAAACTTATAATTTTACTTAATTTTCTACATAAAGAATCAAATCTAAGACCTATTAAATATCAACATACTACTTAACTGCCATGGTAATCTTAACTTCTTATATAAATTCATAATTTATTATACTTATTCAAAACTTATTTATATTATAAAATATAATTATTTTAAATATATTATGATATTTTAATTTTTAATAATTAATTATTTTTAAAAATAAATTAATTCTCATTTTTTGAAAGAAAATAAAAAAATAAATTAATTTATTTTACTATTTATAACATTTTAAAATCTTATTATTTAAAATATTTTTAAAATATAAATAATTTTAATATATTTTTAATCATGAATATTTTTTAAAGTTCTTTAAAAGTAGATAATTCATAATTCTTCTTATTTATACTATAATTAAAAAGTAATGCTATTTAGTATAACATATTTTTAAAAATTTATATTATATATTTTATATAAGTATTTCTTAAATTTTTCATATGCTTTTAATATAAACTAGATTGATCCAGATCCAATTTCTTGGTTAAATCTATTTTCATGAAAATTTTTAAAAAATCACATCATAGACCATTACTTGATTATAGTATATTGCATTCAATATTAATAGTAAACTTTGTATCAAAAATTATTTTTATTTAATTATTAAATTATCTTGAATCATGTAGTTGAAACCATATTAGTTTTAAAATTTATTAAATTTATTTTTTCAGAAAATTTAAATATATTTAGTAATCAATTATTATCAAAAAATTAAATTAATCTACAAAGATACAAATTTATCATAGAAATAAACCATAAATGATTAATAATAAAAAAATTAGTTACATAATAATCTATAAATGATAAAATTTATTTCAATAATAAATGATCAATATTCTATAATAGAATTATAAATATTATCGATTAGGTTCTATTTAATTAAGAAATATTATTCTTATTATATATCATTGTAACATTATAAGTTTTAGTAAAATCTATAAATAATCATCATAATATTATGAATTTTTTATAATAATTTTAAAATTATTATAATGAAATATAATTTCTTGTAGTGATAGTAAAATATCGTCATTACATAATAATTTTTAGTAACATTATTGATGAAATGCTATAATACTATATATTCTTTATGATACTTTTTAAAATCTTTATTAAAAAAATATTCACAGTAATAATTTTTTTTGAATGTTACTAAAATTTTGTGGTTATAGACTTTTTATTGTAATGTCTCTTTCTCTCTTATGTTTTTTTATCTTACCAATATGTTAATAATTATAGCCTGTATTTATAATGAGATGACTAATGTCCATGATGAGTAAGTCTTTGTGCACTGCATGTGGTGCAGGAAATCCAATGTGGCCCGCACCACTTTTTTTTATTAGTCCATATATATCCTAACTAGCTTGATGGGACAAGGCAGGAGTTGTATCTTTGGGATTACGTTATCTGAGCATCACCGCATCTATAGTCATTTTAAACATGGTAATTGACCTTTTTGCCCTCTTATTTTCTGGAAGAAGTTATGATATGAAAAACAGTTCTTCTTTTGCAAACAGAAAAAAAATCCTAGGAGCAAAGCAACACCCCAACCTAGAGTTCCTTCCATTATTTTTGCCTATCCTAGAGTCCTCCATTTTTGTATTTTTGCTCTTCTCTTTGGTAGTCGAGAAGCCACTAGTGAGCTGGAAGTTCTCAAGTATACCTTCCTTCAACCTTTGATATGCATTCGAAATATTGAGTCAATGAAGAAAAGTGGTTTCGTCTTTCAACGCAGATGGTGAATACAAAAATACCACAAGAAGGAAATATAGATGGAGGAAGGAAGCAATGTACTTGTTGTTTATTCAAGAGAGGATGAGACCCCCTTAAGATCTATCCCAAAAAAAGCTACAGAACCAGAAATAGATAAGAAACTTATATATTTTAATGCAAATTTTTAAAATTTATCTCTATAAAGGGATGTCACGATATATTTTTTTAAAAATTAAATCTTCATAGTATAAAATTATAATACCATGCATAGTTTTATCACATCTTAGTTCAGAATTTATGATATCCAAGTTCAAAAACTACGACAACCCAGTTAAAAAACTACGACATCCATGCAGAAATTATAAAATAAAAGTTTGTAATCCCTTCTACCTCTAATACATGTCATCGTGGCTTGGTTTATGACTATTAAAAATTATCATGGATGCTATAAGATTAATCAAAATGGCCGAAACAGTATTACGATATCTTAGTATAAAAAATATGATACCCTAGTTAAAAAACTATGATAGCCATGCATAAATTATAAATTAGAAGTTTCTAATCCCTCTATCTCTAATACATGTCATCTGTGGATTGGTTTATGAATTCTAGAGTATCAAAAATTATCACGGATGCTATAAGATTACTCAAAATGGCTGAATCAGTATTACGATATCCTAGTTTAAAACCTATGATACCCTAGTTAAAAACAACGACACCCATGCATTAATTATAAATAGAAGTTTCTAACCCCTCTACCTCTAATATATGTCATCCATGGTATGATTTATAAATCCCAGAGTATCAAAAATTGCCATGGATGCTATAAGATTACTCAAAATGGTTGAAATAGTTTTACAACATCCCAATTTAAAAACTACGATATCCTAGTTAAAAAACTACGATATCCTAGTTAAAAAACTACGATATCCATATAAAAATTTTAAAATAAAAATTTGTAATCCCTTATACCTGTAATACATGTCATCCGTGGCTTGGTTTATGACTTTTAAAATGTCAAAATTATCATATTACTAAAAAATTAATCAAAATGATAGAAATAGTATTATGACATCCCAGTATAAAAACTACAACATCCTAATTAAAAAACTACGACACCCTTACAGAAAGTGTAAAATATAAGTTTCTAACCCTTTATATATGCAATACATGTCATCCGTGACTTGGTTTATGACTCCTAGAGTGTCATACAATTATCATGGATACTATAAGATTACTTAAAATGGCTGAATCAGTATTACAATACCATAATTTAAAATTTTCGATATCCTAGTTAAAAAACTATGACACCCATGCATAAATTATAAAATAGAAGTTTCTAACCCTTCTACCTCTAATACATGTCATCTGTGGCATGGTTTATAACTTCTAGAGTGTTTTAAAATTACCATAGATGTTATAAGATTATTCAAAATGACCGAAACAGTATTAGACATTCCAGTATAAAAACTATGATATCCTAGTTAAAAAATTATGATATCCTTGCAGAAAGTATAAAATCAAAGTTTCTAACATCTTCTACCTGTAAAACATGTCACCTGTGATCTGAATTAAAACTCTTACAATCTCATGATGACACCTCCATGTCATAACAAGCCTGTGTAAAAAGAATCAAGAGTAATTAAGTCCGAAATAGGAATATGAACCCTAGTATGCATGACATCCTACTTCAAATATTATGACACCCTGTATATTTTTATGCTAGGATGGCTTACATTTTTTATAATAGTTATTTAGAATTTATTGTTTAACTTATATTTATATTTTACTTATATTTCAGGTGATCTTTGACACGTGATTGGCAAGCATACCGGTCATGCAAGTAATACAGGGTAGTAACCCAATGTCGTCATCTAGGATCAGAGACAATTACGCAAATTATAATACCTACTTATACTATTTGGACAATTGATTTCGAGTAAAAAAAATTTAAATTAAAAATTAAAAATACTATCAAACTAAGACGGCAGCAAACTTTCAGAATGAGATAAAATCTAAAATAGCTAAGACGTTGGGAATTTAACCAAATCAATGTGATAATTTTTGCTGAATATGCTAATTTGATTTGCTGGTTTTACAAGCCAGCAGGTTTTCTTAATTGATTAATGTACTTTCATTCAAATTGCATTAATCCTATCCAAAATTATTAACCATGATGGTTAAGACGTTATTAAATGATTCATATGCATTAAATTTTTATAATCCTAATCACTACATAGATCAATCCTAGTAATTCAGGTAGGATTTAAATCTATAAATTTCTTTTACTTTTCAACCTAGAAATTTAATAGATCAATTAAACTCTAGATAAAATTCATTGAAGAATTCATCAAATCTCCAAAGCATCACGATCATAAAAGAAATCTCAAGCAAAGGAAAGAAATCAGATTAACCAATGAAATCCACAATCATCACATCAGTTAAATCCCGAAGCCTTAGCTAAAAAGAAATTAGTTGCACATATTCAGATTGAAAACAATATAAAAACAAGGAGAATATATATCAAATAAACTCACGGCTAATTAATTTTCCCTTCTTCCTTCATTGATTTCCTGCATTGATGTTCGTACCGCCTCTTCTGTGTTTTTCTTTCTTTTTTTCCGCGTTCCCTTCTCTTCTTCCCTGCATCCACTGTTTTATTTTCCCATTTTTTTTGTTTCGCTTTCTCCTCGCGTTTTCTTCTTTTTTCTTCCCTTTTTTTTTGTTCTGCTTTCTCCTTCATTTTTCTTGGTTTCTGCTCCTCTTTTTGTTAAAGGTCCTCCAGCAAAAAAACAAGCCAAGAAAGTCTTGCATAAAAAGGGGCTACGAAGAATATCTTGATGGGCTAAACCTTCCTATTTTCTTTTAGGCTAGGCCTTGACTTCTTCTAATGCATGTAAATTAATTTGGCAGCCTCCCTTTTACTTCTTGATCCGTTTTGCTTCCGATACTCTCCTAGCATGCATACCTAAAATAAATAAAATAATTAAGCATAAATAGACTACAAATGCTACTAAATTAATAACAATTACACCAAATTTTTATACATTTAAGATCCAAGTATTTCTATATAAATCGAATTCATCAAATACCCCCTAACTTAAACCTTTGTCGTCCCGAGCAAAGCATAAATAAAAATCAACACCAATTCTAAATAAACAATCAACCCGAGTAACAACTGAAATCTTCTCCAATAACTTTTCCTTCAGGACTATCAATTCATAAGATCTCAAAATATCAACCATAAAACTGCAATTCCTTATCAAGGCACATTATAATGAAATCAACTCAAGATTACTTTCTGTTAGCTTAAAACATTAATCAATACTTGTCACTTTTTCTTCAAACTATTACCAACATAATAAAATTAAGACTACACCTTTCAATTAGGTTAGTTTTTTTTTTTTTTTTTTTTTTTTTTTTTTTTTTTTTTTTTTTTTTTTTTTTTTTTTTTTTAAAGATGTTGTTGGCGGTTCTCAACTGTGTAATTGTTATAACTTGCCTTTTACTGCAAAAGTTTCAAAATTGGCTTTATCATAAAACAACACACTAGTTGAGTGCTTTGCATACTCATACGTTGGGTTACCGTTTTATGTGATTATCTGACATTGCTAGTGCCAAACCCCGGTTACTAAGTCATCCCAACATAGCAGAGTATGGTGCATGAGTTAGTAATTGCAGTTAGCATCTACTCTGTGTATCTTAATTTCATTATGCATAGCAATAACCTTCGGAGTCAATAACTTTCTTGACAAATGATTTAAGCTAAACAGAAATAATCTTTAATTTAGATCAATTGTAACATGCCTATCAAAGTTCATGCATTCTCATAGTCTCAATTCTAAGCTCCTAATCCTATCAAGTCTTCAATTCCAGGTCACTTTTGATTCATTCAATCAGTACACGAGTAGACTCCTTATTTAAAAGATAGTCTAATATCTCATACACTCACTCAGTTTAAGCAATAATTCAAGTTGATTGATGAAATATTTTTTTATATATATATTTTGAATCAAAATAATTTCTTATCTCAAAATTTCACTAATCTCCACTAATCCCCACCCCCAACTGAAAAGCAGACATTGTCCTCAATGTTTGAAGACAATAAAGTAAGCTAGTACAGAAGAAAGGGAAAAGGATAGTTGATACTCCCCTGGTTGCAAGACTCAATTAGAGATAGGTAATATGTGATCGTGTCTTTATTTGTTCACTCCATCCTCGCATGTTTCAGTTGCGTCGTTGATCACCAAACTTACATGGCAACCACATCTAATAAGAGAAGAACCAAAATTAATAGATTGAAGCATAAAAACATAAAACAAACTAAAGCAAAAAGGGAAAAACTATTGGGTTGCCTCCCAACTAGCACTATATTTAGAGTCTATAGCTAAACTGTCCTCTCTTCATGGGCCTCTCATCATAATGATGGCTTTGAAAGATTCAAAGCTACCACTAACATATGGTTTCAGTCTCTACCCATTTACCTTGAAAGTGACACCTTTTTGATCCTTCACTTCCACTGCTCCATAGGGAAAAACTTGTGTCACAGTATACGGTCCATACCATTTAGATCGAAGCTTACCTAGAAACAACCTTAGTCTGGAATTAAAGAGCAAAACCTGTTATCCCACCTCAAACTTCTTTCTCATGATGTGTTTGTCATGCCATCTCTTCGCTCATTCTTTATAGATCTTGGCATTCTCGTAGGCTTGCTCTCTAAACTCATCCATCTCATTTAGTTGCAATGCTCTTTTCTCACCTGCAGTAGTTAAATCAAAATTTAAGTACTTAATGGCCCAATAAGCTCTATGCTCTAACTCTACAGGCAAGTGGCAAGCTTTTCCAAACACTAATCTATATGGGGACATTCCAATTGGTGTTTTAAAAGATGTTCTATAAGCTCACAGTGCATCCTCAAGTTTTTCTGCCCAATCTCTTCTATGCAAACTGACAGTCTTTTCTAAAATTCATTTCAGCTCATGATTAGACACCTCAACTTATCCACTAGTTTGTGGATGATAGGCTATAGAAATTTTATGAGTTACCCCATATTTCTTTAATAAGTCATCAATTTGTTTATTACAAAAATGGGTTCCCTTATCACTAATTAGAGCACGTGGTACACCAAACCTAATAAAAATATTCTTTTTTAAAAATTTCATTACAAATTTGGCATCATTTTTCTGCAAAGCTATAGCCTCTACCCATTTTGAGACATAGTCAACCACCACTAAGATGTATTCTTTAAAAAAGATTTTGGAAATGGTCCCATAAAATCTATGCCCCATATATCAAAGACTTCACACACAAGTATATTATTAAGAGGCATATCATGTTTTCTAGAAATATTACCTGTGCGTTGACATCTATCACATGTAGTGACATACCTGTGGGCATCTTTAAACATGGTTGGCCAAAAAAACCTGATTGTAGGACCTTAGCAGCTGTACGAGTTGGTCCAAAGTGTCCTACCTTTTTATCATGACAGTGCTGCAAGATAGAATACATCTCCTCCTCTGGTACACTCTCCTGATTATGCCATCTGCACATACCTTAAACAGAAAAGGTTCATCCCAAAGATAATGTTTAGCATTAGCAAAAAATTTCTTTTTCTATTGGTATGAAAGATCATGAGGTAATACTCCACAGGCTATAAAATTTGCAAGATCTGCATACCAAGGTCGAGTACTTACCTGCAGCTCGAGTAAATGCTCATCAAGAAAACACTCACCAATTTCATGTTCTTTACCATCCTCCATGGACTCTCCATCTAGTCTTGATAGATGATCTACCACCACATTCTCTGCTCCAGATTTATCCCTTATTTCTATGTCAAACTCTTACAGCAGCAAAATCCACCTTATCAGCCTAGGCTTACCATCCTGTTTAGTAAAACGAAACTTCAAAGCACAATGATCAGTGTAAACAATTACTTTTAACAAAATCATATAAGATCTAAATTTATCAAAAGCAAAACTACAGCTAATAGTTCCTTTTCAGTTGTGGTATAATTCCTCTGAGTTGCAGTCAAGGTCCTACTAGCATAATATATTGGCTAAAATTTCTTTTCTCTCCTCTATCTCAACACAGCCCCTACAGCTTCATCACTAGCATCACATATTAATTCAAAAGACTATCCCCATTCGGGAGCAACCACTATGGGAGCATGGACCAGCTTATGTTTCAGACAATTAAAAGTAGATAAGCAGTCATCAGTAAACATAAAAGGAGTATTTTTCATTAGCAGATTAGACAATGGACATGCAATTTTTGAAAAATCTTTGATGAATTTTCTGTAAAAGCCAGCATGTCCTAAAAAACTCCTAACTACTCTCACTGATGTCAAGGAAGGTAATTTTTCAATTATTTCCACCTTAGCTCTATCTACTTCAATTTCCTTAGAGGATATCCTGTGGCCTAAAATAATACCTTCTTATACCATGAAATGGCAGTTTTTCTAGTTTAGCATTAAATTGGTTTCCTCACACCTCTACAATACTAAATTCAAGTTATGCAAGCATTCATCAAATGACACACCAAACACAGAAAAATCATCCATAAATATTTCTATGAAGTGCTCAATCATATCATGAAAGATGGCCATCATGCAACGTTGAAATGTTGCCGGTATATTGCATAGCCCGAAAAGCATCCTACGGTAGGCAAAGGTACCATAAGGACAAGTGAAGGTAGTCTTCTCTTGATCCTCAGGTGCAACAGGGATCTGGTTATATCCTGAATATCCATCTAAGAAGCAGTAATACTTATGCCCCGCCAGTCTTTCTATCATTTGGTCAATAAAAGGTAAATGAAAATGATCTTTCCTTGTAATATCGTTCAGCTTCCTATAATCAATACAGACTCTCCATCCGGTTACTTTCCTAACATGGATTAATTCATGTTTATCATTTTCAAGCATCGTAAAATCCCCTTTTTTAGGAACTACTTGTACTGGACTAACCCAATTACTATTTGAGATGAGGTAGATAATACCTGCATCAAGCAATATGACCGTCTCTGCTTTAACTACCTCTTTAATGGCTGGGTTGAGTCTTCTTTGAGGCTGCACTGATGGTTTGAATTGCTCCTCCATGAGTATCTTGTGTGTACATATTGTTGGGCTAATTCCATGGATATCTGCTATTGTCCAACCGATGGCCCTTTTGTGAGCTCTCAGCACCCTCAATAGCTTCTCCTCCATCACATCTGTCAAAAGAGAAGAAATAATTACAGGTAACTGAGATGGAGATAATAAAAATGCATATTTTAAATGTGAGGAAAGATGTTTCAGTTCTAATTTTGGTGGTTGGTTAATGGATGGTATGAGGTGATTGATAGCTCTTCTCTCCAACTCTTCAAATGGTCTCCTCTATGTGTAAATTTGTCTGCTATCCATCACTGCTGCATATGGGCTTTCTTCTTCATTGCTATGGTTTGAAATAAAGGTATGTTGCAATTCATATTCAGTCATCATCTCTCCAATCTTCTCTTGCATAAGGCAATCAATGCAGTCAATTTGAAAACATGATGCTACATCTTGTGGCTTTTTCATAGCTTTAAAAATATTGAATGTTACTTGTTCATTATGAATTCTTAATATCAATTTGCCTTCATGCACATCTATCAATGCTTTACCTGTGTTAAGAAATTGTCGTCCTAGAATGATAGGTATAACATGATCTTCTTCCATATCTAGGACTATAAAGTCAACTAGCAAGATAAATTTATCTACTTTGACCAAAACATCTTCTACTATTCTTCTAGGGTAGGTTATAGATCTATCTACCAATTGCAATGAAATCACGGTTGGATTAGGCTCACCAAGTCCTAGTTTCTTAAATATTGTGAGTGGCATTAAATTGATGCTAGCTCCTAAATCGATTAATGCATTAAAAGTGCAACTACCAATTAAGCAAGGTATATTAAAACTCCCTGGATCTTTAAGCTTATGTGGTAGTTTATTCAATAGGATGGCCGAGCATTCTTCATTGAGTGTCACCATCTCACAATCTTCCAGCTTCCTTTTGTTTGATAGAATCTTCTTGAAAAACTTGGCATAGCTGGGCATCTGAGAAATAACATCAACAAATGGAAGATTAATATGCAATTATTTTAAAATTTCTAAAAATTTAGAAAATTGCTTATCCATTTTTTGCTAATGTTGTCTCTGGGGAAAGGCAGTCTTGGCTTATATGGAACAACTGTAGGAGCTTTTGCTGGTGTCTCATCCTTTTTTTTCTTGTCTCCATCTTCATCAACAATCTCCTCTACATCAGGCTCTTTCTGTCGTACTTTTGGGTTCTCTATCTCTCTTCCACTTCGTAGGCTAATAGCTTGCACATGCTCCCTGGGATTCTTTTCTGTATTGCTTGGCAAAGTTCCAGGTCCTCTGTTAGCCAACATGTTAGCTATCTGCCCAACTTATGTCTCCAAATTTTTCAATGTTGCCTCATTTGCTTGGAATCTAGCCTCATTTTGTTGCATGTATTTTTACATCATATATTCCAAGCAAGGCCTCTTCTCTTCTTGAGTCAGTTGTGATGGTGGTGGTGGTGGGCATTGCTGAAAACCAGGTGGTTGATATAGTCTCTGAGGTGGTGGTGAATTCTGAATATTCTAGTTTCTCCAAGATAGGTTGGGGTGATTGCGAAGTCCTGGATTGTATATATTGTCCATCTGGTTGGTTCTGAAATTACCAAACACATAGTTAGCATTTTCAGGTATTGAATTTGAAAAGTTACATTGTGGGCAGTCATTGTATGTGTGAGTCCTTCGCATAGCTCGCACTCCATCACTGTAGTTGATGCCCGTGGTTGAGATACTGCCAGAGCTTCAATCTTTTTGTTCATTGCATCTAGCTGAGTTGGAAGTGTCGCCACAACATCCACTCCAAACACACTACTTGGTCTCCTGTGATTATGTCTTTCTGAGTTCCAATTCACATTGCTATCTGCCATATCTTCCAGTAGGCTATAAGCTTCATGGC
Source organism: Areca catechu (assembly GCA_021397845.1). Classification (NCBI taxonomy): domain Eukaryota; kingdom Viridiplantae; phylum Streptophyta; class Magnoliopsida; order Arecales; family Arecaceae; genus Areca; species Areca catechu. Next base: position 76,984,217 of record CM038039.1, on the reverse strand, counting down.
TGTATTTCCTTGAAAATGAACCACCTGTAGCTACATCTAAAACTGCTATCGTAGAAGGAAGTAAGCCACGATAAAATGCATGTACTTGTTCCCATATTTCAAGACCATGGTAGGGACACTTTCTACATAATTCCTTAAACCTCTCCCATGCCTCACTAAAGCTCTCAGTCTCATACTGTATAAATGTGAAGATGTCTAATCTAAGCTTTGCTGTTTTGGAGGGAAAAAAATATTTGTTTAAGAACTTATCAGCTAAGTCATCCCATGTAGTTATGGATTCAGTTGGAAAAGAGTTTAACCAACTTTTTGCTATCTCTCAGTGAAAATGGGAACAGCCTAAGTCTAATGGCATCTTTAGAAATTTCATTATGTTTAAAAGTGTCACATAGCTCAAGAAATTGACTTAAATGCTCGTGAGGGTCATCAGAAGGCAAACCTGAAAATTGGAGCAAGTTCTGGATCATTTGGATAAAGGTGGGCTTTATCTCAAAATTGTTCACCTGAACTGGTGGCCTCCTAATGCTTGATTGTGCTCCCGTGACTCTAGGCCTGATGTACTCAAACAAAGGTTTATCTCCATGTGGGTTTTGCACCCCCTCATTAGGTATGTGTAGGAGATTCTGAGGGTTATGTTCACCAGCATCTTCCATGGTTATGCTGTTGATATCTACCAAATCTGTCCTTAACCCTTCTAGTAGTTGTCTGAGTCCACATCATCTTTCCCTGAGCATTCTTTCTATTTTAGGATCAAAGACTTCCAAAGTGTCTGCAGTTCTCCAAGACATACAAAGTTAATAACATAATAAAAAAAATATCCAAATCAATTAGCATATAAGAGTTTGAATGTTGTCCGTTGCTGATCCCCGGCAACGGTGCCAAAGACTTGACACGTGATCGGCAAGCATACCGGTCATGCAAGTAATACAGGATAGTAACCTAATATCGTCCTCTAGGATCAGAGACAATCACTCAAATTATAATACCTACTTATACTATTTGGACAATTGATTTCGAGTAAAAAAAAATTAAATTGAAAATTAAACACACTATCAAACTAAGGCGGCAGCAAACTTTCAGAATGAGATAAAATCTAAAATAGCTAAGGCATTGGGAATTTAACCAAATCAATATGATAATTTCTTCTGAATATGCTAATTTGATTTGCTGGTTTTACAAGCTAGCATGTTTTCTTAATTGATTAATGTACTTTCGTTCAAATTGCATTAATCCTATCCAAAATTATTAACCATGGTGGTTAAGACATGATTAAATAATTCAGATGCATTAAATTTTTATAATCCTAATCACTGCATAGATCGGTCCTAATAATTCAGGTAGGATTTAAATCTATGAATTTCTTTTACTTTTCAACCTAGAAATTTAATAGATTAATTAAACTCTAGACAAAATTCATTGAAGAATTCAGCAAATCTCCAAAGCATCACGATCATAAAAGAAATCTCAAGCAAAGGAAAGAAATCAGATTAACCAATGAAATCCATAATCATCACATCAGTTAAATCCTTAAGCCTTAGCTAAAAAGAAATTAATTGCATATATTCAGATTGAAAACAATATAAAAACAAGGAGAATATATATCAAATAAACTCATGGCTAATTAATTTCCCGTTTTTCCTTCATTGATTTCCTTTATTGATGTTCGTACCGCCTCTTCCGTGTTTTTCTTTCTTTTTTTTTCCGCATTCCCTTACTTCTCTTCTTCCCCGCATTCGCTGTTTTCTTTCCCCATTTTTTTTGTTCCGCTTTCTCCTCGCATTTTCTTCCTTTTTCTTCCCTATTTTTTTTGTTCCGCTTTCTCCTCCATTTTTCTTGGCTTCTGCTCCTCTTTTTGTTAAAGGTCTTCCAGCGAAAAAATAGGCCAAGGAAGTCTTGCATAAAAAGGGGCTACGAAGAATATCTTGATGGGTCAAACCTTCCTATTTTCTTTTGGACTGAGCCTTGACTTCTTCTAATGCATGTAAATTAATTTGGCAGCCTCCCTTTTACTTCTTGATCCATTTTGCTTTCGATACTATCCTAGCACGCATACCTGAAATAAATAAAATAATTAAGCATAAATAGATTGCAAATGCTACTAAATTAATAACAATTACACCAAATTTTTATACAATTAAGACCCAAATATTTCTATATAAATCACATTCATCAATCTTATAATAGTTCGGCTGCCTAGAGTGAAGGCTTTGTAACTATTCAAAAACCATTGCAAGCCAACAGTGTATGTTGAAAAAGTATGGAAGATGGTTTTTCTAATCTTCATTTAGAAATCATCCGGAAGACTCCATTTGGTGCATTCATCAAAATACAACCATTCGTAGTCGACGGGCGACTCCTAGCTGAAATTATTAGATGTTACAAGGAAGGTGACAAGTTTATTTTTTGTGGCAAGGAACTTACATTCAACGTCAGAGACATAGCCCTGATTTTAGGTTTGTCATGCCATGGAAACAAGATTACAATGAAAGATCAAGATAAAAAGGAAAGGTTATTTCAAAAATTTGGTAGAAAATTAAATCTTCAGAATAAGGGGCTAGAAAAGTTGATAGTGCAACTTCATTTATCAAATATATAAGAGGATGTCGAGGACACCGTAAGACTTTGGATCGCATACATGTTTGCACCGTTCTTGTCTCCAAAGTCAAATCAAGCTTGCCCAAGATATATCATCCATTACTTGCAAAATTTATTTCAGTTGGGACAAATCGACTAGGTTTTCACAATAGAGGAGTTGACTGTTATGGCTCTCCCAGATGTTGCTTGTTGCTTGAGATTTGAGGAGCCAGTCCAAACCAAAAGAAGTGACAATGTTAGAAGGCGGTCAACCCTATATGGATGTTCAGCTGCTTTGGTGGTAAGGATCATTAATATGCAGCAAAAGTGTAATTACATTTATTTTACATCTTTCATATCTTTAAAGTACATGATTATTATGTACATGATTGGTTCCTCAAGTATTGCACCTTAAGAGCCCTAGCACATCCAAATAAGCTACCTAGACTGTTAAAGTAGTATAACAGCCAGGTGAAGACACAGAATGTTCAGCTTACGAACTTGTAGCCTCATGAGTTGGTAAGATAATCCATTATTTCATAAACGTATTGAATAATATATCATTATTATTAATATAAAGTTATTTTGTTATTATTCTTGGCTTGCAGGTAGATGGAGCTATTATGCCTATGATAAGGAATGGTGGCTTATCACTACAGAAATAGTAGCATTCCCGGAACTAGAAAAAAGTTATGCAAGCTATGCATAGTTGAAGAATAAAGTAGAAGATATAAAGAATAGGCTTGCCATTGTTGAAACCCTTCTCAATTTATTGGTAAAAAAGATAGCAATGCCAATAAAGAATGGCACAAAGGGGCGGAGGGAGATGATATTGAGGATGAGGTGGAAGTCATAGGGCACAATCAATCTATGATGGAGGAAAAAGTTTATGATACCCCTGTGACTGAGGTTGAACATAGGATAGATGAAAAATTGAAAGACACCCCTGTGAGTGAGGATGCTAAGGGGAGAAAGAAAAGTCTATGATTCTTTCACTTATTAAGAGGGTGAAAAACAAATCTAGACTGCGGAAGGCCTCACAAATGACAGTAAATTTTATTTTTGAAACATGCCAATCCCAAAAAAAGATAAAGATAGTGGGCACATCTCAGCCTGATGAATCAAATTTGAATCTTCAATTTGAGAATGATGAAAATTTGATCAAAACCTTTTTTTAAAGAAAAGATTAATTCATAAGTTATATCTATTTTTTCTATTATGTATACTACTTTATGGTCAACAATATATAATATCCTTTATGTTTATTAATTTTAGAGAGGTCATTATACCATAAATTTAAAGGCACTATCACAAGGAAAAATATTTTTAATCTGCTAAACAATGACATGATAGTTGATGATGTAAGTAATGGAGTATTACTTTGTTTTGTTCTTATTCTTTATGTATGTTATAATATAATTTTTAATAATTCTTATAATGATTTTTAGAATTGTATGAAATCATGTTACTTATAATTAATTAGTTTATATTACATTACTAGATAATTAATGCCGGGTAGGAGTTCACTAGAAATAATTGGATAGAGCATCCAGAAAGATATCATAAGTATATAATTGCACCTGGAATGACCTCCAACATGTGCCTGACATCAGTATCACCATTGCAAAAACTTGCTGGAATAGTCAGGACTATGATATTTGATGGAGTCAGTGATCAAGATAAGAAGGAATTTGATGGAGTCAGTGATCAAGATAAGAAGGAATTTTCGTTTCATTCACCATCATCAACTCAGACAATTTTCACTGGTACCTAGTTGCGGTTGACATGAAACAAAAATATTGATGCATCTGAATTCAATAAAATGTAATTCTAAGTACAAAGCGAATGTAAGGAAGTGGCATAGGATACTTGGGCCAATGTTTCATATATTTTGTGACAATGCTGAGATGAATAATTGGTCTGTGCAAGAGATTGTGAATGCCCTTCTCAACCTGTAGGATCTTTAGATTGCGGATTATATTGCTTAAAATACATGAAATTTCTTGCTCGCAGGGATAAGCTTGATAGTTGGGATTTCATAGAAAAAGATACAAGTATGTACCAGCACTAGTTAGTAGCAAGATTATTGAGAGAGCTTGAATCAGAAGATTGATAATGTTGTTAAAATTTAGCATGTAAAAATAAATTTTATTTAATGTACTTATTCTCTTCGATTCATGCACTTCTGTAATATGTTACAAAAATTTGTAAGTCAATTGATATTTATATTTTAAGCATCATTTCCAAAGAAAAATTCTATAATTCATTCAAATAGTAATATTTTAAATATCATTTTCTCATTATATAAAGTTTTTGTATTTTTGATGTTATGTTTACTTCTAGAATGTCAAATTTCTTCATTGATATGATGATGGTATAAAGAAATATTATGTTTCTTGACAGGATATCGTAGTTTTTGAACTTAGGTGTCGTAATACTGTTTTAGGCTATTTGATTAATCTCATAGCATCCATGATATTTTTTGACACTATGGGAGTCATAAACAAAATCACCGATGACATGTATTACAAGTAAAAGTGGTTACAAACTTTTATTTTATATTTTGTGCATGGATATCATATATCATAGTTTTTTAATTAGAATGTTGTAGTTTTTGAACTTAGATGTCGTAGTTTTTGAACTTGAGTATCGTAATATTGTTTTAGGATATTTGATTAATCTTATAGCACCCGTGATAATTTTTGACACTCTGGAAGTCATAAACCAAGTCATGGAAGACATGCATTATAGGTAGAAGGGGTTATAAACTTTTATTTTATATTTTCTACATGGATGTCATAGTTTTTTAACTAGGGTATCGTAGTTTTTGAACTGGGATGTCATAACACTATTTCGGCCAATTTGAGTAATCTTCTAGTATCCATGGCATTTTTTGACACTATGGGAGTCATAAACAAAGCCACCGATGACATGTATTACAGGTAAAAGTGGTGACAAACTTTTATTTCATTTTTTGTGCATGGATGTCATAGTTTTTAACTAGAGTGTCATAGTTTTTGATCTTGGATATCGTAGTTTTTGAACTTGGATATCGTAATACTGTTTCAGGATATTTAATTAATCTTATAGCATCCATGGCAATTTTTGATACTTTGAAAGTCATAAACTAAGCCACGGAAGATATGTATTAATTACAGGTAGAACGGATTAGAAATTTTTATTTTATATTTTTTGCATAGATGTCATAGTTTTTTAACTAGGGTGTTGTAACACTGTATTAGCCAATTTGAGTAATCTTCTAGTATTCATGGTATTTTTTGATACTCTGGAAGTCATAAACAAAGCCACCGATGATATGTATTATGGGTAGAAGTGGTTACAAAATTTTATTTTATATTTTATATGGGTGTCGTAGTTTTTTAACTAGGATATCATAGTTTTTGAACTTGGATATCATAGTTTTTGAACTTGGGTATCATAATACTATTTCAGGATATCTGATTAATCTTATAGCACCCGTGATAATTTTTGACACTTTGGGAGTCATAAACTGAACCATGAAAGATATGTATTATAGGTTGAAGGGGTTAGAAACTTTTATTTTATATTTTTTGCATGAATGTTGTAATTTTTTAACCAGGGTGTCGTAGTATTTATACTGTGATGTCGTAATATTGTTTTGGCTATTTTGAATAATTTTATAGCATCCATGGCAAGTTTATAATACTATGGAAGTCATTATTCAGAACATGGATAGTGGAAAGTCTTATTAGGAGTAGTTATTTACTTTACTTTCTTATTTCATACTAGGGTATTCTAAGTTTGTAAATGGATGTCATCCATTATATCAAGGGATGTCATAATTCTATTATCCCTATTTTAATTTTTGGATACTTAAAGTAGTACTAAAATTCACATTTGAAATAAACAAATTCAATCACATGTCCAATACATCCTATTTTAAATTGCTCCGAATAATATAAATATACACTGGATTGTATAAAAATTCAATATTTTATATCATCTCCTGTATTAGTTGACTGCATACATAAGCATCAAATTCATCAAAAAAAGAATTGGAAGATGGTATAGTAGATTCAATTACTTGTTCTGGTACTTTCACTATAATATGGAAAGTCTGCCTCTTGCTTGTACTACCTCTTCTTTCATTTTGCACAGGAGTGTCAACAGAAGCCTTATCCATTTTTTCCTTGATCTCTTTGACTTCTTCTCAATCCACTCTTAATTCTATTCTCTCTTGGATGACCTTTCATAGTAAGTTAGTCAAGATCTTGGATTAGAAGTTGTGTGCTTTGCTTAGCTGCATAGTTAGCATCTACAGCTCTTCTGAATAATGGTGTAAGATCTTCTATCACTAAATTATATGCATCTTCAAACATGGAGACTATCTCTACAAGCTTCATCATCCGTTGACTCATCAAAGCATAATATCTACGATCAATAAAATATAACATTTATATTAGGATTTTATGATATGTGATAGGTTTATGTAAATATAAAATAAGATATCTGAATTTAAATAATTCCTTGACTATGTAACATAATTTTTATGTGCTTTTATCATAAAATTGAGTATTACATTTGAGATTATCAAATTGGTATTTTATGTCCTTGCACCATCTATTCAAGAAGTACTTATTTGGGATATGAAATATGTCACTTTGATGAAGAACCAATAAGGCATGCCTATATAGGTAACCCTTGTATTGAAAGGATCCACACTGGTATTGAACATCCTTTAAAGTCTTGTCATATGAAATCTCATAATTTTTTATAATCTCCTTCTTGATTCTATCAACTTCAATTCTTTTAAATGATTTAATAGAATATATATTACAGTTGTCAACTTCTTTAACTAATTTAGCATTTAATATAGTCATTTCAAGGATCTCATTTTAACATTTTTTGAATATGTACATTGTATATTTTCCTACTACTTGCCTCTCAAAAGGAGAGGATGTCTTTAGGAAAGCATTTATTTGCAATGTTTTATTATCTTCCTCATTTTCTATTTCATATCTTTTCTCCAAGACATCTTCGTACTTATCGATGAATTTCTTGAATGTAGTCTTCGAGTTTATAAACCCATCAAAGAAGTGATTGATGCTTTCGCTCCTTTATGAAGTTGACATCCCTGTTTATAAATATTCAAAAAATAGAAGTATTAAAAATATAAAGTTTGTAAAAAATTTACAAATATGAATATTAATCAATCATAATGACTAACAAACCTACGAAGAATGTATCCTTAAGGTAAACTGGAAACCATTTATCCTGACATTTATAAATATCATTTAACCAATATACAACCTTGTATTCTTCATATTTTTTTATTAAATAAGCCCACCTTTCCTCAAAAGATATTATGGTAATTGAATCATACATCGCCTCTTCAAACTCAACCATAAATTTGGGATTTGCAGTGCAAATATGGCTAATCTTTTCATGAATCTTCTTTAATATATGCCAAAGATAAAATCTATGTCATGCATTAGAAAAAATATTCCTAACAGCAGTCTCGATTGCCTTATCTTGGTCAATTATGATGGTATTAGGTGGTTGACCACCATTTACATCCAGCCATGATTGGAATACCCATTTAAATGTGTCAATCCTCTCATCCAATAGCAATGCACAACCAATCAATGTGGATTGTCCATGATGGTTGACTTCGATAAATGGACAAAATGATATTTGATATGCATTTGTCAAATAGGTTGAGTCAAAGGTCAGTACATCACTAAAGTAAGTGCTTGCCAATCTTGACCTAGGATGGATCTAGAAGATAAACCTGAACTATCCATTATCATTCAGATCAAAAGTATAAAAGAAATTTAGATTTTTTATTTGCATTTATGTAAAATGGATTACCATTGACTGTGTATCTCCTTCTTTCAGCTGACTCTGACGTTCCCAATTAACAAAATTATGAGCATCATTCACTGTAAAATTTAATTATCTTCTACCCCCTTTCCTTCTAGCCATGGTAGAGTATATTTGAGTTGTGAAAATATTCACGGCATATAAATTACTGATCTCTACCTTTTCTAGTATGCTGATCCTCCTATGGGACCGTAGATAATCAGCTGATAATATGGACAGCTCATGGTTATGTTCTAGAAAAATATCATTCAATATCCACTTACCAATTTTAGAATTTAGTCTTTGCTTTTATCAAAGCCTTACAATCAATTTTATTAATCTCTAAGATTCATGGAGTTATCAATTTTTCTAGATTTTCCTTGCCTCTAACATATCAGGTGCTTGAAGCATATTTCTTTGTTATTGTTGGACCTACTACATACTATTGTGATTCCAAAACCTACTCTCCTTGCATATCCATTGTAGAAATTATATACATCATTTACAGAATTGAACTCCATTCCAATTTCAGGAACAACAGACTCGTTCTCTACATTCGAAGTGATAGGAGAAGGTTCATCTTATGAACAACACCAGCAACCTTATCCAAATGATCATCTTTGATTTTTTTCATATTTTTAATTTTGATGCCATATATAGAAATATCTATAAAAAAATTATAAACATTGATATACATAGTTTTAGATGATATTTTATCTATAGCATAATAAATAATGTGTTATGCATTGAATAGAATATAACACGATAATATGATAATACGGGCATAGAACCAAATATTTTTAAAAAATATATTTGAACTTAGGACACCCTAGTTCAGAAGTTACGACATCCTAGTTAAAAGATTATGATATCTGATCATAAAACATGAAACTAAATATATTAATCCCTACTACGAAGAGAACTTATCACTTGCGGACTGAGTTATACTCCTAAGATGTCATAACATGCTACGGATGCAAAAGGATCACAGATATATGCTGAAACAGTATTACGACACCTCAGTTCAAAAACTACGACATCTTAATTATAAAACTATGACATCCCTATACAAAATCATAAACCAGATACTTTGATCATCCATAACATAAGTGTTTCAGTATGCATTACTGATATATGACACCCATATTGTAATAAAATACTTATAAAAAAATTTCAGTATAAAAAACTTTGAAACATGAACAACTCGGTACAAAATAAAAAATAAAAGCTTTTATCCTCCGTCAAAATATTTTTAAAAAAAGAGTTTTCAAAGAATGACACCCTAGTTTAGAAGTTACAACATCCTAGTTAAAAGATTATGATACCCGATCATAAAACATGAAACTAAATATATTAACCCCCATTACCTAGAGAACCTATTACTTGTGAACTAATTTATGAAGCCTAGGATATCATAACATGCTACGGATGCAAAAGGATCATAAATATATGCTGAAATAGTATTACGACATCCTAGTTCAAAAACTATGATATCCTAGTTATAAAACTATGACATCCCTACACAAAATTATAAACTAGGTATTTTGATCATCCATAATAAAAGTGTTTCAGTATGCATTGCTGATATGGGACACCCACATTGTAATAAAATACTTCTGAGAAAACTGCAGTATCAAATACTTCAAAACATGAATACCTCGGTACAAAATAGAAAATGAAATCTTTTGTACTCTATTATAGAATATTTCAACCGTGCATTGGCTTGAATAAGATTGTTAGATTGTGATAAAAAAATCAGGAAGAAAAAATATTTCTAAAAAAAGAGTATTCAAGAAATGACATCCTAGTTCAGAAGTTACGATATCCTAGTTAAAAGATTATGATACCCGATCATAAAATATTAAACTAAATATATTAATCCCTACTACCAGGAAAACCTATCACTTGTGAACTGAGTTATGACTCCTAGGATGTCATAACATGTTACGGATGCTAAATGATGACTATAATATGCTGACATAGTATTACGACATCTCAATTTAAAAACTATGACACCCTAGTTATAAAACTACAACATTCCTGCACAAAATTTTAAACTGGATGTTTTGATCCTCTGTAATAGAAGTATTTTAGTATGCATTGCTGATATATGACACCCATATTGTAATAAAATAATTTTGAGAAAACTTTAATATCAAAAACTTCGAAACATGAATAACTTGGTACAAAATAGAAAATAAAAGTTTTTGTCCTCCGTCATAGGACATTTCAACTATGCATTGGCTTAAATAAGATTGTTAGATTGTGATAAAAAGATTAGGAAGAAAAAGTATTTCTAAAAAAAAAATTTTAAGGAACTACATCCTAGTTTAGAAGTTACGACATCCTAGTTAAAAGATTACGATACCCGATTATAAAATATGAAACTAAATATATTAACCCGGACTACCAGGAAAACCTATCACTTGTGGACTGAGTTATGACTCCTAGGATGTCATAACATGCTACGGATGCTAAAAGATGATAATAATATGCTAAAATAGTATTACGATATCCCACTTCAAAAACTACAACATCCCAGTTATAAAACTATGACATCTATGCACAAAATCTTAAACTATATTTGTTATCCCCTCCTATCATGAATACCTATCACCTATGGACTGAGTTATGAGTCCTAGAGTGTCATAAAATTCCATGGATGTTAAATGAGTATTATATGGTTTCCTACATCATTAATTTTCTCTAACTACCAAAACGGTTGGTATAATAAAGGAACTATAAAAAGAAAACTAAACAAGATTTTATGAAGGCTTGGTTTACTTTTTGTTAGAGATAACATTTTATGTTGAAGTTATAGAAGAAGTCTTCGATGGCTTATTCCAACCTCGGACCAACATAAAGCACTTTTTCAGAGCGTGAAAGAAGCTTATATTAACATTCGAAAGTTGATTCCTACGAAGGACTTTCAGAACATATTTTAGAGCGAGGGAAATTCTTCCTTCAACCTTTGACTGATTCCTTGGACCAAAGCCAAGGCATGTTTTAGACTGAAATATTTAACTAGAAGTACTGGGAACAATATTTTAGATTCACCAAAATCTAAGCAAGATGGTAAGAAAAAGTAGGCTTGAGGGAAAGGGTATTTTGATATGTATAAATAATTCAAAAAAAAGCTGAACGATAATTAATAAACATCACGATTAACTTTTAATCCGTTATATACCTCGTCCCATCATGACAATTAGGATATACATGGATCAATAAGAAAAAACAGTGCAAGCCACGTTGGATTTCTTGCACCGCACGCGGTGCACAAAGACTTACTCTGACCATGATATAGTGTAGCTAGTGCTACTTGGAATAGCGACCCATGCAATACATGGGCCTTCTTCATCATGAGCAACCATGGGATACACATAAAGAGTAATTCTATCCATCGAAGATGGTATAGAAAAATACACCACCAAACATGATTGAACAATATAAGCCTCATTTTTTAATATATAATTAATGCTTGTAGCTTTACCATTTTATTAAAAATCTTGAATAATAAAAATACCCCTCTCTCATAAAAAAATATGATATCCTGTGATTTGGATTATGATATTCCATAACTTGGAGTATGATATCCCATGTCATAAGATTGAGCGATATTTTTACCACTGAAAAAAATTTAAAGAATTTTTAATAACAAAAATATCTTCCATTTTATGACATCATGTGAACAGGGTTATGACACCCTATTCACAAATGGGTGTTATAAAGAAATGACATTTTGTCATTCAAAATTTTTAATAAAAAATAAACTGTATGCATTAAATACTTGTTTAAATAATAAAAATATCCTTCCTTTACGACAATCCTTTGTGAACAGGGTATCATAGCCCTATTAACAGAATGTCATAAAATTGATGATATTTTTATCATTAAAAAAATTTTAAACTTTTTCAATGATAAAACATTCTTAGTCTTATGACATCCTGTGAATAGGGATGTCACAAAATTTTTCAATAACAAAAATATTCTCGATTTTATGACATCCCTGCTCATAGACAGGTATCATAAGAGAAATGTATTTTGTCATTCAAAATTTTAACAAAAAATAAATTGCAGGCATTAAATACGTATTTGAATGATAAAATATTTTTCATGTATGGAATCTTTTTATAAAGAGGGCATCATAACATTGTTCGTAAGATGTCATAAGACGAAAGGTATTTTTATCATTAAAAGTTTTTTGAATTTTTTTCAATAATAAAAATATCTCTCAGTCTTATGATACAATGTATCATATTCCAAGCCACGGGATGCCATATACTAAATCATGGAATATCATAATTTTTTTATAAGAAGGATATTTTTAACATTTAATTTTTTTAAAAAAATTAAAACTACTGCATGGAGTGCATATTAAAAAGTAAAACTTAGATGGCCTGATTCGGTTGTGCGGTATATTTTTTTCTACCAAAAAAGCAGCGTACAAAAACTCTCTCTTTACATAAAAAAGAACATATTCCAGTACCAAAGCATAGATCTGGTGATTGATGGGCCCTGTTCCGAACAAAACGGTAGGCGAAGAACATGATCCAAACTCGGGATTCTTAAAAAGACCGAAAGCACCAAAGCGGGGATCCGGTGATTGAACGGCCCAAGTCCGTAGAAATTAATAGACTAAAATAATCCAAGGTCACTTACAGGTCAGGATTGTATCCTTCTTGCCAAAGAATGATTGATCTTCTTTGTCAACCATCGGATCATGATTTGCATAATTTTCAAAGCTTTCCGATCTCAACCGATGAAACTGATGCTGTGTTTTGATACTTATGCAAAATTTGATCCAACGGTATATGATGTGCAAGAAAAATCATTCTCGCGCGACAGAAACCCGCGGTCACGCAGGACCCGCACCCGTCACCATGGGATGCAACACCGTGTGCTGGCGGGAGGCGCCAGGATGGCATCGTTAGAAAACCGAACCGGATTTCAAAATCCGGTGCTGGCTCGAACCGAACCCAGCCACTTCCCGGCTCCCGCTCCGTTACCAGCCTTACTAGTTATGGTCCGTGCGGGAGGCTTTGCGTCTCTTCTTTTCCGTCGAGATTTTGTAAAGGGCAAGGCAGCGGTTTGGGAAAAAACATTCTTTTATTTCCTTCAACGTCTCTTGCTTCTTGCTCTCCTCCTCCATCGTCTCCACGCGCTTCGTCTTTCTCCTTTGATTTCAATCGCTTTGGACAAAGGGCGCTGATTGATTCCATATTCGCAGCGTCTTCCTCCCCCTGCTCTCGACCACCGACACAACGGCGGGTACCGTTTTATTCGATCTCCCACCAATTTAATTCCCCTGGTTTTTCTTTCTCTGATATTTTAATGCAATAGTTTTGTTCATCTTATGGCTGATTGCTTTGCTGCTTGAATGGTGTATATTTTCTAAGTTTTTGGATTATTAGCGCAATTGTGGTGGAAGCTCTATCTCTCTTCCCCTTTTATGTTGCTTACGGTACATTTTGCTTAATATTAAGTTTAATTAGACGTCATTTTTCCTTCAAACCTTAATAATTCTTTTTTTTTTTCCCGGCAATGCAAATTACAATGATGGAAAGCATGGCAACTGGTTTAAGTCTGCTTTTAAAAATTTCGTTTGAAACTTTAAAATTTATTGGGCGGAGAAAGACCGCAAAAATCTAAGCATTTTGTATCAAACATTACCATATTACATGACCGGGTGGGGCCTATGGGGTGGCTACACCGGGATTTATCCTCCCCCATCCCTTTTGCTTTACCAAAAAGAAAACTTCGAAATTTAAGTTAAAAGGTTATATGTGAATAAATTTGCAAGTGTTCTAGAGCATCAGGAAGCAAGAGCAGTGAAATTATGAAACTCCATGAAACGCATTGTTTCATATTTAATCAGCGCAGAGAAACAAGGATTTCCTAGAAGAAATATAAGCAATACATGAGAAGTTTAATTATATACATTACCACGCAATTCATCTCAACTGCTCGTCTAATGTGAATATAAAATATGATATATCACTTGATGTACTTTTAGAAAGGGATGGCTTGATCATTTTTCTATGAGTTATAGGCTTATAGCATTAATTTTTGAGTTAGTTACCTGAAATTCTTGATTCCAAGCAAGTACAAGATGAAAAGGGATTAAGTGTGCAGGAATAGTCTTACCTGTCTATTAAGTAGCTTACTGTTCTGGCCATTAAGCAATTACTAATTTGGATTGGGTTGATGGAGATTAGAGAGGTCTAACTGTTATTATTGTAGCGATGTTTTAAGGTTTAAGATTGCTAAGATGGTATACAAGCTAACTTCAAGGTTAATGATTTCTTTTTGACTAAGTTATTAATTGCCACATGATCATTATGAGATTTGTTTCCCAGCAGATTAGAGGTACTCTGAGCAACGATGTAGAGGTACTGAGTTAATACTATATAAACTTCCCAGTAATGTATTTTAGAGCAATCGCTTACCACTGAACCAATTGAGAGATCATCACTATCCAAGCCCTTTCCCTTTAAAACAAGGCCAACTATGGAGCACAGAAAGTTTTTGATCTACATACACAAATTTGATGTTGCACAAGTGCAAGGTACGTGGTCTTTTGAATAGCATGGTTACTGCTAAGCCACAAAGGAGCACATCCAAAATGTAGCTTTCTGCTCAAGCCTGAGAATTTATTTTTAACTACTTTGTAACCACAGAATTATTTCATATAACTTTATGTATGATATTATGTTACCTTTTGACATTAGATTGGTTAAGTTGGGCTACTCGGCAGCAAAATGCTAGCATGTGCTAGGCATAAGACAATTTTGGGCCAAGAACTTCAAGCTGAATTTTGGTTTTAAGTGGCCTTATGCTATTTTATTTTTATGTGCCCCTTTAGGATTCTTGTGTGTAATTAATGAAAAACTAATATTCTACAAAGACTTTTGCTGTGTTTCCATAAGAAATTGCTGGCGATATTTCTGTGCTCTTGTTAATATATGCAAGCTTGATAGACATGGGGTTATTCTATTTATCCTGTCGGAATAAAGGATCACCTGACCTATCACAATAAGGCATAGTGGTGCACACATAACAAAAGAGAAGAAAGGGGTGGCTTGGGATGCTAAGCAGAACCTTCAGATACCTTAATGTCCATTTCAACATGAAAAGATGAGAGAAGAGATGCGAAAAGATCATGTTATTTAATAGGAAAGACGATGGATGGTGGTTACTTTAAGACAAGAGATAAGAGAGATGGAAGGATGAGAGGAGAATTAGACAAGAAAAGTAATAGAAGAATTAAAACTAAAAAGAGAAAAGGAAAATGAAAAGAAAGAAAAGAGGATACCCACTTAAACTGTGTAATCATGTTTATGCCAATTACTAGCTTGTTCATAGAGATACATTAAATTAGAAACATCTATGCTGATCATGTTTGATAATCATATGAAAGTCTTTGATCCGGACCAAGATTTGCTATTGTGGTATTGGATCCCATACCAATACCATCTTTTTATTATGTCAGTACACTCGGTACAGTGCTAGTTCAATATACCGACATTCGATATACTCCCATACCATATATTGTTTCAGTACTAGTATGGTACAAACCAGTACATGGTATGATCGATACGCACTAATACCAACTAGTATGGCAAGCCATAATGCAAACTATGATCATAGTATGCATAATATAGTGGAGTGCAATTCACGGTTGAAGAACCTTCAAAACAAAGATAACAACATATGCAAAGTGAAATGGTTTATAAAAGCAGAGTTGTATGACATGCAAGGATATCAGCAGCATCTCTGTTATTATTATTTATGGGGAAAGTGTGTAAAGCAAAACCTTTGGTAGCTTTATTCTATTGTGAACTTGGAAATGATTAACAAATAGGGATACCACTATTATTTATTGCTGATGTGAATTAGCAGCACAAGATTTTTACAGTATCTCTTCGTTTATGATTGCTTTTTTCATGAAGATGATGCGTGATACTATCACAGAATAATTAGATATGACAAGCTTATTCATCCTCCAACTGTATCAGAATATAAGTTATGGTTAGAAACTGATTGGATTTTCTTGCCTGTATATACGGAGTTACATCCTACAGGTTGCAAATCTAGATCTTATATAAAGCATTACCCAATCTGGTCTAGCAATTCATAGATACATTCAAGGGAAAAAGTGAAGTTTATTGTTTGTCTATTAAATCTTCGAGAAGCCTATGCAGTAAATCAGTCTGTACGTGCATGTACAGTAGCTCATTTAGTTTTTAAGCAAAATAAATGGTAATCGATAGCAATGTGGTGAAGAAAACAACCTCCTTGTGCTGAAATAAGAGTGCTGTCACTAGTAGTGTTTAAAAATCTAGTTAACTGAATTAAGCTTACAGAGTGATTTATTTTGAGCAGAAATGCAAGTCATTTTTCCTTTTAAAAATCTATCTAACTAGAGTGTTTAAAAATCTAGTTAAATGGATTTATTTTGCAGAATTTTGAGCAGAAATGCAAGTCATTTTTCGACTCTCGTGTGTGGAGCATCCTATGTGTTATTGATGTACAAATCATGGCATCTGCAATATTCTCTCACCTGCAAAACCTGTGGCCATTCTTCATATTTAAGATTGATGATCTGAAAATTTCAGCTCGGTTGGTTCGTAAGCTTTCAATCCCAGAGAAGACAAAGCAGTTTGTTTTTGCTATTAGAGAACCTGAATCTGATGCTGTGGTGTATATTTTGGCTGCTAATAACTTGTCTGAACAATCTGCACTTGATGCAGAGTATCTAATTAAAGAAGTGCAGCCTAGAGCTGTTGTAGCTCAGGTTGATCCATCAGCATTGGATGATATACAGGCCGAGGAGAAGCACTTAAAAGGTGATCAATTAAACAATGTGCCGACTTCATCTTTTGGAGTGCTTAAAAGATGTTTGACAGAAAAGATCAACAGAAAGCAGTTTGAAAATTTTGCAGGCTTCCAAGTCTTACAAGAGATTTTTGGTGTTGGATTATACGGTCATTTCTTGGCTGCTAAGAGAGCTGCAGAAGAGATTGATTCACATTTCCTGTTACTTGAGTCCCCATATGAAAATAAATGTACTGCAACTCCCCCAGGCAATGTGGAAAGTGGAAAACAAAGCTCAGGATTAAACTTACAGATGAGTAGCTTGCTTCCTGGAAAGGTTACTCTGGCTGTCTGCTCAAATTCTAGAAAATTTAGCCTCATGGACACTCTTCAATCAGAGATGGTTCAGTCACTAACGTCCTCTCTTGATGTGTTAATTCCAAAAGCAATTTTGTCCACCTCAGTTTCAGATATGCAAACAGAAGAATGCCAGCCATCAAGTAGCTACCAAACTCCACCATTTGCACAATCTGTCTATCCCTTGCTAGCAGATCTACATGACATATTCCTTCACCTTCCATCTATTGGAAAAGCTCTGTTTTCTGCACAGAAAATGCTTACTAATGTAAATGAAGGAGAGCCAGTTGATGCTGAAATCATATCCGATATATATGCCTTCAGAATCGCTGTTGAGGGTCTCAGAATAGCTTTAAACAGTGCTGCACGGTTTCCCATTGAGAGAACAAAGAATGGCAACTTAACAAAGTTGGAGTTCTGTGAGCTCCCTTCTGAGGAGAAATGCCATGTGCTTTTTGCACAAGCTCTCAGGATCCAAGCCAGAAAGTTTGGGTCAGTTGTGGCTATAGTTAATGCAGGTTGCTTGGCCGGTCTCAGGAGGCATTGGAACACATCCTTGCCTCAAGAGGTTGCTGATCTAGCTGATGAGCTTTTTGCACATCATTATGAAGATAAACATAATACTGACAGGGAAACTGTGATGGAAAACATGGAAAGAAAGCGGCTTTTAGCAGATAAGCCCGTGATTGCTGTTGGTGCAGGAGCAACAGCAATTCTGGGGGCGTCTTCCCTATCAAAAGCTGTTCCTGCATCCACCTTTGTTAAGCTTGCTACATGCAAGGTTCCTGCATCCCTTAAATTTGGCTTAGTCCAACTGCAACGAAAAGCTGCGATCGGGCTCAGCAAATTTCTTGGCCCATCAAAACTTTCTGCTGTTGCGAGTGCTGGAGCCAAGACGTCAACCATGAAGTTTACAGCATCAGCTGAGAAGATTCGTGCAGTGACGCACAGTATGATTGCCTCGGCTGAGAGGACTAGCTTATTGGCAATGCGGACATCATTCTATGAGATAATGAGGATGAGACATGCTCAACCATTCAGGATTGGACCATGGGCCACCTTTGGTTGTAGCATGGCTGCGTGCACTGCGCTTCTGGCCTATGGAGATGGGATTGAGTGTGCAGCTGAATCAGTGCCTTCAGTTCCCATGATTGCCTCTTTGGGTCGTGGTCTCCAGAACTTGCACCAGACCTCTGAGGAAGTGAGGCAGACAAATGGCCCAAAGATACAGGAAGCTTTACAGTCTCTGATGTGCAATTTGAAGAAAATAAAAGTTTCAGTGAACAAGGGTTGAGATCTTTCCTATGCAAATCAATATTTATAAAGGAAACCATGCTTCAAAAAAAAATTCCGCTAAGCGCAGTCTGTGGAGCCGTAGGAAATAGGGAATACATCTGAGCTTCTCTGGCTATGATGTGCTTTCCATGGTAGAAGAGCTTCATTTTTGCTATTATAACCAGTAGGTGATGAAATGATTAGGGTTTATGGGATGCATTTCTGTATATCAATCCCTTTTCTATATAAAGAGTAGTAATGTTTTATCAAATTCCATCAACTGCTATGCTCTTGCACTAATGTCTATACGAAGACTAAGCACATATGTTCACTATATAGATATTGGGCTTACCCCTCGATCACAAAAAGCTTCCAAAGTAATGTTGGCTTCTTTTGTTAGAGAAAATTAACTCTAGATTATCTCTGTGGGAAGGAAAGTGTCTCTCTCGGGGTGGTTGGCTAACATTGATCAACTGTAACATGTTGGTTTTGCCCTCTTACTTTATATCAGTGTTTAAACTTCCAAAGATGGGTGGAACTCAGCACATATTTTCGCTATATAGATACTAGGCTTACCCCTCCATCACAAAAAGCTTCCAAAGCAATGTTGGCTTCTTTTGTTAGAGAAAATTAACTCTAGATTATCTTTGTGAAAGGAAAGTGTCTCTCTCGTGGTGGTAGACTAACATTGATCAACTCTATTATGTTGGCTTTGCCCTCTTATCTCTCTCGTGGTGGTAGACTAACATTGATCAACTCTATTATGTTGGCTTTGCCCTCTTATTTTATATCAGTGTTTAAGCTTCCAAGATGGGTGGTCAGAAGAATTGACTAGAGTAGAAGGGCATTCTTGTGGAAGGGGGAAGAGAATGCAAGTAGATTTAATCGCCTGAATCGGGATTTGGTATGTAGATCCAAGGAGCATGGAGGTCTGGGCATTAAATATCTAGATCAGCTGAACCAAGCTTTGTTGGCAAAGTGGGCGTGGAAATATCTCTTCATGCACCTAGTGAGCCATGGGGGAAGCAAATCAAATGCGCTTCCTATTCAAGAAAGGAAAATTGGTTTGAGGACTAGGAAATGCGGAGGTCTCTCACCAGTGTGGAAGGATGTTAGCCTGCCGTCTTCAGCTTTCTGGAATTGCATTAGCTTCAACATGGGCAATGGCGAAAACATTTGCTTTTGGGAGGACGTGTGGCTTGGGTACCAGCCACTTTGTTCCATGTTTGAAGGCTTGTATGAGATGGTGGTCGAAAGAATGTTTCAGTTAGTTCACGGTGGAACAATAGAAGCATAGCTTGGAATATTCAACTTCGTCGACCTCTTACCCAATATCAGAAGATCCAGTGCGATCACATTGGCAGCATTTTAGCTCCAGCAAGACCTTCCCGAATCTTAGACGTGCCAGTCTGGAAGCTCACACAGAATGGAAAATACTCGGTAGAATCATTCTACAACTTTATCAATTTTGGAGGGCTAACGTGTCCATATCATAGCATGGTTTGAAAGTCAGCTATTCCAGAGAAGGTGAAAACTTTTCTTTAGTTAGCATTGAGGAACCGACGACATACTGGAGAAATTCTTAGTAAGAAAGATTGAAACGCCAGCAATAGACGTCCAATGTGTGGAGGTAGTGTTGAATCAATTAACCATCTGTTCTTGAGATGTCCCTTCGCCAAGAGCATCTGGCTTGCTTTCAAACTGCAGCTGGGACTCAGAAGAAGACTGGCAAACCTTCACGACCTATGGACGGAATGGATTTTAAAAAAAATTATCACAAGTTACACAAGAAGGCTGGGGATATGCTTCTCGCTTCTATATGTTGGGAGATATGGCGTGAAAGGAATGCATGGGTGTTCCTGAATCGGAAAGGTTTGATCGTCTCCACAGTTCCAAAAATTTTGGCTTCCTTTCAGTGTTGGGAAAGGCTTCAATCTTTGCAATAGCAAAAAGACCCGAATGTTCATCAGAGTTTGTGGTAAAGGCTCCAATCTTTGATGTGCCAATCTTACTGAATCCATCTCCTTCGTTTCAAGCCTACCAGATAATCATGATCCCTGATGTCCAACTACTCGTGATGATCCTTCAATTAAAGTGAATCATGTTCTAAATCATCTGAAGCCGCTCTGACTCAATGCTGCTGGCTGGGGAGTGGCGATCAAACCTGGTACCCATGTTATATTGAGCGTTTGTCTAAACTTGATAAGCCTATTCACATTGAAGAGGGACTAACAAAGCGTGCAATGAGGGAGGAGCTTTCGAAGCTGTACAGCATCAGCTGAAGTGGTTGTGGTCCCGTGGTTTCTGCTGACTTTTGAACAAGATTGAGAAGCTGCATTTTTGTTGCCTCAATGCGACCGAAGACTGTTGATCTGCTGCTCAATTGATTGGTGGGGGGTTGCTCTAAAAAGAAACAGGATTTACAGAATGTTGATGGACCTTGGCTATCCCTTCTGGGCAATTGGATGCCCACCTTTAGCGGCTCTGATTATTGTCCGTTCACCAAGGTTGTACTTCCCCTCATCTCTTCTAAACCTCTCTGTAAATTTCCTTCCTTGCCAACATTGGTTATCCCTTCTTAACCTCTCTGTAAATTTCATTCTTTAAATAAAGGCAGGGGGCTAACTTTAAAGCCTCCTTTTCATCAAAAAAAAAAAAAAAGGATTTGCTATTCTCTTGGATATTCTTAATGTCTTCTGCGTACTGCGTTTAAATCAAATAGTGCATCTTGCATGTGCCAATCGAGAGACAGGGCTCTAAAATTTCATTGATTCTGGTTAAAAGTTTGTGTTGTCGATGTTTTCGTCTCCCTTTAGTTGGTAAGCACTGGGCATGACTGTAACCAGTGAAGAACATATCCAATTTTTTCTATCTGCATGGATCACGCTCCTGCATGGGCTTTTTAGGCCACCTTGCTTTTCATCAAGATTATGGTTGGCTACTGCATGATCCGCTCTTCCTAGAGGATTCGATGACAATCCAATGCTGTGGTGGGCAATTCAGTCCATTCACGTTTAGAGCTTCCAAGTCACTCAAATCTCACCTAAATCGTCAGTTCCCTACTTGTTTCTGTCCACAAATTTCAACCGTATCCCAGATTAGTTTTGGCAAAAGGGATGTGGTGCATGTGGTTTTGAGTGTTCACATGTTCATTGGTCAAATTATAGCAGAACGCTCGAGTAACTGACAAGATCCAAATATTGCGGAGACTGCTGTGCCCAAAATATCTTAATATTTTGAAACAGCTAGCTATGAGCGAGTCAGCGACTGCCTTCATATAATTTGGACTATTAAACTCATGCCCCTGAAATAAAAAAGATCAAAAATTTATTTCAACTTACTCAATTATTGATCTTGTCTTTCTCAATCGAAGGCCCTGGAACACAAAAAAAAACAAGTGTTCAATTTTCTTCGTATTATCAATGTTTCTATCACTTCCAGGACTAACAACACGCTCCTTTCGCTCAGAGGCTATAGAAATAGAGGCCCATCTATTTCGGACACAAGCAAACAACCAGTTGGCAGTATCACAATCTCCGTCCAATATCAAGCCACATATCAAAGATCCATAATTTGAGATTTTTGAATTTGATTGGCCAACACAAACAAAAGGAGATCTCTTATCTTCTGTCTTGTATCTTCCGTGACTCCCAACACTACATCAGAAGAAAAGCTCCGACGATAGGGACTACTCCAGTGATAGAGGCTATGGACGACGATGGTAAAAGAGCCAACAATCGCAGCCACTGATGAACTTGGTCTCCCGCACGTGGTCATCTTTTTCTCCGATCACGGGCGATGTCGGCATCCGTCGATGCCTTGTCTTAGTTCTCTTGTGGCACTAATGAAAGAGAGAGGGGACATCCTGTTGGAGCAAAATCGTTTCACGGAATATCCGGGATTTTGATATCATCATGATGAAAAGATAATGCATCATCAATGAAGGGATGGGGCATGCCATCCACTTCCATCACGGAGGCGTGCCCCATGGGATTGCACTCTCGAGAGAGAACCAAAGAGAGGAGAATAGATATGAGGCTAGAATTTTGGAGAAAAAAAGGATCTTGTATTATTCTTCTCGACGTTCCCAGTCGTTCTTTATATACAAAACATACCTAATCCTAGGTCACAACCGACCTAGCCCTAAAAAACTTCCCCTCCGAGTCACTTGAGAAAACTCAAATCAAACTCGAATCCGAGCCCATGTACACCCATGTCTCACTAGTTCTCTCTACTCTGGATCAAAACCCTGACTCAACATGACTCAGAGTATCCCTGGAACACTTCCAAGACCTGCTTGGGACACGCCCCCAAGTCCCAGGAATCCTCGAACATCCCTGCCATGGCCTCCCAATTCTTTCTAAAGCTTGGGAGTACCATAAAATCCCGACAATCTCCACCTTGGTGCCTCCAAGCCTTAGCAAACCCGACAATGTTTTCCTGCACAACCTCGCTGTAACTGCATGTCCTGACAGCCTCTTGTGTTGATCTCCTTGCCTCTGCCAATACTCTTCAACTGCTGTGCACCCTCGGAGGCCTTTGGGATGATCGCCTTCACAGCTGAAGATCCACGTTTGTACCTTGGCACCGCCATTGTAGCCTTCCTTCTGCCTGGCAGCTGCATCAAACTTTTTCTTGGACTTTCCTGGAAAGAACCCAGTGAACCTAAACCGGCACTCGCTGCAACTAGAGCTCTACTTGACACCATCTCCTCAGAGCCACGCCTTACTACCTGTGCACGTTGCTCCACCTATCTCGGAGCACCCCTGGCACTGGTGCTGGGATGTGACTCTCTCCATGCACTCCTCTGCTCCGACCTTATGTCGAATCCTGCTCCACCTGTGAAGCCACCTCTTCCCAGTGCTCCACCTAAGACTGAAGTCCACCTGATGCCACATAATGAAATCTCTGAGGCCATCAACTCAACGCTGCCCTGCTGAGCCTGCAGCTGAACCTCGTACCCAGTCGCTGCCTTCTCGACCCTCCGCATCCCGCGGATATTTCCGAGAGCATTTCGGATACACTGTCTCCCGTTGGCTCCTCCGAAACCAAGAGCTCATCCGACTCTTCCTTTGACCCAGCGACTGAACCTGAGAAATCTGAGCTTTCTTTTTCTCCATCCTTGCACTTCTTCCTAAGCGGACACTCCCGCTTAAAGGCCCTACTACACCATACCTATAGCACTTGTCAGCCATACTGCCTTTCCTGGACTGTACCCGTCCCACCTATTCACCTTTCTTCTTTCATTTTCTTGGCCTCTCTGACACAGCCAAACCCTCCTGAAATACCTCTCTCTTCGTCATCCATTCTCGCTGCTCATTGGACCTTAGTACTGATATAATCTCCTCATACACCAGCATCTCCTTACCATACAGCAGTGTAGTCACCAATGGATCGAAGCTCTCGGGTAGTGAACATAAAAGTAGCAGACTTTTATCTTCCTCTTCTAAATCCATCCAAATGTTGAGCAAATCCATGCTCATCCGGTCGAACCGCTAAATATGTCCCGCAACATCCTTACCCTCTTATATTCGAAAGCTATATAGTTGCTTCTTCAGCACCAACTTGTTATACATATTCTTTCCCATGTACATGGTATGCAACCTCGACCACAATCCCTCAGGTGTCTTCTTCTCTAACACGCCATACAAAATCTCATTTGCCAGACAAGTCCTAATCGTAGCACATGTCCTTTTCTCCAAGGACATCCACTCATTGTCATTCATACCCCCTGGCCTATCTTCCACAGCCAGATTTAATCCCATATGAACCAGCAAATCTTCCACCCTAACCTTTCACATAGTGAAACTTCCTTTTCCATCACACTTCTCCATACCAATCTTCACCCCGCTGCCTTTCATAATCCAGAACAATCACCAACAACGAAAGATTGAAAACCTTGAAGAAGATACCTGATGTAAAGAGGGTGTAGACAGCAACCCCAGATCTTATTCTTCCTCTCAACACCTCGAAGAAATTCTAGATCTAAACCCTTCTTCAAAATCCTGGAGAAACCTGATCCAAGAAATACCTTGATCAACAACACCTCTATGGGATCCTGTGATAGAAAACTCATCTCCCACGCTCGAACCCGCTCTGATACCAATTGTTGGAGCAAAACCGCTCTACAGAATGCCCAGGATCCTTCTTGATGCCGTCATGACGGAAAGGTAACGCACCATCAGAGAAAGGATGGGACACGCCGTCCGTTTCCGTCATGGAGGCGTGCCCCCATGGGGTTGCATGCTCGAGAGAGAACCAAGGAGAGGAGAGGAGAAAGGAGGCTAGGTTTTTAGAGGAGAAAAGGATCTCGTATTATTCTTCTCGACGTTCCGGTCGTTCTTTAAATACAAAACAGACCTAACTCTAGGTCACAACCGATCTAGTCCTAAAAAACTTCTTCTCTCTGAGTCACTTGAGAAAACTCAAACCCGAGCCCATGTACACCCATGTCTCACTAGTTCTCTTTATCCTGGGTCAATCCTGACCCAACATGACTCAGAGTATTCCTGGAATACCTCCAGGACCCGCTTGGGATACGCTCCCAAGTCCAGGGATCCTCAAACATCCATGCCATGGCTTTTTAATTTTTTTTAAGACTTGAAAGTACCATAAAATCTCTATATATTTTTTCTATCCTTTCTGCTCCTTAAAGAAGAAGAAGAAGAAAGAAAGAAAGAAGAAGAAGAAGACCCGTTTTCATAAAAAAGAAAGCAAGAAAGAAAGATAGAGGGGATGACCCGTTTCCATTGCACCCATGTTCAATTAATTCACACGTACGTACATCGTCCTCTTTTATCTTTTTCCACGAAGACTCGGTCGCCAGTTTGAACTGAGAGAAGCGGTGATCAAGATCTTCCGGTGGACCTTCGCCACTTCTTTCCTGAGAGCTTGCGAGTGGGAGATATTCTACTACGCTTGGCCTACTGGATGCAGGAAATTACACGGCATGTCGACGGGTGCCGCCAAGCTAGCGGTCCTCGCCAGTTACTTTTAACCAATGAAAAGAAGGTTGCCAGTGGCATTTTCTTATCTTTTCAAGTGCACCGCAAAGCCCGTCTTCACTAAAGAAATAAAAGTCAAGTATACAATGATAATCTTTTCATTGGAATCTCTTCGACTAATCAACTAATCTACCGGAGGTTGACAGGCCTAGGGTGGTGATGTCCTGGCCGGTGCATCTCACTATAAGCGTCAAAACGCCTTGATGCGACTTGATGGTATGTACCTACGAATAATTGGAAGTTTCTTATTTCATGATTCTGTTTTTGCTGTCATTCTTGTATAAATATCCAATAAAGAATACAGTGCCAGCGTCCCTTACAGGTTTCTCATCTAATATTTCAGTGTGGCCTAGTAAACTATAGAAAATGAGTAATGATTAAGACAACCGCTTCGGGTATAAATTATTGTCACGTGGTATCAGAAAATTGATGAACTCGCAAAGATTAACATGATCCATTAAACATATATATATATATATATATATATATATAAATAAATATTTAATTCTCGGACGAACATGATGGATTCACCGGTCCCCTTACTGTCATGTGAGATGGACAATATTTAATTACTGAGTACTGAATAGTGATCCATGGATCGATGGGAAAAATGCAATCAAGATATAATAATAGCGTAAAGTTTTTTTCTTTTTATGAAATTAAGTGGAATAACATTATAACTTATGGAGCAATCATAAGTTTCACGGTTTATATAAGTAATTAATAAATAAAATAATCAAATAATCCAAAAATAAGAGGTACTCTAATTTTTAACTTGAAAAATTCTTTGATGTCAATAGAAAAATCACAAAATCTAGTCCAGCCAAAAACTTGGATTACAATAAATTCTATGTACTTTAACTAGGGGTTATATAATGTTGGAAATTATAGTATTTCAACATATAAAAGGTTTCTTTTTTCCCTCCAAAACAAATTCCTTTTCCCTTCTCTTGAATTGGTACAAATGAAACATCTTTAGTCCCACATCGGATAATTTGTTTTCCATACTCCTCTTTATATAGAATGTCATTCTTTTGAATTGTTGAGTGATTCTAAGAGACTCTCTCACATGTGCGAGTCGAGTCAAAATCAATGCAATCTGATTCAGCCTGATTTCGGAACCCATTAAACGGGCGCGTCGCACACGCGATCATAAGGGAGGGTGCAAATCCGTCTAAGACGTAATCTCAAGTATGCACGGATGGTCGTATATTTTTTGGATACCGTATCATTGTTTTGATACGTCATCTCTTTTTGCACCGTTGATTGATACGGTGGCGTTGGCGCTGAATACGACGTTCCAATACGTCGTGTCCGGTGGCGTTGGCGCTGAATACGACGTTCCAATACGCGTCCGCGTCCTTTCTCAAATTATAAATACTTCCGAAGACGCGGTGGTATAAAATAATCATATAAAATAATCATTATTCATTCCTCTTCCTTCTCCTCTCTCGCTACTCTCCTTCAAGAACGGACGGATCTCTCTCGGTTGTTCATCAGGCTTTGACATTGGTGTGTGCACATCGGATTAAAGCCTTCTTGCTGTTAAATCCTGGAGGGTAGCCATGTTGGGATCTTCTGCACCGAGACATTGTCTCAGAGAGGCACGGATCTACTCTTAAGGATAGTGCTGTGATCGTCTGCACACCTCAGCAACATATATCTGTCTAAGTTCTTTACATCAAATTCTTAAATCGGGTACCATCTAATCCAAATTTTACCTACAATCTTAAGAGTAGAAATGGATACCTTTATGGTTACTGCATCTAGAACTTTTCCTGATACCTCTAAAATTGAACAATTTAGTGGTGCAAATCCGTCTGAGACGTAATCTCACGTATGCACGGACAGTCGTATATTTTTTGGATACCGTATCATTGTTTTGATACGTCATCTCTTTTTGCACCGTTGATTGATACGGTGGCGTTGGCGCTGAATACGACGTTCCAATACGTCGCGTCCGGTGGCGTTGGCGCTGAATACGACATTCCAATACGCGTCCGCGTCCTTTCTCAAATTATAAATACTTCCGAAGACGCGGTGGTATAAAATAATCATTATTCATTCCTCTTCCTTCTCCTCTCTCGCTACTCTCCTTCAAGAACGGACGGATCTCTCTCGGTTGTTCATCAGGCTTTCACATTGGTGTGTGCACATCGGATTAAAGCCTTCTTGCTGTTAAATCCTGAAGGGTAGCCATGTTGGGATCTTCTGCACCGAGACATTGTCTCAGAGAGGCACGGATCTACTCTTAAGGACAGTGCTGTGATCGTCTGCACGCCTCAGCAACATATATCTGTCTAAGTTCTCCACATCAAATTCTTAAATCGGGTACCATCTAATCCAAATTTTACCTACAATCTTAAGAGTAGAAATGGATACCTTTATGGTTACTGCATCTAGAACTTTTCCTGATACCTCTAAAATTGAACAATTTAGTGGTTCCCATTACAAACGATTGCATGAAAAAATTCTTTCAGCCCTCGATCTTCACAACATTGCATTTGTTCTGACAGATCCTAAACCTACTAATGATGATGACCTTCTTAAATGGAAAAAGGCCAATAGGATTTGTAGACATACTATTCTAAGTACCTTATCAAATGAATTATTTGATATTTATTATCCAATCCAATCATCATCTGAAATTTGGGAAAGCTTGAACAAGAAATATATTCTTGCAGATGCAGGTACTCAAAAATTTGCTATAGAAAATTTTCTAGATTTTACTATGGTAGAAGATAAAGATGTGTCTTCACAAATTCATATTTTCCATGTCCTTATAGATGATCTTAAAAATGAAAATATAATTCTTCCTGACGCATTTATTGCTGGATCTTTGATAGAAAAGTTACCTAAGTCATGGAAAGATTATAAATATAGCCTAAAACATAAAAGGAAGTCTTTATCCCTTGAAGAAGTGATTGTACATATTAGAATAGAAGAACAAAATAGAGCCCGAAGAAAAATAGAAAAGCATAAGGAAATGACTGCTAAAGCTATTCTAATAGAAAATCAAACTAGTATAGATAGATCTAAGGCATACAATCCTAAATTCAAAAAACAGTCCAAGAAATTTAGTAAGAAGCCTATTGGGCCATAGAACAATCCTAATTTCAAGAAGGGAAAATGATCTTGTTATGTTTGTGGGAAGCCAGGACATTACGCAGTCCAATGCAGATTCAGGAAAAATACTTCAACCAAATCACAGGCATATTTGACGGTTGAAGAAGTGATTGCTGCGGTTGTTAGTGAGGCTTATATTGTAGCACATGCAAAGGACTGGGTCATAGATTCTGGAGCTACTCGTCACATATGCGGCGATAGAAGTCTATTCGCAAGTTATACCCCACTACCAGAAGGAGAAGAGCATGTATTTATGGGAAATTCAATGCCATGTACTGTGCTCGGCAAAGGAAAAGTAAATTTGAAAATGACTTCTGGAAAAATCCTTTCTCTTGGAGATGTGCTACATGTGCCGGACATCCGTGTGAACTTGGTTTCTGTAGCCCTACTTGGTAAAAATGGTATCAAAATATCTTTTGAGTCTGATAAAGTTGTCATAACTAAATCTGGAAACTTTATTGGAAAAGGATATTGTAACCAAGGATTATTTATCCTAAATGTACTTGAAATTATAAATGGAAATGCATCTTCTTCTGTATATATGCTTGATTCTCTTGATCTTTGGCATGGTCGATTAGGACATGTTAATTATTCTTATCTTAAAAGAATGAAACAATTAGGATTGTTAAATATCATGTCAGTTCCTTATGATCAAGAAAATTGCCAAGTTTGTGTAGAATCTAAATCAACTAAAAAGACTTGTAAATCTATTCAGAAAAGAGAAACTGAATTACTAGAATTAATTCGTTCTGATTTAGAAGATTTTAAAAATCATATAACTAGAAGTGGAAAGAAATTCAATATTACATTTATCAATGATTGTTCTCGTTATACTATGGTTTATTTACTAAGATCAAAAGATGAAACTTTTGAAATATTTTTAAAATATAAGGCTGAAGTTGAAAATCAATTAAATAGAAAAATTAAAAGGCTTAGATCTGATAAAGGAGGAGAGTATGATTTTGCACCTTTTAATGATTATTGTGCACAAAATGAAATAGTACATGAATATACTCCTCCTTATTCACCAGAATCTAATGAAGTAGCAGAGAGGAAGAATAGAACACTTAAAGAAATGATGAATGCTTTACTTATTAGTTCTGGTGCACCCATGAACTTGTGGGGGGAAGCTCTTCTTTCTGCCTGTGTTATTCAAAATAGGATTGTTTATAAGAAAAACAATAAAACACCTTATGAACTATGGAAATGTCATTTACCAAATTTGAAATATTTAAAAGTATGGGATTGTTTAGCGAAAGTTTTACTTCCTGAAAATAAAAAGAAAAAATTAGGATCTAAAACTTTTGATTGTATGTTTATAGGGTTTGTTCAAAATAGTCCTGCAAGTAAATATAGTGCAGCTTATAGATTTTTAGTAATCAGAAGTGAGAATAATGTTATGGAACCTAACACTATAATAGAAACTAAGAATGCAGAATTCTTTGAACATATTTTCCCTATGAAGATCTCTTTGGCAAAATCTTCACAACCACTTACAGTTAGACCTAATTCAGAACCTAGTGAAATTCAAGAAGAACCTAGTGAAATTCAAGAATTCAGAAGATCTAAACGAGTTAAAAGGAATACCAGTCTAGGAGATGACTTTTACACCTTTCTTATTGATGATGATCCTCAAACATACCATGAAGCTATTTCATCTCCAGATACTATTTTTTGGAAAGAAGCAATAAAAACAGAATTATAGTCTATCAGGAATAATCATACATGGAAATTAGTAAGTTTACCTCCTGGAGCCAAACCAATTGGATGTAAGTGGATTTTTAAGAAGAAACTGAAACCTGATGGATCTATCGAGAAATTTAAAGCCAGGCTTGTTGTAAAAGGTTATTCACAAAAGAAAGATATAGATTATTTTGATACTTTTTCACCTGTAACAAGGATAGCCTCCATTAGAATATTAATTGCTATTGTATCCATTCATAAGTTAATAATCCATCAAATGGATGTTAAAACAGCATTTTTTAATGGAGACTTAGAAGAAAAAATTTACATGGATCAACCAGAGGGTTGTATTCAGCCTGGTACTGAACACAAAGTTTGTAAATTAGTTAAATCCTTGTATGGTTTAAAACAAGCACCAAAACAGTGGCATGATAAATTTGATCAAGTCCTAGTTTCAAATGGATGTCAAATCAATAATGCTGACAAGAACATTTATTCTAAAGTTGTGAATTATGATTGTGTTATAATTTGTTTATATGTAGATGATATGCTCATTTTTGGTACTAACCTTGATATTGTAATTAGTACCAAAATGTTCTTATCTTCTAATTTTGATATGAAAGATATGGGAGACGCAGATGTAATTTTATGAATTAAACTCATAAATAAGTTTAATTACATCATGCTTTTACAAGAACATTATGTTGAGAAAATTTTAAGAAAATTTTCATATTTGGAGTGTAAGCCTGTGAGCACTCCTTTCAATGCTAATTCACAACTTAAGAAAAATAAGGATCAAAGTATTTGTTAAGATAAGTACGCTCAAATTATAGGTAGTCTTATATATTTAATGAATTGTACACGTCCAGACATTGCTTATGCTGTTGGTAGACTAAGTAGATATACCTAGTGTCCTAACAAGGATCATTAGATTGCTTTACAGAGAGTACTTAGATATTTAAAAGGAACCATAAACTATGGTTTAGTATTTTGTGGAACTCCTACAGTATTAGAAGGGTATTGTGATGCTAATTGGATTTCAGACTCTGGTGAGATGAAATCCACTAGTGGTTATATATTTACTCTTGGAGGAGGAGCAGTGTCTTGGAAATCATCCAAGCAGACTTGTATAGCTCGGTCTACAATGGAATCCGAGTTTATTGCTTTAGAAAAGGCTGGGTCTGAAGCCGAATGGCTCAAAAATTTTTTGATGGATCTTCCCATTTGGACAAGACCAGCTCCATCTGTATCTATCCATTGTGATTGTCAAGCTGCTATAGCTAGAGCAAAAAATAAAATTTATAATGGAAAGAGTAGGCATATACGCCTAAGACATAATATAGTCAGGCAACTTATTAATAATGGAGTTATATCCTTGGATTATGTAAAGTCAGAGTTAAATTTGGCCGATCCTCTGACTAAACCTTTAAGCAAAAAGTTTATGAGTAGTACATCGAGGGGAATGGGACTTTACCCTGATCAAAAGTTGAAGTGATAGTAACCCAACTTTCATGAACGGAGATCCCGGGAAGAAGGTTCATATGGGAAAACTATTCATTAGACTACTTGGAGTATATTATCATGTATATATATTCATAATCCCTTCCTATGGTGTGAGATAGTATTTTGCAGTGAGTAGGATGAACTGATATATGAAGTTCTTAATGGATATCATAGCCTAAAAATTGGGTGGTATACAAAACTGCAATGTATACTTGATGATAATCCACCTATATGAGAGTGGAAGTTATGGCCGCTTTCTATGAGATTTGGGTAAAATCTCTAGAGCTCTCATGAATATCCAGGTAAACACATGGCTGAAACATGTCAACCCGCAAGAACAACTGAGATCTGAGTAATGTAATGTGAGTAATAAGACAATAGTACAATAAAAGAAGGAATGGTTCATAGAAATTTAGTTTTACCAACTTTTCATGGATTATACTTATTACTCTATGCCTGGTTCATAGTCTATAAGACACCATGGCATATGCATTATATTTATAAACTTCTTTCACTACTGTCCTAAACTCTTTTGTCTGTTGAAATAGTGGGGGATTGTTAAAAATTATAGTATTTCAACATATAAAAGGTTTCTTTTTTCTCTCCAAAATAAATTTCATTTCCCTCCTCTTGAATTGGTACAAATGAAACATCTTTAGTCCCACATCGGATAATTTGTTTTCCATACTCCACTTTATATAGAATGTCATTATTTTGAGTTGATGAGTGATTCTAAGAGACTCTCTCGCACACACGAGCCGAGTCAAAATCAATGCAATCTGATTCAGCCCGATTTCGGAACCCATTAACTGGGCACGTCGCACACGCGATCATCGCGTGCAAGGGAGGGTGCAAATCCGTCCGAGACGTACTCTCGCATATGCATGGACGGTCGTATGTTTTTTGGATACCGTATCATTATTTTGATACGTCGTCTCTTTTTGCACCGTTGATTGATACGGTGGCGTTGACGCTGAATACGACGTTCTAATACGTCGCATCCGCGTCCTTTCTCAAATTATAAATACTTTCGAAGATGCGGTGGTATAAAATAATCATATAAAATAATCATTATTCATTCCTCTTCCTTCTCTCTCGCTACTCTCCTTCAGGAACGGACGAATCTCTCTCGGTTGTTCATCAGGCTTCGACATTGGTGTGTGCACATCGGATTGAAGCCTTCTTGCTGTTTAATCCTGGAGGGTAGCCATGTTGGGATCTTCTGCACCGAGACATTGTCTCAGAGAGGCACGGATCTAATCTTAAGGACAGTGCTGTGATCGTCTGCACGCCTCAGCAACATATATCTGTCCAAGTTCTCCACATCAAATTCTTAAATCGGGTACCATCTAATCCAAATTTTACCTACAATCTTAAGAGTAGAAATAGATACCTTTATGGTTACTGCATCTAGAACTTTTCCTGATACCTCTAAAATTGAACAATTTAGTGGTTCCCATTACAAACGTTGGCATGAAAAAATTCTTTCAGCCCTCGATCTTCACAACATTGTATTTGTTCTGACAGATCCTAAACCTACTAATGATGATGACCTTCTTAAATGGGAAAAGGCCAATAGGATTTGTAGACATACTATTCTAAGTACCTTATCAAATGAATTATTTGATGTTTATTATCCAATCCAATCAGCATCTGAAATTTGGGAAAGCTTGAACAAGAAATATATTCTTGCAGATGCAGGTACCAAAAAATTTGCTATAGGAAATTATCTAGATTTTACTATGGTAGAAGATAAAGATGTGTCTTCACAAATTCATATTTTCCATGTCCTTATAGATGATCTTAAAAATAAAAATATAATTCTTCCTGATGCATTTATTGCTAGATCTTTGATAGAAAAGTTACCTGAGTCATGGAAAGATTATAAATATAGCCTAAAACATAAAAGGAAGTCTTTATCCCTTGAAGAAGTGATTGTGCATATTAAAATAGAAGAACAAAATAGAGCCCAAAGAAAAATAGAAAAGCATAAGGAAATGACTGCTAAAGCTATTCTAATAGAAAATCAAACTAGTATAGATAGATCTAAGGCATACAATCCTAAATTCAAAAAACAGTCCAAGAAATTTAGTAAGAAGCCTGTTGGACCACAGAACAATCCTAATTTCAAGAAGGAAAAAGGGTCTTGTTAAGTTTGTGGAAAGCCAGGACATTACGCAGCCCAATGCAGATTCAGGAAAAATACTTCAACCAAATCACAGGCACATTTGACGGTTGAAGAAGTGATTGCTACGGTTGTTAGCGAGGCTTATATTGTAGCACATGCAAAGGACTGGGTCATAGATTCTGGAGCTACTCATCACATATGCGGTGATAGAAGTCTATTCGCAAGTTATACCCCACTACCAGAAGGAGAAGAGCAAGTATTTATGGAAAATTCAATACCATGTACTGTGCTCGACAAAAGAAAAATAAATTTGAAAATGACTTTTGGCAAAGTCCTTTCTCTTGGAGATGTGCTACATGTGCCGGACATCCGTGTGAACTTGGTTTCTGTAGCCCTACTTGGTAAAAATGGTATCAAAATATCTTTTGAGTCTGATAAAGTTGTCATAACTAAATCTGGAAACTTTATTGGAAAAGGATATTGTAACCAAGGATTTTTTTATCCTAAATGTACTTGAAATTATAAATGGAAATGCATCTTCTTCTGTATATATGCTTGATTCTCTTGATCTTTGGCATGGTCGATTAGGACATGTTAATTATTCTTATCTTAAAAGAATGAAACAATTAGGATTGTTAAATATCATGTCAGTTCCTTATGATCAAGAAAATTGCCAAGTTTATGTAGAATCTAAATCAACTAAAAAGACTTGTAAATCTATTCAGAAAAGAGAAACTGAATTACTAGAATTAATTCATTCTGATTTAGGAGATTTTAAAAATCATATTACTAGAAGTGGAAAGAAATTCTATATTACATTTATCGATGATTGTTCTCGTTATACTATGGTTTATTTACTAAGATCAAAAGATGAAATTTTTGAAATATTTTTAAAATATAAGGCTGAAGTTGAAAATCAATTAAATAGAAAAATTAAAAGGCTTAGATCTGATAGAGGTGGAGAGTATGATTTTGCACCTTTTAATGATTATTATGCACAAAATGAAATAGTACATGAATATACTCCTCCTTATTCACCAGAATCTAATGGAGTAGCAGAGAGGAAGAATAGAACACTTAAAGAAATGATGAATACTTTACTTATTAGTTCTGGTGCACTCATGAACTTGTGGGGAGAAGCTCTTCTTTCTGCATGTGTTATTCAAAATAGGATTGTTTATAAGAAAAACAATAAAACACCTTATGAACTATGGAAAAGTCATTTATCAAATTTGAAATATTTAAAAGTATGGGGTTATTTAGCGAAAGTTTTACTTCCTGAAAATAAAAAGAGAAAATTAGGATCTAAAACTTTTGATTGTATATTTATAGGGTATGTTCAAAATAGTCCTGCAAGTAAATATAGTGCAGCTTATAGATTTTTAGTAATCAGAAGTGAGAATAATGTTATGGAACCTAACACTATATTAGAAACTAAGAATGCAGAATTCTTTGAACATATTTTCCCTTTGAAGATCTCTTTGGCAAGATCTTCACAACCACTTATAGTTAGACCTAATTCAGAACCTAGTGAAATTCAAGAAGAACCTAGTGAAATTCAAGAATTGAGAAGATCTAAACGAGTTAAAAGGAATACCAATCTAGGAGATGACTTTTACACCTTTCTTATTGATGATGATCCTCAAACATACCATGAAGCTATTTCATCTCCAGATACTATTTTTTGGAAAGAAGCAATAAAAACGGAATTATAGTCTATCAGGAATAATCATACATGGAAATTAGTAAGTTTACCTCTTGGGGCCAAACCGATTGGATGTAAGTATATTTTTAAGAAGAAACTGAAACCTGATGGATCTATCGAGAAATTTAAAGCCAGGCTTGTTGCAAAAGGTTATTCACAAAAGAAAGATATAGATTATTTTGATACTTTTTCACCTGTAACAAGGATAGCCTCCATTAGAATATTAATTGCTATTGCATCCATTCATAAGTTAATAATCCATCAAATGGATGTTAAAACATCATTTCTTAATAGAGACTTAGAAGAAGAAATTTACATAGATCAACCAGAGGGTTGTATTCAGCCTGGTACTGAACACAAAGTTTGTAAATTAGTTAAATCCTTGTATGGTTTAAAACAAGCACCAAAATAGTGGCATGATAAATTTGATCAAGTCATAGTTTCAAATGGATGTCAAATCAATAATGCTGACAAGAACATTTATTCTAAAGTTGTGAATTATGATTGTGTTATAATTTGTTTATATGTAGATGATATGCTCATTTTTGGTACTAACCTTGATATTGTAATTAGTACCAAAATGTTCTTATCTTCTAATTTTGATATGAAAGATATGGGAGACGCAGATGTAATTTTAGAATTAAACTCATAAATAAGTTTAATTACATCATGCTTTTACAAGAACATTATGTTGAGAAAATTTTAAGAAAATTTTCATATTTGGAGTGTAAGCCTGTGAGCACTCCTTTCAATGCTAATTCACAACTTAAGAAAAATAAGGATCAAAGTATTTGTCAAGATAAGTACGCTCAAATTATAGGTAGTCTTATATATTTAATGAATTGTACACGTCCAGACATTGCTTATGCTATTGGTAGACTAAGTAGATATACCCAGTGTCCTAACAAGGATCATTAGATTGCTTTACAGAGAGTACTTAGATATTTAAAAGGAACCATAAACTATGGTTTAGTATTTTGTGGAACTCCTACAGTATTAGAAGGGTATTGTGATGCTAATTGGATTTCAGAATCTGATGAGATGAAATCCACTAGTGATTATATATTTACTCTTGGAGGAGGAGCAGTGTCTTGGAAATCATCCAAGCAGACTTGTATAGCTCGGTCTACAATGAAATCTGAGTTTATTGCTTTAGAAAAGGCTGGGTCTGAAGCCGAATGGCTCAAAAAATTTTTGATGGATCTTCCGATTTGGACAAGACCAGCTCCATCTGTATCTATCCATTGTGATTGTCAAGCTGCTATAGCTAGAGCAAAAAATAAAATTTATAATGAAAAGAGTAGGCATATACGCCTAAGACATAATATAGTCAGGCAGCTTATTAATAATGGAGTCATATCCTTGGATTATGTAAAGTCAGAGTTAAATTTGGCCGATCCTCTGACTAAACCTTTAAGAAAAAAGCTTGTGAGTAGTACATCGAGGGGAATGGGACTTTATCCTGATCAAAAGTTGAAGTGATAGTAACCCAACTTTCATGAACGGAGATCCCGGGAAGAAGGTTCATATGAAAAAACTATTCATTAGACAACTTGGAGTATACTATCATGTATATATATTCATAATCCCTTCCTATGGTGTGAGATAGTATTTTGCAGTGAGTAGGATGAACTGATATATGAAGTTCTTAATGGATATCATAGCCTAAAAATTGGGTGGTATACAAAACTGCAATGTATACTTGATGATAATCCACCTATATGAGAGTGGAAGTTATGGCCGCTTTCTATGAGATTTGGGTAAAATCTCTAGAGCTCTCATGAATATCCAGGTAGACACATGGCCGAAACGTGTCAACCCGCAAGAACAACTGAGATCTTAGTAATGTAATGTGAGTAATAAGGCAATAGTCCAATAAAAGAAGGAATGGTTCATAGAAACTTAGTTTCACCAATTTTTCATGGATTATACTTATTACTCTATGCCTGGTTCATAGTCTATAAGACACCATGGCTTATGCATTACATTTATAAACTTCTTTCACTACTGTCCTAAACTCTTTTGTCTGTTGAAATAGTGGGGGATTGTTGGAAATTATAGTATTTCAACATATAAAAGGTTTCTTTTTTCCCTCCAAAATAAATTCCTTTTCTCTCCTCTTGAATTGGTACAAATGAAACATCTTTAGTCCCACATCGGATAATTTGTTTTTCATACTCCTCTTTATATAGAATGTCATTCTTTTGAGTTGTTGAGTGATTCTAAGAGACTCTCTCGCACGCGCGAGCCGAGTCAAAATCAGTGCAATCTGATTCAGCCCGATTTCAGAACCCATTAACTGGGCGCGTCGTACACGCGATCATCGCGCGCAAGGGGGGGTGCAAATCCGTCCGAGAAGTACTCTCGCGTATGCATGGACGGTCGTAAGTTTTTTGGATACCGTATCATTGTTTTGATACATCGTCTCTTTTTGCACCGTTGATTGGTACGGTGGCGTTGACGTTGAATACGACGTTCCAATACGTCACGTCCGCGTCCTTTCTCAAATTATAAATACTTCCGAAGATGCGGTGGTATAAAATAATCATATAAAATAATCATTATTCATTCCTCTTCCTTCTCCTCTCTCGCTACTCTCCTTCAGGAACGGACGGATCTCTGTCGGTTGTTCATCAAGCTTCGACATTGGTGTGTGCACATCGGATTGAAGCCTTCTTGCTGTTGAATCTTGGAGGGTAGCCGTGTTGGGATCTTCTGCACCGAGACATTGTCTCAGAGAGGCACGGATCTAATCTTAAGGATAGTGCTGTGATCGTCTGCACGCCTAAGCAACATGTATCTATCCAAGTTCTCCACATCAAATTCTTAAATCGGGTACCATCTAATCCAAATTTTATCTACAATCTTAAGAGTAGAAATGGATACCTTTATGGTTACTACATCTAGAGCTTTTCCTGATACCTCTAAAATTGAACAATTTAGTGGTTCTTATTACAAACGATGGCATAAAAAATTATTTCAGCCCTCGATCTTCACAACATTGCATTTGTTTTGACAGATCCTAAACCTACTAATGATGATGACCTTCTTAAATGGGAAAAGGCCAATAGAATTTGTGGACATACTATTCTAAGTACCTTATCAAATGAATTATTTGATGTTTATTATCTAATACAATCAGCATCTGAAATTTGGGAAAGCTTGACAAGAAATATATTCTTGCAGATGCAGGTACCCAAAAATTTGCTATAAAAATTTTCTAGATTTTACTATGGTAGAAGATAAAGATGAGTCTTCACAAATTCATATTTTCTATGTCCTTATAGATGATCTTAAAAATGAAAATATAATTCTTCCTGATGCATTTATTGCTGGATCTTTGATAGAAAAGTTACCTGAGTCAAGGAAAGATTATAAATATAGCCTAAAATATAAAAGGAAGTCTTTATCCCTTGAAGAAGTGATTGTGCATATTAGAATATAAGGACAAAATAGAGGCCGAAGAAAAATAGAAAAGCATAAGGAAATGACTGCTAAAGCTATTCTAATAGAAAATCAAACTAGTATAGATATATCTAAGGCATACAATCCTAAATTCAAAAAACAGTCCAAGAAATTTAGTAAGAAGCCTGTTGGACCACAGAACAATCCTAATTTCAAGAAGGGAAAAGGGTCTAGTTATGTTTGTGGGAAGCCAGGACATTACGCAGCCCAATGCAGATTCAGGAAAAATACTTCAATCAAATCACAGGCACATTTGACGGTTGAAGAAGTGATTGTTGCGGTTGTTAGCCAGGCTTATATTGTAGCACATGCAAAGGACTGGGTCATAGATTCTGGAGCTACTCGTCACATATGCGGCGATAGAAGTTTATTCGCAAGTTATACCCCACTACCAGAAGGAGAAGAGCAAGTATTTATGGAAAATTCAATGCCATGTACTGTGCTCAGCAAAGGAAAAGTAAATTTAAAAATGACTTCTGGAAAAGTCCTTTCTCTTGGAAATGTGCTACATGTGCTGAACATCCGTGTGAACTTGGTTTCTGTAGCCCTACTTGATAAAAATGGTATCAAAATATCTTTTGAGTCTGATAAAGTTGTCATAACTAAATCTAGAAACTTTATTGGAAAAGGATATTGTAACCAAGGATTATTTATCCTAAATGTACTTGAAATTATAAATGGAAATGCATCTTCTTCTGTATATATGCTTGATTCTCTTGATCTTTGGCATGGTCGATTAGGACATGTTAATTATTCTTATCTTAAAAGAATGAAACAATTAGGATTATTAAATATCATGTCAGTTCCTATTGATTAAGAAAATTGCCAAGTTTGTGTAGAATCTAAATCAACTAAAAAGACTTGTAAATCTATTCAGAAAAGAAAAGCTGAATTACTAGAATTAATTCATTCTGATTTAGGAGATTTTAAAAATCATATGACTAGAAGTGGAAAGAAATTCTATATTATATTTATCGATGATTGTTCTCGTTATACTATGGTTTATTTACTAAGATCAAAAGATGAAACTTTTGAAATATTTTTAAAATATAAGGCTGAAGTTGAAAATCAATTAAATAGAAAAATTAAAAGGCTTAGATCTGATAGAGGAGGCGAGTATGATTTTGCACCTTTTAATGATTATTGTGCACAAAATAGGATAGTACATGAATATACTCCTCCTTATTCACCAAAATCTAATGGAGTAGCAGAGAGGAAGAATAGAACACTTAAAGAAATGATGAATGCTTTACTTATTAGTTCTGGTGCACCCATGAACTTGTGGGGGGAAGCTCTTCTTTCTGCCTGTGTTATTCAAAATAGGATTGTTTATAAGAAAAACAATAAATCACCTTATGAACTATGGAAAGGTCATTTACCAAATTTGAAATATTTAAAAGTATGGGGTTGTTTAGTGAAAGTTTTACTTCCTGTAAATAAAACTAGAAAATTAGGATCTAAAACTTTTGATTGTATGTTTATAGGGTATGTTCAAAATAGTCCTGCAAGTAAATATAGTGCAGCTTATATATTTTTAGTAATCAGAAGTGAGAATAATGTTATGGAACCTAACACTATAATAGAAACTAAGAATGCAGAATTCTTTGAACATATTTTCCCTATGAAGATCTCTTTGGCAAGATCTTCGCAACCACTTACAGTTAGACCTAATTTAGAACCTAGTGAAATTCAAGAAGAATCTAGTGAAATTCAAGAATTGAGAAGATCTAAACGAGTTAAAAGGAATACCAATCTAGGAGATGACTTTTACACCTTTCTTATTGATGATGATCCTCAAACATACCATGAAGCTATTTCATCTCCAGATGCTATTTTTTGAAAAGAAGCAATAAAAATGGAATTATAGTCTATCAGGAATAATCATACATGGAAATTAGTAAGTTTACCTCCTGGAGCCAAACCGATTGGATGTAAATGGATTTTTAAGAAGAAACTGAAATCTGATGGATCTATCGAGAAATTTAAAGCCAGGCTTGTTGCAAAAGGTTATTCACAAAAGAAAGATATAGATTATTTTGATACTTTTTCACCTGTAACAAGGATAGCCTCCATTAGAATATTAATTGCTATTGCATCCATTCATAAGTTAATAATCTATCAAATGGATGTTAAAATAGCATTTTTTAATGGAGACTTAGAAGAAGAAATTTACATGGATCAACCAGAGGGTTGTATTCAGCCTGGTACTGAACACAAAGTTTGTAAATTAGTTAAATCCTTGTATGGTTTAAAACAAGCACCAAAATAGTGGCATGATAAATTTGATCAAGTCCTAGTTTCAAATGGATATCAAATCAATATTGCTGACAAGTGCATTTATTCTAAAGTTGTGAATTCTGATTGTGTTATAATTTGTTTATATGTAGATGATATGCTCATTTTTGGTACTAACCTTGATATTGTAATTAGTACCAAAATGTTCTTATCTTCTAATTTTGATATGAAAGATATCGGAGATGCAGATATAATTTTAGGAATTAAACTCATAAATAAGTTTAATTACATCATGCTTTCACAAGAACATTATGTTGAGAAAATTTTAAGAAAATTTTCATATTTGGAGTGTAAGCCTGTGAGCACTCCTTTCAATGCTAATTCATAACTTAAGAAAAATAAGGATCAAAGTATTTGTCAAGATAAGTATGCTCAAATTATATGTAGTTTTATATATTTAATTAATTGTACACATCCAGACATTGCTTATGCTGTTGGTAGACTAAGTAGATATACCCAGTGTCCTAACAAGGATCATTGATTGCTTTACAGAGAGTACTTAGATATTTAAAAGGAACCATAAACTATGGTTTAGTATTTTGTGGAACTCCTACAGTATTAGAAGGGTATTGTGATGCTAATTGGATTTCAGACTCTGATGAGATGAAATCCACTAGTGATTATATATTTATTCTTGGAGGAGGAGCAGTGTCTTGGAAATCATCCAAGCAGACTTGTATAGCTCGGTCTACAATGAAATCCGAGTTTATTGCTTTAGAAAAGGCTCGGTCTGAAGCCGAATTGCTCAAAAATCTTTTGATGGATCTTTCCATTTGGACAAGACCAGCTCCATCTGTATCTATCCATTGTGATTGTCAAGCTGCTATAGCTAGAGCAAAAAAAAAATTTATAATGGAAAGAGTAGGCATATACACCTAAGACATAATATAGTCAGGCAGCTTATTAATAATGGAGTCATATCCTTAGATTATGTAAAGTCAGAGTTAAATTTGGCCGATCCTCTGACTAAACCTTTAAGCAAAAAGCTTGTGAGTAGTACATCGAGGGGAATGGGACTTTATCCTGATCAAAAGTTGAAGTGATAGTAACCCAACTTTCATGAACAGAGATCCCGGGAAGAAGGTTCATATGGGAAAACTATTTATTAGACAACTTGGAGTATACTATCTTATATATATATTCATAATCCCTTCCTATGGTGTGAGATAGTATTTTGCAGTGAGTAGGATGAACTGATATATGAAGTTCTTAATGGATATCATAGCCTAAAAATTGGGTGGTATACAAAACTGCAATGTATACTTGATGATAATCCACCTATATGAGAGTGGAAGTTATGGCCGCTTTCTATGAGATTTGGGTAAAATCTCTAGAGCTCTCATGAATATCCAGGTAGACACATGGCCGAAACGTGTCAACCCGCAAGAACAACCGAGATCTGAGTAATGTAATGTGAGTAATAAGACAATAGTCCAATAAAAGAAGGAATGGTTCATAGAAACTTAGTTTCACCAATTTTTCATAGATTATACTTATTACTCTATGCCTTGGTTCATAGTCTATAAGACACCATGGCTTATGCATTACATTTATAAACTTCTTTCACTACTGTCCTAAACTCTTTTGTCTGTTGAAATAGTGGGGGATTGTTGGAAATTATAGTATTTCAACATATAAAAGGTTTCTTTTTTCCCTCCAAAATAAATTCCTTTTCCCTCCTCTTGAATTGGTACAAATGAAACATCTTTAGTCCCACATCGGATAATTTATTTTCCATACTCCTCTTTATATAGAATGTCATTCTTTTGAGTTGTCGAGTGATTCTAAGAGATTCTCTAGCACACGCGAGCCGAGTCAAAATCAGTGCAATCTGATTCAGCCCGATTTCGGAACCCATTAACCGGGCGCGTCGCACACGCGATCATCGCGTGCAAGGGGGGTGCAAATCCGTCC
Source organism: Areca catechu (assembly GCA_021397845.1). Lineage (NCBI taxonomy): Eukaryota > Viridiplantae > Streptophyta > Magnoliopsida > Arecales > Arecaceae > Areca > Areca catechu. Next base: position 76,940,533 of record CM038039.1, on the reverse strand, counting down.
GAGACGTACTCTCGTGTATGCATGGACGGTCGTATATTTTTTGGATACCGTATCATTGTTTTGATACGTCGTCTCTTTTTGCACCGTTGATTGATACGGTGGCGTTGACGTTGAATACGACGTTCCAATACGTCGCGTCCGCGTCCTTTCTCAGTTTTGATACGTCATCTCTTTTTGCACCGTTGATTGATACGGTGGCGTTGACGCTGAATACGACGTTCCAATACGTCGCGTCCGCGTCCTTTCTCAAATTATAAATACTTCCGAAGACGTGGTGGTATAAAATAATCATATAAAATAATCATTATTCATTCCTCTTCCGTCTCCTCTCTCGCTACTCTCCTTCAGGAACGGACGGATCTCTCTCAGTTGTTTATCAGGCTTCGACATTGGTGTGTGCATATCGGATTGAAGCCTTCTTGCTGTTGAATCCTGGAGGGTAGCCGTGTTGGGATCTTCTGCACCGAGACATTGTCTCAGAGAGGCACGTATCTACTCTTAAGGACAGTGCTGTGATCATCTGCACGCCTCAGCAACATATATCTGTCCAAGTTCTCCACATCAAATTCTTAAATCGGGTACCATCTAATCCAAATTTTACCTATATATAAACACCTGACTTTCACAACAAAGACATTCATTACTAAAAAAAAGTGAATTTCAACAATAAATAGAAAAGTAAAAAATAGATCTCACCGAGTATGAATGCCTAATATATTCAATAAAGAAAGTCTTTTAAAGATCCAACCATTTAATTTATAGGTTTTAATTTCAGAAATAATATATTGAATTTCATAAAAGTTAAAATAAAATCAAGTTTCCGATCATTCAACAAAATAATTTTTTTTGGAACTTTTCTGTGTTTACATTATCGATTTTCTTTTTTCTCCGTCTCGATATCGCACTCTCTAAACCTAAACAAGCCATGCTATTTCTTTTTTATTTTAAATGATTCAGGTCCCATTCAAGGAGGGACCACACCAACACGTGGAAATACATATATTATAATTTGACTATAATATATAAAATGTTCCTTAAAAGAATATACTGTTGGTTTGAAAACCTACATCATATACTATAGATACGACAAAGGCTTCCCCAAAATTCTCTCTCTCTCTCTCTCTCTCTCTCTCTCTCTCTCTCTCTCTCTCTCTCTCTCTCTCTCTATAGTATATATATATACGTACATATCTCCCATACACATACATGCATGTTATCTTATTCAAAAGGAAGTGTGAACCAATTAGAACAAAATATTACATGTCCATAATTATATGTCTATCCTTTTTTGGATGGATATTAAAGATGCAAGAACTTGTGATGGTAACACCATGGACGGTCCTTGGAAAAAGATTGAAAGATATTGTTCGCAGATCTCTTTGTTGCACTAAGTTTGTATCCACCACCATAAGGGACTAGAGGATAAAGTTGGCTTTAGTTTGTAGAATAAAAACGAAAGCTTCAAAAAGAACATCACGAGACAGGCAATTTAGCAAGTAGCGGCCTTGGTAAGCATCTAATTATTGGCAGCAGTCACGTTCAGTCCATGAGAAATTATTGCATGGACCAGCCAAATCTCGGAGCATATGCACGGTGGATAACATGCCATCGGGAATCGGTGAAATACAAGGGTAATTTGGCGTGTTATCAACCGTGGGATTTTGCATGGTCCACTTGGACCTGGGTAATAATTAGAACCAGCCAAGATGCGTATCCAGGATTCCACGAATCTTGGCCTGTTCCTCTCCCTGCATGGCATCCGGATGCGAAGGCGACAAAAATTATTTATCACGCAATGGCAGGAGCCTCAATTTATTATTATTATTATTATTATTATTATTATTATTATTATTATTATTATTATTTTTCTCTGTGACGTAAGCGTTGGCCGCCTACTCTGGCTAGTTCCTTTTTAAATTGCAGAAGATGGTCATACCAGATCCTCACCAACTCTCTCTTCCTACGAAGGAAATAATAGATCTAAGCGATAAGAGAGAGCGAGGAAGAGAGTTGGAGACAGAAATGACGGCAATGGCAGGAGAGAAGCCACAAGAAATGGAGAAAATGGAGAATGGCACAGCAGCGGAGCCAGCAATCAAGTATAGTGGATGGAAAGCCATGCCATATGTCATAGGTATCAAATGACATACTTGAACACTAGCTGGTTTTGATTTCCATACAATAGTTACTTAATTTCCGTCTTTCATCAATTGATTCGTATGAGATGGTAAATACGAATAGGAAACGAGACATTTGAGAAGTTGGGGACCATCGGCACGGCGGCGAACCTGTTGGTCTACCTCACCACCGTCTTCCACTTGAAGAGTGTCGCTGCGGCCACCCTCCTCAATGTTTTCAACGGAACTACCAACTTGACTCCTCTTCTTGGGGCCTTTCTCTCGGACACCTATTTGGGCCGCTATGTTACTTTGGGATTTGCTTCCGTTTCTTCACTCTTGGTATCTCCCTCTCTCATCTCGGAAACCGCCTCTCTTCTTCCTCAGCTGGTTCTGTTCACATATTGGTTACATCAAGATAAGTGTACGTGTGTTTTGTCTGACAGAGTAGACATATCTTTTACAAGTGGTGCTTCTCTCTCTCTCTCTCTCTCTCATACATGTCGGAAACCGCCTCTTTTCTTCCCCGGTTGCTTCGTCTCGCATGCATATTGGTTATTGCAAGATAAGTGTACGTGTAATGTGGGACTTGCTGGCGCATCGGATTGGACCCACACCACAAAACCTATGATTCAGGCTCACAGCATGTGTATGAAGGCTCTTGTCTTCACGAGCGTGTATGCGTTGGGTGCCTCGTTCTGAAATAAGTTGAGCTTAAGTTAGTATGCTAATGCTCTGATAATGAACTAGTTAACCTTCGCTCGTCACCAGAGCCCTTAAAAGTAAGTGCAATTATGGACTGACAAAATAATACTCCAGTTGAATTAAATTGACTCGAGTTGAATTGGCCCGACTTGAATTTGATGTAAAATTTCTGCGTGACCATAGCTTGAATGCTGGTGCCGTGGCTGAGCCCTGTTGTTTGCAAGCTTCGGTCTCATCTTAAATTCTAAGATGCTCTGTTTCTGGCTGACCATTGAAGCATCTTTAGACCTCTATTATTATAAAACGAATTTCGGCGATGCTTCTTCATCCCGGGATTCCATTCCGGTGCATGTGTATAGTTCTTTACATCTTTATTTATTTATTTTATTTTTCTCTCAAAGCCAGTAGCAATTTATGCTCTTTTTTTTTTTTAAAAAAAAAAAAAGGAAAACCTTCTACGGTTATGTGTGGCTTTTAAACATTCTCGATAATATTTGTATGTTTCTCTCTGAAGTTAGGGGCTATTCGCTAACCTGTATCCTATACTCATCCGCCCTTACCTGGGCAAGCCGATCCATTGCTCGTATAACGGGGGATTTACATATATATTCGAAGTGCGGACCGGCGCTCTTAAGATTAGTAAACCTGCCTCTCGGCAAAAGGAACAAGGGCAGTACCATCTAAACCAAGATTTAACGGTCCTCTCTCTTCTGGTTTATGCGAGTCGTGTGCACTGCGCTTGTGTGGAGTCCATTATATATTATGGCCACAAGACGAGAGAAGCCTTCACTATCCTGTATGTATCTGGTACGGATGGAACTCATGACACATACGTTTTTGTGTTGCCCTATTTCCTGGTGTTCTACTTGCTTCAAATGCTACCCATTCTATCCTGAAGCTTTGCTGTGGTGGTCTCTTGCAGCCCGTAATTATTTTAGGCCGAGTCTTCTCCGATGTGAGTCCAAGATTTAATCACTTTAGAAGGATTTACATGCGTATTTTGACAAAAATATTGGTAGATAAGATATTGGAAATACGTTCAGCCAAAGAAAGTCCCCTATAAACGTGCCTTTTTGTCAACTGAAATAAATAATTCTGGCACTTCATTGAAGGAAAAAAAAAAAACAGAGAGAAACCTAACATTGTGGTCTTTTTTCAGGTTTTTTGTCCTCTTCTCTTTAGAAGCATGATGATGAATCCATGTGGGGAAAAACTAAAATCTCTACATGAAATATATCAAGCTGCCTTACCTGCAGTAAGAACCTGGACAGATGATTAGCATGGATTACCCGAGAAATTTTCTTAAAGATATGAATTATTTAACACAAAGCCTATGTAATATCTAAATCTACAAGTTATTTGTTCCACCTTTAGTCTCTCCATCTTCATCCAAAAAAAAAATTCTTAATTGTGATTTTTAATTAATTAATTTTAATTTATATAATTTAGCAAATATATTTTTGATTGTGATAGCAAATTAAAATCATGGTAGCATACAATATATGCATCACAAAAAAAATATTGTTCGTGTACCCGTTGAAGCAATAATATTGCAGAGGACTATGAGAAAATTTATGGACGTCAAGTGTACGTCAAGCTTGAAAGTTTGGACTCAAGAGCAGACATAGTCATAGAAACTAAGAAAAATCTTTACGAAATTTTATCAGCAAATATTCTTAGTCTGACAATTATTGTTGCTTTCAATATTGTAGGGCATGCTCGTTCTCACACTCACTGCTACAATCTCCAAGCTGCACCCTCCGCAGTGCGACAAAGGCCAAAATTGCGCAGGCCCATCTCCAGCGCAGCTTGCGGTCCTCTTCTGCAGCTTTGGTCTATTGATCATCGGAGCGGGAGGCATTCGGCCGTGCAACCTAGCATTTGGTGCAGACCAATTCAACCCCCATACGGAGTCCGGAAGGAAGGGTATCAATAGCTTCTTCAATTGGTACTACTTCACTTTCACAACAGCCATGATCATCTCCTCCACCATTATCATCTATGTCCAAAGCAACATCAGCTGGGCACTGGGTCTCGGCATTCCCACCATCCTTATGTTCTTCTCCTGTGCTTTCTTCTTCATCGGGACTAGACTCTATGTGAAAGTGAAGCCAGAGGGAAGCCCCTTCACCAGCATTGCCCAGGTCTTGGCAGTGGCAGTTAGAAAACGAGGGCTGAAGCAACCTCAAGATCCAAAGACGTCTCTCTTCAATCCTCCCCATCTTAGTTCTCTCGTCACCAAGCTTCCATACAGTAGCCAATTCAGGTAATTATAGTCAACATCCCCTCTCTCTCTCTCTCTCTCTCTCACTCTCTCTCTCTCTCTCTCTCTCTATCTCTCTCTCACCCCTTGGTTTTATTACATACCATAATGCTGTGCATACATATATAGCTGTTATTAGAGGATGGATAGCCATCAAACAAGATATGCTCGTGGAATGCCTTGTTTGATGCCATTCATGTTTTGATGATAGCCATCCACAGCTACACAATATTCTATAATGCTATACGTACGTGCACCGCAGTAAACACTTAGAAAATGGAAAAGAGAACTGGTGCTAAATTTAAAGATGACGATGGCAAAACAACATCAAACAATGCGGTATGATCCACACAATCCATGCATATAATTGAGTTCTAGGTCACGCCAGAGAAGGACACAACTGAATCCACTTCCGGCGCTAGTCCAATTTGTTTTGCAATTCACTGTATTCCATCGTTTCCTAATTGGGAACTGTGTTGTTTATGGTGTCAGGTTTCTTGACAAGGCTGCGATCATTACTCAAATGGATGAAATCAGACCAGATGGCCACGCTGCAAATCCATGGAGACTATGTAGCCTCCAACAAGTGGAGCAGGTAAAATGCCTTGTAAGAATCCTTCCTATCTGGGCTACGGGCATCCTCGTCCATCTTACAATTATCCAAGAAACAACTTTCATCGTCTTCCAAGCCCTTCAAGCGGATAGACATTTTGGAAAGAGTAAATTTGAGATACCGGCTGCTTCTTTCAACGTATTCGCCATGATAGCCTTAACAATTTGGATACCTATTTATGATCGCATTTTACTCCCATGGCTTCAAAGAGCTGCCGGTAAAGAAGGTGGATTTACGTTACTCCAGAGGATGGGAATTGGGATCTTTCTGTCAATAGTCGCCATGGTTGTCTCTGGATTGGTCGAAGAGCGAAGGAGGAGTTACGCCATACACCGGCCAACCCTCGGGACGGCGCCGGGCGGTGGTGCGATATCGTCGTTGTCTAGCTTCTGGTTGGTACCTCAGCTAGTGATTTTGGGCTTTGCCGAGGCTTTTAATGTGATCGGCCAGGTTGAATTCTACTACAAACAATTTCCGGAGAACATGAGAAGTATTGCTGGGGGTATGCTCTTCTGTGGCATAGCGTGTGGTAATTACTTGAGCGGTTTCATGGTGACGATAGTTCATCGAACAACCGGTCGCAATGGGGGAGAGAATTGGTTAGCTGGTGACCTAAACAAGGGAAGATTGGACTATTTCTATTACCTGATTGCTTTAGTTGGAGTTTTTGACCTGATGGTTTTTATTGCTTTCGCGAGATGGTATACATACAAAGGTTTAGAAGGTCGTTCCGAGATTGCCTTGGTGGAAAGCAAATCAAAACATTCTGCAGTTTAAAGTAGCACTTGATAATAATGAGATACAGATTTTCGTTGACGTATGGTATTTTAGTTATCACGATATTAGGGATCAAATATGAATGAAACGGATGATATTTTCTCATAAATTCTATTGCTAATTCCATTTTATTTAACTCTCTTGAGAAAATCTGAATAATCGACATTCTCTTTTGTATATGATTTACATGTTCTGAAGGTCATCAAGCATTTCAGGGATAACCATTGCGACCACGTACCAAAATCAAACCTTTTTGATGGCCGCATGCCATTCACATTTTTCCTTTCCATCTGTAGGGATTGAAGTTGTATTTATAATGTATTTTGATATTTTCATAGAATTGGACTAAAAATCCTGCAGGAATCACGTCTGTTGGTCCCTCTATCTCACATGATCTAAGAGCCTATCTACATCCTAATCTATGGATTGCAGAAAGGGCAAAAAAAACAAAATCCATGGTTTTTTTTTTTTTTTTGCTTCGCGAAAGTTTGGGTTGGCAAGTGTTTGGTTGAAAGAGACATGATAAAATAGGCTACCTAATCCATGAATGCTATTGGATTTTCAACCCAATTCCGTGGAAGTATCCAAACAGACCTTTAAAAGATTTTAGAAGCAAGCCATTTATAATTTTTTTATGACCTTGCATTAAAGATTTAAAAAAAGAAAAAAATAAAGGGAATGACTATGAACATCTGAGGCGTGATTTCTTAAATTATTTGCTTCTAGAATTTATTTTTCATAGGGTTTTGTTCTCCTATATAGTTTAGATGCCAAAGCAGATCTGTAGGACCATTTTAGCTGCAAAATAGGACTTTATTGGAAATTTTGGATGAAAATACACAAATTTTTACTGTTTTAGCAAAATAGAGAAACGGGGCATTTGCAAATAAGTTGTTGGAGTGTGGGAACAATTTCTGGTACTCCACGAGTCACGGACTGCTTGCAGACCCAAACAAATATTGGACAATGCGTTCTCTCACTGTAAGCATTAATTCATTCACAAATTGAATGAGAGACCCAAGTAAACTAGGGTGGTAAGCATTGTTTGGTTTAGGAATTTGGTTTCATCCATCCATCCATCCCATCCCAAGAAAGGGAAATTTGCGGTTAGGAGCACCCTCTCCGCAGCTTTTCATCTAGAGATATACCATATCTCAGCAAACTGCTAGTTTCTTCCTGCTTCAGCTCAACTACTCAAACACAATGCGTGGGCTGGCGAGTGTTGTTTACTTATCACCGTTTCATTCCCTGCTCACATTCCTAGTCCTATATTTTCGCCGGGATAGGTGGGTCTTGATGGAGTACGGTCATTCTATATACGAGCACCATGTTAGCCGACTATACAATTTGGATTTTTAATTTAAGACGCGTAAGTACTAAAGATCTACCCAATGCATTGACCTGGGACTGGATGCACGAGTAAATGGGTCCTTATAGGTGTGGGCCCTCATCCGGCCACTAGTTAAATTTATCAAATTCTATGGTTTTATCATAATATTTAATGATATAACATTGGAACTCTAGATTTATCTTTGTTACTTCTATCATATCTCTGGTCACTTATGTCACAATCTCAAATGATTATAACTTAAATTTTGATATCACTTGTTATACCCTAATCACTTATATTACAGTTCCAAATAATCATAATCTAATTTTTGATACCATTATGTTATGTTCTAAATCCAGTATGTAGGTTGACCATGTGACTAGCCACATGAATCCTAGAATACTTCCTAAAGATCATGCAAGTCCTTAAAAAAGCCATTACAACTTCAATTTCTAAGAATACTATCGATCACAATATATAACAAAATACCTAATATAATAAAATATAATTCATACAATTACAAATTTAGTCATTCTTTGATCATTCGATCAATATTAATGACTATATATTTTCATTTTTTTACTCATAAATCCATCAAACATCCTACAACTCTAAAAAAAGAAAGTAGGGATATAAGCTTTACAACCTAGTAAAAATATTCAAGCACCCACACCATCATAATAAAAATAATTAAGAAAGTAATATATAATGCTACAAAATACTACGGTCATACATAACAATATATAGTACGCGATGCAAAATATTATATCATATAATCCTCACGATCATCATAATCAAATCTAATCACCTTAAGATGCTTGGCTCTGGACTACCATGATCACATTTCAGGTCCATGGAGGGGCATCAATAATTTCATATTTCTGGCCTGTGATAGGGCATCAATAACATAGTTTTGAGGGCTATTAAAACTATGTTTTCAACCCATGGCGAGGTATTAATAGTTCTACATTCTGACTTGTAGCGAGACATTAACAGTTCCACATTTCTGACCTATGGCAAGGCATCAATAGCTTCATATTTTTGGCCTGGGCAAGATATCAACAATACCATATTTCCAGCCTATAGCGAGGCATCAATACATGGCTAGTCCAGTAACCACCACCCATCATGCAATCTTAAAATTAATTCATACTTGTTAACAAATCTTATACCAAAATATACTCTTTTATAAAATTAAATATACACGAATACCATAATTTATCCAATCAAGATAAACAATACATGAAATATAATTTATATAAAATCACATACACTTAATAGATAAGTGTATAATATATGGCTATTAAATACCATATATACTTAATAAATAAGTATATAATATATAATTATAAAATCATATGGAGTAAAATCATCGATGTACAAAGTAGTTTTTATATAAATAGATGATATATGTCCAAAAATTATTATCTTTACTGAAGATAGATTTAACATGCTAGATATCAATCCACACTTGGATTTTCGACCTAAATGCTATGAAACTTGCTTAACACTCTCCTGTCCAAAAACTTATTCTCTTATATAATATTATTATTTTAATAAATAGTGTTGCAGATCTCGCCGCCGCGCCCGTGCCTCAGAACCGCCGATCCTACCAGACCGCCTTACTCCTGGGGCCTCCTGGCTATGGAGCGAACCTGCAAGGCAAGGTCAGAAGACCCTGGCCAGGGATCCCGGCGAGGGAGCTCCGACGATCAAGTTAGTAGGCGGCGAGAAGGAACTGATTCTCCGGGACGGGCCCCCGAAGGAATCCCAGACTCAGAGAATTTACTAGCAAGAAATGTGCCGGAGGGACCAGAAACCCGGCTGGAGTTCCTTGCCGAGCTCATGCCAAGCGATCCCTTCTCGGGACCTTGGATCTTACTCTCGGAGCGGAGCCTTCAGCCTCTGTTTCTTGCTTATCCCACCTTACCTGGTCGCCTCCTCTCTCCTTCCTTTTATTTCCTCCTGTCGCCCGTCTGTTTTCCGCCCTTGGGAGGCTTCCCTTGTCGCTCTCATCGCCCCCTCTCCATCCTTTTCTCTTTCCCCTTCTGGTTTTGAGGGCCAGGCGGCTTTCCGACCTCGGGTGCCGAGCCCAGCAGGGAAAGGGTAAGGGAGGGGGGCGCGCCGCAGGGCGGCTGGCCAGACCTCGGGCCCGGTGTGGGCGCTCTTCTTTCTAGGTGCCGGCGCTGTTCGTCGACGGGCCCTGTTTTGCCAGAACCACGTCTTTCGATTGCAGAACCTGCCGGGCCGACGTAAGTGATGTTTCGCGTGCCGCCGCCATCCGTACAGGGTGCCGTCTGTGGTGCGCACGGCTCGAGGGCCAACCTCGGAACCTGCACCTCCGCTCTTTGGGATCTTTTCTGTACGGGTGGCCTGACCTCGGTCGAGGTGGACCCCTCCTGGGTGGACACCTGGCGAGGTGGCAGGAGGGTGGTCGGCTTTGGCCGAGGTGGACCTGTCTCCGGGGGCCACCTGGCGAAGGAGCGAAGGGCCCAGCTCGACCTCGGCCTTGGTGGGGCCGTCCCTGGGCACCACCTGGCGAGGGAGCGGGGGCGCAGCCGGCCTCGGCCGAGGTGGACCCCTCCTGGGCGGACACCTGACGGAGCGGCAGAAGGGCGCTCGGCTTCGGCCGAGGTGGACCCGTCTCCGGGGCCACCTGGCGAAGGAGCGAAGGGGCCCGACTCGACCTCGACCTTGGTGGGGCCGTCTTTGGGCGCCACCTGGCGAGGGAGTGGGGGAGCAGCCGACCTCGGCCGAGGTGGACCCCTCCTGGGCGGACACCTGGCGGAGCGGCAGAAGGGCGCTCGGCTTCGACCGAGGTGGACCCGTCTCCGGGGGCCACCTGGCGAAGGAGCGAAGGGGCCTAGCTCGACCTCAGCCTTGGTGGGGCCGTCTCTGGGCACCACCTGGCGAGGGAGCAGGGGAGCAGCCGACCTCGGCCGAGGTGGACCCCTCCTGGGCGGACACCTGGCGAGGTGGCAGGAGAAGCCCTAAACCGAACTCGACTTCGGCGAGGGCGGTAACGTCTCGGGATATCACCTGGCGGAGTAGCCGGCGGAGGCGAGGTCGAGCTCGACCTCGGTAGCGCGGGAGTCGAGGCTGACTCGGCCGAAGAAACCTCCACGTGGCTCGATCATACCTGACGGGATCTGAGACCAGCCACGTCATCATTACGGCTGTAACAGCTGCCCCCCAATCCGCCGTTCCATTGGGGCGTCGTAGAACGGGACGTTAGGATTAAATGCGGATATGATGTGGGGAGGCGAAGATCTTGCATCATAATGGCCACGATCCTCGTCGCCGTTTCTCGGTGCGCCCGAAGCCCTATGGGAGGCCGCCACGCATCGTCTGTTCGCCCGCAATAAATGCATCATTTCGAGGCAGGGGCCGTTTCCCTGCCAACGAGGCGACGGTGTCGGGTGTGCGTCCACGCGGCGATCATCCAATGGTCCGGAGCGGAATGACGGGTACGGCGGCTGTTGATTGAGTTTGAAAAGGAGGGGATTTTCCGAAATGAGGCCTTTTCCCTTGCTTCGTGGGCGGTTTGCTGCAGGCTAATTTCTATTGCTCCGCGTCCGCACAGTGCATTTTCGGTGAGTGCCTTCATTTCCCTCCTTGCTCCCCTCTTCTTCCCCCTCGAATCCTCCTTGTTTTCTTCTTTGTCATGGCGCGCCGTCGCCATGTTTCCTTTAATCTGGCCGAGGCCGGTCCGTCCCGGCCGAGGACTCCGTCTTCTTCCTCCTCGGAGGAGGAAGTAATCCCGGAGGAGACCCGCAGGCGACTGCAACCTGGGGGGATCACCAATGGTATCCCCAGGGGTGTCCGGTCTCCTCCCGTTGCTTCTGCTCTCCCACTTCTTTCTCTTCCTCCTCCTCTTCCTGTCGGTCCCTCCGGTCACGCTTCCACAATGACCGAAGGCGACCTCTCTTTGCTCCGGGAGGCCTATGGCATCCCGGGGTCAATCCGTCTGTTTGTTCCGCGCCCAGGGATCGCGTCACCATGAGTGGCCCCGGCCGCATAGCCTTCTACGAAGACTTCCTCCTCGGGGGTCTTCGATTTTCTCTGCACCCTTTCTTCCTTTCTTTCCTTAGCCACTTCCATCTTGTGCCGGCCCAGTTGGCTCCCAATGCCATCCGGGTCATCATTTCTTTTATCGCTTTTTGTCACTTCCATGGGTTTGTTGCCCGTTTCTCCCTCTTCAGGGCTCTGTTTATCCTGAAGAGGTACTCCATCGACGACGGCTGATGGTACATCTCGCTCCGGCCCAGGTGTCTCCGGTTCGACCTCCCTTCTTCTATCAAGGGCTGGAAGAACCGGTTCTTTTTCGCCTCGGTCGAGGATGTCGACTGGGCCTGGAGCGAACCGGACGGTCTCCGAAACCGGAACTCCCAGGTCAAGTCGGCGGACCGAGAGGCCCACTCCCTGCTCTTGAGCGATGTGGTCCTGGCGCTCGAGGTTCTGCTCTCGGAGCAGAACTTGTTTGAGGCCGGGATCAGTCCCATCCTGAGCCGAGTGAGATTCAGTCCTGCTTGATTTCTATGTTCTTCTCCTTTTTTAGCCGAGCTGACGGCCTCCTTTCTTTTGCATTGCAGGCATGAAGTTTTCGCTGGAGAACCTCCTGGAGGGCGTGGCCTAGAGGGACGTCGTCGAAGTGGATGAGCCCGCGGCGAAGAGGGCTCGCACCGAGGCGAGCCAGGAAGTCGTGCCGGTGACCGAACCAGCCCGGTGGCCGCTGTTCCCCCGCCCAGGCTGCCCCGGGGCGGGGCCACCGATGCCCCCGCCGTCAGACCCGGCGGTGCTGCCGACGAGGGGGCTCCACCATCAGCAGCTCCGCCCAGCTTCATCCCCGTCATTGCCGCGGCCCCGACGCGCGGCCCGCGACCTCTGCCGCACCGTCGACCGCGATTTTGGCTGGAGGGGCAGTCGCCGCCGCAGCCGACCTGACGGCTCCGCCACCGTGATCACCAACCACAGCTCGGTCATCCACGACAAGGGGCTCGCGGAGAAGGTGATGGAGTACGCCTCCACCGTGCGGGACCGCCGATCTCGAAGCGGCAGGGACTACGCCGACGCCCTGCTCGGGATCCTCCCGCAGCTTTTCACGGTAAGTCCGAACTCAGACTCCTTTGACTTCTTTGGCCCCAGTTAGCCTTTATACTAACCCGACTATTTTGCTGTGCAGATTGGAAACGACGTGCTCCTGCTGAGGAACTTCCTCGCAGGGCACGCGAAGAGAGATGCCGAGAAGGAAGAGAGGCTCGACAAGCTCGCGGCCGACGTCAAAGACCTCATGGAGAAGGGGGTCGAGCTGCGAGCGAACAACCAGACCCTCCAGGCGGACCTGGCGCACGCGCCGATGAGCGAAACAAGGGCCTGGAGGCCTCTCTATCCGAGGAGAGGAACTCTTACCAGCGCCGCACGGAAGAGGACGCGGCCGAGAATGCTCGCCTTCGGGCCCATTCTCAGTGGCTGGAGCGCCAGCTGGAAGAGGCCAAACGGGAGGCGAGAGCGGCGAGAGAGCGGAGCACCTACGTCAACGAGCTCCTGGAGGCCGCGAAGCGGGAGGCACAGGAAGCCGTCCCGAAATTCTGGGCCTCCGACGAGTTCATCTCGGAGGTCCGGGAGGCCGCCGTGGACTCCTTCCTGAAGGGGTTCCGGATGTGCCGGGAGAAGGTGGGATCCTTCTACCCCGAGCTTGACATCAGTGGGGTGGTGCTCGGAGGTAGGAGGCAAGGACCCGACCGAAGGACTTCCGACGCAGTCGACACCACAGCTGCGCCCGGCGGGCGACACGGCCGAAGCCTCGGAGCGACCCCCCCGAACCAGCAGCCACCGACGGCGAGGGAGCGGAGCCCGCGACCATGGGCCGAGGACCCCGCCACCGCACCGAATGATCCGCCGCTCTTTTTTCTTTTTTGTTTGTTCTCTTTTTGGGGAGCCCCGGCCTGTCGGGACTCCCAGTCTGTACTTTCTCCCAATGAATTAATGAAACTTCAGTTTGGCCATGTCTCGGAATCGTCTTCTTTTTTGCTTTTCTTTCTTCTCTTCTTTCTTTCTGAGATGTTGATGGGTGGGAGTGCCAGGATGAGGGTGGACCTGGTCCCATCCGGCACTCAGATCAAGTTTGGGACATTCCGGACCGGGTGGCATCAGAGTAGGCTCGAGCAGGTCCTTCTTTGGGTTGTCTTCGTGTTTGCGTGGGCGAACTGGGTTCCGCCCGCCCTCCAGACTAAAGTCCAGTACTTCCGGAACTGAACCCCGGGGCCGCAGGCTTTCTCAAGCCTTGCACGGCTTGCCGAGCTGTTCTCCGTGCTCGCGTGGGCAAACTGGGTTCTGCCCCGCCTTCCAGGTCGAGGCCGGGACTTCGGACTGAACCCCGGGGCCGCAGGCTTTCTCAAGCCTTGCGCGGCTTGCCGAGCTGTTCTCCATGCTCGCAGTGGGCGAACTGGGTTCTGCCCGCCTTCCAGGCCGAGGCCGGGACTTCCGACTGAACCCCGGGGCCGCAGGCTTTCTCAAGCCTTGCGCGGCTTGCCGAGCTGTTCTCTATGCTCGCGTGGGCAAACTGGGTTCTGCCCCGCCTTCCAGGCCGAGGCCCGGGACTTCCGGACTGAACCCCGGGCCGCAAGCTTTCTCAAGCCTTGCGTGGCTTGCCGAGCTGTTCTCCGTGCTCGCGTGGGCGAACTGGGTTCTGCCACGCCTTCCAGGCCGAGGCTCGGGACTTCTCGCTTCCCTCGGCCATTCGGCCATGATCGGGTGTACCGAACCCAGGGCCATGCGCCGTTTCCCTACGAGGTGAGAAAAAAGTGTTTGAAGCAAAGAAACTTTATTGCAGGAGTGGGGAACCATACATTACTGATAATACATTCTTAGATTCGAGGCGTTCCACGTCCGGGGAAACCTGGCCCCTCCCAATTCCTCCAGGTAGTAGGCGCTGTGGGGGAGGGCTTCTGCTACCCGGTACGGGCCTTCCCAGTTCGGTGAGAGCTTCCCGCACTCCGTGGCTGAGAAGCTTCAGCATGCCGGAGGGACCAGATCTCCCGGGCGAAAGTACTTCGGCCGCACTCGGGAGTTGTAATACCTGGCCACCCGCTGCCTAGACGCCGCCATCCGAAACTTGGCCTTGTCCCTCGTATCTTCAAGAAGGTCAAGGTTGAGCATCATTCTGGCGGGTTTTCTGCCTCGTCATATTGCTCCATGCGCAGTGTGGGTAGGCTGAGCTCGATCGGGAGACCGCTTCAGCTCCAAAGACGGGTTGAACGGGTCTCATCGTCACCGTCCTCGGGGTGGTTGGTACGCCCAAAGGATGCTGGGGAGCTCCTCGGCCCATCGCCCTTGGCCTGGTCCAGCCACGTGCGGAGGTGGGCCCTGCAAAATGGTCCTGTTTGTGACCTCGACCTCCCAGTTGGTCTGAGGGTGCGCCACCGAGGTGAAGCGATGCCTGATGCCGAGGTCGCCGCAGAACTCTTCGAATTCCGGTAGTCGAACTGGCGCCCCGTTATCAGTGACCACGGTGTGGGGGAGGCCGAAGCGCAAACGATTGACTTCCAGAAGAATTTGGCGACGTTTGCCTCGGTGATGCGTGCCAAGGGTTCGGCCTCGACCCACTTCGTGAAGTAGTCGATGGCCACGATCATGAATTTTCGCTGTCCAGACGCCGGTGGGAATGGGCCCAAAAGGTCCATCCCCCATTGGGCGAATGGCACGGAGCGGAGAGCTGGGAGATTGGATTGGAGGGCTGTCGCATGCACCACGGCGTGCCGCTGGCAACGGTCGCATTCTTTGCGAAATCGGCGGCATCCTCCTTCATCGTCTCCCCAAAGTATCCCTGACGGAGGGCTTGTAAGCTAACGCTCTGCCCCCCACATGGTTCCGCAGGACGTCCTCGTGAATCTCCTGGAGCACGAGTCGGGCTTCCATGGGTCCCACGCATTTAAGGAGGGGGTAGGAGTAGGATTCGATACAATTGCCCATCCATCAGGACGAACTGCGCGGCTTTCTTTCTGATGAGGCGAGCCACCACGCGGTCCTCCGGCAAGGTGCCGCTGGTTATGTATTCGGTGTACTTGTCCATCCAGCTGGGCTCACGGCTGACCTGATGGACCTCCATTGGGGTCTCGTAGCTTGGGGCTTTGAGGCGCTCCACATGAGCGCGGCCCAGCATCGAGTCCGGTAGGGTCGCCAGCCGGGAAAGAGTGTCCGCCCTGGCGTGTCTCCTGCGGGGGGGGATGTGGAAGATGTCAAAGCACCGGAAGCCGGCCGTGCCCGCCCTGACGAGCTCCAAGTATTCACCATTTGGGGGTCGTGCGCGGCATACTCCCCGGAGACCTGTCCTGCCACGAGCTGGGAGTCAGTGAAGGCCTTAAGGTTAGTCACCCCAGCGCGGGAGACCCTCAGCCCGGCGAGGAGCGCCTCGTACTCCGCCTGATTGGTTGTCGCGGCGAACTGGAAACGGAGCGCGCATTCGGCGATGACCCCATCGCCGTTGGCAAGAATGAGGCCGACTCCGCTCCCGCCAGAGTTCGAGCTCCATCTACGTGGGGATCCATGCATCCTCTCGGGCTCCTCGGGACCCGTGTCAGCTGCCGGTGCAAGGGATCCTCCTCGGGCTCCTTGCCTAATCCGCGCACTCGACCAAGAAGTCGGCTAGCACCTGTGCTTCATGGTGACCTGGGCTTGTACGCGATGTCGAACTCGCTGAGCTTCAGTGCCCACTTGTCAATCGCCCCGAGGTGTCGGGTCGGCTGAGCACCGCTTTAAGCGGTGATCCGTCAGGACGGCGATGGGATGCGCTTGAAAATAGGGGCTGAGACGCTGAGCAGACACTATTAACGCAAAAACGAGCTTCTCGGGCCGAGAATACCTGAGCTCCGCGTCGCGGAGAAGTTTGCTGGTGTAGTACACCGGTCGCTGGACTCCTTGGTCATCGGTCCGAACCAGGACCGAACATGAGGCTTCCGGGGTGACAGCCAAGTAGAGATGAGCTCCTCCCCCTCCTCGGGCCGGGAGAGCAGCGGTGGCGATGCGAGCATCTTCTTCAGCTCTTCAAAGGCCTCCTGGCTTCCTCGGTCCAGGCGAAGTCGTTCATCTTTCTCAGCACCTTGAAAAAGGGACGGCAGTGATCGCCGATCTGGAGATGAAGCGGCTGAGGGCCGCAACCCGGCCGGTGAGTTGCTGCACTTGCTTCTGGAGGCGGGCTGCTCCATGTCCAGGATGGGCCTGGACCTTCTCCGGGTTGGCTTCAATTCCTCTTGGGTCACCATGAATCCTAGGAACTTCCGGCGGAGACGCCAAAGGCGCACTTCGCAGGGTTCAGCTTCATCTGATGACGTCGGAGGTTGCCAAATGTCTCCGCCAGGTCAGCTACGTGGTCCGAATCGGGCTTGCTCATTACTAGCATATCGTCCACGTACACCTGCATATTGCGGCCGATCTGGTCCTTGAAGATCCTGACCAGACACTGGTACGTGGCCCAGGCATTCTTGAGGCCAACGGCATCATCTTGTAGCAAAAAGTTCCGCGGTTGGTAATGAAGGCGGTGTGCTCCTTGTCCTCCGGATTCATTCGGATCTGGTTGTATCGGAGAAGGCATCCATGAAGGACAAGAGGCGGTGCCCCGAGGTGGTGTCGACTAGCTGGTCAATCTTGGGGGGGAAAGCTATCCTCGGGCAAGCTCGGTTGAGGTCGGTGTAGTCTACACAGATCCTCCATTTACCACTGCTTTTCCTTACCATGACCACGTTCACCAGCAGCAACTGGATATTGGACTTCCGCACGAAGCCGGCGGCGAGGAGTTTCTCAACCTCCTCGTTGATGGCCCTCTGTCTCCATGGCGAAGTCCCTTCTTCTGGCGGACGGGCGGTAGCCGGATCCATGTTTAGCCTGTGCTTGATAACCTCAGGGAGAATGCCTAGCATGTCGGCCGCTGACAGGCGAATACGTCCGCGTTCGCGCGGAGGAACTCCAGCAGCGGGTACGTTCTTCTTCTGGGAGTTGCGCCCCGACCTGCACCGTCTTCAGCGGGTCCGAACCAAGGGGATAAGTCAGCAGCGCGCTCTACGGCCCCCCCCTCTTCCTTCTCCTTCTCCTTAGGTCGAGGTCGTCGATGTCGGGGCCGAGCTCCGCGCCCCGAGCGCCCGGGACCGTCTGGAGGCAATGCGGGACCGGCTGGGTCGTCCCCTTCATCACCCCGAGCCCGGAAGATGTGGGGAACTGCACCAACAACCTCTTCGTGAAAATCATGGCATCCAGTTATTGAGCCCGGGACGCCCGAGAATCGCGTTGTAAGGCGAAGGGAGCTTGACGATGGTAAACGTCATCAGGATGGTCGTCTGCCACGGCGGGACCCGCGGTGACCAGGGCATAGAGAGTGATTTCCCCTTCGACCCCCATGGAGTCCCCGGTAAAGCCTACCAGGGGGTATGCACCGTCTCAGCTGATCATGGGACAAATTCATCCGAGAGAAAGCATCGTAAAAAAGCACGTCAACCGAGCTTCCACTATCTACCATAATTCGATGTACAGGATGCTTCGCGATGGTCATCTCGCCACCACAGCATCATTATTTACATTCTCGTTTTCCCTCCCCTCCTCGGGAGGGATTACATTCCCCGGGTTCCCGATTTCCCGTGCTCTCTTCGTCGCCCGCCCGACCCCAAGTGAGATCATGCCCACCGGCTTCTCCGTCGGGCGGTTATCGATTGCAGGAACCGATGCAAGGCCGCGAGCGGCTGCCCCTCCGCGGGTACCTCGTTCCTGACAACTTCCTGAGGTAGCCCCCTTGATCAGTTCCTCGATCTCCCACTTCAGGTTGCGACACTCCTCCGTGTCATGACCGTGCTCGCGGTGGAACTGGCAGTACTTTGACTTGTCTCGGATGCCTCTTGGGTTCTGAGGAGGAGGTCGGCGGAGGTAGTGCTCGCCCTCAATTTTCATGAGGATCTTCGTTCGAGGGACGAGGAGAGGGGTGAACCTCCGCTTCGGAATGGTGGCCTCGCCCTTTGACCTCGGATTCGGGCGAGGGTCGGCAGGTGGCCCGGGCTTCCGAGCTCCTGGAATATCCCTCGGGGATGGCCTCTTCAGAGTCTTCCAGTCTAGCTCTCGACGGGTGCGGTCGGCCTCCTCCGCTCGGATGTACTTATGGCGCGGAGGAGGAGCTCGGAGTATGTCCTGGGCGGCTTTTTGTCCAGGGAGTAGGTCAGGCGGATTCTTGAGCCCGCGCTTTAAAGCCAGCATGGCGACGGGCTCATCCAGGCTGTAGATTTCCAGGGCTGCGGTCTTGAACCGGGTGATGTAGTCCCGCAGCAGCTCCTGGTCCTGGCTGGTGGAGAGAGAGGCTATCCACCTCTCTTGGCTCCTTCCGACAAGCGTCGAAGTGCGCCACAAACTTTCCTTCCAGCTGGTGGAAGGAGCAATAAATTCGGGCTCGACGTGGGTGAACCAGACTCGAGCGGCCTTCGGAGGTACGGGGAAGGCGATGCACAAAAGGGCGTCATTGGCCCCCTGGACCCTCATGAGAGCCTTGTAGCTCTCTAAGATGGTCCAGAGGGTCGGTGGTCCCATCGTAGGGATCCACCTGCGGCATGCGTAACCGGCTCGGGATCGGTTCCGCCTGGATTTCTTCAGAGAAGGGGACGGGATCGTAGCCCGCCGGTCCGCCGATGAGTTCTGCAGGTCGGCAAATCGACGGGCGAACTCCGCCAACTTGCGCTCGTGCTCCTCCAGGCGCCTCTCGGCTGAGCCCTGATGGCCTCGTCGGTGGAGTCTTCCACCGAGGCCGCTGGCGAAGGGGCGCCGATCGGTCTCGACGCGAAGTCACGCCTCGCGTCGCTTGCTGCGATGTGCCATCTCGGCTTTATCGGCCGGGGATCGACTCTCGTGATCCACCGAACCGGAGTAGTTTCTTTTTGCGGGAGCTTGGTGGCTCCCGCGGGGGTTGGAGACCGCCCTCGGGTGGGATGGCCTGCCCTGATGGAGCGCAGGCTCCCACGCGGTCCCGCGGCTCGAGCCGCGGGGTCCCCGGCGCGGCTGCGTGACCAGGACCGCTGCTGATGTCGAAGCTGCCGGACTGCCGAGGTCAAAGTCTGCAGCTGCTGGATGACGGCCGCGAGGGTCCCGTCTACCGAGGTCGCGGTAGTGGAAGAGGAGGGGGAGCTGGGAGCTCCCTCTCTAGGCTGTGGGGCCCTTGAGGGGAGGAACCTCCCCCACACGGCTGGTGGACGCCTCGCGCCCACGAGTGGCCCACCATCGTCGGAGAGCGCTCGTCTGCAGAAAGCTAGCTCCCACTAGGGGAGTTGTCCTGCCCCCCTACCTGCGCGCCAATCTGTTGCCGATCTTGCCGCCGCACCTGTGCCTCGGAATCGCCGATCCTACCAGACCGCCTTGCTCCTGGGCCTCCTGGTTATGGAGCGACTTGCAAGGCAAGGTCAAAGACCCTGGCCGGGATCCCGGCGAGGGAGCTCCGATGATCAAGTTAGTAGGCGGCAGAGGAACAGATTCTCCGGGATGGGCCCCCGAGGAGTCCCAGACTCAGAGAATTTACTAGCAAGAAATGTGCCGGAGGGACCAGAAACCCGGCTGGAGTTCCTTGCCGAGCTCATGCCAAGCGATCCCTTCTCGGGACCTTGGATCTTACTCTCGGAGCGGAGCCTTCAGCCTCTGTTTCTTGCTTGTCCCACCTTACCTGGTCGCCTCCTCTCTCCTTCCTTTTATTTCCTCCTGTCGCCCGTCTGTTTTCCGCCCTTGGGAGGCTTCCCTTGTCGCTCTCGTCGCCCCCTCTCCATCCTTTTCTCTTTCCCCTTCTGGTTTTGAGGCCAAGCGGCTTTCCGACCTCGGGTGCCGAGCCCAGCGGGGAAATGGTAAAGGAGGGGGGGGCGCCGCAGGGCGGCTGGCCAGACCTCGGGCCCGGTGTGGGCGCTCTTCTTCCTAGGTGCCGGCGCTGTTCGTCGACGCGGCCCTGTTTTGCCAGAACCGGTCTTTCGATTGCAGAACCCTTCCGGGCCGACGTAAGTGATATTTCGCTTGTCGCCGCCATCCGTACGGGGCACCGTCTGTGGTGCGCACGGCTCGAGGGCCAACCTCGAACCTGCGCCTCCGCTCTTTGGGATCTTTTCTGTACGGGTGGCCTGACCTCGGCCGAGGTGGACCCCTCCTGGGTGGACACCTGGCGAGGTGGCAGGAGGTGGTCGACTTCGGCCGAGGTGGACCTGTCTCCGGGGCCACCTGGCGAAGGAGCGAAGGGCCCAGCTCGACCTCGACCTTGGTGG